>OX155666.1:0-1383750 GCA_944567765.1 Carterocephalus palaemon
AACCTAACCTAACCTAACCTAACCTAACCTAACCTAACCTAACCTAACCTAACCTAACCTAACCTAACCTAACCTAACCTAACCTAACCTAACCTAACCTAACCTAACCTAACCTAACCTAACCTAACCTAACCTAACCTAACCTAACCTAACCTAACCTAACCTAACCTAACCTAACCTAACCTAACCTAACCTAACCTAACCTAACCTAACCTAACCTAACCTAACCTAACCTAACCTAACCTAACCTAACCTAACCTAACCTAACCTAACCTAACCTAACCTAACCTAACCTAACCTAACCTAACCTAACCTAACCTAACCTAACCTAACCTAACCTAACCTAACCTAACCTAACCTAACCTAACCTAACCTAACCTAACCTAACCTAACCTAACCTAACCTAACCTAACCTAACCTAACCTAACCTAACCTAACCTAACCTAACCTAACCTAACCTAACCTAACCTAACCTAACCTAACCTAACCTAACCTAACCTAACCTAACCTAACCTAACCTAACCTAACCTAACCTAACCTAACCTAACCTAACCTAACCTAACCTAACCTAACCTAACCTAACCTAACCTAACCTAACCTAACCTAACCTAACCTAACCTAACCTAACCTAACCTAACCTAACCTAACCTAACCTAACCTAACCTAACCTAACCTAACCTAACCTAACCTAACCTAACCTAACCTAACCTAACCTAACCTAACCTAACCTAACCTAACCTAACCTAACCTAACCTAACCTAACCTAACCTAACCTAACCTAACCTAACCTAACCTAACCTAACCTAACCTAACCTAACCTAACCTAACCTAACCTAACCTAACCTAACCTAACCTAACCTAACCTAACCTAACCTAACCTAACCTAACCTAACCTAACCTAACCTAACCTAACCTAACCTAACCTAACCTAACCTAACCTAACCTAACCTAACCTAACCTAACCTAACCTAACCTAACCTAACCTAACCTAACCTAACCTAACCTAACCTAACCTAACCTAACCTAACCTAACCTAACCTAACCTAACCTAACCTAACCTAACCTAACCTAACCTAACCTAACCTAACCTAACCTAACCTAACCTAACCTAACCTAACCTAACCTAACCTAACCTAACCTAACCTAACCTAACCTAACCTAACCTAACCTAACCTAACCTAACCTAACCTAACCTAACCTAACCTAACCTAACCTAACCTAACCTAACCTAACCTAACCTAACCTAACCTAACCTAACCTAACCTAACCTAACCTAACCTAACCTAACCTAACCTAACCTAACCTAACCTAACCTAACCTAACCTAACCTAACCTAACCTAACCTAACCTAACCTAACCTAACCTAACCTAACCTAACCTAACCTAACCTAACCTAACCTAACCTAACCTAACCTAACCTAACCTAACCTAACCTAACCTAACCTAACCTAACCTAACCTAACCTAACCTAACCTAACCTAACCTAACCTAACCTAACCTAACCTAACCTAACCTAACCTAACCTAACCTAACCTAACCTAACCTAACCTAACCTAACCTAACCTAACCTAACCTAACCTAACCTAACCTAACCTAACCTAACCTAACCTAACCTAACCTAACCTAACCTAACCTAACCTAACCTAACCTAACCTAACCTAACCTAACCTAACCTAACCTAACCTAACCTAACCTAACCTAACCTAACCTAACCTAACCTAACCTAACCTAACCTAACCTAACCTAACCTAACCTAACCTAACCTAACCTAACCTAACCTAACCTAACCTAACCTAACCTAACCTAACCTAACCTAACCTAACCTAACCTAACCTAACCTAACCTAACCTAACCTAACCTAACCTAACCTAACCTAACCTAACCTAACCTAACCTAACCTAACCTAACCTAACCTAACCTAACCTAACCTAACCTAACCTAACCTAACCTAACCTAACCTAACCTAACCTAACCTAACCTAACCTAACCTAACCTAACCTAACCTAACCTAACCTAACCTAACCTAACCTAACCTAACCTAACCTAACCTAACCTAACCTAACCTAACCTAACCTAACCTAACCTAACCTAACCTAACCTAACCTAACCTAACCTAACCTAACCTAACCTAACCTAACCTAACCTAACCTAACCTAACCTAACCTAACCTAACCTAACCTAACCTAACCTAACCTAACCTAACCTAACCTAACCTAACCTAACCTAACCTAACCTAACCTAACCTAACCTAACCTAACCTAACCTAACCTAACCTAACCTAACCTAACCTAACCTAACCTAACCTAACCTAACCTAACCTAACCTAACCTAACCTAACCTAACCTAACCTAACCTAACCTAACCTAACCTAACCTAACCTAACCTAACCTAACCTAACCTAACCTAACCTAACCTAACCTAACCTAACCTAACCTAACCTAACCTAACCTAACCTAACCTAACCTAACCTAACCTAACCTAACCTAACCTAACCTAACCTAACCTAACCTAACCTAACCTAACCTAACCTAACCTAACCTAACCTAACCTAACCTAACCTAACCTAACCTAACCTAACCTAACCTAACCTAACCTAACCTAACCTAACCTAACCTAACCTAACCTAACCTAACCTAACCTAACCTAACCTAACCTAACCTAACCTAACCTAACCTAACCTAACCTAACCTAACCTAACCTAACCTAACCTAACCTAACCTAACCTAACCTAACCTAACCTAACCTAACCTAACCTAACCTAACCTAACCTAACCTAACCTAACCTAACCTAACCTAACCTAACCTAACCTAACCTAACCTAACCTAACCTAACCTAACCTAACCTAACCTAACCTAACCTAACCTAACCTAACCTAACCTAACCTAACCTAACCTAACCTAACCTAACCTAACCTAACCTAACCTAACCTAACCTAACCTAACCTAACCTAACCTAACCTAACCTAACCTAACCTAACCTAACCTAACCTAACCTAACCTAACCTAACCTAACCTAACCTAACCTAACCTAACCTAACCTAACCTAACCTAACCTAACCTAACCTAACCTAACCTAACCTAACCTAACCTAACCTAACCTAACCTAACCTAACCTAACCTAACCTAACCTAACCTAACCTAACCTAACCTAACCTAACCTAACCTAACCTAACCTAACCTAACCTAACCTAACCTAACCTAACCTAACCTAACCTAACCTAACCTAACCTAACCTAACCTAACCTAACCTAACCTAACCTAACCTAACCTAACCTAACCTAACCTAACCTAACCTAACCTAACCTAACCTAACCTAACCTAACCTAACCTAACCTAACCTAACCTAACCTAACCTAACCTAACCTAACCTAACCTAACCTAACCTAACCTAACCTAACCTAACCTAACCTAACCTAACCTAACCTAACCTAACCTAACCTAACCTAACCTAACCTAACCTAACCTAACCTAACCTAACCTAACCTAACCTAACCTAACCTAACCTAACCTAACCTAACCTAACCTAACCTAACCTAACCTAACCTAACCTAACCTAACCTAACCTAACCTAACCTAACCTAACCTAACCTAACCTAACCTAACCTAACCTAACCTAACCTAACCTAACCTAACCTAACCTAACCTAACCTAACCTAACCTAACCTAACCTAACCTAACCTAACCTAACCTAACCTAACCTAACCTAACCTAACCTAACCTAACCTAACCTAACCTAACCTAACCTAACCTAACCTAACCTAACCTAACCTAACCTAACCTAACCTAACCTAACCTAACCTAACCTAACCTAACCTAACCTAACCTAACCTAACCTAACCTAACCTAACCTAACCTAACCTAACCTAACCTAACCTAACCTAACCTAACCTAACCTAACCTAACCTAACCTAACCTAACCTAACCTAACCTAACCTAACCTAACCTAACCTAACCTAACCTAACCTAACCTAACCTAACCTAACCTAACCTAACCTAACCTAACCTAACCTAACCTAACCTAACCTAACCTAACCTAACCTAACCTAACCTAACCTAACCTAACCTAACCTAACCTAACCTAACCTAACCTAACCTAACCTAACCTAACCTAACCTAACCTAACCTAACCTAACCTAACCTAACCTAACCTAACCTAACCTAACCTAACCTAACCTAACCTAACCTAACCTAACCTAACCTAACCTAACCTAACCTAACCTAACCTAACCTAACCTAACCTAACCTAACCTAACCTAACCTAACCTAACCTAACCTAACCTAACCTAACCTAACCTAACCTAACCTAACCTAACCTAACCTAACCTAACCTAACCTAACCTAACCTAACCTAACCTAACCTAACCTAACCTAACCTAAC
Source organism: Carterocephalus palaemon (assembly GCA_944567765.1). Lineage (NCBI taxonomy): Eukaryota > Metazoa > Arthropoda > Insecta > Lepidoptera > Hesperiidae > Carterocephalus > Carterocephalus palaemon. Next base: position 4,379 of record OX155666.1, read on the forward strand.
CTAACCTAACCTAACCTAACCTAACCTAACCTAACCTAACCTAACCTAACCTAACCTAACCTAACCTAACCTAACCTAACCTAACCTAACCTAACCTAACCTAACCTAACCTAACCTAACCTAACCTAACCTAACCTAACCTAACCTAACCTAACCTAACCTAACCTAACCTAACCTAACCTAACCTAACCTAACCTAACCTAACCTAACCTAACCTAACCTAACCTAACCTAACCTAACCTAACCTAACCTAACCTAACCTAACCTAACCTAACCTAACCTAACCTAACCTAACCTAACCTAACCTAACCTAACCTAACCTAACCTAACCTAACCTAACCTAACCTAACCTAACCTAACCTAACCTAACCTAACCTAACCTAACCTAACCTAACCTAACCTAACCTAACCTAACCTAACCTAACCTAACCTAACCTAACCTAACCTAACCTAACCTAACCTAACCTAACCTAACCTAACCTAACCTAACCTAACCTAACCTAACCTAACCTAACCTAACCTAACCTAACCTAACCTAACCTAACCTAACCTAACCTAACCTAACCTAACCTAACCTAACCTAACCTAACCTAACCTAACCTAACCTAACCTAACCTAACCTAACCTAACCTAACCTAACCTAACCTAACCTAACCTAACCTAACCTAACCTAACCTAACCTAACCTAACCTAACCTAACCTAACCTAACCTAACCTAACCTAACCTAACCTAACCTAACCTAACCTAACCTAACCTAACCTAACCTAACCTAACCTAACCTAACCTAACCTAACCTAACCTAACCTAACCTAACCTAACCTAACCTAACCTAACCTAACCTAACCTAACCTAACCTAACCTAACCTAACCTAACCTAACCTAACCTAACCTAACCTAACCTAACCTAACCTAACCTAACCTAACCTAACCTAACCTAACCTAACCTAACCTAACCTAACCTAACCTAACCTAACCTAACCTAACCTAACCTAACCTAACCTAACCTAACCTAACCTAACCTAACCTAACCTAACCTAACCTAACCTAACCTAACCTAACCTAACCTAACCTAACCTAACCTAACCTAACCTAACCTAACCTAACCTAACCTAACCTAACCTAACCTAACCTAACCTAACCTAACCTAACCTAACCTAACCTAACCTAACCTAACCTAACCTAACCTAACCTAACCTAACCTAACCTAACCTAACCTAACCTAACCTAACCTAACCTAACCTAACCTAACCTAACCTAACCTAACCTAACCTAACCTAACCTAACCTAACCTAACCTAACCTAACCTAACCTAACCTAACCTAACCTAACCTAACCTAACCTAACCTAACCTAACCTAACCTAACCTAACCTAACCTAACCTAACCTAACCTAACCTAACCTAACCTAACCTAACCTAACCTAACCTAACCTAACCTAACCTAACCTAACCTAACCTAACCTAACCTAACCTAACCTAACCTAACCTAACCTAACCTAACCTAACCTAACCTAACCTAACCTAACCTAACCTAACCTAACCTAACCTAACCTAACCTAACCTAACCTAACCTAACCTAACCTAACCTAACCTAACCTAACCTAACCTAACCTAACCTAACCTAACCTAACCTAACCTAACCTAACCTAACCTAACCTAACCTAACCTAACCTAACCTAACCTAACCTAACCTAACCTAACCTAACCTAACCTAACCTAACCTAACCTAACCTAACCTAACCTAACCTAACCTAACCTAACCTAACCTAACCTAACCTAACCTAACCTAACCTAACCTAACCTAACCTAACCTAACCTAACCTAACCTAACCTAACCTAACCTAACCTAACCTAACCTAACCTAACCTAACCTAACCTAACCTAACCTAACCTAACCTAACCTAACCTAACCTAACCTAACCTAACCTAACCTAACCTAACCTAACCTAACCTAACCTAACCTAACCTAACCTAACCTAACCTAACCTAACCTAACCTAACCTAACCTAACCTAACCTAACCTAACCTAACCTAACCTAACCTAACCTAACCTAACCTAACCTAACCTAACCTAACCTAACCTAACCTAACCTAACCTAACCTAACCTAACCTAACCTAACCTAACCTAACCTAACCTAACCTAACCTAACCTAACCTAACCTAACCTAACCTAACCTAACCTAACCTAACCTAACCTAACCTAACCTAACCTAACCTAACCTAACCTAACCTAACCTAACCTAACCTAACCTAACCTAACCTAACCTAACCTAACCTAACCTAACCTAACCTAACCTAACCTAACCTAACCTAACCTAACCTAACCTAACCTAACCTAACCTAACCTAACCTAACCTAACCTAACCTAACCTAACCTAACCTAACCTAACCTAACCTAACCTAACCTAACCTAACCTAACCTAACCTAACCTAACCTAACCTAACCTAACCTAACCTAACCTAACCTAACCTAACCTAACCTAACCTAACCTAACCTAACCTAACCTAACCTAACCTAACCTAACCTAACCTAACCTAACCTAACCTAACCTAACCTAACCTAACCTAACCTAACCTAACCTAACCTAACCTAACCTAACCTAACCTAACCTAACCTAACCTAACCTAACCTAACCTAACCTAACCTAACCTAACCTAACCTAACCTAACCTAACCTAACCTAACCTAACCTAACCTAACCTAACCTAACCTAACCTAACCTAACCTAACCTAACCTAACCTAACCTAACCTAACCTAACCTAACCTAACCTAACCTAACCTAACCTAACCTAACCTAACCTAACCTAACCTAACCTAACCTAACCTAACCTAACCTAACCTAACCTAACCTAACCTAACCTAACCTAACCTAACCTAACCTAACCTAACCTAACCTAACCTAACCTAACCTAACCTAACCTAACCTAACCTAACCTAACCTAACCTAACCTAACCTAACCTAACCTAACCTAACCTAACCTAACCTAACCTAACCTAACCTAACCTAACCTAACCTAACCTAACCTAACCTAACCTAACCTAACCTAACCTAACCTAACCTAACCTAACCTAACCTAACCTAACCTAACCTAACCTAACCTAACCTAACCTAACCTAACCTAACCTAACCTAACCTAACCTAACCTAACCTAACCTAACCTAACCTAACCTAACCTAACCTAACCTAACCTAACCTAACCTAACCTAACCTAACCTAACCTAACCTAACCTAACCTAACCTAACCTAACCTAACCTAACCTAACCTAACCTAACCTAACCTAACCTAACCTAACCTAACCTAACCTAACCTAACCTAACCTAACCTAACCTAACCTAACCTAACCTAACCTAACCTAACCTAACCTAACCTAACCTAACCTAACCTAACCTAACCTAACCTAACCTAACCTAACCTAACCTAACCTAACCTAACCTAACCTAACCTAACCTAACCTAACCTAACCTAACCTAACCTAACCTAACCTAACCTAACCTAACCTAACCTAACCTAACCTAACCTAACCTAACCTAACCTAACCTAACCTAACCTAACCTAACCTAACCTAACCTAACCTAACCTAACCTAACCTAACCTAACCTAACCTAACCTAACCTAACCTAACCTAACCTAACCTAACCTAACCTAACCTAACCTAACCTAACCTAACCTAACCTAACCTAACCTAACCTAACCTAACCTAACCTAACCTAACCTAACCTAACCTAACCTAACCTAACCTAACCTAACCTAACCTAACCTAACCTAACCTAACCTAACCTAACCTAACCTAACCTAACCTAACCTAACCTAACCTAACCTAACCTAACCTAACCTAACCTAACCTAACCTAACCTAACCTAACCTAACCTAACCTAACCTAACCTAACCTAACCTAACCTAACCTAACCTAACCTAACCTAACCTAACCTAACCTAACCTAACCTAACCTAACCTAACCTAACCTAACCTAACCTAACCTAACCTAACCTAACCTAACCTAACCTAACCTAACCTAACCTAACCTAACCTAACCTAACCTAACCTAACCTAACCTAACCTAACCTAACCTAACCTAACCTAACCTAACCTAACCTAACCTAACCTAACCTAACCTAACCTAACCTAACCTAACCTAACCTAACCTAACCTAACCTAACCTAACCTAACCTAACCTAACCTAACCTAACCTAACCTAACCTAACCTAACCTAACCTAACCTAACCTAACCTAACCTAACCTAACCTAACCTAACCTAACCTAACCTAACCTAACCTAACCTAACCTAACCTAACCTAACCTAACCTAACCTAACCTAACCTAACCTAACCTAACCTAACCTAACCTAACCTAACCTAACCTAACCTAACCTAACCTAACCTAACCTAACCTAACCTAACCTAACCTAACCTAACCTAACCTAACCTAACCTAACCTAACCTAACCTAACCTAACCTAACCTAACCTAACCTAACCTAACCTAACCTAACCTAACCTAACCTAACCTAACCTAACCTAACCTAACCTAACCTAACCTAACCTAACCTAACCTAACCTAACCTAACCTAACCTAACCTAACCTAACCTAACCTAACCTAACCTAACCTAACCTAACCTAACCTAACCTAACCTAACCTAACCTAACCTAACCTAACCTAACCTAACCTAACCTAACCTAACCTAACCTAACCTAACCTAACCTAACCTAACCTAACCTAACCTAACCTAACCTAACCTAACCTAACCTAACCTAACCTAACCTAACCTAACCTAACCTAACCTAACCTAACCTAACCTAACCTAACCTAACCTAACCTAACCTAACCTAACCTAACCTAACCTAACCTAACCTAACCTAACCTAACCTAACCTAACCTAACCTAACCTAACCTAACCTAACCTAACCTAACCTAACCTAACCTAACCTAACCTAACCTAACCTAACCTAACCTAACCTAACCTAACCTAACCTAACCTAACCTAACCTAACCTAACCTAACCTAACCTAACCTAACCTAACCTAACCTAACCTAACCTAACCTAACCTAACCTAACCTAACCTAACCTAACCTAACCTAACCTAACCTAACCTAACCTAACCTAACCTAACCTAACCTAACCTAACCTAACCTAACCTAACCTAACCTAACCTAACCTAACCTAACCTAACCTAACCTAACCTAACCTAACCTAACCTAACCTAACCTAACCTAACCTAACCTAACCTAACCTAACCTAACCTAACCTAACCTAACCTAACCTAACCTAACCTAACCTAACCTAACCTAACCTAACCTAACCTAACCTAACCTAACCTAACCTAACCTAACCTAACCTAACCTAACCTAACCTAACCTAACCTAACCTAACCTAACCTAACCTAACCTAACCTAACCTAACCTAACCTAACCTAACCTAACCTAACCTAACCTAACCTAACCTAACCTAACCTAACCTAACCTAACCTAACCTAACCTAACCTAACCTAACCTAACCTAACCTAACCTAACCTAACCTAACCTAACCTTACCTAACCTAACCTAACCTAACCTAACCTAACCTAACCTAACCTAACCTAACCTAACCTAACCTAACCTAACCTAACCTAACCTAACCTAACCTAACCCGTTCCGCTCATAAAAATTTGTAACTTCGTCAAAAATCAAGCTAGAAACATGGTTCTTACATGAAATTGTGCGTAATGTGACAGTGCATAAAGTGAGACATAATACAGGATACTTTCGTGACTACTGGAAGTACAATCGAGGGAAAACAGGAGCCGGTGTCGTTGAAAAAACAGTTTTTCGACTCGCGCCCGGAATTTAAATCTGTGACCTAATCTTTTTATTCTACAACTAGAAGAGTCACCTGACCCCCCAACTTCTCACCGAGTCTGCCTGAAATCTGACTTAAAACAACGAAGTTATTAAGGGAAAACGGAAGTTGTTTACTTCGTTAACTTCGTAAATAAAAGTTCTCGGAAAAAGTTTCATACAAATTTGAGTGGGATTTATAAGCAAAGGAAACCCGAAAGTGGAAAATTTTGGAAACCCTTAAGGAAAAAAGAAAAACCAAGACATTTGCGGTTTTGGTTCCTCGAGTTCAAAAGTCTATCGGCGATTTCCACCCACTTCCTATCGAGGAAGGTGGGACGTGAGCAGCACAAGGAGGATCGCCGAACGAAGAGGAACATAATACAGTAACGTTTTTAACCCTACGATAAGTAATTTTTAAGATTTCTAAGTTTTTAGCAAAATTTTCCAATCTCCTCAGCGTTCCCATAACTTGGTAATCAAAATTGTACTTACATTTATACAAATTTACAAAATCTTTTTAATTGTCAATACTTATTAGCTAAATCTCAATCTATTACATATTTAAATAACGTAAATAATAATAAATAATCATTTAATTTAGGCAATTGAGTGCAACTAGTCTAAGTTTTATATGATTTTATAAGTAGATGGCGCTGAACGTTTACAGTCAAACAATTTGATAGTAAACACTTTGTTTTATTACACTTATAAAACAAGAGACAAGTCTGAGGCCATTGCCCAGATATTTACATAGATTTACTTACTTTATTTTATTTATTTAGCGCCTACTGTAATTTTCTACTTTGTTATTGTGACTTCCCTTATTGGGGAACTAACTTACATAATTATCTCTATTGAGATCTAATATTTACAACTTAAGGACATAACCGAGGGCTATTGCCCCGGTTTGCTAGTAAGTAAGTTTATATTTATTGTCTGTTAGTTATTGTGTGTTCGCGATTTGTGCCTTAATTACTATTACAATATTTAATTTGTTGTAAGAACGTCTGACACAATTGTCCTACGTGACACTGGAGGGCGCTGTTTGGAGTTCTGAATCGCTCCACTGAAGCGAGTCTAGGCTAGGTAGTTGACACGTAAATCACACCATCCGACGCTAGGTGGCGCTTTTCAGGGGTCTAAGTCGCGGCATAAAAACCTAAACAGTTAAAAATTATATCCGATTTGATAATCTAGCGCCTATTGTAATTGTTCATATTGTTACTGTGACTTCCCTTATTGGGGAACTAACATAGATACCTCTATTGAGGTCTAATATTTATAACATAAAGACATAACCGAGGGCTATTGCCCTGGTTTGCTAGTAAGTAAGTTTATAATTATTTTCTCCTTTAACTTATTATTTGAGTGGTTATTGTGTATTCGTGTTTTTGTTCTATATTTACAATTATAATATTTGTTGTATGTAATACGTCTGACACTATTGTCCTACTTGACACAGGAGGGCGCTGTTTTGAGTTCTGAACTGCGACACCGAAGCGAGTCAGGGCTAGGTAGTTGACACGCAGATCACTCTATCCAGCGCTAGGTGGCGCTGTTTGGAGGTCTAAATCGCGGCACAAAATCTAAAAAGTTGAAAATTTTATCCATTCTTTTTATTATTTATTATTATTTATTATTTAAAAAGACTAGGTTTTAAATAATTATTAAACATTCTATAAAAATTATATACATTATTCACAAAAAACACAAACATTTTAAACACCACATTCTTTAAATTCATTGACTACAACACTATTTACAATGGACACAACGCTCATTAATGCACCGAAAAAATCAATCAAAAAACCTGTGATCCAAACATCACCTATGCACTTCTCCTCACCCCCCCGCAGCGAGCTGTCTCCGTCACCCTCCACATCGCAGTGTCCGCCCACAGAGGGGCGCCTGGTGGACGCAATAGAGGAGTTATCCAGCCGGGCCGAAACTAGTTACAAGGACACATGTAATGAACTTAAAAAATCTGGAAACCTGAAAAAGGAAATAAAATCGGAAATAGAACGTAATTTGGGGACCATGCTGCAAGTGGTGAAGGATTTGGCCACTCTCTGCCTGAGCAGCAAATATAAAGACGACTCAAGCAGAACGGCTATGGAGGAGCTAAAAGAGGAAATGGGACAGACGAGAGGGAAGTTAGAAGAGTGTGCGCTCTATACACGCACACTCTCTGAACAAATTGCATGTTTAGATAGAGGAAAGTCTCTCGCCCCACCACCTCCCTCCACAAACTGCTCAACGCGCAACACATACGCGGAAACGACCGCGGGGGCAAGACAGGCCATGCACTCAATCATCGTCACATCGACAGATGAGCAGGACACCAGCAGCAATATAATAGAAAGAATAAGGACCACCGTAAACGCCAAGGAGAGCCGCATACGGGTGGACAAGATAAGGAAGGCGAAAGATCAAAAGGTTGTCGTGGGCTGTGTCGACAAGGCGGAGCTTGAGGCAGTGAAGAGCAGACTGGGTGGCTCCGCGGCAGGTCTTAAGTTCGAGGACGCTGTCAATAAAGACCCCTTGGTGGTGTTGTTGGACGTGATGTCTTACAACACGGATGACGACATCACCAAGGCAGTGAAAAATCAGAATTCACACATCTTGGGCGACCTCAAGGCGGAGGACGTGAGGATCTCTGTTAGGTATCGGAAACGAGCAAGGAGCCCACATGAGAATCACGTGGTGCTCCAAGTGTCCCCCCCAGTGTGGCAGCGACTGACCGGGGCCGGCCGCGTGCACGTGGACCTGCAGAGGGTTCGTGTACTCGACCAGAGTCCACTTATCCAGTGCACCAGGTGTCTCGGCTTCGGCCACGGTAGGAAGCTGTGCACTGAGGAAGAGGACAAATGCTCGTACTGCAGCGATCCCCACCACCTGCGGGCGGAGTGTCCCACGCGCCAGGCCGGGGGGCCGCCCAGATGCAGCAACTGTAGCGCAGCCAAACTCACGCAGGTAGACCACGACGCCTTCAACCCCGCGTGTCCTGTGAGGAGGCGGTGGGACGCGATAGCGCGATCCACCGTGGCCTACAGTTAGCGTTCTACTGCGGACTAAATACACTTTTAATAGTTACATATACATCACAGACACATTAGACAACATACCTCATGATAAATAAATTACTAGTATTATATATATAATTATGTATGCATATAAATATGTTATGTAATATATACTTAAATATCAATATTACGGACAATAGCATATTATATATATTAAGTGTATTGTATGAGTTATAACCGTATATATGGAGAGAAGATTAGAAATACGAAAGGGCTACAAATATATGACGGCGTATTCGAAGCCATTTGTGAAATTAAGAAGGAACTAGATTTTGACAGTTGTCAAGGTCTAGCGAAACGTCGTGTTGATGGTCAGCGCAGCCATGTTGACGGATTCGATCTGAGACCGCAACGACGAGCGCACCACTTATTCGACGGATCGCTCTTGTTCCACGTAATCCTATAATAATAACTGTTTATCGTGATTGATTTTAAAATTAAAAGAGTCTATTTTAATTGTACTGCATTTATTGTTTGATAAAAACTGTAATTTAAAGTAATAGTGAAGTAAAGTGATTCTGTTATTGATTTTGGACTTTTATCTTGTGCTTCGCCTATACGCCCACGTAAATAAACATGGCCAATCCTGATGAGGGCAATCAAGAGCCTTTATCAGAAGTGGGATTATTCATTTCCGCGTGCCTAAGGCCGTTTTGCTACCTGATATATGAGACAGAAGATTGACTTTTCAAAGTATTACAAGTTTTCAGGTTATAAAGTGATACTGGATGTCGTCCACCTTTGCCGCCACGTGCTGGTACACCGCCGGGGCCGCCGCTGCGACCGCGGACGGAGAAAGCGGTTGCAGCAGAGCGTCAAGAACCTGCTGTGCTGACAGCACGATGATAAGCCGGGACCCCAGTGAGACTGATCGTATCAATGATGCGATTTGGTTAATTAACAACACGGTGAGGTCGAACCATACTTACTATATCTCAAATTTTGATCCAAGCATCTGTAACATACGAGTAGACTCCTGGTGCGAGGAAGTAGATCGTGCTAAAGTTATAAATAATTGGAACAATAACGAATGCCTATCTCGTATTGGGAATTGTTTAAAAGGATGCCAGGACTTGGCTCAAACCATCTCCTAGTACTTTTACATACTGAAGGAATCAATTAAGTAATGTCTGCACTGACGTGACATTTCTTAGTACAGATTAATAAACAATTTGTTGGGTTGCCAACAGCAACCAAACCAAAAGTAAATAGCAGTTCTGTTCATAGACCGAATAAATTCGACTCATACCGTGTAACTAAAGTGTTACCAAGCTACCGATCTGAGTTTAAACTGCTTAGTGGTGCACGTGGTAAAGCGACATAGGCCGCAGCTTAATACAGGGTGGCTTGTATTGCACCGCATTCTTTGAAAGTGAGTTTACGCTTCTGCTTATGTTTCAGCGCACACAACGCAAAAGAGAGCTCTGCAGACGTGTCCTTGACGTGTGTGGTCCTGCCCTGCGGATGCTGCCCACGCGTATGACCTGCTGTTCCGGAGGGCGTGTGCTGTGACTGCGCTGCGGGTGCTGTCCTGGAGGACGCGCGCTGTGTATGCGCAGCGAGTGGTGTCCAGATACTTGCGCTTGTTTCCGGGTCATTAAGGTTTATTTGAGATAAGTAACAATTTAACTAAAGAAGAGGAGGCCGAGACGGCAACAGATAAAATAGAACACGATGTCAGCTGTTCCGATAAACATGATGTATAAGGACGACTTATTGTTGACAATTGATGAAGTTGCTTCGCTGGTCGTAGGGACAGTGTCATCCGGGCCATACCGTCCGCGGTTGGTTGAAGGGATACACCCGTCCGGGCTATACTGTGGGTTTGAGCTGGTCGTAGGGACAGTGCCATCCGGGCCATACCGTCCGCGGTTGGTTGAAGGGATACACCCGTCCGGGCCATACTGTGGGTTTGAGCTGGTCGTAGGGACAGTGCCATCCGGGCCATACCGTCCGCGGTTGGTTGAAGGGATACACCCGTCCGGGCCATACTGTGGGTTTGAGCTGGTCGTAGGGACAGTGCCATCCGGGCCATACCGTCCGCGGTTGGTTGAAGGGATACACCCGTCCGGGCCATACTGTGGGTTTGAGCTGGTCGTAGGGACAGTGCCATCCGGGCCATACCGTCCGCGGTTGGTTGAAGGGATACACCCGTCCGGGCCATACTGTGGGTTTGAGCTGGTCGTAGGGACAGTGTCATCCGGGCCATACCGTCCGCGGTTGGTTGAAGGGATACACCCGTCCGGGCCATACTGTGGGTTTGCGTTGGTCGTTGGTTGTGAGGACCTGTATGGTCCAATTTCTTCGTACGCTGATAAGACAACGGTTGTCCGGTTAACTGGTGGTGGTCGTTAAGAAACAGGAGTTTATGCGCTTGGAATACTAGAGTGACATAAAAATTACTGGTTTGTCAGGGTGGGCGAGCGGCATGTTCGTGTGGACGACTGATGCCTACTCGTTTGTTACAGGTCTGCAAATAGAGGCGCCCGAGGACGGTCGAAAGTCAGTCCGGCCGTGACGGCGTATTCGAAGCCATTTGTGAAATTAAGAAGGAACTAGATTTTGACAGTTGTCAAGGTCTAGCGAAACGTCGTGTTGATGGTCAGCGCAGCCATGTTGACGGATTCGATCTGAGACCGCAACGACGAGCGCACCACTTATTCGACGGATCGCTCTTGTTCCACGTAATCCTATAATAATAACTGTTTATCGTGATTGATTTTAAAATTAAAAGAGTCTATTTTAATTGTACTGCATTTATTGTTTGATAAAAACTGTAATTTAAAGTAATAGTGAAGTAAAGTGATTCTGTTATTGATTTTGGACTTTTATCTTGTGCTTCGCCTATACGCCCACGTAAATAAACATGGCCAATCCTGATGAGGGCAATCAAGAGCCTTTATATATATAATAATAGTTATGAACTATAACGAAGATTATATACTAAAGTTGTAGAGGATGGAGTATCGAAGCTGGACAAAGGTATATATAAGTATTATAAACTATATTGTATTGTATATGTAGGTATAACGTATAATAAACCAATAATATAACTTGTTGGAAATGATGACTAACAAGGCATATTTGGCATATAAATTTATGTAACTTAATTGACATGTTGATTTATGGACATATATATTTATATATATGTGTCCAAAAATACGTGAAAAAGAGAAACTAGGAATATAAAACAATAATAATATAAATATATTAGTATATAATAGTAAGTATATTAGAACTAGGAATATTATGTATTATATAATAATAGTAATTATGTAAAATGTATGATGAAGGATAGCAAATAAGAAACAGGTATAGAAAACATAATAGCATTATTGTTATATAACAAAGATTATGTTTACCCTATAGAGGAACGAAGTACAAAAGAAGGTATTATAAAACTGTAAATATATATATATATACAGGGTGTCCCAGAATGAATGGATAATCCTTGAGCCCCGCACAGAACAGCTCTCCAGCGCTTAGAAAAAAATATCAAAAAAAAAAAATTCCAAGTGATTCCCAAAATATGATTTTTTTTAGAAAAACATACGTTATTTTAGCTTCACTTCACATTAATTTACACAACTGCCACAAATTAATGATATTCTTGGCGTTTTTGGTGTCATTTTATTCCTGATAGACTATACTACTAGAAATACATCAAATAATATAAGTATCTGTGATACTTTTTTTATAAAAAAAATAAGAACTTGAATTTTTAACATGAAATTTGATACCAAAATAATTTTGACATAGTTTGAGAGTGTTTCATGTAAAAAAAAAGTATGAAAACGTAAGTGTCCAGCTATTTTAAAAACATGCGCAGTTAATACAGATTAAATAATGGTATAATACATCATTTTATCTAATACTACTACGAAGTTATTGCTATTGAGATGCAAAACGAGTAAATACGACTAAAATTAAAAAGTTAATGTCTTAATACATTTTAATAATAATAAAACATTTCAGGTGTCGCTGCGACCCATAGACGTCCCACTGCTGGGCACGGGTCTCCCCCACAGACACTGCTGCTGCGGGAGGTCCAGAGCATACTCCACCACGCTGCTCCAATGCGGATTGGTGGAGGGGTTAGTGGCCAACCCAGTGTCGAATGTTCTCAAGCCACCCGAAGGTCTTCGACAAGGCTTAACGACTGTTTCGTAGGAGGTAATGGAATCCCATTGGTTACAGAATGATGGCTGCCCTGCATATTATGGTACAAACGTCCGGGCTTATTTAAATGCCACGTATCCAAACAAATGGATTGGTCGTTTGGGTCCTATTCTGTGGCCTCCTCGATCTCCAGATTTAAACTGTCGGGATGTTTTTTACTAAGGCTGTCTAAAGGAAGAAGTGTACTCGAAAACAATTTCAAATGAGGAATTACGCAGCCGTGTTCAAGAGGCCGCTTCAAAAATAAATGAATGACTCTACGCACGGTTTCTTAGTAGAGCCTATAAAAGAAGATGTCGAGCGTGTATTAGAATCGGTGGCAGACAATTTGAACACCTGTTGTGAATAAAGATTGATGTAATGTACACCTGAAATGTAGCGTCCATAGCCCAATGGTTCGCGTCGATTCAATGTGACCGAAAGAGTTAAGCAACGACGGGCGCGGTCGGTTTGTGGATAGGTGAGCGCTAGTGGCAAAATTTCACGGACGCTACCGTGCTTCGGAGGGCACGTAAAGCCGTCGGTCCCGGTTGTTTTCAATGCTGGAAACAGTCGTTAAGCCTTGTCGAAGACCTTCGGGTGGCTTGAGAACATTCGACACTGGGTTGGCCACTAACCCCTCCACCAATCCGCATTGGAGCAGCGTGGTGGAGTATGCTCTGGACCTCCCGCAGCAGCAGTGTCTGTGGGGGAGACCCGTGCCCAGCAGTGGGACGTCTATGGGTCGCAGCGACACCTGAAATGTTTTATTATTATTAAAATGTATTAAGACATTAACTTTTAAATTTTAGTCGTATTTACTCGTTTTGCATCTCAATAGCAATAACTTCGTAGTAGTATTAGATAAAATGATGTATTATACCATTATTTAATCTGTATTAACTGCGCATGTTTTTAAAATAGCTGGACACTTACGTTTTCATACTTTTTTTTTACATGAAACACTCTCAAACTATGTCAAAATTATTTTGGTATCAAATTTCATGTTAAAAATTCAAGTTCTTATTTTTTTTATAAAAAAAGTATCACAGATACTTATATTATTTGATGTATTTCTAGTAGTATAGTCTATCAGGAATAAAATGACACCAAAAACGCCAAGAATATCATTAATTTGTGGCAGTTGTGTAAATTAATGTGAAGTGAAGCTAAAATAACGTATGTTTTTCTAAAAAAAATCATATTTTGGGTATCACTTGGAATTTTTTTTTTTTGATATTTTTTTCTAAGCGCTGGAGAGCTGTTCTGTACGGGGCTCAAGGATTATCCATTCATTCTGGGACACCCTGTATATACACCATTGTAGTATCTATTAGTATAATAATATAATTCTAAGTTATAAATATTTACCAAAAAGTGTAAGTAGTTGTAGACGTTTTAGTATATTAGAGGTTGAAATAAATATGTGTAGAATCCATTAGTGAGTTATTCTGTTATAAATATTTATTAATTGTAATTAAAATAGTATTAAATCTGTGTAATGTAAAAATGTTAAACGATTGTAATTAAATAACCTGTACTATTCTATAAATGTAAACTGTAACTCAAATAAATAAAACTAAATAACGACTCTGCTCACGGTAGAGGTGGCGTTTGTAGATCGCGGGCCGGGCCTGAAATAAAAAAAAAAAAAAAAAAAAAAAAAACCTAACCTAACCTAACCTAACCCAAACCTAACCTAACCCAAACCTAACCTAACCCAAACCTAACCTAACCCAAACCTAACCTAACCCAAACCTAACCTAACCCAAACCTAACCTAACCCAAACCTAACCTAACCCAAACCTAACCTAACCCAAACCTAACCTAACCCAAACCTAACCTAACCCAAACCTAACCTAACCCAAACCTAACCTAACCCAAACCTAACCTAACCCAAACCTAACCTAACCCAAACCTAACCTAACCCAAACCTAACCTAACCCAAACCTAACCTAACCCAAACCTAACCTAACCCAAACCTAACCTAACCCAAACCTAACCTAACCCAAACCTAACCTAACCCAAACCTAACCTAACCCAAACCTAACCTAACCCAAACCTAACCTAACCCAAACCTAACCTAACCCAAACCTAACCTAACCCAAACCTAACCTAACCCAAACCTAACCTAACCCAAACCTAACCTAACCCAAACCTAACCTAACCCAAACCTAACCTAACCCAAACCTAACCTAACCCAAACCTAACCTAACCCAAACCTAACCTAACCCAAACCTAACCTAACCCAAACCTAACCTAACCCAAACCTAACCTAACCCAAACCTAACCTAACCCAAACCTAACCTAACCCAAACCTAACCTAACCCAAACCTAACCTAACCCAAACCTAACCTAACCCAAACCTAACCTAACCCAAACCTAACCTAACCCAAACCTAACCTAACCCAAACCTAACCTAACCCAAACCTAACCTAACCCAAACCTAACCTAACCCAAACCTAACCTAACCCAAACCTAACCTAACCCAAACCTAACCTAACCCAAACCTAACCTAACCCAAACCTAACCTAACCCAAACCTAACCTAACCCAAACCTAACCTAACCCAAACCTAACCTAACCCAAACCTAACCTAACCCAAACCTAACCTAACCCAAACCTAACCTAACCCAAACCTAACCTAACCCAAACCTAACCTAACCCAAACCTAACCTAACCCAAACCTAACCTAACCCAAACCTAACCTAACCCAAACCTAACCTAACCCAAACCTAACCTAACCCAAACCTAACCTAACCCAAACCTAACCTAACCCAAACCTAACCTAACCCAAACCTAACCTAACCCAAACCTAACCTAACCCAAACCTAACCTAACCCAAACCTAACCTAACCCAAACCTAACCTAACCCAAACCTAACCTAACCCAAACCTAACCTAACCCAAACCTAACCTAACCCAAACCTAACCTAACCCAAACCTAACCTAACCCAAACCTAACCTAACCCAAACCTAACCTAACCCAAACCTAACCTAACCCAAACCTAACCTAACCCAAACCTAACCTAACCCAAACCTAACCTAACCCAAACCTAACCTAACCCAAACCTAACCTAACCCAAACCTAACCTAACCCAAACCTAACCTAACCCAAACCTAACCTAACCCAAACCTAACCTAACCCAAACCTAACCTAACCCAAACCTAACCTAACCCAAACCTAACCTAACCCAAACCTAACCTAACCCAAACCTAACCTAACCCAAACCTAACCTAACCCAAACCTAACCTAACCCAAACCTAACCTAACCCAAACCTAACCTAACCCAAACCTAACCTAACCCAAACCTAACCTAACCCAAACCTAACCCAAACCTAACCTAACCCAAACCTAACCCAAACCTAACCTAACCCAAACCTAACCTAACCCAAACCTAACCTAACCCAAACCTAACCTAACCCAAACCTAACCTAACCCAAACCTAACCTAACCCAAACCTAACCTAACCCAAACCTAACCTAACCCAAACCTAACCTAACCCAAACCTAACCTAACCCAAACCTAACCTAACCCAAACCTAACCTAACCCAAACCTAACCTAACCCAAACCTATTCTCAGACAGGTCAACAGACCATCAACGCTTCGTCTGTTAACATTTACACCGACGGAAGCAAAATTGAAGGGAAGGTTGGGGCAGCAGCATCTATCTGGAAGGACGGACAGGAGTTCTTATGCAGGAAGAAACCACTCGCATCGTCTTGCTCCGTTTTTCAAGCAGAACTCCTGGCTATCCATACTAATATTATATATGTGAAAGAATGTTTGTTTGTTTGTTTGTCCGGCTTTCACGTCGCAACGAAGCTATTATATGGTATGTTTTTTGTGTGTGGAGATAGTGAGGAGGGTGGAGATTGACGTAGGCTACTTTATACCGCGGTAAAACATCCCCGTGGGAAGATATCATATGTTTTGTTATTTGCTAGATATTTAGTTCCGAATGTTGTTAATAGATGGCGTTAGTAAAATTCATTTTCAAGTTCTGAATCACGTATATGATAAACAAGTCATTGTTAATTCCCCTTGACCACGCGGGCGGAGCCGCGGGTAAAAGCTAGTTCTGCATAAAGGCGATCAAGAACAAGACTTCTCCCAAAGATGTGTTCATCCTGAGCGACTCTAGATCGTCTCTGGAAAGCTTTTGTGGAACTCTCAGGCTGCACCCGCTCGCCATCGAGATCGGGCACCAAATCCGGGAGTTAGCCGCTCAGGGTGGGAACTTTACCTTGTTTTGGGTAAAGGCGCGCGTCGGGACCAGGCAACGAGCGAGCCGACGAATTGGCGAAGGAAGCGGCCATAAAGTCCACAACCGAGCCCGCATACAACCAATATAGATAAAATATAATAGAGATTTTCATTTGAATCTCAAATTGTTAGTTGATTTGCTAACAAAAGAAAAAATTGTGAGCCGTCACGGGACGCCTGGCAGATGTGAAACATCGAAATTATTTTGTACAAGTAATATGCACAAAAGTACAGATTATGACATGCTGCTATATACCGGGCACATTGATCGATACTTAAATATGGATTAAAATCAAACGAATATTATAATTGCAATTTTCGGGGATAAAAAGGCCTAAGTCACTCTTACCATACTACAGATATTAAAAAATCACATTGATTCATCATTCCGCTGAGCAGGAGATGAAGGAAAATCCAACAAACACACTTTCGCATTGATATAAAATATTAGTTAGGATTTGTGATTTACATTCAGTTTCTTTTTTGGAACTAGGTACACCATTTCTCTGATATTTCGTGCCGTTTTCTTAGCAAGTCTCTCCCAAATTGGGGTTAGGTTAAGGTGTGCTTGCAAGCCCACCTCGTCAAGGTTTATTCCCTGGGGGTCATTATTATTATTATTAATAAAACTCGTGGTTTTTTTTTTTAACATTTTTATTACATGCAAGTAAATCGATACAAAAATACAAGGTTCGATTCTAATAGGTTCCATTCATTTTATTTTATAATTGAAGCGTACAAATCAGTAAATCCGATTCATTCGGTGCGAATACAAGCCCGCCGCCCGCCTGCAGCCGCGGCGGCGCTGCAGCGCTCCGCCCCGCGCCGGCCTCTAGCCGTCCGCGCCGTTAAGGCCGTCCCTGCCGCCCCCCGAGCCCCCCTTGCCCCCCGGGCCTCCCTTGCCTCCCCAGGCGCCCCCTGCACCCCCCGTACCGCCTTCGCCGCCGTACGAGCCCCCCTCGCCTCCCGCACCTCCACGGCCGCCCCTTAAACCTACCACCCCCCCTGCACCCCTAATCCGTCGTCCGAGCCCCTCACACCCCCTGCACCTGCATTTCCGTGTCCCGAACCTCCCGCGCCTCCCAAACCCCCATTTCCGCCCAAATAGCCCCTCTCACTGCCGTTGGCCCCGTGCCCCCCTCCGGAACCTCCCGCGCCTCCCACACCCCCATTGCCTCCCCGCGGGCCTCCATTACCAACCCCGGAGGCCCAGGAGCGCCCTGCACTTGCATTGCGGCCTCCCGAACCGTAGCCCCAGTTGCCACGCTCAGAGCCTACGGCACCTCCCACACCCGCATTTCCGCCCAAATAGCCCCTGTCACCGCCGTTGGCCTCGTGCCCCCCTCCGGAACCTCCAGCACCACCCACACCTCCATTGCCTCCCCGCGGGCCTCCATTACCAACCCCGGACCCCAAGGAGCGCCCTGCACTTGCATTGCGGCCTCCCGAACCGTAGCCCCAGTTGCCACGCTCAGAGCCTACGGCACCTCCCACACCCTCATTTCCGCCCAAATACCCCCTGTCATCGCCGTTGGCACCGTGCCCCCCTCCGGAACCTCCAGCGCCTCCCAAACCCCCATTTCCGCCCAAATAGCCCCTCTCACCGCCGTTGGCCCCGTGCCCCCCTCCGGAACCTCCAGCGCCTCCCACACCTCCATTTCCTCCCCGCGGGCCTCCATTACCAACCCCGGAGCTCCAGGAGCGCCCTGCACCTGCACTGCGGCCTCCCGAACCTCCCGCGCCTCCGTCACCCCCATCACCGCCGTCGCCCCCATCACCGCCGTAGCCCGCGGTGCCTCCTGCGGAGCCCCCAGCGCCTCCCATACCCCCATGTCCGCCGCCGGACAGCCCCGCGGCCCCCGGAGCCCCCGGGGCGCCGTCGTGGCCGGCGGCGCCCCTCTTGTTCCGCGCCGACGCCGAGCCTGCCGGAGCGCACCGCATGTCAACAACACTTCACAGCACAAGAACACAACCACCTGCTCAGATAAACTAATTAGGGTCAAACCAGTCATTCAAGTAAGGATAAACCTTCCCTCGCAAGCTTTATTCAAACTTAATGTCACAGTTTACAAGTCCAGTATGCTTAAAAAAGAATAATTCTGGTATGTGAAAGCCATGTACAACGTTAAACAAAAGAATTAATAAAATTTAATACGCCTATCACTTGTTTCAGTGCAACAATACGATTTATGACGATTACAAGCTCAAGTTCATACGCTTAATCTAATACACACACATTCACACGTACACACACCTGCATTTATACTAACTAACTTCTTACAGTACAAAATGTACCGTCAAGTTAGACGATTGGCCTTGGGGAGTGTACGAGCTTTCCTCTTTATATCGAGGAGACGAAACTGAAGTTGCCCAAGCGTGCCCAAGCTGCGAAGGTGTCGGCTGGAGGGCCCGCGGGAGGCGAGGGTCGACCAGCCCGCGAGTGCACTTTGTAGCGTCCATCTAGTCCATAGCCCAGTGGCTCGCGTCGATTCAATGTGATCGAAAGAGTTAAGCGACGACGGGCGCGGTCGGTTTGTGGATGGGTGACCGCTAGTGGCAACATTTCAAGGACACTACCGTACTTCGGAGGGCACGTAAAGCCGTCGGTCCCGGTTGTTTTCAATGCTGGAAACAGTCGTTAAGCCTTGTCGAAGACCTTCGGGTGGCTTGAGAACATTCGACACTGGGTTTTCCACTAACCCCTCCAGGAATCCGCATTGGAGCAGCGTGGTGGAGTATGCTCTAGACCTCCCGCAGCAGTGTCTGTGGGGGAGACCCGTGCCCAGCAGTGGGACGTCTATGCAGCGACGCGAGCGATGTACTCACCCTCGCCCGGCCAGCCGCCCGCCCCCGGCTGCTCCTCCGAACAGGACCACTCCGCGCTCAGGATGGCCCAAAGCGTACATATTAATACGCTAATTTTCATATTAATTTCTTGCTTTCAATCAATAATTATTACCACTGTAAGCCAAGCCTCAGATAAATATGACATATTCAGGCCGGGAACATTGTTTTATATACTATTTTCCAGATGCAATGTTTTCAAATTCGATTGAAATGACATCATGTCAAAAACAAAAATTAGCATGAATGAATCTATCAGTCTTCATCCGCACGATAGAACTGAAGAGGAACATTGTCTGTACATTGAGTATTTTTTTTAAAAGCTTTTATTTAACTTCACTCGTATGTATCCATGTATGTCCTGAATCTTGCAATCAATATTTCACCCACTTCCAGTGAAGCTATCGAGCTGGTTCCGATGACAATGCATGAAAATAAAAAAAAAGTTATAAAAAGCTTTTATTTTCAAAACAAATTTTTAATGGTATAATATTTATTCAAAATTTAATTTCAGGGGCATTTTAATAAGCAATTGGAACTCAAAATTGTGTTTTTTGAAAATATTCTTATCTGTCTGTCTGTCTGTCCGGGCATCACGTAAAAAACCCGTGGAGGGATTTGAATGTAACTTGGAAAAGTTGTTGCATTTATTGCGTTATTTTACGCTATTTTAATTCCCGAAAAATTTTGAGATTCCCTAGGGATGCGGTGTGAATGTTTGTATGGACTGATGGTTATTCCCGAACGCAACTTATCCACCCTACCCTCATCCTTACATGTATCACATCCCAAAAATACTAATAATACCTGGGAGTAATAACTGGCAGTTCTCTTCTGCCGCCAAAGTGCAAAAGTATCAAACCCCAGCTAATTTGTCACATTATAGCGTCTTAAAGTGATACGTGATATAGTTCTGTCTGGATGGATAGGGTGGAGTTGCGGCCGGGGAGCGCCGGGTGCTAGTGACAGTGTTGGCGATAGTGTTTGTGAGCAATATAAAACGTGCAGTGAATTTAAAATAGGAGCATGTCTAGGGTGTAAATATCCTTATAATTTATACCAACTGAACACAACAATACGGTAACATCCGCTGATTCCGTGATGAGGTCGGTGTGACCTGTATTGTATCGAACGATGCGCGAATCGATTGCTTTGCCGTAGCCATCCTGGACTGGGCGAGAGCGGTCGCGAGCGACGCGGGTGTGCCTTGGGGGTGATGTGGGTATAGATGACCTTTTTTTTTTGTTTAACGAGTGGGAAACCTTGAAAAGGTACCCGGACGTCGTGGGAGCGATGCCGGGTTATGTGGGACTTTCAACCGCTAAAACCCACTCGGTGGCCTACTCCGGCGCTATAGGAGGACTCCGGGATCTCATGTAAAACGCGCCGGTGCCCTCCAGCGCTGCGCCCAAGATGGGCTTCCCGGTTTCACAACGCTGTGCAGCAACAAACAGCGTCGTCTTCCCCGGGGTCACAAGATGGACGGTCCGAGCTGAAGTCCCCTTTTAATCGCCTTTTACGACAGGCAGGGGCTACCGTAGCACTATTCTGGTCCCGAGCTACAGGGACGGAGTATAGATGACCTGATGTTATGGTTTCGGGTGATTTGATCGATTTATCGCGATGAAGTAAAGTTAGATGTTTCCGTTGGCACGTGCGGCGCGAGAATACCGCGATGCAAGGTGGGATGGTTTGAGACAATTTATTATTTCTCTTACTTAGTACATATTTAGAAAGAAAGAATACAGAAAGAAAATTTATTTATTTCGTATGAAACTGCATTACAAAAATTAATCAAAAAATAAAATAAAAGGAATTAAAATTAAACTAAACCTAGGCGCAGCCGAAGGTGAGGGTTGACTTGACAGTCGGAACAAGTTGCAATGACGGTTCCGCGCGTGTACTGAACAATTATTTTAAATACAGTTGCGACAAAAGTATGTAAGCAATTTACTATAGAACATTTTTGGAAAATGGCGCCAACCTTAAGAATAAATATGCAGAGATTTTTTTTTGTTTTCTTCACCCATTCTGGGTAGGCAAAGGGAACTATGCCCATACAGCCAAGTCTTCAGTAGAATTTTTTTATTGATATGAAATGAAAATGAAATTTAATGAGATGAAATGAAATGAAACCTAACCTAACTAATTTAATCAAATCATTAAATCTGATATTGAAACAAATTAGTAGCTCCTTTTGAGAAATATTCGCATGAATCATAAAAACTAAAGATTTTTTTTAGTAAAACCTTCGTGGTTGGTTTTTTCTTTTTAATAGACATTATTTTGACAGTTGGGAAGAAGAGAACGAGTTCGGAAAAGGTAAAGAAAAAGCTCGAGTATATAATAGCCCACATCCCGAACATTATACGTATGTGGTACCTACAAAAAAAACGTGTCACATCACTCAAAAGTTTTTCTGTAGTTTAAATTCTCCCTCTACCTTTACTCTCTATTAAAGAGTCATCGACTTCTAACTACTAACTACTCTGGGGTTACTTTGCTCTTCATAGTCTGAGCAGTCTGAGGTCAACCAACGGGTTTCTAACATCGGGAATTTTCCTCTAGATTTAGGGGATACTTTCATGCTTAGGAAATTTCTTTTATGAGACAAAATTTTTAAGGGGATTATTAACGGTATTAAAAATATTGAGGGATTTTTTTAGGAAACGTTTTAACATACATGAACAGCATAAAACTAAAGTCTTGTGTTTCGATTCTCCGATAGACGAAATATGAAAAAAAAAATTAATCTTAATATTACCTATTGTTTGAAGGGAAAAAACACTAAAGACAACCAAGGGTGTACTGAAACAATGTTTTATTTACTTTTGGTTATATTCATTAATGTTACCGTCATTTTGTATTTTAATCATTATCACAAACTAATAAGGGATATCATTATGTTAAAGGGATTTTTTTCCGAAAACTGACTAATTTAGGGAAATACCAAGTCCAAGAGGAGTTAGCAAAGAGTATAAAAACACTACGTGGGAGTTAGGGCTAAATTAGCTAGCTAGTATTTATTAAACTAATCTGTGGGCTAAATCAAAAGTGGTAAACTGAACTGGTAACACTTATCTTCCTTCCTTTTGCCTCCGTCACTGTCGTGCATCGCGTGTGTGTTTAGGTTAGATTATTTTATAAATTCCAAATTTTTGGTTAAATATCATTCAAGTGAGTGTACCGTAATTGCTGTGATTGATTTCAGATAATCAAAATGCAGAACGACGCTGGAGAATTTGTTGACTTGTACTGCCCGAGGAAATGGTGAGTGGTCCGGTTATTGCTGTTGTGCCACATTGTTACCAAATTGTTTGTGTTTAAACATGCTGTTACTGTAATTTATTATCCATAGTAAGTTATACTTAATAATCCGTGTCAATTGCAATCTTGAAAGAGATAGTAGGATTTAGTTTTCGTAGCCTGAATACTGTCTGGCAAGTACTGCAGTACGGTTATGTGCCAAGACGTGATATGATGATGCAGACTGCTTTTGAATCCTGAGCTCCATACAGGCGCAGATCGCAATCGTTGCGAATATTATGTGAAACATATTATCCCTGGCTCTGGTCGTTAATTTTCCTGTCAAGTGAACAGTATGTCTCAAGTCACACCTTTATGTGTGGCTTGATGGGACTGATATGATAAAGACATAGTAGTAGATAAAAACATAACACACTAATTATTTATAATACAATACAATGCAATACAAATACAAATATTCTATAATGTACACCTTAAAAAGAATTGTTGGTTTGGTATTTTGAAGTACAGAATATTTAATTTCAAAATTCATGATTTGCCTTTGGGCCACTTGGCCAGCAAGGTCACTGGATCTTACACCTCAGATAATATTCATTGGGGGCATGTAGAAAATGAAATCTACAAAGACATGTATAGTTCACTCGTTATAACAACATAATTCACGTGCCACACCAGCTACATGCATTGATACCATCTGTTACATATAACGCGAGCATGATTTAAGTTCCATGTGCCAAGCTTCATTATAATTTGCAGAAATCCATCGTGCGAAAGAGAGAAACCATCACCATTTGTGATTTGTGCGACACCATTCCACCAGCTAGAAGAGAGAATTTGTTTATGTGAAATTGTTTCTTATTTTCTCTCTATTTCCTTAATTTCCGTTCCGTTCATTATTAATGACGGTGTGATGAGTCTTTATTTTTTCAAAATTGTGGTCAATTCCTGGATGGAAATTGATTTTTCAAATATCCTATGATGCAGTTGACAGTCAGATGTTGACCCAAATGTATTGTCCTACTTTTGTATACAATAAAGTATTTTGTATTATATTGTTTGGTGATGATGTTGTACATATAGTGCACACGATGTTCCAGCTCGGCCAGCAACCGGCTGATCCACGCGAAGGACCACGCGTCCGTGCAGCTGGTGATCGCCGACGTGGAGCCGGCCACGGGCCGCGCGGCCGACTCCGCCAAGATCTACGTGGTCTGCGGCGCCATCCGCCGCATGGGCGAGTCCGACGACTGCATCGTGCGCCTCACCAAGCGGGACGGGATACTCACCAAGTCAGTGCTGCTACAATACTACTACTACTACTATACCACTAGTATCGCTGCAACCCATAGACGTCCCACTGCTGCACGGGTCTCCCTCCACAGAAAGCTGCGGGAGGTCTAGAGCATACTCCAGACGCTGCTCCAATGCGGATTGGTGGAGAGGTTAGTGGCCAACCCAGTGTCGAATGTTCTCAAGCCACCCGAAAGTCTTAAGGCTTAACAACTATTTCCAGCATTGAAAACAACCGGGACCTACGGCTTTACGTGCCCTCCGAAGCACGGAAGCGTCCATGAAATTTTGCCACTAGCGGTCACCCATCCACAAACCGACCACGCCCGTCGTTGCTTAACTCTTTTGATCACATTGAATCGACGCAAGCCATTGGGCTTGCATATGGACGCTACTACTGGTATACTAGTATACTAATACCTAAGACCTGCGCATGTCACACATGTACGATACAGATTGATGGAGGGGTTAGTGGCCAACCCAGTGTCGAAAAGGTCTAGGACAAGGCTTAACAATTTTCTTTTAACTTTTTACTTAGTTACTTACACTTGTTTTATTTTGGGACTGCACAAGATCTCACAAACCACTTCATATAATTTAAATGTGAACACATTGAATGAAAAAGGCATGGGATGAAAATTTTGTGAGTTCAAAAACACTACGATCAGAGCGGGCAGAGGAGTAGTGGGGAGGGGTGAGGTCTTAGTCTTCCACCCTGACCGAGTCCTGTCAGACTTCACATATAAATAATAAATATTGGATATTCTCACACACGGCATCTCACCCCAAAGTAGGCGCGAGCCTGTGTTATGGGTGTCAGACTGATATACATACATAGATATTTTTAAATACATAATATTAATATCCAGACACAGAACAAATACAAGTGTTGGTCACATGAATATTTGTCCTGAGTGTGATTCGAACTTCGAACCCACGACCCCTGGCGCAACAGACAGGGGTCACTACCGATTGCGCCAACGGGCCCGTCGCCATATTATTATGCCTTGGAAACATCATGGTGAACTCTCAGGCATGCAGGTTTTCTCAATGTTTTCCTCCACCATTATAATGGGTTTGTTATCTAGATTCAGGTCATCAACCCTGCTTGACCGGGTGGTCAAGCAGGACCAATACTTTGATTGTTTCATAATTATATATAGTAAAATTTTGTTTGTTTCAGGAACTACTGATCCAGTTTTTAAGTCCCTCTATTTTTAAGGAAAAATAAAAAAAAACCTGTAAAAGTTAAATGTCTTTTATTACTTACATTGTCACAATTTGTTTGCTATTTATAAACTGATGCATCACTTGTGTCGGGGGTCGCTGCCCTCGTGATAACCTAAAAATAAAGATCTGGTTGAAGCTTGCCGCGCACGTCACACGTCACGCGACAGCAGGTGGATGGATGGATGCATTCGTCTGCAAATATATATTTATAAACTTAATACAAGCATAGATGAAATGAAAAGTAGATTTGTTGAATATATAGGATTATAATAATTATGTTTGAGAGAGTTCAATTAGTAATTGGCTTGAGGTCGTTCTAATTAACATAAATAATTGTACCAAGGATCATCGTAGACATTCTTAGATGAAATATTTTCAGTCCAGCCATATTTACGTTACATTTTCCATAGTACATATTCTGTTTTCCTGTTTTAACTAGTTGCCCGTGAGGAATAAATTCATTGAAAAATCCTCGTGGGTCGGAGCGAACATTTAGTGGAGCCTGCGCACATTCCCGTGCAAGGACTGCTTGCCGAGGTGTATGGCGCTCGGACCTTTTATTGTAAAAGTCATTACATACATGTAGTGGGACTTTGTGATTTAAAACATCGTAAATACAAGGTTCACCTTAGTCGTGTACTTGTTGGTCCGCTGTCCGCGGGGTCAGCGGCCGCCGCAGCCGGGCTTGCCGCCGACCGGCGGGCGGCAGATGGTGCGCTTCTTGCAGCCGCGCGCGCCCCCTAGCGCCGCCAGCGCGCACGCCACCAGCCACAGCGCCCACGCCACCACGCTCTCCTGCCCACAACAAAATAACCAACATATCATATTCACAAATAAATAAATATGTATTTGATTTTTACCTCTACATGACATCACAGAACGAGTACCTACATAACTTGACACGGCCAAATAAAATGCACAAGTCGTGCGAATCCATTTCTCCTGAGAGATATGAGATCATTATGTGTATGTAAACGTTTCTAATTTATTTACTTAAATACGAACCTAACCAATTTAATGGATACCTTTATAAGTGTATTTTTACTTTAGCCACAAAAGTCGTTTTAAATGATGCGACGCACGTCATGCGGTTTATTCTCGTACGCAACAGTGGTACGTCTTGTACGCGCCAAGTTTCGTTATTTTACTGTAGTTAAAACTCAGATCGACACCGACCGCTGACCCGCGCTTAGCGGTGAAGTGTGAAGTAGCCGGCGCTCAACACTTAATAGCTACTAGGCATGATAAAATCATAACATAGACTAAAGCGGCAGCTACTTACCAAGATTGTCATTTGTCCAGTATCACGAGTACAGGAGGTCGTGCCGAGGGGGTGAGGGGGTGACGTCACCAGTACTTGGGCTTGCAGCCGCCGGGGCAGCGCGGCGGGCGGCAGGCGGAGCGGCGCTTGCAGGCCAGGGCGCTCCCCACCTGCCGCGCACCCAACAAACAAACAACAACACACGTTCATTGGGGAACATATCTTTATGTTAGTGGCAGAAGGAAGAGCGGAGGTCAGTAGAGCGAGATGATACCCGCGATGATGGCAGGCGTGGCGACGATATGCGATCCAACGAACTTCTTGATGTACATTATTGCACCGTAAATTGAGAAAAACAGCAAAGTAACACAGATAGTAATGCGTACGAAACGTAAGGTACTTCGGGATTATTTCCTTAATATACCAATCTTGGGAGTTCACAGCTTGAATAAAGAAAATCGTTGTTACAATGATTTCGTTCGTTCAAATTCTATAGATTATTTATTTCACTACAAATTATTTAATAGTGCCGCTAACCCGAAGTCTAAGGTCATAAAAGCAAAGCTTAAATACGGTCTTGGCTATGGACCACCGAAACATTGTATAATGACGTGGTCAGAGACGTATTTTCCTCCGCACACGAGTACCGGAGTGGTTACCTGGAGCAGTACGAACAGCAGGAGCCACAACACTCCGAGGTCTGATTTCTTCATAATTGCTAATGCGCTTTTCGTTTCACTACATGATTGGGCTTATTTAATTTCACAGGAATTTTGAGAGTGACATGACTGAAAATTTCCTTGTTTCTTCTGCAGTCAGTATTGTCTTCTTTTTAAATGTCTCTTGTGTTGCAGCCAGTGTGTCATTCTAGTTTTATGTCAATGTTGGCTTTTCAGATTATTAACTCACCCTCTGGCGCAGTCAACAAGCAGTAGCTCCAATCCAAGGTACTTACATTTATTATTATTAATTATATACATTATTTATTTTTGCCCTTGGTCACCATATTTTCTTGGCCTACAAGTATGTCCAGCAGTGGAGTTAAAAAGCTGATGGACGGATGGATAAAACGAAGCGTAATAGTAGAGGATCCCGCTATACAACGACCTTCACCGAGATGTTTATTTAATAAAACGTATTTTATATTCAATTTAATATGTCAACAAATATATTGCATATGGGTTGGCTAACTAATTTCAGTCCAGGATATGATTAATTAATAATTTAAAAATAATTTTTTTTTAAACATTTCACCGGTTTGATTATTAGACAAATTCTATACCAATCGAAAGTATGAAGCCCACAGATTATGCAAACGTTAGGTTGACTATTCTTTTCCGGTCACAACTCTCGAGTAGCCAGGTATAAACAGGTAAATCGATCGATATCCCATTTTGCACCGGTCTGATTATTGAATTAAAATTAAATGAAATTGAAGATTATTCCATTATGAACACGGTGGTATAGGGTTGTCTGCGAAAAATCAGTCCCGAATTCCAGTTGTCGAATTTTCAAAAGTGTGTAGTGGTTCAATACCTTACCAATACATTACCATTACCATACCTCCGAATACCTCAAGAACCGAACCAGTTACCAGTTACCTTACGACGTCGTTAATAGAAACAGTGACGCAATCGTCTTGAAAAAGACGTTGGTACATATATGACGTATGTCTATAGAAACATGGGAGGCACGGACGCAGCACTTCAACGTAACAAACGTCTGTTATAGAAACAAGAAGAAAACAAGTCAACAAGCGTCCTGAAAAGGACGTTTTGACGTGCATACGCCGGCCACCCGATTCGCTTTGAGAAAAGCGGTTTATAACACGAAGCACGCGCAGGCAGATCAAGCAGAGCACCAGTTTCCTTCTTCAATCTTCGAGGATGAACACGCGAGCTGCGACACACGGCGCACCGGCGGCGGAGCATCTCGACGTTTCGGCGGCGGCGCGAGGCGAACACTAATTCCGCGATCTGCGCGCCGCTTGTATTTATTAATTCCCCGCATCCCCCGCGCCCCCGCGCGCGGCATCGCCCTGAGGCGAATTCTTATTGGACACGCGCGTGTAAAATAGTATTTTAAATAGTGTATTATTGTACGTAGGGAATTGTAAATATAAATAGGGGTTTTTGGCAATAAATTATTCATTCGACAATCAGAGATCACGAGTTTCATTACGAATCCTACGACTAGAGAAGAACCTCTAAATTGGTGACCTACGCTGAATAAAGAAGAACACGACACGGAAGACTGAATCCCTCGAACCCCTGCAAGAGAATCCCTGGAAGATTTTTTTGAAAAATAGAAAATTTGAAGAAACCGAAACCGTGATCATCATGACGAAGAATCCCGAAGATTTTAAGGATGCTGAGGACGTCACAACGATTAAAAGCGAAGTACAAGCAGTATCCCTACCGGCACGTCTACCACCATTCTGGCGCCAAAATCCTCGGTTATGGTTCGCTCAATTTGAAGCTGCTGTCGCTGCCAGCAAGATTAGTGAAGAACAGAAATTCAACCTCGTCGTCCCGCTACTCGGCAACAGCGACCTTGAACAAATCGGCGACATCATTTTACATCCACCGGCCACCGGCAAGTACACCAAGCTCAAGGACAGACTAATATCCACGTACCAAGAATCAGATCACCGGCAGTTACAGAAATTACTCAGCGGTCTCGAACTCGGCGACAACAAGCCAAGCCAGCTGCTGCGTAGAATGCGAGATCTCAGCGGCAAGCTACTACCAGATGAAGCGCTCAAGGTCATGTGGCTCAACCAGCTGCCCACTCAAGTACGCGCCGTGCTATCAGTCAACACCGAGTCGTCGCTCGAAGTATTAGCCGCAATGGCCGACAAGATGATGGAGCATTTCGAAGCTACTACAGTCGCCGCAGTCTCTACAGCAAGTCCAGCAGTCAATGAAGTCCAGTTAAACGCAATATCGAATCTACAAATCAGTATGCTTACGAAACAAATAGAGAAGCTGTCACTCGAAGTCGCCGAACTCCGCCAACATCAATTTACGTCGCATCACCGTTCCCGCCAAAACTCATCGCATCGTAGCCGCTCGCGCTCGCAGTCAAGACAGCGTAATAATAATTCACGCAAGCCCGGCGATCCCGACTGGTTGTGCCGTTATCATTACCGATTCGGCAACGAAGCACGAAGATGTGAATCGCCGTGTGCTAAGGAGAAGCGGGAAAACTAGAAAGTACATCGATAGTGGCGGGAATCGATGTAAACCAACCTAGCCACCGCCTATGTGTAACCGACTTCAACAACAGAGAGAAATTTCTTGTCGACACGGGAGCTGACATATCTGTATTAGCCGCGCGAAACCAGAACAACTCAAGACCGGCGGATAATACAGGCTACAAACTTTACGCGGCAAACGGAACCGAAATTCGTACCTACGGAGAGCGCACACTCGAACTCAACCTAGGACTACGAAGAAGTTTCAAGTGGACTTTCGTCGTTGCCAATGTGAAGACTTCGATACTGGGTGCTGACTTCCTGGCTCAGCACAAACTATTAGTCGACTTACACCGAAGAAAACTTATCGACCGGGTAACAGAGCTTAGTGTGAACGCCGTCAAGATAAACAGCAATGAAGAATCAATCTCCACTATCAACCGCGATCACACTCATCACGACCTGCTGAAGAAATATCCAGATGTACTTCGACCAATGTCACTCAAGACTCCAGCCAAACATGACGTCACACATCACATCGAGACAACAGTGCCGCCGATCTACTCACGTGCGCGCCCTCTACCGCCCGACAAATATAATGCAGCGAAACTTGAATTCGAACGCATGATCGAGATGGGAATATGCAAACCGTCAAACAGTCCGTGGGCGAGTCCACTTCACATTGTGACAAAGAAAGATGGATCACTTCGAATATGTGGCGATTACAGAAGACTCAATGCCGTCACCGTTCCCGACCGTTACCCCATTCCACGAATTCAAGACTTCACTTACCAACTCCACGGAAAGAAAATATTCTCGAAACTCGACTTGAAGATGGCATATTACTGGATTCCTATCGAAGAACAAGATGCTCAGAAGACAGCAATCGTGACGCCCTTCGGCCTATTCGAAATGGAAAAAATGGGATTCGGGTTGAGAAATTCAAGCCAGACCTTCCAACGCTTCATGCACGAGGTCCTACGAGGCCTTGACGACATCGTATTTTGTTTCGTCGATGATCTGCTCATACACTCGAGAAACAAATAAGAACACCGCCGCCACTTAGAACAAGTACTCGAACGCCTAAATACCTACGGCGTCAGTCTTAACATCAACAAGTGCGAGTTTGACAAGAAAACCATCGAGTTCCTCGGATACGAAGTTTCATCAGAAGGAATCAAGCCCACTCAAGAAAGAATAAAAGCCATAGTCGAATATCCCAAACCACAAACAGTTCAAGAACTAAGAAGATTTTTGGGAATGTTAAACTTTTACCGAAGCTGTTTACCACGTCAAGCCGAATTCCAACACGAATTAAATAAGTACTTACATAACAGCAAGAAAAACGATAAAACTCCAATCCAATGGACGCAAGCAGCAGAGCAAGCCTTTGAGAAATGCCGCCAAAGCATACTCGAGGCGACAACCCTAACGCATCCGGTACCTAACGCGCCGCTATGCTTATTCACCGACGCTTCAAGTACTAGCATCGGCGCGGTTCTACAACAGAAAATAAACGACGTGTGGAGACCACTGGCATTCTTCTCGAAGACTATGAGCGAGACGCAGCGACGCTACAGCGTGTACGATCGCGAATTATTAGCTATGTACACCGCTGTTCAACACCTACGACGACTGATAGAGGGCTGCGACTTAACAATATTCACCGATCACAAACCATTAACGAGTGCCCTTACGAGAACTTCGAGTAGCAGCGACACACCACGACGAGAACGCCAGCTGCACTTCATTAGTCAATTCTGTACGAAGATCCAATACATTCACGGTGACAAGAACGAAGCAGCTGACGCCTTATCACGCATCGAAGAAATCAATTTATCGCATTCCACGATCGATTACAATCAACTCGCTCAAGATCAAGAAAATAATGAAGAATTGAAGATCTGCATGTCAAACCCAAGTCTCAAGTTCGCGCCTATCACATTGCCCGGAGGTCATCGGCCCATCATATGCGAAACATCGACCGGAAACGTTCGTCCATACCTACCAGCGACTTATCGTATGATAGCATTCAAAGTGCAACACGATCTAAGTCATCCGGGTGTACGAACAACACGAAGAATAATGACTACGAAGTTTTTCTGGCCGAATATGAACAAAGAAGTCGGTATGTGGGCGAAATCATGCATCGGTTGCCAGCGCGGGAAAGTTCAACGACACGTTATCAGCCCGCTCGGCGAGTTTCAAAAATCAGCGCGTTTCGAACATATTCACGTTGACATCGTCGGACCACTGCCGCCCTCTAACGACTACAGATACCTAGTAACGATGATCGATCGATGCACGAAATGGCCAGAAGCAATCCCTGTACGTGACGTCACCGCCGACACTGTCGCTCAAGCAATCTACGAAGGATGGATAACGCGATTTGGTTGCCCGTTACGAGTTACCACGGATCAAGGTCGTCAGTTCGAATCGTCATTATTCAATCTACTTATGAAGAAATTCGGCATAACACGAATACGTACGACTGCCTACCATCCGCAAGCTAATGGTCAAGTTGAACGATGGCATCGTACATTGAAGTCCGCGCTTATGGCGCGAAACGCCGGATCACACTGGAGCGAAGAAATACCTACAGTTTTACTTGGCCTTCGCACCGCGCTACGAGAAGACACACAGCTGAGCCCGGCCCTGAGTACCTACGGATCGACACTCAGAATACCGTCGGATTTCTTCGTGCCTACACAGCCGAAAAATGAAGACGCAGAATTCGTTCGGAAGCTAACTGAAACAATGTCGACGTTATCACCTAGCAGCAAGTCTCATTCCAACAACAGAAGTACATTTGTATACAAGGACTTAGCGACGTGTACACATGTGTTCGTGCGAAATGACACCGTGCGAAGTCCATTGACCCCTCCGTACGACGGCCCGTTCAAAGTGATTCATCGTGACAGCAAGCATTTCACTATACAGATGCCACTGCGAACTACAGTTGTCTCAATAGACAGACTCAAGCCAGCGCATCTACTTAACGAAGGACCTACCACAACATGCACGACACAGCAAGTACCTACCGAAACAAAAACATCGAGCGCCGTCGAACCGAGGTCAGCGAACACAAGGACACCGCAACCGCAAGATACCTACGCTTATATCACGAAATCCGGCCGTGCTGTGAAACCCAACGTACGCTTCGCTTAGAGGGGAGTGCTGTAGTGGTTCAATACCTTACCAATACATTACCATTACCATACCTCCGAATACCTCAAGAACCGAACCAGTTACCAGTTACCTTACGACGTCGTTAATAGAAACAGTGACGCAATCGTCTTGAAAAAGACGTTGGTACATATATGACGTATGTCTATAGAAACATGGGAGGCACGGACGCAGCACTTCAACGTAACTGTAGTGCTCCGTGTCACCCTTGTCATAAAGGGTACGTTAATTGGCTCGTTACCACACCAGTGCGTCAGCAAACGTCCGTTCTCGCCCGTGGCTAATACGTGACTGTTTACGTCACTCCCGTGTGCTCGAGACAACGTCATGTTTAACAGATTATATATAGATCGCATACACTACATCCCTTCCTTATTATAAATTTAATAATCGAGAACATAGTCCACATTAAGATAGCAAACGAGCTCGCAGCACCACCCATCCATTTGTTAATTAAATTAATTTTTTTTTTTTTTTTTTACTTTTTTTTTTTTTCAAAGTTCACTAACATTGCAATTGGAGAATTAAATATTTCAATCTTACTTACATATGAAATGCATACTTCTATGTATTTTCATTCTAAGATGAGTTATCTTCTGGTACTGTATACGTAACCATAATTATTTGTCTAATTAACACCAAATGTACGCTTTCAAACGTAAGATTTAGAAAAATAAGCAAAATTTGTTTGTGAACGCCGTGCCCGCCGCGAGCACGTTCACTCCTGAAGATGATCATCACAAGAGACCGAAACCAGTCGGACCATTCTCGACTCAAACCACACGTGAGTAAGCCGGTAACTTCAACCATGAATATAGACACTCACGAATCGTTCAGTAATAAAATTTGTTTCGTTTACAACTGACGTTGGGCTTATACCGGCTGATAGCGTGTACGCAATGGTCTCGCTTATCTTTTTCGCTCTAACATAATATGAGTATCTATGTTATTTTTCTTTCGCATTGCCAATCTATTAAGTATTATAAACCTATGAAGGACACCAGTTGATCAGATCGTCAGTAACAGTCCAGCCAGCAACCGTCAGCAAGTCGCTTCATGTCAGACATAAACACGACACGCGCCGCGTTTGATGCGTTGGTGGCGTATTTGTAATATAATGAGTATTGTTTTTTGGATTAGTCATCAACGGATATCATATACTATATAGTCGCAATTGCAGTCAGTAGGAAGTACTAGGTTTCTAGTTGTGTTTTCACAAAGCCTAAGATTGTATTCGATCTTGTAAACTGGCATGTTACACCATCCGGATGTCGATACTATATATTCAAGCATGTTTTTAAAATGTCCATACATGCATATGAGACTCCGACACCCATAGCACAGGTCAGTACCCAGTTTAGGGTCCATGATTTTTATTTATTTTTTATTTAATAAAGTATCGCTCTAAAAATCCATATGTAGATCTCGTAGATTTATGAAACAACTAGAAATAAATGAGCTAGGTACCTATCTCACGACGAGTAAGTACATTCCTTACTACTACATCCATCCTTCAAAAGTGTTGGATACTCGGCGTGCCGTTTTCTATCACCATTACAATGGCCCTATCCCAATACATAAGTCACAAAAAGGTATTGAGTAAAGAAAAATATCAGTATAAAATAGACATTAATTGATACGGACATAGGCCTTTCCCAAAATGCAGGCCTCCAAAGCAATGCCTACTACCTACCTTTAATTGTAGCATCAAATTGTGCTACTTAAAATATGGAACGTACTTACAGCAAAGCAGCGTAGTTTCCGACACATAGCATAGGTACCGACAACCTTACCCTTCGACGGCTGAGCAACCATACCCTTCGTTGGCCGCGTTTGGCTTTTTATAGGCACGGTCGGGTAGTTGACCGCTTAGTGAGGGTCGATCGTGCACCGTCCTCGGCTGCACCTTGGACTTTTTCAGGATGTAACTTTTCTTTAGTAGGTAGGCATTATCCAATCATTTGTAACCACTGGCTGTTGCAGCTGTCACCGTAGCACCGCGACCGCCTAGCGCACCTGTAACACGACGCATCAAATGCGCCCGTCCGACGATGCATCTTGTGCAGACACGGGTATTCCCATTACAAGTGCTATATCCGATCTAGGCTTAAGAGTACGTACGCGGCGCCAGCATGGTATGCTCTGGCGGCGCCACGCAGCGCAAGCGTCTCCAGGCCCAGCCTCGCCCTGCGAGAAATCACAGGAGCGGGGCGCTACGTCCGGAACGCGGTGATAGCGCGCGACAGCAGGCTGGACGTGTTATGTATAACCGCGCCGACAATGGGCCACATCCTCACCTAAGAGGGACAGCGCCGCTGCACGCGCGCAACCCTGAAGGCCGACCGCTACATAGAGAGCTGTTGGACCTTCTTCCCTCCGACCATCTAGGGGGAATTCGCGACATACGGCTAGTCGCGTGCGCGACGTACGACTGGCTCTCACGCTCAACAGCGGGGAAGTCACCAACGGGGTTTACCCCTGGAGCAATTTCCCGGATAGAGGGGATCTCCCCTTATTCCGAATTCCCTCAGCGCAGGAGTGCCTACAGCGCCGCGCAAGAGGAGGAAAGGTGACAGACCTGTCTGGTATTCCCACTACGAATCCTGTGCAAAAGGGAAATAACCTGGTGACCATCATCTTTTCCATTGCTTAAATCTTAAAGCAACTGTAGCGTTGTCTCCTTCGAAATTCAGCTTTTCCGGAGCTGGCAATAAGTTTGTAATTTTCGTGGTAGGTAGATATGGGGCGACCTAGAACTGAAGTAAATCTTGGTAACTACAAGTTTACAGTATATTATTAATTCATCCCCACATCTACATACAGTCAACTAGTATCATAATGCATTTACTGCCTGATACGCAATCACGTACGATTTACAATTTCATGTAGGTTCGCACTACCTAAACACATGATCACATACGATTTACAATTTCATGTAGGTTCGCACTACCTGAACACACGATCACGTACGATTTTCAATTTCATGTAGGTTCGCACTACCTAAACACACGATCACGTACGATTTTCAATTTCATGTAGGTTCGCACTACCTAAACACACGATCACGTACGATTTTCAATTTCATGTAGGTTCGCACTACCTAAACACACGATCACGTACGATTTTCAATTTCATGTAGGTTCGCACTACCTAAACACACGATCACGTACGATTTTCAATTTCATGTAGGTTCGCACTACCTAAACACACGATCACGCACGATTTACAATTTCATGTAGGTTCGTACTACCAGTTACACACGATCACGCACGATTCACAATTTCATGTAGGTTCGTACTACCAGTTACACACGATCACGCACGATTCACAATTTCATGTAGGTTCGTACTACCAGTTACACACGATCACGCACGATTTATAGGTTCGTACTACCTAACACACGATCACGCACGATTTACAATTTCATGTAGGTTCGTACTACCAGTTACACACGATCACGCACGATTCACAATTTCATGTAGGTTCGTACTACCAGTTACACACGATCACGCACGATTCACAATTTCATGTAGGTTCGTACTACCAGTTACACACGATCACGCACGATTCACAATTTCATGTAGGTTCGTACTACCAGTTACACACGATCACGCACGATTCACAATTTCATGTAGGTTCGTACTACCAGTTACACACGATCACGCACGATTTATAGGTTCGTACTACCTAACACACGATCACGCACGATTTACAATTTCATGTAGGTTCGTACTACCAGTTACACACGATCACGCACGATTTACAATTTCATGTAGGTTCGTACTACCAGTTACACACGATCACGCACGATTCACAATTTCATGTAGGTTCGTACTACCAGTTACACACGATCACGCACGATTTATAGGTTCGTACTACCTAACACACGATCACGCACGATTTACAATTTCATGTAGGTTCGTACTACCAGTTACACACGATCACGCACGATTCACAATTCATGTAGGTTCGTACTACCTAACACACGATCACGCACGATTTATAGGTTCGTACTACCTAACATATTCTTGCTATCTGCGAAAACTATTGATGATAGAATAAAAATTAAATAATGTACTACGACTTTGCAGACACCTCATTATTTACAAAAGTGTCGCGATACCATATATCCAACTACTGTAGTTATGCCACTATAACAACTTTTTTACATTTTAAAAGTTGATATAATTTGCTCAATATAATCAAACCACATTATTCATACCTCTGTATCAGTCCTTATCGCATTAAATGATATTTTATTAAAGACCGTTTCAATACCTGTAAAATACAAATTGTTAAAATCGGAAATTCCATTCAAAACATACCAATAACGAATTTAAAATGTCCGTCTAAGGAAAATAATGCATTTATAAAATAAAGCGGTGTGGGTGGCCCCGCGCAGCGTAGTCTCAGATATATTACTTAAAGGATGAATAGAATTGATGAATTGCTTCATATTAGCAACAAATGTTTGCAGTCGAATTAATTAATAGAAACATAGGATATGTAGGTACCCTTCATCTCGATGATCCCCGAAGAGTATCTGTATCCATGTTACATGTCACACATGTCCACAATACAGATTAAAATCTTTTCGTTTTACACCCATATGAGCAATTCTTCAGGTAGGCAATCCATTTCACACAGTACAGATTAAAATCTATACGTTTTATCCCTTTAAGAACAATCCTTCAGGTAGGTGTAAGTACCTGGTTATGAGTTTATGATACAATTTATTTATTTATGATTTTGTTATCACTGAAATAAGAGCCTATATCATCTTGTCTACTTGAAACTTATATAATAATAATATAACTTAATATAATATGCCTTGGCCAAAGGCAACGAGTTTTTTGTAGTAACTTACAAAAAAAATGCTGTAAATTCAATCTATTTATAAAGCGTATTTTTTATTATGTATTGGAATGAAATACAACACAGGTAATACAACAAAGAGCCTACCTACTCTTTTTGAAATTCATAGGTATTTGTGAAATTTAAATTTTTATTATAACTAGGTAAATATAAATAAAATTTTATTTTTGAAATTAAAAGTATTTGTGAAATTTGTGTAACGAAAATTGTAATTATTGTGCTTGTATTATTTTTCATGGAAATTGTTATGAGTAATGCATGTCCATCCCTTATATGTCTATGGCACGCGTCACGCGTCCTCTGTCTATCTATGTACTATCAAATAAGTCTCTGTGTCATATGTCATGTAACCAAAAGTAATAAAGTAATGTCTCAAGTTCAATCGTCGTCTATCTTATAACCTATATTAAATAATACACCATCTCCTATAAAATAACAAATACAAATAATTCATGGTGTCAGAAGTGGCTGAAATTAAAGTAAAAAACAAGTCGTGTGAAAAAAGTAAAAAAGTCAGTCGTCACCGTGGTCGTCATGTCGAGCAAAGAGCGCAAAGACGCCATCGTAGCTCAAAAAGAAGAAAGTAAGTCATCAAAGCGTCTTAATTTAACAGGAAACATACAACCATTGTCATTGGAGAACAATATCTCTGCAAATTGGATAAAATGGTACCAGACCTTCAATATTTTTCTGAAAGCAAGTGGTATGTGTGATGAACCTGAAGACAGAAAAGTCGCGGTATTCTTACATTACATAGGAGATAAATGTCTTGATATATTTAACACTTTTGATATGGACATAGAAAAAGTCAGTTACAAAGAATTAATAAATAAATTTCAAGAATATTTTGTTCCAAAAAGAAATATAACCTATGAGTGCTATAAATTCTTCACGAGGAAACAGAGCCCGGAGGAGTCAACTGAAGATTTTATGACAGATTTAATTAATCTAAGTAAAGGGTGTGAATTTGGGAAACTCACAGATAGAATTATAAAAGATATCTACATTTGTAACTTAAATGAAAAGTATCACTTTGTCAGAGAAAAATTATTGTTGGAAGAAAATTTAACTTTGGAAAAGGCCAAGAACATAACATCAACTTTAGTATCTACTTTGTCACAGGCTACAGAGCTGAAAGGATCTACTACTAACATATTTTACAGTAAACGTCAGTCAAGGATAGAACAGTCAACAAAAATGTCAAGAAATAAGTCAAAGTCACAGTCCAGGTCACAGTCAAGGTCAAAGAATTGTAGTCGTTGTGGACAGGTACACCGATTCAAGTGTCCAGCATATAATGCAAAATGTAGAAAATGTCATCGTAGAGGACACTATGCAGCATTCTGTAAGTCAAAAAATAATAATGTAAACTATGTTCAAGCCGAGGAATGTCAAGGTAAAACAAATTATTTGTATGTCAACAGTTTATATTCAAAATTTTCATTTAATTCAGATTGGAATATAAATTTAATAATAAATAACACTAATGTTAAATGCTTATTAGATACTGGTAGTGATGCTAATGTCATGTCATATAATTTGTTTCAGTCTTTAAATGTAGTTCAAAAATTCTCACCATGTTTAGCTAAAGTAACATCATATTGTGGTAATAGTATACCAATATTAGGGCAACAAGATATTCTATGTTCATTCTATGTCAGTAATCAATGTCAGTCAAAGTTAATTAACTTTATAATTGCAAACGTGTCTTCTCCTACAGTCATTGGAAAAAATACATGTTCTGAATTAGGTCTTATAAAAAGAGTGTATCAAATTGAAAATAATAGTCATAATCAAAATAAAAATGTCTTAAAGTCATGTCTTGTTAAGAATAGTAAATATCAATTACAGTCATGTGATAATTTACAGAATATATTGTCTCAGTATAAAATAGTCTTCGATGGGCTGGGTTGTCTACCAGGCGAGTGTCACATTACAGTCAATCAAGATGTAAGACCAAAAATTGATCCACCACGTAAGATTCCATTTTCACTACATGATAGGTTAAAAAAGGAACTTGATAAAATGGAAAGTCTTGAAGTCATTGCAAAAGTCACTGAACCAACTAACTGGGTAAGTTCTTTATTACTTGTTGAAAAGAAAAATGGGCAACTTCGAGTTTGTTTAGACCCAAGAAATTTGAACGAAGCTATTTGCAGGTCTCACTATCCAATACCTACCATAGACATGGTACGTTCAAAGCTTCATGGTGCATCTTATTTTTCAACACTTGATGCTAGCAGTGGATTCTGGGTTGTTTGTCTAGATCTAGAAAGTTCTATGCTATGTACGTTCAATAGTCCCTTTGGTAGATATCGGTTCAGACGTCTTCCATATGGTATTAGCTGTGCACCGGAAATTTTCCATAGGATTATGTCAGAAACTTTTGGTTGTTTGTCAGGAGTCATGGTCTATGCGGATGATATATTAGTTTATGGTAAAACTCGTCAAGAGCATGATGAAAATCTAGAAAAGGTTTTTCAAAAAGCTCTAGAAGTCAATTTAAAATTCAACTTAACAAAGTGTAAGTTTGGTCAATCACAAGTTAAATACTTAGGTCATATTTTTTCTAGTTCAGGAGTGTCACCTGATCCGGATAAAGTCCGTGCCATAACTGATATGCCATCACCTATTTGTCTTAAAGATTTACAAAGATTCCTAGGTCTTTTAAATTATCTTGGTGTATTTATAAAAAACTTAGCTCAGGAAACTGAACCATTACGTCAATTATTAAAAAAGTCCAGTGAATGGCAATGGAATGATAGTCATGAGGCAACATTCACTCATTTAAAAAATATTATTTGTCAAACTCCAGTCTTATCACATTATGATGTCAAAAAACCAATAACTTTGTCAGTTGATGCAAGTCAGTCAGCAGTCGGAGCAGTAATACTTCAAGAAAATCATCCAATTTGTTATGCATCTAAAACTTTAACGTCAAGTCAGAAACAAATGCCTCAAATAGAAAAAGAATTGTACGCTATAGTCTTTGGTTGTATTAGATTTCATCAGTATATCTATGGTAAAATAGTCTGTGTAGAAACTGATCACCGTCCCTTGATAACATTATTTAAAAAACCTTTAGCTGAAGTTCCAACTCGTTTACAAAGATTAATGCTTAGAATTCAGGCATATGATTTAAAAGTCGAATACAAACCAGGCTCTAAAATGCATATTGCAGACTCACTGTCACGAGCACCATTACCAGAGAGTAGTGAAGATGAGCTCGATGAAGATGTCATAGTTCATGTCAGTATGTTACTTAAAAATTTACCTTTTTCTGATTCAAGATTAAAATGGCTTTCGGAAGCATCTAAAAATGATGAGTCTATTCAGTTACTTAAAGAATATTATATTAATGGGTGGCCTGAAAGCAAGTCAAAAGTTAGTCAACTTGCTTTACCCTATTGGAACTGTCGTCACGAAATACATTCTGTTAAAGATTTAATGTTAAAAGGTCAAAGTTTAATAATTCCTAAACAGCTAAGGTCAGAAATGCTTAAAATTATTCATAGTGGTCATCAAGGTATAGAAAAATGTAAAAATTTGGCTCGAGGAGTTGTATTCTGGCCATTAATGTCTCATGATATACAAGATTATGTCTCAAATTGTCACATTTGTCTGTCACATAGAAATGCTAAT
Organism: Carterocephalus palaemon; assembly: GCA_944567765.1. Lineage (NCBI taxonomy): Eukaryota > Metazoa > Arthropoda > Insecta > Lepidoptera > Hesperiidae > Carterocephalus > Carterocephalus palaemon. Next base: position 46,493 of record OX155666.1, read on the forward strand.
CAACCTGAACCTTTAATGTCTCACAAAATAACTAGCTATCCCTGGGAAAAAGTAGGTATAGATTATTTAAAATTTAAAAATCAATTAATACTAGTTGTTGAAGATTATTATTCTAATTACATTGAAATAGCTAATGTTAGTTCTACAAGTGCTAAAGTCTTAATTAATGTCTTAAAACCTATTTTCAGTAGACATGGCATACCAGTTGAGTTAATGTCTGACAATGGTCCTCCATATAACTCACAGGAATTTAAACAATTTTTAAACAATTGGTCTATTCAACATACAACATCTAGTCCTTATTTGTCACGTTCTAATGGCTTAGTCGAGTCAGGTGTAAAAATAGTAAAAAACATACTTAAAAAATGTGCTGATTCTGGAGAGGATCCTCATCTAGCCTTATTGCAGTATCGTACAGCACCTAGAGGTAACTTACCATCTCCTTCAGAGTTATTAATGTCACGTCGTCTAAGAACACTTTTACCTACAGTAACAAAACATCTTAAGCCTAAAGTCATTAGTCATAAAAAATACTATAATATAAAACAACAAAATAATTTAAGACAAAAATTTTATTATGATAAAAAATCTAAAATCTTACCTCCTGTAAAACAAGGTCAAAATATAATGTTTAAAAAGTCACCAGATTCCAAATGGTTACCTGCTAAAATAGTTAGTAAATGTGCAGAACCTAGATCATTCATTATAGAAACTCCAGATGGTTCTATGTATAGGAGAAATCGTCAACACTTACTACCATATCAGTCTTCCAATATTGAAAATGAGGAAAATATGATCAGTCAATCTAGTACTCAGTCAGGTCTTCAAAAAGAAGTGTCAAAGGAAAGGTACAGTGGTAATGATGATAGTGTAAAGACAACAACGAGTGGAAGGCAGGTCAAGCCCCCAGTAAGATTTCAGGATTGTATGTACTTAAATACCATTTAAATACATGTCAGAACATTGTCTAACTTTTGTTACAGTCAGTCTCAGATTATTATTATTATGGTGTCCATTTGTTATGCAAATAGAGTTCACATAAAATAGTCAAGTATTAGTTACTACAGTTTGTTAAATAAATATGTATTTGAAGAAGTCAGTCAGTATGTTTGTAAGAGTCTTATTGTATTTGTTTGTTATGCAAATAATTATTAATAAGTTAGTCTGTCAGTTAGTTAATATTATTATATTTATTATTTGTTATGCAAATAATTATTAATAAGTCAGTCGGTCAGTTAGTTAAAAATAATTTTTATTTGTCTTAAAGTATAAAAGCAGATTTCTTAACAAGTTGTTAATATTATTATGTATTTAAATTAAAAGTATATAAAACATAAGTCTGTCAGTTTGTATAGCTAAAGTAAACTCTTGTCAATTCTAATATAATATTAATTTGATAGTAAGTCAGTAGTTTGTCAGTATGGTAAATAATAGTTTTTCAAAAAAGGAAAAAAGGAGATGTTATGAGTAATGCATGTCCATCCCTTATATGTCTATGGCACGCGTCACGCGTCCTCTGTCTATCTATGTACTATCAAATAAGTCTCTGTGTCATATGTCATGTAACCAAAAGTAATAAAGTAATGTCTCAAGTTCAATCGTCGTCTATCTTATAACCTATATTAAATAATACACCATCTCCTATAAAATAACAAATACAAATAATTCAGAAATAAAGGGCTATTTTATTTTTTATTTTTATAATATAATATGCATGTTCTCTGTGTAAGTTGTGCTTCCTTGTAAGTGACATTTTCACTCTGGCACACAACACCATTTAATGTAATTCGTATAATAATCTGTGAAATGTTGTTGGGATGCCTTAACTCTAATAAAGAAATAAATACAAGAAATCAACCTATCTAGGTCAATACTTAGTACCGTTAGGTATGGCTTATTAAATTACCAGCTTTAGTTGTAATTCATTAAAATTATTGATTACTAAAGTCATAGCCTCGAATAAATAATAGCATAACTAGTGTTGCCGCTGTTGTTCCGGTATAATATTACTCAAAACAATATAAAACCACCACACAGTTTACGGTAAGTAGTTGTAATGTATTGGAAAACAATGGCGGTTACATACATGTTACGTACGGACAATTCGATTGGTCGCGTAGCGGTCCCACGAACAAGACATTCCGTGCCTAACATTGGACGGGTCTCTCACCACTCTAGATTTAGTTTAGTAATAAGTTAAAATGTAATTTTCTATTGAAGAAAATTAAATAGTTTATAGAACTTAACGTCTCGACCACCTAATTTCACCCTGCCGCCGATATGTAACTTACATACCTACACGATACATAATTCTAAGTGTTCACTGAGTGCGATGCGTTATAGTGAAGAGTAGGACGCGAATCATGCATGAGTTTGTAAGAGTAGCCTATTTTTTTTTTTGTAATGAGCGCGCACAATGTCCCACCTCAAATGAGGCGAAGTGTATATTGTTCGTCGCGATACATTTGAAGTACTGACTAGAACAACTAGGAATTCGAACTCAATTTTATGAATAATAAAAACTGTAATAAATTGTTTACAATAATCTGCCGCGATACCTGCCTACCGCATAGCAATGCCGCGACACGATGATTAGGTAATCGGGATCCTTATGGACAGAGGTATGTATATTTATTTTATGTTGATCCATCAGTAATTTAACAATCAATCATAAAGTAACAAACATCCAATGCATAAAGTTCTTAGACCATCCAATTTTATTTATGTACCTACATACTTATTCAACCTTCCTCTCTTCGTACTTCGAAAAAATATTTTTAATATTTTTAATTTACCACTAACCTTTTATTCTCGTCGCCATATGTAGTGCTCCGTGTCACCCTTGTCATAAAGGGTACGTTAATTGGCTCGTTACCACACCAGTGCGTCAGCAAACGTCCGTTCTCGCCCGTGGCTAATACGTGACTGTTTACGTCACTCCCGTGTGCTCGAGACAACGTCATGTTTAACAGATTATATATAGATCGCATACACTACAGTAACAAACGTCTGTTATAGAAACAAGAAGAAAACAAGTCAACAAGCGTCCTGAAAAGGACGTTTTGACGTGCATACGCCGGCCACCCGATTCGCTTTGAGAAAAGCGGTTTATAACACGAAGCACGCGCAGGCAGATCAAGCAGAGCACCAGTTTCCTTCTTCAATCTTCGAGGATGAACACGCGAGCTGCGACACACGGCGCACCGGCGGCGGAGCATCTCGACGTTTCGGCGGCGGCGCGAGGCGAACACTAATTCCGCGATCTGCGCGCCGCTTGTATTTATTAATTCCCCGCATCCCCCGCGCCCCCGCGCGCGGCATCGCCCTGCGGCGAATTCTTATTGGACACGCGCGTGTAAAATAGTATTTTAAATAGTGTATTATTGTACGTAGGGAATTGTAAATATAAATAGGAGTTTTTGGCAATAAATTATTCATTCGACAATCAGAGATCACGAGTTTCATTACGAATCCTACGACTAGAGAAGAACCTCTAAAAGTGAGATATTGCTGCGAGTGAATGTGTGCGACTGAGGGGTCCCAACCAACCAACCCATGCGATAGAAGAGGACACAGCATAGCAGCTGTTTAAAGTCCGCCCATAATAAAGGAAAAGTAAAACCTTTTCAGCTATTTTCGAAAAATTCGACAACTGGAATTCGGGACTGATTTTTCGCAGACAACCCTATACCACCGTGTTCATAATGGAATAATCTTCAATTTCATTTAATTTTAATTCAATAATCAGACCGGTGCAAAATGCGATTTCGATTGATTTACCTGTTTATACCTGGCTACTCGAGAGTTGTGACCGGAAAAGAATAGTCAACCTAACGTTTGCATAATCTGTGGGCTTTCGATTGGTATAGAATTTGTGTAATAATCAAACCGGTGTAATGTTTAAAACAAATTTATTTTTAAATTATTAATTAATAATATCCTGGACTGAAATTAGTTAGCCAACCCATGTGTAATATATTTATTGACATATTAAATTGAATATAAAATACGTTTTATTAAATAAACATCTCGGTGAAGGTCGTTGTATAGCGGGATCTTAGACTATAAGTACCTATGTATTAATTTCATGAACGGAGCACGAAATAGTAGGTAAATCCTCCCACTTCGAGCACGAAGGAGAAGTCATTTGGGACAGAATTAGAATGATACGAGCACATCCTGTTATTACATTACAGGTTTTCAAAACTTGCTTGAAAATTTTGATAGAAGAAAACAGATTTATAGATAGGCTCATAGATATTATATATGGGTAGACCTCAGACAAGGGCCTGCGTTCGTTGCAAAGTTTCCCGTGAGAGCTTTACTCCAAAGAGGGCCAGATTTTGATTGGACTGCATTGCAGCAACATCAAGTAAAACACATTTAAAAAGCAAACATAATTTATTGAAGAAGCATACAATAGTTCGTACACTAGCAACACAGAAGCAGAGGACGCTAGAAGAGCCGCGTGCGCGCCAGCAGCGGCGGCAGCGCCTCCAGCAGCGCGCGCCAGCAGCCGCGCCACGCCGCGCACAGCCGCGCGCCCCCCTCCGCCCTGACACACAGTGAACCTAGTATCACAGTCTATAAATCATTTGGATATAGAGTGCGAGCTTAATACGCGACAAGATACGAAACGATGGCACGCGTAGACAAACAATGGTTGCCTATTGCCACTTCACAGTCATCACACTCCATGGCACTCTTAGGCCTGACACAATAAATCGAAAGTGGAAAGAAATACGAACGCTCTCCTGAGCGGCGCGCGAGTTGTTAAATGGTTTAATTGACTTACTTGTCCGTTCCTTCATCGCGGGGACTGGCGTCCCCTCTCGCCTGTGCGTGTGTTCGCGGGGTCTCCGGGGCCCGCGAGGAAGCTTGCGGGGTCTCCGGGACTCCTTCGCCGGGCGCACGACTCACGGCCGCGAGCTGCACGCGCAGGCACTTGGCCTGCTCGTACAACTGTACATTATAAGTAATTTAACTCCTTTAAATCTGTGTGCTAACTGCGTAGGACCACACCCGGGAGAGCTGGGGCATGAGTTCAGTGCAGTAGATTTTTTGCTGTATAGTCATACAGACCTTTACGGCGTCACCGAATAGGGAGTTCAGCAGCAGTTATCGTAACTTATATACCATAGAATAGTCTAAAGAGTTTCGAATTCTTTACTTGATTCACTGTCAAATGTGTTTGTGCAAGGGTCTACTGAGCTTCCTTCACTCACTTGTATAGGATCGTCGAGCTCGAAGCCGCGCGCGGCGGGCGGGGGCTCGCGGGCCGCGCTGTGGAGACAACAAAGTTACTATCAAACCAATCATCAACACTACGAGTATGTTGCACTAGCAACAACTGCCACTAGACCACCGTTAGCCGTCGACTGCAATGGTTCCAAGAAAGTTGAGGAAGAATGAGAACCACTATAATTTCATTTTTTTTTTTTTTTGTCACTCGACTTATGTATATTTTGTTTCAGTAGACTTCAACGACAGCCTAGTTTTTGCATGCTCGTTTGTAGGGATTTTTGTTTGGAAATCAGTTAAGACGGGTAGGGAGAGTATTGCGTATCTTTTTGTAGGTTCTTACATGTCTATTCTGTCCTTCCTTAGGGATTTGACACTTATTCCATGGACTGGTGCACTCAATTACTCAAACAATCCGATGCGACCGATGCGTTAATATTACGACCACCAAGCTGAGAAGTGGATAGCCCTTACGACACGAGACAACAGCCTGGGAGGGGGGGGTCAGCGCGGCTACAGAACTACAGAACAGCGAGCGGTGGTCACCTGCTGCCGGCGCGGCGCGGCGCCCGCGGCCCCTCCTGGGAACAGAACAACTTGCATTTTATTTAACTACTACCACCATCTTTACAGCGTTTTGCTGTCTCACTGGTGAGCGGGTCTGTAGGGACCCGGATAAATAAAACACGCCTTTGATCACTCAATAGGTGGAGTAGGTAATGCGTCCGGCGCACGTCCGAACTTGCTCACAGCTAGCGCGTGACTGTCCGGTGCCGCATACGCTACAGGGTATCTTGCCGAAAGTTCTTTTTTTTTTTTTTTTTATGGAATAAAGATAGCAAACGAGCTTGCAGCACCACCCATCCGCTGCCGCCCATGACAACTGTGACTGACTTTGAACAAGACTCAATTAGGGACTGGGATGGTTAGTCCAATTAGTTCAGAGAGTTATTTAGAACATTAGTTGGTCAGTTCGTTAGTAGGTATGAGGACTGGGGACTGTTAGTGATAGTTAGTCCTGTTAGTTGGTGTTAGTAATAGTCCAGTTAGTACTTGTTAGTAGGAGTCTCGAGTCTCGTTCTAAGTCAGTCACAGATGTGTTGCTACCCTTGAGGACTAAGATGGTCGCCTCTAAAGAAGTGTAACCGGAATCCACACCTTTCCAACCGGACCACAATTGCTTTAAAAACAATTATTACACGGCAGAAATGGTACTAGGTACCGTGGCGGGCGGTGGTACTGCCCCGGGCGAACTCTATATGGAACCAATTAGCTTTCATATAAAACCTATTTGGTTCCCTATAGGCTCTACCACCATCAAGTTCGAAAGGAAGGAAGGAAAGGTCGTCCCACACTGCACTGGCAAAGTATGGTTTAGTATTAATTAGTTAGACAACATAATTTAGAGAAGTCGGTAGAAAATACGTGTTTGAATTCTTGGTGGTGATTGACATGGCTACTTGAGCGTCAACTTGATGTGGACACTTACTGAGTGCTCGTACAAGAAATGATAGCTCGAGCTCACTTTTACTGCCCTGAATCCCAACCTGCAAGGCTATTCTGTAACAACGTTTTCGAATCTCGACAGCTGAATCCGCGGTGAGTTTGCAAATTGGTATTCTATAAAACTCGATAGTGCAGGTGGCGCCGCATTGTAGAAAGCGGCGGTGAGATAAACTACATCTTCGGGCTAATTTGACATTATGAAGTGATATTTGGTATTCGGTAAGGGAATTAGAGGCATCGATCGTCGAACTACGTCACCTTCGAAGCTCGTGTCCTCTTGTCAAACAAAAAGTTAATCAAGAGCTAGCGAGTTCTCTTGTGAAATACAGATTTTAAGGTGTATTATATTATATTGATGTAAAAATAAGTTATTTTTGATATACTCATTACTAATTATTACCTACCATGGCTCGTTGATTCAACTCGAAAGAGTTGATCGATATGGTATTAGAAGATATAAAATATATTATGATAGCACCTCCGCATCAAAGACGTGGATTATCAGCCAAAGTAAAGGTTAGTAAAGCTTTTTTCCTTTTATTACCTAACTTTCCCTACTAGATCTCGATTTAGTTTAGGTTATTATATTGGACTATCTTAGCATTATTTTTTTAATGTAATATTATAGATATGATTTATTATATAATATTAATACAGTATAATTGATTTGTAATGATTCATTGTATCATTTCAGGGGATTCTGGATATGCACAGCGGTCATAGGTATTTGATGGAACACGGGTTACCTGAAGCGCAGTATAATAAATTGCTACAGCACGTAATACAGTTGAGAGAGCTATGATGGTGCACAGAGCGCTGCATTACCATCCAGATATAGTGGCAAAAATTGTGATAGCAGGTTGTGTGTTTCACAATACTTGTAATCGTGCAGGGCTACCTTCAACAATGGACAGACATGAGCAGCAACTTGAGGCACAGTTCCGCACTGCAGCAAGAGGCGTGCCTCTGGGAATGAAACTGTGTCTAGAGAAAGTGCCATGGGATTGTCTATTAGACAAGGCATTATAAACGCCTTATGGCGCGCACGTACTACAAATTAAAATAAAAGAATTTGTTCTTATAATCAATAAAAACATCTTTTTTATTTTTGAATGCATCTGTTAATGATTTCAAACCCTCTCCACTGGCGAGCAGCGCCTAGGTTGTAGGTACACGAATCTCTTTTCCTCTCATGATTTATTATGGCTTCGTAAAGCAGCGAAATGTAGCGTCCATAGCCCAATGGCTCTCGACGATCCAATGTGATCGAAAGAGTTAAGCAACGACGGGCGCGGTCGGTTTGTGGATGGGTGACCGCTAGTGGCAAAATTTCATGGACGCTACCGGTTGTTTTCAATGGTGGAAACAGTCGTTTAGCCTTGTCGAAGACCTTCGGGTGGCTTGAGAACATTCGACATTGGGTTGGCCACTAACCCCTCCACCAATCAGCATTGGAGCAGCGTGGTGGAATATGCTTTAGACCTCCCACAGCTATGTCTGTGGGGGATACCCGTGCCCAGCAGTGGGACGTCTATGGGTCGCCGCGCAAAGCAGCGAATTGCGCGGTCTATCTCAATCCGCTGTTCTTCTATACCAAATTTAACATTTATTTATTTATTTATTTATGTACACACATTACAGTGAAAAATCTTAAATATTAAAAGATATGTAAAAGGGTACTACTTATTTCAAAGTGAAATGTCTTCCAGTAGACCCGTTGGTGGAGCAGTCATTATGAGAGGCAAACAACATTATAATACCTAACTAGTTAATTTAAAAATTGTTTGTTTATATCCTAAAACAAAACTTATCATGCGAAATTTGAATTAACTGGCGCTCGGCATGTAAACAAACAACGCAATTTTTATTTTTATTTTAGGCAAAGAACCTTCGTCATACAGCCTATGTAAATGTTATTTAACTATTTTGTCGTTAAAAATTCAGATTTATTTTTTAAAGTCTACATTTCTTAGTAATAAAACAATAAATCATAGAATTTATATGAAATTTGTACGTGTTTTCCTGAAAGAAGGATAAAATATTTTACCGATTCGTTTATCCATACTGAGGCCATCTCTAGACGTGCGAACTTCGAATTCGAAACTCACTTCACTTCGCAAGTGGGTGTCAGGTGTATATAGAATTGCAATTCAATGACATGTGAGTTCGCTTTCGAAGTGAGCTATCTCACTTGAGTGACCTTCGATATCGAGTTCATATTTTACAGAATAGCCTTGCTGTTCCTTATAACGGGCAAACTGAAGTTCTTTTCTGGAAAAAGACAAACCTGAACTAGGGGCTCAGTGGCTACAAGCTGGTCTCGCACAGACACCGAGCGCGAGGAGGACGCGCGCGGGGCTCGGCGGGGGGCGGGGGCGCGGGGCCAGGCGGGGGGCCAGGCGGGGGGGCGGGGCGAGGGGGGAGGCCGGGGGCGCGCCGCCTGCAGCCGGCCCAGCTCGTCCAGCCGGGACACGATCAGCTTGTACGTGCGACACGACTCCGGCTGTGAAGAACAAACACGACGACACATCAATAACTTCTCAGGCAATACTCCAGCGTTTTATCTTACGAAAATGGAAAAACGATACCAACAAGTGCAAAAAACGTTTTTTCGGATCATCCATTTTTCCAGATCATCTGACACATATTTAACGGCCATCCTTTGGTCCTTCGAGCCAGATCTTACCCGGCGGCGGAAGTTCCAGCGCGCGTCCGAGCTGCGCGTGCTGGACGAGCGCGAGCTGAGCGAGCTGGAGGAGCCCCCCCGCCCGCCGCAGCCCCCCCGCCCGCAGCCCCCCCGCCCGGCCACCAGCCGCTCGCACATCTGCGCCACGCGACCGATCTGAAACGCGTCGGTTAATGTACAGCAGCTGTAACTGTAAGCATGATTTTGATATCTATGACTTGCAAAGCTGATTCTGTTTAGTGGGCGGATGTGTGGGCGGGTTCAGATGAGTAGGAAGTACTGCCCGTATGGGGATCGAATCACGGGGTGCCGTACTCAACGCGGACAACCCACCAACCACCCACGGCCCAGCCGACCTCATGTCATGAGGGCCGAATCATGGGAGACAAGCTCTCTACAAACTATTTTCGTCTTTACCTACTTGTCCCTTCTCCACTCGACTCTCCCCCATAGGGGCTGGACGACACACTTACGCCTCTGGCGTCGGTGCTCAATTCCTCCTTGCTCTTGCTTCTGCGTGCGTGCCATTTGTAGCAGAAAGCTAAAAATTCCTGTAGTCGCCCGCTGCATTCACCAAGTCACGGTACTCAACGCAAACAGTACAAAATTAAATGAAATAAAGTACAGAGTCCCAGTGATGGAATATATAACTTAAATATTGTGATTCAGAACATATTATTATATAGTATGACGCCATCTATCGGTGGCGGCGGAGACTAACCTGGTCTTGCTGCGCACGCAGAGCCTCCTCGCAGGCGAGGCGGAAGGCGCGCGCCGAGTCCACCGCCGGCGGGCCGGGGGCCTCGCCCCGCGCGGGGGACCGCCTGGGGGGACCTTGTATTTAACACACATCGAAAGTACCTGATTTTTTTCGGGAATAGTCGGGCCTATTAAAAGTAGCTACAGTTTGGGGCTGTTCAGGAATATTTAGGTACTACTAGTCTGAAACTCATAGAAATATCTACTGCTCTTTTTATGTGTCACTCCATACCAGACTGAAAATATCCGCTCATATCATCATCTTACACACATTGGCGATGGGTCTTCTACTGCCTATAGTTAGTGAGCTGGTGGCAATCTATATATATAAAAGGAGAAGGTGACTGACTGACTGACTGACTGACTGACTGACTGACTGACTGACTGACTGACTGACTGACTGACTGACTGACTGACTGACTGACTGACATATCAACGCAGGGCCTAAACTATAAGGGCTAGAAACTTGAAATTTTGCACAGGGGTTCCTTTTATAACGTAGGGGAGCACTAAGAAAGGATTTTTAAAAATTCACGGGTAAAACGGGGGTGCAAAGTTAGTATGAAACTTTGCCGTTTTTGAAGTCGTTAGACGGGTAGACGTCGTTAATGGGTCTAATTCTACGCGAGCGAAGCTGCGGGCGTCCACTAGTTTAAGTATATGATTCCATCGTCGTTGATACCAAGACGTAGTCTGCACCTATGTTAACTAGAAAAAAATAGTGGCGAGCTTAAGTAGCTCTGATTTTTTTTGAAGTGGTACTGGAACCCACGGTCCCTGGCGTCACAGGCAGGGTCACTACAGATTGCGCCAACGCCCCCGTCAAGTTTAATAACCTTAGAAGCAAATACTGGATATTATTAAACAGCTATTTATGATGCGAGTACCTGCGGCTCTTGTGCCTCCGCCGCTCGTAGCTCTCGTCCGACAGGCCCGAGTCGTGCGAGAACCGCTTGGGGTGGTGCGGCGCGGAGTGCGGGGCGCGCGGGCGGCGCGGCGCGGGGGGCGAGGGGCGCGCGGGGGGCGAGGGGCGCGCGGGGGGTGCGGGGGGAGTGGCGAGCGTGGCGCTGGTGTCGCTGGCGCTGGCGCTGGCGCTGAAGTAGCGCGGGGCGAGGTCCGCACCGCCCGCGTCCACCACCAGCCGCTCGCTGCTCCTCAACCAATCGATAACCAGTTAATACTGGCCACCGCTGCACCGGCCGACCGGCTCGGCCGCGCGGCACATCCCCAGGACTAACAGGGTATTGCAAGACAGTCGCTGCGACCAATCAAAACAATCACCAGAAAGAAAGGCAAGTCACCTGAACTTCGGGCGACCAACCAAAACCAAGACAGGCAGCTTGGCTTGGGCTGTTAGCAAGAAAGGCACACGTTCAAGAGATTCCTAACTATTAATATAAAATTGTGAAAGCCTTAACTCCTCGTTTCTTTGAGTTTGTACTTAAGCAGATGATTCGTATACGTTTGAACATGTCATGGAGAAATGTAACATACAGGTCGAGAGTACTCATCAGATCAGCAGATGGTATTTATTTTGCTCAGCCGGACGTACAAAAATACGGCCCCTGACCTTAAATGCACAGAAGTCGAAAAGGTCACCTTGCGCGGGCGAGCGGGCTGTCAGCGCTGATTGGTTCGCGAGCTGGTTGGTTTTGAACTTGAATTCCTTCAAGTGAGGCTGAATTGAAAATAGCTTTGAAATATTTTCCAGCTTTAATTGGGACCAATTGTATTTATATACTGTGGTTGTATAGTAACGTGTAACGTGTCTCACCGGTCGCGCGGCGGGCGCACGGCGGCGCGCATGTAGCGGTCGAGGTCGATGATGTCCGCGCGCGCGCCGCCCGCCGACCGCCCCGAGCGGCCCGACATGGCGGCCTCACGCGGGAGCTGCACCATGTTACAAATACATTTAGAACACCCTACATAATTCCTTGTCCAGTCGCTGTCGGAAGCGACGGCATCTTAAGATGCTTATGCGAACCTCGACGTTGTCTACGAGTAGGTACCTATGTATTAAGTAACCTGGTCGATTCGTCAATGTTTTTATTGTTGCCGCTAAGATTATGACTTGGTTCTTAAAAAGGGTACAGCGGTGTTCTGGAGGAGCTGATGAGTTTAAAATTAGCGCCTAATATTAGAGAAAAGGAGAGGAAACCCTTCGAAAAACTGGTGAAAAACTACTGGATTAAGAAAAACTATTCATACCAAGTTAAACGGGGGTGGATGCACCTACTTCGTTCATCCTAAACCACGTATCCAATCTGCGCCGGGGCCTCCCTTGGAAGACCTTTCTCATTCGATATCAAAAAGTGTAGTCAGCTAAGCTTTATGTTTTTGTTTGACATAGCCACTTGCGCCTAGCCTTCTTACTGTAAAAAAAGATACTACGCGTGAACAGGTCTGACCTGAGAGCTAAAGGCCGCTCGCGGACATACCGCCGAGGAGCAAGCTGCAGCAACGTCGGGAACTGCCTCCGCATGCGAACAGGCGGCTGTCAGAAATGTACTCTGTGTGTAAAATGTACTCTGTGGCTGTCAGCTGTCATGCGAACAGACGGCTGTCAGCACTGAATAGGTAATCACGTTTTAGCTGTCAGCTGTCACTACGGTGTCTCCATGTCATGAGTCTTATAGATAAAATATAATACTAACTAATGACTTTCAGTATATATAAAGGTACTCTGTGCTAATGACGCTGTCTCCTATATCGAGTAACCTCCATTATCTGTCTACTCCGTGGCGCGGCGGTGAGTCCTGCAGAACCACGGACGGCTCCTGGGTAGTCCTGGGTCCGAATGTAATATTTTCAATGGCGACAAATTGTTAGCGACTGGAACCATTTTAATAAGCAGTTGTCTTGGCCCAGTGTTCCTTGGAGACCTCTCCGATAGCTCGCGGCACGCACTCGCCGCCGGCTCTGGGTTCGTATACCGCGTGCCTACACGTACGCTGGTCTTTAATTTTTGGAAACAAAAATATGTCGAAGGTGCGAGGTCTGGGCCGAGGCGGCTCCGCTTGAGGCCTGGGGATACACTTCCGTCACGTTAGCGCAATGCGAGGAGTGACGGAAGGACGCGTTATCGTGATGAAGGACGACTTTGCATCGAGGACTTTTCTTAAACTCTGGGCAAGCGGATGTTGACGTAACGTAGGTAACGTAGGTAGGTTTTTAAGCGACACTAGACAAAAGTCCTGATATGCCGAAAAAAGAAGCTACCATTATATTTCCAACACTTCGACTTTTCTTAACTTTCGTCGGCAAGTCTTCAAAAGGGAAGACAAAGACACATTCAGCCGACTGTGGAGATGGAGATAACAAGGGACATTTAAATTAAATAACAATCACACATGGTTACGGCAAGTTAATTTTATTATACATATTAATATTAATAATATAATGCTACCTTACACTAACGATTTATCTTTATTTAGTTTATTTTGTTCAATATTGTCGGAGTACGATATCCCACCGCGTCTTTGTACATAGTCCTGATCTCCAGCGTCAAGCCCGGAGACGTCACAGCATCCGGCGCTCCGGGGCACGCAACAGAAATAACAGATTTATAGTTTGGCGGTAACATATATAATTATATCACATCTCGTTAATGAATTTTTAATACAGTTGCTCAAAAAGTGGCATATTACAGGGACGTATAGCGTTCGGGAAGTGAGCTATTACACACTCGTGCTTTTTCTTTACCTTTTCCGAACTCGTGCGTTCTCTTTCCCAACTGTCAAAATAATGTCTATTAAAAAGAAAAAACCAACCACGAAAAAAAAAATTCATAGAAGTTTTTATGTTTCATGCAAATATTTCTAAAAAGAAGCTACTAATTTGTTTCAATATCAGATTTAATGATTTGATTCAATGAATTAGGTTAGGTTTCATTTCATTTCATCTCATTAAATTTCATGTCAATAAAAAAATTCTACTGAAGACTTGGCTGTATGGGCATAGTTCCCTTTGCCTACCCAGAATGGGTGAAGAAAACAAAAAAAAATCTCTGCAATACTCTGTATTCTTTTACGGTTGGCGCCATTTTCCAAAAATATTCGCTGCGAGTTTAGTTTGTGTTTTTATTATTTTATCAAATTGCTTCATTTTTTCGCAACTGTATTAAAAATAGTTGTTCAGTACACGTGCGGAACCGTCATTGCAACTTGTTCCGACTGTCAACCCTCGCCTTCGGCTCGGGTAGACATTTGTCGGAACTCTTTGCAATGACAGGCTTTCCGCACTTGTAGCGAAATATACTATTTTAATACAGTTGCTCAAAAAGTGGCGTATTACAGGGACGTTTAGCGTTCGGGAAGTGAGCTATTACACACTCGTGCTTTTTCTTTACCTTTTCCGAACTCGTGCGTTCTCTTTCCCAACTGTCAAAATAATGTCTATTAAAAAGAAAAAACCAACCACGAAGTTTTTACTAAAAAAAAATTCATAGAAGTTTTTATGATTCATGCAAATATTTCTATAAAGAAGCTACTAATTTGTTTCAATATCAGATTTAATGATTTGATTCAATGAGATAGGTTAGGTTTCACTTCATTTCATCGCATTAAATTTCATGTCAATAAAAAAATTCTACTGAAGACTTGGCTGTATGGGCAAAGTTCCCTTTGCCTACCCAGAATGGGAGAAGAAAACAAAAAAATATCTCTGCAATACTCTGTATTCTTTTACGGTTGGCGCCATTTTCCAAAAATGTTCTTTGCGAGTTTAGTTTGTGTTTTTATTATTTTATTAAATTGCTTCATTTTTTCGCAACTGTATTAAAAATAGTTGTTCAGTACACGTGCGGAACCGTCATTGCAACTTGTTCCGACTGTCAACCCTCGCCTTCGGCTCGGGTAGACATTTGTCGGAACTCTTTGCAATGACAGGCTTTCCGCACTTGTAGCGAAATATACTATATTGAAATAACCTGTAATGATGACTTGAACAGGTATAATTTATGTTCATGTGCACATGTACAATTATAACACAATTATTATTATACAATTATGGGATTAATTTATTTACATGTACATGAGTATGGAACATTTAGTCAGAATTACATCAATTTAATCATTAAAACATCGTCATTCGGCCGCAGGAGATACAACAAGTCACATGCGCCGACCGCAGCGACCAACATCTCACAATATACATTTAACCAAATCAAATATACAATAACCAATCAATTCATTGATCCATCAATATGTACATTAATATATTGCAGTAATTATTCAATAATAATACAATATTGAATGGCTTCTGGCCAGTATTAACGCTAAAACAATATATATAATAATATGTAAAACAATATAGATATTGCGATCACAAAATATTGCATGTCGGCAAGCGTCCGGCGAGGCCAGCACTGAAAGAATTTATAGTCGAGACCGCTTCAAGTACTACAATCAATATTGTTTGTAGTACTTGAAGCGGTCTCGATTACGTATTATACGTATATTACGTATTATACGTATTATACGTAGTTGTTCACTATTCTCTCCTTGAATTCACTTTCAAACATTTGGAGGTTACAGGCAGGTGTAGCAGCCGGCGGGGGCGGCGGTAGGGGTGGCGGCAGGGGCGGTAGGGGCGGCGGCAGGGGCGGTAGGGGCGGCGGCAGGGGCGGCGGGTCACTGACCGTTGGCCAGCTCGTCCATGCGACACCTGCAAGGTAAGGTGGTAGAACATGTATAAGGTAGGGCTGGTATGATACTGGTGATAGATATTAGATAGGCTGGGAAAAAATCGGCTTCAGACACCAGAGTCTGGGTTCAAATCCAAACGGATTGGAACCCAGACTCTAGCTAACTTGGCCCAGTGGCTCGCGTCGATTCAATGTGATCGAAAGAGTTAAGCAAAGATTTTAAAATGTGGAAACAGTCGTTAAGCCTTGTTGAAGACCTTCGGGTGGCTTGAGAACATTCGACACTGGGTAGGCCACTAACCCCTCCACCGATCTGCTGTGGAGCAGCGTGGTGGAGTATGCGCTAGACCCGCCGCAGCCTGTCCGTGGGGGAGACCCGAGCCCAGCAGTGGGAAGTCGATGGGCTGTAGCTAAGGTGCTAACCTCTGACCTCGGTCATCATTGCTCGTCTATTATATCGTCGGCTCGACTAGCATTACGCCACTAGGGTTCACCACAGAACACCAGCGCTCACCTGACGGCCATCTCGGCCACCTCCAGGCTGGGGTAGTCCAGCTCCTTCACCAGGCACAGCACGGCCGACAGCAGGTTCGAGTTCTGAAACACGCACGACCATTGTGTAGGGAAATGGATACGTATAGGTACTGGAATTCAATGTGGCACAAGGTATTTCACACAATGGTCCACATGACCGTGGTCTTAGATGACTAGTGGTCTAACAACCCAAGACTAGGTAGGCGGGCGCATGCTATGTGTGTGTGTGTGTGAGTGTGTGTGTGTGTGAGTGTGTGTGTGTGTGTGTGTGTGTGTGTGTGTGTGTGTGTGTGTGTGCGCTCACCCTGGCGACGGGCCGGCGCGTGAACCCGCGGTGCTCGGCCATGACGGCGGAGGGGTACCCCGCGACCCCCGCTCCCCCGGCACCCCCCGCCGCCCCGCCGGGGCCATCCCGGGGCTCGCGCTCCCACTCGCCCCCGCGGGAGTAACTATCGCTTCTGGAAACGGAACAATGAGTAAATAAACATTTACATTATAGGTCCGCGCCCCGCGGTAGGCCGGGAGCTCTATTTTTGAATCGCCGCCCGGCGCGAGCCGACACGAAAATGACGATTCATATCTCGACCGACAGGCTATTCCATATTTTTTGAGTTATTGGCATGCAACTGCTTAGTGGAACAACCGCTCGCCGGCGGGAATGTATAGAATGGATTGTGCTGGTCGTGGACCCGAATATAATAGGTATTAATGGCGATAATGGTGGTGGTGGTAGCGAGTGGTACCTGTCGGCGCGCTCCGCGTAGGGCTCCAGCGGGGAGGCGGCGGCGCCGCCCTGCCGCCACTCGCCGTTCGAGCCGTACGAGTAGTCCTGCGGGCAAACATCAATCGTATACACGTTGTATGTACTACAATACCAAGTCTATATTAGGTCCATACGAACAGTGTCCCCACCCCACTGTCGGGCGTGGGCCCCTCGCGGTCACGGCTGACGCAGGTCTAGAACACAGCTGGAGTGTGTTCCTATCATCCTCCAATCATCCTAGTCAAAGCTTTACCAACTCAAGCGAATCAATCGCTGCAACCCATAGACGTCCCACTGCTGGGCACGGGTCTCCTGCACAAATACAGCTGCGAGAGGTCTAAATACTCCACCACGCTGCTCCAATTCGGATTGGTGGAGAGGTTAGTGGCCAACCCAGTGTCGAATATTCAAGCCATCCGAAGGTCTTCGACAAGGCTTAACGACTTAAGGATCAGCATTGAAAACAACCGGGACCGACGGCTTTACGTGCCCTCCGAAGAACGGTAGCGTCCATGAAATGTTGCCACTACGAGTAGCGGTCGCCCATCCACAAATTCGATTCGATCACATTGAATCGACGCGAGCCATTGGGCTATGGACGCTACCTAAGTATCAATATATAGCAGGTGTGTCGTGCCCGTTCGCTACCCACCTTGACGCTGTGCGCGGACACGGAGTGCCGCAGCGGGGCGTCGGGCGAGCGCGGGCCGCGCTGCTGCACGGGGAGGAAGACACATTCATTTGTTACAGAGTTTAAATGTATACAATATGATAGTTTCACAAGCAGTCCAAAGGTCTAAGACAAGGTTTATAGATGTTTTACAATCTGGATCTTCGATTTTTGAATGAAAAATACATAAATCAATGCATTACAAATGTACATCAGCGCTATCAATGAGCCATATCAACTCAAAACTCAAATCTAAAATTGACATCCACTAGTTCATTAGTTTAAAAAAAGTCCCAACTGAAAATCAGAGCTGTGGTTTTTACAGTCTAATGATGAGTTCTTGCTAATTGCAGAATAAAGTTTCATTTACTTAAGCCCCATCGCTCACTGTGCCTAGCGGTATACATACATAGATATTTTTAAATACATACTTAAATAGATAATATTAACATCCAGACACAGAACAAATACAAGTGTTCGTCACACGAATGTTTGTCCTGAGTGGTATTCGAACCCACGACCCCTGGCGCAACAGACAGAGTCACTACCGATTGCGCCAACGGGCCTTAAAATACAAATAACAATAGGTGAGGGGACTGACCTCGTAGTGCGAGGAGGTCATGGCGGGGTGGTCGCAGCGCTCGTCGGGCTCCGGCGACGCGCTCTGCAACACCAACACATCCCTAAGGACTCTCTCTAAGGCCCCTCGTGTGCTCGGCAGGTGCCCTCACGATCTTCCCTTCAGGCGACAAGCAGGTGACATTTTATTTCTTAGGTGTTCTCGAAGGCAAGTGGAGTCTGCCAATCCGCATGACCAGCGTGGTGGACCTAACCCTAACCCCTCCAGCAGTCCCAGCTCCCAGCAGTTGGAAGAAAGGCGCGTGCCTGTCCCCATGCAGCCCCCTTGGTATTGTCCCCCCTGTCTTATGTCTGTTGGCGACACATACAGAAAACATCACAATTAAACACCTTCTTTAACAAAATCCGAGTACAGATTATCTGCGGGATTAAATCTGCCTCGGCCGGGATTCGAACCCGGGCCCCGCAGTTCCGCGGTCAGGGTCACTCGGAGATGACAGTCTGTAGCTACAGAAGGGCTGTCTGAGATACTCTTATGTTATGCGGAATGATTTGAATTAATTCATTGATTTCCTTCCGAGATCCTTGACATGTCCAGATGTATCGTGCTGTTAGTGACGCATGCTGGTTGTTAACAAGCAGTTATTTGGAGGGAAGGGTCATTTTGTTGATGATGTCGAATATTTATCTGTTATAATCATGTTTACATCAGTACACGTGGGTAGAGTAAGGTGTGGGTGAAATAGACCAATACAAGGTATAATGAAGTAGTGTGGTTTGTCCCCACAAGTCACCCTGTGTTGTGGTTTTAATGTATTAATTATGTATATGACTGTGTCGTCATCACACGTGTGCGGCGTATGCCTGTACCAACGGCGCAAGGTGTCGCGGCGGGAGAAGTTTAGAGAGCAGCGAGATAAGGGTCGGGAGCAAAGATTGTGCCTGTCCACTGTTTAAGGGCATAATAGCTGTGGAAAGCCGATGGGGTGTGGTGTGGGTACAGTGAGGGTGTAGGTAGAGGGTGAGGGATGCGACGGGCAGGGTGTAGGGTGTGGGTGTTGGGTGCGGAGTGGGGGTGAAGATTATTAAAAAGGGAAGGAGTAGGCATGGACATGGCGGCAGTTGCGCGCGTTGCAGTTAAATGAACTAAAAGAAAACGCTAAATATACTAAACGGGGGTGAGGGGGTATGTTGGCTGTAGTATGTAGAGTGTGTGTTTGGGGGGGGGGGGGGGGGGTGTCGCACCTGCGCGGGCGCGCGCGGCGGCTCGGGCTCCCCGTCGGCCGAGCTGTCGCTTCCCTGGTTAGCACACCGCTCGGGTTAGCACACACGCATATCACATCATATCACACACCGACCACGCCTAAAAGGGCTGTCCCAAGTTATTGGGACTATTTTTTGAAATGATTTTAGTATTTAAATTTGTGTAGTTTCATGTATTAAAGAGTTGTACGAGTCCCCTAGATTAGGCGTGGTTGCTGCATTCGTTAATAGGCACATCACAAAACATCAGGATGAAGTTACAATGAATAATTTAATTCTAAGCATTATATAAACAATTCGACTAAAAAATATCCAATTAATTCACAGCTGAACTGAGTACGGCGGTATATTATTAAGTCAAATTATCAAAAGTAATGAGATTATTATATTAGGATTAAATAAGCTTGTTTTTGTCGTCAAGGTTATTGATTTATTAATATATATTTAAATTAATTTTCCAGGACGACAAACGGTTTATAGTTTTATATAGTTTGTAGGTCCTTGGTTTTTATGGACATTAAGTATGAACATGCAGCACCATGCATCGCCCCCGCGACCGCTGGAACAACCCTTAGCAAGGCTCATATAGAAAACTGTAACCGGCATTGCTGTGTTCTTTAACACGATTATTTAAAAAAAAAAATGTAAGACGTTATGATTATACAGCACACAAGTTTGTTCTCTGTGCGGCCCCGCAGTGATCGTCTCTTGCTTCTTGTCCGTTGCGTGGCTAGTTTATTATTAGTTACATTAATTTCATCTAGTTATTTCTTCTAATGTACCGCAGAGCCGACGTTACCTCGTGCCTGGTGGTATGAGGGGCGTGCGCGGGGGGGTACGCGGGGGCGTGCCCGGGGGGGTGCGCGGGGAGGCGCGCGGGGGGGTACTCCGGCTCGCGCTCGGGGCTGGAGTCGCACGAGCGCGGCCGCCGGTACTGCCCGTAGCTCTCCTGCACGACACACCGACAGCACAAGTCATACTCCGTCACACGATGAACACGATGGAGAATTGTCAGGCCAATAGGTTTGCCATCCATCAGCTGTAATGCTAACAGCGCCATCTATTGATAAGCGCTAGCTAGACTTGACAGGCTCAATTTAAAGCAGCGCCATCTCTTGAACTATAAATTGCCTTAGTTTCAACATAAACGACCTATTTCATGACGCGGTACAAGTAGAGCCCTACTTGTATCAGCAAAAGTCTATTGGAAAAATAAAGCTTATACAATATTGTCGGATATAAGGTTGCAGTGGCCAGGCCTACCTGCTGCGGGTAGCCCTCGTCGTCGGAGTCCGGGATGTGCGCGCCGCGGCGCATCGCCTCCTGCACCTGCAAAACAGACGCGACACAGTTTCAATAGCAGGCGAAGCTGATGCTAATATTCCAAATTCCTGGATTGCGTCACAATCCTTCAGATCCACTGCTGTCTCCTGACCGATGTCAGGTAGAGTTCTGCACCACCTGGCTCTCTGTATTATTTGTCATGGCATGCATAATTTCTTCTTCAGATCCATAGCTTTTACGTAGCAAATTACAGAACATTTATCTACTTGTCGAAGATACAAGTCAACGCATAACACATACGAGTATATGATCATGCGAGGAATCGCAGGGTAAACAGAGGTCTGGTAGTACCTCGATGTTTATCTCTAAGGATAAGATCCCATCTATTTACGTAGAGAGTCTATTTCCATTTCCACCGGCAAATATCCAAACTTTGAGCTTCTCTACCAAATCCCAGGGGGGATCGAACCTAGGCTCTTCAGGGGTAGTTGGGGCGTGGGCTCGGCAGCGGGACGGTCTCACCTCCTCAGGGTGCACGGCCACGTTATCCAGCTTCTCCAAGTTGGGCAGATTCCGCAGCACCGTCATCCTGTACCTGGAACCACAACGACATCGCTTGGTGAGTTGTTGGCCCACCAGTCGAGATATGGCGCCACCAGCCGGCGACCGTGACAAGGAGGAGGCACCAGGCGTGTGGCCACGACATCCGAAACATACAGATGTAGAGTCGGTCGCGCATGTTCAGCAATGTGGAAACATGGAGCGATCGGGCCCATTAATCTTAAGACTGCATAATGCTGTGATTCTAAGTGAACGAAGTTGCTTATTTCCAAATAGTTTTGTAGTGTAGTTTGTGTTAGTGTTTATGAGTTTGTCATCATCATTTTTTTCATTTCCTTTCATTAACGAAAGCCTAGACAGGTAAGAACCTCCTTCTGAGGTCTTCACGGTTAGCTATGACATGGCTTCTTATTCTTTAACGAGGTCTTATAGCAGGGTCTGTCGACTCTAAGTCATGGAGCCCTTATGGATGAATAATGTTTAAATGTGTAAGGCCATCAGTGTACTCGTGTGTGTTGAGCGACTCACTCGGGGTGGTGCGTGCAGGGGTTCTCGTCGAGCCACAGGCTGGCCAGCTCGGGCAGGCGGCGCAGGTGGCGGATCTCGCGCAGGTCGCGGATCTCGTTCTTGCGGACGTACAGCTCGCGCAGCCGACGGCAGCCCGCGAAGTCGCCCAGCGTGCGGATCTTGTTGATGCTGCAACCAGACACGCCCTAATGTTAGCTGGCAATATCAGCTGCGCCACATTCTAGAAGCCAGGAGCACATGCAACTCACGATAAGAACCTCTTAATCACGCTTTCAAACAACAACAAAAACCGCATCGAAATCGGTCCATTCGTCTAGGAGCTACAATGCCACAGACAGACACAAAGAGATACAGATGGACAAACTTATAACATCCCTCTTTTTACTTCGGGGGTTAAAAACAGCTAAGGCAAATCCCATACGTCATACATGTCATGAGAAGTTGAATCAAATGTTTTTGTATATATGTAGTGAGTAGTTTGGCCAATTATATATGAAGGGTCCTGAATCACGATATTGAAGCATTCTGCAAAGTATACATGCAAGACCCAACAAAAAGCAAGCGGCTCGTTGCTTCTAGACTATCTCCCTTTACTCTTAAGAGGCTGATGTGGCTTTCATCCACGACACTCACTATAGCAATCCGGCAGCCTTACATATTGCTTGTGGATGATTCCGGATTCTGGTACAACGGAACTTGAGCCTGACAGGCACCACGCGGGAGGGCGTACTAGTTCGTGATAGCCCTCGTCCTTCTTAGAGGGTTCACCAATTACTGTGTGGTGGAAGGCTACCGAGGGTGTTTTATTGGGAAAAAACTCTCACTCCAACGACATAATTTTTTCTTTAAATAAAATCAAAAAGTGCTTAACGGTTCTCGCTCTGGATTGGGCAATAATCAGCGCGGCCGACGCGCTATTGGGCAAGGCGCGCGCGCCGCGCTCTGATTGGCCGCGGCCTTGCCGTTGCCGCGCACGCAATCCTAAAGGAACTTGCTTATTTATTTATCCTCAATAATCATTTTAATATTATAAATGTACTATAAATATAAATTATAATATGATTATTAAAATACCTAATGCAGTAATTTTGAACGGGGAAGGTATCGAGTCTTTATAGAGGAAGCTCCGCGCGTTTAATACAGTAGCAACACGCACAAAACGTATAAAACACGCGGCTGTTAAAGATACGCATTCGTATACAACTCAGGGTATCAGTCAAAGTTTTGAGACTGTTAAATGAAATCGAAAGTTGGTTTATTTAGAAATCAATAATATCACAAAATATTTTTCGGGCATACCAAATTCTGTATCATTTGATCACCCAAACTATAAACTCTATACTCGAGGGTGCCTCGCACACCAGCAGCGGGCGGGCAGGGCAGGGTAGGCAGGGTAGGAAGGGTGGGCAGGGCAGGGTACTGGGGGCGCCGTCTGCATCAGAGCCGCTCGATAGTGATGCGACCTTCGGGACGTCTAGAGGAGACGGCCCTGTCGGAACGGGCGGCGGGCGGCGGGCGGCGGGCATAGACCTCGGGGTCGCAGTAAATATAATTTATATAGGTACGATAAAGGAAGAGCCACTTATGATCGCGTTGCAAGTCAGCATACATAATTCATCATAACCCTTTCTTTGTACAACTGTTGAGCACGGGTTTCCTCTCAGGTTTAGGCCTTAGTCCACCACGCTGGCCAAGTGCGGATTGGCAAACTTCACATGCCTTAGAGAACATTATGAAGAACTCTCAGGCATGCAGGTTTCCTCACGATGTGTCCTTCACCGTTAAGCAGGTGACATTTAATTTATTAAATCGCGCATAACTTAGAAAATTCATCGGTGCGTGCCACTGGGGTTTGAACCCGGATCGCTCGGTCAGAAGCGAGTTCGATAGCCACTGGGCTGTCACCGCTTACATAATTACGAGTTTATAATTAAGTTTATAATTAAAATCACATTGTGAAGTTCTTCTCAGCACTCACCATGGTAAGTCCCGTAGAGGACAGAGAGGGAGGCTGTCTCTCCGGGGGCTAGGGTCCTGTGTGCCTGTGTGTGTGTGTGTGTGTGTGTGTGTGTGCGTACCTGAAGGCGAGCACCTCGACGTTGGGCATCCGCCGCAGCAGGCTCACGTCCACCAGCTCGGCGCCCCTGCAACAACATCACGCGTGTAAGACACTTGGGGTCGGCATCGGCTATTGCTATTCTTCAGTAAAAAAAGGCCTGGGGTTTAGAATAGGCTACTTTCATCCCGGTTCCCATGAAATGGACTAAACTATAAAACTGAAATACTGCGATATTTATAATTAGTTACGACATTTTTGTACAGCAATGTCAGGTAAGTATGTATTTTAAAATAACAAATAATATATATTTAATTATTATTATTCAAATGTGCATATTATTTAAATGTGTAAAACTTTGTTTTTGTTGTATGGTCATATTATTTGAGTTTGAGTTTAAACTTATAACTAGTTATATTACGCATTTAATATTACCCCATTGATAAAGTACAATTAATCTAAATAGTTTTACACATAAGGTGTATTTTCATAGAATGCTGCTGATTAATTAAATACATCATTATAACACAACACGCGCAGCCAATGATGACTTAGACTTAGCAATGACCGCAACGGGCGCTGCGCTGGATAGATCATCTGTGCGCTGTCAAGGGCGGCCGGGCGGCGCGTGCGCAGCATTACAACACGCGGGGACGAGCGCGGCCGCGCGCGCAGTACGGAGCTTACTGCTGCTGCGCACCGGCATGTTGCACCTGCATCCATCGGCCTCCGGGTAATGCCGACTGGATATGTTACAGTTAACAGTAATCCCCACTAGTGCAATGTAACGTAGCAGTCATAAATGTGTGATTGGCTAACGGGAGGCTATCGGTCTACCAGTACAGAGTCACACACAGGGTCTACCAGTCGATTAATAAATAAAGCTCCGGCCGTCGCTCCAGCTGACAGCGGTGCGTGCTGGAATTGATCGTCGATACTACAATCAATCATTCACAATCATTCACGACTACGTCATGTTAGTAGTTATAGCTACATTATACGACTCGTCTTAAATCGATTTTATATCTAGACAAGCATGTGGACACCTTGACAACCTTAAATCTCAAATTATTCAGTCATAAAAGTTTATCTTTTCGTGGACGAGTATATATATACCCACGTGTAGCCGGCAACTGCACCTTTAGTAACAGATGGACGGACATGCCTGTGTGGCATACGACAGACCCTGAACTAAAGTCAAAAGGCTCGTCCCTAGTCTGTCACCGACACGTTGCTACACTGCCAGCTTGCCCCTAAGGTCTAACACCTCTTAATGAAAAGTAACCACGACTTTTCAGAATTCACACCTTTCCAAGCGGAACACAAAAAATAATTATCTGGATAAAATGGTGGGTGGGCAAAATATAAATAGAATTAAGAGGTTTCATGTAATCCCAGGTGCTAGATATAGGTTCTACCACCTAAGGTTCACTCCGTGACACCGGGGCATCACAAGGTAAAAGCACGTGTCAACTTGACCGATATCATACGCGTCGCGGACTCGCCAGCGGGTGACTGACCCCCGACCCCGACCACCTATTTCCGCCGCGCGCTCTACGCTGCGACAGAAATAAAAGTGTGTCACATACTATTGGCATACTAGAGTAGGTGAAATGCGAATTTTTGTAACGACATAGAGGAGGTAATGTTTAGTAGGTTGTTGGTGACGCGCAAGTGCTGCCGTGGCGTTTAGAGGAAGTTCTGGGACGGGCTTTGCATACCTGGCTGTCTCTATCTTGGGCTGATACAGGCAGGATGCGTAAAAGCATTTCCCAGCAGAAAAAAAGGTTGCTGGCTTCACCCGCGAGTAGATAGGTTGCGGGGACATGCGTCGCCTCATTTCAGCGGCTACAGGAGGCCATTGTATTGAGTAAGTTATGTTAAAGAAGTTATTTAAATTTTTCTAATAGGTCCGGTCTTCTTCCTTCTGCGCCACCAAGCTGCTCCAATGCGGTTTGGCAGATAGAGCGTGAAAGCGTGAAAACGTGATGCAGTAATATCCAGGACTCGCACCGCCATACTCGGTCCCAGTGCGGTGCCCCGGGGTGTCCGGGGCGACCCCGGTCGAGGCGTGTCGTGACGTCACGCCGCCGCGTGCTCCGCGTGCGTGCCGGCGGCCTGTTATCGCGTTATCGCTATCGACAGCTACCCGGATACCGGGACACCCACCGGCTTGTTTCACGGAAACGACGGTTGACCCCGCTAGCCGCTGGTGGTGGCTGGCCGTCGGTTGTACTGAGCGTAATGTAAACGATGGGACTGCTGGATTATAGAATTGCATACCCATTCTATCTGTACATAGTCCGTGCGGCTGATTAACTGTTACTCTGTAGGCTTTGCTCGATACGCACCCCATTATATTTTCCGAGTGTAATTAATTTAATCAACAATAAATAGTCTCAGTACCTAATTCCACCTTTCATTGCGAATTACCTGCCTAACAGGGACGAAGAAAGCGTTAGGGAGTGGACATTCCAGCCTCATGGGCGCCCTCGGCAGCTCTCGTGGCCTCACAAGGAGCGTTAGGCGCCGCCCGGGCGCTCCCAGCAGCTCTCGTGGCCTCACAGGGAGCGTTAGGTGCCGCCCGGGCGCCCCCAGAAGCTCTCGTGGCCTGTACTGCGCGCGCCACTGCTAGTATCGGAATAAATAGATTGCCACGTCACATATAATACTTATATCTATACTTATTGTATGTTGTTTTGGTGTACAATAAAGGAACTTGTCTGTCTGTCTGTCTGTCTGTCTAATACGTCAACGTCAGTGTACATCGCGTGCCGCCAGCCCCTCGCTACCTGCAGTGGGCCGCGCGCCCCACGCGCCTCCATGCTCCATGGGTTGTTGACCTTTTGTTCTACTACTGTAGTGTATGTATTTTATACTATGTACACTAGTACTGCATGGTATAAAGTTATTATTATTGTGGTATTAGGGTAGGTATTAGCTATTCATCCAATGATCAATAGCTAAATATATAATTTAACGGTAGAGCGATTAAAAGTACATAAATAAATTATTAGCTAGTTACTTTATATTAGCCAATTTAGAACAGCATTCCTATATCTACATACGATAAACCTACAAACGTAACTCATATGAGCCCTACCGGGTTGGCCCCTGACCCCTCCGCCAACACCCCAACACCCAGCCTCCAGGCCCAGCAGTAGGCTAGTAGGTTACAGCTAGCGGATAGCTATTCGGAAAGCAATAGCTTTAAAACAGTAACGCACCAAAAACGGCGTCGTGAACCCGGACATGTTTAGATTCTACCACGCTAATCCATTAACACCTTGTTGCACACCATGTAATCAGCATAGATCGTCGACCGTGCAGGCAATCCCGCATGCCCGCAGCCCGCCGCCGTGCCGCGTGGTCCCATCGCCGCGCCCTGCCCACCGGCCCTGCCCATGCATTATAAACACCCTTACAACTCGGTGCATCGTAAAACCAACTTTAGCTCTATGGATTAAAGTTCAAATCGAAACGGAATCTCAGTTTGTTCCATTCACGGCTATTAGTCGAATGAAATAGAACTGAATTACTTGATAGAATTAATGAGTTTTATTATTGTAATGCGTTGGGCAATGTTAAGCAACGTTGGGTGCGTTTGTGGAGGGTGATCCATTGATTCGGTGGTAGCCAATCAATGGGGTCATCGCACAGAACAGCTGATAAAAGAGGTGGTGACCGCTACCGGCAAAACTTCATGGGCACTACTGCGCGTTGCGCTTCGGAGGGTGCGGCGAGCCGAGGCCGCACGCCGGGGCCGCGGGCCGCACTTCCGAGCCGCTGCGGCCCGCGGCCCCAGCTGTACATGGTTGTACATGGCTGGTCACGTTGAAGGACATTCTCTTAAGGACGTGAGACAGCAAACGAGAACTCTCCGGCAAGCAGACAACGCTGATGAACAAATCGAATAAACAAATATGTGAGCACACATTTTTTATTAAATGTCGACAGGGTTAGTCGCGGTACTCCTTACTCTATGGCCACGGTAACACACAGCCAGCACTCTGATAAATGATTGATGAGATGCGCATCTTAGATGTTGTTCTGGAAACAACACTCAATAGACACGAAGCTTAAGCCTATAGTTATTCTTGTAAAGTCATATCGAGAAAGCATTAGTGGATGGGGATCTAGAGCAAAATCAAAGTCCATTTGCGCCATTGTTGCGGAGAGGACGCGAGCCAAGTTTGGCTAACGATAAATATGGTAATGCCTGGCGGTTTATCTTCGCTACCGGAGAGGGTAATGAGGCAGCGCCGATCGATGGTTACGTCTTCGATAGCTGAGGGGTTCGGAGCGGCATGGAGACTATGAACTGGTCAATACTAGTCTAG
This sequence comes from Carterocephalus palaemon, assembly GCA_944567765.1. Lineage (NCBI taxonomy): Eukaryota > Metazoa > Arthropoda > Insecta > Lepidoptera > Hesperiidae > Carterocephalus > Carterocephalus palaemon. Next base: position 74,907 of record OX155666.1, read on the forward strand.
GACGCGGAAAAGAATCATCTATCCCAGTGATATTCGAGGAGGTTTTGAGGTGAAGCGCACATAGCCATGGCTCGCGATCATTCCTGATCACCGAAGGGATGAAACCTCGGGCGCGAGCTGTATACCGATGGTTGCTTCCCTAACCCAAAGAGTATCAAGCAACTGAGAACTTGACTTTTATAATTGCTCTATACAGACACTTTGTACTGTGGCCGATACTACAATCTAGGACGCGGAAAAGGATCATCTACCCCAGACACTCTGTATTGGACCCACCAGTAAGATTTGCCACACAAACGTACCCAACACTAAAGATGCCAGACGCAATCACCCCCAGTGTTCAAACGCAATCCATCCAGCCCAGCGGTAATAGAGGCGTCGTCGGTGACTTAATTGCTTCTCCCCTCCACCCACGCCTGCAGCCGGTGATTGCGTCCACTCGCTGCAGCGCTGCAATCGGTGACTGATTGCTGTAATTCAATCAGACACAGTCAGTTCGCCCGGCCCCGGGCACGCGGCGATCTAATGACGATTTCCAATTCAATTCCCCGGTTCCGACTCCGGCCAGGAAAGATTGAAGTTTGCATCGAAGACAAATATTCGTTCGGTTCGTGTCTATTAAATTTTACGAGTCTGTATGCCTTGTACTATTATTCTGTGGTGCCACCCAAAACACAGGGAATTAGTATGAAAACGTTAGAAATCGGAACTGCAGTCAATTCTTCAATCCAGGTTTTGAATGTAAGCGAGAAGATGGAAGAAATTTTTCGCGCAACATTCATGTCATCCACCATTTTTAGGGTTCGTTTCTAAAAGGATTCTAAATGGATTCTAAAAGGTTAATTCTAAAAGGACTCATATTGCTCTCGCTGGTCCATCAGTTTGAAGAAGAACAAGACGAATCTTCTCTTCCACTTCTTCTTCGTTTGTCTGACCCTATTATGCCTCTTTGTGCTTTCCCGAAAAATCTAATTGTACGAAAGCCCAGTTAGAACATACTATAGGTTAGTTAGCGATTACAGCGAGTGTCCTTGGCCCGGAGGAGGCACCGCAGGGCTTCTATCGCGGTTGATGAGGCTACGCGCCTGATCCGCAGCAGCTCAGCACGCCACCGCGTACTGCCTGGGATTATACTCGCTATAATCGCTCAAGTCGCTGCGACGATGGTTCCGTGTACGATTCTATCTATCTATTTCAGATGGACTAGTGGACGCCCGCCTATAGATAGTCTAGCTAAGGTGACGTATGCAACCGCAAATATCCAGCTGATTGGCATGTTATAGTACGCAAGATATTTCTACTGAATCATAATTATTATCTTTGAACGCACGTGAAACTATCAATTATCATTGGTTATCATAGTAACATCGTAGAGCTATCTAATCTGGTAATATTCGTACCTTACAGGCTGCAATACAGTGTAACCAAAAACAAAATTTACCAACAGCGATTTCCACATTGCCTATGCTAGCTTCACATTCCCAACGCTGGGAAACTAGTCACAAGACCGGAGCGCACCTGGGCCTAATTAAAGCCTATCTATGCAAGTCCCCGAGTTCAGATTCAGATTCATTTATTTTTCACTAGTGGACGCCCGCAGCTTCGCTCGCGTTACACATTCACTAACTTCAAAAACGGCAAAACTTTGCACCCCCGTTTTACCCCCTTAGGGGATGAATTTTCAAATTTTTCTCGCCGTAAAAACCATCCTTGAACTTCAACGAACATTTAAAAAAAAGAATTGTCCAAATTGGTCCAGGCGTTGTTGAGTTATGCGCTTACCAACACATTTTGCGATTCATTTTTATTATATAGATTATATGGTATTTTGTATAGGTTACGCTTAATGAACGCCATAACATTTTTTATCTACCGCCGGTACACAAAGTTGATGCTACCGAGAAGAACACGGCAAGAAACTCGGTAGTTACATCTACTGCGATAAACCAGTTGGCTTATTCTCTTCACCGCTACATGACCAACCCTATCTTCTCGTGTTGCCCCGGTACAAGCAGCGGAAGCCAGCGGTCGGTTGTATTCCAAAACAACAGCGCAGTCGTGTTGCGGGTGCGCTGCAGGGCGCAGGCAGACGGCGTGTAAGCCTATCAATCCGTCGAAAGTCAAACGTAGCACACGTTTGACTATCGACGGATTGATAGATGTAAATACCGGAGTAAATAGCGGCGCGTGCGCACGACTCTCAGCAAAACGTGCGCACGCGCGGGCTGCGAGCATGCAGCGTTGAAGCTTGAGCATTAGAACAACATTAAGGTGAGAGTTCCGATAATTGGTGTTCTTAAATGTTTTATTCCAAAACTATAGATTCTGAAAAATTATGTGACATTTGATCCAGGTATACAAGTCACTGATACACGATATCGTTCACTTGACTGCATCGAAAAAATCGTAAAGTTACAAGAGATCCCGCAGCCCTCCTGTAGCGCCGGAGTAGGCCACCGAGCGGGTTTTAGTGGGTGAAAGTCCCACATAACCCGGCGTCGCTCCCACGACGTTCGGGCACCTTTTCAAGGTTTCCCACTCGTAAAACAAAAAAAAAAGGTCTAAGCAGGAATAAAACATCGTTTTATTTGAGATTCAGTTGTGTTTTAGATAAAAAAATATACCAAAAAAAAACGGTGCTACAAAAACAAAGGGTTTAAAGTCGGTTATCTGCGCTGCGCCTTCCAGCTCGGACTCCAAATATAAACAAAAAAGGTACACAAGCAGAGCTGGCTGGTTACACTCTGACAAAAGCGAGCAAAGCAAGCGGCGGCACGCGGAAACTGCGACACTCCGCGACACAAGAGCATCGGGAATGCTGGAGAAGGGCCTCATTTTATTGGGTGTTCGTTCGATTTGAAGTGTAAGGTCTCTTAAAACCGTGCGAGCTTGTACATGACCCGTGCATGTCAACAAGCTTTCATAGTGATCCATACAACACTGACGACCGTGCCTACACGCGGCGAATTGACCGTAGATTTTCACGGCGATAAACCGTTCGTGGATGGACAAGAGGCCTTAGGAACAGCTTGGAGTAGTCCTGTAATTTAATTAGATGACGCGGTTAATACGCATTAATTAGCGCCGGACTGGACGGCACTCAAGGTCATTCGCAGCTATGCGTGGGCCGTTATGGGTTCCTGGCAGCCTGACGTGAGATGGCAGTCGACTTGTTATGTTGAAACGTTTATGTTAGGTGGTAGAGCCTATATGGAAACTGCAACTTGCCACGGTATTGAAGCCGTGTAATAATTGATTTCAAAATAATGTGGAATGGCGAACTGGCCAACTCATAATAACAGTATTACACCTATCTGTATCAAATGCTTATTTGTGAACAATAAACAAACTTCTCCTGCCTTGGAACCATTACTCTATAGAGCACACTTGCAGACACAACGTAGCCTGTATAGTGACCGGCATCAAAGTCTAGCAGAGCTAGTAAGTAGTCTAGTCTCGTAAAAGGTTTGGGAGAGAAAGATAGTTTGGTTGGTAACAGGAGTACATATATTTTAGTTCTTTATGACTACTACTAGTTAGTTCTATGGTACGGTACCTAACTGTCGTGAGCGCCGATTAGTTCGCCAGTCGTATTATCCCCCGCACAGATAATAGGTACATCATGCGCAGCTCAGCATTAAGCGCTAAACTTTAGTGCCGCGAATGATACAAGAAGCGTACATATCGCCGCGCACGTTACAAGGCGACGCCCACACACGGCGCGGCATTGACGGCCACTCGGTAGCTTAATTACGTCCGTATTTGTTTAACGCCTAATATGGACGCAGGAGCGCAACAGGGCGCACGCCACGGCGAGTGTCAATCGACCCTCGTCGGCCGAGCCTAGCCGAGACAACTGCGGTCCGAGAACGGATTGAGTATTGCTCGACACATGAGACGGGCACGGTAAAACTAATTCTATTAAAAATGTACCCGTAAATCTTCTTTGTGAATACATTTATGATAGCAAACGAGCATGTGCAGCACCGCCCACCTGCTAACATGTTGCTATGGCAACTGTAAGAAGAGGAATAGCGTAAGCAGACAGATTCCAGTAATTCAAAATAGTTATTAAGATATCTAAATATTTTTTTATGTAACTAATACATAAAATATTATCGTAGTTAGGTTGAATTGTTATTTGTATATGTAGGTACCTACTTCATGCTTAACAAAATAAAGCTTTTCTATAACTTGTTGTATGATAGCAAACGAGCCTGCAGCAGCACCTACCCGCTGCTGCCCGGGACGTGGACGACTGTACCTGGCCTAGAATGACTCAAGAGTCGTACAAATTGGTCACCAATGCGTTGCTACTTCTGAGGACCAAGATGGTCGCGTCTAGCGAAGAGTCGCTGCCAGGCGCCAGCTGAGCCGACACCGCCGTGTCATGGTGCGTGTTCACATCACATCCCTGCTGCATGGTGGAACCGTGGAATCGACAGGCGAATTAATTCAATGTAAACTCGTACAATTTACATTGAATTAATTTGAATAATAATCGAATAACATCGACATCGATATGCGACAAGACCACACGCAGCCCTGCCCTGCCAGCTGCCTAGCATTACATAACATCGCGCCTGGTTTTCCCCGACAGGGTAGCCAGAGCTGTACAGTACACCCACTGTTCACCAGCTATGCTTAGTACTGCCGGGCAAGTCAAGTTAGGAAAGCCGTACAGTAAGCGACTTATCTGTTACTAAAATAACTTATTCCGAGCCGGACATCGAACCTAGCACCTCTGGCTCAGCCGCGCGCTGCACTACAACAGACTGCACTATCGGCCGACATGGATTCGAACCCAAACCCCACGAATCGCAGGCGCCGGGCCATCACCGCCAGTTATGTAACCGCCGCCTGCGCCGGCGCACACTTTCTACCGACGCTTCGTGATTAAGACACGACCATCTCCGGTAATTAGATAAACGACTTCGGCACACATTTTACAGAATTAAATTAAAAGCTGAATATTCATGTTACTGAGAAGAATAAAATAAAAAATTAGCTTCATCTAGCTACAACCCATACACGCTCCTACGTGGGGAGACCCCCCAGTCCCAGCGGTGGGCTGCTGGGCACGGGTCTCCCCACAGGCGCACTACGGCCTCCCGCGTCTATCCCGGTTGCTTTCAATTGTAAAAAGACTCTCTAGACCTCTCTAAAGCATACTCTATGCTATGCCATCAATTTAGATGGGTAGCATTTTTTTTTAGTAGATACCTTGACTTTCGTTATGTGATCCCAATCACCTCATAGTGAAATAAATGATTTGTCTTGACATGAAATTATACACCATGAATATAATTATGAAACAAAAGATTTGAAAAAAAAAATACCAAGAATTACCCATCTCCATCTTCCATTGAAAACGTTAATTATTTTTGCTAAGCTGAATATAATTAATAGCAAAAATGTGTGTATGTGTGTGTATTGAAGTTGAACAGTTCCATAGTTCATATTTAATCTATGTGAAATGCAAACATATTTATGGAATTCTTGTAAATTAGCACAGCAAGCCGACTAGTTCAATGTGGAGGATGTAAACATTCAATTTTGATTCTTACTGCCCTAATAACAAGTACAGCTGCTATCTCATTGTGAATTTCCACCAGACCAGCTAGATAAACACGCCATTCACAACAAGCCCACATGAGCTCATTGTCTCCCATAAATAGCCTCCATCTCCCACGGACGTGACTCACTCCACTGAACATGTTGTTGTCGACTTAAGGTCACTACATTCCAATTAAGCCATAAGTTACAAACACTATCACTCCAACATGTTATGTCTTAAAAACATTTATAATTATTTGTAGTTCGTTACAAATACTTTATCACATCAAAACATTTGTAATTATTTGTGGTATTAACTGGTTAAAGCAAACAGTAAACAAAGAAATATTTCGTAACTGAGTGCACGACGATTAGATTCCAAGGCTCCGATCTCGACATAACCAGCCAACCACAAATTATTTACACTTAACACGTTACACAAATAACTCTAAAAAGTGCTGTAATTAGATAACGAAGCTATTACTTAATTACCGTTTGAGAAGAGAGAGTGAAAGATGCATTCGAATGCTTTTGAAATTCGAATGCTTTTGAAATTCGAATGCACTTACGCAGATCGTAATCGGGCACGTTGTGCTTCGTTACCAATAAACGAGTGTCGCCGCAGCAAAAAATAACAATGGAAGTCGACCGCGGGAAAGTCGGGTCCACGCTCCGGAGGTCAGCGCTAGGCCGGAACGCCGGGAGCTCCAGCGCGAGTACTCACCAGCAGTTCAACTTCTTTATCGCCGTCAAGTCCGACTGCTTCGAGCGCGCGATCACCATCTCCTCCGTTAACCGAGCCATTGCACTGCACTTACACTTGCACTGGCGATATGAAACAGTAGAAAATTAATAACACTGTAAGGTTATCGGAGCGAAGTCGTGGCCACACATCCCGCCGCACTAGCGCAACACAGAACCACTCGCGACAATGACGAAAATTAACTGACAAAAAAATGTTGACTTGGTTGACTGGTTGACTGGTTGACAATGACATGACAATCTTTGACGTTTGATTGTGGACCTACATAGATTATTAATGTAGCGGTCTAGTTTGCGTTTGGATACCGCTGTATGTTTCATTTCTTAATAGATTAGATAGATAGATCAAAATGAAACATGAAAATCAACAGCACTCCAATTGTACCATGGCAAAGAGCAGAAAGAAAAGCAGATTTAATCATTCAAGTTTTACGAAAAGTGGAGTTCCTGATGAAGTAAATATTTTTTTAAATTTCTTGTAGAAAAAAATAAGTGGTGAGTGTTGAGTGGATACTTAGGCAAAACATTTATAACTTTTTAGAGGTTCTATTCTCTAGCAATGAAACTCGTGATCTCGGATTGTCGAATGAATAATTTATTGCCAAAACCACCGATTTATATTTACATTTGCATACTTAGAATACTACACTATTTAAAATACTAATTTACAATCGCGCGCCAATAAGAATTCGCCGCAGGGCGATGCCGCGCGCGGGGCGCGGGGGTCCGCGGGGAATTAATAAATACAAGCGGCGCGCAGATCGCGGATTTACGGATTTAGTATTCGCCTCGCGCCGCCGCCGAAACGTCGAGATGCTCCGCCGCCGGTGCGCCGTGTGTCGCAGCTCGCGTGTTCATCCTCGAAGACTGAAGAAGGAAACTGGTGCTCTGCTTGATCTGCCTGCGCGTGCTTCGTGTTATAAACCGCTTTTTTCAAAGCGAATCGGGCGGCCGGCGTATGCACGTCAAAACGTCCTTTTCAGGACGCTTCTTCTTGTTTCTATCACCGACGTCTGTTACGTTGAAGTGCTGCGTCCGTGCCTCCCATGTTTCTATACACATACGTCATATATGTACCAACGTCTTTTTCAAGACGATTGCGTCACTGTTTCTATTAACGACGTAGTAAGGTAACTGGTAACTGGTTCGGTTCTTGAGGTACTCGGAGGTATTCGGAGGTATGGTAATGGTAATGTCTTGTATTGGTAAGGTATTGACCCACTACAGGACTCCCCCCTAAGCGAAGCGTACGTTGGGTTTCACCGCACGGCCGGATTTGGTGACGTAAGCGTAGGTATCTTGCGGTTGCGATGTCCTTGTGTTCGCTGACCTCGGTTCGACGGCGCTCGATGTTTTTGTTTCGGTAGGTACTTGCTGTGTCGTGCATGTTGTGGTAGGTCCTTCGTTAAGTAGATGCGCTGGCTTGAGTCTGTCTATTGAGACAACTGTAGTTCGCAGTGGCATCTGTATAGTGAAATGCTTGCTGTCACGATGAATCACTTTGAACGGGCCGTCGTACGGAGGGGTCAATGGACTTCGCACGGTGTCATTTCGCACGAACACATGTGTACACGTCGCTAAGTCCTTGTATACAAATGTACTTCTGTTGTTGGAATGAGACTTGCTGCTAGGTGATAACGTCGACATTGTTTCAGTTAGCTTCCGAACGTATTCTGCGTCTTCATTTTTCGGCTGTGTAGGCACGAAGAAATCCGACGGTATTCTGAGTGTCGATCCGTAGGTACTCAGGGCCGGGCTCAGCTGTGTGTCTTCTCGTAGCGCAGTGCGCAGGCCAAGTAAAACTGTAGGTATTTCTTCGCTCCAGTGTGATCCGGCGTTTCGCGCCATAAGCGCGGACTTCAATGTACGATGCCATCGTTCAACTTGACCATTAGCTTGCGGATGGTAGGCAGTCGTACGTATTCGTGTTATGCCGAATTTCTTCATAAGTAGATTGAATAATGACGATTCGAACTGACGACCTTGATCCGTTGTAACTCGTAACGGGCAACCAAATCGCGTTATCCATCCTTCGTAGATTGCTTGAGCGACCGTGTCGGCGGTGACGTCACGTACAGGGATTGCTTCTGGCCATTTGGTGCATCGATCGATCATCGTAACTAGGTATCTGTAGTCGTTAGAGGGCGGCAGTGGTCCGACGATGTCAACGTGAATATGTTCGAAACGCGATGATTTTTGAAACTCGCCGAGCGGGCTGATTACGTGTCGTTGAACTTTCCCGCGCTGGCAACCGATGCATGATTTCGCCCACATACCGACTTCTTTGTTCATATTCGGCCAGAAAAACTTCGTAGTCATTATTCTTCGTGTTGTTCGTACACCCGGATGACTTAGATCGTGTTGCGCTTTGAATGCTATCATACGATAAGTCGCTGGTAGGTATGGACGAACGTTTCCGGTCGATGTTTCGCATATGATGGGCCGATGACCTCCGGGCAATGTGATAGGCGCGAACTTGAGACTTGGGTTTGACATGCAGATCTTCAATTCTTCATTATTTTCTTGATCTCGAGCGAGTTGATTGTAATCGATCGTGGAATGCGATAAATCGATTTCTTCGATGCGTGATAAGGCGTCAGCTGCTTCGTTCTTGTCACCGTGAATGTATTCGATCTTCGTACAGAATTGACTAATGTAGTGCAGCTGGCGTTCTCGTCGTGGCGTGTCACTGCTACTCGGAGTTCTTGTAAGGGAGTACGTCAATGGTTTGTGATCGGTGAATATTGTTAAGTCGCAGCCCTCTATCAGTCGTCGTAGGTGTTGCACAGCGGTGTACATAGCTAATAATTCGCGATCGTACACGCTGTAGCGTCGCTGCGTCTCGCTCATAGTCTTCGAGAAGAATGCCAGTGGTCTCCACACGTCGTTTATTTTCTGTTGTAGAACCGCGCCGATGCTAGTACTTGAAGCGTCGGTGAATAAGCATAGCGGCGCGTTGGGTACCGGATGCGTTAGGGTTGTCGCCTCGAGTATGCTTTGGCGGCATTTCTCAAAGGCTTGCTCTGCTACTTGCGTCCATTGGATTGGAGTTTTATCGTTTTTCTTGCTGTTATGTAAGTACTTATTTAATTCATGTTGGAATTCGGCTTGACGAGGTAAACAGCTTCGGTAAAAGTTTAACATTCCCAAAAATCTTCTTAGTTCTTGAACTGTTTGTGGTTTGGGATATTCGACTATGGCTTTTATTCTTTCTTGAGTGGGCTTGATTCCTTCTGATGAAACTTCGTATCCGAGGAACTCGATGGTTTTCTTGTCAAACTCGCACTTGTCGATGTTAAGACTGACGCCGTAGGTATTTAGGCGTTCGAGTACTTGTTCTAAGTGGCGGCGGTGTTCTTCTTTGTTTCTCGAGTGTATGAGCAGATCATCGACGAAACAAAATACGATGTCGTCAAGGCCTCGTAGGACCTCATGCATGAAGCGTTGGAAGGTCTGGCTTGAATTTCTCAACCCGAACGCCATTTTTTCCATTTGGTATAAGCCAAAGGGCGTGACGATTGCTGTCTTCTGAGCATCTTGTTCTTCGATAGGAATCCAGTAATATGCCATCTTCAAGTCGAGTTTGGAGAATATTTTCTTTCCGTGGAGTTGGTAAGTGAAGTCTTGAATTCGTGGAATGGGGTATCGGTCGGGAACGGTGACGGCATTGAGTCTTCTGTAATCGCCACATATTCGAAGTGATCCATCTTTCTTTGTCACAATGTGAAGTGGACTCGCCCACGGACTGTTTGACGGTTTGCATATTCCCATGTCGATCATGCGTTCGAATTCAAGTTTTGCTGCCTTATATTTGTCGGGCGGTAGAGGGCGCGCACGTGAGTAGATCGGTGGCCCCGTTGTCTCGATGTGATGTGTGACGTCATGCTTGGCTGGAGTCTTGAGTGACATTGGTCGAAGTAAATCTGGATATTTCTTCAGCAGGTCGTGATGAGTGTGATCGCGGTTGATAATGGAGATTGATTCTTCATTGCTATTTATCTTGACGGCGTTCACACTAAGCTCTGTTACCCGGTCGATAAGTTTTCTTTGATGTAAGTCGACTAATAGTTTATACTGAGCCAGGAAGTCGGCACCCAGTATCGAAGTCTTCACATTGGCAACGACGAAAGTCCACTTGAAACTTCTTCGTAGTCCTAGGTTGAGTTCGAGTGTGCGCTCTCCGTAGGTACGAATTTCGGTTCCGTTTGCCGCGTAAAGTTTGTAGCCTGTATTATCCGCCGGTCTTGAGTTGTTTTGATTTCGAGCGGCTAATACCGATATGTCAGCTCCCGTGTCGACAAGAAATTTTTCTCTGTTGTTGAAGTCGGTTACACATAGGCGGTGGCTAGGTTGGTTTACATCGATTCCCGCCACTATCGATGTACTTTCTAGTTTTCCCGCTTCTCCTTAGCACACAGCGTAAGCATACTGATTTGTAGATTCGATATTGCGTTTAACTGGACTTCATTGACTGCTGAACTTGCTGTGGAGACTGCGGCGACTGTAGTAGCTTCGAAATGCTCCATCATTTTGTCGGCCATTGCGGCTAATACTTCGAGACGACGACTCGGTGTTGACTGATAGCACGGCGCGTACTTGAGTGGGCAGCTGGTTGAGCCACATGACCTTGAGCGCTTCATCTGGTAGTAGCTTGCCGCTGAGATCTCGCATTTTACGCAGCAGCTGGCTTGGCTTGTTGTCGCCGAGTTCGAGACCGCTGAGTAATTTCTGTAGCTGCCGGTGATCTGATTCTTGGTACGTGGAGATTAGTCTGTCCTTGAGCTTGGTGTACTTGCCGGTGGCCGGTGGATGTAATATGATGTCTCCGATTTGTTCAAGGTCGCTGTTGCCGAGTAGCGGGACGACGAGGTTGAATTTCTGCTCTTCACTAATTTTGCTGGCAGCGACAGCAGCTTCAAATTGAGCGAACCATAACCGAGGATTTTGGCGCCAGAATGGTGGTAGACGTGCCGGTAGGGATACTGCTTGTACTTCGCTTTTGATCGTTGTGACGTCCTCAGCATCCTTAAAATCTTTGGGATTCTTCGTCATGATGATCACGGTTTCTTCCAATTTTCAATTCTTCCAAAAAAAATTTTTCTTGCAGGGTTTCGAGGGATTCAGTCTTCCAGTTCGTGTTCTTCTTAAATTCAGCGTAGGTCACCAATTTAGAGGTTCTATTCTCTAGCAATGAAACTCGTGATCTCGGATTGTCGAATGAATAATTTATTGCCAAAACCACCGATTTATATTTACATTTGCATACTTAGAATACTACACTATTTAAAATACTAATTTACAATCGCGCGCCAATAAGAATTCGCCGCAGGGCGATGCCGCGCGCGGGGCGCGGGGGTCCGCGGGGAATTAATAAATACAAGCGGCGCGCAGATCGCGGATTTACGGATTTAGTATTCGCCTCGCGCCGCCGCCGAAACGTCGAGATGCTCCGCCGCCGGTGCGCCGTGTGTCGCAGCTCGCGTGTTCATCCTCGAAGACTGAAGAAGGTCGTGTTTGGCACGACGGCTTGCTCTTCAAGATTGTGCAGTCGTCGGCGCCGAGGCATATCGTCAAGGTGATCTCCAGTTTCCTACAGGATAGGAGCTTCAAGGTAGCAGTAGAGGGCGCGGTATCCGCTGAGCGCCCCATTAGAGCCGGGGTTCCCCAAGGGAGTGTGATATCTCCGGCCTGCTACAGCTGCTACACCGACGACATCCCCGTGGAGGGCGGCGCCCTCCTGGCCCTGTACGCAGATGACGCAGCGTACCTGACAGCATCTCTCAACTCTGCGCACGCTGCGTCCAAGATGCAGCGAACCCTGGACGCCCTTCCCGCCTGGCTCTCCAAATGGAGGTTGTCGGTGAACGTCACTAAGACGCAGGCCGTGAGGATAGGAGGAACCTCGCGGCAGGACCCTACCTTGAAGCTCCACGACATAGACATCCCATGGTCCCCACGGGCGAAGTACCTGGGGATCATGATTGACGAGCGGCTGCGGATGAAGCCCCAGGTGGACCATGCGGTAGCGCAGGCAAGAGCGGCGACGGCCGTCCTTCGTCCCGTGCTCTCCTCAAGGCTCCCTCTGGTAACGAAGACTGCAATCTACAAGACGTACATACGCTCCCGCCTCACATACGCGGCGCCCGCCTGGTACGCATTGGTGAGCGAGCCACAGCGCAAGCGATTGCGGGTGGTTCAATCCCGTGCCCTTCGCCGGATAGCGGGCGCGCCGTGGTGTGTGAGGAACGACGTCATCCAGAGGGATCTTAGAGTTGAGAGCCTGGACGACTTCGTCAGCTGCCTAGCGCGCCGCATGTTCGAGCGCGCCGACAAGTCGAGGCTGCCACACCTGCGGGACTTGGCCCCGCTGCACGCTCGTCCCCCCGACGGCAGGGCGCACTCGCGCGAGCTCGCGCGGGACGCCCCGGACTCCCCCTCGGGATAAAGTCGCCGCCCGATCGCTGATCGACTCCTGCTGGGCTTCTCACCAGCGGATTCACCCGGTAGGGTCTGATCGCTCGGGCGGCGTGAAGTCGATCCCGGGGCCAGCCGGCCCCCCACCAAGAAAACCCCGCGGCTAAGCCGCCACACCACAGCAAGCTGCCACACCGTTGCACTGGAAACCATGAAGAAGGGAAAGGGGAGAAATCTCCCCTTCCCAACCCAACGCCCGGCGCGTATTTACGTGCCGCGACCGATACCTCGGCCTAGATGCCACGCATCGGTGCCGAATCCCCTCGCACCCTTCGGGCGCGAGAGAGAAGACTCAGTTCAGTTCGCGGATTTAGTATTCGCCTCGCGCCGCCGCCGAAACGTCGAGATGCTCCGCCGCCGGTGCGCCGTGTGTCGCAGCTCGCGTGTTCATCCTCGAAGACTGAAGAAGGAAACTGGTGCTCTGCTTGATCTGCGCGTGCTTCGTGTTATAAACCGCTTTTTTCAAAGCGAATCGGGCGGCCGGCGTATGCACGTCAAAACGTCCTTTTCAGGACGCTTCTTCTTGTTTCTATCACCGACGTCTGTTACGTTGAAGTGCTGCGTCCGTGCCTCCCATGTTTCTATACACATACGTCATATATGTACCAACGTCTTTTTCAAGACGATTGCGTCACTGTTTCTATTAACGACGTAGTAAGGTAACTGGTAACTGGTTCGGTTCTTGGGGTACTCGGAGGTATTCGGAGGTATGGTAATGGTAATGTATTGGTAAGGTATTGACCCACTACAACTTTTTCATTTAAGAATTCAGTGAGAATTGATAGCAGATGTCTTACAAATGAATTCACTGTGGCCTAATCGGTGACGGTAACGTCCCGATGTTGGTACAGGTTTCCAGAAAAGAAACGCCGTCACCGTCAGCGTATCAGCTGTTCGATTTGACATTTGTCCAGGGCTGGGACACTTGTAATTACATTCGGTACAGTTTTGGCGCCACCGTCGCAATCAAGACCACAGAGTGAACTTTGAGGACAGAGTAAACTTAAGAGAAGTTGAATTGGACAGTAATAATCTGTGGAAATGTCGCCGCCATGTTGATGTTGTTCTAATATATTAATCTGTGGTTTCTACCTAATTTATCTATCATCTTACTGACTCATTACCGGTTATTATATTCTTTTCTTTGGTCTATAAAAACATTTTACATACTGAAATCTTGCACTGATTTTGGTTTGGTCAACTTCGGAGGTTAAATTCTGTTTGGATTACTTTGGATTGCCGGATTTACTTGTGAATCTTGCTTGGTTTGAGTTGACTTTGGAGGTTAAATTCTGTGTACGTTGCCCATGTTTCGTGTGATCTCGCTTCTTGCTTGAGTTGAGATCCTTTAAACACCAATAACATTTACGAAAAGACGCTTTATTTCCCCCAGTGCTGATCGGGAATACCTTGCCATGGGTATTGTGTTATAAGCAGTGTTCAACTAGTGAAACCCACCAACTATTTAGTTTCCAAGAACGATCGTCTTGGGAGTGTATGGATTCTTTGTGCCTACGAACTCGCTGCTACCCGGACTTTCAAAAGAACAGCTAATGAAGAAGAGAGGTTGTTATAGGCAATTTGACACCACACAGTTCGATGAATTAGGAGAAAGGATATGGTTTTCTTATCCTACCTATTTTCAGACAGAAATTGCCCATGACCAACCACTTAGTACTGAAGGTAATCTATTACTTTATACTACAATCTACATAATTTTTTAAAATAAATAAAAAAATGGTACACACTAACACCCCTGCGGTAGGCCTAGGCTTGTTTTGTAGATGGCAGACACAGAAAACAACACAATTTGACATCTATGACTGGAGTACAAATTTTTATCTCTGGAATAAATATCATGGATTCGAATACGGGACAGACAGTTCTACAGTAAGGATATCCCTTACTGTAGAACTGTAGAACGATTCCTCTCCCACAAAAACACAATACAATGGTTGTGTTTGATGGATGCTTATCTGCATAGTATTACTTGTCTTGGAGGAGATTCCTTGAGACCCATGAGGTAGACAATGTATTGTGTGCTACGGAATTTAGACTTTTTTTTTCTTTGATCTTTGCATTCTTATGAATGGTCTGTTATGCAAAACTCAGAAATTCAGATTGTGTGCAATATTGTGTATAAACTGTAATATAATAATTTTCTATAATAACTTTCCATAATAATTTTCCATATTAATTTTCAGAATGAATGCACACAGTGAGAACAACTAGTCTTGGGAGGACAGTGACGATGACATCCCCCAAACTAATTTAAGTGTTGATGAGCAGTATATGTAGGAAAATTACAAAAAAATAAAATGTAAATCATGTAATAAAATAATTGTTATAGATTGTCGTTTTATTTTATTTTTCCAATGCCAATAATAAATAAGTATATAACTAATAATAAATCTCATCACATTTATTTTTAAATTATCGATACAATAAGTACTACCCTATTGCATGTTATCGACAAGTAAAGAAAAGTTGGCACTTCACTACCGTCTGTCGACGGTGGCGCCAAAACTGTTCTGATGGAAACAGTCGCAATTTTTAAGTGTCCCATCTGTAGCTAGCTACTAATCTAATATACTAATCTGTAGTGATGAGTAGGACACGAAATAAAAATGAGTTTGTAAGAGTAGCCTCTTTTTTGTATTGAGCCGCTACAATGTCCCACTTCAAATGAGGCGAGGCGTTCGTCGCGCGCGATACATTTGTACTACGATGTCCCATTTCAAACGAGGCGAGGTGTTCGTCGCGCGCGATACATTTGTACTACAATGTCGCACTTCAAATGAGACGAGGTGTTCGTCGCGCGCGATACATTTGAAGTAACTAGAATGACTTGGTACTTGTATTGTCCTACCTAACAATGTGTGACTGACGTAATAATTATTATTTATTTTAAACGTCATTGTGTGTGTTGAACGTACCGCGACAACAAATTTGAAGTAGTACGTAATACAATTTTGAGCCGCTCTTACATTTCTACGTCATGTCCGGGACAAATGAAGTGCCTCTTGTATGTCCTACTCAACACTACTAATCTGTGCATTTGTCATTGTGAAGTTACGACGACAAGTCGATGACAAAAATTACAAAAAAATATATATTATTATTGTGAATGTTGTGTATTCAATATAGATTAATTAATTTTTTTCACAAAAATGGATTCTAACGATGTGTTAGACGATAAAGACAGTGGCCCCGAAGTGCAGCTCAACCTGCCGGGCTCCGTGATGAGTAGAATTGAAGAGTTAATGGGTGGAACAGAACAGTTCGATAGTGATGAGGTATTATCGATGGTTAATAGCTTAATAATAAGTTTTTTCATATATTTATTCATTACTTTCTTTGAAATAGGTTATACATTTGTTATGTACCATTTCAAGAGTTGGTAAAAGAACTAAGGCGCCCTAGTATATTCCTTGCCAAAAGTTAAGTTTTAAAAGGCTTTCTGTTTTTTTATAAGTATGTTCAATCTGAATTTTTGTAGCTGTAAATCTTGTGAGTAAATTAAAATGAAATAAAAATATTTTATAGCTACAAAACTTGCTTTCCTAGTCTAAGTATACCACAGGCACCGGAACCTACACAGCTAAGCATAGATTCTTAAGTTTGCCAGCTAGCGAAGATATCTGTGCAATTGTAAACTGTTTGTAATAGTTTGTTTTGTTTCTTACTAGTGATGTGCTCACTAAACTATAAAATTATTACAAGTGATTGTTCTTGTTATATTCATTATTACCATCACAATCCTTTAACAACACATCACCATCACAATCCTTTAACAACACATTGATGATGTTGTTAAAGGCAGCACTCTGCGACTCCTCTGGTATTGTTGTTTGCGCAGTTGTTACTCACCACCAACATGCCTGTTGGTTTAGTCCAAATACCTGTATTAAAAGAATAACCCTGTCATTGAGCACTTTGCTAATAAGCAAGACTTGACAAAAAAGTAAATTTGTTTATTTTTCTTAATTAAATTGTTGTAATCATGTTGCAGAAGTCAGTTTTGAACTGAACCAAGTTCAGCATTGAATCACACAAATAATCCCTGTTCCAGTTTGATGCGGTGGCCTACATCAACCGGGTGTTCCCCACGGAGCAGTCCCTCTCCGGTGTGGAGAGCGCGGCGGCGCGCTGCGAGTTCCGGCTGGCGGGCGTGCAGCACGACATCCGGCGGCTGGTGCGCGCGCAGCACGCGCAGCGCCGCGCCGGCCACGACGCGCTGCTCGAGGCCCGGCGGTGCATCGCCGCGCTCGCGCTGCAGGTGCGTCAGTTCCGGCTGGCGGGCGTGCAGCACGACATCCGGCGGCTGGTGCGCGCGCAGCACGCGCAGCGCCGCGCCGGCCACGACGCGCTGCTCGAGGCCCGGCGGTGCATCGCCGCGCTCGCGCTGCAGGTGCGTCAGTTCCGGCTGGCGGGCGTGCAGCACGACATCCGGCGGCTGGTGCGCGCGCAGCACGCGCAGCGCCGCGCCGGCCACGACGCGCTGCTCGAGGCCCGGCGGTGCATCGCCGCGCTCGCGCTGCAGGTGCGTCAGTTCCGGCTGGCGGGCGTGCAGCACGACATCCGGCGGCTGGTGCGCGCGCAGCACGCGCAGCGCCGCGCCGGCCACGACGCGCTGCTCGAGGCCCGGCGGTGCATCGCCGCGCTCGCGCTGCAGGTGCGTCAGTTCCGGCTGGCGGGCGTGCAGCACGACATCCGGCGGCTGGTGCGCGCGCAGCACGCGCAGCGCCGCGCCGGCCACGACGCGCTGCTCGAGGCCCGGCGGTGCATCGCCGCGCTCGCGCTGCAGGTGCGTCAGTTCCGGCTGGCGGGCGTGCAGCACGACATCCGGCGGCTGGTGCGCGCGCAGCACGCGCAGCGCCGCGCCGGCCACGACGCGCTGCTCGAGGCCCGGCGGTGCATCGCCGCGCTCGCGCTGCAGGTGCGTCAGTTCCGGCTGGCGGGCGTGCAGCACGACATCCGGCGGCTGGTGCGCGCGCAGCACGCGCAGCGCCGCGCCGGCCACGACGCGCTGCTCGAGGCCCGGCGGTGCATCGCCGCGCTCGCGCTGCAGGTGCGTCAGTTCCGGCTGGCGGGCGTGCAGCACGACATCCGGCGGCTGGTGCGCGCGCAGCACGCGCAGCGCCGCGCCGGCCACGACGCGCTGCTCGAGGCCCGGCGGTGCATCGCCGCGCTCGCGCTGCAGGTGCGTCAGTTCCGGCTGGCGGGCGTGCAGCACGACATCCGGCGGCTGGTGCGCGCGCAGCACGCGCAGCGCCGCGCCGGCCACGACGCGCTGCTCGAGGCCCGGCGGTGCATCGCCGCGCTCGCGCTGCAGGTGCGTCAGTTCCGGCTGGCGGGCGTGCAGCACGACATCCGGCGGCTGGTGCGCGCGCAGCACGCGCAGCGCCGCGCCGGCCACGACGCGCTGCTCGAGGCCCGGCGGTGCATCGCCGCGCTCGCGCTGCAGGTGCGTCAGTTCCGGCTGGCGGGCGTGCAGCACGACATCCGGCGGCTGGTGCGCGCGCAGCACGCGCAGCGCCGCGCCGGCCACGACGCGCTGCTCGAGGCCCGGCGGTGCATCGCCGCGCTCGCGCTGCAGGTGCGTCAGTTCCGGCTGGCGGGCGTGCAGCACGACATCCGGCGGCTGGTGCGCGCGCAGCACGCGCAGCGCCGCGCCGGCCACGACGCGCTGCTCGAGGCCCGGCGGTGCATCGCCGCGCTCGCGCTGCAGGTGCATTCGATCGCCGGACCAAGCGATTTATAAGCCACAGGACCGGTCGGAGTGGTGCCGTTTATCCATTGAGGATTGATGGATGTATCCGAAGCATATGACTGCAAATGTCTGTGTCTGCTCTATATTACGCTGTCAAGTAGACATGTTACATGCTTCCGTAAGTTTCCACTAGACCGTAACCGGAGACCACGCTCGCTTGCAGGTGACGGACATAAACAAGAAGGCGGAGCGCAGCGAGTCGATGGTGCGCGAGATCACCGCGGAGATCAAGCAGCTGGACTGCGCCAAGTGGAACCTGACGGCGGCCATCACGGCGCTGAACCACCTGCACATGCTGGTGGGCGGCGCGGCGGCGCTGCGCGCGCTGGCCGAGCGCCGCCAGTACAAGGAGCTGGTGCTGCCGCTGCAGGCCATCATGGAGGTGGGTCTGCTGATAGACACTGACAGACTGACAAGATATAGTTCTAACAGGTTTGCGCAATCCTTTTTACCGCGCACTTGGCAACTGTGGAATGTACTTGCTTCTGAGGTCTTCGCGGTAGGCTATGACATGGGGTTCTTCAAAAAGGCGTAAAAAGACCTCTCCATCAGGGCCGGCGACGTATTGGCAACTCCTCTGGTATTGCTTATGATCATAGGCGACGGTGACCGGCCCGTCCGCTTGTTCGTTTGGCTAAAAACTATTTAAAAAAAAGGTGACATTATGGCGGTGGGTCTGCCGGGTGACTGTAAGGATGTGGGTCTACCGTCCAGGTGACTGAAAACGTAGGTCTACCAGGTGACCATTATGGAGGGGTCTACCAGTTAACTGAACGGAGGAAGGTCTGCCATCCAAGTGATCATCAGATTCAGATTCATTTATTTTTCATTATATGGAATTTTTGTATACGCTTAATGAATTTTTGTATACGCTTTAAGTATAATTAATAAGATAAAAAATGTAATGACGTTCATTAAGCATTAATACAAACAAATACCATATCATGAAAATAAATGAATCTGAATCTTCCCCTCCCTGTCCTCGGCCAAAGAGAAGAGAGAGAAAGAGCATAAACAGATGGTCGCTTCCGCAGGTGTTGCAGCACTTCGAGTGCTACCGCGACATCGGCGAGCTGAACTCGCTGCGCGACGAGGTGCAGGCCATCCGCGCGCAGCTGGCCTCGCAGATCCTCGCCGACTTCCAGCAGGCCTTCACAGGTGTCCCAAGCTTACACACAGCATACCAGCCGCATCCCAAGAGAACGTGGAACTTGATCACAACTTGACTGCGCAGGGCCGGGCAGCAAGAGCGGCGTGTCGCACCGCACGCTGGCGGAGGCGTGCGCGGTGGTGGACGCGCTCGAGCCGCGCGTCAAGCAGGACCTGCTCAAGTGGTTCGTGGCGCTGCAGCTGCAGGTGAGCTCGCCCGGCGTCTCCACAGCTTGTCGTTCTTGAAGCCACATGGTTGTCATATTCAAGAGACAACTGACTGGCAACCGACTGACTGCAGCCTGCCCCATTTGAGGAGCCTCCGGGATATCAAGTGGCATATCGATGCCTCACCCACTTTTGTAAAATCTGTGCCATCACCTATTTGATGAATTAGAGGACCTCTATTGACTTCACCACGAAGAGAAAAGACATAATTTCACATCACAAATTATGACTTTTCTCTCGATTTGTCATTTCATCCACACCTTATTGACTGAGCTGACCAGCCGAGGTATTACCGTTTAGCTACGACATGGATAGCTTCAAGAGCAGTGTAAAACGCATCCTTTTATATTTATTTATTGAAGGGTGCAAATGGCGAGCTTCATGCATAAAGCATTCTCTACCAGCCGCAAACGCACCTGTGATATCCCTAGTGTTGCTCGAGTATGCGATGGTGACAACATACCATCAGGTAGCTCATATGTCTGTGTGCCGTCTGTAAATAAATATATCGATCGGATCAAGTGATCGATTGAACTCTTTCCCCAGGAGTACGAGCACCTGTTCTCGGCCGAGCAGGAGCACGCGTGGCTGTCGCACGTGGAGCGGCGCTACGCGTGGCTCAAGAAGCACCTGCTGGCCTTCGAGGACAGCCTGCACAGCGTGTTCCCCCCCGCGTGGCGGCTCAGCGAGCGCATCGCGCATCAGTTCTGTCAGGTATCCGGCTCGAAGGACCAGAATTTGTAGCTCTGAATCATCGTAGTAAACAGTGTATTGTTATGAAACTGTTTCAGTTGCTACTTGGTATAGTGTCAAGTCAAGTCGTAACACTATTTCTGTTGAAGTGTGACTTACTGTTTCTATGTATGTATTTTTAAAAAGTTTGGAAACGGCTCTGGATGGATTGGAAACGAACTGGTAGTTTAGTCAGGTCCGCCGTTGACAGACACGTCAAGGAGGATCATATATCACATATTTTTAACGGCAATAATTGTGATGTGTTGCAGATGACTCGCCAGATGCTGAGCGAGCTGATGGCGGCGCGGCGCGGCGAGCTGGACGTGCGGCTGCTGCTGCACGCCGTGCAGAAGACGTACAACATGGAGCTGCTGCTGCACAAGCGGTTCGTGGGTGAGTTGCGCAGGTGGCGCCACTCGTGCACCAGCTCCACACATTGCCGACAGGTGGCGCTGATGTATTATTACTGTTTGACTTTTGGTATATGGCGACAGCTACCGTGAATACAATAAAAACATGCGTAACGCGACATGCGACAGACAAACCAAAATTTTCAGAACGATGTAATAAAAGTTTCACTTTAAAAACCTCAAACAACCGACAACAGTGTCCGCGTATTATTAATGTTAGCAAAGCTAAAGCTGTGTTGAGCTGTGCTACAATTGAGTTGTTTTCAAAAGTAAACAGATGTTGCAAAAGCATGTGTGTGTGTCAGGCACGGAGCTGGGCGCGGAGGGCGTGGACAACCGCGGCGACGCCGAGATCAGCTTCGACGACCCCGCCGACACCGCCGGCCCCGCGGACCCCGTGAGTATATCCTTTACGTATTTACACTGTTTCATTTATGGCTCAGATTGGGATAAATCCTTATTCTTACTAGTCCTTATCCTTATACTAATATATAAATGTGAACATGTGTTTGTTGGTTTGTCCTTATTCATCTACTCAAAGGAATGATGGATCTATGTGATTTTTTGCAAATATGTATAACAGAGCCTGGACATAGGCTATTTTTGTCGGAAACTCAGTGAAGATGCAGCTTTCTAATGGTGACATAATTTTTGAAATCGGTCCAGTAGTTTTTGTGTGAAAACATTACAAACACATCTTTCCTCTTTATAATATTAGTATAGATTGAAACATCTCTTGATGGTAGAGGTAATTCTGCAGGGAAAACGATTTGTCGTGGGCGGAGCCGC
The DNA here is from genome assembly GCA_944567765.1 of Carterocephalus palaemon. Taxonomy (NCBI): domain Eukaryota; kingdom Metazoa; phylum Arthropoda; class Insecta; order Lepidoptera; family Hesperiidae; genus Carterocephalus; species Carterocephalus palaemon. The sequence continues at coordinate 96,783 of OX155666.1, forward strand.
AGGGTAAGCTAGTACTCTCACGAGTCTTTTAAAGTAGCCGCGGCAGGGTATGCCGTCTCGAATGAAACATGTCATGTCGCTATAACGTGTTGGGTGTCGCAGGCGGCGGGTGGCGCGGCGGGGGCCGAGGGGGGCGCGGCGGGGGGCGAGGGGGGCGCGGGGGGCTCCCCGTGGGTGGGGCTGATCGGGCGCTGCTTCGAGCCGCACCTGTCGCTCTACATCACCAGCCTCGAAACCAACCTGCGCGCGCTCATGGACCGGTTCATTCAGGTCAGATGTCTGGAGCTTAGGAGTAAAAAATTGCTTCAAAAATCATCTTCGTGTTCTTTGCATTGTTTTTTAATTTATATTCATTGCAATCTGTTTGCTCCACTGTTGGGCACGAGATTCGTTTCAGATTGGGATGAGTTAGGCCATAGTATAGTCATAGTCGACTACGCTGGCCAAGTGTATGTTGACTTCACATGTCGAGAACACAATTAAACTCTCTCTCTCTCTCTCTCTCTCTCTCTCGTGTAGATTGCTTCAGAATATTAACTTTCACATTAGTCTATAAATTTCTTAAAACACTTATTAATAAAGGTCATTGGTTCATATCACTTGGATTTGGACCCAGACCCCTTCAAGGAAGAGGCGTTTGATTGCCTCTAGGCTGGGTCTTCGGTGTCATTTCAAATTCAAGCCCAACCTGAAAGCCGTTCAACCTCGTCCCCGCAGGACGCGTCGTCGTCCGAGCTGTGCGCGGAGGCGGGCGCGGGCGGCAGCGGCAGCGGCGCGGTGCTGGCCAGCTGCGCCGACCTGTTCCTGTTCTACAAGAAGTGCCTCGCGCAGTGCGCGCGCCTCTCCACCGGCGAGCCCATGCTCGGTAACCACTCTCATTGTTTCTACTTGTCCAGTCGATTGTCGCTCCAAAAAATTTTAACAGCTTTTGGATCTTATGCGTTTGGTTGGCTCTAAGTCACGCTGGCCCTGAGATCTGGCCCTGGATGATATTTCAGAAGATAGGAAAATGTCTAGCGAACTCCAGATCGGTATATCCATCTTTATACTGGCGTGTTGAAATTCTTTAGGTCTGTTCTGTAATATTATCGAATGAGCAGGAATTTGTGCTTAGGCATAGAGGATGCTAAGTGAAGTACATCATCAAAAGACCTAATAAAATGTGTTTATTACGTGTATTAACCCCGTCAGAGCTGGCGGGCGTGTTCCAGAAGTACCTGCGCGAGTACGCGGGCAGCGTGCTGCAGAGGGCGCTGCCGCGCGCCGCGCCCGCGCCCGCCGGCGTGCCCGCGCTCGTCACCAACCTGCACACGCTGCTGCGGGACGACACCGCTGCCAGGTGGGCGGAATGTTCCAGAAGTACCTGCGCGAGTACGCGGGCAGCGTGCTGCAGAGGGCGCTGCCGCGCGCCGCGCCCGCGCCCGCCGGCGTGCCCGCGCTCGTCACCAACCTGCACACGCTGCTGCGGGACGACACCGCTGCCAGGTGGGCGGAATGTTCCAGAAGTACCTGCGCGAGTACGCGGGCAGCGTGCTGCAGAGGGCGCTGCCGCGCGCCGCGCCCGCGCCCGCCGGCGTGCCCGCGCTCGTCACCAACCTGCACACGCTGCTGCGGGACGACACCGCTTCTAGGTGGGCGGAATGTTCCAGAAGTACTTGCGCGAGTCCGAATGGCGTATCGAGAATTCATATAAACCGAATGCTGTCAAAATCTATTGATGTGAACTTAGTAACTGAGGCAGCTGCATTTTGCGTTACTTAAACTCTTCCGCGGTAAATTTATTCTTATGAATTTGTTAATTGTAGTCAGTTTGAGTAACAATCTAAAAACCGACTCATTATCGTACGGCATCGTTTCTGTTTATAATATTTGTACAATATCTGTTTATAAAACGTGTCAGGTACACGAAGCAGGAGGTGGCGCGCATCGCGAGCGTGATAACGACGGCGGAGTACTGCCTGGAGACCACGGTGCACCTGGAGCAGAAGCTGCGGGAGAGGGTGTGCGCGCGGCTGGCCCCGCGCGTGGAGCTGCGCGCCGAGCTGGACCTGTTCCACCGGCTGCTGGCCGACTGCGTGCAGCTGCTGGTGGCCGACCTGGAGCTGGCGTGCGAGCCGGCGCTGCAGGTGGGTGCGGGGGGTCGGTTCCCGGGCTGACAGCTGGACCTGTTCCACCGGCTGCTGGCCGACTGCGTGCAGCTGCTGGTGGCCGACCTGGAGCTGGCGTGCGAGCCGGCGCTGCAGGTGGGTGCGGGGGGTCGGTTCCCGGGCTGACAGCTGGACCTGTTCCACCGGCTGCTGGCCGACTGCGTGCAGCTGCTGGTGGCCGACCTGGAGCTGGCGTGCGAGCCGGCGCTGCAGGTGGGTGCGGGGTCGGTTCCCGGGCTGACAGCTGGACCTGTTCCACCGGCTGCTGGCCGACTGCGTGCAGCTGCTGGTGGCCGACCTGGAGCTGGCGTGCGAGCCGGCGCTGCAGGTGGGTGCGGGGTCGGTTCCCGGGCTGACAGCTGGACCTGTTCCACCGGCTGCTGGCCGACTGCGTGCAGCTGCTGGTGGCCGACCTGGAGCTGGCGTGCGAGCTGGCGCTGCAGGTGGGTGCGGAGTCGCGGGGTCGCGGGGTCGGTTCCCGGGCTGACAGGTTAAAGTTATGATCGTTCGCGGGGAGTGCGTGGGGAAGCGCTCTCCTGAACCTGGATGGATCCTACAGAATTACAGCAATTGTGTAAGTAGGTAAGATTTAGTTTGCCACTGTCAGAGCGCATAAATAACGCTTTTCTTCTTACTTACACATCTCATATATCGATTTAACCATGCAGACATAAGGTAGAGGACAAAACAAATTATTCTTATTATTGTTCCAGGCCATGGCGCGCGTCTCGTGGCTGCACTTCGACACGGTGGGCGACCAGAGCTCGTACGTCACGCAGATCGTGATGCACCTGCAGAACACCGTGCCCCTCCTGCGGGACCACCTCGCGTCCTCCAGGAAGTACTTCACGCAGTTCTGCATCCGCTTCGCCAACTCCTTCATTCCGAAGTTCATCCAGAACATATACAAGTGCAAGCCCATCTCCACCGTGGGCTCCGAGCAGCTGCTGCTCGACACGCACATGCTGAAGACGGCGCTGCTGGGGCTGCCCTCCGTCGGCTCCGAGGTGAAGAGGCCGGCGCCGACCACCTACACCAAGGTGGTGATCAAGCTGATGACGAAGGCGGAGATGATCCTGAAGCTGGTGATGGCCCCGCTGGAGGGGAACGCGGAGGGCTGGGCGGCGCAGTTCGCGCAGCTGGTCCCGGGGGCGAGCGCGCAGGACCTGGCCAAGGTGCTGGACATGAAGGGCGCGAAGCTGTCCCGCGCGCAGCTGGCGCAGGTGCACGCCGCGTTCAAGGAGGCCGCCAAGAGTGCCAACAGCGACGGCCAGTAGAATAGGGGAGTTCAGGTGGCTTGGCCAGTGACGTCACCGAACCTGCTACAAAACTAAGAAAATAACTCATGAGCAGGTACGGACATCGGCACGGAATTCAAGCTCTGACTGCGCAGAAGTCGAAATTTAAAGTATCGCCTTGAGCGGGGAGAGCGGGGTCGGTCGGAAGCGAAGTTTGGTTCGCCAGCAGTAACGTCCCACGCACTCCCCCTGCGCAGCTATCCCCTCTGTATTTTGTTAAGAGCTACACTTTCGTGCCGATGTTTATACCTTATTATGAAATGTACTATTATTAGTAAGGTCGCGGCTTCCCAACATAGTTTTTCCATCTTATTATCCCGGTAGTAGCTCGAAGGTTTGGATTTGTGCCCGTGTATGGCAAAAGGCTCACCACCATTACACTTAACACTTCGGGGCGTGATGTGTGATGTGTTTGTTGAATATGTATCGAGCTATAGTATGGTTGCCTCCTACAACACATCCACACATGAATGCCTCGTGTGGTGTTTGCATAAACGCAAGCGGTGATGTCGAATTTTCTTCTTCCGTGATCGAACCCTTTTTTATTTAATTTATTAATTAATATTATTTGTTGTGTTACTTCTGATGTGAGGTGTTAAATGACATTCCAGTGATTTGAAAATATTTTAATCTGTCTAAATTAAATAGATATTATATACCATATTGTAAATCATTTTAAGATGTTTATAATTTTCTTACCTACCATATTGATTGTATTATGTATCTTGAATATTAAATTAATCTTATTAATTATTATAAATATTTAAAGTATTTTGTTTGTGTTATGTTGTCTCCTGAGAAGAAAAGTCCTCGTATGAAGACCACGACTCGGAACAAGGAGCGCAGACCGCCTCCGACAAGGTTGACAGACGAGCTGAAGAAGACGGCGGGAAACCGCTGGGTTCAGAAATCACAGAGTGGTCAGAGTGGGGATGTTGAGAGGCCTGTGCCCAGCTGTGGGCTTCAAAAGGCTGATGGATGGATGGGCGAATATTTTCTCTGGCCGCCACCTGTGCTCTCACCGGCTCACTGGTGGTTGCATGGGTAAATTCCGGTTGTCATTGAACCCACTGAATTAGTCAGAAATTTAACTTAACGTTAACTTTTGAAATAAAACTTTTTGAAATGTAAAATATGAAGAAAATTGAATTTAGTTAATTTGTCCCATAATATTACATATCTGTGATGATCATTTCCACTCGCGACAATCTTTCCTTATGAGTAGTAACATGCTAGCTAGATCTATGGTCTAAATATTGTGTGTGAAACCTAAAATTTACAAAAGCTCTACTCCGAACCTAGTACCCTTCGCTAGACATCGATCTTTCTTGGTTCTAAGGATATAGGTAGGCACCCGTAAAGTAATAGCAACACGAATAACCCTCGTTGATCAAAAAAATGTGGCAAAAACCAGCGGTTTTAACCAGCAAACGTATAATAACCGTTTTATTTATAATTCAATACTGGTTTAACATGAAAAGGAGCATGCAGCACAATCATATCCGCAGCTATTACCTAATACGTCCCCTATGAAGAGAAGAGAAGAGAATAAAAAAACGAGAACAACTCATATTATGGAAGGAGAAGGTACACTGCAACTAACCCGTTGTAACGATAGTTCATTAAATATTATATCAAATCAATGCACATGCTAATGTTGCTTGCGAAAAAATAATTCAAAACAATACATAGTTGTATACACTAAACACTCGTTCAAGATTAGGCTGAATGCATGTTTATGCTTCGCTTTCCTGTTTAGAAAATGCAATGTCAACAACGAAATGTCACGTGCGACAGCCGACGTCAAAGTCAGTCCGCAATCGGCCGCGCGAGTCGCGGTTCCGTTAAAAATAATAACAAAAGATGAACTTGCCTGTACGCAAGTGTTATTATGCCGGTAAATTAGCTATTCTGATTATAATAGTAGTGACGTTGTTGAGTGGTTTCGAGCGATGGCGGGGCGGGAGGCGTTCAGCGCGCGCCCAGTTCCTGGACCCAATGGAAGAAGAGTATGAGAGAGAGATTTTGGAAGACGAAGCTCGGATTATCCCGGGCTTGGGCGAAGGGGGCGTCGCAGCGCACCTAGTGGGTGAAGCCAAGCGGCTCGGGGAGCAATCGGAGAAGGAGCTGGCCATCAACGTGTACCTCAGTGACCGGATCGCGTACAATCGCACGCTCAAAGGTGAGTAGTGCTAGTGAGTACGGTCTGATTGGCGCGGTACTGTTATGCAGACAAGTGGTCGTGCCGGTGTGATGGCGCCGGGTATTTAGCTCGCTCGTGATTTAATGAAACCGCTGTTGGAGAAAAAGTTTTTATGTTAATTGTTTGTAACCTAAGCATAATTTATTTGCTTGTAAATAATGTGTTTTTATTAAGTATCTTGCACTGATTCTATATGACCTTTTTTTTTTTTTTTTGTTTAACGAGTGGGAAACCTTGAAAAGGTACCCGAACGTCGTGGGAGCGACGCCGGGTTATGTGGGACTTTCACCCACTAAAACCCACTCGGTGGCCTACTCCGGCGCTACAGGAGGGCTCCGGGATCTCTTGTAGAACGCGCCGGTGCCCTCCAGCGCTGCGCCCAAGACGGGCTCTTCCCGGTTTCACAACGCTGTGCAGCCACAAACAGCGTCGTCTTTCCCGGGGTCACATCGATGGACGGTTCGAGCTCCCCCTCTCACCGCCCGCAACCCCAGAAGTCCCCTTTTAGTCGCCTTTTACGACAGGCAGGGGCTACCGTAGCACTATTCTGGTCCCGAGCTACAGGGACGATTCTATATGACCTATTGCAACTATTCTATAACTGTAGGACTTATTGCAATAGGCTGAGTGTTATAATTAAATTCACATAAATACTATATTCTTGAAATATTTTAAAACAAAAAAAAGCTGCAATGCATCCTAAAGGCACGCATATTCTATGATAAAATATTTGCATACAATTTTTTCAAAGCCAGTTCTGATTATGATCAAATATTGCTGGTATAGTGGTAATTTACTCAGGTATAGTGGTCATGAGGGTGACTGCAAAGTAAGTTTAGAAGTCTAGGGTTCAATTATCAGCAAGCAACATTTCCTAACTCAAAATTCCCAGTGGTAGGGAGTTTGGAATTGTGCTTGGTCAATAGGCTCATAGTGGATCTTCCCGTCAATGATCTATTAACACTGTTTCATATTATTCTGTACCTTCATCTGATTATTTGGCGAAATAATTGGTTTCATTTATATATCATTCATAATATTTAAAAGTTAGTGTACACTTCACGGAGGGGCCACCAATGAGGCTAAACTCAGAAGTTGACTACAAAAGGCTGATGGATGGATGGATAGAATATGGTAGGGTTGAATAACTACTACCAACTAGAATAATAACACTTTGAATATGGTGAATGCGAAGCTGTAAAACTATGGTGACCACGAGCGTGAAATTAGTGGACTGTACTTATAGCAATGATTACAGCTGAAATAAACTTTATTACTCATATGTTGAGCGCCGCCTCTCAGTAGGTCAGTTACAATGTTTGATAACAATACTTTGCATTGTCATGCTTATTACTATTCCTGTTCATTATTATTATTATACACCAAATGTTACCACCAATAACAGATAGTTACATCCACAGACGCGTCGATTCAATGTAATCGAGAGAGTTAAGCAACGACGGGCGCGGTCGGTTTATGAATGGGTGACCGCTAGTGGCAAAATTTCATGGACGCTGTCGTGCTTCTGAGGGCACGTAAAGCCGTCGGTCCCGGTTGTTTACAATGTTGGAAACAGTCGTTAAGCCTTGTCGAAGACCTTCGGGTGGCTTGAGAACATTCGACACTGGGTTGGCCACTAACCCCTCCACCTATTCGCATTGGAGCAGCGTGGTGGAGTATGCTCTAGACCTCCCGCAGCTGCGTCTGTGGGGGAGACCCGTGCCCAGCAGTGGGACGTCTATGGGTCGCAGCGAGCGATATTTGATCGGAGACGTGTTCCCAGACCAGCGCAACCCGGCGTGCGCGCGCGTGCTGTACGACGCGCAGCTGCCGTCCGCCTCCGTGGTGGTGATCTTCCACAACGAGCCGCTGTCGGTGCTGCTGCGCACCGTGTGGAGCGTGCTGACCAGCGCGCGCCGGGACCGGCCCTGGTACCGCCGCGCCAGGAAGAACACCGGCACGCTGGGTGAGTAGCAGACATGGCCCATCCCAAAGATATGGTTTGAATTGTTGGGCGCTAACTACAATAGATCTTGTTGGGTCGCAGTGCCTTATGGGCCGAACCCACACCCCCTCCCTTCAAATAATAGTGTAGTGGACTTGGGCTGGTGGGCAGCCTCGAAACTGCCTCGAGCTGCCTCATCCTGAGCGTGCCGCGAGCTGCGGAGAGGTCTGCTCATCAGCTTGAGCCAAAAAATAGAGCAGCGAGGTAATGGCCCTGGGTGAAAAAAAATAGCTGTCGGAAAAAATATTTTCTATACTATATATATAAAGAGGAAAGATTTGTTTGTAATGTTTCAATCTGAATCTTAAAATCTGAAGTTGTTGTTACCCTGTGTACGGTACAGGCTACGCGGGGCAGGATCCCAGCTCGCCGTTCGTGTACCTGAAGGAGATCATCCTGGTGGACGACAACTCCACGCTGGCGGAGCTGCGCGGCAAGCTCAGCCACTACATCCGCACGCGCCTGCCGCCCGGCCTGGTGCGGCTCGTGCGCCTGCCCGACCGGTGCGTAGCCCATCGCCCCACCGCCCCACCGCCCGACTGCTATGAGCTGCTGTAATACGGGTGTAGCGTCCATAGCCCAATGGCTCGCGACGATTCAATGTGACCGCTAGTGGCAAAGTTTCATGGACGCTACCCTGCTTCGGAGGGCACGTAAATCCGTCGGTCCCGGTTGTTTTCAATGGTTGAAACAGTCGCTAAGCCTTGTCGTTGACCTTCGGGTGGCTTGAGAACATTCGACACTGGTTTGGCCACTAACCCCTTCACTAATACGCATTGGAGCAGCGTGGTGGAGTATGCTCTAGACCTCCCGCAGCACTGTCTGTGGGGGAGACACCATGCCCAGCAGTGGGACGTCTATGGGTCGCAGCGATACGGGTGAAGTTGCGGGAAACAGCTTATAGAACATTAAGTAGACAGCTCCAACTCGGGTGTGCAGTGTATCCACTAAATGCTGATGATGGATGTAAGTGGGGCCCTTAAGCCGTGCCTTCCGTAGGTGGCCAGCGCCTAAAGACTTCTAGAAGGTATCGACAACATTAGCAGCAACTGACCGTGTAACAGCGGCGCGCACGCGCCAGCTCGCGCTGGCCAGCGATGCCGAGCCGAGCCCCAGCGCTGGCGGCAGCGACTCTGCTTCTTACGATCCCTTCTTTTGTCTTTTACTATACGTACGCTCTCGTTTGCTTACAATTTTGTCATCTTTACTTTTTTTATTTTATTTCGACAACTTCCAATTTTAAAAAACTCCTCTAAAGAATCAGAACGCAACTGTCAGCTCAACTGATGAACTAAATTGCTCTAAGGTGCTATAGGGATTAGTCGAATTTTAATGTTTTAGAAGAGACTACATTACATGACGAGGCAAGCGCGAAGGCTCGATGGCACCATGTTAAACCAGACCAATGGAATTGCTTATGAAATTTTGCAACTACCTTCCCTTCCGTAGACTTGAGATTTTATTAATTGCATTTGACACTGCCTACAAGTACTTTACTCGGTGATCAGCTACCATCCGTATATAACATGATCTAGAGATCATGATTACTCCTCTGTCTGATCTGCGTCTCAACTACCGAGGCTTACCGGCCAATTAACATCGTCTTCGAAGACTAGGGTTCTTGGTTTCTTCAGTCAGTGACTGGCCTCAGGATAGGGCTGACGCAAGCCAGGATGGCGGGCAGTCGGCGCGCGCGCGGCGACGTGCTAGTTTTCCTGGACGCCCACTGCGAGGCGCAGCGCGACTGGCTGCGGCCGCTGCTGCAGCGCGTCAAGCAGAAGCGTGACGCCGTGGTCACGCCTATCATTGACATGCTCGAACAGGATACGTTTAATTACGACGCGGGGAACGAGGACTTCGAGGTGAACGCTTCAGAAGGTTCTCGTAGTTCGTATTCGAGGGAAATAGATGGGAATTTATTCGTTAATTTCAGTCTAATGGGGTATTTAGTCTTTTAGTTTAGTGGTAATACACATTTGGATTCAAGTAGCCATAAAAGTAAATTCTTTTTCGTAAGTAATCTTTGTTTATTTCTTCAAGACACTTCATCCGCGTTTCTGTAGTTCTTCTGATCAACTGTTCTTGCTGTGTTGTTGTTGACCTTCTCTTTGAACAATGTCAAAGTCAACAACTCTTGTTTTCCACCAGTTTCTGTTTTCGTACATATTCGCAATTCGTACTTCATCCTTAAAAACGTATTCTTTATCATATTTAAATTTAATACCCGAGGTGAATCTTTAAATTTAGCCTCGTCAATCCTTGATGTATATTGTACATGTAATTGATGCGACTCGATTCGCCATATATTTCGAGGTGTCTCACGTGCTCACCCAACAGTGTCGGCCTGACGCAAGCGCGTCTCGCCGGCGCTCGGTTCGCGGCGGGCGACGTGCTGGTTTTCCTGGATGCCCACTGCGAGGCGCAGGAGGACTGGCTGCGGCCGTTGCTACAGAGGGTCAAGGAGGCCCCCCACGCGATTGCCGTGCCCATCATTGACGTCATCGAGGCCTCCAACTTCTACTACAGTGTCCAGGAGCCTGCCTCGTTCCAGGTGCTGTGATATTAGTGATTGCACTTGGTTAAGTTTCCAAAACAGGTCCGAGGGGTTTCCTCGAAGCACCTTTTAATTGCACCTGGTTCAGTTTCCTTCAGGCACCCTAAAGATTATTTTGTACATTTTGTAAAATATGGGTCCGAAAATGCTCCTTTGAGGCACCCTACACATAGATGTACTGTATAGTGTAAAACATACAGGAATTTAAGAATGCAAGGTTAGAATACGCATGTTTTTATTAGAAAATGCGGTTAAATGTACTTTTGGATATGCCGTTTTGTAAAATGTAATCTTTTGAAAAAAATATTGGTTGCCTGTAAAGTCGGTATACGGGCGAAAGTTTTACGTGACAACGACTTTGAGTGGTAAAATAATTTTAATGTGAATATTCATTCGTATAGTAGTATCGTCTCGTATCGTATCGTCTCTCTCGCTCTTAGGCGGGCTAACCATGCCCGAGTGGAAGGGACGCGTGCCTCTCACTCGCTCTCATTGTGAGCGCATAACGTGAGCGGAGCGTAACGCAGTTTCTTGAAGTGTCACCCGGCAAACCAATTTATAAGACGTTGTCACGTCAAAAATAATTGTCAAAAGCACTGCATGCTACTAATGGACCTAAAAGAGCTATTGAATGTTTTCACAAGAGATCCAAGAGTCGTTCGTGTCTATTTCTAGTTCACTTAGTTTAGTTCAGTTGTTAATAGTCGTGAGCATAGCTGCATAGTTCAAAGTTAGGTCAATTAGCTTTGTGTCCATAGAATATTAGTATTAGATCTAGATCTGATCTGAAATTAGATTGAGTAAAAGTTGATTGAATTAGGCAGAGTAATTATGCCCTTTATTGCGTTTAGCGATATTTCAGATGATAAAGTGTGGCATTACTACAGGGTTGTGTACACTTTACCATTATACACGGCACTACCACAGATTACTAAATAGTTACTACTTCACGTGCCTTGCGCCACGATGACGTGTCTGTATACAAGTACGAACATTCAGTGATCCGTGGCCTTTCATGGCAAAAATGTTGTGTGTAGAGTCCATAAGTGCTATAACGGCAATGTTGAGGTGGTGCGTACAAGCAGCGGGCACGTGATCTGCGTGCTCCGGCGCGTGCGCGCGCAAACATTGCAGCGGCGCGCGCGCATGCGTCTGCTCGCGCAAGTTTATCGTATCTGCGAACAGTTAAACGACTACTGCATTCTATTCTATTCGCAAACAACAAAACTACATCTTGGAAAATACGATTCAATATTTCTACGCACTTTGTTGTCGCACATTTTTTCTTTTGTTTGATATTTTTCTTTGATTTCACTTAATCTGTGCTGCACTTTTCTCGGGTTTCTTAATTTTCTTTTATTGGCTGTTTTAGTCAGTCGGTTTGGTAAGTTGACCAACGTCTTGCGGTGCTCAAAGGTGCTTCCCTCCCAAAAGCATTATGAAGATGAGCAGTGTAGCCTTGCGGAGTCAGTGAACTTTTAAAATCATAACAGATCATCGCCTAAAATCTCTTTGCGTTAATTCCATTTTTGCTACGGACGACGTGATAAAAAACTAGTGACATGCTATTTCTCGCCAGTTTAAAAAAATCACTAATTGAGGTTTATATGTTTAAATAACCAACAACAAAATAACCAACTATAGCCAGAACCAACTATAGCCAGAACCGTTATTTGTTGCGAGCGAGTGGGCTTTTCAATGAGACATCGAATGAACTGGATATCGACCTGTTTAACACAACAAGTCGTCATCTAAAACGGCTTATGGCCACACAGTTCTTTATTAATAATAAGTAGGTAGTAAGTACTAACTTTATATAAACAATTCTTTTTTATTTGCGTTATTTTTGTCATATTCTTTTAATTTGTTATCTATCTGTGCATAATTAAGTCTGTCTTCTATGTCATTCGAAAACTTATCTGTGGAAATTTTTAATTGGCCTTCATGTATCTATGTGTATTTTGTAAACGTATTTTATTCAGCTGTAAGTTTCCCATAAATAAATAAATAAATAAATAGAATAAATAAATAAATATATATAAAATTCGAAATTCAAACATATTAGGGGCCAGAAACGCAAAATTTTCAGTGTGCTCCATGTAGTGGTTTCACTAAAGATGGTTTCACTAAAGGGTGATTGAAATCTAAATTGGACTACATTTAAACAAAAATGCGAATAAAGAATAAGAAGACCGTTATACATGTTCCAATTAAAAGAAGAAGCTTGGTTCGGTAGCCAGGGGCTGATGCGCGCGCGCACGCGCGGCGCCCGGCTGGCGCGCGGCGACGTGCTGGTGTTCCTGGACGCGCACTGCGAGGCGGGCGCCGACTGGCTGCGGCCGCTGCTGCAGCGCCTGCGCTGGCGGCCCGCCGCCGTCGTCACGCCGCTCATCGACGTCATCGACCAGTCCACCTTCCGCCTGGACGCCGCCGAGCAGTTCCAGGTCTGGATCAGCTGCAGTCGGAGCTACACGTTGGTTACTAAAGGCTCGTCGCTGAAGTACTGGCGTTGCAGGCATTCAAGCATGTTGGAAGTGGAGCTAACACTGCATGGAGGTCACTAACAAAATATTCAGTCCTTACTATCTTTGACTGCGCTGAACAATCGCAAGCCTGAGCTGCTCGATAAGTTGATGGGTAACGCGCGGGGTACTAAAGGACATCTCTTCAGCTGCTATTTGTCTGGATTTGAATGGAGGTTGCAAACAGAAGCTGATATATCATCGTCATAGTTCAAGCGACCTGTCGGCTGGACGTGGTTGAGCGGTTCCAGTGAACGAGTTGGAGCTGGAGCGTGGTCGTTACTATCAAACGCAGATTCAATCCTAGCTGTGTTCGTCGTAGCTGAAAGATTAACGTTCAAGCACGCTGGAAGTGGAGTTAATGGCATTGCATGGAGGTTACTAACAAAAGCTAATCCTCGTTAAATCGCACTGGATGAGTTAGAGTTAAAGCATGGACTACCAAACGTAGCAATCCTAAATGGTCTGCACTTCGCTGATTGCGCTTAGCTCATAATCCATCCGGTTGGATGGATTATGAGCAATGATGCTTTTGAATTTTTTTTAACAGAGTTCAAACTTTTTTACAACCTATGTTTTCCTCGAGTGTATATTAAAAACTCTATGCGGAAAAAAACAAATTGGATTAGTAAGGGCATCAAACTCTGCTGTAACCGAAAACGAAATCTATTGTGGGCATATAGAAAATCTCCCAGCAAACACAACAGACATATGCTAAAAACCTACTCTGTCAGGCTCAAAAAAATTATTAAACTAACTCAAAGAGTACAAAATGATCACTATATTAATATGTCAAAAAATAAAAGTAAGGCAACATGGTCAATTATTAACAAATACAGAAATAATGAAATTAAAGACTATATACAAAAATTAAAAACTGACCAAAAAATCACTACCAATCCTAGAGAAATTGCACAAACTTTTAATGACTTTTTTGCTGACCAAGTTTACACTGTAAAGAAGGAAGACATGACATATTTAAATACTTTGACATTTAATAAATCTAATTCATTATTTTTTAATTATATTTCAACTCATGACATCTTGTTAGTAATAAAATCATTAAAAAACACTAAAAGCGTTGGCCTCGACGACATATCGACCAGCGTAGTCAAATTTGTAGCTGAAGTAATAGCTCCTACACTGAGCTACATAATAAATCGATGTGTTGAAGAAGGAACTTTTCCATGTTCTCTGAAAACTACCGTTATAAAGCCTCTATTCAAGAAAGGGGATAAACACGATATTACTTGTTACCGTCCAATAGCCTTAATTTCTGTATTTTCTAAAATTATTGAAAAAATCCTGTATAATAATCTTTATAATTACTTTGAAAAATTTAATATTTTAGCGAAAGAACAAAAAGGTTTTCGGAAAAATTCAAGTATTAATTTAACTATTTACGAGTTTCTATCAAAAGTCATGGAAAATGTCGATAAAAAAAACCCTGTAATAGCTCTATATATGGATATTTCCAAAGCTTTTGACTTTGTTAGGCATGATATACTTATAAACAAATTATCAAAATATGGCGTAAGAGGCAACGTGCTTGGTTTAATACAATCCTACTTGTCAAATAGAACTCAGATAACGCATATATCAAGAATTTGCACAAAGACAAAACAGGAATGCGTTTATTCATCTGACCCCCGAATCATCCGATATTGAGTGCCGCAGGGAAGCGTTCTTGGCCCCTTATTATTTTTAATCTATATAAATGACTTGCCTAACTGCATCAAACATCCTATGACATTATTTGCTGATCAATAGTTTTTGCTTGTGAAAACAAGAATGACTTTGAAATTGAAATAAACAATAATTTGGACATTATTATAAATTGGTTAAAGAGCAATAACTTATTAATTAATCTGCAAAAGACACATATCATGAATTTTGAACAAAGCAAACGTATGTCAAATTCTATAAATATTAATTATAAAGGAGAAAGAATAAATGAGACGATGGTCACAAAATTTCTAGGACTACACATAGACAGTGACCTTAAGTGGAAAACCCATTCTGAGCACATCATTAAAAAACTCAATCAGTTTTCTTATGCTTTGTATGTTCTGTCAAAAGTCGTTAATCAGAATGTATCACTAACAGCTTACCATGGTTTCGTATCGTCTACATTGCGTTATGGCGTTATCTTCTGGGGGAATTCTTCCTTGCGCGAGACAATATTTAAAGCCCAAAAAAAGTGTGTACGTGCAATTGCTAAAATACGTCCCTGGGAATCGTGCAAACCTTATTTTATAAAATATCAATTACTGACATTTCCAGCGTTATATATATTTGAAGTCGTAACATTTGTAAAAGCAAATACAAAAATATTTAACAATCATTTTAAAAGTAGTCGAAAGAAATTAGATCTATTAACAACAAGAACAAAAACTGCACTATTCAGTAAAAGTATTTATGGCATGGCAATAAAAATTTATAATAAGGTCCCAATATGGCTCCGAAAAATTAACAACATACACTCATTTAAAATAGAATTTAAAAAACTCCTCATTAATAAATGTTATTATACTATTGACCAATTTTTAACTGACAATTTTAAATAATTTTATTTTTTTTAATTACATAATCCAATTCTTAATAATCAGAATATAGAACTTAGTTAATGATAAGTGACATTTGTACACCCATCATGGGTAATGATAGGCGAGATTTAATTTTATATTTACCATCTATTGTACCTTATCATACAAATAAATAAATTGATTGATTGATTGATTGATTGATTGATTGGATGTTGCTTCCATGTCTGGATGAGTTGAAGCATGGACGTTACGGCATAAATAAAAAAATTTAAATAGGGTTAACTAACAAGTAATGGAACCGCAAAAGCGCCGATCTGAATAATAATATGGATTATGTTCCAACCTATTTGTGGAAGATGATCTGAACTCGGATCTTGTTGACGCAATTATCCGAGCTATGCATGATTTCCATTTATTCATCCATCCATCATTGCCTTTTCATCCTGCATGATTTAATAACAGTTAAATCTTTATTAATATCGTATTTATCAAATGGAGATCTGACAGTGATATCACAGAGCATAGAAGCAGATGTCCATAGACTCGTGTATGGGAAGTGTTTTAAAGCGATACAGAATGTTTCAAATCGCCTCGATTACCCGCACCAATTAATTAAATAACGCTTGAACTTCAATTAGGTATGAAGATATTTGGGAGACAGGAGATGGAAGAAATGAACAATGGTAAATATCGTGCAGCGCGCCTGCTCTAATAGATATAAAAATGATGAGTACCATAACCAGTTAATCACTGTAATAAATAACATCAGCTTACTGGTACTCGAGGGTATATCAACGGTTTAGTGTGGTTTAGCTTAGCTCTAGTAAGTAGCTTTGTAATAAAGCTTGAGTTTTTCTTTTGGTTGCTTTTCATCCACTAATGCCTGTACAGATTAACTAATATTGTAGAATTGATTGCTTAAAGTTGAGGTTGGGTTTATGGTCCTTTTCAATTGTACTTCTGTAGTTTGGAGTTTAAAGAGGTAGATACTCGTATATAGTATAACTGTGAAATGTTGTTAGGATGCCTATCTCAAACAAATAAATAAGAAAAAAACATCCTAAAATAATGTACTCCATCATTTTGTCCAGGAAACGTGATTACCTCTTCTAAGCAGTGGGCCAACGGTGGTTGGTGATGACGGTTTCTTTTGGAATAAGATATCGAACGAGTATGCAGCACTACCCAGCGTCTGTGGCAGATGACAAACTGACATGACGCACCTAGACGTGTCTCGTTCATAGCCGGTACCCGGCATCACGACCCTGGGGTAATAAGATGGTCTTCTCTCGAAAAGTGTAACTGGACATCAAGAGGATTCTGAGGTTGGAAGTCTTGAAGATGTCGTCGGGCAAGGGAACTGTAAACTTCTAAAGTAAAAACTCGAATAATCTCTGATGAAGTCCTTCCTCCCCCATGTTCATTACCACGTTGAATTGCAGGTGGGCGGGTTCACCTTTAATGGACACTTCACGTGGGTGGACGTGCCCGAGCGGGAGAAGAAGCGACGCGGCTCCGATATCTCGCCCACTTGGTGAGCATACTTGCGGCCTTCTGCTAGCCTGGTACCTCCGTCTCAATCCGCGGAACTGTGTATCTATCCAAATGCCACCATAAGCGTCTCACTGTTGGGCATGGGTTTCTCCCACAGCCATAGCTGAGGAAGGTCCAGAGCATACTCCACCACGATGCTCCAATGCGGATTGGTGGAAAGGCTAGATCAGGACGCATTTTACTGTGTTCTTAAGTGACTGCGATAACTGGCTCTTCTTCTATACTTCAGGCTGAAATCTATAAAACTGTGATGACGATGACCAAGAAAATAATGAAGCATTAAATATACCCAACAGCCCTAGGGAACATATTTCTGGTAAAGAGTATGCGTTGTTGCTGTCCAGCACAGCCTCCTCGGGTGCTGATTGGCCCACGACTCGCTGTTCCAACTGGAGCAGTATAGCTGTGGGGCTAAGGAGATTTCCTTATCGTTTAGCTTCAGGTGATCTCTTTGAAAGATTGCTGAACTCAAAATAAGGAAAGAGAATAAATGTCCGGGCAGCTGGCACTGCGCTTGTTGGTCCGCCGTGCCATGCATGGATTGAGATAACTGCCAGATAACAGTGTGTAACAGAGTGTAACAGTGTGTCGGATGGTGCACCAGGTCCCCGACGATGGCGGGCGGGCTGTTCGCGATCCGGCGCGCGTACTTCTGGGAGCTGGGCGGCTACGACGAGCAGATGGCTGGCTGGGGCGGCGAGAACCTCGAGATGTCCTTCCGCGTCTGGCAGTGTGAGTGGCTGCTCTTTATGTGGGTCGCGAGTCCGACTCGCGCTTGGCCGGTTTTTTACCAAAGGCCAAGCCCACAAACGCGGACAGACCTGAACGATGATCATAAGAGTCATGTTCAAAATCGGTCACAGATACTTAAGGACTGCGGTGGCGCGCTCACGTCACTCACTGTGAGGTCTGTGTGACGACGGACCGGAGCGGTGGAGGCCATCTCATGGCTTGCTTGAATTCACTCCTAAACTGTTCTTGTCGACCTAGCTTGTAACCACTTGAGCGTGTATCAGTTGTTACTTTCAGACGCGAGGTGCCCCCACCCACCACTACCACAACCAACGCCACCAGCCTTTCTTTGTTCCACTGCTGTATCCACCTCATTGGCCAGGTGCGAATGCAAATCGGCACAGTGGAGAAGACATTTCGAGACTGGACAAGTCTCAGGCATGCAGGTTTCCTCGCAATGTTTACCTACGCCTTCGCACAACTTATGAGTAACCCACTCCGCTTGAGTGAGATGCGTGCTCGACAGCCGCTGGCCCTGGCTGGTCCTAAGCCCTAACCGTTGTTCTGTGCCCAGGCGGCGGCACGCTGGAGACCATCCCGTGCTCACGCGTGGGCCACGTGTTCCGCAGCTTCCACCCCTACGGCCTGCCCGCACACACCGACACGCACGGTAACTACCCCACTACCCTACTACCCTACTCATTTCAAGGAAAGCCCTACAAGAGGCCTTCCTCTATCTTCACAACACATTGATTTTGAAGATATAACTTGTCATATCAGTTATAAAATTTTTCCTATCTGTTTTCAATCTATGTCATAATTCTATTATTTTATTACTGATGATTCGTGAGTGTCTATATTCATAGTTGAAGTTACCGGCTTACGTGTGATTTAAGTCGGAAATAGGCCGACTAGTTTCGATCTATTACGATGATCATCTTCAGGAGTGCACGCGCTCGCGGCGGGCACGGTGTACACTGCGGGCTCTGTCGTGACGACATCACTTTTCACAATCCTATTATTATTATTTAAATGTGTAGAGTTAACTAGCCTGGCCCGCGGCTACGCCCGCGCTTATGTCGGTTTTCAATAAGTAATTATTGTTACATATTCTGGGGTGATTTAAATAAAATAATATCAGTAGCAGTAAACCCGGGCCGTTTGACTAAAGTATATAGTAGCATAAGTTCGCCTCAGAGTCAGCGCCATCTGTTATCGGTGTGCCAAACATGTTGTTATCCCCACTTGTGTGTGTGTGTGGGCAGGCATCAACACGGCGCGCATGGCCGAGGTCTGGATGGACGACTACGCCGAGCTGTTCTACCTGAACCGCCCCGACCTGCGGGTGAGTCGAGCCCGAAGCCTTTATCGTATTACTAGTGGACGCCCGCAGCTTCGCTTGCGTAGAATTGGACCCATTAACGACGTCTGCGCGCGTTCGGGTTTCCCACTTGACTTCAAAAACGGCTAAGTTTCATACTAACTTTGCACCCCCCGCTTTACACCCTTAGGGGGTGAATTTTCAAAAATCCTTTTTTCACGCTTCGGAGGATACGTTATGCGGGCGATCCCGGTTGTTATCAATTGTATAAAATCCGTTAAGCCGAATGATCGGTCTTTCCAGGGGCCTAAGAACATTTGACATGGGCTTATCCACGAACCTCTCCACCTGCATTCCGGCATTTCAGTTTAGGGATCCCTAATTACTGCGCTAGTTTTACATTGTTCATGGTGTTAGACGGAGATCGTTGTACCGATGAACATCCCTAGCAGGTCTGGCACATCCCTAGCAGGTGTGGCACATCCCTAGCAGGTGTGGCACATCCCTAGCAGGTATGGCACATCCCTAGCAGGTGTGGCACATCCCTAGCAGGTGTGGCACGTCCATAGCAGGTGTGGCACATCCCTAGCAGGTGTGGCACGTCCATAGCAGGTGTGGCACGTCCATAGCAGGTGTGGCACATCCCTAGCAGGTGTGGCACATCCCGGGAGCTGCAAGTGAATAAGAACTATACATTTTTTGAAGTTGTAGAACTTTGCTTTATTTCTAATAATAGGTACATAATAATATATCCCGATAGAAGATTGATGGGACAGTGGTGATGTTCGCAGAATAGCCCCAAGATAGGTGACGTGACGCACCGCAAGGTGCTGCGCGAGAAGCTCAAGTGCAAGAGCTTCCAGTGGTTCCTGGACACCGTGTACCCGGAGAAGTTCGTGCCCGTCAGGGACGTGGAGGGCTACGGCAGGTGAGCGGGGGGGAGAGGGGGCGGGAGGGGGAGGACGTGACGTGAGGGACGGGGAGGGCTACGGCAGGTGAGCGGAGGGGAGAGGGAGGGGGAGGACGTGACGTGAGGGACGAGGAGGACTACGGGGGGGGGAGGACGTGAGGGTTCTCATAATGTTCTCGAAGTGATGTCTGCCAGCCCGCACTTGGTCCGCGTTATAAACATCGGTCTAACCCCACTACGAGAGGAGACTCGTGCCCAACAGTGGCACAATTCTGAATTGAGTTTGAATACAGAACACAAAACACTGTACATTAAAAATCGTATTGTACAAAGCTGGACTGTAATGCACTGGTTATTGGCGGGCTGTCGCGACTGTTGTAACAAATAGTTCAAGTTTGTTACAACTGTATATACCATATGTGTGTGCGCGCCGAGCCATGCGACGCGCATACGCGGGAGTGACTGTCCTCCCCATGATCGGTGGCGCATTCGACGATGAGTCGTCACGCAAACATTGGTGTCCCCGACAAGTGTTATCCCGCCGTGGCTCAACAGGTTCCGCAACCCGGCGTCGGGTCTCTGCCTGGACACGCTGCAGCGGGACGCGGAGGCCTCCCCGCTGGGCCTGTACCCGTGCCACGCGGCGCTGCAGCCCACGCAGCACCTGGCGCTCTCCGCCGCCGGCGAGCTGCGCGACGAGGAGCGCTGCGCCGAGCTGCCCTTCGTCAGGTACACACACAGACACACACACACACACACACATACAGAGAGAGAGAGAGAGAGACACTCCACTGCGAACGTTAGCAGCTGAGGTGCGTCTCGTCAGGAGAGAGAGAGACAGAGACATAGAGAGAAAGAAAGAAAGAAAAACTTTATTCACATACTATTACAGAGGCACACAGACACACTGATAACACACATCACATACAACACAATAGAAGAACCTTACATAGAAAAACATGTCAACAAGCACGCACGCATGCATTGTAATTATTTTATTAAAATTTTTGTAAGTATTAGAACGCGAAAACTGAACTTTATTTGTACAATAATAAAGTATATTTTGCAGGGGAAAGCTGGAGGCGGGCGGCGGGCGGCCGGTGCTGATGATGACCTGCCACGGGAAGCAGCGCGGGCAGGTACGCTATACCATACAATGGTGCAGTAGGGTCACTGGGGCTGGGAACAGTTGCTGATGCTGCTGCGTCTGGACGTCCCACTGCTGGGCACGGGTCTCCCCCACAGGCACAGCTGCGGGAGGTCTAGCTAGAGCATCCACCACGCTGCTCCAATGCGGATTGGTGGAGGGGTTAGTGGCCAACCCAATGTCGAGTGTTCTTAAGCCCCGAAGGTCTTTATCTTAACGACTGTTTCCACCATTGAAAACAAGCGGGACCGACGGCTTTACGTGCCCTCTGAAGCATGGCAACGTCCATGAAATTTTGCCACTAGCAGTCACCCATCCACAAACCGACCGCGAGTTCTTTTGAAAGCAGTGAAGTCTACTAATCCGCTCTTGGCTAGCGTGGCTATGGCCTAAACTCTCTCACTCCGGGAGAAGACCCGAGCTGACCAGTGGGATAGAGAAAGGGCTGTGATAGTGGTGGTGATGGTGGTGGTGAATGATGTTTTCTGTATTGCAAGCAGAAATGGCGGCGCCTCAGCGACGGGCGCATCCAGCACGCGGCGGCGGGGCTGTGCCTGCGCGCGGGCGCGGCGGGCGGGGACGTGCTGGCCGCGCGCTGCGAGCCCACGCCTGCCCAGCGCTGGGAGGTAGACTACACCAGGGAGAACAACTTCGGAGTCGACGGTGAGTACGTTACATTATATACACGCTTTGCGAAATTGCCCACGTCCGGCTCGAAGGATCAAAAATACCACCGAAGTTACCATACCCGTACTTTAAAAAAATTACCACCATCTGATTCAAAACACACCAATGTAATGTAAACACACAAATGTTGAAATTTTTTTTTTTATCAGATAATTAGTTTAAGAGATATATCGTAAAAACCATTTCAACCCCTATTTTCAAGATGGCAGCCGTGGGACAAGGGTGGCGACCCCACAAACTTGGTTTTAGCTTTACACTGACCCCACCTACACATCAAAAAAAATAAAATTGCGTCCTCTAAAAAACGCAAGGTAAGGCCTAAAAAATGTAACATTTCAATGAACTATAAAGAGTGTTTATACTGTCCGGCAGATGGCGTGGAGTTAACCGAGCAGCAGGCTCGTTTGCAGCGGCTGCGCAGAGTGCGGTGAGACTCGTTAAACTTTACAACTATTTACTTGAAACTGGCATAAAGTTAAAACTATTGCCTTAAAAAAAAACTTTACAACCACTGTACCTGCAACCCTCTATGGGTTGTCCGTCCCACTGTTGGGCACGGGTCTCCTCAGACAGCTGCGGGAGCTCTAGCTAGAGCATACTCCACCACGCTGCTCCAAAGCGGATTGGTGGAGGGGTTGGTGGTCAACCTAACGTATGAGGCGTTACTTTGCGCCATTATTACAAACCAAGGATCAGGTCAAGATTAGGTGTGTAGGGGCTGAGACGACACCCGTACGATGTTTTGGAGGGAATCGTTAATGATACCCGGCACACGGTAGGTTGAATTTGATAAGTATTTAATATTAGAATTAGATTGATAGTTATTGATAGAAATAATGATAGAAAGGTTGGATTATTTGATAGACTGGTACACGTGCCGCGGGAAACGAGTTCGTAATGTACGTGGCCCGTACAAGGTGTGTGTTGGTGTATGTTTTCACTAATCGCATGTGCATGTATCCTGTGTGGGAGGGAGGGAGGTGCTGCGTCCGTGAAGATATACCCCACCGTACGTTTTGTTCGCGGATTGTTGCAAAGTAGATCAGCAGTAATAAATAAACCGTCGCCCCCCAGTAGGCGCGTCTCCCGCTCGCTGCTGAGCGAGCCGCGCCGCGCGCACCGCAAGCGCAGGCCGCACGCGGCGCACGCGGCTCATGCGGCTCACGCGGGCCGCGGCCGCCGCAAGGACAAGTTCGTGCTGCAGCTGGTGCGCGGCGCGCAGCACCTGGAGGCGGAGCTGTTCTGCCGCCACCGCCGGCTGCTGCCCAACGACAGCTTCGTGCGCGACCTGGTCGCCGTGCTCAACGACAGGGACATCAAGGTCGCTCTCTCTCCCTCTCTCTCTCTCCCTCGCCGCAAGGACAAGTTCGTGCTGCAGCTGGTGCGCGGCGCGCAGCACCTGGAGGCGGAGCTGTTCTGCCGCCACCGCCGGCTGCTGCCCAACGACAGCTTCGTGCGCGACCTGGTCGCCGTGCTCAACGACAGGGACATCAAGGTCGCTCTCTCTCCCTCTCTCTCTCTCCCTCGCCGCAAGGACAAGTTCGTGCTGCAGCTGGTGCGCGGCGCGCAGCACCTGGAGGCGGAGCTGTTCTGCCGCCACCGCCGGCTGCTGCCCAACGACAGCTTCGTGCGCGACCTGGTCGCCGTGCTCAACGACAGGGACATCAAGGTCGCTCTCTCTCCCTCTCTCTCTCTCGCCGCAAGGACAAGTTCGTGCTGCAGCTGGTGCGCGGCGCGCAGCACCTGGAGGCGGAGCTGTTCTGCCGCCACCGCCGGCTGCTGCCCAACGACAGCTTCGTGCGCGACCTGGTCGCCGTGCTCAACGACAGGGACATCAAGGTCGCTCTCTCTCCCTCTCTCTCTCTCCCTCGCCGCAAGGACAAGTTCGTGCTGCAGCTGGTGCGCGGCGCGCAGCACCTGGAGGCGGAGCTGTTCTGCCGCCACCGCCGGCTGCTGCCCAACGACAGCTTCGTGCGCGACCTGGTCGCCGTGCTCAACGACAGGGACATCAAGGTCGCTCTCTCTCCCTCTCTCTCTCTCGCCGCAAGGACAAGTTCGTGCTGCAGCTGGTGCGCGGCGCGCAGCACCTGGAGGCGGAGCTGTTCTGCCGCCACCGCCGGCTGCTGCCCAACGACAGCTTCGTGCGCGACCTGGTCGCCGTGCTCAACGACAGGGACATCAAGGTCGCTCTCTCTCCCCCTCTCTCTCTCTCATGCTTACTTATCTGTGACGTTACCACAGAATACATACAGCTGTGGAAAGTAGCAGGCATGAAAATTACTGGCGTGTACGAGTAACTAGCACACTGCGGGCACGTTTGCGAGCAAGTTGAGCCCGTGCACGACAGTATTACCATCGCGTATAAACAGGACAGTTCGTGAGAGAACTCGCACCTATTCTCCAAAAATGGATAACAATCGAAATTAATACAGCCCGCTACTGGCATGCCAGTAGCTGTCGCGTCTGTTCACACGGTTACAGGCATGCCATTAGCGTATACACATGCCAGTAGCTGGCACGTGCAAGGAACCGGTATGCTAATGTGCAAGCTACGGGCGTGTGTATCCCCAGCTTAATAGTACAAGTACAGAAGATTCTCTCCCCATAAATAAATCAAAGTAATAGGGACTCTTGCTACGTTAGAATAAAGTGCAGTTCAGATCGCACAGCGCTCGATAACCTACTGCTATATTCACCTACAAATTCGTCTCTTTCTATCGCGTATCGCTTACCTTCTCTGACGACCTCCATGGACTAGCGGAGCCGGCTCGGCCGCCGCATGTACTTGCGTCTTCGATACCTACACGCGGAGTGAATCCGGCCTGACATTACTTTGATTTTAACGCTTTTTGTTATTTGTAAAATCTCCGTCAAAATTTTCCCCCTAATAAATCTTGTCGTTTTTGGTCGATTGGCAATTGTTTTTGTGTTTTCGTAATGTATGTTCGGCGTCGGCGGCAGGTGATCAACAACGGGCGCGTGTTCGAGAAGAACAAGGTGACGGAGCTGGCCAAGCACCGCGAGCTCAAGGTGCTCGAGAAGCTGGTGCTGCCGTCCGCCCCCGCCGCCCCCGCCGCGCCCGTCGCCGCCCCCGCGCCCCAAGACCAGGTGAGCGGCCGCCCCCCACCCCCACCAGGCTAGCGACGCGCACAACACATCCTTGATGACGCAGAGCATGAGCATTATACTACGCTAGGGTTGCCGATATAGCCGCGCCGTCCCCAAGCAAACAAAAGGGCACGTCTTGCGCCACCAAGCTGCTTCCTCGCGAAGGACTCCTCGGAAGCCATCAGTTTGGAATGAAAGAAAAGCTTTTATTTCGTTGTTCTCTGACGCATGTGTGGTAGTTAATATTGGAACACCTGTTTCTAATATTAAAAAAAAAAGTAAGATTATCTGGTCAGTAAGAAAGTCTGGAACAGACACGATACGTATTCTAGATCCGACAAATTCTAGTACTCGCGTACATGATACATGTCCCCGCCATGTCCCATAGGCCTCACCTATATTGTCGCTGTTCCAGGTGAATGAGTGGGAGAGCCCGGACAAGATGTCCGAGCCCGGCCCGGAGCCGGTACAGCCGGTACAGCCGGTACAAGCTATGCAGCCGGTGCAGGCGGTACAGCCGGTACAGCCGGTACAAGCTATGCAGCCGGTGCAGGCGGTAGAGCCGGTGCAGCCGGCACGAGCGGGGCAGGCGGGGCGCGGGGCGGCGCGCGCGGCCCCCCCCGCTCCCCCCCCGCCCGCAAGATCGCAAGAGCGCAAGATCATAGTGGAGGACTTCGTCGAGGTCAAGCCGAAGCTGGAGGCCACCGGCGCGCCCAAGGTCAGGACCACCGAACTCGCGAGTTATCTTGCAGTATATCGCAAGATTGCGGCGTGGGGTATACGCCCAGTTCACAGTTCTATCTTGATTAATTTCTGTGTAAACCTTAACGTTTAAACTTAAAATCCTACTAATATTATAAATGTGAAAGTTTGTATGTTTGTATGTTTGTTACTCAATCGCGCAAAAACTACAAAACTGATTTGGATGTAACTTGGCACATAGCTAGACGATAACCTAGATTAGCACATAGGATACTTTTCATCCCGGAAATATGTTCCCTCCGGATGCTTTGCACGTTTATTGCAAAACTGTTACATCGTCAACAGATGGCGCTGACACTAATTCTTATAACACTTTTTCCGCGGGCGAAGCTGCGGGCAAAAGCTAGTTTTAAATATGAATTATGGTCGAATTTGGACCACTCCGCAACCAATAGTATAAATTAAAATAATTAATTGTTGTAAATGTAACTTTGTGTGTGCACCAGCGGGCACACCGGAAGCGCAAGCGCGGGCGCGCGCGTGGAGCGGCGCGGGGAGCGGGGCGGGGAGCGGGGCGGGGAGCGGCGCGGGGGGCGGCGCCGCCGCTCGTTATGTGAGTATTGCTTCATCTCTTTGTACTATTTGAATATTGTAAGCCCGACACAAAATGAGAGGATTGTTCAGTTCATAGCTTGACGAGTACTACTGTGTGTGTGGCATCGTAGCTCCTAAACGAATGGACCGATTTTGATTCGGTTTTTGGCTGACGTGAGACAGATGGATCTTAGCTTTAATTTATGAACATCTGTTCTGTGGTCATCATCAGCTCATGTCCTGAGCACCGGCTCAGTGAGGGTCTCACTAACTATCCCATGTATTCTATTCATCATTCCTGGGTAGGTATAGCTAATTTTATGTTCTTCCGTGATCGTAATAAATCGTTTTCTAGGTTGTGTTACTATTACCAGTGAGAAAGACTGCACGCATCTGCAAACAGAGGTGTGTTGTAATGTTTGATAGAGTGTTGAAGAAAATTAAATATAACAGAGGTGTTAAAACGCAGCCTTGCGGCACCCCGCGCGTGATGTCCCTACTGCTTGACTTGCTTGTTTGTTTCCTCTTTTTAAAAGCTTTTATTTAACTTCACTCGTACCTATGTATCCATGTATGTCCTGGAATCTTGCAATCAATATTTCACCCACTTCTACTGAAGCTGAAGCTAAAAGGGGATTGTTCATTTTCGGCCCAGCGTGGACAGAATGCTCAGAAAAAAACAATTATACCAAAAAATATTGTCAATTAAATTAAGATTTATCGTTATTTGTGGTTGTATCAATTTACACTAATAGAAAATGAGTATTTCAGTTGATAATATATATTTTCCGGTCTGCTTTTTGATTACGTCATGTTGACCGCAGAGTACCTACTTAAACACTGGGTTAGTTCTTGACAGCAAATAATATAATATTACTACTAAAATCGATTAAATATAATACTCTATAAATCGATGTTATTAATGTAATAATAACTATGAAGGACTTAAAAAATGGATGTGTTTTTTGTGTGACTACGATCTCACCTGATTGTGACGATGAAGATGATGCAGATGTAAGTTCGCTAACCTGATAGAGGGTTATGGCGTTTTTTATTGAACCTATATGCACAATCGGTTTCGTCGCGGCATACCAGAACGCTAAATCATTTGGTGGTACGTCTTAACCAGTAGGGTGGTAACTAAGAAGGAAGCCTTCATCTAGACCAGACCTACGGGAATTTATAAATTCTTATGTTCCCACCACCTTATTCTTATGTTTCTAATGGTCCTCCACCAATCCGCATTGGAGCAGCGTGGTGGAGTATGCTCTAGCCGTCCCGCAGTTGTGTGTTTGGGGGAGACCCGTGCCCAGCAGTGGGACGTCTATGGGTCGCAGCGAATTGTTTTATCGATAACGAGTTTTATGGCAGCACTAAGCTATGCGGCTCATAGGCACGACGTGTCAATTTGACAATTTTGACAAAATCTCATTCGCACAGAGTACTTTGTTCTCATTCGCTTTGTAGAATTGTGGAAGTTACTCGTGCACATTGTGAATATTGTGATAATTCGTTGTTTTTCCTTTTTTTATCTCGACCGAACCTATATGCACAATCGGTTTCGTCGCGGCATACCGGAACGCTAAATCATTTGGTGGTACGTCTTAACCAGTAGGGTGGTAACTAAGAAGGAAGCCTTGTACTAGCCTTGAATGAGTTAATCCTCATAGCTTGTAGAACCTACCAATTAAAATAAGCCAGATCCTACTATGGGGATTTTATTTACATTAGAGGGGATGGTTCCTATATAATTGAAATATGTAGAGACATGGACAGCAACCTACTGGAAGGTTTTCCGTCAACTGAAAACTCAGTATTACTGCGACGAAAAATTCAAAGCAGACATATCAGTCGCAAAATATATTATGTGTATATATTGTTTGAAAGAAATAGACAAGGCAGAGAAGCTATTAAAAATATTGCTGTAACTGCATAGTGGGTCGACGGACAGTAGGTTGTTGTGCCCATGTTATGACTATTATCTGGTTTATGATCTGGGCCAGATAATGCCGATGCCTTCATCAAGAGAGAATAAATCCACCTGCCCAGTTCCTAGACCACATTTTGATAAGTTACGAAGATGAATAACAATAAAATTATCAAAAAAGAATAATTATTTTATTTCAAAAACCTTGTTCATAAAATCTCATAAAAATTTTTTTGGAAAACCTGGATACAAAACTGTATTATTTTTCGGATTACTACTGGTTAAAGCTACTAATTCTATATATCGTTTTTATTTTTAGTGACTGTTCACTCTGGGCCAAAACACCCATACAAATGAACATTCTCCTTTGGCACACATATTTGGTTCCGATGACAATGCATGAAAATAAAAATAAAGGTTTAAAAAGCTTTTTTAAAATAAAATTATGTAGATATGATAATTTTGTCGTTCATAAATCGATTTTGTAAATTCATAATGTGTTTGGTAGACAACATAATTCGAAGGTCAGATTTAAATGTTTTAAATTTTTATTCGGGTTTATTATTATTATGGCATCTCGGGAAACGGAGTATTGGCCGCCCTCCGACGAGGTGGACTGACGACCTGAAGAAGACAGCGGGAAACCGTTGGATTCAGAGGGCGCAGGATCGAGAGGAGTGGCGACGGTTGAGGGAGGCCTATGTCCAGCAGTGGACCCCAAAAGGCTGAAGGATGGATGGATTATCTTGTTTTTGTTTTATATATTTATTTTATTTATTTATATTTAACCTTTATTGCATTACACATCTACAATGAACGGACTTAATGCCAAAAGGCATTTTCTACCAGTTAACTGTTTTGTCTTTCGAGAATGTTTCAATAAGTCTTCACGTATTCCATATGTATGTAATTTATGCTATAGCACGTGACGATGTTGATGATGGTGATGATGATGTTGATGATGATGTTGATGATGGTGGTGTTGATGTTGATGATGGTGGTGTTGCAGGCAGCAGCTGCCGTCGGCGGAGGACGCGCCGCTGCTGAGCGCGGAGCTGCGCAAGCGCGCCGACGACAGCCTGCCAGGTGCGCCGGCGCGGGTTATGGGTACAGTTGGCGGCACGGAACTCTAGCTCTGAATGCGCAGATGTCGAAACTTAAGACATCGTCTCTCAGCCGCAAGCGCTGATTGGTTGCTAGCTGTATTGTGTCTCCCGCGCTGATACCCCCCGCGCCGCTATCCCCTACGGATTTCGTTTAGAGCTAAATTTTTGTGTCGCGATATATCTATATAAATAAAAATGAATGTTTTTAAGCGCATCACTCAATAATGGCTGGACCAATTCGGCGAATTTATTTTTTTGTATGTTCCTTAAGGACCACGGAAGGTTTTAATACAAAAAAAAAAATTTTTTAAAAATTTATCCAAAACCTGCTTATTTTGTTTCCCCTAAGGCGGAACAAAGGATAATTCTACGCGAGCAAAGCTGCGGGCGTCCACTAGTTAAAAAATATCTGACGCGTTTCACGTGGAGTCTTTCAAATGTCTCTGATTATTAATTTAAATCTTAATTCCACTATTCACAGAGGAGGCGACGCATGAGAAGAGAGCGCGCGCGCGCACGTCGTACCCGCACGACACGGCGCACGTGTACGCCGAGATAGAGGCGGACGCGCGCGCGGGGGGACAGGGGGACGCGCGGGGGGACGCTAAGGACGGGGACAGGCACGCGCTCGTGGAGGGAGACGGGCGGGGGGATGCGGGCGAGGACACGCGGGAGCACAGCCAGGGGGAGTCGCGGGAGGACGCGCGGGACGGGCGGGGGGACAGGCAGGGGGAGTCGCGGGAGGGGCGGGGGGAGGCGGGCGCTGTGAGTATTAGTGGTTATTTTTATTTATTTATTAGTACGGGTACATATACCACTTACACTAATTACAAAATTAAATCCTCAATTACAAAATATGTCAGAGTTGAGAGAATACGACGAAAAACTAAGTGTGAGTGCCACTTTCAGAGCGTATGTAACTGCTGCACCGCGGGTCCCGGGTTCGAATCCCGGCCGGGTCCGATATTTATTTATAGAATAAAATAAAAAAGTGAAAAGTGAATGTAGTACAAACACACACCTCTGCCTACCCCTGGGTACCTGGTACCCGTAATGTAATGTTGCTGTATGTCCCCCAGAGGGCGCGCGCGCGGGCCGCGCCGCCCGTGAAGCTGGTGATGCGCAGCAACCTGACCTTCAACCTGGGCGACGAGTTCTTCGACTGGAAGCGCGCCGCCGACGACGTCGCGTACGTACCTCGCGGGACACACACACGCCTCTACCCCCCACCATACGACATATACACACGACTTTGTACCCCATAGCACACTCTTGTGTGACTTAAATCGCTCGCTCGCTCGCTGCAACCCATAGACGTCCCTATTGTTTTATATTTTTTTTTATCCATAAAATAACACCTATACATGTATTATTAGTATTGACAGGCCCGTTGGCGCAATCGGTAGAGACCCTGTCTGTTGCGCCAGGGGTCGAGGGTTCGAATCCCACTCAGAAAATTCACCCTCTAAGGGGGTAAAACGGGGGTGAAAAGTTAGTATGAAACTTTGCCGTGTTTTGAAGATAGTGAATGTCTAATTTCATGCGAGCGAAGCTGCGGGCGTCCACTAGTTAGTAGTAATAGAATGATGTGTTTCCAGCGGGCTGCTAGGCGAGCTGGCCATCCCGGCGGCTAGCGCGGAGGCCTTACGCGGGGCCCCCGCGGCGGAGGAGGCCCCGGAGGCCCGGGGGGAGACCATACTCACTGGACGAGGCCTACCCACGTATGTGTAACAAGTTATCTATTTGTAAAATTTGGACTTGAGCTTCTCCAGAGGCATTCCATACTGTTCGACTTGGATGGATGGATGGATGTTCTTAAGTTCATACATTCCAAGATGAACATTACGAGAGCAATCTACGACCTAAGCCACAACCATAGGCTGGGCGCGGAGCATACTCCGCCACGCTGCTCCAGCTGTTGGAAAGGTCATAAGCCACTGCCAGTTCAGATCTATTGTAGCTGTCGTGTTCTGTTGTTACCGGAGGGGTCAGTGGCCAGGCCTACCGAAGGTATTTAACGATTGTTTTACAATTTAAAACAACCGGGACCGATGGCTTACCGTGCCCTTCAAAGCACGGATGCGCCATGAAGTGTTGCCACTGGCGGCCACAGAAACCGACAACAACTCGCCCTGCGCCAGACGATACTTTAAATTCTACGTATCACTTTCATGCCGCCAACTGTACTGTGACTGTACTGTGTCCGCAGGAGCGACGGGTCCTCGAAGGAGGCCTCGGGGTCCTCCGCCAGCGCTAGCGCAGAGCAGGCCGCCCGGCGCTAGTCCCTCCCTCCGGTGCCCACCACCCACGCCCACTCGTGGCGCGATGCCCACGTTCACCTGCGAGTTGCTACTTATATGTTTGACTGTGAAGAGTGAACAATTATGTTGAATATGTTTCGTTTTCTCGATAATCGATTGAATCAAAAGTGTCAGTAAAATTGTAGATCGGATGCCGAAATTTGTCTCAAAATAATTTAAACTAAAGTTATTCCTACCATCAGGGTGATTGGACAATGCCAGTCGCCTTATGTATCAATTTATGGTCCTATACTCATTTCATTTTATTTTATTCATCATTTTCTTTTCATTTTATTATTCATTTGGATTCCTACACGCATTTTAAATTTGAAAACGTGTCATTTTCAAAATCATAAATACTTCCACGAATCCTGAGGATTCACAATTAGATTCCATTACGTATACATATATTTATTATGTACTTATCAACATATTATATGCATCTCGACATCACTAGCGGTGTCCACTGACGCGCCATTACTTGGTGAACAGCGAGTTAGCCTGGCTCGCGCGTGGACGCGGGGCTTAAGACTTGATCACAATCCGTCCGGCGGTTGTCCGTCCGTGCAGTCCGTCTGTGTGTTATTGTTTGACATTTTTGTATATAGCTATTTGCAACAATAAAGCATAGTTTCCTTCGCCGTTCCTTACAGCGCTTTTTTTAAGTGATTTTTTTTATATCGGTCAATAAGTGTTACTTTTTTAAATATTAAGATATGACCAGCGGCGCGATAATAATAATATTTTGATCTCAAATTGTATTCTTTTGCCTGTTTTTGTCATGTACTGTACACACGTAAATAAATTCATGAATACGTATCATTTTAACTAATTTGTACATGTGTCGTAGTGTGTAGGTGAATCGTATTTTTATATAACTGGACATAATAATATTATAATATTTCCAATATCTTTATTTCCGCCTAAGCTAGCGTACAATAGTCATATTGTCAATAATAAGTCTATGTTGCAGTTTATTATTTATCAAAATAAATGTTTTATTTATTTTGTCTGTACTGTTTGTAACTTTCGCTGTACTATATGAATAGATATCTATCCTATTGATGGAATAGGATATGTATTTCAGTGATCCAATTTTACAATAATAATAAAAAAAAACACTGCATTACATGTTCTCAACAGTTTTATTGTAAGAAGCACTAGTTTTAGATATCTGTAAAGACAGTTATCACTGCACGCAGCGGCGGGCGTGTGAACAGCTGGTGCTCAAATTACTGTACTTATATACAAATGTTGCAATAAATTATTAAGACTGGAAATTGTTTTATTTGACCAAAGTGCGGGTTCTAATCCGAGCCCCCCCCCCCCCCCCCGCGCGTGCTGAAGGAAACCTGCCTGCCTTAGAGTTCTCCGTAATATTATTTTCGAAGGCATGTGAATGGCTAAATGCGTAACTCGCTTGGATTTAGTCAATATAGAATGCTATGCTTGAGTGTATGGTAGAAAGTGAGTTCGAACGGTCGCCCGAACGCAAGTCCAGTCATGTGACCTTTGGGCGACCAATCAAAACCAAGATGACGCTGATAACTCGGAAGATTCAAATGGAAAAGAAAAAAGTTTTTTGTAACGTCACATGTCACATAAGTTTGCTGTTGCACAGATTATATAGTCCGATGTAGCGTCCATAGCCCAGAGGCTCGCCTAGCTTTCATGCAACGACGGGCGCGGTCGATTTACCGCTAGTGGTAAAATTTCATGGACGCTACCGTGCTTCGGAGGGCACGTAATGCCGTCGGTGCCGTTTGTTTTCAATGGTGGAAACAATCGCTAGTCCTTGTCGAAGACATACGGGTGACTTTTGAACATTCGACACTGGGTTGGCCACTAACCAACCAATCCGCATTGGAGCAGCGTGGTGGAGAATGCTCTAGACCTCCCGCAGCTGTGTCTGCGTGGGAGCCCCTTGCCCAGCAGTGGGATGCTATGGGCCGCAGCTATATAGTCCAACCCACACTTAAAGACGCATGTATGTAGTCCGAAGTTGATTTTTGAAGATCGAAATAAATAAAATAAAAAAAATTGCTGGTTCTAGTTTTATTAATTAAAAAATATTAAGTATAAAGCTGGCACAGCAAGTGCGTACAAAACAATTTAGTCCTTACATCTAACACTTAAGGGATACCGGGAAAAGAATTTCTAAGTAAGTAAGTAAGTAACAGATTCTTGAGAAGTATATTTTTCAAATAACCTTGGTTCTCTCAAAATGAAAAACACTAAAATTTTCTCCACACGTCGCTTGTCATGAATATGTTTCAGAAATAAAACCAACAATAATGAAAACATGGTGATTGGTGAGTTATACCACGTGCAATCTGAGTCAAATAATTGACTTCCGAGCGCGCAGACCTTGGCAAGCTATTTCTCACTCTTCTCTCTCTCACACACACACTCTTCTCTCTCTCACACATAAACACACACCTCTCTCTCTCTCATTTCACATCTCGAACTCTTCGGTTATTGAATTAATTACATCTCGGAGGTATCGCCTTAAGTTAACATCATATATTTCTGTATAAAATATACCAAGAAAAATCAACAAATTTATATGAAAATACCATTTAGTTAACCAAATAAGGCCGAGGTGGGAACCATGGAACTCTCCACTCGACCATTTTAAATTTGTCAAAGCAAAGTTCTCACAATCAACATTTTCTTACAAAACTGTAAATATAGAAAATATTTAATATCTAGAGCAGTGTTTCCCAAACTTAGGCCCCACCTTAACATATCTAAAATGTTTATGCTCCATACATAATTTTAAACCTCGTGAATCACCGACGAAGTTTACTCGACGACTCTAATTACCCAGTTGATATTTTGGTAACGTCTAACGAAATTATACATAATAATAATTTACAGCATTTTTTAAGAATTTTCCTTTAAATTTGTCACCGATATCTAGCATTGCATTTAAATAACCCAAAGCGAAATAGTTAAAGTCGTGTCGAGTCCATTTTAAAATTGCCCCCCTTAACTATAAAATGGCCCCCCTGTGGGCGGGACGTCGTGAGGCGAATAACATCTGCCCACACCACCACTACGTGATGACCACGACCGCTCTGCCAAGAGCGATTCGGCTGAGAAGAAGAAGAAGAGGGGCGTGGGCCCCACAGTGGGAAACACTGGCCTAGACAGTCACGCTCGGCTGCCGACAACCGACGGATGGCAGCCACTACTTGCTACGTGGTAGAACCTGTATACTTGTCTCTTTACAAGTATATGTTACATTACAAACTTGACACCGTTGATTTCATGAATCTATGCTCGTTCTATCGCGATTGACTCTCGCCGCGCGAGGAGTCAACCAACTTCAACCATAATTTAATTTTGATCAGTCCAGACAGATTCACACCACTACTGCCGTCCCCTATACAAGTAATGATTGGTTTCCATTGAATATACACTAATTCCTTACTAATCAGTTATCAACGGCACCCTTTGTGATGAAATCAACTTAGATAAGACAGACTAAGGGCATGAGGCTGTTACATACGAGACTGGGCTTGCTGGGCCATGCTGGGCCATGTTGCTCCGGTATAAACATTCATAATGGAATATTTACTGATGCCCGCATTCCACTAACTCATCGTTAAATAATAACATCGTACACATAATACTTCAGTTTAACGTCTAATTAACTTCTATCAGTCTTGCGATTTTGAGGTAAATGTTAATACAATATTTGTATTAAAATTTTTAAAAACATAACTTAAGCAGGACTAGGTTTGGTCAGATTTTGGCACAAAATAATCAATTTTTGGCAAGCGTCAGATCGTAACGCACTACAATATGTGGAGTTTAAAAGGGGTAGATATGTCACGTGCCTGTGTAGGGAGTCCTTACACGTCACATATCACAGTGGCCCACGCTGTCCCAGCCTCACCAGTCCGCGAGCCGGCCGCGCCCGCGCCCGCCGCGCCGCGCCCGCTGGCGGTGCGAGCCCGCGACGAACTCGTCCGCGAAGCGCACCCGCTCCCCGGCGTCCCCCGGGGGGCACCGCGCCTCGCCCGCGTCCCCCGGGGGGCACCACGCCTCGCCCGCGTCCCCCGGGGGGCACCACGCGTCCCCCGCGTGGCCGGGCCGCGGGGAGGGCGGCAGGCGCACGGGCACCGCGTCCAAGGAGAGGCTGCGGTCCATCTGCGACGAGAGATTTAAATCATACGCGATGCTAGAGATGACACACAGGGATGCCTTACAGTTCTGCTAGTTACTCGGCTATTACTCTGTGGCTATGCTTTATACATCACTAGCTTTTACCCGCGGCTCCGCCCGCGTGGTCAAAGGGAATTAACAATGAGTTGTTTATCATACATGACAACGCCATCTATTAACAACATCCGGAACTAAATATCTAGCAAATATCAAAACATCGATATCTTCCCATGAGGATGTTTTACCGCGGTAAAAAGTAGCCTACGTCACTCTCCACCCTCCTCACTATCTCCACACGCAAAAACCATACCATATAATAGCTTCGTTGCGACGTGAAAGCCGGACAAACAAACAAACACACTTTCACATTTATAATATTAGTATGGATTTATGACGTTAAGGTACTTTATATTCTCCATGTGTTGCTCTCTTCTAACAAAATTCTGTAAAAAAGGGGCCCTAAATCTTCACAGACCCCTCCCCAGCACCCCGACCGTTCCGGGGAGGAGACTGGGGACACTGGGGTATGTGAGCATATTCACTAAGCTCGCCTCGGCAGCCGTCTAGCACACGTACAATGAGGCTCCGGGATCTCCAACTGAACGCACCGGTAAAGCTACCGGCTAGGTGACCACCTACCCTAGCCAATTAACCATTCAGCCTAAAAACAGCTCTCCGATTTCACTCATAAGGGGACTTAATGATGTATGCCACTACCGCGACAAACACTACCCCCTAACGGCCGCAGACCCTACTTTCTGATTCCGTGCCTAACGCAGCAGACCCCCGATTTCTAGTCCTGCGCCTAACGACTGCCTACCGGCCACCTTACGGCCGCAGAAGCCCGCTTTCTAGTGCTACGCTTAACGCCCGCAGACCCCCGATTTCTAGTCTTGCGCCTATTGGCTTCCTAGTGACTACCTAACGGCCGCAGACCCCCGATTTCTAGTCTTGCGCCTATTGGCTTCCTAGTGACTACCTAACGGCCGCAGACCCCCGATTTCTAGTCTTATGCCTATTGGCTTCCTAGTGACTACCTAACGGCCGCAGACCCCCGATTTCTTGTCTTGCGCCTATTGGCTTCCTAGTGACTACTTACGGCCGCAGAACCCAATTTCCCTACTGTCTAACGGCCGGAGACCCCCGATTTCTAGTCTTATGCCTATTGGCTTCCTAGTGACGACCTAACGGCCGCAGACCCCCGATTTCTAGTCTTGCGCCTATTGGCTTCCTAGTGACTACTTACGGCCGCAGACCCCAATTTCCCTACTGTCTAACGGCCGAAGACCCCCGTTTTAAACCAACCTGCGCCATCCGCCTGGCGTCGGCCTCCCGCAGCAGCGCCCGCAGCGCCGCCGCGTGCTGCTGCAGCGCCGCCGCCAGCCGCCCCGCCGACAGCCCGCTCGCGCCGCCGCGGCACCCGCACCCGCCCCCGCACCCGCCCCCGCACCCGCCCTCGCCCTCTGACAACCACCCGCTATCGTCACAACACTATTAAAACACTGCTACAATGTTAAGGGCGTCCTCACTACGCGAACAGTTGGCGGGTAGGCCGCGAAGCCTGAAGCGCATTGGAACTCTTGAGGGAAGGTACGATTAATATACATGAGTGGTTGTGTGTTACGCCATGGATATTCTCCAAGTAATGGCTGTTAGGGGAGCTAAGCCCCCGACAAGAAAAAACGACACAGTCGATTTCAAATTTTGTTAGGTTAGGTTCAGGTTTGTCTATGTTTATTTACGCAAAAAAGGGCACCCCGCGAAGCGGGGTTCCGTCAACATTTATGACAGGGTCCGACTTGTCTGATACGAAATTATGTTAGATTAGGTTAGGTTTAGGTTGGACTATTATTAATTTTCAAAAAAAAAGGAACCCCGCATAGCGGTTCCGTCGACATCTGTGACAGGCTGCTGATATTTGTATATAAGATTTTTTATCCATTATCGAGAACAAAACAATTTGGTGAGCAAAGTATCCATTTTAGTAGATATTTTGAATTTATTGGAAGTAATTTATGTGCATTTCTGGTAGGCATTTAAACCTAAGCCTTTAAAAATATCTCTCTTACACCCATATCACAGGCTCGCGCCTACTTTGGGGTAAGATGGCCGTGTGTGAGAATGTCCAAGATATTTACATTTACTGATAAGTAAATGTAAATAATATTAATATTCGACACTGGGTTGGCCACTAACCCCTCCACCAATCCGCATTGGAGCAGCATGGTGGAGTATGCTCTAGACCTCCCGCAGCTGCGTCTATGGGGGAGACCCGTGCCCAGCAGTGGACGTCTATGGGTCGCAGCGAAAAAGTAAATATCTTAATTATAATAATGTCATATATTACATACATACATCAGTAAATGTAAATATTTTGGACATTCTAAAAATTCAGCGACACTTCGGTGCCGGCATTGATACCAACCTCGCAGCGAGAGCTCCACCTCGGAGCTGTGCGGCGCGGCGCGCGCGCCCGCCAGGAACTGCGCGGAGCCGTCCAGCGGCGACAGCCCGTCCTCCTCCTCCCACTGCAACACGCCAGCGTGGCCCAGTGCCTGCTCATTGATACCAACCTCGCAGCGAGAGCTCCACCTCGGAGCTGTGCGGCGCGGCGCGCGCGCCCGCCAGGAACTGCGCGGAGCCGTCCAGCGGCGACAGCCCGTCCTCCTCCTCCCACTGCAACACGCCAGCGTGGCCCAGTGCCTGCTCATTGATACCAACCTCGCAGCGAGAGCTCCACCTCGGAGCTGTGCGGCGCGGCGCGCGCGCCCGCCAGGAACTGCGCGGAGCCGTCCAGCGGCGACAGCCCGTCCTCCTCCTCCCACTGGTCAGATTTTGGCACAAAATAATCAATTTTTGGCAAGCGTCAGATCGTAACGCACTACAATATGTGGAGTTTAAAAGGGGTAGATATGTCACGTGCCTGTGTAGGGAGTCCTTACACGTCACATATCACAGTGGCCCACGCTGTCCCAGCCTCACCAGTCCGCGAGCCGGCCGCGCCCGCGCCCGCCGCGCCGCGCCCGCTGGCGGTGCGAGCCCGCGACGAACTCGTCCGCGAAGCGCACCCGCTCCCCGGCGTCCCCCGGGGGGCACCGCGCCTCGCCCGCGTCCCCCGGGGGGCACCACGCCTCGCCCGCGTCCCCCGGGGGGCACCACGCGTCCCCCGCGTGGCCGGGCCGCGGGGAGGGCGGCAGGCGCACGGGCACCGCGTCCAAGGAGAGGCTGCGGTCCATCTGCGACGAGAGATTTAAATCATACGCGATGCTAGAGATGACACACAGGGATGCCTTACAGTTCTGCTAGTTACTCGGCTATTACTCTGTGGCTATGCTTTATACATCACTAGCTTTTACCCGCGGCTCCGCCCGCGTGGTCAAAGGGAATTAACAATGAGTTGTTTATCATACATGACAACGCCATCTATTAACAACATCCGGAACTAAATATCTAGCAAATATCAAAACATCGATATCTTCCCATGAGGATGTTTTACCGCGGTAAAAAGTAGCCTACGTCACTCTCCACCCTCCTCACTATCTCCACACGCAAAAACCATACCATATAATAGCTTCGTTGCGACGTGAAAGCCGGACAAACAAACAAACACACTTTCACATTTATAATATTAGTATGGATTTATGACGTTAAGGTACTTTATATTCTCCATGTGTTGCTCTCTTCTAACAAAATTCTGTAAAAAAGGGGCCCTAAATCTTCACAGACCCCTCCCCAGCACCCCGACCGTTCCGGGGAGGAGACTGGGGACACTGGGGTATGTGAGCATATTCACTAAGCTCGCCTCGGCAGCCGTCTAGCACACGTACAATGAGGCTCCGGGATCTCCAACTGAACGCACCGGTAAAGCTACCGGCTAGGTGACCACCTACCCTAGCCAATTAACCATTCAGCCTAAAAACAGCTCTCCGATTTCACTCATAAGGGGACTTAATGATGTATGCCACTACCGCGACAAACACTACCCCCTAACGGCCGCAGACCCTACTTTCTGA
Organism: Carterocephalus palaemon; assembly: GCA_944567765.1. NCBI lineage: Eukaryota > Metazoa > Arthropoda > Insecta > Lepidoptera > Hesperiidae > Carterocephalus > Carterocephalus palaemon. Next base: position 136,332 of record OX155666.1, read on the forward strand.
TTCCGTGCCTAACGCAGCAGACCCCCGATTTCTAGTCCTGCGCCTAACGACTGCCTACCGGCCACCTTACGGCCGCAGAAGCCCGCTTTCTAGTGCTACGCTTAACGCCCGCAGACCCCCGATTTCTAGTCTTGCGCCTATTGGCTTCCTAGTGACTACCTAACGGCCGCAGACCCCCGATTTCTAGTCTTGCGCCTATTGGCTTCCTAGTGACTACCTAACGGCCGCAGACCCCCGATTTCTAGTCTTATGCCTATTGGCTTCCTAGTGACTACCTAACGGCCGCAGACCCCCGATTTCTTGTCTTGCGCCTATTGGCTTCCTAGTGACTACTTACGGCCGCAGAACCCAATTTCCCTACTGTCTAACGGCCGGAGACCCCCGATTTCTAGTCTTATGCCTATTGGCTTCCTAGTGACGACCTAACGGCCGCAGACCCCCGATTTCTAGTCTTGCGCCTATTGGCTTCCTAGTGACTACTTACGGCCGCAGACCCCAATTTCCCTACTGTCTAACGGCCGAAGACCCCCGTTTTAAACCAACCTGCGCCATCCGCCTGGCGTCGGCCTCCCGCAGCAGCGCCCGCAGCGCCGCCGCGTGCTGCTGCAGCGCCGCCGCCAGCCGCCCCGCCGACAGCCCGCTCGCGCCGCCGCGGCACCCGCACCCGCCCCCGCACCCGCCCCCGCACCCGCCCTCGCCCTCTGACAACCACCCGCTATCGTCACAACACTATTAAAACACTGCTACAATGTTAAGGGCGTCCTCACTACGCGAACAGTTGGCGGGTAGGCCGCGAAGCCTGAAGCGCATTGGAACTCTTGAGGGAAGGTACGATTAATATACATGAGTGGTTGTGTGTTACGCCATGGATATTCTCCAAGTAATGGCTGTTAGGGGAGCTAAGCCCCCGACAAGAAAAAACGACACAGTCGATTTCAAATTTTGTTAGGTTAGGTTCAGGTTTGTCTATGTTTATTTACGCAAAAAAGGGCACCCCGCGAAGCGGGGTTCCGTCAACATTTATGACAGGGTCCGACTTGTCTGATACGAAATTATGTTAGATTAGGTTAGGTTTAGGTTGGACTATTATTAATTTTCAAAAAAAAAGGAACCCCGCATAGCGGTTCCGTCGACATCTGTGACAGGCTGCTGATATTTGTATATAAGATTTTTTATCCATTATCGAGAACAAAACAATTTGGTGAGCAAAGTATCCATTTTAGTAGATATTTTGAATTTATTGGAAGTAATTTATGTGCATTTCTGGTAGGCATTTAAACCTAAGCCTTTAAAAATATCTCTCTTACACCCATATCACAGGCTCGCGCCTACTTTGGGGTAAGATGGCCGTGTGTGAGAATGTCCAAGATATTTACATTTACTGATAAGTAAATGTAAATAATATTAATATTCGACACTGGGTTGGCCACTAACCCCTCCACCAATCCGCATTGGAGCAGCATGGTGGAGTATGCTCTAGACCTCCCGCAGCTGCGTCTATGGGGGAGACCCGTGCCCAGCAGTGGACGTCTATGGGTCGCAGCGAAAAAGTAAATATCTTAATTATAATAATGTCATATATTACATACATACATCAGTAAATGTAAATATTTTGGACATTCTAAAAATTCAGCGACACTTCGGTGCCGGCATTGATACCAACCTCGCAGCGAGAGCTCCACCTCGGAGCTGTGCGGCGCGGCGCGCGCGCCCGCCAGGAACTGCGCGGAGCCGTCCAGCGGCGACAGCCCGTCCTCCTCCTCCCACTGCAACACGCCAGCGTGGCCCAGTGCCTGCTCATTGATACCAACCTCGCAGCGAGAGCTCCACCTCGGAGCTGTGCGGCGCGGCGCGCGCGCCCGCCAGGAACTGCGCGGAGCCGTCCAGCGGCGACAGCCCGTCCTCCTCCTCCCACTGCAACACGCCAGCGTGGCCCAGTGCCTGCTCATTGATACCAACCTCGCAGCGAGAGCTCCACCTCGGAGCTGTGCGGCGCGGCGCGCGCGCCCGCCAGGAACTGCGCGGAGCCGTCCAGCGGCGACAGCCCGTCCTCCTCCTCCCACTGGTCAGATTTTGGCACAAAATAATCAATTTTTGGCAAGCGTCAGATCGTAACGCACTACAATATGTGGAGTTTAAAAGGGGTAGATATGTCACGTGCCTGTGTAGGGAGTCCTTACACGTCACATATCACAGTGGCCCACGCTGTCCCAGCCTCACCAGTCCGCGAGCCGGCCGCGCCCGCGCCCGCCGCGCCGCGCCCGCTGGCGGTGCGAGCCCGCGACGAACTCGTCCGCGAAGCGCACCCGCTCCCCGGCGTCCCCCGGGGGGCACCGCGCCTCGCCCGCGTCCCCCGGGGGGCACCACGCCTCGCCCGCGTCCCCCGGGGGGCACCACGCGTCCCCCGCGTGGCCGGGCCGCGGGGAGGGCGGCAGGCGCACGGGCACCGCGTCCAAGGAGAGGCTGCGGTCCATCTGCGACGAGAGATTTAAATCATACGCGATGCTAGAGATGACACACAGGGATGCCTTACAGTTCTGCTAGTTACTCGGCTATTACTCTGTGGCTATGCTTTATACATCACTAGCTTTTACCCGCGGCTCCGCCCGCGTGGTCAAAGGGAATTAACAATGAGTTGTTTATCATACATGACAACGCCATCTATTAACAACATCCGGAACTAAATATCTAGCAAATATCAAAACATCGATATCTTCCCATGAGGATGTTTTACCGCGGTAAAAAGTAGCCTACGTCACTCTCCACCCTCCTCACTATCTCCACACGCAAAAACCATACCATATAATAGCTTCGTTGCGACGTGAAAGCCGGACAAACAAACAAACACACTTTCACATTTATAATATTAGTATGGATTTATGACGTTAAGGTACTTTATATTCTCCATGTGTTGCTCTCTTCTAACAAAATTCTGTAAAAAAGGGGCCCTAAATCTTCACAGACCCCTCCCCAGCACCCCGACCGTTCCGGGGAGGAGACTGGGGACACTGGGGTATGTGAGCATATTCACTAAGCTCGCCTCGGCAGCCGTCTAGCACACGTACAATGAGGCTCCGGGATCTCCAACTGAACGCACCGGTAAAGCTACCGGCTAGGTGACCACCTACCCTAGCCAATTAACCATTCAGCCTAAAAACAGCTCTCCGATTTCACTCATAAGGGGACTTAATGATGTATGCCACTACCGCGACAAACACTACCCCCTAACGGCCGCAGACCCTACTTTCTGATTCCGTGCCTAACGCAGCAGACCCCCGATTTCTAGTCCTGCGCCTAACGACTGCCTACCGGCCACCTTACGGCCGCAGAAGCCCGCTTTCTAGTGCTACGCTTAACGCCCGCAGACCCCCGATTTCTAGTCTTGCGCCTATTGGCTTCCTAGTGACTACCTAACGGCCGCAGACCCCCGATTTCTAGTCTTGCGCCTATTGGCTTCCTAGTGACTACCTAACGGCCGCAGACCCCCGATTTCTAGTCTTATGCCTATTGGCTTCCTAGTGACTACCTAACGGCCGCAGACCCCCGATTTCTTGTCTTGCGCCTATTGGCTTCCTAGTGACTACTTACGGCCGCAGAACCCAATTTCCCTACTGTCTAACGGCCGGAGACCCCCGATTTCTAGTCTTATGCCTATTGGCTTCCTAGTGACGACCTAACGGCCGCAGACCCCCGATTTCTAGTCTTGCGCCTATTGGCTTCCTAGTGACTACTTACGGCCGCAGACCCCAATTTCCCTACTGTCTAACGGCCGAAGACCCCCGTTTTAAACCAACCTGCGCCATCCGCCTGGCGTCGGCCTCCCGCAGCAGCGCCCGCAGCGCCGCCGCGTGCTGCTGCAGCGCCGCCGCCAGCCGCCCCGCCGACAGCCCGCTCGCGCCGCCGCGGCACCCGCACCCGCCCCCGCACCCGCCCCCGCACCCGCCCTCGCCCTCTGACAACCACCCGCTATCGTCACAACACTATTAAAACACTGCTACAATGTTAAGGGCGTCCTCACTACGCGAACAGTTGGCGGGTAGGCCGCGAAGCCTGAAGCGCATTGGAACTCTTGAGGGAAGGTACGATTAATATACATGAGTGGTTGTGTGTTACGCCATGGATATTCTCCAAGTAATGGCTGTTAGGGGAGCTAAGCCCCCGACAAGAAAAAACGACACAGTCGATTTCAAATTTTGTTAGGTTAGGTTCAGGTTTGTCTATGTTTATTTACGCAAAAAAGGGCACCCCGCGAAGCGGGGTTCCGTCAACATTTATGACAGGGTCCGACTTGTCTGATACGAAATTATGTTAGATTAGGTTAGGTTTAGGTTGGACTATTATTAATTTTCAAAAAAAAAGGAACCCCGCATAGCGGTTCCGTCGACATCTGTGACAGGCTGCTGATATTTGTATATAAGATTTTTTATCCATTATCGAGAACAAAACAATTTGGTGAGCAAAGTATCCATTTTAGTAGATATTTTGAATTTATTGGAAGTAATTTATGTGCATTTCTGGTAGGCATTTAAACCTAAGCCTTTAAAAATATCTCTCTTACACCCATATCACAGGCTCGCGCCTACTTTGGGGTAAGATGGCCGTGTGTGAGAATGTCCAAGATATTTACATTTACTGATAAGTAAATGTAAATAATATTAATATTCGACACTGGGTTGGCCACTAACCCCTCCACCAATCCGCATTGGAGCAGCATGGTGGAGTATGCTCTAGACCTCCCGCAGCTGCGTCTATGGGGGAGACCCGTGCCCAGCAGTGGACGTCTATGGGTCGCAGCGAAAAAGTAAATATCTTAATTATAATAATGTCATATATTACATACATACATCAGTAAATGTAAATATTTTGGACATTCTAAAAATTCAGCGACACTTCGGTGCCGGCATTGATACCAACCTCGCAGCGAGAGCTCCACCTCGGAGCTGTGCGGCGCGGCGCGCGCGCCCGCCAGGAACTGCGCGGAGCCGTCCAGCGGCGACAGCCCGTCCTCCTCCTCCCACTGCAACACGCCAGCGTGGCCCAGTGCCTGCTCATTGATACCAACCTCGCAGCGAGAGCTCCACCTCGGAGCTGTGCGGCGCGGCGCGCGCGCCCGCCAGGAACTGCGCGGAGCCGTCCAGCGGCGACAGCCCGTCCTCCTCCTCCCACTGCAACACGCCAGCGTGGCCCAGTGCCTGCTCATTGATACCAACCTCGCAGCGAGAGCTCCACCTCGGAGCTGTGCGGCGCGGCGCGCGCGCCCGCCAGGAACTGCGCGGAGCCGTCCAGCGGCGGCAGCCCGTCCTCCTCCTCCCACTGCAACACGCCAGCGTGGCCCAGTGCCTGCTCATTGATACCAACCTCGCAGCGAGAGCTCCACCTCGGAGCTGTGCGGCGCGGCGCGCGCGCCCGCCAGGAACTGCGCGGAGCCGTCCAGCGGCGACAGCCCGTCCTCCTCCTCCCACTGCAACACGCCAGCGTGGCCCAGTGCCTGGTCAAGCCTCAGTCCATAGCCCAGTGGCTCGCGTCCATTCAATGTGATCGAAAGAGTCAAGCGACGACGGGCGCGGTCGGTTTGTGGATGGGTGACCGCTAGTGTCAAAATTTCATGGACGTAGCGTCCATGAAAAACGCGTCGTTAAGCCGTCGGTCCCGGTTGTTTTCAATGCTGGAAACAGTCGTTAAGCCTTGTCGAAGACCTTCGGGTGGCTTGAGAACATTCGACACTGGGTTGGCCACTAACCCCTCCACCAATCCGCATTGGAGCAGCGTGGTGGAGTATGCTCTAGACCTCCCGCAGCTATGTCTCTGGGGGAGTGGTCTCCACCAGTGGGACGGTCTATAGGTCGCAGCGAAACGAAACTATTGTTATGTGTAATTCAACGCAAGCGAAGCTGCGGCCGTCCACTAGTAACAAAATATAGTGCGCGTGACGGAACAAGTGACAATGCGGTGCTCACCATGTCCGGCCACAGCGCGCCGCCCGCCCCGCCCCACGCCCCGCCGGCCCCGCCCCACGCGCCGCCCGCCCCGCTCCACGCGCCGCCCGCCCCGCTCCACGCGCCGCCCGCCCCGCTCCACGCGCCGCCCGCCCCGCTCCACGCCACGCCCGGCCGCCCGCCCCACGCAGGCTGCTCGCACGCCCCGCCCGCCACCAGCGGCACTTCTGACAACGAACAACCTGAACCGGTCACAAACAAACACATTTTTTATGACAAACCAAAAATTAATCTACTTTGCAAGTAAACCGCGAGCGAAGCTTCTATCATTCGCCCCTAGCCTAGTACCACCACAGGTACATAACATACTGGTGTACCCTGGTCCTACCAGTGGGAATAATCAGTAGAACCACAGCCCCTTAACCTTTTTTATGGATATAAGATCTATATGTGGATGGAGCCTCAGTAAAACCATATGTAGCCATGTAAAAAGACCTACCCTCTGCCAGCCCCTCCTGATGGTACCCGGAGTTGGTCCACACCATGCCGTCGACGCAGCCCTCGTACCCTTCGAACTCGAGGTCCTCCCGGGACCGCTGGCCGGGGTCCACATAGTAGGACCAGGGGTTCTGGGCCCTCCCCGAGCACTCCTGGCAAGCCTGCACGGGCCGCATCGCCTGCGCGTGCAGCTTGCCAGGCTTGGGGGCTTCCTCTAAGCTGATGTGCTTTGCACATTCTTCCAGGGCAGGATCTGAAATAAAAAAATTACAGTCAAATTTAATTATTGTTCATTGTACTTATTGTTACGTGTTAGGGTTCGAAGGATTTGGAGAGAAAGACCTGCTGACTCAATGAAGACTTTATTCACCAGCACTAACACAAAGCACTAGGTCAAACACTAAACACTAGGTCCAACACAATGCACTAGGTCCCAACACAAAGCACTAACGATGTCCCAGGTCGCAAGCCAAGTCGTAGGTTTCACTTGTTTCACTCCGGTATCACTTGTTTTCACTTCGAAGTCGCCTCGAAAGCTCGAACTGAACTAAACTCGCGGCCCTCTGCGACTATTTATACGTGCCGTCGCGAGTACTAGAAAATTCCGGAAAGATACCGCGTGTTCCCGAACACGCGAGAATACAGATCCACTAACGCCATCTAGTATCGAGTCGGGATATCACGTTGTCTGTGCGTTCACTGAGTGGTTACACCAATCGGCGCTAGATGGCGCTAGCTTCCCTGTGCCTTCGTAACACCACTCCCCTCTTAGCGATGCTCGTCCCGAGCATCGTTGTTACTGCCATGGTAACGCGCCAGACGGTCTATGTGTACCACTTTGAATGCCCCTCTTGGTTGCTTTTGAATCCTATAAGTCACATCATTCAGTCGGGTAACCACTTTGTATGGACCGTCCCACTTGGTCTGCAACTTTGGAGATTTTCCTTTCCGGCGAGTTGGGTTATGCAGCCACACCAGTGACCCTTCCTCGAAGCCGCTCGTGTTCGATTTCCGGTCGTATCTGGTTTTCATGCCCTCACTTGACCGTAACCCATTTTCCCGTACCAAGGCGTGTATATAGCGCATTTTTTCCCTTAAATTGCAGACATAGTAGACGGGCTTACTCCCGCGCGTACGGGCCCCCGGGCTCAGAGCGCTTCATCTAGCGGCGCGGGCACCGGCGCCCCCCCCCCCCCACACCTCACCGGAGGGTTCAACAGACTTGCCGGGCCGGCCGCCGCCAGTCGCAAACCAAACCACCGTCAGCGCACGCGCACGGTGCAGTTAATATTCTTTCGCTATCCTGCTATTGATTAAACCAGTGCAAAAATACAGTCTTTCATTTCGCGGTCTACGTCCACGGACACACCAGGGACAGGCTGCTCCATAAGTTTGGTCCTTCGAACATAAGAAAGTCGGGAACAGTGAAAGATCCAGCCAAATTCGTCGATCGAGACCGTCGGCACTTCGTAACGGACTTCGAGCTGCGGCCGCCGTTACGATCTTCCAGTCGACGCAGTCAACGGAGGCGAATTATTATCAGCGACAACGGGTGGAGCGGAGCGACCACGTCATCGCGCATCGACACAACGCATCGTATTCGTGAGATCGTTCCGATTTTCTCCTTTTCATCTCATCCTAACTTAAACATTTCATCCTTTCTCCACCCACCACACCACACCCATTTTATTGTTGTGCAAACTTAATTCAAACATATTCATTGTCATCTGATTTACTTCATACGTAGAATTTCAGTAGTTCAGTAGATAGTTTAGTTTAATAGTAACAGATAGTCCATCGTCACGCATTGCGTCAGCATATTCATTATCAGTTCATTATTCTTCTTTCATTAATTTTCATCTTGATCATTAGTTATCGTTCACTGTAGGTAGTTATTTTAGAACAATATTTCAATTTTATTACTGTGAGATTAATTTGTTTTTCTTTCAACAGGTAGGCGTGCCTACGACCACGTGCAGTCACGTATCGTATAACCTAGCTTTTTCTCTTGTGATTGAACATTCTACAACATTTCACATTTTCTTTTGTATTTCCTCGGTGTATTAATAATTGAATTAGCTTGCTTTATTTAATTGATTTTGAATTTGATGCATAGATGCATGAATTGATTTGCAAGCTGTTTAATAACATTATTTTCTTCGATACCTTTTTACTTCTGCCTTGAGATTATTATTTCTTTCTATGCAAGCCTTGTAAGATTTTTTTTTCTCTCTTCAATCTGCCGCATTCGTCATAAACTTTTATAATGGCATCCGAAGGCAAAGTACCTACTGAAATGTCGAGAAAACGAGCATCAATGAAAGCAAAGCTTACACAATTTGCGTCTTATCTCCTTGTTCTTGAGAGCTGTGAAAAGCTGAGCCAAGTTCAGGTTGCAGAACTTGATATCCGCATTACTAGAATCAACAACTTATATGTAAAATTTGACACATTACAGTCGGACATCGAGGCTCTGATGGAGAAACCTGACGAGCAGTACGGCGAGCGCGAGCAGTTCGAGAGCCAGTACTACGAGCTGATAGCCCGCGCGCGCTGCCTGGCCCCGCCCAGTCGGAACGCAGCAGTGGCACATAATTCTTCGGTGGTGAGCTCGGGTGGCGGAGATATTCAGGGGCACAAAAAGCGAGTTAAGTTACCGACTGTAGAAATACCTACCTTTTCAGGCAGCTATCAGAACTGGCTCGAATTCAAAAATATTTTTATATCCTTGGTTCACAACGATGTTGAGATGGATAACGTCGATAAACTCCATTACTTGCGAGCTTCTCTCAAAGATAATGCCTTACACATTATTGATAACTTAGATTTTACAGCTGATAACTACGCAGTTGCATGGCAATTATTATGTCAAAGGTATGACAACAAGCGTTTGTTGATTAACAATCACATACAAGCTCTATTTTCGGTAGAATCATTTCAACATGAATCTAGTAAATCATTAAGACATATTATTGACGTAACAAAATAGTATATTTCGCTACAAGTGCGGAAAGCCTGTCATTGCAAAGAGTTCCGACAAATGTCTACCCGAGCCGAAGGCGAGGGTTGACAGTCGGAACAAGTTGCAATGACGGTTCCGCACGTGTACTGAACAACTATTTTTAATACAGTTGCGAAAAAATGAAGCAATTTAATAAAATAATAAAAACACAAACTAAACTCGCAAAGAACATTTTTGGAAAATGGCGCTAACCGTAAAAGAATACAGAGTATTGCAGAGATTTTTTTTTGTTTTCTTCACCCATTCTGGGTAGGCAAAGGGAACTATGCCCATACAGCCAAGTCTTCAGTAGAATTTTTTTATTGACATGAAATTTAATGAGATGAAATGAAGTGAAACCTAACCTAACTCATTGAATCAAATCATTAAATCTGATATTGAAACAAATTAGTAGCTTCTTTTTAGAAATATTTGCATGAATCATAAAAACTTCTATGTATTTTTTTTAGTAAAAACTTCATGGTTGGTTTTTTCTTTTTAATAGACATTATTTTGACAGTTGGGAAAGAGAACGCACGAGTTCGGAAAAGGTAAAGAAAAAGCACGAGTGTGTAATAGCTCACTTCCCGAACGCTATACGTCCCTGTAATATGCCACTTTTTGAGCAACTGTATTAAAATAGTATATTTCGCTACAAGTGCGGAAAGCCTGTCATTGCAAAGAGTTCCGACAAATGTCTACCCGAGCCGAAGGCGAGGGTTGACAGTCGGAACAAGTTGCAATGACGATTCCGCACGTGTAATGAACAACTATTTTTAATACAGTTCCGAAAAAATGAAGCAATTTAATAAAATAATAAAAACACAAACTAAACTCGCAAAGAACATTTTTGGAAAATGGCGCCAACCGTAAAAGAATACAGAGTATTGCAGAGATATTTTTTTGTTTTCTTCTCCCATTCTGGGTAGGCAAAGGGAACTTTGCCCATACAGCCAAGTCTTCAGTAGAATTTTTTTATTGACATGAAATTTAATGCGATGAAATGAAGTGAAACCTAACCTATCTCATTGAATCAAATCATTAAATCTGATATTGAAACAAATTAGTAGCTTCTTTATAGAAATATTTGCATGAATCATAAAAACTTCTATGAATTTTTTTTTAGTAAAAACTTCGTGGTTGGTTTTTTCTTTTTAATAGACATTATTTTGACAGTTGGGAAAGAGAACGCACGAGTTCGGAAAAGGTAAAGAAAAAGCACGAGTGTGTAATAGCTCACTTCCCGAACGCTAAACGTCCCTGTAATACGCCACTTTTTGAGCAACTGTATTAAAAAAGAATTTACGAGCATTAGGCACCTTGCGTTCCGAGTCAGTGGATCATTGGCTCGTGGACAACTTAATTATTCATATAATGTGTGATAAATTTGATCATAACACTAAGCGGCAGTGGGAAGAGTATAGGAACTCATTAACAGACTCACCAAATCTCGATTCTTTTTTGACATTCCTTAGCAATCGTGCAGATCTATTGGAGAGTCTTGAGGAGTCTTGTACAATACAGAAAACGGACAGACTTCCAAATAAATCTAAGGCTTTCGTGGTCACTACAGCCCCTGAGAAAATAACATCTATAGCCAAGACTTCACAATCTTTGAAATGTCCCATGTGTAAACAGGCCCATCATTTATTTACTTGTTTAGACTTTAGAAAATTGCCTGCCAGTGAGCGTCTTCAAAGGGCTAGTGGTTGGAATGTTTGCAATAACTGTCTGCGTCCAGGGCACAAGCCGTCTTCATGTAGGCTAAGTAGTTGCAAATATTGCAGGTTAAAGCATAACACTCTGCTACACGTAGATAAAGAACCTTCAGTGGCACAAAACCAAAATGTTGCTTTGTCTGCTAACCATTCCATTAAATCGCAAATCGTTTTACTTTCCACAGCAATGGTGAAAGTGTTCGACGCTACCGGGGAGCCGCACAGCGCCAGACTATTGCTCGATAACGGCAGCACGGCGAACTACGTAGCTAAGGACTTTTTATCTAAATTAAACATTCCTACTCATACAACTAGTTCGAAGGTGATAGGCATAAACAACTTAACATCCTGTAGTACACAAGCTTGCTCAATCACGTTTGAGTCTTCTATTAGTGGCTATAGGATGAGCATTGATTGCCTCGTTCTACCTGAGATCACTTCATCTATACCGAACACAGTCATAAATACACACAACATATCATTGCCTGAAGGTATTTGTCTAGCCGACCCCACTTTTTATATACCGTCATCCATTGACATTCTTGTAGGAGCGGAGATATTTTGGGGCATTATAGGCGCAAATAAAATTCAACTTGGCAAGTATAAGCCCACTTTAATCGAATCGCGGTTAGGTTGGCTAATTTCTGGTGTCTTACAATCTAATACTAATAATTCACCTGTATGTATGTTCACTCAGAGTGATCATTCTACTACAGACTTATCACGATTTTGGGAGCTTGACACCATTCCCACCAAGCACGAGCTTACTTCGGAAGAGCGCGCTTGTGAGGAAAGCTTCATGAAATCTACAATGCGTAGCTCAAATGGACAGTTTGTTGTAACTTTGCCTTTAAAACATTCACCAGCTGTTCTAGGTAATTCTTTTGAAATGGCTAAAAGTAGATTTTTTTCTTTAGAACGTCGTTTCCAACGAGACGAAAGGTTTAAAGCTTTGTATGTAGATTTTATGGAAGAGTACATAAAGCTAGGGCACATGACTCCCGTTCAAACACCAGTACCACATCCTAATTATTACTTTTGTCATCACGGCATACTAAAGGAATCTAGTACGACAACTAAACTAAGAGCAGTCTTTGATGGATCCGCTGCCACAACATCTGGCAAATCATTTAATGACATACAAATGATCGGTCCCACTGTACAAGATGATTTATTTACAATACTACTTCGATTTAGGCAGCATAAATATGTAGTAACTGCTGACATCGAAAAAATGTACCGACTTGTATGGGTCAACGACGAACAAAGAGTTTTGCAATTAGTTTTGTGGCGACCGGACTCTACACAAAAATTAAAAACATACACTTTAAACACTTTAACGTATGGCAGTGCCATAGCGCCATACTTAGCTACTAGATGTTTAGTACAATTAGCTTATGATAGTACAGACAACAACATAAAACAATCCATACTACACGATTTTTATGTAGACGATTACCTTTCTGGTGGCTCAACAATTACAGAGACACTTGATTTATGTCGGGGAGTAAAATCAACATTAAAATCGGCACAATTCAACTTAAGAAAATGGCATTCTAATTCTATAGAAATTTTAAAAAACATATCTAACGATATTCACGATAATGATTCTGTAGACATGAATTATAATGAATTGTCTAAAACATTAGGTCTTAATTGGAAATGTTTTGAGGACACCTTTTATTACACTATACATCTTAATTCTAACGAAAAAATTACAAAACGTTACATATTATCTACAATAGCTCAAATTTTCGACCCTCTCGGGCTCGTAGTTCCATGCATAGTTGAAGCGAAAATTATCATGCAGCAACTGTGGATAAATAAATGCTCATGGGACGACGACGTACCAGAGTCCATTCAAAAGACTTGGTGTAATTTTCAACGTACATTGCCTCTTCTTAATAACTTACACATACCTAGGTACATTGTATGTAATAACACACCGGTTAATATTCAATTACATGTGTTCTCAGATGCATCCGAAAAGGCCTACGGTGCCTGTGTTTATGTACGCTCAATCGACATCAACGGGGCAGTCAGTGTTCGCCTATTAGCCGCTAAAAGCAAAGTAGCACCAATAAAACCTACCACTCTTCCTAGACTCGAACTATGCGGTGCATTGTTAGGTGCGCGTCTGTGCTTAAAGGTCAAAAGGTCACTCACATTAAACATTAGTGATTGCATATTTTGGTGTGATTCTACCATAGTATTGGGGTGGCTTTCTACGAATCCCGCCCAGCTAAAGCCGTTTGTGCGTCATCGTGTTACTGAAGTTCGGGAAGATTTTGGAAATAACTCGTGGCGCTACGTTCCTTCCCAGGAAAATCCAGCAGACCTCGCCTCACGAGGACTTAGCGCAGACAGATTGGGTGATTCGTTTTTGTGGTGGTCAGGCCCTAAATATTTACAATTAGATTCTTCCCATTGGCCTACCCTTCCCATATCTACGAATATTCAAAATCTTCCAGAGTTATGCCAAACATTTATAACTATTGATCAAAACGACTTATTTACACATCTCTTTAATAAATATTCTTGTTTTTTAAAATTACAACGTGTTACTGCGTACATATTACGTTTCATTCAAAATTGTCGTAAAATCAATATGACTTCGGATTCCCTTACACTTTCGGAAATAGACAACTCAACAAATGTTCTCATTAGGGCAGCTCAAAGGCATTCCTTTTCAGAGGAATATAATTTACTTATAAATCATAAATCGTTACCTCATAAAAATAGATTATTATGCCTATCACCCTTCTTAGATTCAAATGACATCATTCGTGTTGGTGGCAGATTAAGCAACTCCTTCTATGAATATAACGTAAAACACCCTATCTTATTATGTAGGAAAAATCGGTTGAGCGAGCTTCTGTTTGACATGTATCATACAAACCTTAATCATGCAGGGCCGCAGTTACTGCTTGTTACGGTTAGGCAAGAATATTGGGTATTAGGTGGTAGGTCTTTAGCGAGAAAAATAACGCGTTCTTGCGTTAAATGCTGCCGTGTAAAAGGGGAAACCATACAACCTATAATGGGAAATCTACCCAAGGAACGACTTCATCTTGAGTTTCCATTTTTTGACACCGGTGTAGATTACGCTGGGCCGGTTATGATAGCTAATCGTAAAGGTAGAGGTTGCAAATTAATTAAATGCTTTATTTGTGTCTTTGTTTGTTTAGCCACTCGAGCTGTACACCTTGAACTTGTGTCAGATTTGACAAAGGAGGCCTTTCTAGCTGCTCTCGGTCGCTTCGTGGCTCGCCGGGGCAAACCTCGATGTTTGTTCTCCGATAACGGAACATCTTTCGTCGGGGGATTTAACGAGCTCAAGCAGCTACTGTCACAGGACCTATCAGGGCAATTTCTGGACATGGGTATTAATTTTTCATTTATACCAGCCTATACCCCACATTTTGGTACTTGCTGGGAAAATTCAGTTCGATCGGTAAAGTTTCATTTAAAGCGTATACTGTCTCTCACTCATTTAACCTTTGAAGAAATGGCTACATGCCTCATTCAAATAGAGGCTATCTTAAACTCAAGGCCCCTTACTCCTCTTTCCGACGATCCATCCGATTTATCTCCGCTAACGCCATCCCACTTCCTCATCGGACGGTCTCTCGTTGCTTTGCCACATCGAGACGTGACAAAGCAGAATATATCGAGCCTCCAGCGATTTCGCCGCATAGAGTGCCTAAAGCAGCACTTCTGGAATCGCTTCTCAAACGATTACGTGTTGTGGCTCCAACAGAGACAGAAGTGGAGAACATCGAGAGGCGAGCTGCAGCCGGGAGCTATGGTTGTCGTGAAGGACAAAAATGCGCCTCCACTTCGGTGGCTTCTGGGGCGTGTCACGCGGTTGCTGCCGGGAGCCGACGGAGTCGCGCGAGTTGCGGACATACGCACTCGCAAGGGCGTCATCCGCAGGGCATATCCAATGATATGTCCCCTTCCAATTGAAGACACTTCAAGCCGGGGAGTGTAGACGGGCTTACTCCCGCGCGTACGGGCCCCCGGGCTCAGAGCGCTTCATCTAGCGGCGCGGGCACCGGCGCCGCCCCCCCCCACACCTCACCGGAGGGTTCAACAGACTTGCCGGGCCGGCCGCCGCCAGTCGCAAACCAAACCACCGTCAGCGCACGCGCACGGTGCAGTTAATATTCTTTCGCTATCCTGCTATTGATTAAACCAGTGCAAAAATACAGTCTTTCATTTCGCGGTCTACGTCCACGGACACACCAGGGACAGGCTGCTCCACATAGTCTTGTACGGTCTCTGGTCCCTCCGGTGACCCTCCTGTCAATAGATCTACTGGTATTCGTAGTTCTCTACCGTAATTGACATACGCCGGGGTAGCTTTTATGCTCTCATGCTCGGCGGTTCGATACGACAGAAGGAAGAGTGGTATATACTTGTCCCAATCCTTTTGTTTGTCGTCTACCACTTTCGCCAAATGCCTCTCCAGAGTCTGGTTAAACCTCTCAACCATTCCATCAGACTGTGGATGGTACGCGGTGGTCCTCGTCTTATGAATGCCCAAAATTTTGCACACTTCCTGGAATACTTGCGATTCGAAGTTCCTGCCCTGATCAGAATGGATTTCTAGAGGCACACCAAAGCGACATATCACTTCTTCGACTAACTTAGAAGCGACTGTTGTAGCTTCTTGGTTTGGTATGGCGAACACTTCGGGCCATTTGGTGAAGTAGTCCATGACGACCATAAAATACTTGTTTCCCGATTCCGTTACAGGAAATGGCCCAGCTACGTCAACTGCTATTCGTTCCCACGGTGCACCGACGTTATACAACCGCAGGTTCCCACGGCTCCTGGTCTGTGGTCCTTTTACCGCAGCGCAAGTCGTACATTTGCGGCACCAATCCTGTACATCATCTCGACAATGCAACCAGTAGAATCGTTCTCGTACTTTTGTTAACGTCCTCTTGACACCTAGATGACCTCCTGATACGCCATCATGTATTTCACGGAGAACATCTGGTACTCTCGTTCGTGGGACAATTATCTGAAGATGGAACTCTCTGCCGTTAGTCTTCTCCCATTTCCGGTAGAGTATTCCGTTTTGAAGTATCAGACTGTCCCATTGCGCCCAGTACGCCTTAGTGACAGCGCCAGTGGGTGCAACCTCGCTCCAGATTGGTTTTACGTCACCCCGTTTCTTCCATGTGATGATGTGCCGAAGGTCGTCATCTCTTTCTTGAGCCTCCCTCATAGCATCATTCTCCCAGAGACCCAAAGGACTTGTTCTCGTTAATTTTAATGTTACTTCATGAGATTCCTGCTTAACACAATGTTTGCAGTCTTCTGAACACGGCCTTCGTGAGAGTGCGTCGGCATTCCCATGCGTCTTTCCGCTGCGGTGTTCCGTCTCGAAGTCATACTCCTGGAGCTGTTCAATCCATCGAGCTACTTGACCTTCTGGGTTCTTGAATTGCAGTAGCCACTTCAAGGCTGCGTGATCAGTTCGCAGTAAAAACGGTCTGCCGATGAGATATTTATTGAAGTGTTGTAGCGTCTTTACAACAGCCAAGAGTTCTCTTCTTGCCACACAGTAATTTCTCTCTGGCCTGGATAAAGATTTACTGAAATAGGCAATAACAACTTCTCTTTCACCCTGTTTCTGAGATAACACCCCTCCAATGGCCGTGTTGCTTGCATCTGTGTCGACTATAAACCGTCCTTCAGGTTGTGGATACCCCAGGATTGGTGTTTCACACAGATGTTTCTTCAGTTTCCGAAAAGAATCTTCACAAGTCTTATCCCAACTAAATTGTTTTGTTGTTGTTTTTCTTCTGTCAGCCGATGTAATGGCTTAGCTATCTCTGAGAATCCCTGAACAAAACGCCTGTAGTATGAGCATAGGCCGAGGAATGCCCGCACTTCGGTTTTGTCCTTAGGGGTAGGCCATTTTTGAACTGCTTCCAGTTTCTCCGGGTCCGTCTGGATTCCATCACTGGAGATAACATGGCCGAGATAATTGACCTTACTCCTGAATAAACGACACTTTTTCGGGTTCAACTTTAATTTGGCTCCCTCTATTTTGGCGAAAACTCGCTCCAAGTTTCGCAAATGGTCCTCGAAGTCACGGCCGACAATGATGACGTCATCTAAGTAGACTAAGCAAGCCTCTCCAACTAAGCCTGCCAGTACACACTCCATGAGTCGCTCAAAAGTGGCAGGTGCGTTGCACAATCCGAAGGGCATGACGTTAAATTGCCATAAACCTTTTCCGGTCGAGAAAGCTGTCTTCTCCTTGTCTTTTGGATGAATTTCCACCTGCCAGTATCCAGATTTCAGGTCTAGGGTCGAGAACCATTTCATGCCACTCAAGGTATCCAAAGTGTCGTCGATTCGAGGTAACGGGTAACTGTCCTTCTTAGTGACATCATTGAGACGCCTATAGTCCACACAAAATCTCGTGCTACCATCTTTCTTCTTCACTAATACAACAGGTGAGCACCACGGACTTGCAGACGGTTCAATGATCTTATTCTTTCTCATGTCCTCCAAAAGGCCTTCAACTTCTTTTTCCTTTGCAATTGGTATCCGTCTTGCTCGTTGACGAATTGGCCTCTCGCTTCCGGTATCTATCCTGTGCTGAACCATCGACGTTCTTCCAAGGTCCCCTTCTTGACTGGAGAAGATATTCGCGTAGCGCTGTAAAAACTTCTTAGCTTTCATTTTCTGCGAATAAGTCAGATTACTCTTGCAGTCATCGAGTAGCTCAGTCACTATTCCGTAGTTGTTGCTGTTTGCTGAGTCCGTGCCTGTCATCGAACTACACTTTTTCATCCAGACAACTTCCTCGCACTTTCCAATGACGTCACCTTTGTTCACGCAGATCTCGCGATCACTAAGATTCAAAACCTTGACCACAGCGTTACTGCTTCCACTAACAAGGGTTCTCGCCGTCATCAGTTTTTGCGCCGATGTCTTGGTAGGTGTGTCTTCGATCAACACGCATCTGTTTGACTTTTTCTTTCCAGCTGGCGGCAGTTTCACCAGCACCCGAGTTTCCGCTCGTCCAGGTATGATGATCTTCTTTACACATGTGACTTTCCCGCAGGCGCCTCCAAGAATGAAGATTTCTTCTTCACCACACTTGAAAACTCCGTCAGCGACATTAATTCTGCAGTTGTGTTTCTTCATGAAATCCAAACCCAAGATGCAATCATCCATAATCTCAGCCACGATAACGTTATGAGAGTACGAGGACCCCCCTACATACATCGTAACTGACATTTCTCCCAGGACGGGTATTGGCTGACCGGAGGCAGTAAGAAGCCGACAGTTAATTCTCCTCTTGTGTCCCCTTGCGGCTTTTACCAGATTTGGGTTCACTATTGTTCTAGAGGCTCCTGTGTCTAGAGTCATTTTGCAATCCGTCCCGTTAATAGTCCCCTGAATCACAAGACTATTCCCGCTGCATGCCTGGGAGATAACAGTTATCGGGGCTTCCTCCGCGTCAGCCAGCACTCGCCCCTTAGTCCTGGCTTTTATTCGTTTCCCTGATCCCGGGCAGGGGACGAAGCCCCTTGCTTCTTCAGCTCCTCTATTTGTTCTTCGATCCTTTTCTTCCATGTCATCTGGGTCTCCTTCTGCGGGCAGTTGAGTTGAAGATGGCCCCTCTCGCCGCACTTGTAGCACATGGCTCCAAAAGCTTTCTTCGTAGGAGCCTTAACCTCCTTGACCTCCTCAGAGACCTCGCGGATCTTATGGGTCTGCCGTATATCATGGCGAACCGCCTCGACCTCCAAGGCATGCGCTAATGCTTCCTTTAGCGAGGTATGGTGACGAAGCCTGACTGCAGCTCTGACCTCCAAGTCTTTTATACCGTCGACAAATGCTTGAACAATATTCGTGTCCACCATCTTGGTGTCGGCTCCTGGGTGTGCCTTCCTGACAAGTTTTTCAATTTCCAACGCCCATTGTTGTAGTCCTTCTCCTGAGCGTTGGACTCTGTCACGCAGTTGGGCACGGAACACGTGCTCCAGGTGTCGCTCCCCGTATCTGGATTCAAGTGCCTCCATCAGGTCTTTGAACCCATTTCCTGTATGTGCTTCCAGGACCGACAGGGCTTGCCCTCTGAGCGCAACAGTGAGAGCGGTCAGGCATTGTTCTTCCGTCCATCCGTTGGCAGTAGCGACAGTCTGTAATTGCTGACGATAAGCGTTCCAAGAAGTAGTGCCGTCGTATGGTGGCACTTTCACTCTTGGTCCTTGCGCCACTACGGTAGTTCCACTAGACATCGCAACTCCCGTGGTTTCAAGGCGCACTACTTTCTTCTGTAATTCAGTGAGGCCGGTTCTCATATTTTCCACATCCAATCCCAACCCGGTAACTCGTTGCTCCACTACGTCGAAATCCTTTCGAAGCTTAATCACCGTGTCACTAACATCATTTATAGCCCCAAGCACTTTTTCTTGAAGGTTTTTTTGTTGCTCTTGAATTGTAGTCAGCTTATTTTCTTGTGACTCGAGCTTGCGTTCTTGTGACTCTTGCAAAGCGCTGAGCTTGCGTTCTTGTGACTCTTGCAAATCGCCGAGCCTGCGTTCGTGTGATTCCTTCATTTCCCGAATTTCAGCCCTTTGCAGCTCCATTAATTCAATTAAACATCCTAATTGACTCTTCAACGAGTGGCTCTCCACTTGAGGGGCTGTAGAAGCTACGGTGCCGCTGGTGGGCGTGGCTTGTCTGGTGGGCGTGGCTTGTCTGGTAGGCGTGGCAAGGTGGGCGGGGCCAGTTGGCGGGGCTTGCCCCACAGTGGGCGGAGCTTGGTCCTCAGTTGTGGCCTCAGCAGCTCGTTGTGCCCTTGTCCTGACGCCCTCCTGTAAGTCCTCTCTCGGAGTCAATGGCATCTCCAAATCTCACTTCCGACACCAGTTGTTACGTGTTAGGGTTCGAAGGATTTGGAGAGAAAGACCTGCTGACTCAATGAAGACTTTATTCACCAGCACTAACACAAAGCACTAGGTCAAACACTAAACACTAGGTCCAACACAATGCACTAGGTCCCAACACAAAGCACTAACGATGTCCCAGGTCGCAAGCCAAGTCGTAGGTTTCACTTGTTTCACTCCGGTATCACTTGTTTTCACTTCGAAGTCGCCTCGAAAGCTCGAACTGAACTAAACTCGCGGCCCTCTGCGACTATTTATACGTGCCGTCGCGAGTACTAGAAAATTCCGGAAAGATACCGCGTGTTCCCGAACACGCGAGAATACAGATCCACTAACGCCATCTAGTATCGAGTCGGGATATCACGTTGTCTGTGCGTTCACTGAGTGGTTACACCAATCGGCGCTAGATGGCGCTAGCTTCCCTGTGCCTTCGTAACATTATTATACTCCCTATTCCTCCACCAATCCGCATTGGAGCAGCGTGGTGATGTATCCTCTAGACCTCCCGTAGCAGTGTCTGTGGGGGAGACCCGTGCCCAGCAGTGGGACGTCTATGGGTCGAAGAGAAGTACTTACTGTACTCAACAGTGGACTAATGTGGGCTGAAGAGAGAGTGTTCAATGGTATAAAGAAACAATTGTTAAGCCTTGATAAAGACCTTCGCGTAGCTTGAGAAAATTTATTTATCAACAAGTCAACTACCCAACCGTGCCTATAAAAAGCCAAATACCAACAACGGCCAACAACAGCTCTCTCTTCCTGCTCAGCCGTCGGAACTGTAAGGTTGTTGGTACCTACGCTTTATGTCGGTACATCCTTTGCTGTTAGTACGTTCCATCTTTGGTGTAGGTGCTGCCGAATCTGATACATACTTGATTGAACCTGTGTTTTTTTATTTGTTGTTTCTTTCCAGTTGCTAAGAATAATAATAATAGTAAAATTTGCCACTGGCTTGGTCACTGCCGATCATAGCATTGTTGAGGTGTAGTGCTATATGGGGGACCGTGCTCGACGGTGTAAGTCTATGTTGTAGCTCGGCTTACCTGAATCATGTTTGAGGAAAGCATCATTCAGCTCGCAGTCCCAGTCCTCTTCTAAGGCGATGCTGTATGTTTCATTGAGTATGTTACTGCAAAACAAAAATATTTTCATCCATCTAATATTATAAATGATAGTTCGGATGTTTGGATATCTTGATGTTTGTTACTCAACCACTCAAAAACTACAAAACTTAAAAACGATAAAATCTTTAAAAGTTGCTGGTCTACATATGGAGGACATGACTGCTGGCACCAGTGTTACTTTACAATTATAACAATTTATTATTTTTTCAACTTCATAATTTTGTGTAATTTATGATTTCCATCTTATTCTCATTTGTATTTGTGTGTATTGCATTTGTGTCTGGTCTATTAACTGTAAACAAATTGCTGATTAAATAAATAAAATAAATAAATAAATAAAACTTGGTCATATGTAGATGATAACCTAGATTAAAACATAGGATTCTTTTCATCCCAGACATATCTTCCCTAGGGAATCTTTGCACATTTATTGGAAAGCTTGCTTGGTACCAGACGTACATCAACACATGGCACTGACACTAATAACGCAACTTAGTACAGGAGCAGACAATATCCTGGATATCAACAAAGTACTCTCTTTATCCAGGACATATGTTCCCTAGACTATGTTGTGAATGTTAAGCTTCATTTTATTTTTGCTGGAACCAGCCAAGCCACCTCTTGGACCCAACCTCTTGGGATTCCTTTCCATCACTCTTTTACTGTGGATCGGAACGAAAATTTGCTTTCAGAAAGATTATGACAGTTTGTTAAATTTTATATTGAGGGCTCTGACTTGATAAACTTTTCGGAACCAGCTTTTATACACTTAACTTAAAGTTATTATGACAATAGGATGCCCCAAGCCCAAGGTTTCTCAGGTGTGTAAAAAGACGATAGAAAGATGGATATAGCTATTAGTTTTGAAAACTTGAAGATCGAAAATTTTATTTTGAATCTAAAATATTTAAATTAAGACCTACTTATTTTTCTCCGACGCAGCGGCTTTGGACTCCTTCTCTTTCTGCGCGTCCGTCGAAAGTTTCCAATTTTTCTGTTTCTTGTAAAACTCGAGACGATAAATGGCTATTAATTCCGATGTAACTGGTTTCTTTGTGGCCATTTCGAAGACTCAATTTCAATTTTAAACTCAAAATTTTACTACTCTCGAGTTTGTTTTCGAGTTTCCGACTTCAGTTTACCAGCAAAATAATGAAATGACATTCGGCTGACATTTCAGTATGTGACGTATGTGAAATTTCGATATCCCGACAGACTTATGTACCACTCTCATGGTACGGCTGCATTTTGTGGCAGTTTTAAGTACGCCGCCACCAAGTGCTGGAACAATCTGCCACCACCTCTCCGTTGTTTAAAATCAGTAAATAATTTTAAAATTAAATATAAACTTCATCTCATGGAACTTCAATTGATGCAGGTTTAACGGTGTACTTTTTATAGATACATATATTTTGTTTTTGTTTAGGAATTTTTTTAGCTCAACATATTATTTATATTCTTACTTATTTTTATTATGTATAATATTTATTATAATTTATGTAACATATGTAACATACACAGACACATATATATTTTTTTATTTTTCTATTGTTTGGTTAGTTATTGCTGATAAGTGTTCTTTTTGCATTCCCTGTTGCGTTTGTTTTATAATTGTTTTATTTTTCTCTTTATCAATACGTGAGGTTTTAGTGTCATATATGAGATGTATGTCATGTATGTTCAAACTACATTACACACTACAGGCTGCACTGAAAATCAGTGTTGCAGTTTGAGCAACTGCAGCTATGCTGAGTGCAGACCTATTTGCTGAGTGGTCACTGCAACATAGAACTTTGTTTCTTCTTTATTTTATTTTATTTAGGGTAACCTTTGTAAAACATACCATGTACATTATATTTTCCTGTGTTGCATGAACGATTTTGGCAAATAAATGATTCTGATTCTGATTCTGAAATGAACTCTGTCTGTGGTCCGACATACAGACCACATAATATCACATTCACCCGATTCACTTCACATTGAAGAATAAAGATATTAGCAAAATGTACTCTGTGGTAGAGATACCTAACGTATGTTCATAAATTAGGAAGTTCGTAGACAGGCAATCTGTCTAGAAGTTGCTGGCTTGACCAAGTACATACTCTGTGCTGGCTTGTCTTGTCAGACAACAGAGTATATTTTACATACTGTGTCAGACAACAGACAGAAAGCACCGAATAGTCCAAATTAGTAGTGATACCACCGAACAAATATACTCACAAGAGTGATACATGATACTTAGAGCCCACAAAATAGCTAGAGATACTACGTATCTTATAGCCTAGCCTGGATTGGCCGCGAGGGTGCGTGTGTGTTGATAATTAATTTACACTGTGGTCTGCGGTCGAGATTCGCGCCTCACTATGTTGACAGGGTGCTACCGCCGCGCCCAACAGCGGGAGATAAAAGGGTTGAAATTGTTTTAAAATTCATTTTATTGAGATCAGCAATATATTAATAATTAATATGGCAAATTCATAAACACATAATATCCAAATACACACATCATCAATATAAAATATTGTATCATTACATTTGATTTAATATGTCTTATAACTAACGTACAACATAAACTTAAACTAAAGAAAACTACAAAATTATCACCAACAATACAATTTCTATTTCATTAACAGGTTTTTAAAATTCTTACTACTCTCTACGGTTTGCTCCAAGATTTTTGTTCACGTATTCATAGTCATCAAAAGCAACGCATCCCTTCTCTACTTTGCATTTATCAATGTTCTAAGTCTTATCGATAACTACCCGCCCACCCGTACCGCTAGCCCAGGGGTCGGCAACCTTTTGAGTCGGAAGAGTCAAAAATCACAATTTACAAAATTTTAAGGAGTCACAAAAAAAATTCGTGCCAACAATAAATAGTACTTGCATAAAATAGTGTTTTGATAAAAAAAAACAATCTATTTACTCATAAGTAAAATATCTATTTATACTTGCGTATGGAACTAAAGATATCATACCCAAAGAGCCGCGTGTGGCCGCGAGCCGCACGTTGCCGACCCCTGCACTAGCCTATATCGTTCTTGTTATTTCATAGCAGTCTAAGAATATATATCTCAAATTATGTCCAAATTCCTTTAACAGTCTATACTCTCAAGTATTACATGTAATTTGTAGGCAGCAGAGCCTATATAGAACGCAGGAAACCTCGGACCGAACCCCTGTATAGTTCGCCTCATACTAATGAACTCGCCACTATGTCCTTACTATCCTTTACTAACTAAACAACTCTCCTAGTCCTGGTACGTTCTTGAGTCTTGTTTACAGTTTGTCTACCTGTTATATAAGTAATACAAATTTTATGTTACTCTGATATTTCTATTAAAATCTTATAATAACAGACGTGCAGACAACAGTTTACAGCGTTACAGCGTAAAATAAATTAAAAAAAAAGACGTGTGGCACTCGGAGACTGCCGCGGAAAAGCTATTGCATAGCATTTTTTATCAACTTATACAATTATATTTATTTATTGATTTTATTTATGCAGTGTTTTCAAAATAAAAAAAAGGGTAGGCTCGAACCACCAACCTTTCGGTTAACAACCGAACGCGCTAGCCATTTGCGCCACTGAGGCAGGTGATGCGACGGCTGAAATTTTGCACGACACTTTTGAAGTAAGGTTTTTTCGTTACGTTACGTTACGGAATTTCTGTAGACCGCCTCCACCCCAGGCCCGCGATAGAATCTATGCAATAGCTTAAAAATATTGTAATAATAGTTTGATTTACTCCCTGATGATAACATCACGGAAATGAATTCTCAAGTGACACTGTAAATAGTTTTTATGAATAAACGACTTTGAACAAGTATTGCACGAATAAAGCTTTCCACCATTATGTATTCTCAAATGTTTCGTCAACTCAGGCTTTTGACTAAACGATATTTTGCACATTTCGCATGAAAATGGTTTCTCCTTAAAATGTGTTTGTATATGATTTTTCAAATCACCTTTTCGGGTAAACGATCTGGAGCATATATCACACGAGTACGGTTTGTCAAGAAAGTGTATTTTCATATGACTTTGTAAATTCCCTTTCTGAGTGAACGTTTTGAAGCAAGTCTCACATGAAAATGGTTTTTCGCCAGAATGTATTCTCATATGATTAATCAAATTAATCTTTTCGTAAAACGCTTTTGTGCAAACATTACATGAATAAGGCTTTTCGGGGGAATGAGTTCTCATGTGACTTTTTAAAGAGCATTGCAGACTAAAGGATTTCAAACAGACATCACACGAATAGGCTTTCTCGAGAGAGTGTGTTTTCAGATGAATTTTCAAATCACTTTTTCTAGTGAACGATTTCGGGCAGTAATCACAGGAGTGTGGCTTCACGTCGGAGTGAGTTTTCATATGGCTGCGCAAATCTGATTTTCTAGTGAACGACTTGCCGCAGTCCCCGCAGCGGTGCGGTCTCTCGCCGGTGTGCGTCAGCCGGTGCTCGAGGTACCCTTGCTTCCGAAGGAACGTTTTGTCACACATGTCGCACGAATAAGGTTTCTCGCCAGAATGCATGTCCGAATGCCTCAACAGATTGCTTCTGCGAGGAAATGTTTTGTCGCATATTTTACACGTAAACGGTTCCCTAGAATGTGTTTTCGTGTGGCACGTGAGTCTAAAGTTGTCACTGAATGTTTTCTGACAAGTGTGACAAGTGTAAGGTTTGGTCATAGGGCGCGTCCGGTTACGAGTCTTTTTAACGACAGGGTTGGCGGAGTCGCGTGCTCCCGAGTGGCCCCCGCCCGCCGCCCGCCCGCCCTCGCCACCTACGAACACAAAAAAACGGTCACTCACACAATTGAACCCACACACCAATTTTTTTTAGATATCATTGTAAATAACAAATGAGAATCACCCTCCACTGCCACCCGCGACAGACTTTGAAACAGATTCATGGAAGCTCACTTCAAACTTAGCAGATGCGTCGCTACCCAACGATTCCAACATGTATCAACATTTTTATCGCGGGCCTTGAGCGTGGAGACCGAATCCAGAAATTCCGTAACGAAAATAACCTAACACCCTCCACTCCGACCGGCACAGCGGTGATATTGCCATCTATCGATGAATAGCAGAACTTTTAATGACTTTTTGAAATATCACGCTTGTCTCTTTAGTTCAGCAACTCGCCTCTAGGTGGCATTAGTTGTATCGGCGTTACTGCGCATGCGTAATCCCCCTCTTCACCCCGCAATCTCAATCAAAAACAAAGGAAAAAAAAAAACTGCATAAATAAAATCAATTAATAATTATAATTGCATAAGTTGATAAAAAATGCAATAGCTTTACCGCGGCAGTCTCCGAGTGCCACACGTCTAATTTTTGAACTTCAATCATGAACATCTCTGTATTTTATAAAACCTTTGATTATTATTAAGTTCTATCCGGTTTCCCTCCACCGATCCGCATTGGAGCATCATGATGGAGTATGCTCTAGACCTCCCGCAGATTTGTTTTTAGGGGAGACCAGTGCCAAGTAAAACGCTGACAACTTAAAATGTAAAAACTATTATATTAACAAAGCTTTATGATAAAAATCGGCCTAATGTTACTTAGGTAACGGATGGACGGGCCGTACAAGTACTCCGACCTCAGTAATCTGACCCCAACTAGACAGAGCCAGTACTATGGGTGTAGAGACTGATATACATACATATATGTATTTATAAATACATACATAAATAGATATTAACATCCAGACACTGAACAAACACAAGTGATTGTCACACGAATGTTTGTGGGATTCAAACCCACGACCCCTGGCGCAGAAGATAGGATCGCTACCGATTGCGTCCTAAGGCCAGTTATTTAATTATTTTTTGATTTAATTTAACATTTAATAATATTAAGATCTGTATTTACAATAAGTAAGTGAATTGAATGGCTTCCCCGAATCTGGTCTGTTTAACATGGCTATAAAGAGCAAAATGTCGGCTAATTGGTATGGTGAAGTGCGACATCACTAATTGTTGAATACTTTTGTTAATTTTTGTCTTATTTTTTCAAATAGCTAGTACCGCCAAAGTGTGATTTCGGCAGTAAACTAAGTAAACTAATCTCACATAGATTAGTTTGCCTATGTAAAACGTTTACTTTTTTTCAGTTATGCAGAAAAACGATTTGTAATATGTATTATCATTTATATTTGACATGCCACATGTACAATATTTTGCCACAGTATGCGTTGTGTCAAGATATTGATGTCATGTAAAAACTGTCAAAATTACACTTTGGCTAGTTGACTTTTGTACCGACGATATATAGCTGTATGATTCCAATAAAATATATAGTAAAATGTTACTCACCAATCGAACTACTGTCCCTCGAGTCCCCGTGCGCTGTGCCAAGTGTTCCCTGGCCCTCATCGGTGTCCTGTCCCTCTTCATCATCATATTTAACTGTTTCAACTTTAATATAATGCTGCTCAATATTTTCAGTCCCATATCTTTCATTCTCATTGTGAATCTCATCCGGTTCAATTTTAACAGTGACAAGACAGTCCTTTGTGTCGTTGTCACTTTCTTCCTTCAAATATTCAATTTTGACATCATACTGGCCCATTGGTGTGGTTTCGTCGTCAGGATCCAATTGTTCCTGTTTGATCTAAAACAGAAAAAAACATTACTGCATTTTAGTATGATTTTTTTTTCTACATTATTGACACCTCTAAAGAGGTATACAATGGGCGGACTTAATGTATTAGTATTTACTACATTTCTCTCACAGAGCTAAGCGTAGTGTAGTAAGACGGCTTTCCAGCTCAGCCCAGCTTTATTATTATTATTGTTTATTAATGCACTAGCAGCTCCTAGAGCTGATACGTGCATATCACTGCGCTTGTGTTCAATTTCACAGTTTTTATACTTATTTAATGATTTTTTTAGACAACTGGAAGATGCTAACCTTAGGTATGCAGCAGGGCGCTGCCCCCGGCCGCAGGGCGCCGTCTCCGAGCAGGTCCTGGGGCTGGAAGTGCGAGCAGCACACCGCGCCGGGGGCCGCGCGCGCCAGCCCCAGCGCCGCCAGCCACTGCCCCCGCTGGGTCGGCTCTGACGGGAATCTGAACGCAAAGTACTGCGTAACAACAACAGTTGAAATTTTTCCATGTTTATTCCAGTTGAAATTACTAAAACTCATAAAGTTCTGCACAAAAACAAGCCTAAATCTGAGTCAAAAAATGACTGAATTGGTCACAGACCAATTTCTTTTTTTGTACCATAACAGTGTTAAATTATATTTGTTGGCATTTTGGGAAGTGGACATTTACATTGGGAAGACCCTGTATTAACGATTTTAACCGAGATTAACATAGCAACGAGGTTTATCGTCGAAACGAATTTTACCGCGGCAACGAGTGAGCAATAGGGGGGACTATTGCTACATTGAGCCTTTCCATTGAACGAACTATAGAGATAGCCTGTGTAGAGCTAACGCATTGTATTATAGTTAGTATCTATAGACCACCTAGTGCATGTTATGAAGAATTTGAATTAGTTTTGGAACAATTATTATTGTTACGTGTTAGGGTTCGAAGGATTTGGAGAGAAAGACCTGCTGACTCAATGAAGGCTTTATTCACTAGCACTAACAAAAAGCACTAGGTCAAACACTAAACACTAGGTCCAACACAATGCACTAGGTCCAAACACAAAGCACTAACGATGTCCTAGGTCGTAAGCCAAGTCGTAGGTTTCACTTGTTTCACTCCGGTATCACTTGTTTTCACTTCGAAGTCGCCTCGAAAGCTCGAACTGAACTGCTCTCACGGCCCTCCCCGCGACTATTTATACGTGCCGTCGCGAGTACTAGACGATTCTGGAAAGATACCGCGTGTTCCCGAACACGCGAGAATACAGGCCCACTAACGCCATCTAGTATCGAGTCGGGATATCACGTTGTCTATGCGTTCACTGAGTGGTTCCACCAGCGGCGCTAGATGGCGCTAGCTTCCCTGTGCCTTCGTAACACCACTCCCCTCTTAGCGATGCTCGTCCCGAGCATCGTTGTTGCTGCCATGGTAACGCGCCAGACGGTCTATGTGTACCACTTTGAATGCCCCTCTTGGTTGCTTTTGAATCCTATAAGTCACATCATTCAGTCGCGTAACCACTTTGTATGGACCGTCCCACTTGGTCTGCAACTTTGGAGATTTTCCTTTCCGGCGAGTTGGGTTATGCAGCTACACCAGTGACCCTTCCTCGAAGCCGCTCGTGTTCGATTTCCGGTCGTATCTGGTTTTCATGCCCTCACTTGACCGTAACCCATTTTCCCGTACCAAGGCGTGTATATAGCGCATTTTTTCCCTTAAATTGCAGACATAGTCTTGTACGGTCTCTGGTCCCTCCGGTGACCCTCCTGTCAATAGATCTACTGGTATTCGTAGTTCTCTACCGTAATTGACATACGCCGGGGTAGCTTTTATGCTCTCATGCTCGGCGGTTCGGTACGACAGAAGGAAGAGTGGTATATACTTGTCCCAATCCTTTTGTTTGTCGTCTACCAATTTCGCCAAATGCCTCTCCAGAGTCTGGTTAAACCTCTCAACCATTCCATCAGACTGTGGATGGTACGCGGTGGTCCTCGTCTTATGCATGCCCAAAATTTTGCACACTTCCTGGAATACTTGCGATTCGAAGTTCCTGCCCTGATCAGAATGGATTTCTAGAGGCACACCAAAGCGACATATCACTTCTTCGACTAACTTAGAAGCGACTGTTGTAGCTTCTTGGTTTGGTATGGCGAATACTTCGGGCCATTTGGTGAAGTAGTCCATGACGACCATAAAATACTTGTTACCCGATTCCGTTACAGGAAATGGCCCAGCTACGTCAACTGCTATTCGTTCCCACGGTGCACCGACGTTATACAACCGCAGGTTCCCACGGCTCCTGGTCTGTGGTCCTTTTACAGCAGCGCAGGTAGTACATTTGCGGCACCAATCCTGTACATCATCTCGACAATGCAACCAGTAGAATCGTTCTCGCACTTTTGTTAACGTCCTCTTGACACCTAGATGACCTCCTGATACGCCATCATGTATTTCACGGAGCACATCTGGTACTCTCGTTCTTGGGACAATGATCTGAAGATGAAACTCTCTGCCGTTAGTCTTCTCCCATTTCCGGTAGAGTATTCCGTTTTGCAGTATCAGACTGTCCCATTGCGCCCAGTACGCCTTAGTGACAGCGCCAGTGGGTGCAACCTCGCTCCAGATTGGTTTTACGTCACCCCGTTTCTTCCATGTGATGATGTGCCGAAGGTCGTCATCTCTTTCTTGAGCCTCCCTCATAGCATCATTCTCCCAGAGACCCAAAGGACTTGTTCTCGTTAGCTTTAATGTTACTTCATGAGATTCCTGCTTAACACAATGTTTGCAGTCTTCCGAACACGGCCTTCGTGAGAGTGCATCGGCATTCCCATGCGTCTTTCCGCTGCGGTGTTCCGTCTCGAAGTCATACTCCTGGAGCTGTTCAATCCATCGAGCTACTTGACCTTCTGGGTTCTTGAATTGCAGTAGCCACTTCAAGGCTGCGTGATCAGTTCGCAGTAGAAACGGTCTGCCGATCAGATATTTGTTGAAATGTTGTAGCGTCTTTACAACCGCCAAGAGTTCTCTTCTTGTCACACAGTAGTTTCTCTCTGGCCTGGATAAAGATTTGCTGAAATATGCAATAACAACTTCTCTTTCACCCTGTTTTTGAGATAACACCCCTCCGATGGCCGTGTTGCTTGCATCCGTGTCGACTATAAACCGACCTTCAGTTTGTGGATACCCCAGGATTGGTGTTTCACATAGATGTTTCTTCAGTCTCTGAAAAGAATCTTCACAAGTCTCATCCCAACTAAATTGTCGTTTATCTTCTGTCAGCCGATGTAATGGCTTGGCTATCTCTGAAAATCCCTGAACAAAACGCCTGTAGTATGAGCATAGGCCGAGGAATGCCCGCACTTCGGTTTTGTCCTTAGGGGTAGGCCATTTTTGAACTGCTTCCAGTTTCTCCGGGTCTGTCTGGATTCCATCACTGGAGATAACATGGCCGAGATAATTGACCTTACTCCTGAATAAACGACACTTTTTCGGGTTCAACTTTAATTTGGCTCCCTCTATTTTGGTGAAAACTCGCTCCAAGTTTCGCAAATGGTCCTCGAAGTCACGGCCGACAATGATGACGTCATCTAAGTAGACTAAGCAAGCCTCTCCAACTAAGCCTGCCAGTACACACTCCATGAGTCGCTCAAATGTGGCAGGTGCGTTGCACAATCCGAAGGGCATGACGTTAAATTGCCATAAACCTTTTCCGGTCGAGAAAGCTGTCTTCTCCTTGTCCTTTGGATGAATTTCCACCTGCCAGTATCCAGATTTCAGGTCTAGGGTCGAGAACCATTTCATGCCACTCAAGGTATCCAAAGTGTCGTCGATTCGAGGTAACGGGTAACTGTCCTTCTTAGTGACATCATTGAGACGCCTATAGTCCACACAGAATCTCGTGCTACCATCTTTCTTCTTCACTAATACAACAGGTGAGCACCACGGACTTGCAGACGGTTCAATAATCTTATTCTTTCTCATGTCCTCCAAAAGGCCTTCAACTTCTTTTTCCTTTGCAATTGGTATCCGTCTTGCTCGTTGACGAATTGGTCTCTCGCTTCCGGTATCTATCCTGTGCTGAACCATCGACGTTCTTCCAAGGTCCCCTTCTTGACTGGAGAAGATATTCGCGTAGCGCTGTAAAAACTTCTTAGCTTTCATTTTCTGCGAATAAGTCAGATTACTCTTGCAGTCATCGAGTAGCTCAGTCACTATTCCGTAGTTGTTGCTGTTTGCTGAGTCCGTGCCTGTCATCGAACTACACTTTTTCATCCAGACAACTTCCTCGCACTTTCCAATGACGTCACCTTTGTTCAAGCAGATCTCGCGATCAGCGTTACTGCTTCCACTAACAAGGGTTCTCGCCGTCATCCGTTTTTGCGCCGATGTCTTGGTAGGTGTGTCTTCGATCAACACGCATCTGTTTGACTTTTTCTTTCCCTGATCCCGGGCAGGGGACGAAGCCCCTTGCTTCTTCAGCTCCTCTATTTGTTTCTCGATCCTTTTCATCCTTGTCATCTGGGTCTCCTTCTGAGGGCAGTTGAGCTGAAGATGGCCCCTCTCGCCACACTTGTAGCACATGACTCCATATCTTTTCTTCGTAGGAGCCTTAACCTCCTTGACTTCCTCAGAAACCTCGCGGATCTTATGGGTCTGCTGTATATCATGGCGAACAGCCTCGACCTCCAAAGCATGCGCCAGTGCTTCCTTTAGCGAGGTATGGTGACGAAGCCTCACTGCAGCTCTGACCTCCAGGTCTTTGATTCCGTCGACAAATGCTTGAACAATCTTCGTGTTTACCATCTTGGTATCGGCTCCTGGGTGTGCCTTCCTGACGAGTTTTCCAATTTCCACCGCCCATTGTTGTAGTCCTTCTCCTGAGCGTTGGACTCTGTCACGCAGTTGGGCACGGAACACGTGCTCCAGGTGTCGCTCCCCGTATCTGGATTCAAGTGCCTCCATCAGGTCTTGGAACCCATTTCCTGTATGTGCTTCCAGGACTGACAAAGCTTGCCCTCTGAGCGCAACAGTGAGAGCGGTCAGGCACTGTTCCTCCGTCCATCCATTGGCAGTAGCAACAGTCTGGAATTGCTGACGATAAGCGTTCCAAGAAGTAGCGCCGTCGTATGGCGGCACTTTCACTCTTGGTCCTTGCGCCACTCCGGTAGTTCCACTAGACATCGCAACTCCCATGGTTTCAAGCCGCACCACTTTCTTTTGTAGTTCAGCGAGGCCGGTTTTCACATTTTCAACATCCAATCCCAACCCGGTAACTCGTTCTTCCACCATGTCGACATCTTTCCGAAGCTTAATCACCGTGTCACTAACATCATTTATAGCCAGAAGCGCTTTTTCTTGGAGGTCTTTTTGTTGCTCTTGTGATTCTCGAATCGCTCTGATTTCAGCCTTTTGAAACTCTTGAATCGTAGTCAGCTTGCGTTCCTGTGACTCTTGCAAGGCACCGAGCTTGCGTTCTTGTGACTCTTGCAAATCGCCGAGCCTGCGTTCGTGTGACTCCTTCATTGCCTTAATTTCAGCCCTTTGCAGCTCCATTAATTCAATTAAACTTCCTAATTGAAGAGCCACTTGAGGGGCTGTAGAAGCTACGGTGCCGCTGGTGGGCGTGGCTTGTCTGGTGGGCGTGGCCTTAGTGGGCGTGGCCCGGTGGGCGGAGCCAGTGGGCGTGGCTTGGGCCAAAGTGGGCGGGGCCTGAGCCTGGGTGGGCGGAGCCTGAGGGGCGTGGCCTGGTGGGCGGGGCCAGTGGACGGGGCCTGAGGGGCGTGGTCAGTGGGCGTGGCTTGGTAGGCGGGGCCAGTGGGCGGAGCTTGGTCCCCAGTTGTGGCCTCAGCAGCTCGTTGTGCCCTTGTCCTGACGCCCTCCTGTAAGTCCTCTCTCGGAGTCAATGGCATCTCCAAATCTCACTTCCGACACCAGTTGTTACGTGTTAGGGTTCGAAGGATTTGGAGAGAAAGACCTGCTGACTCAATGAAGGCTTTATTCACTAGCACTAACAAAAAGCACTAGGTCAAACACTAAACACTAGGTCCAACACAATGCACTAGGTCCAAACACAAAGCACTAACGATGTCCTAGGTCGTAAGCCAAGTCGTAGGTTTCACTTGTTTCACTCCGGTATCACTTGTTTTCACTTCGAAGTCGCCTCGAAAGCTCGAACTGAACTGCTCTCACGGCCCTCCCCGCGACTATTTATACGTGCCGTCGCGAGTACTAGACGATTCTGGAAAGATACCGCGTGTTCCCGAACACGCGAGAATACAGGCCCACTAACGCCATCTAGTATCGAGTCGGGATATCACGTTGTCTATGCGTTCACTGAGTGGTTCCACCAGCGGCGCTAGATGGCGCTAGCTTCCCTGTGCCTTCGTAACATTATTAAAAGTATCAGGAAAAAAAGGCAAGGACATAATAGTGTGTGGAGATTTTAATATAAATTTATTGGACAATACATCTTTAAGTGTTAAGTTTCTATCTTTATTTAAATGTAATAATCTTATTAACCAGTTCTTAGAACCAACTCGAATAACAGATACCACAGCAACATGTATTGATAACATTTTCACAGATGGGACACCTGTCTACTCGGGTATTATCCATAAACTCAGTTCTGATCACTGTGGTCAGTTGGTTTCTTTTAAGTATAATAATAAGGATAAACAGGTTAGTAAGAGCAGTGTGGTCGTTCCTGTGACTGAAAAACGAATGGAGAGGTTTAGGAACATAATGAAAGACCGGATTACAATACTGGAAAAGTTCCCAAAAATGTTCCCAACAGTGGACAAACAAATAAAACAATTTAGTATTCAGAGCGAATTCAAAAAATAATTTTATTGCTTTTGATTTACGTATTCTACAATAAAACTCAATAGCGTGATTCACGTCTGCTTTTAGTAACGCCATCTATTGGCGGCTAGACGAACTACATATTATTATCATAGCGTTGTCCATTCCGCCCACCATGGACAGAATGTCCATAAGTAAAGTTATACAAATCAAAAGACACCGTACAAAGAAAGAGATAACATTTTGCATTTACTAGCTACCCGCCCACCATTGAGTGTGGGTGACATCAGATTTAACTATCTAAGATGTAACACAATAAGACAACAGAAATTATTAATAGTACTAACGCAGTAGTACTGCATACAAAAAACACTAAAGATACAGGGTATATCTACTACTACACTATCTATCTCTAGAAAAATAAGTGTCTAACCACAACAAGAAATACAAAAATTCAGTTTCAAAACAAGAAATAACACAGTCTCAAATTTAAAGAAACTACTGTAAACATGACAAAATCAAAAAAAAAAAAAACACAAAGCTCTAATGAACAAAATAGATAATATGACAAATTTTTAATCCTTTGTAACAGGCAACACAATTAACTTAGATACAGGCCGTTTTATAATGGAGCCTTTGCATCGCAATGACACAACGCGCGTAAGGTTGTCCAAGCCTGTATGCTTGTGAGTGATGATACCATAAAGCCATCTAGCAGGTGGAAGATCGTTTTCTTTCACCAAAACTATGTCTCCTACATCGGGCTCAGGAGTTATCTGAGACCATTTATATCGATTATAGAATTGTGTTAAATATTCATGAGACCATCTTCTCCAGAAGTCCTGCATTAAACGCTGTGTCAGATGCCATCGTTTCAAGCTACTCACGTTAAATGTCTCAAAATTACAATCAGGAGGCAAAACAAGAGGTTCACCGACGAGAAAATGTCCAGGCGTTAGTGGGAATGGATCTTCAGGATTGCTACTGATCTGTGAGAGTGGGCGAGAGTTCAGACAAGCCTCTATTTGTGCCAAAACTGTTGTTATCTCTTCAAAAGTCAAAGTATGGTTGCCTATGATTCTTTTGAGATGATGTTTGGTCGATTTCACCCCTGACTCCCATAGCCCACCAAAGTTTGGAGAGTGGGGGGGGATAAAATGCCAATTTGTACCTTTATTGCCTAACCACTCAGCAATCTCACCAACTACACTGGATTTTTCCTTAGAAAACAATTTTTGCAATTCCCTATTGGCTCCAACGAAAGTTGTGCCATTATCGCTCCAGAGATCGGAGCAGTGTCCGCGTCTGGCTGTAAATCTCTTGAAGGCAGCTAGGAAGGCGTCAGAAGTCATATCGCTGACGACTTCTAGATGTATAGCTCTCGTAGACATGCAGACGAAAATGCAGATATAGCCTTTAGTGGAGCGGTAGCCTCGACCTTTCGTAGGCCGGACGAAAATGGGACCCGCGTAATCAACGCCACTTCTTGAAAAGGGTCGGCAAGGCGTTGCTCTTGCTTCTGGCAGTTGGCCCATCAACTGCTGGTTAGATTGAGCGGCATGACGAACACATATCACGCATTTCCTAACAAATTTCCTAACAAGACCCTTTGCATTGATGACCCAATACTTCGTTCTCAAGTAATTGAGCATCAATTGTGGCCCACCTTGTAATGTATGATCGTGAGCATGAGATACTAACAGGTCTGTGAACGGTGACGCGTGAGGAATGAGCACAGGATTTTTCATATTTTCTGGGATTTTAGCGTGGCGCAAGCGACCACCCACTCTAAGAACATCACTGTGATCGAGGTAAGGATTCAACGAGGTAATTATGCTTTTATTTTTTACTTTTCCAAATTTCTTTAACATGTCTATTTCTTCCTTGAAATACCGCGCTTGACATAATTTTATACAAGTGAGTAACGCTTCACGTAACTCAACGGAATTTAACCAAGTAGTTTTAATTTTAGTTTTATTTTCAGGTTTTAACATTAAGAATCTCCTACAATACGCGACAACTCTGGTAAGTGTGGTTAGTGAAGAAAATTTGGTAAGTATGTCTTCTGAATCATGAGTAACTATGTGACTGGAAACTTTAATCTTTCTTTCTTCTACATTTGTTTGCTTAATTTCCCCTTTACTGTACTCTAGTTCTTTATTTTTCAGCCACCTTGGACCTGATTTCCAGAGCTGCAGTTCAACTAACTCAGACGGTAAGATACCCCGAGAAGCACAATCAGCGGGATTATCAGAAGATTGGACGTGTGACCACTGATGAGCATCCATGAGTGTAAGTATTTCTGACACCCTGTTCGCCACGAAGGTTTTCCACCTACTAGGGTGGCTTCTAAGCCACGCCAATACTACAGATGAGTCGGTCCACGCGTGGACATTCTCCCTGCCGATTCCTAACACGTCGGAGGCTTCATGAAGCAGTTTTGCAAGCAACACTGCTCCACACAGCTCTAGCCTTGGGATGCTCACTTGCTTGATTGGAGACACCTTTGTCTTGGATGTCACTAAATTAACATGAATTTCTCCATGTTCATTTATTACTCTAGCATAAACCACCGCTGCATATGCATCATTGGATGCATCACAAAATCCCTGCAGCTGGATAAATTCCCCTCTACGAACTCCAAGCCACCTAGGAATACAAAAATTGGTAAGCTTACTGAGACTATTACGATAGGCAATCCACTCATTTAACAGATCATGTGTTAGCTCGTCGTCCCAGCCGATGCCTGACAACCAAAGTTTTTGTATAAATATTTTGGCTGTTATCACACAGGGCGCTATCCACCCCAGTGGATCGTATAGCTTAGCGATATCAGATATGACCCTACGCTTAGTCACGGGTGTCACCAATGCAGGAAGTTGAACCATATATTTAAATTCATCATTTGCTCTATTCCATGCCAAACCTAAAATTTTTAAGATTTCATCTGACTTTAATTCTAAACTATTTTGTATTTCTGTTTTCTCTATCTCAATTTCATGTAACAATTTATCATTGTTACTGGACCACTTCTGCAGTTGGAAACCACCACGGCTAAGCATCTGATTCATACTTTTGTAAATATCTTTCCCTTCTGATACACTTTCGCAGCCCGTCATGAGATCGTCAACGTAAAAGTCCTTCAACACACGCTCTGACATAGAAGGGAAATCGTGACCTTCATCATATGCCAGTTGTTGCAAACATCGAACAGCTAGGTACGGTGCTGAAGACGTACCGAATGTTACTCGTAAGAGACGGAAGTGCTGCAATTCAGTGTCTGGACTATCACGCCAAATAAGTCGTTGATAGTCTGCGTCATCATGGAAGACCTTGACCTGCCTGTACATTTTGATAATGTCTGCTACCAAAGCAATAGGATGGCGACGCCATCGCATAAGTATATGTCGCAGATCAGGTTGTAGTGCAGGGCCCACCATCAAACCATCATTTAATGACACACCGTTGGAATCAGGACAAGATGCATCGAACACAACTCTCAATTTAGTTGTACTCTTGTCACTCCTCAAAACGGCATGGTGAGGCAGATACACGACGCCTGATTTACCTATCTCTGGCCTAGGGATACATTCCATGTGACCTAATTCTAAATAATCATTAATGACGCTAGCATAATGATCTTTAAATTCTGGGTTGTGACGAAACTTATTCTCTAAGGTGTGAAAACGTTTGCGAGCTATGTTTTCTGAGCCACTGTAGTTGCGACTCGAATCCTCAGATTTGAAAGGGAGTTTGACGATGTATCGCCCGCATTCATCCCTTTTGGTGGTTTCAGAAAATATTTGCTCACATCTCTTCTCTTCGTCTGTCAGAAGAGGTTTACGTACTAAGAAATCGTCGGATTCCAGTTCCCAGAATCTTTTGAGTAGATCGTTTTCGTTGATCTGAACGTGTAAGCTAACTACAACATTATGACACTTCTCAGAACTATGGTGAATGGGTGGATGCACTTCGCCAGATAAGATCCAACCGAGCGTCGTGTTTTGTGCGACTGGCTCCCCCGGTGGACCTTTGCTCAAACCTTCTAACAATATATGGCTGTACACACCCGTGCCAAAAATCAAATCGATCTTACTTGGCATTCCATAAGATGGATCTGCTAAATCCATAGAAGAGAGTGTTGATGGAACATGAACTATTTTCCTTTCAGGAAGGATAGAGGTAAGTTTATTTAAAACATACGCTTTGACACTAAAAACATATGATTGGTCGAGGCGTGAATGAACTTTGATTTCAACCAATGCCTTACACGGCAAAGTATCACGCACGTCATCACCCAACCTGGATACACTAGCTTTCATCGGGACCTTCCTTAACCCAAGTAACTGAACGGCTGACTCCGAAATGAATGAAGCCTGAGAGCCCTGATCTAACAGCGCTCTTAAAACAATGGTCGTTCCAGTTACTGTTTCGACCTCAACTAAGGCCGTGGCCAATAACGATTGGCTTTGAATGTCCGAGAAGCATGAAACTACATTAATGGAATCGCTCTGTGATGTAGCTGCTGCCGCAGCTGCAACGTTTGTCTCGTCGGCTGACCCCTTATTGGCAACCGATTTTGGAACAAATTTGGGATGTAGAAGTGAGTGGTGTTTTTTATGACAGACACGACATCTGGAGGACTGGCGACATGAATTCACAGTGTGATTTTCACCTAAGCAATTGTAGCACAAACCTTTGGCTTGTACAAAACTACGGCGCGCATCGACATTTTCATTTGCAAATTTCTTACAATTGATTAACTTATGCGAATCAGAACAAAAAGTACAAGATGGAGTAACAATGTGAAGTGATTTTAAATTCTTAGTATAAGTGGTTTTTGTCTTGGCATCGAGGAACTCAAGTGATCTAAAGCGATGCTCCAAGAATTCCGTAAAATTAGATAGCTTAGGAAGTTCGTTGGATAACTCGCTAATTTTAACCTCCCACAATCTGCGCGATTCCGTGTCTAATTTTAAACTTACGATGTAGATAACAATTATATCCCATGACTTTGTATCTGTACCCAAATTATTCAAAGCATGTAAGCATTCATTAGTGGTATCCAAAAGTTCCTTCAATGCCGAGGCAGACTCAGATTTACAAGTGTTATGATGAAACAAACGTTTAAGAATACAATTACACAAATGTCTTTTATTATCAAACCGTTTTTCTATTTGTTGCCAACATTGTTTGTAATTATCTGCAGTTGTGGGTATTTGACGAATTAATTGTTCCGCTTCGCCGGTCAAATAACCCTTTAAATAGTGCAGCTTCTGTACATCATCTAGACTATCATTAGTGTGCACTAGTGACTTAAACAAATCCCTGAACGTTGTCCATTCCTCGTATTTACCCGAGAACGTAGGTATTGTTATCTTTGGAAGTTTAACTGTTGAAGGTGACGACAACACAATACCCTCAGTCGAAGTACTCGCCCGCTGTTTACATAATTCAGTTAAATATTTTCTAAGTTCACATTTATAATCAATGTAGATGTCCTCGGTTTTTTCATATAGATCGTTTTGAATATACTTCGTTTTGTTTAATTCGACCTCGTCATAGTCTTTTATCAGACTCTGGTGTTGGTTTTTAAAATCAACCCATAATTGTTCTAAGTTATCAAGCCTTGTCTCAACGTAAACATCCGTAATGCGCTCTCTTGGCGATTTCTTAAAATTAATTTGAGCCTTTGAAATTCTAGAATTCAAGTCCGTTAGCAATTTCAAACCTTTCTCCATGTTTGAATTTAATTAATTTTACTCAAAGTTGATGTTTAATTTAAGGTTGATAATTAATTTTAATGTGAACCGTCAAATTTATCTTGATGAAATGTGAAATTATCAATAGGACGAACAGTTAATCAAATTAATCTCGATGCAATTAATTGTAAATAGTTCATAAGACGAAATAGGACACTTCAATTATTTGTGCAAACAAATCTTGATATTTATAGTACACATACACGATAAACACTTGAAATCTTCTGAGTTATAAAGAGTCAAAAGTACTTACAGCTTTCTTCCAAACACTTGTACTCACTTATTGTTTACACTTTGCACTTATTATACTTCACTTTCTTGCTGACTTCTTCTTGCTTGACTTCGTCGCCGCAGGCGGAGCTTGTTCCACCTGTGGGCAGTGCTATCAGCAGCGATCCACTACTGTGTCAGCACTGTATATGGGCTTATCCAGACCATGCCTTACATCCGGCTCGAAGGACCATGGAAAAGTTCCCAAAAATGTTCCCAACAGTGGACAAACAAATAAAACAAATATTTAGTATTCAGAGCGAATTCAAAAAATAATTTTATTGCTTTTGATTTACGTATTCTACAATAAAACTCAATAGCGTGATTCACGTCTGCTTTTAGTAACGCCATCTATTGGCGGCTAGACGAACTACATATTATTATCATAGCGTTGTCCAAATACCATCTAATGAAACTGTAAATGAGCAATATAGTTTATTATGTTTTCATATAAATAACGCCTATAAATCTGTATTTACTGCCAAAAAAATCTCTCCGAAGAATTGTAAATCGTTCAATGATTGGGCGACTACGGGAATCTTTAGAAGTAGGCAAAAGTTATATGACCTTTTACACGAGAAGTCATATAATACAAGTAAAGCCTTTAGCGACTATGTAAGAAATTACTCTAAAATATTTAAGGTAGTTTGTTCCACGGCTAAGTCAATGCACATAAGAAACAAGATTAGAAATAGCTGTAATAAAATTAAAATGACTTGGAATATTATTAATGCGGAAACTGGAAGAGTCAGAAAACGCGATGGTGTCAGTGAGCTTTTCATTGCCAATTCTTATATTAGAACCGATAAACAGATAGCATCAGCATTTGAAAAGTACTTTGCTGACGTTCCAGTTTTAACCACTAAATCGCTGGGGTCTTCTCCCGACGTCGCTGAATCGTTGCTTAAGAAAAATGTAAATGCATGCAAAGGTAATTTCTCTTTCCGACCCACAGACGCCAATGAAATTATAAAAATATTTAAATCATTAGAAATTAAGAACACCACAGATCTATGGGGTATATCGGTTAAACTTATAAGTACAATTATAGATGTAATAGCACCCCACCTAGCTTTAATATTTAACAACTGTATTATAAGTGGAGAGTTTCCTGACCTAATGAAGCAAAGCAAAGTGATACCTTTGTTCAAGTCCGGAAATAGTACAGATCCAACCAACTACAGGCCGATTTCAATTTTACCGGCTTGTAGTAAGATATTTGAGAAAGTAATTCTTCAGCAACTTCTTAGCTACTTTACAAGTAATAAACTCCTGCATAACAAACAGTTTGGCTTTACAAAAGGCCGTTCAACAACTGATGCGGGAGTTGAACTATTTACTGATATTATCAATGCTTGGGAGGATTCACTAGATGCACTGGGCATATTCTGTGATTTATCCAAGGCATTTGATTGTGTACAGCATGAAACCTTAATCAGGAAACTCAATCACTATGGCATTAAAAATACCGCACTGAAACTTCTGATTTCTTATCTCAGCGAAAGAACTCAGAAAGTCGAAGTAAACGGTACAAGATCGTCTGGGTCTTTAGTACAGATGGGGGTCCCACAAGGATCGATTCTGGGTCCATTCCTGTTTTTAATATATATTAACGATCTACCATATATGGTAGAGAATAATAACGAGATTGTATTGTTTGCGGATGACACCTCATTAATTTTCAAATTAAATAGGCAACAAACTAACTATGACGATGTGAACAATGCTCTCTCTGAAGTGGTGCATTGGTTTAGCGTTAATAACCTACACTTGAATAGTAATAAAACCAATTGCATAAAATTTTCAGCACCTAATGTGAAACAAGTAGATAAGCAACCAGAACTAAATGGTGATAAACTGAACTTAGTTAGCTCGACTGTTTTCCTTGGAATCACCATTGATTCGAAGTTGCAGTGGGGACCCCATATCTGTCGACTGGCGGATAGACTAAGTTCTGCAGCTTACGCGGTTA
The DNA here is from genome assembly GCA_944567765.1 of Carterocephalus palaemon. Classification (NCBI taxonomy): domain Eukaryota; kingdom Metazoa; phylum Arthropoda; class Insecta; order Lepidoptera; family Hesperiidae; genus Carterocephalus; species Carterocephalus palaemon. The sequence goes on from OX155666.1 coordinate 178,949, forward strand.
AAAGGATACGCTGTTTAGCGGATGTCGATACCGCTAGATTGGTCTATTTCAGTTACTTTCACAGTATTATGTCCTATGGCATTTTACTCTGGGGTAATGCAGCGGATGCTAATATTATTTTTATTTTGCAGAAAAGGGCTATCCGTTGTATATACAAAATGAGAAGTAGAGACTCCCTAAGAGAAAAATTTAAGGAAATAAACATCCTAACCCTTGCATCGCAGTACATCTATGAGAATCTTATGTATATTCGTAAAAATAGGCATCAGTTTGTAAGTCGTAGTGACCTAAATGCCTTACGCAATGTAACACTAAGGAACGGCCACAAATTAGCGTTTCCTAAATGCCGGCTTAGTAAGAAAAGTCGTTCCTTCATAGGAATGTCTATTCTAATATTCAATAAAGTCCCGGCTGCGGTTCAGTCTCTGCCTTTACACAGGTTTAAAAAAACCATCAAACAAACATTATGTCAAAAAGCTTATTATAATATTCAGGAGTATTTGGATGATAAGAAGGCATGGGACTGAATTAAACTCTGTCTCGTGTCTGTCCTAATCATATCATGGTCATACTGTACATTTTTCTGTAAAAATTAATTTGAATTTTAAAAGAGTACCGAGAGTTTTTTCCTCCGGCTTTTTTCTCTCTCGGCCTACACTAGGGCATAGGATAAGAATATTGTAAGTTATTCCTTAAGCCGATGACCAGGTAGATAGTCTATCGTGACTTAGAGCTTAGCTTAGTGGTAGGTAATTATTGTAAATTAGCCATAAGGCAGGTTAGGCACCTGTGTAGGATTAGCTATTCATTCAAGGATAAATAGCTCATCCTTTGCTTTATATTAATCAGTTTAGAATAGCATTATATCTCTTTAAGTAGTTTGTAGTTACCTAGACTTTCGTTAAGCGGGTGTAATCACCTCATAGCGAAATAAATTATTTGAATTTGAATTTTTGAATTGTATTGACGATCAGTACAGTATTTCATTTCTGCCATTCACTATTAGAAGAGTGGAAAGATTTGAAAGAAAGACCATATTATTGTATTCTCATCAGAACTACATACAGCTGCCAATTTTCATTACGCTACGATCCTTGGAAGATGGTTAAATAGGCTATCTTAGATTCCATTACATAGTTAGTTACATACAGGTCGACCTAATAAAAGTGTGTTAAAAATGATAGCAAATGGGTCTGCTCAGCCCAGTTGCGACAACACTGCAACACTGATTTTCGATACAGCCTGTTAAGTGAAAGTAGCTCAAACTAGCTAACAGTACCTGTTATTAATTAATATTATAATAAAAGAACTAAGATTAAAAACAAAAAAATAAAATAAAAAATTTAATAAATAAAAACGATGAAGATTCAACATTACTTGTATGTGACCGCAACAAAGGGAACAGTTACACACAGGTACACAGTTTTTTAGGTGGTAGAGCCTGTCTGGAACCAGTTAGGCTGGATATGAAACCTACTTGATTCCATTTAGTTTCCCCAGGCTAGTACCACTACCACCAAACACCACTGATGGGTGATGCTGCGTGCTCAAAAAAAAAACAATTGATCTTAAACTAAATGCTTCACCAAAATAATATATGTTCAGTAAAATCTGTTGCAGTAGGAGCACCAAATAAGTCTACACTCAGCTTAAGCTGCTGGGTCTGAGAAAAATCAATAGAGCTGATTTTCAGTGCAACCTATGTTTTGAGGCACGGTCCTGATTATTTTCAATGGTAATGTTTACAATTACCATCTATTGAACAATAAGGGTCGACTCACACTGGCGCAGAGTCGAAGCGTCGCGACGCGTCATGTTTTTCCGCCTACAGCATATTCAGCTCTATTGCTCTATTATTAAAGCACAGCTCGACTCCAGCCCGCTCGACACCAGCCGCGCGTCGACGCGCGCCACCATATTTACATAGCAGAAATTTGTACTTAAATAATAGAGCAATAGAGCTGATTAAGCTGTAGGCGGAAAAACATGACGCGTCGCGTCGCTTCTACTCTGCGCCAGTGTGAGTCGACCCTAAATGTATATGAACCAGCATGGTGTAGTGTGCTCTGTAAGTATACTATGACAATCCTGTCTGTTTTACTTTATTTCATGATAAGTGCGTGAATATTAGTCTTCCTTACTGGGGTGTGCATAAACAGGTGTTACAAAGATTTATCCACAGCAGCTGTTTACGAACATGAATATTTTCTAAGGTTACATATCTTCAGATTCGTCGCTTCCAGTTGCATATTACGAATCTATAAGCTATTTAGAAGACCTACGGCGGCCCAAAAACTTCCGACAGTTGCAGCCATTGGGTATGTAATATGTTTAATATTGTGATGGATCCTAGTAAAACATATTGCGAAATCTGGATTACATGATGAATACCATACGTGGTTGCCCTTACTTGTGAAAGGTAACATGCGAAGAATCGCTGCTATCTTTGACTTTAGAGTCTTGATTACATCCAGGAACTACACAACGCATTGTATACACTTAGATATGATATACACTTAAAGCACTATAGGAGAGCGATTAGATAATATACTTATGTAAATTATCCCAATTAATCTACGTTTTTTGTTAGATTTCGTTGATTTGATCACAGAAAAGTGGATTTGGATTTGTTTTTAACTTTCTGATGTTTCTCATGACACTTTTTGACTTTTTGTAAATGTAACCATAAACAAAAATAAGGAGGACATGCCAACAGTTTGTTGATCCTTAAAAAGGCCTGTATGACCATACAGCAAATGCCCATTTAAAAATGTGCTTGTTATAATAGGTTTTTGTGATCCTCAGTTAAATTTAACCACAGGTTAATATATTAGTAGGTAAGGCTAGACTTTAATATTTGCTTTCTGCCGCTTTCGGGAGATCAATCATGATATACGCCATAAAAATATCATAACCCTCCAAAGAGTACAAAATCGTTTCATGCGTACTGCCACGTGCTATCCATGGTTTGTGTGCAATGTGCATCGCGATATATAGCTACCAATTAAAGTACAGTTAGTGAAGCAGCACTCAAAGTCCTAGATTATTAAGGCTACCAAACATCCAAATCCATTGGTGGTATAATCAACTGATTACCTACTGGCGGTACTGGAACCGGGAGTACCAGTTCGATTTAGAAGACCAAGACATGTGATAAGACCCTGATGACATAATCATTATTGCTGACAAACTACACCACAATACATGTACGTACACTGTCCCCGCCGGCAGGAACGAAGATACATCTTTCGAACAGCCAATACGAGGATGGATCAATGAATTGCACCCACACACTTGAAGGAGTAAATCCTTTACCTTTTGTTTTGAGCTCTTTGAACCCTATTCGGTGACGCCGTAAAGGTTTTTATTTTTATAACCATACAGCAAAAGTTCAATCGAAAATGTTAAGAAAATCTTGTCACAGGCACAGATTTATTAATATTATAATAAATAACCACAGTCACGTAGTATCTCTAGCTAGTTTGTGAGTCACACAAAGCAAAAAAGTCACAGGAACAGGAAAGCAGCGTTTCGATGAGTTTGCCACAGTGTCTTTAAATTACTATACTCTTTGCATTGCACAGTCTTGTACTATTAATTATGTATTCTGAGGAATCTGTGGCACAGTGGCTAGCTACTGATATTAATCTGTGGAACAGTGCAATACCTTGTTTATAGCACAGAGTACATTAAATATACTGAATCATCAGTCTTTTTACGACGGCACGCCATCTATTAAGCTAGGAACGAACTATTTATACAATATACAGCTCTATCTATGCATAGTGTGTTTATGTATAGTTATGTAGTATTACAATAGTTGGGAATTTGATATTTCAATTTAATTTTCTTTTGTTGTCAATTGCCATAAACATTCTGTACATTCACAATATTCTGCAAATTGGTCGTTTGCTATGTTTAATGTGACTTTATATTGTAAGTGTATACGGCAACAAATGAAAATTAAATTGAAATTAAATCATATAAAGACTTTTATGTTTTGTAATAAAAAACAAGACTCAAATCAATATTTATATTAATTCTTTTTTTTTAACGCTGCACTGCTAGTTTCTTTATTATATCACCTTCATTAACCTCTACTCTGGTGCCATTCAATATTTTATAAACATCACGGCACCAGTTACATTAAAATAATCTACAGATTAAATCTGAAAAATATTCGATCAATGCTGTCTTATGCTTATAACATTCAAATATATTGAAGTTTGTTTGCGATAATATTAATCAATGTTTTACAGTAGGTAATATCTTATTTCATTAATTTCACTGTGTTTTTCCAATACATGATATATTATAGTATCTTGCATGGTAGAAAATAATTTTACCAAATCTTCAGAAGGGTAGGTAAGATTTCTTCTAAAAGTGAAATACTCTCTTCGTATCTAATATTTCGAAAAACAGATTATTCATAGCACGCATGTTTTTGCATAAATCTTCTTCTCAATTGTACCCCCTAGAATGACTGCTTATATTAATAATGATGCAAATGCTGATTCGAAGCCAGACGGAGTAGGTGAGATATTTCTACATCCATGGCTTTGGATACAGCCAAAAAAGTTTTCAAGGGGGTCCTGGTTAAAATGTCGCATCCAAATAGATTTAATGTTATATTCATTGAATAGTCTTGTTTTCAAGTAGTCGACATTGTCAAATGTTTGCAACTGGTTACTTATTGATGGCACATTACCAACCTTCCATCTTTGCCAATAAATTCAAATTCAAATATATTTATTCGTCATTTGGTACAGCAAAGGAACACTCAACGAACGTCAAAACATATGTTGTATAGGTACATTAAATAGAAAGAAAAGAGATATTTGAGATATGTCACAGTATGCAAGTTCATATTACAATAACATTAGCTAGGTATGTCATCATCACAATTCCAGGGTATGCTGTCGTCAAAAAAGTCAGAAACTTTGTAATAACTTCTGCTTATTAAATTAGCTTTAATCATACGTTTAAATTTATTTAAAGACAATTTTTGGCAGTTACAAGGCATTCTGTTATAGAAACGTATACATTGCCCTTTAAAAGAATTTCTGACTTTATGGAGCCTAAAAGGAGGAAGAGTCAGCTTATTTTTATTTCTAATATTATATTCATTAAAATCACCTTTCTTATTAAATTTATCAATATTTTTATGGACATAAATCAGGTTTTCATATATGTACTGACATGCTGTTGTCATAATACCTATGATTTTAAACTTCTCCCTTAGCGATTCTCTAGGACCCATATTATAAATAGCGCGAATTGCCCTCTTCTGTAGCACGAATATCGTGTTTAAGTCTGCAGCACATCCCCACAACAATATACCATAGGACATAATGCTGTGGAAATAGCTGAAATACACCATTCTCGCCGTGTCTACGTCTGTGAGTTGACGAATTTTAAAAAAAATTTTAAAAAAATTGCATTGAGCTTAGGATTTTTTTTAAATTATTCCAAGTCTCTGTGTGTTTTGATAGCGGAGTTACTGCTCCTAGCAAATGCTTTCCAGTTCTTTTTTTTTGAGTTTGAGTAACTCCCGTTTAGCGAGTCGAATAATTTATCGAAGAAAAGAAGTATATCAGCTGTATCCTTACACTCAACTGGGAGTATTCCTTTATCTGAAATACAATTTTAATATTAATTAATACTGCAGAAATAATTTATTGAACAGTACTATCAACATCAGGTTGTTAGCGGCAGTAAAACAGAGACTTAATTTTATTTCCCATTTCAATGTTTGCTTAAAGGATTATAGGTGGAACTAGGCATCAGTCTTAACAAAATCAATTGAATCTGTGACCAGCCGCTCCACACTAAATAAGACTCATAACTAGTATCTGATTTGGACGAATATTAGTCAATTACTCAAACTATAACTGTCCAAATTATCAGTCATATGTATCATAATTGTTATATACTTAACAAGCACTATAAGTAGGTACGTTCATATAAATTATCGCGATACAGCGTATACCACAATAACTTTTTATAGTTTAACATTATTATGTTAAACTTAAGTCTTGTTTACAGTTGAGTCTTGTTTACAGTTTGTCTACCTGATATATAAGTAAATACTAATTTTATGTTACTCTGATATTTCTATTAAAATCTTATAATAACAGACATGCAGACAACAATAGTTTACCTATTATTAAGTGTTCATGATGAAACTTAAAAGCTTTTCAGCTTTATTGAGCTTAAAACGTAAACGTAATGTTGCCCTTTAGTGGGAACAAAACAAGTGTCGGTTAAAAGATGGTTGACTGGTAGAATGCCTTCAAGCATTAAGTCCGCCCATTTTACAATAAAGCGTAAAATAAATAAAAAATATTGTAATAATAGTTTTATTTACTCCCTTCACGGAAATGAATTTTCGAGTGACACAGTAAATAGTTTTTCTGAACAAACGACTTTGAACAATTATTGCACGAATAAAGCTTTTCACCATTATGTATTCTCAAATGTTTCGTCAACTCAGGCTTTTGACTAAACGATATTTTGCACATTTCGCATGAAAATGGTTTCTCCTTAGAATGTGTTTGAATATGATTTTTCAAATCACCTTTTCGGTTAAACGATCTGTAGCATATATCACACGAGTACGGTTTGTCAAGAAAGTGTATTTTCATATGAGTTTGTAAAGTCCCTCTCATAGTGAACGTTTTGAAGCAAATCTCACATGAAAATGGTTTTTCGCCAGAATGTATTCTCATATGATTATTCAAATCAATCTTTCTGTAAAACGCTTTTGTGCAAACATTACATGAATAAGGCTTTTCGCCAGAATGTATGTCCGAATAATGCCTCTACAGATTGCTTTTGCGACGAAATGTTTTATCGCATATTTTACACGTAAACCTAGAATGTGTTTTCGTGTGGCACGTGAGTCTAAAGTTGTCACTGAATGTTTTCTGACAAGCGTGACAAGTGTAAGGTTTGGTCATAGGGCGCGTGCGGTTACGAGTCTTTTTAACGACAGGGTTGGCGGAGTCGCGTGCTCCCGAGTGGCCCCCGCCCGCCGCCCGCCCGCCCTCGCCACCTACGAAGACAAAAAAACGGTCACTCACACAATTGAACCCACACCAATTTTTTTTAGATATCATTGTAAATAACAAACGAGAATCACCCTCCACTGCCACCCGCGACAGACTTTGAAACAGATTCATGCAAGCTCACTTCAAACTTAGCAGATGCGTCGCTACCCAACGATTCCAACATGTATCAACATTTTAAGCTATTGCATAGCTTCTATCGCGGGCCTTGAGCGTGGAGACCGAATCCAGAAATTCCGTAACGAAAATAACCTAACACCCTCCACTCCGACCGGCACAGCGGTGATATTGCCATCTATCGATGAATAGCAGAACTTTTAATGACTTTTTGAAATATCACGCTTGTCTCTTTAGTTCAGCAACTTGCCTCTAGGTGGCATTAGTTGTATCGGCGTTACTGCGCATACGTAATCTTCGCCCCGCAATCTCAATCAAAAACAAAGGAAAAAAAAAACTGCATAAATAAAATCAATTAATAATGATAATTGCATAAGTTGATAAAAAATGCAATAGCTTTACCGCGGCAGTCTCCGAGTGCCACACGTCTAATTTTTGAACTTCAATCATGACCATCTCTGTATTTTATAAACCCTTTGATTATTATTAAGTTCTATCCGGTTTCCCTCCACCGATCCGCATTGGAGCATCATGATGGAGTATGCTCTAGACCTCCCGCAGATTTGTCTTTAGGGGAGACCAGTGCCAAGTAAAAAGCGGACAACTTAAAATGTAAAAACTATTATATTAACAAAGCTTTATGATAAAAACCGGCCTAATGTTACTTAAGTAACGGATGGACGGGCCGTACAAGTACTCCGACCTCAGTAATCTGACCCCAACTAGACAGAGCCAGTACTATGGGTGTAGAGACTGATATACATACATATAATATGTATTTATAAATACATACATAAATAGATATTAACATCCAGACACTGAACAAACACAAGTGATTGTGACACGAATGTTTGTGGGATTCGAACCCACGACCCCTGGCGCAGAAGATAGGATCGCTACCGATTGCGTCCTAAGGCCAGTTATTTAATTATTTTTTGATTTAATTTAACATTCAATAATATTGTTGTGTATGTATGCGTAGATCTTACTGATAACGCTCGGGCGCCGCGCTATGCTGAGCCGGCCACTAACCAGTCTGTCAATAAACCAATACAGAGCACACGCGCGTTTGATTACAATATAATAGTGGCGAACGAGGAAATATAAAAATAAAAATGTCGGTCGGACAAACTCGGGAGTTCGATGTGCGAAGTGGAAATTGGTCGGGGTACATAGACAGGCTCGAAATGTATTTTCTGGTTAATAAAGTGACCGGTGAAATGAAGCTGCCGACCTTAATTGCGGTAATGGGGGAAGAAGCCTACGAGTTGCTCGCAACGTTGGCGAGCCCAAAGAAGCCGGCTACCTTAACATACGATAAGGCAGTCGAGCTTTTATCGGCTTACCTACAGCCGAAGCCCTCAGAACTAGCGGAGCGGTACAAGCTCCGCCAGCGACGACAGCGGGACAGCGAGTCCATAGCGGATTACGTGACGGAGCTGAGGAAGATGTCCAAGCACTGTGAATTCGGAGCCACCTTGGAAGAAAATCTTCGTGACCAGCTAGTATGCGGACTCAAGAGCGAAGTCATTAGACAGAGGTTGTTCGCGGAGGAGAACCTTACATATAAAAAAGCAGTAAGTCTAGCGCTGTCCCTGGAGGCTGCCGAGCGAGACGCCATCGCTGTGGAGAGAGACGGTACGGCGACGGCACAAGCAGTAGAGGGGCTGCATAGGCTAAGCCTCGGGGAGTGCCCAAGGTGTGGTGCCAGGACGCACAGAGCGAGCGACTGCGGGTACCGGGACTACGTATGCAGCCTTTGCCAGGAGGTGGGCCACCTGCGAAGGATGTGCCCAAGGAGGGACGCAGGATGGTGTCCAAGTACCGGGTACCGAGTCGCACGTGGCGGGCGCATGGCCGGGCGCGGCGCGCGCGCAGCGCAGCGCGGGCAGCGCGGGCTGCGCGGTGCGGGGCGCGGGGGCCGGGGACGGGCTCCCTTGCACTTGCTGGCCGAGCCGGCGGACTCACACGCGAACGCGAGCGGTAGCGTGAATAGGATAGAAGATGTTGTAGACGGGGAGTGGGAGGGGGACGAGCCGATGTATCAGATGTCCATAAGAGATTATAAGCCGGTATGTATCCAGCTTAAAGTTGAAAATTGTATGCTTAGTATGGAGGTCGATACCGGGTCCGCCTTATCGTGTATTAGTAAACAAGTATATGATAGACTGTTCAGTAAAGTTCAGATAAGGCCATGCAATATAAATCTTAAATTCTACGATGGATCCGTGGTGAGACCTGTAGGGTTCATCGAAACAGTAGTGGATTATCAGGGAATTAGAAAAATTTTGGATTTGTATATTTTAAATAAAGGCACGACGAATTTACTAGGCAGACAGTGGCTCGCCGAACTTAATATTCCGATTAAAATTTGTAAAGATAATATAAGCAGTTTATGTAGTACTAGCATAAGTAATAATTGTGTAACAATTCCAGACAGGAATAGTCGACTAATCGATGAAATTATTTCTAGACATGAATCGTTGTTCGATGGCACATTGGGTAAATACACCGGGGGCACGGCCGAGCTGTGGGTGCGCGAGGGGGCGACGCCGGTATTCCACCGCGCGCGCCCGCTGCCGTACGCGCTGCGCGAGCGCGTGGATGCCGAGCTGGATGCCATGCTGCGCGCGGGCGTCATCGAGCCCGTCGACCGCTCCGACTGGGCCACGCCGTTGGTGGTGGTGCGCAAGGCTGATGGCGGTTTGAGAATTTGTGCCGATTACAAGGTAACACTTAACCGAGTCTTAGAGGTCGATAGATTTCCGGTTCCGAGAATGGAGGATTTATTCAGTAATCTCAGTGGTAATGTTTTCTTTACAAAACTTGATTTGTCGCAAGCGTACAACCAAGTAGTTCTTTCGGAGCGTTCTAGGGAGTTTACTGTCATAAATACGCACCGTGGTTTATTTAAATATTTACGATTAAATTATGGCTTGTCCTCGAGTCCCGGAATATTTCAAAAGTTAATGATAAATATGTTCAAAAATTGTACAAACGTGGTCGTATTTTACGATGACATTTTAATTAAAAGTAAAGACTTTAAGAGTCATTTGGAGTCACTTGAGGAAGTACTTAAAATATTAGAACAAAATGGGTTAAAAATAAAAAAGAATAAGTGCGAGTTCTTCACCAATCAGGTAAAATATCTGGGTTACATAATTGATAAAAATGGGGTACGTGTAGATCCTGACAAGGTTAGGGCAATCGCAACCATGCCGCACCCCACTAATGTCACCGAATTAAAATCATTTATAGGTATGGTTAATTTTTATGGGAAATTTATTAAAAATTTAAGTACAGTACTGCTTCCTCTGTACGGCCTTCTGAAAAAGGGTAGACATTGGGCTTGGGGGCCCGAGCAGAACCAGGCCTTCCTGAAAGTGAAGGGATTGCTTTGTAGTACCCGGGGATTAGCACATTTCAATATGGCTTGGGAGTCTGTAGTAACCGTGGATGCGAGCGCGCGCGGGGTGGGGGCCATCCTAGCTCAGCGCTCGCCCGACGGCGCCGAGCGCGTAGTGGCGTACGCTTCACGTTCGTTAAACGCGCATGAGGTTCACTATAGCCAAATCCACAAGGAGGCTTTGGCTATCGTTTTTGCAACTGAAAAGTTTCACCAGTATATTTATGGCAGAAGATTTGTGCTGCGCACTGACCACAAACCGCTTGTTAGCATTTTCGGTCGTAATGTAGGAATTCCGAGTGCAGCGGCCAGCCGTTTGCAACGGTGGGCAATCAAGTTATCTGCGTATGATTTCGATATTGAATACGTCAAGACGGATAAAAACACAGCTGATGCACTTTCGAGATTAATAGAAGGTCAGCGCGCGGTAGTAGCATCCGAGGAGGAAGACTTACCGGAACAAACGTACTTGCATTTTGCAGCAGATGCCTTGTTATTAGATTATAACGTCCTAAAGAAGGAAACAAGTAGTGACCCTATCCTTAGCCGTGTTATAAGTTACATGATCGACGGGTGGCCGCTAGAAGTTGATATTAAGGAACTAAAACCTTATTATAGTAGGAAAAATGAATTATATTGTGAATTAGGATGTATAATGTGGGGTCATCGTGTCGTGATACCATCTTCATGTAGGTCGAGGGTTATTACAGAACTTCATGATCCGCATTTGGGAATAGTTAAGACGAAGGCACTCGCTCGGAGCTACGTGTGGTGGCCGGGAGTGGACGAGGCGGTGGAGGCGGCGTGCCGCGCGTGCGCCGTGTGCGCCGCCGTGGCGTCCGCGCCGCCGGCGCACGCACCGCGCTCGTGGCCCTGGCTCCAGAGACCGTGGTCACGCCTTCATTTAGATTTTTTAGGACCTATAGGGGGAATCACTTACCTGATTGTAGTCGATTCGACTTCAAAATGGATTGAAGCGGTGAGGATGCGAGGAACAACAGCTCGAGCGGTAATAGCGGTTCTGCGCGATATGTGGGCGAGATTTGGTCTTCCGAAGCAAACTGTCAGTGATAACGGACCTCCGTTCGCGAGCTTAGAATTTCAAAATTTTTTAAAATATAACGGCATACAGCACATTTTTTCGGCCCCTTATCACCCGGCTTCCAATGGTGCCGCGGAAAGCGCAGTTAAAATTTGTAAAAGAGTAATTAAAAAAGCATTTAAACAAAGTCTAGATGTAGACGTAGCCTTGTCTAGGTTTTTACTAGCTTACAGAAATACGGAACATGCTGCTGTAGGAGACAGCCCGGCGAACGTTTTGATGGGTAGGAGTCTGCGGATGAGACTAGATATTTTAAAGCCGAATAGAGAGTCTAGAGTGGCGGAGCATCAGGCACGCAGCGAGCGAAGTGCGGGCGGCTGCCAGCGACAGCTGGACACGGGTGCTGCTATTTGGTATAGGGAATTTAGGGGTCCGGATAAATGGGTAGCGGGCACGATCACTAAGCGCATAGGTAGCAGAGATTACTGTGTAAGATCTACTCTTGGAACCGAAATCCATAGACACATTGACCAATTGCGACCGAGGGCTTCTACGAAGACGGATGTGGACGGGAGTATCGGTCTCGTGGCACAGAAGCTTGAAATGGCCAGACAAAATCGAAAATCGTTATCGATACCGATGAGCCAGCAGGAGGATGAGCACCGAGATGCAAGCGAGCCGGGAGGAGATGACGTTGGAAACAGCTCTTCCAGCTCATCTCCCGGAAGCCATACACCTACAGCTGCGGCAGACGCAGAACGAGCGGGCACACTGAGCCCGACAGTTGAATCCAATGTGCCAGCGGACAGGTTGATAGGTACTGGGGGTGAGAGAACTTCTGGTGGAGGGGAAGGTGAAGGTGAAAATAGGGCCGGTAGACAGCGTAAGCCACCAGTACGTTTTGGGTATGATGAAATTGATTAAGATATTAGATTATTATATTTGAGATGTTAGCTTATTATATTTGTTGGTTTAGAGATTTATTTGTGTAGGTACTTGATGTCGACGACTTAAGCTTAAGTAAATGTATGTATTAAATAAGGGTGGAGGTGTTGTGTATGTATGCGTAGATCTTACTGATAACGCTCGGGCGCCGCGCTATGCTGAGCCGGCCACTAACCAGTCTGTCAATAAACCAATACAGAGCACACGCGCGTTTGATTACAATATAATAAATATTAAGATCTGTATTTACAATAAGTGAATTGAATGGCTTCCCTGAATCTGGTCTGTTTAACATGGCTATAAAGAGCGAAATGTCGGCTAATTGGTATGGTGAAGTGCGACATCACTAATTGTTGAATACTTTTGTTAATTTTTGTCTTATTTTTTCAAATAGCTAGTATACATGTATAATTAATAGTCTGTTTACTAAATTTAGTCCAATTTATTATTTTCTTTTTTAGTTATTTGTGTAAGCTGTAGAGGCATTTGAGCTGTATATGTAATAAAGCTGCAATTAAATGGTGTAAAGCTTTATATTTATAAATGTTAACTTGATATCGTCGGTACAAAAGTCAACTAGCCAAAGTGTGATTTCGGCAGTAAACTAAGTAAACTAATCTCACATAGATTAGTTTACCTATGTAAAACTTTTACTTTTTTCAGTTATGCAGAAAAACGATTTGTAATATGTAAACATTTATATTTGACATGCCACATGTACAATATTTTGCCACAGTATGCGTTGTGTCAAGATATTGATGTCATGTAAAAACTGTCAAAATTACACTTTGGCTAGTTGACTTTTGTACCGACGATATATAGCTGTATGATTCCAATAAAATATATAGTAAAATGTTACTCACCAATCGAACTACTGTCCCTCGAGTCCCCGTGCGCTGTGCCAAGTGTTCCCTGGCCCTCATCGGTGTCCTGTCCCTCTTCATCATCATATTTAACTGTTTCAACTTTAATATAATGCTGCTCAATATTTTCAGTCCCATATCTTTCATTCTCATTGTGAATCTCATCCGGTTCAATTTTAACAGTGACAAGACAGTCCTTTGTGTCGTTGTCACTTTCTTCCTTCAAATATTCAATTTTGACATCATACTGGCCCATTGGTGTGGTTTCGTCGTCAGGATCCAATTGTTCCTGTTTGATCTAAAACAGAAAAAAACATTACTGCATTTTAGTATGATTTTTTTTTCTACATTATTGACACCTCTAAAGAGGTATACAATGGGCGGACTTAATGTATTAGTATTTACTACATTTCTCTCACAGAGCTAAGCGTAGTGTAGTAAGACGGCTTTCCAGCTCAGCCCAGCTTTATTATTATTGTTTATTAATGCACTAGCAGCTCCTAGAGCTGATACGTGCATATCACTGCGCTTGTGTTCAATTTCACAGTTTTTATACTTATTTAATGATTTTTTTAGACAACTGGAAGATGCTAACGTTAGGTACGCTGCAGGGCACTGCCCCCGGCCGCAGGGCGCCGTCTCCGAGCAGGTCCTGGGGCTGGAAGTGCGCGGAGCACACCGCGCCGGGGGCCGCGCGCGCCAGCCCCAGCATGGACAGCCACTGCCCCCGCTGGGTCGGCTCTGACGGGAATCTGAACGCAAAGTACTGCGTAACAACAACAGTATTTCATTTCTACCATTCACTATTACACTATTAGTTTCGATTCAATGTGATCGAAAGCACGGTTTTGAGGCACTGTCCTGATTATTTTCAATGGTAATGTTTACAATTACCATCTATTGAACAATAAGGGTCGACTCACATTGGCGCAGAGTCGAAGCGTCGCGACGCGTCATGTTTTTCCGCCTACAGCATATTCAGCTCTATTGCTCTATTATTAAAACACCTGCCGCGCGTCGACGCGCAATGCGCGCGCGTGGACGCGCGTCGACGCGCGCCACCATATTTACATAGCAGAAATTTGTACTTAAATAATAGAGCAATAGAGCTGAATATGCTGTAGGCGGAAAAACATGACGCGTCGCGTCGTTTCGACTCTGCGCCAGCATGGTGTAGTGTGCTCTGTAGGTATACTATGACAATCCTGTCTGTTTTACTTTATTTCATGATAAGTGCGTGAATATTAGTCTTCCTTACTGGGGTGTGCGTAAACAGGTGTTACAAAGATTTATCCACAGCAGCTGTTTACGAACATGAATATTTTCTAAGGTTACATATCTTCAGATTCGTCGCTTCCATTCCAGTTGCATATTACGAATCTATAAGCTATAAAAGACCTACGGCGGCCCAAAAATTTCCGGCAGTTGCAGCCATTGGGTATGTAATACGTTTAATATTGTGATGGATCCTAGTATCCTAGTAAAACATATTGCGAAATCTGGATTACATGATGAATACCATACGTGGTTGCCCTTACTTGTGAAAGGTAACATGCGAAGAATCGCTGCTATCTTGGACTTTAGAGTCTTGATTACATCCAGGAATTATGCAACGCATTGTATACACTTAGATGATATACACATAAAGCACTATAGGAGAGCGATTAGATAATATAGATATGTAAATTATCCCAATTAATCTACGTTTTTTGTTAAATTTCGTTGATTTGATCACAGAAAAGTGGATTTGTTTTTAAATGTTTCTCATGACCACAGAATAAATATACTCACAACTCATGACACTTTTTGTAAATGTAACCATAAACAAAATTAAGGAGGACATGCCAACAGTTTGAACGAAACCTTTCCTCCTCTTCCGCGGCGCTGTGGGTGCTCCTGCGTGAGGGAATTCGGATGTAAGGATGGTCCTTCTATCCGGGCAATTGCTCCAGGGGTGAACCCCGTCGGTGACATCCCTGCTGTTGGGCGTGGGAGACAGTGTGTCGTCGCGCACGCGTGACGCGCGCGCGGAGCTGCAGCCGTTAGTCACTGTTTCCCCCCTGATGGTCGGGGGGAAGAAGGTCCAACAGCTCTCTGGGGAGCGGTCGGCCTTCAGGGGGGCGCGCGTGCAGCGGCGCTATCCCCCTTAGATGAGGATGCGGCCCATTGTCGGCGCGGTTGTACATAACACGCACCAAGCGGACCACAAACTCATCCAGCGACTCCAGCTTGCAGTCGCGCGCGATCACCGCGTTCCGGACATAGCGCCCCGCACCTGTGATTGCTCGCAGGGCGAGGTTTTGCGGGGCCTGAAGACGCTTGCGCTTCGAGGCCGCCGCCAGAGCGAACCATGCCGGCGCCGCGTACGTCAGCCTGGATCGGATATATTGTTATGTTAATAATATTAGTAGGTAAGGCTAGACTATAATATTTGCTTTTTGAGCCGCTTTCGGGAGATCAATCATGATATACGCCATAAAAATATCATAACCCTCCAAAGAGTACAAAATCGTTTCATGCTTACTGCCACGTGCTATCCATGGTTTGTGTGCAATGTGCATCGCGACATATAACTACCAATTAAAGTACAGTTAGTGAAGCAGCACTCAAAGTCCTAGATTATTAAGGCTACCAAACATCCAAATCCATTGGTGGTATAATCAACTGATTACCTACTGGCGGTACTGGAACCGGGAGTACCAGTTCGATTTAGACGACCAAGACATGTGTTCTTAGAACACATAGAACACTGTTCTATGACCCTGATGACATAATCATTATTGCTGACAAACTACACACCACAATACATGTACACTGTCCCCGTCGGCAGGAACGAAGATACATCTTTCGAACAGCCAATACGAGGTAACCTGGAGTGTTTGGTCGATCCGAACGAGAGCCGAGGTCTGTGCCCATGGGCAGACCCTTGGATCAATGAATTGCACCCACACACTTGAAGGAGTAAATCCTTTACCTTTTGTTTTGAGCTCTTTGAACCCTATTCGGTGACGCCGTAAAGGCTTTATAACCATACAGCAAAAGTTCAATCGAAAATGTAAAAAAAATCTTGTCACAGGCACAGATTAAATAATATAAAAAATAACCACAGTCACGTAGTATCACTAGCTAGTTTGTGAGTCAAGTCACACAAAGCAAAGCAGTCACAGGAACAGCAAAGTAGCGTTTCGATGAGTTTGCCACAGTGCCTTTAAATTACTATACCCTTTGCATTGCACGCAGTCTTGTACTATTAATTATGTATGCTGAGGAATCTGTGGCTACTGATATTAATCTGTGGAACAGTGCAATACAATTATTTTCAGCACAGAGTACACTAAATATACTGAAATAGTCATCTTTCTTTTTACGACAGCACGCCATCTATTAAGCTAGGAACGAACTATTTATACAATATACAGCTCTTTAACTATGCATAGTGTGTTTATGTTTAGGTAGGTAGTATTCCAGTAGTTGGGAATTTGATATGTATTTCAATTTAATTTTCTTTTGTTGTCAATTGCCATATACATTCTGTACATTCACAATATTCTGCAAATTGGTCGTTTGCTAATTTGCTATGTTTAATGTGACTTTATATTGTAAGTGTATACATTAATACATACGGCAACAAATGAAAATTAAATTGAAATTAAATCATATAAATCTTTTATGTTTTGTAATAAAAAACAAGACTCAAATCAATATTTATATTTATTCTTTTTTTTGTAACGCTGCACTTCTAGTTTCTTTATTATATCATCTTCATTAACCTCTACTCTGGTGCCAGTTACAAATAAATAATCTACAGGTTAAATCTGAAAAATATTCGATCAATGCTGTCTTATGCTTATAACATAACATTCAAATATATTGAAGTTTGCGATAATATTAATCAATGTTTTACAGAAATATCTTATTTCATTAATTTCACTGTGTTTTTCCAATACATGTTAGATTAGGTATCTATTTCGAAAAACAGATTATTCATAGCACGCATGTTTTTGCATAAATCTTCTTCTCAATTGGACCCCCTAGAATGACTGCTTATATTACTAAATAGTAATGATGCAAATGCTGATTCGAAGCCAGACGGAGTAGGTGAGATATTTCTACATCCATGGCTTCGGATACAGCCAAAAAAGTTTTCAAGGGGGTCCTGTTTAAAATGTCGCATCCAAATAGATTTAATGTTATATTTATTGAATAGTCTTGTTTTCAAGTAGTCGACATTTTCAAGTGTTTGCAACCGGTTACTTATTGATGGAACATTACCAACCTTCCATCTTTGCCAATAAATTGCATTGAGCTTAGGATTTTTTTTTAATTATTCCAAGCCTGTGTGTTTTGATGGCGGAGTTACTGCTCCTAGCAAATGCTTTCCAGTTCTTTTTTTTGAGTTTGAGTAACTCCCGTTTAGCGAGTCGAATAATTTTTCGAAGAAAAGAAGTATATCAGCTGTATCCTTACACTCAACTGGGAGTATTCCTTTATCTGAAATACAATTTTAATATTAATTAATACTGCAGAAATAATTTATTGAACAGTACTATCAACATCAGGTTGTTAGCGGCAGTAAAACAGAGGCTTAATTTTATTTCCCATTTCAATGTTTGCTTAAAGGATTATAGGTGGAACTAGGCATCAGTCTTAACAAAATCAATTGAATCTGTGACCAGCCGCTCCACACTAAATAAGACTCATAACTAGTATCTGATTTGGACGAATATTAGTCAATTACTCAAACTATTATCAGTCATATGTATCATAATTGTTATATACTTAACAAGCACTATAAGTAGGTACGTTCATATAAATTATCGCGATACAGCGTATACCACAATAGCTTTTTATAGTTTAACATTATTATGTTAAACTTAAGTCTTGTTTACAGTTGAGTCTTGTTTACAGTTTGTCTACCTGATATATAAGTAAATACTAATTTTATGTTACTCTGATATTTCTATTAAAATCTTATAATAACAGACATGCAGACAACAATAGTTTACCTATTATTAAGTGTTCATGATGAAACTTAAAAGCTTTTCAGCTTTATTGAGCTTAAAACGTAAACGTAATGTTGCCCTTTAGTGGGAACAAATCAAGTGTCGGTTAAAAGATGGTTGACTAACTTGAATGCCTTCAAGCATTAAGTCCGCCCATTGTACAATAAAGCGTAAAATAAATAAAAAATATTGTAATAATAGTTTTATTTACTCCCTTCACGGAAATGAATTTTCGAGTGACACAGTAAATAGTTTTTCTGAACAAACGACTTTGAACAAGTATTGCACGAATAAAGCTTTCCACCATTATGTATTCTCAAATGTTTCGTCAACTCAGGCTTTTGACTAAACGATATTTTGCACATTTCGCATGAAAATGGTTTCTCCTTAGAATGTGTTTGAATATGATTTTTCAAATCACCTTTTCGGTTAAACGATCTGTAGCATATATCACACGAGTACGGTTTGTCAAGAAAGTGTATTTTCATATGAGTTTGTAAAGTCCCTCTCATAGTGAACGTTTTGAAGCAAATCTCACATGAAAATGGTTTTTCGCCAGAATGTATTCTCATATGATTATTCAAATCAGTCTTTCTGTAAAACGCTTTTGTGCAAACATTACATGAATAAGGCTTTTCGCCAGAATGTATGTCCGAATAATGCCTCAACAGATTGCTTTTGCGACGAAATGTTTTATCGCATATTTTACACGTAAACCTAGAATGTGTTTTCAGGTGGCACGTGAGTCTAAAGTTGTCACTGAATGTTCTCTGACAAGTGTGACAAGTGTAAGGTTTGGTCATAGGGCGCGTGCGGTTACGAGTCTTTTTAACGACATGGTTGGCGGAGTCGCGTGCTCCCGAGTGGCCCCCGCCCGCCGCCCGCCCGCCCTCGCCACCTACGAAGACAAAAAGACGGTCACTCACACAATCGAACCCACACCACTTTTTTATAGATATCATTGACTACAAACTACTTGACCGATTTCAAAAATTCAAAAATTCTTTCACCATTAGAAAGCTGCACCTTCACTGAGTGACATAGGCTATATAATATTACTAGGTGTAAACGAAACTATTGTTATGTCTAATTCCACGCGAGCGAAGCTGCGGGCGTCCACTAGTTGGTAAATACTTTTGTTAATTTTTGTCTTAGTTTTTTAAATAACTAGTATATAATATGTATAATTCAGTCTGTGTACTAAATTTAGTCTAATTTATTATTTTCTTTTAGTTATTTGTGTAAGCTGTAGAGACATTTGAGATGTACAGGTAATATGCAGAAGCAATTAAATGGTGTAAAGACATATGTATGCTTTCCAAATAAAATAAAATATATAGTAAAATGTTACTCACCAATCGAACTACTGTCCCTCGTGTCCCCGTGCGCTGCGCCAAGTGTTCCCTGGCCCTCATCGGTGTCCTGTCCCTCTTCATCATCATATTTAACTGTTTCAACTTTAATATAATGCTGCTCAATATTTTCAGTCCCATATCTTTCATTCTCATTCTGAATCTCATCTGGTTCAATTTTAACAGTGACAAGACAGTCCTTAGTGTCGTTGTCACTTTCTTCCTTCAAATATTCAATTTTGACATCATACTGGCCCATTGGTGTGGTTTCGTCGTCAGGATCCAATTGTTCCTGTTTGATCTAAAACAGAAAAAAAAACATTGTTAAAAGCTTTTATTTAACTTCACTTGTATGTATCTATGTATGTATGTATGTATGTATGTCCTGGAATCTTGCAATCAATATTTCACCCACTTCCACTGAAGCTATCGAGCTGAATTAGCATTTATTAATTTTTATTTTTTTATTTATTCAACTTTATTGACACCTCTAAAGAGATATACAAAGGGCGGACTTAATGTATTAGTATATACTGCATTTTTCTCAAAGAGGTAAGCGTAGTGTAGTATGCCGGCTTTTCAGCTCAGCTCAGCTTTAGACAACTGGAAGATGCTAACCTTAGGTACGCTGCAGGGCACTGCCCCCGGCCGCAGGACGCCGTCTCCGAGCAGGTCCTGGGGCTGGAAGTGCGAGCAGCACACCGCGCCGGGGGCCGCGCGCGCCAGCCCCAGCATGGACAGCCACTGCCCCCGCTGGGTCGGCTCTGACGGGAATCTGAACGCAAAGTCATCCATCCATCCATCCATCCATCAGCCTTTCAAAGTCCACTGCTGGACATAGGCCTCCCTTAATCGGTGCCACTCCTCCCGATCCTGTGCCTTCTGAGTCCAGTGATTTCCTGCTGACTTTTTCAGGTCATCAGTCCATCTGGTAGGCGGGCGGCCTGTGCTCCGTTTCCCGAGCCGTGGTCTCCACTCGAGGACCTTTCTAACCCATCGGTTGTCCGTCCTACGAACGCAAAGTACTGCGTAACAACAACAGTATTTCATTTCTACCATTCACTATTACACTATTCGTTTTGATTCAATGTGATCGAAAGCACGGTTTTGAGGCACGGTCCTGATTATTTTCAATGGTAATGTTTACAATTACCATCTATTGAACAATAAATGTATATTAACCAGCATGGTGTAGTGTGCTCTGTAAGTATACTATGACAATCCTGTCTGTTTTAGTTTCATGATAAGTGCGTGAATATTAGTCTTCCTTACTGGGGTGTGCATAAACAGGTATTACAAAGATTTATCCACAGCAGCTGTATACGAACATGAATATTTTCTAAGGTTAAGTACATATCTTTAGATTCGTCGCTTCCAGTTGCATGTTACGAATCTAAAGGCTATTTAGAAGACCTACGGCGGCCCAAAAACTTCCGACAGTTGCAGCCATTGGGTGTGTAATATGTTTAATATTGTGATGAATCCTAGTATCCTAGTAAAACATATTGCGAAATCTAAATTACATGATGAACACCATACGTGGTTGCCCTTACTTGTGAAAGGTAACATGCGAAGAATCGCTGCTATCTTTGACTTTAGAGTCTTGATTACATCCAGGAACTATGCAACGCATTGTATACACTTAGATGATATACACTTATAGCACTTTAGGAGAGCGATTAGTTAATATACTTATGTAAATTATCCCAATTAATCTACGTTTTTTGTTAGATTTCGTTGATTTGATCACAGAAAAGTGGATTTGACATAACTTTCTGATGTTTGATCATGTTTGTTTGCAGTGCTGCCAGATCAAAATACCCATTCAGCGCTAACAGCGATTCAAAAAGCGCTAGATTTTTATAAATTCAGCGTATCTAAAAAGCGCTAGATTTCGCGCTAAATTTAAACGTTAATGGTAAAAAATAAAAACGCGAGATGAAAAAATAATAACTATCGTCGCTTAATTCTGCAAGAAACTCCTTTTTGCAAAATGTACACATAGCTTTTGTGTCGTTCCCAGACACAGGTTTCAGGGTTTCAGCCACAGTTTAAATTCCGGTATTTTTTCCCACTCAACTTTAGATCTTTGCTTATACACAGTTTGTTTAACTAATGTACTTCCATCTTCTAAACTAAACAGTCTTCAAAAAATACTAGATATACAAAATTCACACAACTGGTTGACACGATAAGTTAAGGATGCCACTTTAACTTTAATTGTTCAGAGAACGGAATATTTATCTAATTAAACCTCTTAACTATAACATAACAAATTTTAATCTCGTATAAGCCAAACCACTCGGAGAGAATGCCATTGCCGGAATGAATAAAACCAAGTCAAGTCGCAATTCGGCGCAAATGAAAATCTGAGAACTAGAGGGAATTCACCTTGAGTAGGTAAGTATGTGTAGCCATGTCAGAAAATAAAAAAAATCATATATTTTTGAATAAAATTGTAAATTATGTCGGTAAAACATTTTTTAAACGTGTTGACATTATAGAAATCAAAAAGCGCTAAATTATCCGTTAGGCGCTAAAATTTTTATTTCTGCGCTAGGCTCATCAAAAAAGCGCTAGATCTAGCGCCGAAAGCGCTAAAATGGCAGCACTGTAATTGTTTGTTTGTTTCAGTTTGTTTCTCATGACACTTTTTTGTAAATGTAACCATAAACAAAAATAAGGAGGACATATAAAATGTACTCTGTGGGACATGCCTATAAAAATGTTCATTGTATGTGTCGTGGCGGCGTCGTCGTGAGGTAAGCCCCCTCTAAATATTATAAATACTTTTCGCTTCGATCAATAATGCACTTATTGATCGAAGACTTTACGACATAATTCTAGTGAAATCATACGATATGAAGATAACGGCAGATCTATTACTTCCATGCTCATAATAGTTCAAATATCTCATCAATGATTAGTTATAATGTCAATATCCGTAACGATCAACAGTTTGGTGATGCCGTAAAGGCCTGTATGACCATACAGCAAATGCCCTTTTAAAAATGTGCTTAATAAAATAGGTTTTTGTGATCCTCAGTTATATTTAACCACAGGTTAATTAGTAGGTAAGGCTAGACTTTAACATTTGCTTTTTGCATAGATTTAACTAGATAGATTGGCAATGCGAAAGAGAAAGAACATAGATACTCATATGTGAGAGCGAGATAGATAGGCGAGACCATTTGCGTACCTGCTATAGGCCTGTTGTGAACGAAACAAATTTTGCTTATTTTTCTAAATCTCACGTTTAAAAGCGTAAATTTGGTGTGATTTAGACGTCAATAATTATGGTTACGTGTACAGTATCAGGATGTAACTCATCTAAGAAAGAAAATCCACAGAAGTTTATGATGATGAGAATTAAATCTTTCAATCGTACTTGATTGAAAGATTTAATTCTCCTATTGCAATGTTTGAGAACTTTAAAAAATAATTTATTATCAAATGGATGGCTAATAATATGACATTTCAATATATAAATGCTTTGAATGCTTAAGAATTGAATATAAAATATTATCAAAGGAGATGTTCAAAAGTGGTACTATATTCTGTACAGCCGTAATTTATGTTTCATTTGAAAGCATATTTTGTAATCTACTTGAAATTTTAAGATTTATATTTTTTTGTCCCTCCATATTTTGGAAAATCGATGAAGTATGTTCGGGATAATTAGAACGTCGATGGAAAGCAATGTTTGTTTTCTAACAGGTACATACGTCCTTTTCACGAATTATTAACTTAACTGAGGTCCATCTTTATTATTATTATGTTTTTAATACGTAATTATTATATAATTATAATGTTCTAAATAATAATATGAATTGTAAACCAAAATCATGAAGAAACGAAACGACATAGATCCTAGTTTGATATTATTATCTGTCAATGACAACTGTCAATCAATCAAAGTCAATTGTCAATATTGATGGGTCTATTTATTGGTTTGGTTTCTGCGAAGTGCATTTATTGCTAAACATTAAGTTAATAATTCAATTTTTTTATTACAACACACTAATAAGTAATTGAACATGCGAATCAGTGCAAAATATTGGTGGACTACATTATTAAAACCAGTAATTACGACCAGGATGACCAGGATCTGCTTCACAGTTTCCTCGAGAATCGCAGGCCTGAACCGCCGATTGCTCGTAACTCGCTCTAGCCTGGATATCACACAACCTGGATTCTCTTTCTGCATAATTCGGAATGAAGACTATAATGATGACTAATATGTAATAATGTCTTAGGATTTTAACCTAGGCACAATAGTATTTTATTATCAAACCCATTGTATATTATGAAAGCCATTTAAACAAACAGCCAAGAAAATAGATTTTGTAGGCATCACGTTTTAATAATAGAAAGCTGATATCATACATAAATAAAATGTGTGCAATTACATGGAGAATAGGCAATAATAAAAGACTTTATGAAAAGTTACATTTTATTCAACTTCGTTTTCCACATCTTCTCTCACACAAATGCCATCTAAAAATCTTGCTGGTGGTAGAATATTATTTTGATGCCGAGCCCATCCTAAATACCATATAATGGTCATTATATGTGCACAGCTCCCTACTGTACGCATACCTACTATACAATTACAGTAATATTGAGTAATTCGTTGACTCCAATCATTGATGTCAGCATCTAAATCCAACAATATATATGTATAATACACTTTGCTACCTTGATGACGTGACTTTATTCTTCCCCTTAACAACAATGTATTTTCTGAATGTCTATGTAGATTGGAGTCAACTTCTATTTTGAATGTTCCATTTTCTCGGATGTGTTCCCCATAATAAGATCGGGCTTGTTTTATTTGATATATGCCTAGTGCAAATAAAATAATATCGCTCATTTCCATCATAGGGAACACATCCAGTTGAGGGAGCTGGCCATCTATCGATACAAAACTGGCCCGTTGTCTATTAACATTTTGTTCTATAACATAAGTGGCCAATGTGTTACGAACATTAAATCTTTCCAGTGCTCTATTTAAAATGGCCTGGGCATCAAGGCGGTCGGTTATAACGGGATGGAAACAGTTAAGTATAGCTGCAGCAACTCTAAAATCAGCCATTAAATGTTTTGATGCTAAATTAAAATAGTCTCCCCTGAATAACTTAAAATCCCGTTTAAACCTACCATTTACAACTTCTACCACCCAGCGACATAATGTTACCCATCTCGATTTGTTGGCCTTTATAGTAGACAACTGTTTTTCACCTGCTTCCATGCTCTCAGGTTTATGTACATGGAATCTTAAAGAATTTAAAAAACTGATTGAGTCACGGAAGCCACGATCCAAAATGAAAATATCATTTTGCCGGAAATAAGACCTTTCATTTGAATTTTCATCTTGAAATATATCTTTTATAATATCAGAATCGGACTTAGTCGCAGCATAAGGTCCATATGCATCAATTATGTGGCCATCACATGCTACTATCAAGAAAGGTTTTATTAAGTTTCTGAATTTATGCAAACTATAACTTTTTTTTTGAAACAAATAATTAGATGACTTCTGTAAGTAAATATAGGTACCATCGCAGATCACTATGGGATTATTAGCTTCAGTCCCAAATAGTCCTTGAGGTATTAAAAGATTACGAGCACTGTGTTGCTCCCTGGTTATATGGCCAATACCTAAATGTATGGGTACATAAAAATCAGTTAAACATGCCCTTGCCTTTTTTATATAATTAGAAACAGTGACCTTAGAAGTTAAAAACAGAGTGGCCATTCGTGCTAATGATTCTCCTGTTCTAAGTTTCACCAAATACATACCCAGAGCAGTTTTAGCTTTTTTACAAACAGTCCCCATAGGAATGCTATTAAACAGTATTAAAAACTTTGCAACAGTCAGACCTGTCCAATAATGACATAAGCCATCTGAAAGATTCTCTATATTTTCGAAATTGAAAACACAACCAGCTGGCATTGTATGTAATAAATTCAACATATTTTCTAAATGAATAGCGTTGAAAGTGGAAGAGAACTCATGTTCATTTAGAATGTCCCAGTTAAATAACATGGAATGCTCTTGACAAACTCTAGCACTTTGAGTAACATATATTTTTTGCTGAGATAGGATTGATCTTTTAATATAGTTTATATGAAATCAAAACCAAAACAAAATGTCAACGATAATTCATCACTCAATGTCACTACTAGTTACAGTCAGTAGTGTCAGTGTCAGGTTAGAGTTGCCAGAAGTTTAAGGTGCCCAGTGTGGCAACCTTTTTATCTATCTACTGAAATTCAAACACAAATAAAAAAACAAGGGTGGAACTTTTTTTTATTTTCATAACTTTGTCACAATCGGAATAATTTTCGCTTTCTCCACATCCAAGTTTTGTTTATGTACAAATTTAGTACCAGCCCCCATACATTTCGTGAACATCTCCTTTCTCACCTCAATCCTATAGAGTTTGACGTAATATTGACAACCGCTTACAGCACACATGTACATTACACGCATTTGGTCTCGCTTTGATGTTTCTATTGCCAATCTTTCTCTATTATTAAATCTATGGCTTTTTGAGCCGCCTTCGGGAGATCAATCATGATATACGCCAGTGTGGTGTTTGCTAATGTTAACCGTAAAAATATCATAACCCTCCAAAGAGTACAAAATCGTTTCATGCGTACTGCCACGTGCTATTACTATATTCTTTGGCACAGTTTTGTATTAATAGGTTGTGGAATCTGTGGCACAGTGCAATACCTTGTCTGTCAATTTGATAAATGTCAATCACAGAGTACATTTTATTTATCTGATGTCAATTTTGTCCTACCCTAGCTATCACAGATTTATAAGTATATGCTACTAATATACTAATCTGTGGTCCTACCTACCTATTGTATTGATTGAGTTGATTTACATTATTTTAATCTTTCTTTGGTTGATGAGAGTTGAGCGAAGTAGGCAGTGGAAGTAGGCACGAAGTAGGTACCTATGTAATATTATTGCAT
Organism: Carterocephalus palaemon; assembly: GCA_944567765.1. Classification (NCBI taxonomy): domain Eukaryota; kingdom Metazoa; phylum Arthropoda; class Insecta; order Lepidoptera; family Hesperiidae; genus Carterocephalus; species Carterocephalus palaemon. Next base: position 205,734 of record OX155666.1, read on the forward strand.
TTTTTCAAAAAGTTATCGGTAGGTAAGTTTTTTTCAACAATCACCCACAGTAACCATTTTTACATCATCAACAAGAATGCTTTGCATTCCTGCCGGTTTTGACCACAATTTAACCACCGTCTCCTTTCGAGGAAGAGATTAAGTTTCACGAGTAACAAACGATTATTGTTAAAACGCTGCAAGTGGGATAGTCAGCATTTCTTTAAATTTTACTAATTCTGGGCAATATCAGTGTAATAAGAGGCTCAAAGAGCTATGCTCTTATGATAGATGTATAAACTATTTAATGGCTAGTGCAATGGTCTTTATTACTTCTTTAAGGGCCAGTGCCACCCACAGTTTGACAGAAAATGGGACATGTGGTGTCCCAGTATGACCATGCTAATCGCTTCAGTCTCAACTCGGGAGTGGAGGAACTCGTGGATCTGCACCCTGTGTGTATGGTAATTAACATAAATGGTGAAAATGAGTGCTACTCATCTCTGCCTACTACTTCAGCGAAAAACAGGCGTGATGTCATGTCCTGTGGAGATAATATGCACATGCATATGCATATTGTTTCTGTGCATATGGCAATCCATAAGTACTTTCAAATTTTTGCCACTAGCCGTCACCCATCACAAACATACTGCTAAGTCACTTAATCTTAATCTTTAATTACAGACAGAGGTGCAAACTAGTGGTAAAAAAAACATGGCTGGTGCCGATGGGCAAAACAGGGATATATCCAAGCCAATTCAAATCAAATGTGAATTTGTGAAGGAGGAATATGACAACACGAGCGCTCAAGAAACTCCTGTGGTCATTATTAAGATTGAGAAGGAGGAGCCCATCGCAGACACACACGATGAAACATCAGAAGTTAACGAGTCTGTCTACATTAAATATGAACCAGAAGAGATCGATGCGAATAGAAAAGAATACAACATTAATATTGAAAATGTGTATACAAATGTTGCTGATGATATTAAAATTGAAGAGCACGAGGTCATGGTCCCCGACAAACTGAACGATCCAGTAAAAAATGAACGTTGCAGTGAGAAGATTAAAGGTTAGTGTATTTTTGGCTTTAATGGTTGTTGGTCTAGTGGTCGCATGCACAACTGCTACGCTAGAGTTAGAGCTCCTGGGTTCGATCCCCGGTCAGGCAACAACTATTGGATATTTCTAACTTAAAATGCAGCTCTGAGGCTATATTTGAGGCCAGTGTCTGGCAGTAGGCTCACCACGTATTACGTGGGACCTAAACAACAAGTGAAAATTGGTACTACATAGCTGTGCCCAGGGCCGGATTTAGGGGAGGGCAACCGGGGCTACAGCTCCGGACCTCCACAAAAGAGAGGCCCCCACAATAGACTTCAGAAAAAAAATGTTGCATATTCCGACTAGTACGAGTAAACACTAGTAAACAACTTTTCTTTTGTTTTCTTTTTTTGCTGTTTTACCTTTACCTTTGTACAAACATGATTAAATTGTTCTTAAATATTAACAGAAAATTATCTATATTTTTATACTTATGTTTGTTAAATACTAAAATAATCTACTTGGTTTCACAATAAATTTTTTGATTGAAAATCTCGACTGAAAAAAGTTGTTCATCTCATTTGGAAAATAATTTGGGGCCAGGGGGCCTCCACTCCTTTGTTACCCGAGGCCTCCACACGTCTAAATCCGGCCCTGGCTGTGCCTACCATTTCGGGGAAATACAGTCGTGATATATGTATTACGTTTTATATAACCGTACTCCTTTCTGAAAGCGCGTCTATACTTTTTTTTTAAATTGAATCTGAACAGAAAAGTGATGAAGATTAAAAGTACATAACAAAAAACTAGACTAGTATACAAAAATAAAAAAAATTGTGAGCCGTCACGGGACGCCTGGCAGATGTGAAACATCGAAATTATTTTGTACAAGTAATATGCACAAAAGTACAGATTATGACAGGAACTAAAACATAAGAAAGAAAAAAATTATAAAAAAAAAAAAATTTTTGTTAATAAAATAATTTCCGACCGTCATTTGTGGGAACTGTATAGTATATAATATACTCCATATTCGCCACGCTCGCCACGCTCGCCACGCCAAAAATCTGGTTTGCCCTCCGCCTAAAGATGTTTCACATCAATAAACTAAATAAATCTGCGTGATGCGATTGCAGTCTAACAAAAATTAACCGAGTCTCCGACTGAATTTTGACTGGATGTCCGGAAATTGGGGGAGATTTCCACGTTCATTCGTACGAACTATGACGACGTATAAGTTCGTGTCGGCGCGAGCTAGTGTTTCTTTCCTCGAAATCCATAATAATATTGTTACTCACATTCACATTTGGCACCGCTGGTTTGAGCGTACGCGACGGATTGAGCCCGAATAGGCGCGTGTAGCGCTTTTGCCGAATTGATATATTGTCTGTGACTTGGATAAAAATCGCGCCTTGTTCAAAAGGTATCGAAAACATAACAAGCGTAATATTTAAAATAAGCGTTACTTCCGTCAGAAAATAAGCGTCACTTCCGTCAGAAAAAAATCTGAGTTACTCCCTAGAAAAACATGGTTCTGTCACAACAAAGTACACGGAAATCTGCTTTGTGGTTCTGCCGCCCGTTAACTGTCAGATGTATACTGGATACGTTCAAACAGTCAATATTTCGTAACAGTCAATACGTTATGTGTGTTGTGTCGTGGTGTCTGAATTTTCCTAGAACACGGAGTAGTCATCTAGCTAGTGAGACGGTGCCTTTTATTAACCTTTTAAAGATTCACGGGAATCGTGGGAGCAACGCCGGGTTATGTGGTATTGCCATCCATTACAACTTTGGTGGCCTCCTCCACAGCGACTGTGGAGGACTTTGGAATCTCCGCTGACCTGCGTGGCTCCCTTAATAGGCTCAGTCGGACGAAACTACACATTGACATACACGCAGCTACAACCCATATACGTCCCACTGCTGGGCACGGGTCTCCCCTATACACACAGCTGTGGGAGGTCTAATGTATACTCCACCACGCTGCTCCAATGCGGTTGGTGGAGTATAGTGGCTAACCCAGTGTTGAATACTCTCACACGAAGGTCTTGACAAGGCTTAACGATTGTTTTTACAATTGAAATTACATTACTACTTGTACGATAGAAACGCTTGGTGCGATGTATCTCCAGCCCCACTTGTTCAATAATAATGTACCTTGATCAAATTATGACAATTGTAAATTTTGAAAAGAGTAACTTCCGTATTATACTCGGTAGCATGAACTTTGTGAACCGACCGTAAAAAAATGTTATGACGTTCATTAAGCGTATACAAAATATCTACCATAATATAATGAAAATAAAAGAATCTGAATCTGAATCATTTACAATCGGGACCCACCGCCTTGTTGAAATACCTTCAGATGGCTTGGGAACATTCGTATGCTCCAGGCCCGCAGCGGGGCTGTGGGGGAGGCCCGTGACCAGCAGTGGGACCGTCTATAAATAATAAAATAAATATCTTGGACATTCTCACACACGGCCATCTGACCCCAAAGTAGGCGCAAGCCTGCGATATGGGTGTCAGAGACTGATATACATACATAGATATTTTTAAATACATACTTAAATATATAATATTAACATCCAGACACAGAACAAACACAAGTGTTGGTCACACGAATATTTGTTCTGAGTGGGATTCGAACCCACGCCCCCTGGCGCAACAGGCAGGGTCTCTACCGATTGCGCCAACGGGCCCGTCAACCGTCTGTGTTGTATTTAGCTTTTTTATGTTATTCTTGATGAATAGTATAGCAGTTGTTTTGTATCCGTAGGTGAGGCTTCCCGTCGCGGTCGGGAGCGCGCCGGGGCGGGCGCGGGCGTGCGCGCGCGCGGTCAACACGCAATATGCGATATTTGTGATAAAATGTTTACATTAAAAAGATATTTAATCCCGCATTTGAGAACACATTCAAATCTAAAGGCGTATAAATGTACATTGTGTAATAAATCATTCAATGATAAGTATTCATTGAAGATCCACGCCGACGCCGGGTGTCGCCGGCCCGCGCCGGGCCGGGTGTTACCGCTAGTGTGTAAGATCTGTTCGCAATCATTTGACACGCGGTGTAGTTTAGTCAAGCATAAAAACACGCATTATAATGAGAGACCATTTAAATGTCATAAACATCCAAGACCATATATGTATATATATGAATGTAGTTTTTGTCTGAAAACATTTAGATTTGAGGAGACTTTTAGCGATCATTTAAGAACACATTCTGGTGAGAAACCATTTGAATGTAGTTTTTGTATGAAAACATTTAGCCGAAAGACTTATTTAAATGCACACTTGAGATGCCACACGGAAGGTACGAAGAGGCCGTATGCGTGTAACATCTGCACGAAAGCGTATTCCCATAATGCCTCTTTACGTAGACATATAAAAACAACGCACAATGGTAAATAATTATTTTCATGAAAAATATGTGCGAAATTATATATGCATTGACATTTATTTATTTATTTATTTAATACAAAAATAAGTCTGCGAACTTACAGCGGCGAGCCAAGGCGTTCACAAACACTTAAAACTAGTCATGCAACATAAACATACAAAAAAGACGACGAATACAATACAATGAACAACGTGAATGAAACATGTCAAGTAATTAATACAACATACACAATTTGGTTCGAAAAAAAAAATACAGATGTCCAAGATTTCAGGTCGGATACAATGTCAAAGATTCCATGTCAAATTGGAAAAAATAAAAGAAATAGAAAATTAATTATAAGTCAAGCCTTAGAGAAATTATTAAAATAATTGGACAAGGATTTCAATATTGTTTCAAACTTGTCGTGAAATATTATTATATCGGCACCCTGTACCCTTAAGTGGATACGACATATTTTATCTATGGACATCGGGTCTCATACTAAAATCGCGCAGTCACACGTCACAAGAATAGAAACGTTAACCTAAAGATGTTTCACATCAATAAACTAAATAAATCTGCGTAATGCGATTGTAGTCTAACAAAAATTAAACGAGTCTCCGACTGAATTTTGACTGGATGTCCGGAAATTGGGGGAGATTTCCACGTTCATCTGGTTTACGCGAGCAGTTCGTACGAACTATGACGACGTATAAGTTCGTGTCGGCGCGAGCTAATGTTTCTTTCCTCGGAATCCATATTGTTACTCACAGTCACATTTGGCACCGCTGGTTTGAGCGTAACGGATTGAGCCCGAATAGGCGCGTGTGGCGCTTTTGCTGAATTGATATATTGTCTGTGACGTGGATAAAAATCGCGCCTTGTTCAAAAGGTATCGAAAACATAACAAGCGTAATATTTAAAATAAGCGTTACTTCCTGTCGTGTTTGGGTGTCCATTGTAGTAAATAAAACACTCCTTTGATCACTCAATAGGTGAAGTAGGTAATGCGTCCGGTCCACGTCCGTACTGGCTCACCGCTAGCGCGTGACTGACGCCGGCGCATACACTACACTTCCGTCAGAAAATAAGCGTCACTTCCTTCAGAAAAAAATCTGAATTACTCCCTAGAAAAACATGGTTCTGTCACAAAGTAGATATACGGAAATCTGCTTTGTGGTTCTGCCGCCCGTTAACTGTCATACAGTATACTGGATACGTTCAACAGAGTATTTCGTAACAGTCAATACGTTATGTGTGTTGTGTCGTAGTGTCTGAATTTTCCTAGAACACAGAGTATTCATCTAGCTAGTGAGACGGTGCCTTTTATTAACCTTTTAAAGATTCACGGGAATCGTGGGAGCAACGCCGGGTTATGTGGTATTGCCATGTGGGGGAGGCCCGTGCCCAGCAGTGGGACCGTCTATAAATAATAAAATAAATATCTTGGACATTCTCACACACGGCCATCTGACCCCAAAGTAGGCGCGAGCCTGCGATATGGGTGTCAGAGACTGATATACATACATAGATATTTTTAAATACATACTTAAATATATTATAGTATTAACATCCAGACACAGAACAAATACAAGTGTTCGTCACACGAATATTTGTCCTGAGTGGGATTCGAACCCACGACCCCTGGCGCAACAGGCAGGGTCTCTACCGATTGCGCCAACGGGCCCGTCAACCGTCTGTGTTGTATTTAGCTTTTTTATGTTATTCTTGATGAATAGTATAGCAGTTGTTTTGTATCCGTAGGTGAGGCTTCCCGTCGCGGTCGGGAGCGCGCCGGGGCGGGCGCGGGCGTGCGCGCGCGCGGTCAACACGCAATATGCGATATTTGTGATAAAATGTTTACATTAAAAAGATATTTAATCCCGCATTTGAGAACACATTCAAATCTAAAGGCGTATAAATGTACATTGTGTAGTAAATCATTCAATGATAAGTATTCATTGAAGATCCACGCCGACGCCGGGTGTCGCCGGGCCGCGCCGGGCCGGGTGTTACCGCTAGTGTGTAAGATCTGTTCGCAATCATTTGACACGCGGTGTAGTTTAGTCAAGCATAAAAACACGCATTTTAATGAGAGACCATTTAAATGTCATATTTGCAGCTGGCCCTGTTCAAAAAACAGAGATTTGAGATCCCATTTGAGAAAACATAGCAAAGATAAAGAATTACAAGCCATTTTGTCAAAAAATTTAAATCATAAGCCATTCACCTGTGACGTGTGTAATGAATCGTTTTTGATGGAAAAGTTCTTAAATAATCACTCGAAAATACATCCAAGACCATATGAATGTAGTTTTTGTCTGAAAACATTTAGATTTGAGGAGAGTTTTAGCGATCATTTAAGAACACATTCTGGTGAGAAACCATTTGAATGTAGTTTTTGTATGAAAACATTTAGCCGAAAGACTTTTTTAAATGCACACATGAGATTCCACACGGAAGGTACGGAGAGGCCGTATGCGTGTAACATCTGCACGAAAGCATATTCCCATAATGCCTCTTTACGTAGACATATAAAAACAACACACAATGGTAAATAATTATTTTCATGAAAAATATGTGCGAAATTATATAAGCATTGACATTTATTTATTTATTTAATACAAAAATAAGTCTGCGAACTTACAACGGCGAGCCAAGGCGTTCACAAACACTTAAAACTAGTCATGCAACATAAACATACAAAAAGGACGACGAACACAATACAATGAATAACGCAAATGAAACATGTCAAGTAATTAATACAACATACACATTTTGGTTCGAAAAAAAAAATACAGATGTCAAAGATTTCAGGTCGGATACAATGTCAAAGATTCCATGTCAAATTGGAAAAAATAAAAGAAATAGAAAATTAATTACAAGAAATAAAAAAATAATTATAAGTCAAGCCATAGAGAAATTATTAAAATAATTGGACAAGGATTTCAATATTGTTTCAAACTTGTCGTGAAATATTATTATGTCGGCACCCTGTACCCTTAAGTGGATACGACATATTTTATCTATGGACATCGGGTCTCATACTAAAATCGCGCAGTCACACGTCACAAGAATAGAAACGTTAACAAGGTAATTTATACACTATATTCATTTACATCACGGTTTAATTTCTATTGCAACAAATATGTAAACATCTTAAGAAGCTTCGACTACACACCTTATGCAGCTCATAGTGGAATAAAACGCGATAGTAAAAGTAATAGAGTAGTCTTTATTTAAAATAGTACATAATTTATTTATTTTTATTAGCAAAACAATAATTTAAAAGATAAAACAATAGTTTACTTACCGAAAATATGATATCGTCTTTGTTCACTTGCGTAGTTTTTACAAAATATGATAACGTCTTTGTTCACTTGCGTAGTTTTTACACGATTTCAAAATAAAATACGGCATAGTCGATATGTACCTAGGCGTGAGCGCGGTCGTACAGCGACTAACGCGGAATTGTAGATCTTTTTGCGTTTTGTAGCTCATTTGGCTCATTATACTCGTAGCGCGGACCTTACGTCCATAGTTTAATAAGTCAACGTATACATATACAACGTATAGGTATTTAAAGCAACATTTCAAAGCACAACAACTCATCGACAAAAGATGATGCTGTGCATCAGCTAGGCAAGAAGAATAATTGTCATTTGATCAGACATTTACGATAATATTGCCTTTGGATAATTGTATTTTTTTTCGAAATAAAAACTAAAATAAATGATTTCTGTTTATTGGTTTTCTATTTCCGATTCCCACTCCACCACCAAAACCTTCCCTTCGTCCCAATGTTGGGCTTGAGTCTCCTATGAATAGGAGGGGTTAGGGGTGCTCTATAACATCACGCCTGAATTTCTCCGAAGTGTTAGCCAGAGGTGTGTATACACCCAAATTTCATGTACACGTCGATAGGTGGTGAGTCCTTTGCCGGGCATTTCAAGTTAGAAAAACCCAATAGTTTGAGATGTATTGCGTAATTATGGTAGCTGTAAGACGTACCCAATATATAACGATGATTTCGATTATAATAAACAGTATTCTAACAGCAACCGTTGTTTCAATTAATCTGAACCGCCAACCTCACATGGCGACCGTGACAGGGCGTGCCGTGGCGCCCGACACGGGGATAGAACCCAGGACCCCTAGCTTAGCCAGAACACTAGATCAGCGAGGCAGTACCGGTAGTTATTGTAAATGCAGTTATTTTGTATCCATAGGTGTGGGTTCGCGGCCCGGCTGGGCAGAGGGCGGCGCGGGCGCAGCTGGCCGCGTGCGCTGGAAACTGGAACGCCCCAAACAGATGAACAGACAGGGCCCGCGCCCGCCGGCGGCCTCGCAGGGAAAGCCAGGCGCTAAACATTACTCTCCTGGAAAACAGTCATATAAAACAAAACATTCGGTCAAGAGAGAATTTTCATGTAAAACTTGTCCAAAATCCTTTAGATTGAGAAGATCTTTAACTGTCCACTCAAGAGCACATTTGAAGCCATATTCGTGTGATATTTGTCAGCAAGCGTTTGGTCAAAAGGTTCATTTGAACGCCCATATGAGGACGCATTCGGATGATAAGCCGTTTTCCTGTAAGATTTGCAGTAAATCATTTCGATTCGAAAGCAACATAGCTAAGCATTTGAAACTACATTCCGGTCACAGGCCATTCACGTGCTCCATTTGTAAGAAAACGTTCATCGAGAAGAGTAATTTAGACAGACATTTCAGAACGCACACTGGCGAGAAACCGTATCCATGCAATGTATGCACGAAATCATTCAGCTCATCGACGTCTCTAAAGTTACATTTGAGAACACATTCGGGCGATAAACCGTTTTCGTGTGATGTTTGTTCAAAATCATTCAGTAAACACAGTAATTTGACTAGACACTTGAAAACGCATGCAGGTAAGAATCTGTTATCCTGTAACGTATGTCCGCTGACATTTAAATGGCAGAGTACATTGATAGCACATTTAAGAACACACTCCGACGAGAAACCGTTCAAATGTAACCTTTGTTCAAGATCGTTCAGCAGAAACGGTAACTTGTCAAGACATATCAAAACTCATACAGGCGAGAAACCATTTTCGTGTAATGTTTGTTCGAAAATATTTAGCTTAAAAAATAGTTTAATTACACATTTAAGAACACATTCAGGTGAAAAACCATTTACGTGTAATGTTTGTAATAAATCATTTAGCCTTAGCTGCAACTTGACCAAACATTTAAGTACACATTCGGATGAGAAACCATTTCGCTGCGACGTGTGTGCGCAGTCGTTCAGCACGAAGGCTTACTTGAATAAACATTGGAGGAAATATCACGAGAACAAACGGGTGAAGTATGAAGTGGACGTTGTCACCGTGTAGTGATTGTGTAACTTCGGGGTTTCCCCGATCAAGGACAGAAACCAACCAATCCGCATTGGAGCAGCGTGGTGGACTATGCTCTAGACCTCCCGCAGCTGCGTCTGTGGGGGAGACCTGTGCCCAACAGTGGGACGTCTATTCTATGGGTCGCAGCGACGAAAAAATGTTCTAATTTTTTTTTATTATTTTGTTTTTAATTATATATATATGAACTTATTTCAAAATTAGATTATTGATATGTATTTGCCATTTGCATGCCTACAGAGACAGAACAGTATGTAAAACATCAACTTTGTTCTTGCAAATAAATTATGATTATGTTAATTTTTTTTACAAAAAAAAAGCAATGCACATAACTTTAGTACAAGAAATAAGGATAAATTGATTGTACCTAGCTCTGGACTCTACACTAAGTAAAGTATCAAAATCTTTTATGGGGAACTGTGTTCGTTTCGTTTCTACAATAAAATACCCGGAAATATTACTTGTCTCTCAGAGAATAAATTTAAATCTTATATTAAACAAAACCTCCTAAAGCTTTCTATAAAATTAATGACTACTTGAACGATAGAAATACTTGGTGCGATGTATCTCCAGCTCCACTTGTTTAATAATAATGTAATGTGATCAAATTATAAAAAAATTAAATTTTGAAAAGAGTAACACCGAGTTTCTTGCCGTGTTCTTCTCGGTAGCATCAACTTTGTGAACCGGCGGTAAATAAAAAATATTATGACGTTCATTAAGTGTATATACAAATTAAGAATATAATGAAAAATACTTTTGAATCTGAATCATGTTTGTGTATGTCATGTCATCTATAATAAAACTCTAGCTAGAGTCCGCGTCTGTACATTAACATTACAATGATAAGTAATCGATACAGGCTCCGAAAATTATTTTTTTCGAATTGTGTCTGTCTGTCCGTATGGTGCGCTATGGAATCAAAAACTACCGAACGGTAGAACCTTGGTACCAACATTATTGTAAGAACAGTTAGACCCATAACAATAGTTAGTTACAATGTAAGTAAGTGTTGTATCTTGAATGTAATAAAAATAATTAAAATGAAAAGATAATAATTAATACATAGTGCTAACGCGATAAAAACGAAAAAATACTTGGACGTGTCCTAGCTGTGCTGCCAACCATGGATTCGAGAATCTCAAAGTCGCTCTACGCATGTGAACATAGCTCTATTAAGACTGAATGAATGAATTAATTATTTATGATTAAAATATTGTACCTGTAATTATTTAAACAGGGATTATTATATTTTTATCAACTTCTCATTTTATCTCACTTCTGATTTTATCAAACTTCTGATTTTAGCCACTTGAAAAACAAATAAAAAGAACACAGGTTCAAATAAGTACCAGATTCGGCATCACCTACACCGAAAGATGGAACGTACTTACAGCAAAGTAGCGTTAGGTACCGGCACATAGCGTATGTACCGACAACCTTACCGTTCGACGGCTGAGCAGAGAGTGAGTTATGTTGTTGGCTGCGTTTGGCTTTATATAGGCACGGTCGAGTAGTTGTCAGTAGTTGACCACTTAATGAGGGTAGTTGCTAACACGGCCTCTCCTGACAGTGCGCCGTCCTCGGCTGCACCTGGCACCTCTTCAGAAGCACAGATACGGCGAGAGTTTTATCGCCGCATTGGTCCCGTCTATTCCATGGTCTCGTCCGTACTCGCAGTACCAGTAGGACAAGCAGAAGCACCTATAGGCTCTTTATTGCAATACTTTGAATTTGTACAAGTTTACCAGGACTGCGCCTGCTTCAAGTCTCATGGATGACATAACACTAATGTACACAACATATGGACAACAATAAAAATACAAGGCATTGCGAATGATAGCATTCCGGACTACCATCAAACGCACTGCAATGCAACAATTAAAAAGGATAGATGTTGTGACAAGCCCACGTTATCTTGTCGAGACAAGCCCATGTTATCTTGTCTCCACTACAGACAAGCCTAAAATAATAACTTGAACATTTATTTATTTACGATTCTTTTATAAATCGCAAACAAAACATACTGTGCACATACGTAGACGAGTCGACTCGATTTTAAAACAAATTTTACACTGAGTAGAGGCTCCACTAGTAAGCTAATTTGTAATAAATCATCGGCTCCACCATTAAGCATACCACTAGATCGTTATTCGACAGACATAGACTCCACTATTAAGCATATCTGCTGGCGGCAGTAATGGCATAGGCTCCACTATTAAGCATACCACTAGATCGTTACTCAACAGACATAGGCTCCCCTATTAAGCATATCTGCTGGCGGCAGTAATGGCATAGGCTCCACTATTAAGCATACCACTAGATCGTTACTCAACAGACATAGGCTCCCCTATTAAGCATATCTGCTGGCGGCAGTAATGGCAGAGGCTCCGCCATTAAGCATACCACTAGATCGTTATTCGACAGACATAGGCTCCACTATTAAGCATATCTGCTGGCGGCAGTAATGGCAGAGGCTCCACTATTAAGCATATCTGCTGGCGGCAATAATGGCATAGGCTCCACTATTAAGCATACCACTGCCGAGACTCGTCCTCGAAGAACGACGCGCAGGTCATACGCGTAGGGAGCGTACGCAAGGCAGACAACACACGCGCTCCGGGCAGCACCCACGGCGCAGACAGCACACGCGCTCCATGCAGCACCCGCGGAGTAGACAGCACACGCCCTCGGGGCAGCACCCGTGGCGTATACGTGGTATGCGTCGACGGAGCACAAGCCCCCTCCCACAGCAGGTCATACGCGTGGGCAGCGTCCGCAAGGCAGGGCCCACACGCGTCAACGACACGTCTGCAGGGCACGGCCCATACGTGCCAGGAACATGTCCACAGGGCACGTCCCATACGCGTCAGACACGCGTCTGCAGAGCTCACTTTTGCGTTGCGTGCGCAATGGAAACATTTTCTGAAACATTAGCAGAAGCGTAAACTTACTTTCAAAGAATTCGGTGCAATGCAAGGCACCCTGTATTAAGCTGCGGCCTATGTTGTTTTACCACGTGCACCACTAAGCAGTATAAACTCATATCGGTAGCTTGGTAACACTTTAGTTACGCAGTATGTACCCCTCATGCCAGGGTTGAGCTTCCCAGCGGACTGAGAATGACTAGTGCTTCAATTTTGTGCCGACTCGGCCTAACCTGACCGTGATTAATAACGCGAGCGACTGTAATGTGCTCGTGAACCAGTTATGTCATTAGATTAACGCGAGTGAGTCTGTCACGATGCGAACATGAAAGATTTCTACTATAGCGTGAACACGTTCACGAGTTCAAACACGGCGCGAACGCGTAGCGATCGTGAACCACGCCTATGGTCTTGTCAATATCACTGTGACCGCTACGACGGCTACGTCTAGCCCCAAAGCGAGGCGGCGTTTTAGCTAGCTCTTCTCGTGGCATTCTTATTTGAAACCAACGGCTGTTTGCGTAGGTATCAAGGTAATAAATAAGTGTGAGCAAATAAGTCAAATCCCGCGAGACCAAGTAGTTGGCGCACTTGCTTCACGTTTTTCGTGAGCATGGTCTCACCTGACCCTCCAATTTGTGAAAACAAGCACTTCACAGGCTACACAATTAACATAACACAAACACAGTACTTAGTAATTCGTGAGAAACGGCTTTGTTATTTAGTTTTCGTTAAATAGTGGACAAATGCGTTCTTTATCCGCACTTCTGATTTTATCAACTTCTCATTTTATCTCACTTCTGATTTTATCAAACTTCTGATTTTAGCCACTTGAAAAACAAATAAAAAGAACACAGGTTCAAATAAGTACCAGATTCGGCATCACCTACACCGAAAGATGGAACGTACTTACAGCAAAGTAGCGTTAGGTACCGGCACATAGCGTATGTACCGACAACCTTACCGTTCGACGGCTGAGCAGAGAGTGAGTTATGTTGTTTTTTTTTTTTTTTTTTTGTTTTTGCGTCCAGACAACCAACCTACGTGGACTGACCCTCCGGGCAAGACCGGGCTATACCTGGGAGGGAGGCAGGAAACGCACCTCATGCGTATCGGTACAGCCGGCTGTAGCGATTATGTCCGTAGACTAAAACCTGCCTTAGGGGATGGCTTTAGTCATATGACCCTCAAGCCGACATCGGAAGCGACCCCGCTTGGAGAGGCGGGGCGCAACGAGTTATGTTGTTGGCTGCGTTTGGCTTTATATAGGCACGGTCGAGTAGTTGTCAGTAGTTGACCACTTAATGAGGGTAGTTGCTAACAATATAAATAAATACACAATCTCTTTATCTAATGGTTTAACTTGAGTTAGCTATTTATCTTGTTCTAGAACGACCCCAATTTCTATTTTGTTTTTCATTTGAACAAATCCGAGGGATGCGCTTTCGAATAAAAAAGTACCTACAACTTATTTTGTAACGTTTGAGTAAATATAGAAGATTATTGGTACATAATTCCCTTTTATTTTATTTCCAATTAATAAGTTATTTCCTAAAATACCAGTTAAGAAATAGATATGTACTACTTTTGTATGCGCGGTGAACTGCCTAATGCATGCGCTACGATGATTTAATTTAAAAGAAAACTGTTCAGATAGTATTTGACTGCTTTAATTTCATTTTGATGTTTAATTCCCATAGATCTTATGCTGATGATGATCTTACCATATGATCTTAGTTTCCAGCTCGTGTATTATACTAGTTTTCACTTGTGCCAGATCGAAATGAGACCATAATTTGAGAAAAGCGTCATAAAAAGCACCGGAATTACATACTTAAGCTTTCTATAATAAATATGAACATGGAGCTTAGGTACTGCAATGGCAAAGTGGATTTATCATCTGTGCTTTACATGTCAACTCATATTAATATGTCAAATCATAGATCTATGTGTCAAATGCGTTCGACCGTCTGTCTATTGAAATTATTTTGACTTGACGTTTCAGTACGTGCGGTTGGTCTAGCGATCATGCCTTCGTTAAGATTAAATTTGTTACTGTGCTCGGTGTTTTGTGTGTTAGTGATTACATCTACCCAGACTATACATAAACGTTTTGAGTACAAATATTCGTTCAAGCCGCCTTATTTAGCTCAAAAGGATGGATCAGTTCCCTTTTGGGAGTACGGAGGCAGTGAGTATCGCTGATTTTGTATTTTTTTTATATAGCACACTTGGTCTTATGTTTGCAGATATGTGGAATATGTAATAATTTGATTTTTACTGTTCGAATAAGGAAGATTTTATGTTAGAAATGTTGTTAATAATACGTGAAATCGTCTTGTTGTTACGGTATATCGGGTTTGACAGAGACACGTCAGTGAAATCTGTCATGGGCGACAAAGACAACGCTATGTGACACCCCCTGTGTGCGACGGAGAAAGCAACATGTTTCTGATCTTGTTTTATAGTTCCACGCCAGCATCAACTTCGGAATAATGGACGGATACAATTTTTATACATTTTTAAAAAAATGTGTCGTAGATGAATACGTCTAATTATCATCATAAATCCATAATTGCCAACTTTTTTGTTGAGATCAAGACTTAGATTCACAAAGTTTCGATTAAAAAACATGGTCTCACATGACATACTTCTCAATCTCAATAGATTTAGGGTATATTTTGTATGATAAAACATTTTTAACATTCCTTTAGGATCTGTACTATTTATCACTTCTTAGTACTTCTCAGTCCAACAAATAAGCAAACTTCATTTTAGCTAGATAGCTTAAAAGTCATAGTACACCATGCCTTCTTTAACCAAGGATTTATGTCTGAGATAAAATAAACTAAATGATCTATGCATCCTGCCCGTATATCCCCTACTACATATGAAGCACAATTGTGGTTTACCCTGTAGCTATCAGTGGGCACCGAACCAAACTCCATGCTACTACTGAGAAAGTCAAACCTAATACTTTACCTGATATCGCAGCAGTCCTGCTTTCTACCACTACACTAACAAGGCAATCATATTATGTATTTAATCGTGTAGTTATTCTAAGTATCTAATATAAAATAGTTTTGTTTTTAATGGACAGACAGACAGGTATTAGGGTCACCTCATTGATGGTAACGGGCCACTGTGTATATCATAAATTGTGCATGTATGAACGATGTTCATAGTCCACCACAGTGTTCAGGTGCAGATTGGCAGACCTACCTAAATTTAAAAAAAAACATTATTTTGCACTGAAAGCATTTTAAATCGGCCAAGCATTTTGCCTTACACAACCCATACTCAAAACAATATTCTAATCACCACTCAGCAATTGGCAATCAGACAATACATTTTCATTTTTACTGTGAGAGACATAAGGTTCAGAATTGTCGGATTGTGACATTCATTAGACTTGACCATAGCTAAATTGTTGATTCAGATTTGAAATGCTTATAAGCAAATTTATACCTAAATGGTTTCATTTAAGAGTTTAATTTTGTGTAATAGTGAGCATATTGGTTCGTTAAGGGCTATAGATTTAGCTTTTCTTTTGCATACAATTTTAACGCATTTGTGGGAGTTATTCTAGGCACAATATATTTTTTTATTACAAAATTCAATATGTCTTATTATGTTCGCTGTATGCTAATGTGTTAAACAAGCTTAATCTATCTATCTATACAGGGTTATTGGTAATTCGACGTATTCCCGTTAGGAGGTGATAGGGGTGACTATTTGTGATAATTTTAACCCCCATATGCATTATGCAAAAGTGAACCATTTTCGAGTTATCAAGCTTTTCAGCTTTTTTCAAAATAGGTCAGAAATGCAACATCAAAAATTTATTAAAAAAAAAGTATCAATTAAAATCTATTTTTTTCTTCTGATTTATAAAAACGATTAAACAATGGTTATTTATCAACATTAAAACTACAATTATCGGTCCAACTTTAAAAATGCGAGACGATTAACGATATTACTTCAATATTTTTTGAGATTTTTGTCCACTAAAATGCCTTAAAAACAAAAAAAACTTATATCAAACTTGGCTTGCAGATTATTTTAAAAACATAACCGTTTTCTTAGCTTTCCAACAAGGCATAACAACTATGAACTTATATTTAAAAAAAACTGAGAAAAACCGATCACAAAGGAAGCAGGCGGAAATTTGTATTCGAACTAAACTTAAGGTCGTTCTTCAAAATTTCAAAAAAAGTAATTAAAAACAATGCCCAATGTAAATAAAACAAAAAATATAAATATAAAATTAAATTTAGAACCAGTAAAAGTTTAGTAATAATAACAATTAAGACATTTTTTAATTTAGCCTAATTAAGGTTCTTGCTCGAAGGGACTTCGCCTATTGCGTACGCAGTCTTATTCTTTTTATGAGGTGTAACTTAACTACCGAAGTGTTCAAATTATTCCGAATCACATTTGCAGGACATCCGCCTTGCTAGTATATCATGTTTTGCCTTATAGCCATAGGCACGTCTTCGAGCATTTCATTTGTTAAAAAAATTCGTAAGCGACCAAAATTGGTTCATCGATAAATTCTTGCACATCGCTGCGACCCATAGACGTCCCACTGTTGGGCACGGGTCTCCTCTCAGAATGGGAGGGATTAGGCCTTAGTCCACCACGCTGGCCAAGTGCGGATTGGCAGACTTCACATACCTTCGAGAACGTTGTGAGGAACTCTCAGGCATGCAGGTTTCCTCACGATGTGTCCTTCACCGTTATAGCAAGTGACATTTAATTTCTTAAAACGCACATAGCTTAGAAAAGTCATTGGTGCGTGCCACTGGGGTTTGAACCCGGACCGCTCGAGTGAGAGGCGAGTTCGATAGCCACTGGGCTGTCACCGCTTTTACTGGTTCTAAATTTAATTTTATATTTATATTTTTTGTTTTATTTACATTGGGCATTGATTTTAATTACTTTTTTTGAAATTTTAAAGAACGACCTTAAGTTTAGTTCGAATACAAATTTCCGCCTGCTTCCTTTGTGATCGGTTTTTCTCAGTTTTTTTTAAATATAAGTTCATAGTTGTTATGCCTTGTTGGAAAGCTAAGAAAACGGTTATGTTTTTAAAATAATCTGCAAGCCAAGTTTGATATAAGTTTTTTTTGTTTTTAAGGCATTTTAGTGGACAAAAATCTCAAAAAATATTGAAGTAATATCGTTAATCGTCTCGCATTTTTAAAGTTGGACCGAAAATTGTAGTTTTAATGTTGATAAATAACCATTGTATAATCGTTTTTATAAATCAGAAGAAAAAAATAGATTTTAATTGATACTTTTTTTTTAATAAATTTTTGATGTTGCATTTCTGACCTATTTTGAAAAAAGCTGAAAAGCTTGATAACTCGAAAATGGTTCACTTTTGCATAATGCATATGGGGGTTAAAATTATCACAAATAGTCACCCCTATCACCTCCTAACGGGAATACGTCGAATTACCAATAACCCTGTATATATAAAAGGAGAAGGTGACTGACTGACTGACTGACTGACTGACATATCAACGCAGGGCCTAAACTATAAGGGCTAGAAACTTGAAATTTTGCACAGGGGTTCCTTTTATAACGTAGGGGAGCACTAAGAAAGGATTTTTGAAAATTCACCCCCTAAGGGGGTAAAACGGGGGTACAAAGTTAGTATGAAACTTTGCCGTTTTTGATGTTAACGAATGAAATTCAATAATCTATATATATAAAAGGAGAAGGTGACTGACTGACTGACTGACTGACTGACTGACTGACTGACATATCAACGCAGGGCCTAAACTATAAGGGCTAGAAACTTGAAATTTTGCACAGGGGTTCCTTTTATAACGTAGGGGAGCACTAAGAAAGGATTTTTGAAAATTCACCCCCTAAGGGGGTAAAACGGGGGTACAAAGTTAGTATGAAACTTTGCCGTTTTTGATGTTAACGAATGAAATTCAATAACTATGAAGGATTTTTATTTAGTTTCGAAAATCATCTCTTAAGGGGGGGTAAAAGGGGGGTGCAAAGTTAGTAAGTATAAAAGTTTTCCGTATATACCTACATTATTTCAATGAATCTATATATATAAAAGGAGAAGGTGACTGACTGACTGACTGACTGACTGACTGACTGACTGACTGACTGACATATCAACGCAGGGCCTAAACTATAAGGGCTAGAAACTTGAAATTTTGCACAGGGGTTCCTTTTATAACGTAGGGGAGCACTAAGAAAGGATTTTTGAAAATTCACCCCCTAAGGGGGTAAAACGGGGGTGCAAAGTTAGTATGAAACTTTGCCGTTTTTGATGTTAACGAATGAAATTCAATAACTATGAAGGATTTTTATTTAGTTTCGAAAATCATCTCTTAAGGGGGGGTAAAAGGGGGGTGCAAAGTTAGTAGGTATAAAAGTTTTTCGTATATACCTACATTATTTCAATGAAATTTTGTATTTAGGTTATGTTACGTCTAATTCCACGCGAGCGAAGCTGCGGGCGTCCACTAGTTTAATCATGTAGCGTCCATAGCCCAATGGCGATGTGATCGACAGAGTTAAGCAATGACATGCGCTTGGCTTGTGGATGGGTGACTGCTACTGGCAAAATTTCATGGGCACTAACTACTGTGTTGCAGAGTGCATGATAAGCCCTCAGTCCCAGTTGTCAATCTTATAAGTAATCGTTTAAAGCTGTTAAGTGATGTCAGTCTGTCAGTCAGGTGGCTTGAGAATATTTGACCCTAGGTTGGGTACTAACCCACCCACCAATCCACATAGGATCAGCTCGGTGGAGCATGCTCCAGACCTCCCGTGGCTGTCTGTGGGGTTTTTTGTGGTGTCAATAAAGTTGTATAAATCTATGCTAATATTATAAAGAGGAAATATTTGTTTGTAATATTTTCACACAAAAACTACTGGACCGATTTCAAAAATTCTTTCACCATTAGAAAGCATCATGTTCACTGAGTGAGATAGGCTATATAATATTACTAGATGTAAACGAAATTATTGTTGTCTGATTCCACGCGAGCGAAGCTGCCGGCGTCCACTAGTTAAAATTGCTACTTAAAATAATCTTTGGAATGAGTATCTGATATCCTAGTCACTGTTGGTTTTATTGAATTTCAGATAAAACAATTTTTGATTGTACGGTAACTTACTAACACATCGTAAATTACGAACTGCTTATCAACTGACTGCTTCAACACTGGCAGCATAAATGACTTTTTTCAATATCTACGTTAATCACATACTGGCAGTTGTAGAGAATATTCACTACTTTTTAACTACCTTTTTTTGTTTCTTTTTTTTTGGTAGGTACTCCCGCTTTTTGGAGCGGAGTGTCCATCCATCCATCCATCAGCCTTTTTGGGTCCACTGCTGGACATAGGCCTCCCTCAATCGTCGCCACTCCTCCCGATCCTGCGCCCCCGGAATCCAACGGTTTCCCGCTGTCTTCAGGTCGTCAGTCCACCTCGTCGGAGGGCGGCCAATGCTTCGTTTTCTGAGACGCGGTCTCCACTCGAGGTCTTTTCTTACCCAACGGTTATCAGTCCGTCGAGCGACGTGGCCTGCCCGTTGCCACATCAGCTTGCTGATCCTGCGGAGCGTAGGTACTCCCGGTTTTTGCCAGGGATGTTGTAAGAGGTCCCATGTAGTAGGTGGTAGTGTATACAACCAACTGTATCAAGACTTCAAACACACGTCGCTTTCAAGGGTTTAAGGAATAGAACATAAATCAGCATCTGCTGCTAAGCCCATACACGTCCCCCACTGTTGTACACGGGTCTCTCCTACAGACGCGGGAGGTCTAAAGAATTCCACCACGCTGTTCCAGTGCGGATTGGTGGTGATCAATCTAGTGTCGAACGACAATCTAGTCGTCGACGGACTCAAGCCACCCGAAGTCTTTGGCAAAGTTTAAAGATTGATTTTACCATAAAAAACAACCGAGACACGTTATCGTCCATGAAATTTTGCCACTGGGTCCACTACCCATCCACAGCCAGACCGCGCCCGTTTTATCATAGTTTCGACGCGAGCCATGGTCTGCTATGACGCTACAAATCAGCACCAGACGAGCTATCTACCTGTATCTATCCTATCTCCCCAGATGCGATAGCGTCGGGCGAGAGCGTGCGCCTGGCGCCGTCGCTGCGCAGCCAGAAGGGCGCCATCTGGACGAAGACGCCCGTCAACTTCGACTGGTGGGAGGTGGACATCATGTTCAAGGTCACCGGCAGGGGGCGCATCGGCGCCGACGGCCTGGTGAGTGTTGCGGCTCCATGTTTTATATATCTTGGACATTCTCACACACGCCCATCTGCCCCAAAGCAGGGAGCTTGAGCTCTCGATGCGAGGTTGGTATAAATGCAGGCACGAAATTCGGAGTTGATGGGGGGTATCAGTAAATATAAATATCCTGGACATTCTCAGACACGGCCGTCTGACCCCAAGGCGCGAGCCTGTGATATGGGTGTCAGAGACTGATATACATACATAGATATTTTATCATCCAGACACAGAACAAATACAAATGCGTGCCGCTGGGTTTGAACCTGGACCGCTCGTGTGAGAGTCGAGTTTGATAGCCACTGGGCTGTCACCACTATGACATTGACAGTGGCGTAGCGTGCCTAGTAGGGGTCATGTATCAAAGTTAGTTGGGGGGCCCAAATGTAGGCTAAAAATATCTCACAAAAGAAACAAAAATGTTTGCATTAAATTAAAATAAATATTAATTGTTTATTTTTTACTTTCACACGTCGGGGGCTTCTGTAGCCCGGGGGCCCCGTTGATTCGGCTGATACAGCGATAGCTATGCCCCTGTTAGAATTAAAACCCCGGCATTGAACCAGAGTCACGAGAGTCATGTCTCCATGTTGTCGTGCAGGCGTTCTGGTACACGACGCAGCGCGGCGACTACAACGGCGAGGTGTTCGGCTCGTCGGACCGCTGGAACGGGCTGGCGGTCATCTTCGACTCGTTCGACAACGACAACAAGCACAACAACCCCTACATCATGGCCGTGCTCAACGACGGCACGCGCAGCTTCGACCACAAGAGGTTAGCATGTTCTGGTACACGACGCAGCGCGGCGACTACAACGGCGAGGTGTTCGGCTCGTCGGACCGCTGGAACGGGCTGGCGGTCATCTTCGACTCGTTCGACAACGACAACAAGCACAACAACCCCTACATCATGGCCGTGCTCAACGACGGCACGCGCAGCTTCGACCACAAGAGGTTAGCATGTTCTGGTACACGACGCAGCGCGGCGACTACAACGGCGAGGTGTTCGGCTCGTCGGACCGCTGGAACGGGCTGGCGGTCATCTTCGACTCGTTCGACAACGACAACAAGCACAACAACCCCTACATCATGGCCGTGCTCAACGACGGCACGCGCAGCTTCGACCACAAGAGGTTAGCATGTTCTGGTACACGACGCAGCGCGGCGACTACAACGGCGAGGTGTTCGGCTCGTCGGACCGCTGGAACGGGCTGGCGGTCATCTTCGACTCGTTCGACAACGACAACAAGCACAACAACCCCTACATCATGGCCGTGCTCAACGACGGCACGCGCAGCTTCGACCACAAGAGGTTAGCATGTTCTGGTACACGACGCAGCGCGGCGACTACAACGGCGAGGTGTTCGGCTCGTCGGACCGCTGGAACGGGCTGGCGGTCATCTTCGACTCGTTCGACAACGACAACAAGCACAACAACCCCTACATCATGGCCGTGCTCAACGACGGCACGCGCAGCTTCGACCACAAGAGGTTAGCATGTTCTGGAAATAACCGACTGGCAAAACCAACAGGCATTACCGACAGGCATAACCGACAGGCATAAACAACAGGCATAATAATAATTACTTAAACAGGTTGTTTTATTTCATTTCAAAGTTCGAGCGCTCTTAATGAAAGACCCTGTACATACATTAAAACATTTATGCATACATACTAACTGTCTATGGTTCTACACGCAAGGTTGGCAGCGCGTACAAAATCCAGGATGACCACAACGAAAAACGAAAACCGTTGGAGCTGCGCGCGCGCTAAACGTCACTTTCAAAATTGTCTATCATCATTATTCGCTTGTAACATACGCCTTATATCACTTCATTAAATTCATCAAGTAATCGCCTTATTTTCATTTACAATTGATCACCACATTAGTCATTACAATCATCGGCATCACATCATCATCATCAACAACACTAACGTAGATCTTTTTTAAAGCTCTCCGGTACGCGCAGCCGTTGCAATATTTTAAACGTTTGTTCCAGCGACGGCGCCACCCAGCTGCTGTCGGGCTGCCTGCGCGACTTCCGCAACAAGCCGTACCCCACGCGCGCGCGCATCGAGTACTACCTCAACACGCTCACCGTGCACTTCCACAATGGTGCGTAAGAATTTATTTTTTCTCACGCGCGGCCATCTGACCCTAAAGTAGGCGCGAGCCTGTACTATCCTATCGAACCTGCAGTGTATGTAATCGTATTTTATATTATTACGAACTATTGTAATGTTGACACAGTAATAAATAGATATTCAAACTCGTTGGTTGTCTAACTGATCCCCATATGGCGACCTCTGCCAACGCGTGCGGTGTTCGGTTACCAGCCGTAATTGGAAACTGGAATTTCTAACGACACGACACGACCCCTGCTGGCGCAACAGACAGGGTCACTACCGATTGCGCCTACAGCGCCTAGGGCCTATCGTGGGTTATCTGTACTCGGGTCATGGATGTAAAATAGTGGTTATTGTGCTTCTGCTAGGCCTGGCCTTCTATTCATAGTCCTCCACCAGGTCTGACGAACAACGAGGCAGACTACGAGGTGTGCTTCCGCGCCGAGAACGTGGCGCTCCCGCGCGGCGGGCTCTTCGGGCTGTCGGCCGCCACCGGCGGGCTGGCGGACGACCATGACGTCATCCACCTGCTCACCACCTCGCTGCACACCACGCAGCAGGCCACCGGTGAGTTCAATTAAAAATTATTGATGTAATATGATAAAAATAAGAGGGCTCAATATGGAACCTGGGGGGACACCCGCGGTATTGCTATCACGACTTGGACTTGGCATCATGACGTCATCCACCTGCTCACCACCTCGCTGCACACCACGCAGCAGGCCACCGGTGAGTTCAATTAAAAATTATTGATGTAATATGATAAAAATAAGAGGGCTCAATATGGAACCTGGGGGGACACCCGCGGTATTGCTATCACGACTTGGACTTGGCATCATGACGTCATCCACCTGCTCACCACCTCGCTGCACACCACGCAGCAGGCCACCGGTGAGTTCAATTAAAAATTATTGATGTAATATGATAAAAATAAGAGGGCTCAATATGGAACCTGGGGGGACACCCGCGGTATTGCTATCACGACTTGGACTTGGCATCATGACGTCATCCACCTGCTCACCACCTCGCTGCACACCCCGCAGCAGGCCACCGGTGAGTTCAATTAACAATTATTGATGTAATATGATAAAATTAAGAGGGCTCAATATGGAACCTGGGGGGGGACCCGCGGTATTATTATCACGACTTGGGCCTGGCGACCATGACGTCATCCACCTGCTCACCACCTCGCTGCACACCACGCAGCAGGCTACCGGTGAGTTCAATTAACAATTATTGATGTAATATGATAAAAATAAGTGGGCTCAATATGGAACCTAGGGGGACACCCGCGGTATTATTATCACGACTTGGGTTGGGCGACCATGACGTCATCCCCCGGCTCACCACCTCGCTGCACACCACGCAGCAGGCCACCGGTGAGTTCAATTAACAATTATTGATGTAATATGATAAAAATAAGTGGGCTCAAAATGGAACCTGGGGGGACACCCGCGGTATTATTGTCACGACTTGGGCCTGGCGACCATGACGTCATCCATCTACTCACCACTTGGCACCAGGCCAGTGACTTAAATGGAGAATTATTGATATACATTAAAAAGAAGAGGGCTTAAAACGGACCTTTGTGGGATACCTGCGGTATTTTTGTGTTTATGATCAATGATCTGTGGCTGACCTTGACGTCGTCCATCCGAACACCAAACGGCAGGTCACCGGGAACCCAAGGGAAATATTGACATTTAATTTTGGAATTATTGGCAACGTAATGGTGTTGCAGGCGGACAGCAGATCAGCAACGACGAGCAGCAGAAGCTGTCGCAGGAGTACGCCGAGTACCAGAAGAAGCTGGACCAGCAGATCAAGGACTACCGCAAGGAGCACCCCGACGAGGTGAGCGGACGACCATGCAGCTGTCGCTAGTATCTACGCTTTCAAATTCAGCTTTTTTTGTGCGTATACGGTTGTTTCGGCATTCGCAAGTAAGTTTAATGTTAAGGCTGTACTAAGTGCAACAGTGGAACAAAGAAAGGCTTGTGATGAAGATGAATTCACCCTGTACACCTTATAACATATCTCTCTCTCTCTCTCTCTCTCTGTCCGCAGGTGAAAGACAAGGAGGGCGAGTTCGAGGACTGGTACGAGTCGGACGCTCAGCGCGAGCTGCGGCAGATCTTCCAGGGGCTGAGCGTCGTGCAGGACGTGATGCGGGACCTGCACAAGAAGGTGGACGAGGTGAGCACGCCACGATAGCATTGGAATAATTTACATAACAACTAGCTGACCCCGCAAACATTGTTCTGCCAAATGTCAAAGTGACACTTCACGACAATGAACGACGGTTAAAAATAAAAATAATAAAATCGTGTGTAAAAATATTTTTAAAGTGGACCAAATTGTGAATTTAAACCATCCTCGAATCCCCTTGAACGCACATAAAAAAATGTATCAACATCTATCCAGCTGTTTAGGAGGAGTTCACTGTCATACACACGTACACAAGAAATATATATATTAAGATATATTGGATCAATTAATGAATAAATATGTATATTTTATTACTGAACGATTCTTGAGTGTCTATGTTCATAGTTGAAGTTACCGGCTTACACACGTGTGATTTAAGTCGGAAGTAGGCCGACTAGTTTCGATCAATTACGATGGTCGTCTTCAGGAGTGAACGCGTTCGCGGCGGGCACGACGTACACTGACACTGTAAACATAAAAATGTGTAAACTTCAGTTCAAGAAGTTCGTTTGATAACCCTGTATAAACGCTGTACTGTACTCCTGTGTCGTGTGGTGGCAGGTGATCGGCAAGCAGTCGACGTCGCTGTCCATGCTGTCCCACGTGTACAGCCAGAGCCAGGGCGGCGCTGTGCAGGCGCAGCCCGGCCAGCCGCCCATGCAGGTAAGCATCGCATACAGATACATTTATTTTCCTTATTATATGTGTTTATGTTATGTAGCCTTCTCTATAACTCACCACTACTTACTCACATCACCAAAACGATAAAAATCATATCTATTATAGAAATTACAATTCCAATTTTTGAAAGCCAGTGGCGATGGCTCACTACGTAGTTCTGCTGTAGTATAAGTCTTTCAATAATCTCTTGACGTAGTTCTGCTGTAGTATAAGTCTTTCAATAATCTCTTGACGTAGTTCTGCTGTAGTATAAGTCTTTCAATAATCTCTTGACGTAGTTCTGCTGTAGTATAAGTCTTTCAATAATCTCTTGACGTAGTTCTGCTGTAGTATAAGTCTTTCAATAATCTCTTGACGTAGTTCTGCTGTAGTATAAGTCTTTCATTAATCTCTTGACGTAGTTCTGCTGTAGTATAAGTCTTTCAACAATCTCTTGACGTAGTTCTACTATGGTATAAGTCTTTCAACAATCTCTTGACGTAGTTCTACTATGGTATAAGTCTTTCAACAATCTCTTGACGTAGTTCTACTATGGTATAAGTCTTTCAACAATCTCTTGACGTAGTTCTACTGTAGTATGAGGTAGTGGTAGTCTTCCAATAATCCGTTGGCGTGTTCCAGATGCCGGCGCTGCCCATCAGCCGCCAGGACTGGGAGGCGCTGGCCACCAACAACCAGATCATGATCAACACCATCGCTGAACTCAAGTGAGTCCCACGCCCAGCTGGCAGGCCCTCAGTAACCTTCGAGGTATCGAATCCGTCGACGAACAAAGCACAAACACCCTGTATAAAGCTCAGAGGTAGCTAGTATATTTATTTTATGATATACTAGTGGACCCTTGCAGCTTCGCTCGCGTGGAATTAGACATATTAATAGATTCTTCTTAACGCGTTAACTTTAGCTCCACAAATTAGTAATGAATCCGTAAATGTGTTAACCCCTATGTTTATTTTATATATCGGTGACATTTTTACAAACTTCGAATGCTATATTAATTTATATCTAATCAACTGCCTAAAATGTTATGCATCTAGTTCTGAAAATGACAATACTTTCATACAACCTTTCATTCCCTTTTTTAACCCTTTTCAACACTTTTTTCCAGTAAAAAGTAGCCATGTTCTTTCACAGGCTCTAGACAATCTGTGTACCAAATTTCATTTAAATAGGTTCAGTAGTTTTTCATGAAAGCGAGACAGACAGACAGATAGAGTTACTTTCGCATTTATAATATTAGTATAGAAGAAGTACATATGGATTAAGATATTTATTTTTGACGTGATAACGTTTATTAAATCGATGAACGCCAACACATCCGAAAAAGTGTGACGTCATAATGTGTCGTTATCTGACGTCATGTGTCGTTACCTGACGTCATGTGTCGTTTCAGATTTGTATAAAATAATGATTATGACGTTGTCACGTTCAACTATCGTCAGTAAACCGACTTTACAGACAACCAATTTTTTTATTCCGCAGGGGGTTCATAATCGAGGTTTCCCGCAAGTCGGACGCGCTGCTGTCGGCGGGCGGCGCGGCGGCGGGGGCGGCGGGGGCGGGCGGGGCGGCGGGCGGGGCGGTGACGGGCGCGCAGCTCGCAGAGATCAGGGACCACTTCAGCCAGCTCAAGCAGAGCGTCGCCGGCGTGGCGCAGAGGTGAGCCCACCGCTGGGAAACACTCGCGCTGCTTCGATCACGGCCCACCGCTGGGAAACACTCGCGCTGCTTCGATCACGGCCCACCGCTGGGAAACACTCGCGCTGCTTCGATCACGGCCCACCGCTGGGAAACGCTCGCGCTGCTTCGATCACGGCCCACCGCTGGGAAACGCTCGCGCTGCTTCGATCACGGCCCACCGCTGGGAAACGCTCGCGCTGCTTCGATCACAGAGGAGAGAATATGGATACTACATTGTAAATTCTTCCTAAAGCCGATGACCAGATAGATAGTCTATCGTGACTTTTTGTAGTGGTAGGTAATTATTGTAAATTAGCCATAAGGCAGGTTAGGCACCTGTGTAGGATTAGCTATTCATTCAATGATCAATAGCTAATCCTTTGCCTTATATTGATCAGTTTAGAATAGCATTATACTTCTTCTCTTTAAGTAGCTTGTAGTTACCTAGAATTTCGCTAAGCGTGTCTAATCACCTCGTAGCGAAATAAATTATTTGACTTTGACTAGCGTAAATCCTGTCATCAACAAAAAAAAAACTATTCAAAAGAGCTATCACTTTTTGCTAGTCTCGACTTCCTCATAGAATAACCTGTCACATCCCGATCACTAGTTCCAGTTTGATCTTTAACTGGAACTATGCTAAACTATTGGAACTATTGGAACTATTCTATAATTTCTATGCTGGTGGCTGACACATGAATGTCACGCCAACAGCGGCAGAGTAGTCGCATTTGAACATCAGTTATAGAAGGGCTGCATCTGTTTTTTCTTCCGTGATCGAAGGCCTGGAGAGAATTAGTACAATAACAATATTATATAGTAAATACTAGTTAATTAAAAATTAATTAATGTCTACCTCTCTCCTCGTCTTGCAATGCCTTAACAAGGTGCACGTGTTGGTTGCATCTAATTGTATGTTACCTACTAAAACATGTGTAAAGCAATAAATGTTAAACAAATAAATAAATAGTTGGTTAGAATAAGCTCTGCCTAGTTTGGGGCCAGATAATTTATAACTTTTTTAAAACACCTTTCCGCAATGTGTCATGTACCAATTCTCACGAATGCCGTTCGGCCTCGCAGGCTGTCCGGCCCGCAACCCGTAAAGCAATAAATGTTAAACAAATAAATAAATAGTTGGTTAGAATAAGCTCTGCCTAGTTTGGGGCCAGATGATTTATAACTTTTTTAAAACACCTTTCCGCAATGTGTCATGTACCAATTCCCACGAATGCCATTCGGCCTCGCAGGCTGTCCGGCCCGCAGCCGGTGCAGGTGGCCCAGGCCGCGTGCCCGGCCGTGTCCTGCGCCTCCACCACCGTGCTGCTGCTGGCGGTGGCCTCGCAGCTGGTCGTCGTGTTCCTCTACACCATGTACAAGTGAGTGTCCCGCCTTCGACACCGGCCGGGGTAATTTTTAACATGCTTTTACTAGGTCGACCTGTATTGAACTATGTAATGGACTTAATTTTTAAAAGCTTTTAATTAACTTTACTCGTATGTATGTATGTATGTATGTATGTATGTATGTATGTATGTATGTATGTATGTGTGTCCTGGAATCTTGCAATCAATATTTCACCCACTTCCACTGAAGCTATCGTGCTGAAATTTTGCACACATATTAAGTTCCGATGACAATGCACGAAAATAAAATAAAAAGTAATAAAAAAATTCTTAAAAAAAAAATTGTTTTTAAAATTTGAATTAATATTTTTTATTGATCAATTAAGATAGATATCTCAACTTATTTATGTTGATCACCAAAACTCGTATCACTGTCCCACTGTTGGGCACGGGTCTCCTTTCGCAACGGATGTGGCCTTAGTCCACCACGCTGGCCAAGTGCAGATTGGCATACTTCACGTACATAATGGAGAACGCCCAGGCATGCAGGTTTCCTTCGCCGTTACAGCAGGTGACATTTGATTCCTCAAATCGCATACAACATGCCGCGTGCCGCTTGGATTTAAACCCGGACCGCTTGAGTGCGAGAAGAGTTCGACTTCCGCTCGAGTTGGTCTAGTAGACGTAACCGCGACTGCTGAGCTAGAAGGTCCTGGGTTCGATTCCCGGGTCGGGCAACAACTATTGGGTTTTCTAACTTGAAGTGCCCGGAGTTTGAATTTGTGCCCGCCGTATGCTACCTATTACATGGGACCTATTCGTAATTGGTGAAAAGTGTGTGAATACACACTTCTGCCTACCTCTTCGGGGAGATACAAGCGTGATGTTATGTTGTATTATTTTTCAGGGAAAGGAAGGAAGCCCAGGCGAAGAAATTCTTCTAGGGAGTGCAGTGACGTCACCATTTTCACACTACCCGCATAATGAGAGAGCGATACTGTGCTGCAGGCTTGATGTAGGAAGAAAATACAGGTAGAGATTCGGTACAGCCGCATAATAGTATGGAGACCATTTTACGAAAATTACGTGGACGGAGGTGTATAAAGTTTGGCACAGTTAAAGTTTATATGGAGGAGTGCATAACTAACATTTTTACATAATATAAATTAGAAATACATTAAATTAATAAAAGAAAACGTTACACACACTACCATTGGGACAACATATTTAATAGTTGGTTACCTGGACACGATGGCATGTTGTTTGTCACTGGCACATTGAACCTTGGTTTGGATTGAGTCTATGATTATACAGATGTTTATAGTCTTTGACAATAAAATCTTAATAACGCTCAAACTTAAATTTAAAAAAGAATTCTGATCGAATTTCGACCAGTCGGCGACCACTAGTCTATATGAAAACGTCAAACTGACTCGGAACTAGGCAAAAGGTGCACACATGGTAGTATGTTTTTATCACTTCATATGATTGTTTCATAGAGTGGATATTGTATAGCAGACAGCGACTAGGCTGCAGAAGTGATATAATTGTCTCAAATTCAATTGAATTACTTAAGGAATTTGACTTTAACAACCGTATTCTAAACATTAGTCGATTCAATGTCATCGACAAAGTTAAGATGGGTGACCGCTAGTGGCAACATTTCATGGACGCTACCGTGCTTCGGAGGGCACGTAAAGCCGTCGGTCCCGGTTGTTTTCAATGCTGGAAACAATCGTTAAGCCTTGTCGAAGACCTTCGGGTGGCTTGAGAACATTCGACACTGGGTGGCCACTAACCCTTCCACCAATCCGCATTGCAGCAGCGTGGTGGAGTATGCTCATACCTTCCGCAGATTTGTGAGTGGGGAAGCCCCGTGCCCAGCAGTGGGGCGTCTATGGGTTGCAGCTTATATTTAGGTTGGTATTTGAGAGATTATTCATATTTTCTTGATCGTCAATAGTGACAGTAGGAAACACGATACTTTAATTGTTTTTAAATTGGATTCCGAATTATCTGTATCAGCTTAAAGCTAATTAATGCCACAGGAATAATTCTCATATAAAGTAGGTATTGGGTAAAATAGTACACTTAAACATAATTATTCTCTACGAATTACATCGTATGCTAAGTATATTTTGTTCGTTATTAATTTGAGATTATATAAAATGTTCATTACAAGTGTTTTATGAATATCAGAATACTACAAAAAAAAAGACATAACGAGATTCTATATATTTTTTTTAAATATTTGAATGTGATCAATTGCGTAAGAGTTTTCATCGAGTTTGACGGCTGTATCGTACGATTGACGCTGTCAAAGTGACAGATTGCATGGATCTGACATAATATTGTCATCGTCCATCTCATGAAAAGTTTTACAGAATTGTATGCAAACTTAGTTTTTTAATGTTCTGCAACTTTCAGGGTTTTGACATGCATTTAAGGATTATTAAATAACACACAACAAAATCAGCAAGGTTTACAAAAATGTTTATATCTGAAATGTATTATGAATGTATTGTTATTTAAGTCCTAATATAGCAAGTCACCGGTCAATGGTCTTGAATAATTTTGTTGTGTTTATTAAGTCTATATTATATTTTCATACTATATGTAAAAAACCGGATTGTAATTGTTGTGTAAAAGAGAAATGGTTGTAAATTTATGTTGTAAAATAAATTTGTATTATTTTTGTGAATTTTTCTAAATAATTTTTGTTTCGGAATATATATTTATTTTAAGTATTCTCTAATTGGGGGGTAGTGTGAAAATGTGTAGTGAGAGTTTTTTTACCAACCTGAGTGTATGTTTGTGCGTAAGTGAAGTAATTTCTGTACATAATATATTTATATTTCTCTCTAGTAAAATTTTATTATTTGTCCAGTGTGTTTAATTATTCCTAAATATGAACCTGGGACGCCTGTGGGACGTTTCATCACCGACTGGATTTCTGGCGATCCTGTATTGAACGGTTTGCGCAGTCCTGTTTACCGCGCACTTGTCATCTGTGGAATGAACTTCCTTCTGAGGTCTTCACGGCAGGCTATGACGTGGGGTTCTTCAAAAAAGGCGTAAAAAGAGCTCTTCAGGGCCGGCGACGCATTGGCAACTCCTCTGGTTTTGCTTGTGTCCATAGCGATGAGTACTTACCATCAGGTGGTCCGTCCGCTTGTTCGGTCGGCTAAAATCTATAAAAAAGAAACTCAAATAGGTAGGTAGTATTAATAGGTGTGGTTTTATGAAGCCACGGTAAAAGTGAAACTTTTTTTCACATTATAGACATTTAACTAAAATTTTTTGGAATAATATTCCATTAATGCGGGTTGCAGACCAAGAGCTAAGCTAAGTTAGTTTAGCTTAGCTCGCATAGCTGACGCAGTTTTCCATACTTGTGTGCAGACCGCAAACTATGTGAACTAAGCTATGTGAGCTAACTAAAATATGCGAAGCTATGTTAGTTGTGTATGCCGATGCGCAGCTACGCGAGCTAAGCTATGTCCCTCCCACCTTCCCCGCACGCCCTTCGCACATCCTTCGCCAGTGCTGTCCAGTGTCCTTTGTCGTACGCACGGTCGTTTCGTAGCGAATATGGAGCAATTTATCGAAGTTGTTAAACAATTTCCTGTGTTATGGAACACACAGTTAAAGGACTATCACAATTTAATTAAAAAGGATGTTGTTGTTGTTCAATGTGTTGACATATCCAAGGTCTAGAATGTCGTTTTCTTATATAATAATAATAAGTCAGTATTAATCTTCTTTTTCTATGTGTAACGTATTCATCATCGGAACTTTCTTCATCGATTATATTCATAGCAAGCGCCTGACGTCCGTCTAATTGAACTCCGCAACACTAACTGAGCTTTGGCTTAGCTCTTTGTGTGCACGCCATTTATTTCTATCTTAGCTTAGTTTGGCTTAGCCTAGCTTCCCTAGCTTAGCTTTGGTATAGCTTAGTTTTCGGTCTGCAACCCGCATTAGGGTATAAAAATCGCTTTATCAATCTTAATTTTATACTTGGAAAATTGGAATGATAATGGGAAATAAAATAACAAGCGTCACTACACTATTAGCCGTTTGAAATTTCAACAAATTCTATTAAGTACGCTTGGTCGAACGGTTGGTAAAAACTCAACCTTCTACGCCGAGAGTGCCGGTTCGCTACCCAGTGACCCTGACCCCAGTGTCTCAACAATATAAAATTTTAGATTCAAGTTTAAAATTGTAACGCGACATGCGACAGACATACCAAAATTTTCAGAACGATGTAATAAAAGTTTCACTTTAATAAACGTTTATTGAGCCTTCTCGAAGGGGTAGTGTGGGTGTCCGAGCCACTTGTGCTGCGGGATGGTGCGGTACCGCTGGTCGAAGCCCCGCAGCGCCGCCGTGTCCCCCGCCAGCTCGAAGTCGAAGATCCCGATGTTCTCCTCGATGCGGGCCCTCGTCAGCGACTTGGGGGTCGGGATCACCCCCAGCTGTACCTGGAGAGGAACAGAACATTAGGGTCGACTCACACTGGCGCAGTCGAAGCGACGCGACGCGTCATGTTTTTCCGCCTACAGCATATTCAGCTCTATTGCTCTATTATTAAAGCACAGCTCGACTCCAGCCCGCTCGACACCAGCCGCGCGTCGACGCGCGCCACCATATTTACATAGCAGAAATTTGTACTTAAATAATAGAGCAATGTGGGACAGAGAAAGGGTTGTAGTGCTGGTGATGCATTACCTATCCGCTGCCGCCCATGACATCTCTGGTATATAGGTGGTAGAGCCTTTATGGAACCAAAATGGTTTTATATGTAATCCATAGATTTATTACTCTATATCTAGTAATAAATCTATGATGTAATCTATTTAGACCCATATCTAACATAGAGTTCGCTCGGGGCAGTACCACCGCCAGCCACGGTACCTAGTACCATTTCTACGGTAGAAGTACATAATTGTTTGTAAAGCAATGTAGTCCGGTTGGAACCGCACATGAAAAATATTGCCATTGGCGGTCACCCATCCTGAAACTGACCGCGCCCGTCCTTGCTTAACAGGCTAACTCAGTCGATCACATACTTACAATCTTTCGAGCCATCGGGCTATGGACGCTCCATACTCACCAGATATCTAAGAGCGACTTGCGGCACGGTCTTGTTGTACTTGCGAGCGATGGCGCCCAGCACGGGGTCGTCCACCCGCGGCGGCGGCGCGTCCGGCTTGGCCTTGCCGGGGAACAGCGAGCCGAAGGGCGTGTAGCCCATCACCACGATGTCGTGTTTCTTGCAGTAGGCTAGCAGTTCAGGTTGTTGCAGGTTCAGGTTGAGCTGCGGACAACAGAGTTATGACGACAATAGCACACAGCATGTAGCAACATTCATACTGTTACGAAGGCACAGGGAAGCTAGCGCCATCTAGCGCCGCTGGTGGAACCACTCAGTGAACGCATAGACAACGTGATATCCCGACTCGATACTAGATGGCGTTAGTGGGCCTGTATTCTCGCGTGTTCGGGAACACGCGGTATCTTTCCAGAATCGTCTAGTACTCGCGACGGCACGTATAAATAGTCGCGGGGAGGGCCGCGAGTTCAGTTCAGTTCGAGCTTTCGAGGCGACTTCGAAGTGAAAACTAGTGATACCGGAGTGAAACAAGTGAAACCTACGACTTGGCTTACGACCTAGGACATCGTTAGTGCTTTGTGTTTGGACCTAGTGCATTGTGTTGGACCTAGTGTTTAGTGTTTGACCTAGTGCTTTGTGTTAGTGCTAGTGAATAAAGTCTTCATTGAGTCAGCAGGTCTTTCTCTCCAAATCCTTCGAACCCTAACACGTAACAACTGGTGTCAGAAGTGGGATTTGGAGATGCCATTGACTCCGAGAGAGGACTTACAGGAGGGCATCAGGACAAGGGCACAACGAGCTGCGGAGGCCACAACTGGGGACCAAGCTCCGCCCACTGTGGGCCAAGCCCCGCCCACTGGCCCCGCCCACCTTGCCACGCCTACCCAACAGGCCACGCCCACCAGTGACACCGAAGCTTCTACAGCCCCTCTTCAATTAGGAAGTTTGTTTGTATTAATTCGGGAAATGAAGGAATCACAAGATCGCAAGCTCGGTGCTTTACAAGAGTCACAAGAACGCAAGCTCGGTGCTTTGCAAGAGTCACAAGAACGCAAGCTCGGTGCTTTGCAAGAGTTTCAAAAGGCTGAAATCAGAGCGATTCGAGAATCACAAGAGCAACAAAAAGACCTCCAAGAAAAAGCGCTTCGGGCTATAAATGATGTTAGTGACACGGTGATTAAGCTTCGAAAAGATGTCGACATGGTGGAAGAACGAGTTACCGGGTTGGGATTGGATGTGGAAAACATGAAAACCGGCCTCACTGAATTACAGAAGAAAGTAGTGCGCCTTGAAACCACGGGAGTTGCGATGTCTATGGGAACTACCGTAGTGGCGCAAGGACCAAGAGTGAAAGTGCCACCATACGACGGCACTACTTCTTGGAACGCCTATCGTCAGCAATTCCAGACTGTTGCTGCTGCCAACGGATGGACGGAAGAACAATGCCTGACCGCTCTCACTGTTGCGCTCAGAGGGCAAGCTTTGTCGGTCCTGGAAGCACATACAGGAAATGGGTTCCAAGACCTGATGGAGGCACTTGAATCCAGATACGGGGAGCGACACCTGGAGCACGTGTTCCATGCCCAACTGCGTGACAGAGTCCAACGCTCAGGAGAAGGACTACAACAATGGGCGTTGGAAATTGAAAAACTTGTCAGGAAGGCACACCCAGGAGCCGACACCAAGATGGTGGACACGAATATTGTGCAAGCATTTGTCGACGGAATAAAAGACCTGGAGGTCAGAGCTGCAGTGAGGCTTCGTCACCATACCTCGCTAAAGGAAGCATTGGCGCATGCCTTGGAGGTCGAGGCGGTTCGCCATGATATACGGCACACCCATAAGATCCGCGAGGTCTCTGAGGAAGTCAAGGAGGTTAAGGCTCCTACGAAGAAAGCTTTTGGAGCCATGTGCTACAAGTGCGGCGAGAGGGGCCATCTTCAGCTCAACTGCCCGCAGAAGGAGACCCAGATGGCAAGGATGAAAAGGCTCGAGGAACAAATAGAGGAGCTGAAGAAACAAGGGGCTTCGTCCCCTGCCCGGGATCAGGGAAACGAATAAAAGCCAGGACTAAGGGGCGAGTGCTGGCTGACGCGGAGGAAGCCCCGATAACTGTTATCTCCCAGGCATGCAGCGGGAATAGTCTTGTGATTCAGGGGACTATTAACGGGACGGATTGCAAAATGACTCTAGACACAGGAGCCTCTAGAACAATAGTGAACCCAAATCTGGTAAAAGCCGCAAGGGGACACAAGAGGAGAATTAACTATCGGCTTCTTACTGCCTCCGGTCAGCCAATATCCGTCCTGGGAGAAATGTCAGTTACGATGTATGTAGGGGGGTCCTCATACTCTCATAACGTGATCGTGGCTGAGATTATGGATGATTGCATCTTGGGTTTGGATTTCATGAAGAAACACAACTGCAGAATTAATGTCGCTGAGGGAGTTTTCAAGTGCGGTGAAGAAGAAATCTTCATTCTTGGAGGCACCTGCGGGAAGGTCGCATGTGTAAAGAAAATCACTATACCTGGACGAGCGGAAGCTCGGGTGCTGGTGAAACTGCCGCCAGCTGGAAAGAAAAAGTCAAACAGATGCGTGTTGATCGAAGACGCACCTACCAAGACATCAGCGCAAAAACTGATGACGGCGAGAACCCTTGTTAGTGGAAGCAGTAACGCTGTGGTCAAGGTTTTGAACCTTAGTGATCGCGAGATCTGCTTGAACGAAGGTGACGTCATTGGAAAGTGTGAGGAAGTTGTCTGGATGAAAAAGTGTAGTTCGATGACAGGCACGGACTCAGCAAACAGCAACAACTACGGAATAGTGACTGAGCTACTCGATGACTGCAAGAGTAATCTGACTTATTCGCAGAAAATGAAAGCTAAGAAGTTTTTACAGCGCTACGCGAATATCTTCTCCAGTCAAGAAGGGGACCTTGGAAGAACGTCGATGGTTCAGCACAGGATAGATACCGGAAGCGAGAGACCAATTCGTCAACGAGCAAGACGGATACCAATTGCAAAGGAAAAAGAAGTTGAAGGCCTTTTGGAGGACATGAGAAAGAATAAGATTATTGAACCGTCTGCAAGTCCGTGGTGCTCACCTGTTGTATTAGTGAAGAAGAAAGATGGTAGCACGAGATTCTGTGTGGACTATAGGCGTCTCAATGATGTCACTAAGAAGGACAGTTACCCGTTACCTCGAATCGACGACACTTTGGATACCTTGAGTGGCATGAAATGGTTCTCGACCCTAGACCTGAAATCTGGATACTGGCAGGTGGAAATTCATCCAAAGGACAAGGAGAAGACAGCTTTCTCGACCGGAAAAGGTTTATGGCAATTTAACGTCATGCCCTTCGGATTGTGCAACGCACCTGCCACATTTGAGCGACTCATGGAGTGTGTACTGGCAGGCTTAGTTGGAGAGGCTTGCTTAGTCTACTTAGATGACGTCATCATTGTCGGCCGTGACTTCGAGGACCATTTGCGAAACTTGGAGCGAGTTTTCGCAAAAATAGAGGGAGCCAAATTAAAGTTGAACCCGAAAAAGTGTCGTTTATTCAGGAGTAAGGTCAATTATCTCGGCCATGTTATCTCCAGTGATGGAATCCAGACAGACCCGGAGAAACTGGAAGCAGTTCAAAAATGGCCTACCCCTAAGGACAAAACCGAAGTGCGGGCATTCCTCGGCCTATGCTCATACTACAGGCGTTTTGTTCAGGGATTCTCAGAAATAGCCAAGCCATTACATCGGCTGACAGAAGATAAACGACAATTTAGTTGGGATGAGACTTGTGAAGATTCTTTTCAGAAACTGAAGAAACATCTGTGTGAAACACCAATCCTGGGGTATCCACAACCTGAAGGTCGGTTTATAGTCGACACGGATGCAAGCAACACGGCCATTGGAGGGGTGTTATCTCAAAAACAGGGCGAAAGAGAAGTTGTTATTGCATATTTCAGCAAATCTTTATCCAGACCAGAGAGAAACTACTGTGTGACAAGAAGAGAACTCTTGGCTGTTGTAAAGACGCTACAACATTTCAACAAATATCTCATCGGCAGACCGTTTCTACTGCGAACTGATCATGCAGCCTTGAAATGGCTACTGCAATTCAAGAACCCAGAAGGTCAAGTAGCTCGATGGATTGAACAGCTCCAGGAGTATGACTTCGAGACGGAACACCGCAGCGGAAAAACACATGTGAATGCCGATGCACTCTCACGAAGGCCGTGTTCGGAAGACTGCAAACATTGTGTTAAGCAGGAATCTAACGAAATAACATTAAAATTAACGAGAACAAGTCCTTTGGGTCTCTGGGAGAATGATGCTATGAGGGAGGCTCAAGAAAGAGATGACGACCTTCGGCACATCATCACATGGAAGAAACGGGGTGACGTAAAACCAATCTGGAGCGAGGTTGCACCCACTGGCGCTGTCACTAAGGCGTACTGGGCGCAATGGGACAGTCTGATACTGCAAAACGGAATACTCTACCGGAAATGGGAGAAGACTAACGGCAGAGAGTTTCATCTTCAGATCATTGTCCCAAGAACGAGAGTACCAGATGTGCTCCGTGAAATACATGATGGCGTATCAGGAGGTCATCTAGGTGTCAAGAGGACGATAACAAAAGTGCGAGAACGATTCTACTGGTTGCATTGTCGAGATGATGTACAGGATTGGTGCCGCAAATGTACTACCTGCGCTGCTGTAAAAGGACCACAGACCAGGAGCCGTGGGAACCTGCGGTTGTATAACGTCGGTGCACCGTGGGAACGAATAGCAGTTGACGTAGCTGGGCCATTTCCTGTAACGGAATCGGGTAACAAGTATTTTATGGTCGTCATGGACTACTTCACCAAATGGCCCGAAGTGTTCGCCATACCAAACCAAGAAGCTACAACAGTCGCTTCTAAGTTAGTCGAAGAAGTGATATGTCGCTTTGGTGTGCCTCTAGAAATCCATTCTGATCAGGGCAGGAACTTCGAATCGCAAGTATTCCAGGAAGTGTGCAAAATTTTGGGCATGCATAAGACGAGGACCACCGCGTACCATCCACAGTCTGATGGAATGGTTGAGAGGTTTAACCAGACTTTGGAGAGGCATTTGGCGAAAGTGGTAGACGACAAACAAAAGGATTGGGACAAGTATATACCACTCTTCCTTCTGTCGTACCGAACCGCCGAGCATGAGAGCATAAAAGCTACCCCGGCGTATGTCAATTACGGTAGAGAACTACGAATACCAGTAGATCTATTGACAGGAGGGTCACCGGAGGGACCAGAGACCGTACAAGACTATG
The DNA here is from genome assembly GCA_944567765.1 of Carterocephalus palaemon. Taxonomy (NCBI): domain Eukaryota; kingdom Metazoa; phylum Arthropoda; class Insecta; order Lepidoptera; family Hesperiidae; genus Carterocephalus; species Carterocephalus palaemon. The sequence continues at coordinate 245,223 of OX155666.1, forward strand.
TTTGCAATTTAAGGGAAAAAATGCGCTATATACACGCCTTGGTACGGGAAAATGGGTTACAGTCAAGTGAGGGCATGAAAACCAGATACGACCGGAAATCGAACACGAGCGGCTTCGAGGAAGGGTCACTGGTGTGGCTGCATAACCCAACTCGCCGGAAAGGAAAATCTCCAAAGTTGCAGACCAAGTGGGACGGTCCATACAAAGTGATTACCCGACTGAATGATGTGACTTATAGGATTCAAAAGCAACCAAGAGGAGCATTCAAAGTGGTACACATAGACCGTCTGGCGCGTTACCATGGCAGTAACAACGATGCTCGGGACGAGCATCGCTAAGAGGGGAGTGGTGTTACGAAGGCACAGGGAAGCTAGCGCCATCTAGCGCCGCTGGTGGAACCACTCAGTGAACGCATAGACAACGTGATATCCCGACTCGATACTAGATGGCGTTAGTGGGCCTGTATTCTCGCGTGTTCGGGAACACGCGGTATCTTTCCAGAATCGTCTAGTACTCGCGACGGCACGTATAAATAGTCGCGGGGAGGGCCGCGAGTTCAGTTCAGTTCGAGCTTTCGAGGCGACTTCGAAGTGAAAACTAGTGATACCGGAGTGAAACAAGTGAAACCTACGACTTGGCTTACGACCTAGGACATCGTTAGTGCTTTGTGTTTGGACCTAGTGCATTGTGTTGGACCTAGTGTTTAGTGTTTGACCTAGTGCTTTGTGTTAGTGCTAGTGAATAAAGTCTTCATTGAGTCAGCAGGTCTTTCTCTCCAAATCCTTCGAACCCTAACACGTAACAATACATTACCTTCATGTATTTGTAAAAATATTTCATTTCCAAAATAAATAAAAAATTACACATAATTACATATTATGTATGCGTTGTAGCCAGATCTTAGAATTGATCACTTCATGATACGTTCGACCATTTCATTAAATGGTCGTATTTCATGATATGGCCAGCTAAACCTGACTGTTTCGTTTAAAGTTTGATGATAGCCGTTAGCTGATAGCGTTTGATGTTAGCTCCGCTTAGCGGGGTCCCGTTTATTGCGTCAATAAATATAGCAAACCTGAACCTAACCCCACAATACTCGGAGGTTGATTGTGTCATGTTTTAATGACGGGGGCTTCGCCTTTTTTTCATATTTTTAACACAAACCTCGACTTGCAACACCGCGGGCTTCTCCAGCCCCAACTCCTGCAGCCGGTCCATCTGCTGCTGGTTGAAGTTGGAGAGGCCTATGGAGCGCGCCAGGCCTAAGGCCTTTGCCTCCAGCATGCCGCGCCACGTTTCCGCGTAGTCCGTGCCGTCGTACGTACCGTTGTCCTGGAAACCAAATTGTCGAATCTGAAATGTTGTCGCACGAGTCCCCAAACATTGTTATTGATTATAACATCATGCCTGTTCACGTAGCGTCCATAGCCCAATGGCTCGCGTCGATTCAATGTGATCGAAAGAGTTAAGTGACGACGGGCGCAGTCGGTTTGTTGATGGGTGACCGCTAGTGGCAAAAATGTCATCGACGCACCGTGCTTCGGAGGGCACGTAAAGCCGTGGCAGAGACCCGTGCCCAAACCGACGTCTATAGGTTTGAGCTGATAATATATCGTTAAAAGATACTCACGAACTGTCCAATAGGCCAATGGATCAGGTAGAGGTCGACGTATGCCAACCCCAGCTTGGCCAGTGAGGCCCGCAGCGCCGGCACCACGGCCTCGCGCGCGTGCGCGTTGTTCCACAGCTGGACAAACAAATATATTTTATCTTATCGCAGACTGATTTTTCTGACCCTCTCTTATCGCGAGCGTATCGGCTTGAGTGTGCGTGGGAAAGGGTCAGAGGATATGGGTCTGGCGGCTGTCTATGACAGCATTAAGGGTATTGCGGCGGTGACGACCAGCACGAACAAATTAAATATCGCGGACAAAACAGCGGTCAGCACCCACAGCCAGTACATACTCGCTCTGGTTGGCGCATTAGAGCTGAAGCTGGCAGACGCAGAGAGGGCGCTAATTGAGGCCAAGCTGCAGACGTCCAAAATGGAATTGGAAGTGCTGACGCTCCGCGCTGCCCCCCCTGCAACGGTGACTGCTGGACAACCCGAGGCAGTTAATTACGCACAGGCGCTGCGCACCGGGAAAAATATGCCACCAGTGCCCATTACCAGCAGCCAGGGGTCGTCGGTCGCATTTTACCCCAAGGAAGGCGAGTCTGAGTTGAAAACGGCAGAGGAGACCAAGCAGGCACTAAAACAGGCAGTAGACCCCCGGGCACTGGGCATCCACGTCGACAAGGTGCGGAAGGTGGGGAACGCCGGAGTAGTGGTTACCACGGCCACCCCAGAGGACGCAAGAAAGCTAAAGGAAGCCGCGCCGCAGTCACTGCGCGCCACGGACCTTTCTCGGCGGCAGCCCATGGTCGCGCTGAGAAATGTGGACAGCGATACTAAAGTGGAGGACATCGTGTCTGCCATCGAAGAGCAGGCGACGAGGCGCGGCAAGACAGAGTGGACGCAGGAGAAACTGAAAAAGGATCTCCGGGTGGCCTTCAAGAAAGGCAGACCCACGGGCAGAACGGTGACGTTTGTTCTCCAATGCTCGCCCAGCCTCCGCAGCTTCCTCCTTAGTGAGGAAGCTGTGTACATAGGATGGCAGGTCGCAGAGGCAACGGACTACGTTTCTGTCACGTGCTGCAATAAATGCCAGCAGTACGGCCACCCGGAGAAGTACTGCAAGGCAACAGCCTACGTCTGCGGCAGGTGCGGCGACTCCGGCCACAAAGCCCAGGACTGCACGCAAGCCACCCAGTGCTGCGCGACGTGCAAGCGATTTGGGAGGAAAGGCCACGAGTCACATCGCACCATGGCCAGAGAATGCCCAGCGCGCATATACGCGGAAACCCGCAGCATTGAGGTGACCAAATATTCGTAATGGATCTCACAATTGGACAAATAAATCTGGGAGGAGCTGCGGTGGCCACCAAGGAGCTTCCTTCGGTGGCCACCGCCCACAAGCTGGACATTGTGCTGGTGCAGGAACCATACCATGACGCAGACTTCTTAGTCAAACTACGTCCACAAAGTAAGGCAGGAATCTTCGTGGCGAACAAAAAGATAGTCTGTGGCTTCCTGCACCAGCTGAGCACGGACCACATCACAGTGTGCCACATCCCGTCCCTGGACCTATACGTAATTTCGGCATATTATCAATACAAGGACGACATCGGACAGCACATCGCGGCCACCGAAAAGGTACTAGATGGCATACCAACCGGAAGTAGGGTGCTCATAGGTGTGGACTGCAATGCCCACTCCCCGCTCTGGCACTGCAGACCAGAACAAACGACTGGAAGAGGACCGGAAGCAACACGAAAGAGGAGAGAAATGGAGGAGCTGATTGCCGCCAGGGGGTTGGTTGTCCACAACAAAGCCGGACAACCCGACACCTTCTGCGGCGACAGCGGTGGCTCCTCCAACATCGACATAACAGTATCGACCAGGGGAGTGAGGGTGTTGCAGTGGTCTGTGCACGAGGAGGCGAGCACGAGCGACCACCGTCTAATCACGTATAAGGTGGCCAGCAGACCAGAACAGTGTGCCGAAGCCACCCTGGCTGAGCCAGCGGAGGAGCTGAGGGGGTATAGGGAGCGGGGTGTCGACTGGGCCAGGTTTCGATCGGTTATCCATGAACGTATGGGACGTATAAACTGGCACAAACCTGCCCCGGAGGTCTGTGCAGAGTTCACCGACATAATGTCGGCGACCGCGCAAGACTGCCTAGGCCGGAGAAGAGGGGGGGAACGGGATGTAGGTTATGAGTGGTGGACGGAAGAGCTTGACAGGTTAAGGAAGGTACAGAATGCAAGGCGGACAAAATGGCAAAAGGCCCGGAAACGGGGAGCCATTTTGGAAGAAACAGCAAGGGAGTCTTTTCATAAGGCCCGCAGTGAGTATAGGCGAAGGATGGTAGAGACCGAGGAAAAATTCCTCAGGGAAGTGGCTGCAACTGGTAATGTAGACCCGTGGGGTCAAGCTTACCGCGCCGCGTCCGGTCGTCGGCGCCCGCCGGGAAACGTCGTGTCTGGAGTCAGGTATGCGGAACGTTTCCCAGGCACAACTGGGGAGGCCATGCACAGTCTCGTGCATGCGCTGTGCCCTGACGACAGGCCCCAGCAGGACGATGCCTATCACAGACAGGTGCGGATTCTGGCCGCCTGCCTGCCCTCCGGATGCGACGCGGCTCCACCTTCAGTGCGAGTCGTGCGTGACATAGTCTGGGATCTTCCCAACACAGCTCCGGGAATCGATGGTCTGAGCGCGAAAATAGTGAAAGAGACATGGAAGGCAGCGAGCGCAGAAATGACGGAAATGATGAGTAAATGTGTGAGGGAAGGGGTATTCCCCAGAGTATGGAAGGATGGTAGACTGTTGCCGCTGCCAAAAGGTAATGATAAGCCGCTGCATGACCCTAAGGCTTACAGGCCTATCACACTCCTACCCATCCTCGGTAAAGTTTTAGAACGCATCATGTTGCAATGCGCGCCGGAGATTACCAGAGGGCTCTCCGACAGCCAGCACGGTTTCACCAGGGGTAGGTCGACAGTTACTGCGCTGGAGAGGGTGCTGGAAGTTAGCAGGAACAGTGCACTCAAATATGTGCAAGTGGTCACGCTGGACATATCTGGCGCCTTCGATAACGCCTGGTGGCCAATGATCCTTTTGAAGGTCAAGAGGGGAGGCTGTCCGCCGAACATCTATCGGATGCTCTCGGACTACTTCTGCGACCGCCGGGTAGGTCTCTTTGCTGGGAGCCAGGTGTTGTGGAAGGTATCCACGATGGGCTGTCCACAGGGTTCGGTGTTGGGTCCCACGCTGTGGAACGTATTGTTGGATGATCTGCTGCGCTTACCCGTACCAGTGGGCACCAGTTTTGTGGCATACGCAGACGATGTCACGATCATGATCGAGGCAAACTCTAGGGCGGAGATTGAGACCAAGGCTTTGGCCACGCTAGACCTTGTCTCGAGATGGGGGCTCAGGAACAGACTTGCATTTTCCCCTGTCAAGTCCGCCACTATGACAACCAGGGGAAAATTCAAGCGCCCCCCAACAATCAGGATGAATGGAGTCTCGATCAGGAGCGTAGACTCGGTCACACTACTGGGGGTTGTATTAGACCAATCTTTTTCCTTCGTTAGGCACGCAGTATCGATCGGGGAACGGGCGTCGGCCTGTTTCGGTAAGATGTCTAGGGTATCGGCGTCGTCTTGGGGCATTAGATACCCGGCATTAAAAATATTGTATAAGGGTACGTACGTCGCCACAGTGACATACGCTGCGGCGGTATGGCACAAGCGTGTGACCCAGTACGCTGTGAAGAGTGCACTGCTGAGGACACAGCGACCAGCTTTGATCCTGCTGACCAAAGCATACCGGTCAATCAGCACGGCGGCACTTGCGGTGCTAGCCGGGGTACTGCCGGCAGACCTCGAGGTGGGCCGGGCGGGCCGAGTGGATGAAGCGCGTAAGTCCGCGATTGTCGAGGAATTTAGGGGAACGAGTCAGGCAATCACGGCGGCGGTCATTGCCCAATGGCAGCGGCAATGGGAGAGTGTAGAGAAAGGCAGGGAATTATATCGGTTCTTCCCGGATGTGGCGGCTCGCCTGGATTCTTCCTGGGTGCAGCCGGATTATGTCACATCGCAAATCCTGAGCGGGCACGGATGCTTCAGAAAGAGATTGCACAAGATGACGCTATGCGAGACGAGTGTATGTCACTGCGGTTTGGCTGACGAGGACGTTCATCACATTCTGTGGGAATGTCCTCTGTATGAGACATATAGACGGGACATGCTTGAGGGGATAACTGTGGAGAGCTTTGGGCCGGTTTACTACCGCGACCTTGTTGCCTCCGAAGCGAACTTCCGCAGGCTGCGGGACTTCGCCAGGAGGTGGCACAAGGATAGGCGGGGACGGGAGTAAAGGCAAGTCAGATGCTGCGGGAGGAGCGCCGAGTCAGCCGTTCTGTGGCGTTAGTCCCCAAGACGGGGGGGTAGACAGGGACCGGTATAATTTGTAGGGAGAAAAGAAGGCGCACCGGACTTTACAGCCAAATGCTGTCTTACTGGTGCGCCCTCCCACGTTTCGGCCCATGTAACCGCAAGGTTGGTAGGGCCATGGGTGGTTGGCGGGTTGACCCTCTCTTATCGCGAGCGTATCGGCTTGAGTGTGCGTGGGAAAGGGTCAGAGGATATGGGTCAAATTTAAAATTCAAAATTAATCCACTAAACCATATTATTATGGCTGCAACACATATGCATTATTTTCAGCCATTCGGACTGATATTCGAATTCAGATATTCATCTATGGATGGTATAATATTGTTACGAAGGCACAGGGAAGCTAGCGCCATCTAGAGCCGACTGGTGGAACCACTCAGTGAACGCACAGACAACGTGATACCCCAACTCGATACTAGATGGCGTTAGTGGAACATTAGTCTCGAACAATCGGGTGCTTGCGCGGGCTTTCCCGAAAGATCTGGAAACGTCGGCCCGTGTATAAATAAGCCGCATGGAGGCGGGCGACTTCAGTTCAGTTCGAGCTACTTTCGAGGCGACTTCGAAGTGAAAACTAGTGATACCGGAGTGATACAAGTGAAACCTACGACTTGGCTTACGACCTAGGACATCGTTAGTGCTTTGTGTTTGGACCTAGTGCTTAGTGTTTGGACCTAGTGCTTTGTGTTGGACCTAGTGTTTAGTGTTTGAACCTAGTGCTTTGTGTTAGTGCTAGTGAATAAAGTCTTCATTGAGTCAGCAGGTCTTTCTCTCCAAATCCTTCGAACCCTATCACGTAACAATATGCATTGTTATTAAAAATTCGTTGTTTAATTTTCAAATTATGTTTTTCCATTTTCAAAACCGTGTCAGATAGTTTACCTATTATATAAAAATGTAGTACTTTATAGGTGAGGTTTACCTTGGTGGTGACGAAGACCTCTTCCCTGGGCACGCCGTGCGCCGCCCGCAGGCCTCGCCCCACCTGGTCCTCTACCCCGTAGGCCCAGGCCGTGTCCAGGTGCCGGTAGCCCGCCTGAAGCGCCCACACCACCGCGGCCTCCACCTCCCCGCCGCTCGGCTCCACGCGACCATGTTACGACAATGTAATGTTAAACACGTACCTATTATAATAGACATGATGACAGTATTAAAAAAATAAAAAATAAATGGTTTTAGCGGAACAAGTATGCTGAATAATTCCTAAAAAATTGTCAAGTTTCAATAAAAACATTTAGAAAAGATTTTTATTAAAATAAAAGTATAATATACAGCAATCGGCCATGTTAATTGAAACGCCAATCTGAGCGGTTGACGTCACGCCTCAATAATATTCACCTGTCGCTTGGGCTTCTGTTATAAATAAAGCGGCATCTTCTGATAAAATATCTAGGCGTGACGTCAAAGCGGACGCCATGACACCTACGAGCGTTATCGCGCTAAATTTAAAGTAGATAGGAAAAACTGCAATAATTAGCGTTAAAACTCAATTTATTGCTGAAAAAAAGTTTTTTTTTGGAGATATTGGATGTGTGCCTAATAAGGCTGTTCTTCCCTTCTCATTTATGCCAGCTCCCTGCAGTACCTTAGTGTTGATCCCGAGCGACGTGCCGAGCGCGAGGGCCGGGATGTCGCGCCCATCGCTCATCCGCAGCTTGGGAGCCACTTCGACGCCATTCTAAAATAGAAGCCATTAAATAAAAGTCAATAAGATCGTTTTATTTTAAAACTTCACATCACGCTACATACAAAACGTCGTCTTTCCCGGGTCACTGGATGGTTCAAGCTCCCAGTCTTGCCACCCTCAACCTCTTGTTTCTTTTCTTTTTCGAATGGACTGCTTTTGCAGCAAGATTTTTGCTGTATGGTCATACAGACCTTTACGGCGTCACCGAATAGGGTGGTAAGCTTCAAAGAGCTCAAACCAAAAGGTAAAGGATTAACTCCTTCAAGAGTGTGGGTGCGATTGATCCAAGGGACTGCCCCTGGGGAGAGGACCTCGGTTTAAGTCAACGTACAGCGTTGACTTAAACCGAGTTTGTAACTATAGAAGGGGATCGAACAATCACTCGGGGATACCTCGTGTTGGCCGTTCGAAATATGTGTCACAGGCAGGAGCTAACGTAGCACTAGCACTGTTATGGCCCCGAGCTACAGGGAGTCAAGATCAGAGCCAGACTGATGAGGGTCCGTATAAGTACCACTAACATTTTTAAGGTCCGTTTCCGGAAGTGAGATCGGAACGAGCTATTCATTTGACGTATAAACACCGGAAGCCGCATGTCAAATGTAGGAAAACAACGCGCTGTCAAATGACACTTAAATAAAGCACTCAGACAATGTACACGTGCATCCAACCACACGTTCACGGGAATTGGAGCTAGAGATATAGTTGAGCAGCAGCGCAGAGTAGACATGCAGCTTCTAGCCCAAGCTTACTCACCCCGTAACAAACTAGACATAGAACACACAAAATGGCGGTAACTCGCGCCATCGTGCTGTCGCCGCGCCGACTTACTGACTGATCGATCGTGTCGCTACGCGGACTCACTTATTATAGGATCCCGTTATACAACGACCTTCACCGAGATGTTGATTTAATAAAACGTATTTTATATTCAATTTAATATGTCAATAAATATATTGCATATGGGTTGGCTAACTAATTTCAGTCCAGGATATGATTAATTAATAATTTAAAAAAAAAAATTTTTTAAACATTTCACCGGTAAGATTATTAAACAAATTCTATACCAATCGAAAGTATGATGCCCACAGATTATGCAAACGTTAGGTTGTCTATTCTTTTCCGGTCACAACTCTCGAGTTGCCAGGTATAAACAGGTCGATACACTAGAGCATTTTGCACCGGTCTGATTATTGAATTAAAATTAAATGAAATTGAAGATTATTCCATTATGAACACGGTGGTATAGGGTTGTCTGCGAAAAATCAGTCCCGAATTCCAGTTGTCGAATTTTGAAAAGTGAGATATTGCTGCGTGTGAATGTGTGCGACCGAGAGGTCCCAACCAACCATCCCGTGCGATAGAAGAGGACACAGCATAGCAGCTGTTTAAAGTCCGCCCATTTAATGAAAGAGAGTGCGCATGCTATTTGTTCTTATTAATTAATCATATCCTGGACTGAAATTAGTTAGCCAACCCATATGCAATATATTTATTGACATATTAAATTGAATATAAAATACGTTGTATTAAATAAACATCTCGGTGAAGGTCGTTGTATAACGGGATCCTAGACTAACTTCAACTCTTAATATGTACTCTTTGCTCAGAGATCGCGCACAGTCTAAACAAGGCATACTAATATGAAATGTTTATGTAATGGAATGTTTATGTTGAGGCAACCACGATTTCTGGAATATATAGGACTGTTTTTGCTTACGAGACGCAGCAGAAGTAGTAGTAGAATTTGCCCAGTAAGTAACTGGGCAAATTCTACTACCACTTCTACTTCTGCTGCGTCCTAAAGAATCTTATTATTTTCCGTGTATATATTTCAATCTGAATAAAATGACTACTTATTCGACTAAGGCTGTTCACGCTTGTTGTACGAGTACAATCATTACTTCACATCACTTGTCTTCCACTTTTCACGCTTAATAACTGTAGGTACAATCATTGCTTCACTTCACTTCCACTTTTCACGCTTATTATCGGTACAATCATTACTTCACTTCACTTCCACTATTCACGGTTGAAAGTGAAAGTGAAGTGAAGCAATGATTGTCCACGTAGGTAATCATTGCTTCACTTTACTTTCACTTTTTACTTGATACCTACCTGGAATTTGTACAGGTAAACTAAAATATTAAATATATTATAAAGTCTCGATGTAGCTCCTAACGATGGTCACCCTAGTAGTCTCGTAGCACGTGGGTACTTGAACAATATAAACGCTTGGTGCGATGTATCTCCAGCTCCACTTGTTCAATAATAATGTACCTTGATCAAATTATAAAATTGTAAATTTTGAAAAGAGTAACTTCTGAGTTTCTTGCCGTGTTCTTCTCGGTAGCATCAACTTTGTAAACCGGCGGTAGATAAAAAAAATGTTATGATGTTTTGGTAAACATTAGCGGGGTCGCCTCCGCTGTCGGCTTGAGAGTCGCGTGACCAAAGCCATTTTCAAGGCGTGTTTTAGTCTACGGACATAACCATCCGTCCGCTTGTTTGGTTGACTAAAATAAAAAAAAAACCTCAAATAATGAAACGTTTATTGAGCCTTCTCGAAGGGGTAGTGAGGGTGTCCGAGCCACTTGTGCTGCGGGATGGTGCGGTAGTGCTGGTCGAAGCCCCGCAGCGCCGCCGTGTCCGCCCCCGTCAGCTCGAAGTCGAAGATCCCGATGTTCTCCTCGATGCGGGCCCTCGTCAGCGACTTGGGGATCGGGATCACCCCCAGCTGTACCTGGAGAGGAGCAGAACATTAGGGTCAACTCACACTGGCGCAGAGTCGAAGCGACGTGACGCGTCATGTTTTTCCGCCTACAGCATATTCAGCTCTATTGCTCTATTATTAAAGCACAGCTCGACTCCAGCCCGCTCGACACCAGCCGCGCGTCGTCGCGCGCCACCATATTTACATAGCAGAAATTTGTACTTAAATAATAGAGCAATGTGGGACAGAGAAAGGGTTGTGGTGCTGGTGATGCATTACCTATCCGCTGCCGCCCATGACATCTCTGATATATAGGTGGTAGAGCCTTTATGGAACCAAAATGGTTTTATATGTAATCCATAGATTTATTACTCTATATCTAGTAATAAATCTATGATGTAATCTATTTAGACCCATATCTAACATAGAGTTCGCCCGGGGCAGTACCACCGCCCGCCACGGTACCTAGTACCATTTCTACGGTAGAAGTACATAATTGTTTGTAAAGCAATGTAGTCCGGTTGGAACCGCACATGAAAAATATTGCCATTAGCGGTCACCCATCCTGAAATCGACCGCGCCCGTCCTTGCTTAACAGGCTAACTCAGTCGATCACATACCTACAATCTTTCGAGCCATCGGGCTATGGACGTCACAAACTCACCAGATATCTAAGAGCGACTTGCGGCACCGTCTTGTTGTACTTGCGAGCGATGGCGCCCAGCACGGGGTCGTCCACCCGCGGCGGCGGCGCGTCCGGCTTAGCTTTAGCGGGTAACAGCGAGCCGAAGGGCGTGTAGCCCATCACCACGATGTCGTGTTTCTTGCAGTAGGCTAACAGTTCAGGCTGTTGCAGGTTCAGGTTGAGCTGGGGACAGGAACAGAGTTATGACGACAATACAATTGTCACTTCCAGTCGATTCTGCTTTAGATCTTTGTATCTGCGATCATCTACGCATGTGTTGATACAGTGACAGTATAGTTTTAGATGTACCCTCATTGTGTGTTATATTTATTAGTTCGTAAATTGTTATTTCTCTATAAGTGAATAATGTATTTATTCTTTGAGAAATAAAGTTCTTTACCCACAATATCACAGCATGTAGCAACATTCATACATTACCTTCATGTGTTTGTAAATGTATTTCATTCACAAAATAAAAATAAATAAAAAATTACACGTTATGTATGTGCCGTGGCCAGATCTTAGAATTGATCACTTCATGATACGTTCGACAATTTCATTAAATGGTCGTATTTCATGATATGGCCAGCTATACTTGACTGTTTCGTTTAAACGTCAACGTTTGATGATAGCCGTTAGCTGATAGCGTTTGATGATAGCTCCGCTTAGCGGGGTCCCGTTTATTGCGTCAATAAATATAGCAAACCTGAACCTAACCCAACAATACTCGGAGGTTGATTGTGTCATGTTTTAATGACGGGGAGCTTCGCCTTTTTTTCATATTTTTAACACAAACCTCGATTTGCAACACCGCGGGCTTCTCCAGCCCCAACTCCTGCAGCCGGTCCATCTGCTGCTGGTTGAAGTTGGAGAGGCCTATGGACCGTGCCAGGCCTAAGCCCTTTGCCTCCACCATGCCGCGCCACGTGTCCGCGTAGTCCGTGCCGTCGTACGTGCCGTTGTCCTGAAAACCAAATTGTCGAATCTGAAATGCTGTCGCACTCCCCAAACATTGTTATTGATTATACCATCATGCCTGTTCACGTAGCGTCCATAGCCCAATGGCTCGCGTCGATTCAATGTGATCGAAAGAGTTAAGCGACGACGGGCGCGGTCGGTTTGTTGATGGGTGACTGCTAGTGGCAAAAATGTCATCGACGCACCGTGCTTCGGAGGGCACGTAAAGCCGTGGCAGAGACCCGTGCCCAAACCGACGTCTACAGATTTGAGCTGATAAAATATCGTCAAAGGATACTAACGAACTGTCCAATAGGCCAATGGATCAGGTAGAGGTCGACGTATGCCAACCCCAGCTTGGCCAGTGAGGCCCGCAGCGCCGGCACCACGGCCTCGCGCGCGTGCGCGTTGTTCCACAGCTGGACAAACAAATATATTTTGTCTTATGGTCTATTTCATCGCAGCAACGCTTTGCATACGACCAGCGAGGGAGATTATCGCAGACTGATTTTTCTGACCCTCTCTTAACGCGAGCGTTCGGCTTGAGTGTGCGTGGGAAAGGGTCAGAGGATATGGGTCAAATTCAAAATTCAAAAGGAGAAAAAATGGATTAACCACTAAACCATATTATGGCCGCAACACATATGCATTATTTTCAGCCATTCGGACTGAACTTCGAATTCAGATATTCATCTATGGTATATTAAGCATGGTTATTAAAAATTCGTTGTTTAATTTTCAAATTATGTTTTTTCCATTTTCAAAACCGTGTCAGATAGTTTACCTATCATATAAAAATGTAGTACTTTATAGGTGAGGTTTACCTTGGTGGTGACGAAGACCTCTTCCCTGGGCACGCCGCGCGCCGCCCGCAGGCCTCGCCCCACCTGGTCCTCCACCCCGTAGGCCCAGGCCGTGTCCAGGTGCCGGTAGCCCGCCTGAAGCGCCCACACAACCGCGGCCTCCACCTCCCCGCCGCTCGGCTCCACGCGACCATGTTATGACAATTTAATATTAAACACGTACAAATAAAGACTGATCTACCCTTCTCATTTTAAAAGCTTTTAATTAACTTCATAAAATATGTATCTATGTATGTATAGTATGTAGTATGTCCTGGAATCTTGCAATCAATATTTCACTCACTTCCACTGAAGCTATCGAGCTGAAATTCGACATACATATTTGGTCCCAATAACAATGCACGGAAATAAAAAAAAAAGTTATAAAAAGATTAAAAAAAAAAAAAAGTAAAATTTTTTTTTAGGATAGCTCCCTGCAGTACCTTAGTGTTGTTCCCGAGCCACGTGCCGAGCGCGAGGGCCGGGATCTCGCGCCCATCGCTCATTCGCAGCTTGGGAGCCACTTCGACGCCATTCTAAAATATAAGTCATCGAATAAAAGTCAGTAAGATCGTTTTATTTTAAAACTTCTCTTACATACATAACGTTGTCTTTCCCGGGTCACTGGATGGTACGAGCTCCCGGTCTTGTCACCCTCGACCATTTTTTTCTTTTCTTTTTCGAATGGACTTTTGCTGTATGGTCATACAGACCTTTACGGCGTCACCGAATAGAGTGGTAAGATACCTCGTGTTGGCTGTATGAAAGATGTGTCTCAGGCGGGAGCTACCGTACCACCAGCACCAGCACTGTTATGGGCCCGAGCTGCAGGGACTCAAGATCAGAGCCATACTGATGAGGGTCCGTATACCACTATAATTTTTAAGGTACTTACTTACTTACTTCTGAATGTGAGGTCGGAAAGAGCTTTTCATTTGACAGATAAACACCGGAAGCCGCATGTCAAATGTAGGAAAACAACGCGCTGTCAAATGACACTTAATTAAAGCACTCAGACAACGTGGAGTGACACGTGCATCCAACCTCACATTTACGGCAATTTGGATGACCTGCAGCTGCTAGCCCAAGCTTACTCACCCCGTAACAAACTAGACATAGAACACACAAAATGGCGATAACTCGCGCCATCGTGCTGTCGCCGCGCCGACGTACTGACTGATCGTGACGCGGACTAACTTCAACTCATAAAATGTACTCTGTGCTCAGAGATCGCGCACAGTCTAAACAAGGCATACTAATATGGAAACTTAACGACCTGCTTTATTTTGAGGCGACCACGATTTCTCGAATTTATGGGACTGTTTTTGCTTACAAGACGGCCGCAGCTTACTTACTGGGCAAATTCTACTACCCACTGCGTCCTAAGGAATCTTATTATTTTACGTGTATGCCTATATGTATGCCAATCTGAATAAAATGACATCTAATATTTTCACGCTTGTTATCCGTACAATCATTACTTCACTTCACATTCACTTTTCACGCTTGTTAAGTGTATAATCATTACTTCACTCGACATCCACTTTCTAACTTGTTATCTGTATAATCATAACTTCACTTCACTTCCACTTTTCACGCTTGATACGTGGACAATCATTGATTCACTTCACTTTCGCTTTTCACGCTTGATACCTGGAATTTATACCGGTAAACTAAAATATTATTTTTACAAATATAAAAATATATTTACTCATAACAGCAGAAGAAAAAAGCATACTTACTTACTATATACGTACTAATACATTATATTGAAATTATAAACAGTCTCGATTTAGCTCCTAACGATAGTCACCCTAGTAGTCTCGTAGCATTGACCTGACGTCCCCTACTAAGATATAGAATAAAGAGTAGCTGTCGATAGGAGAGTGACTTCGGTCACCGCCGACTTATTATTTGCTCTGGCTGATAAGTTAAATTATTAAGCACAAGTAAATAAAGAAACGTATAATTCATTTATTGTTATTTATTATTATAAGTAATTGATGTAATAAATGAATAAATGTGTCTAGACTTATGCAGGTTAATGGCAATAGGTATAACACCTATTGTGCATGTCACTACTACAGATAATGTTATTTCAGTCTCGGTTAAATCAAACATCGAGGTAAAACTCCGTAGATGGAACAAGCAAGCATACACAGCCGTTGCCGATACCGCCCCACAACTTGCTGCATATCTACAGTCTACATCAGGGGTTCCCAAACTTATTTTGTCTACTGCCCACTTTGAGAATAAATTATTTTTTAGCTCCCCCATTTTTTCACCTACCAAACCACTATAACTTCAAATTAAATTAATTAATTATTGTGAGCCATATTAGCGGAAATTAATTGTAAACGAGAATTTTACTATATCTCGCAAAAGTTAACTTGAAACCTGAGCGCAGTAGGATGCCCTCATTTATTTTCTGGGTCTCTTACCGCCCCCCTTTAGGCCTGCAGCGCCCACAAGGGGGCGTTATCGCCCACTTTGGGAATGGCTGGTCTACAGCATCAAACAAACCAGTTTATCGATGACATTTGAATGTTAAGCAGATGCACGGCCACAAGTAATAGTTCGCGAGTCTTCGCGTATATAATATGTGGTGAGCCTATTGCCACACACCGGGCACAAATCCAGACTCAGCTACTACCCACAGATGACCCACTATTGGGCTTCTTCTTCAGCAACAGCTGTGGGAGGTCTAGGTCTACCACGCTGCTCCAATGCGGATTGGTGGAGGGGTTAGTGGCCAACCCAGTGTCGAATGTTCTCAAGCCACCCAAAGGTCTTCGACACGGATTAACGACTGTTTTTATTAATCAAGTACAATGATGAATGGGTTAATTGTTGGCTGAATGTGATCTTCGCCTTTGTAGACTCAAAGTCAATTTTTTTTACTACATTGTATTATCTGTGGTTCGCCCCTTCCCGCTTATGTTCTCGTACTGCAAACGTGTTTCTTATTGTAAATTTCTTTGATTATTATAACTAGTTGTACAAACCGGTAGTATTATTTTCCCACATTAATTATGTCACTTCCCACTTCTCTTCAGTCCGAACATAAAAAGTCGCGTTGGACTATCACGTTTTAGTCTAGCAAAGCTCAAGGAATCGATTAAGTAATTAATTACGAGGTAATTGGCAAATTTATATTGTAAGCTGGTCCAATTGAGTATAGATAAGAAATCTCTTCGGCCAACAAAGGAACAATGGGTCATTGTGGCGCTCGTCGCCTTCATCAATGTAACGAACCAGTTCCAGGTGGGAAAAACGACAGCTTAGCGTTGTTTCAAATTTTTTTCTCTAAGGAATCTTGCTAAACACAAGGCAGTTAATTAATAATCTTAATCCTTTTTTTTTTTTTTTTTTTCTCGCTGGAAAATCCTCATGGATACCCGACAGGCGCGGGGGGGCGCTGTGGGGTTATGCCGGACTCTTACCGGCTAAAAACCAGCGGTGTTCCTCCTCGCCGTCTTCCGGCGGAGCTGCGGGAACGCTTTCGCACACTTCCGCTGCTCCGCCGACGGTTGCCCGGGAATCGGGGCCCATCTTGTGGGGCGCTCATCTTGTGGCGCCACTCACCATTCAACCTGGCGTGCCGGAACACGGGACACGCCAGCCGTCTCGGGGGTCTCCTCCAACTGGGCGATGGTACCCCCCGGTTCCACCGCCCGGAGACCCACCTTATGGGGGAAGGCGGCGCTCATGCGCCAGGCGCCTCCGGCCCACTCTTTTACGGCGGATTGGGTTGGACAGAGGGTCGTCTTCCCTCACCCGCTCCGCCGCCTCCTTCTGCGCCATGACCGCCTCACAAAATTGGAGCACCGCCTTCCACGCTCTGTCGCTGCCGACCATGGCTCTCACGACGCCCGGCAGCGACAGGTCGCCCCCAATCACCGCCGCGAGACTCGCCCGCGGCTCCGCCCACTCAGGGCATTCCGCCAGCGTGTGCTCCGCTGTGTCCTCTGGACACCCACAGGCGTGGCACACGCCGGTCGGCTCCCGACCCGCCACGCTGCACAGGTACCTGCCGAAGCAACCGTGCCCCGTCAGGACCTGCACAGCGCGGAAGGTGAGGGCCCCGTGTCGGCGATCGACCCACCTTTCTAGGACGGGCCGAATCGCCTCCACCGTCCTTCTGCCGGCGGTCGGCTCCGCCAGCCTGTCCTTCCATTTCCGGAGGAGGACCTGGCGGTCGAGTTGCCTCTGCCGCCCGGCCTCCTCCGGCTGTGGCTCCACCTCATCGGCTCGTGCTGCTGCGCTGCGGCGCCAGTACACCGCCGAGAGCACCTCCGCGTCCAGGTCCCACGGTGGGGTCCCGGCCAGGACGCACGCCGCCTCGTACGAGACGGTGCGGTATCCTCTTACCACCCTGATCGCCATGACCCGTTGCGCTTGGCGCAGGAGAGTCCTATTTTGGGCGCTCAGGGTGTCCGCCCAGATCGGGGCCCCGTAGAGGGCCATCGACCGCACCACCCCGGCGTACAACCGCCGGCATGCGACTGTCGGCCCGCCCAGGTTCGGCAGCAGCCAGCTCAGAGCTCCGGCCGCTCGCAACAACCTGGGGGCCAACCGCCGGAAGTGCTCCCGGAAGTTCCAGCGGCTGTCGAGGACGACGCCCAACTGGGATCCTGCGGGAGGGGCGCGTCGGGCTCCGCGGAAACACAGAGCCTCTGACTTTTCCAGCGCCACCTCCAGCCCCAGCCGGCGGATTCGGGCCACCACTTGGGCCACTACGGCCGTCGCCAACAGGGCCGCCTCGCGGTACGTGGCGCCGCAGGACGTGACGAGGGTGTCGTCGGCGTAACACGTTACGTCGACCCCCCGCAGATTGGCGCCCCGCAGCACCCAGTCGTAGCCGATGTTCCACAGGAGTGGCCCGAGAACCGATCCCTGTGGAACACCGCACGTCATGACCCGGCGGCCCCACCCGTCGCGCGTCGGGTACACCACTTCCCTCTCGGAGAAGTAGTCGAAGAGGAGACGACGCAGGTAGTCGGGCACGCGATGATAGCCCAGCGCCGCCCCTATACAGCCCCAGGGGAGGGTGTTAAAGGCGTTGGCGATGTCTAGAGACACCGCCAAGACGTACTCTCCCCGGGACACCGCCTCCTCCGAGAGGTCCCTCACACGCGCGATGGCGTCGACCGTCGACCGGCCTCGGCGGAAACCAAACTGCCGGTCGCTCAGCCCCGGCCCAACCCGTTCGAGGTGCTCGACGAGGCGCGCGGAAATAATCCGCTCGAAGAGCTTGCTCACCTCGTCGAGCAACACTATGGGCCGGTATGACGAAGGCGAGTCCGCCGGGCGGCCCTCCTTGCGCAGCAACACGAGCCTGCCGACCTTCCACTTCCTCGGAAAGCGGCCACTCCGCATACAGGAGTCGAAGAGCTCGACCACCCTGGGCCCGAGGGCCTCCAAGGCGAGCACCCACACCATGCCGGGTACCCCGTCGGGGCCCGGTGCTGTGCTCTTGGCGCGGAGCCGCTGGACCGCGGCCTCCAGCTCCTCCTGGGACACCTCGGGTATCAAGGCGTCCGAGCCCTCCGACGCTACAGCCGCCATAGACGGAGGCGCCGAGTCGGCCCTCTCTGGGAAGAGAGTGGCGACGACGTTGGCAACCAACTCTGGTTGGAGACTCCGGGTTAGCGGAGGGGCCCAGGGGCGCAGCCGGCCACGCACCGTCTTGTACGGGCGCCCCCAGGGATCTCTATTCAGAGTCTCCAACCACTCTCCCCACGACTCGGACTTTACCTCCCGTATGGCGTTCTGCAATGAGATGCATCTCTCCCTGTATGCGGCGTAGAGGCGGCCTTCCTCGGCGTCCACCCGTCTTCGCCGCCTTCTGTAGTGGGTGTACTGGCGTCTGGCTGCAACGCACGCTTCGCGAAGCCGGCGCAGGTTCACCGACCACCAGTACACCCATCTGCGGGGCGGGAGCGGTCTGGCGCGCGACATACCGGCGTCGCACACCTGCACCATCGACTCGCTCAACCGCTCCGCTCGCCCGTCCACGTCGGCCGCCGGGCCCTCCGGCGCCGGCTGCCAAGCCTGGACGATGGACGCCTCAACGATGACGTCACCGTCCATGGTCTTGAGGGCCCAGCGCGGTCCTTCCCCACGCGGGGGTCGGCTCTGTGGAGCTCCAGGGTTAGCGGAGACCTCGAACCGGGTATACCGATGGTCCGAGAGCGTCTCCGCCTCCTCGAGCACCCTCCAGTTTCGGACACGGCGCGCAAGACATATCTTAATCCTATGTTAAATAATATAATAATCTTAATCCTATGTTAGTCTGAATGTTTACTTTTATAAAGAGCAAGCTCCCTGCCGCCCGAGACAACCTTTGAACAAAATTTGAATAGGGACTGAGATAGTTAGTCCAGTTAGCTGAGAGAGTTGATTAGAATGTGGTATGAGGACTGGGGACTGTTAGTGATAGTGTAGTAACTGTTAGTAAGAGTCTCATTCTAAGCCAGCCACAGATGTGTTGCTACCCTTGAGGACTAAGATGGTCGCCTCTAAAGCTTGAGGACTAAGATGGTCGCCTCTAAAGAAGTGTACGGAAACCACACCTTTCCAACGGACCACAATTGCTTTAAAAATAATGACTACACAGTAGAAATGGTACTAGGTACCGTGGCGGGCGGTGGTACTGCCCCGGGCGAACTCTATATGGAACAAAGTAGGTTTCATATATGTAACCTGTTGGAGTGTTGGATGTCCAACTGGTTTGAAGTTTGTAGATTGTTTTCGTTTCGCCTTTTTAGCCCAGTGGTGGCGAGGACTACGAAGCTAGAGATCTTGGTCTTTAAAACCTGACTGGAAAAGTACCTGATAGTTAGTACATAATCCCAGATCTACAGTATTAGGTCTTGGTCTTTAAAACCTGACTGGAAAAGTACCTGATAGTTAGTACATAATCCCAGATCTACAGTATTAGGTCTTGGTCTTTAAAACCTGACTGGAAAAGTACCTGATAGTTAGTACATAATCCCAGATCTACAGTATTAGGTCTTGGTCTTTAAAACCTGACTGGAAAAGTACCTGATAGTTAGTACATGATCCCAGATCTACAGTATTAGGCCTTGGTCTTTAAAACCTGACTGGAAAAGTACCTGATAATTAGTACATGATCCCAGATCTACAGTATTAGGTCTTGGTCTTTAAAACCTGACTGGAAAAGTACCTGATAATTAGTACATGATCCCAGATCTACAGTATTAGGTCTTGGTCTTTAAAACCTGACTGGAAAAGTACCTGATAGTTAGTACATGATCCCAGATCTGTAGTAGGTAGGTACCTATATATGTAATATGCTTGTGATTAAATTACTCACATTACCGAGCGAGCGCTTCACGATTTGCCTACATTTTTTCTCTCAGCATACATGGTCAATGTATTCAGGAGTGGTTCCGTAGTTTTGTTTCAATGGTCAAGGTTTTATTGAGTTTAATCCTATTGATGTTTGTTATTCAATCATGCAAAAACTACTTAACGGATTTGGATGAAACTTGACACATAGGTAGCCGATAACGTAGATTAGCACATAGGATACTTTTCATCTCGAATAGCACGCAAATATTGTTCGTATATGTACGAATATCCATATTCTGAAGTCGTATCGGTGAAACTCTTAAATTCTAACTCCGGAGCTTTATTTTTGCCTTGCCTGACATATTAATATATCGATCGACTGGTATTTCACACTCGACTGCCGGAACGAGTGATGGACTAACGGTATAAATCGCTCGCAACAGTCGATAGCAATGAGCCAGCACCTCCTAGACCAGGGGTCGCCAACTTGCGGCTCTTTGGATGTGAAAAAATTGTCATCAAAAATCTTTATTTATGCAATTACTATTTATTTTTGTCAAGAAAAAAATTTGTGGCTCTTTAAAACCTTTGAAATTTTGTAAATTGTAATTTTTAACTCTTCCGACCCAATAGGTTGCTGACACCTGGCCTAGGCGGTTCATAGCGCGCGCCTGCGGAACCCTAAAGCTGAGCAGAATAATCAGCGAACATACAATACTTACGTATGACGGTTGCTTGGTCAGTGCTTGCCCGGACCTGGCTCAGGTCTGACCAGTTCTCTAGTGCTTAGTTAATAGAAACATGGGGCGTGAGCTGGTGTTGGTTTGCCTCGCGTCCATTTTGTTTGAGGTAAATAAATCACTTTAATAAATATTTCAAGATGTGATATTTAAAATATCAAATAAATAAATAATAAACATCATTTACATCGTCACACGCGGCCATCTGACCCCCCAAAGTAGGCGCGAGCCTGTACTATGGGTGTCAGAGACTGATATACATACATAGATATTAATAAATACTTTATGCTTAAATAGACAATTAACATCAAGACACAGAACAAACACAAGTGTTCGCTCAAACGTTTGTCCTGAGTGGGATTCGCACCCACGACCCCTGTCGCAACAGGCAGGGTCCCTATCGTTGCGCCAACGGGCCAGTGCTCAAAAACTTTTTTGGAGAGAAACAATTCCCTAATTTGAAGCGCCTGCGTGCTGGTCTAGTGGTCCCGAGCGTGACTGCTGAGCTAGACGGTTCTGGGTTCAATTCCCGTGTCAATGTACAACCTATAATCACTACACCTTAGCAGCTTGCTTGTTACCAATGGTGGAAACAGTCGTTAAGCCTTGTCGAAGACCTTCGGGTGGCTTGAGAGCATTCGACACTGTGTTGGCCACTAACCCCTCCACCAAACGTAAGCTCTAGGCCTCCCGCAGCTGTGTCTGCGGGGGAGGCCCGTGCCCAGCAGTGGGACGTCTATGGGTTGTATTGTTGGTAAACAATGCAATCCACCGCAACTCTTTCTTTATCCCACTGTTCGGCTCTCTCTGAATGGGAGGGATTAGGCCTTAGTCTACCACGCTGGCCAAGTGCGGATTGGCAGTCTTCACATGCCTCCGAGAACATTATGAAGAACTCTCAGGCATGCAGGTTTCTTCGTGTGTCCTTCACTGTTACATAAGGTGACATTTACGAGTAGTTTCTTAATCGCACACATTGAGTTAAATAAACCTATAAGGGTTAGAAACTTGAAATTTTGCACAGGGGTTCCTTTTATAACGTAGGGGAGCACTAAGAAAGGATTTTTGAAATATCACCCCCTAAGGGGGTAAAACGGGGGTGCAAAGTTAGTATGAAACTTTGCCGTTTTTGAAGTCAAGTGGGCAACCTGAACGCGGCCGAAGCTGCGGGCGTCCACTAGTATAATATAAGATATTTTACTTCACACATCCTCATCAAGATGTGCTTAGCCTGTTAGAAGGCAGCGCACGATCATTCAAGGGCGACTGGTTTATGAGCGCGCGGTGTTTAGCTCTAGCTACGGAGCTTAATTAGCTTACTTCTTTGTCTACGTTATTTATATACCCAACAATACAATAGTTTCGTTTACATCTAGTAATAATATACAGCCTATGTCACTCAATGAAGATGCAGCTTTTTAATGGTGAAAGATTTTTTGAAATCGGTCCAGTAGTCTTTGTGTGAAAACATTACAAACAAAATTGTTTCCTCTTTATAATATTAGTATAGAAGTATAGATTTATTTATTCTTTATTGCTACACCAAAAAAATAAGATGTTACAATGGGCGGACTTAATGCATATTGCCCGGCAAGCAGTCAGTTGGGCTATAAAAATTTATTATGTTGACATTTTTCTCATCACAGCAATAAAGCAGAAATCCATATGACTAATATCCATACTTAATATTATAAATGTGAAAGTGTGTTTGTTTGTTTGTTTGTCCGGCAGACAGACCTTTCCTCCTCTCACGCGGCGCTGTACGCGCTCCTGCGCTGAGGGAATTCGGAATTAGGGGAGATCCCCTCTATCCGGGCAATTGCTCCAGGGGTAAACCCCGTCGGTGACTTCCCCGCTGTTGAGCGTGGGAGCCAGTCGATCGTCGCGCACGCGGTACGCGCGCGCGGTCCCACTAGCCATTAGTCGCTAATTCCCCCCAGATGGTCGGGGGGAAGAAGGTCCAACAGCTCTCTAGGGAGCGGTCGGCCTTCGGGGGGGCGCGCGTGCAGCGGCGCTATCCCCCTTAGATGAGGATGTGGCCCATTGTCGGCGCGGTTATACATAACACGCGCCAACCGGATCACAAACTCATCCAGCGACTCCAGCCTGCAGTCGCGCGCTATCACCGCGTTCCGGACGTAGCGCCCCGCTCCTGTGATTTCTCGCAGGGCGAGGTTTTGCTGGGCCTGAAGACGCTTGCGCTGCGTGGCCGCCGCCAGAGCATACCATGCTGGCGCCGCGTACGTAAGCCTAGATCGGATATAGCACTTGTATATGCCAAGTTTAGTGCGCAGTGGTAATCGGGATGTCAACACGGGCCGGAGCATCGCTCTCGCGGCTCGTGCCTGGCGGTGCGCATGCACCACCATGGCACTCATCGTGAGTTTACGATCCATGTGACATCCCAGATACCGAACGGTCTGCTGCCACGCTAGATCTTCTCCATGCAGACGCAGCGGCGTCGGCATTTTACGCTTCCGGCTGAAAAGTATTGGAACCGTCTTTCCGGCGTTGACGGCAATCCTCCACTTATACAGCCAGTCTGACAAGCGGTCAAGCAAGCGCTGCATTCTTCTGACCGCCAGTTCCGGATCGCGTGACGATGCGAAGAACGCGCTGTCGTCAGCGAACAAAGCGAGGACTACATCACGTTCCCACTCCGCGAGGTGCCCGTCGAGAGTGGGGATGTCGTTAGTGTAATACGCGTATAGGAGTGGCGCAAAACAGCTCCCCTGCGGCACGCCTGCGCGTATGGGACGGGGGGCAGAGGTGGTGTCCTCGACCGAAACAATGAACTCACGCCCCTCCAGATACGAAGCTATCAACCACACCAGCATCGCTGGCAAGGGCGACTCCAACAGCTTGTACAACAGGCCCGCGTGCCACACACGGTCAAATGCTTTCTCTATATCGAGAAAGACACCAACCGTGTGTCGCCCGCAGTTGGCCTCGAAAGCCAAGTGGTGGAGCACCCTTGTCAGCTGTAGTGTCGTCGAGTGACCGGCCCGAAACCCAAACTGCTCATCCCTCAATTGAAGGAATGGCCGAATGCGAAACAGTGCCAGCCTCTCGAACAACCTAGCCAGTGAGGACAGCAACGTGATGGGGCGGTAGTTAACCGGGTAACGTGGATCTTTACCCGGCTTCGGGAGAACAATTACCTTTCCCTCCTTCCACGCAGCCGGGAAGTGTCCCGTACGCAGGATGCCGTTATAGAGTCTAGTCAGACTGACTAGAGCCCTTTGGGGGAGCATGGTCAGCGCCATGTTCGAAACTCCATCAGTGCCTGGCGCTTTGCGTTTATGTAAACGCCTTGCGACCTTCCGAGCCTCCGAGGGCGAGATGAACTCGTATCCCTCGGGCTGCGGTGTCGGGCCACTGATGAAGTCCACTACACGCGTCTCCACACGCACGCAGTGTTCAGCCGCTGCAGCGGTGCAGACGGGGTTTGGAGCGAATTGCTCTTCCAGATGCTGTGCCTTGTGCTGAAAAGTGCCGGTCGCCCGCCCCATCGTAGAGCGGGCTAACGGCAGGCCTAGCGCGGGTAAGTGCACGGTTGAGGTGGTGGAGTGACGCTTCAGACTCGCTGGCCTGGTCGACTCTCGCCTCCCACGCGGTCCCGCGATCCTCCTCCACCGCAGCCGAGACCTTCGCAGCTTGGGCGTTCAGCCTACGCTTGACCCGGGGACAGCGTGTCTCCGCCCATAACTTATGAAGCCGCCTCTTCTTCCATTTCATCTCCTCGATATAGTGAGGCAAGGGTTCTCGCACCCACACACGAGGTTTTTCGGTCGTGGCCGCCGTCAAGGCCACTCGAATCTCATTCGTAATGGCCCGGGCAGCGGTCTCTATTCCTACCTGCGTGGTGAGTGGCTCACTATACCGGAAGTCGGTCAAGGCGGCTTGGTAAGCACGCCAGTCGGTTACCCGCGTCTGGCGAGGGAAGCTCGTACACTCTATCCCAAGGCCAAGCGTAACAAGTATGGGGAGGTGCTGCGTGTCGAGGTCATACAGCACCTCCACATTAACCGGGCAGTGTATGTTCTTACACAACACTATATCCAGGACGTCGGGAGAATGGCGGGGGTTAGACGGCAAGTGGGTGGGTGCTTCGGGCCCAAGCACCTCATACCCCTTGGCCTCCGCGTCGTCGAAGAGGCGGCGACCTACTGGCGTGACCACTCGGGAGCCCCAAGCGGTGTGTTTCGCATTGAGGTCCCCGGCTATCAGGGTCGCGTCAGACGCACGCCTACTCGACATAATATTCTCAACGTCCTGCGGATAGAATTGGGGACCGGGAGGACGGTAGGCCGCAAACAGCCTAAGTTCTCGACCGGCCATACTCACTGCTGCGCCTATAGAGCGCAGACTAGTGAATTCCGGGAGAGGCAGCTCCTCGTGCACCACATCGCGACGGACAGCAATCGCTGTGCCTCGATAGGCTATGCCCGCGGGCGATGTCTCGTCGCGGCGGTACACGAAGTACCCGGGCAGCCGGTAAGACTCATTTGGACGGAATTTGGTTTCGCCCAGCAGCACGACGTGAACGTCTTGCTCCCGGACGAGTGACCTAAGGCTACGGACGTGGGGCGAGAGTCCCCCTGGGTTCCAGTATAGCAGTCTAAGTTGTACTACCATCTTGGTCCCCAAGGATACTCCGGACTAGTTCGCGGATTGCCCTCAGCAATCTCGGGTGCTTCACGAAGGCTTCACTGACGGTGGCCGCAGCCTCCGCCAGCGCCTCCGCCGAAGCAGTTATCCCCAAGACGGCCAAAGGCGCATCCGCGGGGCAGGGTGGGCGCGTATCGCGCCCTGGGATTGTGAGGGATACGGGTGGGTGCGGGGGAAGGAGAGTCACCGGCTCAGCCACCTTTGCCTTCTCAGGCTGTTTAGGCCCCCTATGGTGGGGTTCGACGGAAGGTCCCGCCACCGCGGCTTGTGACACCGTCGGCAGCGGGGGGAATGCTCTCAGGTCCTCAGGAGCGGGCACAGTGACGGCACCCGACTGTGGGGGGACTTGCGGCTTGGGAGGAGGCTGCTTACGGGGGCGCCGCCGGGTCCTCCTGCGGGACGGCTTAGATGCCGGTGGCACCGGGGCCTCCGGGGTGGACTCCGCCAGCGGATCCTCCTGTAGCTCAGCCTCCATTTCCAAGATCTCGAGCCGCTCCCGCTGGCCCGCCCGGCGTTGCGCCCTAGTAGGCCGTTGTGCTGGGCGGGCCGAAGCTGTGGCGCGAGCTGTGGCCTGCTGTGACGCTTGTCGCGTCGGTCGGCGCCTCATTGGCGGGTTTGCAGGTGCCATCAGGGAGGTCCCTGTGGCGGGTGCCGGTCGCTCCTCAGTCCTGTTGGGAGGGAGAGAACCCATTGTGGCGGGTTGGTCACGCCTAGCCAGCGAGCGCCGTCTCGAACGCCCTTCCGACGGCAGAGGGCGTTGCACCGCGTCACGCTGGGGGCCCGGTCTAGGTGCGGCCGGTATCGGTGGAGAAAGTTCAATTCCCCTAACTCGCGCCATCCGCTTAAGGTATTTGCACTCCTTGCTCATGGCGAGGTGCGCACCCTGGCAGTTGGCGCAATTGTAGGGGCCCTCCTTGGGTGTGGGGCAGTCCCCAACAGCGTGCGGCCCAGCGCAGCGGACACACATTATGGGGCGGTGGCAGTTGGCCGAGGAGTGGCCCACTGCTTGGCAGCGGTGGCACTGGTGGATTCCACCTCGACGGCCTTCCCAGCCCTCGACCACTACCCCGGGCATGTAAAGGAGCTCGTCCACCGCATATAAGCGTGCGAGCTCTGCCTGTGACAGGTGGTCCAGCTGCACGTGGAACACGGTGCCGGGCCTACCTTTCCTCGGCGGTATCGGCCGCACATAACGGACCGGGAACCCCTTGTCCATCAGAGCCTGAGTGACGTCACCCGGGTCCGTGTCCCGGGGGAGGCCCCGAACTGAGACCTTGGAAGGCCTGGCCTCCTTAAGGTCATAACAGAACCACGATACACCGGGTTCAGTCTTCTCTAGCTCAGTTAGGTACCGCTGTACGACGCGGTACTCTTCTACCGATTCAGGGCGGAAACGAACGCCCTGATTGAACGGCCTGGCGCTGGGTGCGCGACCTAATAACCCACGTAGGGCTGCGAAGTGCCTCGCCCAATTGGGCAGGCGCTCCGCCACAATGGGGGGGTAGCCCGCCTGCTCGCGAGCGCCCGGGCCCTCGTTGCCCACGCGCGCACTCGCAGTGGGATGTTGGGGTTGGGGCGGGTTTTGTGGGTGGGGGGGCACGGGAGTCGCCGCCACCACCGCGAACGAGGTGGAGGGGTCTGCATGCGCGGTCCCTACACTACCTACATTACTCCTATCCAATACGACGGATGTGCCCTTAGGGGCCGCCGGCACCGGTGAGACTGGGGGGGTGCGTAATGTCCCCTGAGGGGGGACCGCTGTGTCCCCTGGGGTTGACGATGGCGTCGGCGCCAGCACGACGTAACTGGTCTCATCCAGTGCCGGCGACTCCCGTTGGGAATGCTGGGGCGAGGGGGGGCCGGATGACAACGGGTGGCACACCCGCTTCCCCACGTGTTGTTCTCCTGTCTCTAACTCCTCGTCCGATGAGCTTCCATCTTGCACGGCGCGGATCTTGGCTGGGGGGCTGCGTCCATCGCCACTCGACACCCGTCGGGCCGCTTTCGCCGCTCGAGGGGCGGAGGGGGCGACGGGTCGCCACTCCAGGTCACTGCCGCTGGTCGCTCCTTCTTCGGTGCTGTCGTCACTATCGGTGGGGCCGGAGTCACTGAAACCTTCCTCCTCCGCCGCCATGGCCTCGGATGAAGTTCCAGCCTTTCCTGCCCGCTTGGGGTCCGCCGACGGCTCCACAAGATTTTCGGCGAAGCGAGTGGAGCCCGTGAGGATATCACGTTCCACCACCCGTTTCACGTCCCTCTTGCGCCTTCCGCGTCCCTTTTGGCCGGTGGGTGCAGGCTCCATCGATTTATTTTTATTTATTTTTTTTCCAACTGTATCTACCCACTTGGTCTGCCGGCGTCCCGGACTCGGAACTCAGAATCACCGGCACCAATGTGGGTAGTTGCCTTTTATTTTATTCCTTCTGCCCACCAGCCACCTCTGCCCTTTTATAATAAAAGGGACGGGTGGTGGTTTCACTGACGCACACTCACTACACGCACTCCACTCACTGTCACTTCACTCGATTAGCCTGACTTTTTTATTAAGCGCAATAAGTGTCTCAAGTGAGCTGAGTGCCCGCTTGAGCCCGGTCCGAACGCGACAGTAGCCGCGATCCAAGTGTTGTCCGGCTTTCACGTCGCAACGAAGCTATTATATGGTATGGTTTTTGTGTGTGGAGATAGTGAGGAGGGTGGAGAGTGACGTAGGCTGCTTTTTACCGCGGAGAAACATCCCCATGGGAAGATATCGATGTTTTGTTATTTGCTAGATATTTAGTTCCGGATGTTGTTAATAGATTTGAAAGTTCTGTATTTCACTAACAAATGATATCTACATGTAAAATAATTATGTCATAGGCAACTAATAAATTGAATTGAATTTTGAATTCGCGCTGGATAAATTGTTGTTTTGGTTTAAAATTAATATGGTAAAGGAATAAGACATACGCTTTGATTTTGGCTTTCAAAGCTCCAGTAAGTCAATTTACACTTTAATAGCGGTCAGCATTACCTCTGGTTCCTATAATCGTGGAACTGTCATTATTTATCCACCACAAATATGATAGACAACTCATTGTTAATTCCCTTTGACCAAGATTCAAGTTTGCAAGATTCCAGGACATACATACCTACCTACATACATAGATACATACATACATACGAGTGAAGTTAAATAAAAGCTTTTAATAATAATAAAAAATGGAACTAATACTACTTACCTATAATAATACAAAAGAAATATTGGTATAGCAAAACACGTCAGGCAAAGTTAACAGAATTTAATGTGTATCGAATAATTTGGACGAATGGACGTTCCACAGATTTTTGTGTTTTTTCAGAGATGAAACTTGTATTGCAGAAGTGCCAAAACTCTGTCAATCATAAACATACCTTTAGCAATGTCCGCGATGATCCACACGCATCATGTTTCGTTGTCCGACCGCAGGCTTGCAGCGCGGGGTCTGCACCGACCATCAGGCTCAACGATGGGCGGGACATGCCCGGCTTCGGGCTAGGCACGTGGCTTGGCTTCCTGACGGACGTGAGTATTACCACACGGGTCCAGATGTGGACCCGGTCATTTGGAAGGCTTGCGTGGGGACACAGGTCCAACACGTAGAGGCCCCTTCGAGACATTTAATGAGTTGTGATGTGGCACACGTGGCGGATACCACCCTCGATCGACTGCACCATCAATTGGTACACCCGAAGGTGGGCCCCGCCAGATGTACAGGAACTATTGCAAAGGAATGGAAACTATATTGGGTCTATTGTGGTGGATTTAGAGGGACTGATACATGGGCTATGGAGAACTATGACACCTGCCATTCAGATCGTTACAAACCTAAAAAGCGGCTGGTGGTGACTCGCCACTCATTGTATGGGCTACCCAAACATGCCGACGCGCTGGACGGCAAAGGCGGCAACATGTTCGCGAGTGGCTCAGGGTGTAGAGAGGTGTACCGCGCTTTAAATGAGGTGGTTTTACCCACTCTACCAACCCGCGACTTACGCAAGTTTCACTTCCACCCTGCGAGCATATAGCTCTAACGCCCCACTCTGGACGGCCGGTTAAGGCAAGCCAGAGGTGAGACTCCAGCGGGAGTCTCCGGGGAACTCGGGTCCGTGGGGTCGCTACTCCCCAACAGCTCGCCCGCCACAAGCTGCACCTGCGGCCTTATTATATTTATTATTATTTAACACTGCAGGGCCAGTCCCTGGCGTCAGCGAAGGACGAGTCTGTCCGCAAGGCGGTAGAGGCGGCCATCGACGCGGGCTACCGGCACATCGACACTGCCGCCATCTACAAGACCGAGGACCAGGTAAACTCTGAAAGTAACTGTATTAATAAGCAGATCAAATCTTCTAAGTCTATATATGTAAGTATATTAAAAGAGAAGGTGACTGACTGACTGACTGACTGACTGACTGACTGACTGACTGACTGACTGACTGACTGACTGACATATCAACGCAGGGCTTAAACTATATTACTAACTAATTATAACGTAGGGGAGCACTAAGAAAGGCTTTTTGAAAATTCACCCCCTAAGGGGGTAAAACGGGGGTGCAAAGTTAGTATGAAACTGCCGTTTTTGAAGTTAGTGAATGTCTAATTCCACGCGAGCGAAGCTGCGGGCGTCCACTAGTGGGTAATAATTTAAGTCTTGGTCTACGTCGGTCACAGTTGGTGGCGGCGGATGGTTGCAGCATGCCCCTTCGCTACTTTATACCTGTCCATACAACATTTATAAGGGGAACTGTGTTGCAGGTCGGCCGCGCGGTGAACAACAAGCTCGCTGAAGGCAAGGTCAAAAGGGAAGACCTTTTCATCACGACCAAGGTAATACTAGGATAACTAAGGATACTAAATCTATACAAGCCACCTGGGCATAGGCGGTGCAAAAAAGAGTGCAATATACGTCGCAGAACATCTTTCTCCGGAGAACAAGAGCTTACATGCTGCCACAAGAAAGAGGGCTCGAGAGCTGAGCTACAAATACGTTTGGGTTCGAGATAGCAGAATATACATGCGCAAAAACGATGAATCGAACTATGTACATGTCAAAAGTATAGACCTTCTCAATCGTTTGTCATAATGACGCTAAATTTACCTTACTGTTACTAAAGGGCACGTTTAAATGTTACTATCAAAATGTTAGAGGGTTGAATACAAAAACTATTGATGTTTTTAACAATGTTGTGTGTAGTAATTACGATCTGATAGTATTGACAGAGACTTGGTTGACCAGCAGTGTTTGTAATAATGAGTTATTTGACGACAGGTACATGGTATACAGACGTGATCGGGAAAACACCGGATTCCACCACGGAAAAATGGGTGGCGGTGTTCTCATAGCCGTCTCTAAACGGTTTAAGTCTTCTCGCTTGAGTTCTCTAGAATCAGACTGTGAGGATGTATGGGTAAAAGTTGATGTATGTGACAACTTGAACAATGCGGTTTCATTATATATATGTGGTGTATATATACCTCCTCCTGTTAAAAAACATATCCTAGAGCATTTTATCAATAATTCCAATCGCGCTCTTGAAAATTTGAATGGAAACATCATGGTCTTTGGTGATTTTAATCTGAGCAGTCTTTGTTGGAATAAGTCTAGTGACCACATACTTAAACCTGTAGCGTCAAATAGTTTATATAATAGCATGCTCATTGATTTCATGTCTCTCAACAATCTAGCTCAACATAATTCTTGTTTGAATAATAAGAACAAACTGTTGGATCTCGTAATGAGCACAATGAATGTCACTTACGTAAGTGTGTGTGCCGACCCATTATCTGTGATTGATCCTTTGCATCCTCCTATCGAATTTTATTTTGAACTCGAAAGTCATAAACACCTCCAGCCGAACGACGAACCCAGATTTTTATTTTTTAAAGCTGATTATAGTAAAATTTTAGATGAACTCAACAGTATACCCTGGAAGAAGGATTTATCATCTTGCACTGGTGTGGACGATATGGTTGCATACTTTTATAAAATCCTTCGCTCTGTAATTACTAAACATGTACCAAAATCCCAGCCTCGCAACAACAAAAACTACCCAATTTGGTTTTCCAAATCATTAATTAAAGCTATCCAAGAAAAGTTTAAATATAGAACCAAATACCGCAAGTATTGCAACCCTCGCGATCTATTAACGTTTGAGTTCCTAAGAGACAGATGTGCAAAAATGCTTAGCATCAATTATAAAATTTATATACAACGTTTAGAAAATTCTCTTAAGTCCAATCCGAAATTGCTGTGGAGCTTTATTAAGCATAAAAGAGGTGGCAGAAGCACATATCCTGCTCATATGTTTTCTGGCACAAAATCTGCATCCACAGGCTCTGATGTTTGTGATCTCTTTGCAGAACAGTTTTCTTCAGTCTACAACACGAATAAATTGCCCATTCCTGACGAGTCTTTTACACCTCCTGCTTCTAACATTTTAATTAATATCTCAGTTACAGTGCGATACCTTGAATCTCAAATGGCGTAATCACCATTTTGGCCAAAATGACTTTTGAATGCTGTCTTACTGCGTTTTTTTTTCTCTATCGATCTGTCCAATCAGAGTTTTAAAATTCGCAAAAAAGTGGTGATTACAGCCCACGTGTTTTTCGTCGATGAACAAGAATTTTCTAATTGTTTAGTCGTAAATACCTTTAAAAAAATAATTTTTAAGATTTCGGTCGATACACCAGTTAAAATTATAATGATGTGAAAAATACTGATTATCGAGTTAGGCGTATAGGACTCATAAGTTTAACTATGGCGTTTACGACTCAAGTTACTTTAAGAATTTAAAATAAAATAAATAATTTTAGGGGGTATTAACCTTCTTGCATTTAATTTGGCGTTTACGACCCATGGATTTTTAAAAATATGTTTTTTACTTTTGTCGTATCAAATCAACCATGTTATATATGAAATGTTAGGCCAAAAAAATCTGTATTATAAAATGAATTGACTCTTACGCCCCATCATTTTTAAAAATAATATTTCACGAAGAGTATCTTCGTTTGCCTTCAGATAAAAAGGTACCTACTAATCGACTTATTAGCAGAAACCGATGAAGAGGACGAAGAAGGTGAATATGAAGAAAACTCAGTTTAATTCTTTAAACGTTTTCCTTTCATGTTAGTTCATGTTGACGATAATTTAGGTCTGTGATTTATAATTAAACTCATTAAATTCTAGTTAGAATAGTGAAATTGACGTGTTTTATTTCTTTTGGCCAATACTACTCGTATTGAAGATTGTTTAGTTGCAGGAAAAACCTAAAAGATAAACGAAGTGTTCCGTGCCGTGCTGGTTGACACACTTATAGCTAGTACGAGTACCGAGTAAATTATATTTTATTTTTCAAATTACCGACCATAAGCTGTTGTTTATTCTTATTAACTAGGCATAAGTTTAACATAAATATAAATTTATCAACTCAAAACTTATCTTTACTTTATACTTTGTGCACACAACAAGTGAACATGTTAATTTATATTCTCATTCAGTGAAATGTTATTTCTTTTGAGAATAAAGTTTCTTCGACCACAAGTGGCAGGAGTGTTGCTAGCGCCTAAATCTTATACAGATCTTAGATCCTAGCTATAACATTTTAAAACGTTCGTTTTATTTCTTTACACACTAGAAGACTATCTAGAATCTAGGCGCTAAGCAAGGCTCCTGTCAGTGCCTTAGTGAGTACCTAGCCTTAGTTCATGCGAAGTATAATATTATTATGTCTATCCTAATCTAAAAACAAAACAGAATTATACATACACAATAATTTTAGTTTGAACTGCAAACCAAAATTATTGTGTTTGGATAATTGAAGTAATAAAATCTATTTCATTGTTGCACTTGCTATTAATTTTGTAATAATCAAATTACCTAATTTGTCTCTTTTCTTGCATCTTCCTTCCTTCCTTGTTTTTTATAAGTCAATTAGGCTGTTACACCCTGTTACACCGTAACTTTTTACAGAACAGCCTTTTTTTTGGGTCGTAAACTCCAAGTTATCAAAATTTTTTTGGCGTAATCACAAATCATTTTTGCATATATTGGTTGAATTTTTAATACCGTATTACTGTGTTATAAAGCTCCCTATATAAGTTAATTACATCCAATTTTCATTTAAATAGCATTATTAATTGAAAAGATATGAATTTTAATCTAAGATTTTTTTTTTGTTTCGGCTCTCCTGAAAAATGACGATTTGGTGATTACGCCATTTGAGATTCAAGGTATCGAGTGGACCAAGTCTATAGGGTATTAAAAAGACTTGATCCTACGAAAGGCGCAGGATCAGACGGAATACCTTCGATCTTTGCCGTCAGATGTGCCAGCGCTCTTGCATTGCCACTTAATCTTATAATTAACAGGTCCCTTTCCACTGGTACATTTCCTACAGTCTGGAAGGATGCTCTAGTTATACCCCTGCACAAAGGCGGAGATTCAGGTTCTGTAAAAAACTATAGACCTATTTCACTTATAACTGTCTTTGCTAAGGTTTTTGAAAAACTTATATGCCCCATACTTACTTGGCACATAAAACAGCTCATCACACCGGAACAGCATGGGTTTATGAAAGGACGTTCCACAACTACCAACTTAATATCGTTTGTCCAAGACTTGGCTATGGGTGTTGATCAAGGACTAGCATTTGATGCAATATACACCGACTTTAGTAAGGCCTTTGACACAGTACACCATGATATTTTGCTACATAAACTATCAACACTTGGAATAGCTGGTAATTTTCTAAAATGGTTTAGATCTTATCTCACGAATAGACAGTCAGTAATAGTAGCTGGGGGATTTAAATCTAAGCCTTATACTGCTCTCTCTGGAGTTCCACAAGGTTCTCATCTAGGGCCGTTACTCTTCAACGTTTTCATTAACGACATTGGCAAGTGCTTTCAAAACTCCAAATTTTACATGTTCGCGGATGATTTAAAATTTTTCAGAACAGTAAATTCGGATCAGGACGCCTTGTTGTTGCAAAGGGACCTGGATAATCTTGTATTGTGGTGCTACTCAAATGGCATGAAATTAAATGCTGAAAAATGCAATGTAGTACGCTTTACCAGGAAAAAGACGGCTCTAAGCAGATCTTATTGTGTTGATGGCGGGTCTCTGAATGAAGTTGATCACATAAGAGATCTGGGTGTCATTCTTGATAGTAAATTAAGATTTAATTTACATATTGATAGCATAACAAAAAAAGCGTTTAAAATTCTGGGGTTTGTTCTACGTAATTGTAGAGAATTAAAAAATCCAAGCACCAAAATTGCAATCTTCACAGCTTTAGTGCGGAGTGGCTTGGAATATTGTAGTGTTATCTGGAACCCATACTATGATATATACAAGAAACGTATCGAAAGTGTACAGAAGCGGTTCCTGTGGCACTTATCATACAGCTGTTATTTAGCAAAAGCTTTGCCAAACTATGATAACCGTCTAGAGTATTTTCACATGAAATCGCTTCTACACCGTAGAAGTCTTCTTGATATGGTGTTTTTGTATAAATTGATAAACGGCCACTTTGACTCTCCTGACCTTTTGTCCCAAATACACATTTTATCGCGGTGGAAAAAACAAAGATTTAAGAAATATACCCCATTTGTCGCGAAAAGTGCGCGTTCTAACCTAGGATTTTATGCTCCCCTTAACAGAATAGCAAGGCACTACAATGATCTTCACAATAAAAATCTAGGCAATAGTTGTGGTAGTCATTCGGATGGAGGAGTGTCAGGCACTAATCCAAAAACTAAAACATCAGAAAAACATACAACAATAGATATTTTCTCAAACAGCTTGTTCTCCTTCAAAAAATCGTTATCTATGCTATGATAAATTATAGAAAAACGCATGCATGAATAATTGTTTTAATTTTAATTTTACTCAAGAAAATTTTTTACTCAATTTTTAACCTATTTTTGTATTGTCTTTATTTACTTTTGCTTTGATATTAAAAATTATTTCTGTTTTGTATCGCACTTAATGTACTTTTTCTCCAAATTGTAATATTTGTATTTTTTAAATTGTATCTAAGTATTGTATGGTATGTGTTGCTCATGTTTACAGTGTTGTTTGCGCCTATAATTGAGGTGACACTTAAATTGTTTTTATTTTGGATGTATAATTTCATAGTTTTACATGGTGTTCGCTTTGTTGGCGCAACTTATTAAATAAATAAATAAATAAATAAATAAATAAATACTTACTACTAATATTATAAAGAGGAAACATTTGTTTGTAATGTTTTCACACAAAAACTACTGGACCGATTTCAAAAATTCTTTCACCAATACATAGCTGCATCTTCACTGAGTGGCATAGGCTATATAATATTACTAGGTGTAAACGAAACTATTGTTATGTCTAATTCCACGCGAGCGAAGAGCTGCGGGCGTCCACTAGTAGAATATAATTCAATGGAACGATAAGGACAAAAGGGGGCCTTAATGCTTAAGGGCACACCAGTCGACCGTCACTTTTGAAGAATAGGTTTTTACCAAAAATATTGCCGTCGCGCTGACCCCCAACCTTACCCCTTAGCGTGCGATAGAGAGAAGTGCAGTCTCGAACTGATTTTACCTACGTAAAATTAAGAAAATCGTCCTTTCGTAATCCCCTGTTTCCTCCTCGAAATCTAGACCGATTTCAATATTTCTTTCAGTTAAAATGTAGAACAGGGTCTAAGCTATGCCCGTACGTTTTGCTTTTTTGGGATATGTTAGTAATTACCAGTTTGCTTGATGTTTGAAAATGTATGTAAAAAAAGTCGAATTTTTTGATTTTAAAAGATTTTTTTTCTCTTCTATTAAGCAAATTATGAAAAAAAAACAAAACGTACAGGCATGGCAGAGGTACGTATATATCGTATGGTATTTTTTTTTATTCTGTAACTTCTTTATCCTAGGAGGAAACAGGGGACTACGTTTGTATGGAAAAAGTGTCGACTCATATCCCCTTAAAGATGCGCGGAGTATTCTATTCGGTGACGCCGTAAAGGTCGGTATGACCATACAGTAAAAGTCCATTGGAAATAAAACGGAGCATTCTCTGGAAATCAACCTTTGGGCAGGAGACAAACGAATAATACTGATTAATAAAAACTTAATATAATAATTAGATGAAAACTTTAATTAAATATTTAATACTTTAAATACTTAATCACGGATTATATTACTTTAATTACTTAAATAAAAACTTGCGATTAAATAAAACTTAGTAAATTAAATATGTAAGTATCTTCATCAAATCACATAGTCGTATCGTAGACGAACGAGGATTTGTTGCATACTCGTAGTTCATCGAGTTAGAACTGAAATGGCAATGGGCAGGCCACGTCGCTCGCAAGACCGACAACCGATGGGTAAGAGAGGTCCTCGAGTGGAGGCCACGACTTGGGAAGCATAGCACAGGCCGCGCCCCGACTAGGTGGACTGATGTCCTGAAAAAGACAGCGGGTAACTGCTGGATTCAAAAGGCAGACCGAGAGGATATTGGCACCCTTTGTGGGACGCCTATGTCCAGCAGTGGACTTCGAAAGGCTTATTGATGGATTGATGAAGTATCTACAGAACTATGAACAGCTTATTTTAAAATTTAAAACGAATTCGAGATCATCATATTCTATCCCTTTCACGTTGTGTCTAGAATGCGTCGTATTTGAATTAGGAACGTAAGATTCCAAAGTAGTTCCACGGACACCCACAGAGTAGTGCACGCAAAGAGCTTCCACTACTGTAAGGTCATAACCACGTCGATACAGTACAGTGTATGTTAAGTAGTTGGAGCCATTGTTCTAGCGGGAGAGAGGAAAGATCTTCTGGTGTGGGCAATTTCTTTATTTAGGTGCTTACAATATTCACAGAAGGACAGCCATGTTCTTAATTCTATTTAATTTAGAAATAAATGATGTCAATGCCTTTGTATTTCCTTCCAGCTGTGGAACGACAAGCACGCGCCAGAGCAGGTGGTGCCGGCGCTGCAGCAGTCCCTCCGCGAGCTGCAGCTGGACTACGTAGACCTGTACCTCATCCACTGGCCCATGGCGCAGTTCGTAAGTCATCGGTCAAGTCTGTTCCACTCATAACCACTTTGTAATTGGAAATCGATTATAGTCACTATGTGTGACCACACACATAGTGACTATAATCGATTTCCTTAGTTTTTTTAAAGTTTAGTTTTTGTTTTTGTTAAATGACAGAATGGCACAATTAAAAATATTTATCAGTCTACTAAATTCTGTCTGCAAAAATAACCCGGAACTTACTAGGGACACGGACTACATTACTAAATCACGCACGGGCACGGGTCTCCCTCACAGACAGCTGCGGGAGGTCTAGAGTATACTCTACCACGCTGCTCCAATGTTGATTGATAGTGGCCAAACCAGTGTCATATGTTCTCAAGCCACCCGAAGGTCTTAACGACTGTTTCCACCATTGAACAACCGAGACTGACGGCTTTACGTGCCCTCCGAAGCACGGTGGCGTTCATGAAATTTTGCCACTAGCGGTCACCCATCCACAAACCGATCGCGCTCTTCGTTGCTTAACTCTTTCGATCACATTGAATCGACGCGAGCCATTGGCCAAGCCAAGTTATACAGTTGATATTCGCAATGTTGGTTTCGCAATTCACACTACTCCCCGCATGTCGCTAGTATCGCGTGTGCGTGATAACTTTATTCGGCGATAGATGGCGTGCAGCAAGTATTGCGCAGAGTTTGAACAAAACAAACGCGAGAACCATACCATACTACGCAGTTCCTATATTCGACAATAGATAGCGCGCACGTACATTAAATCTAACTAAAGGCTAAAAAATTAAAAATCGGCTATGTGCGTGTCGCACTTTTGGGTTTTATCATTAAGTATGTTTTATACAAACATGTACTAGCTGCCCATGATGAAAACAACCAAAAACCGTCTTCAAAACTAAACTAAGAAATAATATCTTGTGTATCAGTGTATCCATGTAGTAGTATGAAGCACGCTAGCGACCGTAATTGCTAAGTAATATACGACGTACAACCCTTTGTTTCTCCCACTGTTGGGCACGGGTCTTTCTTGGAATGGCAGGGGTTAAGCCATAGTCCACCACGCTGCCTAAGTGCGGATCTCTGCGGAGATCTGCCAAACATTATGGCAAACTCTCAGGCATTGAACGAATGAATTATGAATGTATGAATGAATGAATGCATGCATGTGTAGGGTTTGTGGTGACCTGGTGACCGATGGGATTTTGATCACTCAAGGTGGAGTAGGTAATGCGTCCGGCGCACGTCCGGACTCGCTCGCAGCTAGCGCGTTACTCCCCGGTCGACGGATCGGGCGCATACACTACAGTATGAATGAATGAAAGAATGAATATAAATTTGAATGACTATAAATTTGAATGACTACAAATTTGAATGACTATAAATTTGAATGACTTTAAATTTGAATGATTATAAATTTGAATGACTATAAATTTGAATGACTATAAATGTATTTCCTACGTGTGGTCCGCAGTCCAACGGCACGGAGCAGGACATAGACTACGTGGACACGTGGCGCGGCATGCTGGAGGCGAAGCGCCAGGGCCTCGCGCGCTCCGTCGGCGTCTCCAACTTCAACCGGGGCATGCTGGAGAGGCTCGCCAGCGAGACCGGGGTGACGCCCGCCGTGCTGCAGATTGAGGTTTGAGGCCACGAGCGGGACATAGGCTACTTGGAGACGTGGCGCGGCATGCTGGAGGCGAAGCGCCAGGGCCTCGCGCGCTCCGTCGGCGTCTCTATAGGTCTATCCTATAGGTCTCTAACTTCGCCCGGGGCAGTACCACCGCCCGTTATGGTACCATTTCACCAGTACCGGTAGTACCATTTCTGCCGTGTAATAATTGTTTTTAGAGCAATTATGGTCTGGTTGGTAAAGTGTGGTTTCCGGTTACACTTCTTTAGAGGCGACCATCTTAGTCCTCAAGGGTAGAAGCACATCTGTGACTGACTTGGAACGAGACTCCTACTAACAAGTACTAACTGGACTATTACTAACACCAACTAACAGGTCTAACTTTCACTAACAGTCCCCAGTCCTCATACCCACTAACGAAATGACCAACTAATGTTCTAATTACTTTCTCAGCTAACTGGACTAACCATCCCAGTCCCTAATTGAGTCTTGTTAAAAGTCAGTCACAGTTGTCATGGGCGGCAGCGGATGGGTGGTGCTGCAAGCTCGTTTGCTATCTTGTATCCATGAAAATAAATAAGAATGAGTACCTATAAGATGACGGGCCCGTTGGCGCAAACGGTAGTGACCCTGTCTGTTGGCAGGGGTCGTGAGTTCGAATCCCACCCAGGACAAATATTCGTACGACGAATACTTGTATTTGTTCTGTGTCTGGATGTTAATATTATCTAATATGGTATGTAATTAATACTGTTAACACGTTAACTGCGAAGCGAGGCCTAAATCACCCCTGATGCAACTTCCCTGTGGTGCGGCAAGCAAAACAGTGAATTTCTCTGTGGTGCGAATGGCATAACTTTGGTTTGGTTCAGTGTAGGAAAGAGATAATTATATATTTGAGATCACTAATGGTTCCCGGACTCGGTGGTGTACCTACCTTGGTACCGGATGTCTTAGGCCTCGTGCCGCACTGAATTAATATAATTTTAATGCAGTGCGGAACGAGGCTAAAACGTCCCATACGACCCAAACGACCAGTGTTGTGCATCACGTCGATTGGAGAGCACGTCCTTTAAAACACTCATAAATAAGTACAACATATATATTGAGATTTTTATAAAAAAGTATATTGATACTTATTTTTTAATGTTAATTCAAGTTCTAATAATTGTATTTTTAAAGCCCGAGGCAGAATAAATAGGACAGTTTCTTTTCTACTTCTGGTTGCCTTTTTTTTCTATTCTGTGAACCGCATTAAGATTTTCATATACAAATAGAAAGATAAACCTTATGCATAAACCGTAATCCATTATTTTCCAATAATAAGTCTGTAATAGGTGCCTCTTAATGGTATAGAATGGAACGCTTCGTGCGCGAGTCCGACTCGCACTTGGCCGGTTTTTTTTTCTTTATGGCGCCTTCAAGCACAATTTAGATTATTTAAAAAAAAATGTATCCTTTGATAGCTTTGTGTTGTTTTGCCAGGTTTTGCCCTTAAAACGATCTAATGAGATATAATTGATCAAAATCGGTCAAGTCGTTGCGTAGTTAAGACAGTTTAAAAACGTCGATATTATTTTTCCCATCACTAATCGCAGCGAAAATTTGCCCTATTTCAGTGCGTTACGAGGTGTATAAGATCCCATATTTTGTTTTGCTAATAATTCCTAAACTAGCCATCAGATCCCGGGGCGACGGTGGATTAGGGTTCATCAATTCACTGTCTATATCAATAAGGACCGAAATTCTCATTTATCTTTGATTTCGCGCCAGAAAATGGATTTTAGTCTGTA
Source organism: Carterocephalus palaemon (assembly GCA_944567765.1). Classification (NCBI taxonomy): domain Eukaryota; kingdom Metazoa; phylum Arthropoda; class Insecta; order Lepidoptera; family Hesperiidae; genus Carterocephalus; species Carterocephalus palaemon. The sequence goes on from OX155666.1 coordinate 286,387, forward strand.
AAAGGAGGTGGGGTCTAATAGACCGCGTGTCGCCCTAACGTCTGGTCACGGTACGGGCCGATTATACCTCGTGCCGCAGGAACGGAAAGTATGCAAAAATTGGTGCCGCAGCGAACGTGTTAAAAGCTTTTTATAACTTTTTATTTTATTTTCGTGCATTGTCATCGGAACCAAATATGTGTGCCGAATTTCATCATTACTCTATGGTGGAAGTGGGTGAAATATTGATTGCATGATTCCAGGACATACATTATGTATGTATGTCCTGGAATCATGCAGAGTGAAGTTAAATAAAAGCTTTTAAATATCTATGTATGTATATTAGTCTCTGACACCCATAGTACAGGCTCGCACCTACTTTGGGGTCAGATGGCCGCGTGTGAGAATGTCCAAGATATTTAAAGTGCTCTTCTACTATTTTAACATTTTGTTGGAGAGTTGGAGAGTCTGCAGGCGACAATCTTAGTCCTCAAGGCTATGACAGACTTGAAACGACACTCATGGGTCGCGTTCACTGGTCGTATCTACCCATTGGGGACCATACAAGCGTGAATATCCTCATGTTTACTATCCAGGTGAACCTGAACCTGCAGCAGCCGCTGCTGCGCGAGTACTGCAAGCAGCAGGGCATCGCTGTCATGGCGTACACGCCGTTCGGCTCGCTGTTCAAGGGGTCCACGGCACCCCCGCCGCGCGCCGACGACCCCACGCTCATCAGCATCGCGGAAAAACACAACAAGACTGTCGGCCAAATCGTGCTTAGATATCTGGTGAGTATTGAGGTGTCTTCGCTGCTTCGGAGGGCACGTTAAGCGGTCCCGGTTGTTTTTAATGGTGGAAACAGTCGCTAAGCCTTGTCGAAGACCTTCGGGTGGCTTGAGAACTTTCGTCACTGGGTTGGCCACTAACCCCTCCACTAATCCGCAGCGTGGTGGAGTGTGCTCTATACCTCCCGCAGCTATGTCTGTGGGGAGACCCGTGCCCAGCAGCGGGACGTGTATGGGTCGCGGCGAATGCACTGAATTATTTACTAAATGTCGAAATGTAGTGTTGTCTAAGTACAATCTTGGATCTGTTCAGGAAATTTGCATGCCTAAAACTTGTCACCAGGTGGAGTTGGAAGTAGTCCCGATCCCGAAGACGGTGACGCCGTCCCGAGTGTTGGAAAACTTTAGCATCTTCGACTTCCAGCTGTCGGACGATGAGCGCGCGGCGCTGCGCGGCTTCGACAAGGGTTATCGAACCATCGACATCAAGTTCTGGTCGCATTACAAGTATTATCCCTTCGAGAAGGCCGTCAACAGAAGATGAATAACAAGCGATATACATACATATATAATATATCTTATTGATATTTTGTAATATTATTATGTGTTTTCATTTCCACGGCCCATTCCCATAGTTAGAAAGAAAGAAAGAAAGAAAATCTTTAGTCCCAAGGGTACAAATACAATAAAAGAAGAAATAATTAAACAAAAGAAAAATATAAGTCTAAGTTACAAAGAGACCAAAGATTTAAGTCAATCGCTGCGACTAGGACAGTGTCCCCCACAGACACAGCAGCGGGAGGTCTAGAGCATACTCCACGCTGCTCTAATGAAGATTGCTGGGGGGCCAACCCAGTGTCGAATGTTCTCAAGCCACCCGAAGGTCTTCGACAAGGCCTAACGACTGTTTCCAGCATAGAAAACAACCGGGACCGACGAAGCACGGTAGCGTCCATGAAATTTTTCCAATAAAGGTCACCCATTCACAAACTGACCGCGCCCGTCGTTGCTAAACTCTTTCGATCACATTGAATTGACGCGAGCCATTGGCACATAATAATAGTACAAGTACCATTGGGCTATGGACGCTACTTGTTTCATTGGGCTATGGACGCTACATTACTATACTACTTATAACTATTTAAGTATTACTTATTTTTTGGATTTGATTTCGGAATGGCCGACTAGGTATGTTGTAGCGATTTGGCTGCCACTGCTAACATCGTTTCACTTACACCATCCTTAAATATAAGTAGTCAAAGTCAAAGTCAAGTCAAAGTCAAATAATTTATTTCGCTATGAGGTGATTAGACACGCTTAACGAAAGTCTAGGTACCTAACTAAAAACTACTTAAACTACTAACTGATCTATATAAGGCAAAGGATTAGCTATTGATTATTGAATGAATAGCTAATCCTACACAGGTGTCTAACTTGCCTTAAGATAAATTTACAATAATTACCTACCACTAAGCTAAGCTCTAAGTCACAGTAGGTATAAAACATTCAAATAAGTAAATAGATTCAGTTGATAATTCATGAACAGTCTGCACATGCCTTTGCGCAATCAACCCTCTATCTCAAATGGCTATATTTTGAATCAGATATTTTCAGCCAACAAAACTGTATCTGCTCGTGAATGCCTCCCTCGTATCTGAATAGTAGTTACATAACAAAAGTAAATAACATTTTATCTCGATGTGACTTTTCAGAGGATTTTCCCCTTTCGTACAGTTTGGAACCAAAGTCGACTTAAAGTCCAGTCTTTAAGGCTTGAAATTCAACAATTGTCTGCGTCAGAATCCACTGGCGCCACCCAGACATCGCTACGCCAACGAAAAATATCAATCAGTAATGATTTAGATTCTTACACAACCAAAATACACTCTACACTTCCCACAGAGAGACGAAATTCGTTTATTTGCAACAAAAGTGCTCGCAGCGAGTCAATACGGAAAATACGGCAATACTGCCAAAGAACGATACGACAGTCTGATGTCGCGGTGAAAGTCTTGGCGCCAGAAAGACCGACGCCATGTTGTCGCGGAGTTTTCGGCGGGCTGGCAAAGGCCGACTTCCGCGTTCAGCCTATTATGCCAGCTAATTTACGGTTATGGCAACACCGAACTTCTACTGTATTTTCGCTTGGTGAATGTCCGCAAATGTTTATTGTTGAGATACGGGGAGGAAGCAGACGTAATTTTGTAATAGCATTAGGGGAAAATTAAATATTTTTACTTTCTGATTTTGACAAAAGAATTAGATACATTCCCTCAGATGATAGCGGAGGGATGTTCTAATAAAACAGACTTTGATGTTAAGGAAAACATGATGAAGTTACCTGTATAGCAGCGTCTTCTTAATCTTTTGAAGCCATGTAAAGCTTGCCAATCTGCATGGTGGACGATGGTGACCCAGTCAATCCGAGAGAGGTCGCAGTGGACCAAAAGAAATCGCTCAAGAAGTGTGCATTGGTGCTCAAAAACTATTACATGGGAGCTAAACATGACTGGCCTGTCTCGAGACTGCCTCCTTGGTCTAGTGGTCGTAAGCTTGGGCTAAGCCTGTCCTGGGTTCGATTCCCGGGTCGGGAAAAGTATTAATAAGCGTTTCTAATTTAAAATTCCCAGTAGTACTTAGCTCGCAATCTGGATTAGTGCCTGGTGTATACGGTGATATGTGTTCCTATTACATGGGACCTAAGCTTGGTAAAAAATAGGTGTACTAAAAGTAAGTGTACTTCCAACATCTCTCTGTCTAACCCTTCAGGGAAATACAGGTGTAACCATAACTGATACCGTCTCCGTGGCGCAATGGAGAGTGGCTGGCTACCGAACCGCGAGTAAATAATATTTGTACTCGGGTCGTGGATGTTAAATTGTGTGTGACCGCGACACGACGACATGCCTAGGCCTATGGCGTATGTGTGTGTAGCGTTTATTTAATTTTGTGTGTTACATACACGCGTAATGTTATGTAAATGTACCTACAGCATCAAAAACTCTTTGCAAGAAAAAAAGAATAGATCTCAAAGTACTTCGATCATTTTTGACTTCTATCAATCTTATCGAAAATAGCGTCATTTAATTTGGATACTATAATGTGATTTTCCGTTTATCCGCAAGTTTTCCCCCTTTTGATTTAAATTGGAGCAAATGCTCTTAAAAATTGTCTGTGTGGCTTTGTTGGTGCTCGCTGCGGGGCCGGGCCGCCATGGCGCTGCCGGACATGGTGCGGAGGATGGCGACGATGGCTATGGGAGCTATATGCAAGGTTAACACATACTAACATACTTCACGAAAAATGGGGGTTACTCTGAAAACCAGCAGCCGCGGTTCTCTCACCACGGCACAGGCTGAGAGTAGTCCCATTTTGTCTCTTTGTAACTTAGGCTTATATTTTTATTTTGTTTATTTATTTCTTTTATTGTACCCTTGGGACAAAATAAAGATTTTCTTTCTTTCTTTCTTGCTTATGTGCGCAATGTAGATCTGCATCGCGCCTTAGAACTAACAACTAAAGTTCAGTTCATGAAGCCACTCAAAGTCCTACTTTGATAATGCTGCCGGACATCTAAATCCTTTGATGGTACAAACTGATTCCGTCCCGGAATCGGGGGTACCAGCTCGATTTTGGCGACCTAGACATGTGCTAGAAGACCATGATGACGCAATCACTATTGCTAACAAACTACAGGTGATACAAACTAACTCAGATACAAAATATATCACATGTACAGCGCCCGACGGCGGTGACGAAGAAACAAACGAACGGCCAACACCTGGAATCACCGAGTGATTTGTCGGTTACAAACAGTGTTGACTAAGCCGAGGTAGACCCTAGGAGTAGACCCTTGGATCAATCGCACCCTTGCTCTCACACACTTGAAGGAGAAATCCTTTACTTTTTGATTTGAGCTGTTGAATGCCGATGGATTTTTAGATTGAAACTACCTACAACCCATAGACGCCCCACACTTTGGTACGGGTCTTCCCCACAGACACAGATGCTTTAGAGAACATACTCCACCAAGCCGCTCCATTGCGGAGCGGAGTCATGGGGAAAGCTAGTTATTGAATAAACCTATTACATTAATCACTTTTGCCTGTGAATAAATTTCAGATGACAGTGAAGAGTCTGATGCCATCAGAGTCAAACGATTCGAAACCAAGGCGACGGTTAAGACTCTGAGTCCCGAAGAAATTCAAGATGTTAGAGGTACTTAAACGCCATCCATCTATCCATTAGGTTGTTCACTGTTGGGCATAGGCATATAGCTCCACGGTGTTTGGCTTGTGCTAAAGTAGGGCCAATTTATTACGTCACATTTGGCATCTGTCTTACATTTCTAGTGAGTTATGATGCATAAAAACATTTATTAAATTGAATGACTCGAAACGAACTTGAAACATCTGTAAATTGAATGCCGTTATTGTGAAAAAGTAATAGAGGAGAGGATCCATGTTTTAATTGAATTCCACTAAAAATCTTCATGTGTGACTGGGAGACCCGCGCCCAACAGAGTTTGTCGCTTACCTTTAGATCCACAGATTCCCAGTACAAATCGTACTTACTTATCAGTAATTAATATAAGTATTTTTGACGAAGTGCATAAATATTTTAATACAATAAACTGTTTCTATTTCAGGAGAAATTGAAAAAATCCTTTCAGCTCACAGGATAGACAACCCATTCACTCCTCTCCCGTCAACACTGATCTCCTACGAGAAGAGATCGGTACCAGATAAGCGAGAGATACCCGCTCCACAGACGTTTGAACCATTATATGATAACTATAAATCTGTGGACAGAGCAAAGAATAAAGAATACGCAGATGAGTGGACCAACATTGAATCTAAAACTCAAACTTTTGGCATTACTCAATTTTCAACTCACGCTTCAAATTTGAAAACGACACCTGTGACTGATAGAAATTATGAAATTGAAACAAATAATGAAGTTCCTGGAGCTACAATAGATGCTTTATCTACTCTATCTTTACCAACTGTAGGCGTTGTTATAAGACCCGATACTAAAGATACTACAGCAGACGATGTCACGTCAACTACCATAGATCCCGCTGCATACGACACTGAAGTCAATACGGATGCAACGCGACCTACAATTAGTTCTCTACTGCCAGCACCGCCAAGCTTAAGAACTGCAGATGGTGATGAAACACCGCAAGAAGTAGCAACAGCGGGACAAGCAGATATAGTTGAAGCTGAAACGCGCAACGATTTACGAGTTGGTGCTACAACCTTTTCGTCTAACAATCCACTCAGATTAACTGAAGACAACCAAATGGATATTGAGCCTATAGAAAAGGAGAATCAATATAACCATCTAGATGAAATAACAAAATCATATATAGCCCCGCAATATCCAGAGCCCACGAGTTATTCTCCACCAGAGATAAATCGAGATGAACAAGGAGAAGCAGATAAGCCAGAGGGGGCAGAAAAATTAGAAGAACCAGAAAAGCCAGAGGAACCAGAAAAACCAGAGGAACCAGAAAAACAAGAGGAACCAGAAAAACAAGAGGAACCAGAAAAACAAGAGGAACCAGAAAAACCAGAGGGACCAGAAAAACAAGAGGCACCAGAAAACTCAGAGGGACCAGAAAAACAAGAGGAACCAATACATTCAGAGGATTCAGATAATCCAGAGGAACCAGAGAAACCAGAAAAACCCAGTAAACCTAAAGACAAACCCTCACACCCCGACGGGAAGCCTGAGAACGTCGTAGAAGCAGCTTCGGCTGCGAGCCAAGCGTTTCAATCCGAACAAGAAGAGGCGACAAGCGCATCGTCGAGAAGAACAACCACGAGAAAGAGAATCCCAGGGAGTAAGCGCACGACGACGGAGCAAACCACCGCCGTTCAAACCACCACCAGTAGGACCAAACGCACCACCAAGTTCCAGCTGGACGTGCCAGCGTTGCTGGCTATCATCGCGAACCTGACATATGACTACGAAATGAATTTGACGGACAACCTCAACGCGACGCTGCTGAAGTACTCCATACCCACCTGCGGGACGCCGACCACCACTGAGCAGAAGGGCCTGTTCGTAGACTACGACGCGAACGCTACAGGGACGATAGTCGCTAAGGTATAAACAACGGTTAAACTGTTTAAGGCAGAATCTTTTCACAGGTTTCAACTTCCGCAGGTACCAGGTGTGATAATTTTTTACAGCAATTATGTTCCGGCTAGAATGTTGTGGTTTCTGGTTACACTTCTTTTCAGTTATCAGTTAAATGCGCTCACTCATTTTGTTGTTCATGTTGTGCAGCTGTTGTGGGCTGCCCAAATTATTCCCCTCCAATCTCGTATTTGTGGGTTGGGTGTTGGAGAGGCTGGAGTTGGTGCGATGCGTGTGTTCGTCTTTGTACAGCTTTCAGTCAGTGTGTAGGCTGGTTTCAGCCGATCCAACGATACTGTGGCCATCGCTCCCTTCAGCCGGATTTTGTACATCCTATCGCTAGCGCGCGTGTAAACGACCCGATACGAAAGCACTGAGGATGAAGTTGCAAATGTTTTATTGTAGGAAGACGGCTGCAAGCCGCCGTGCAGTGTCCCTCTGCCGCGCGCGCTCGGCTCGTACGACCTGCCGTGAGCTCAGGATAGCGGACACCTCGCCTGCTACTTCGGGGAATAAGATGGGACGCCTCGTGCAGAATGGGACAGCTGGAGTAGAGAAATTTGATGTTGAATTGGATGCTTTTTGTTTAAACCTACCGAGGTAATTGAGTTAATGATACCTTGTAGCGTCCATAGCTCAATGGATCGCGTCACGACCGTCGACCAAGTTAAGCAACGGCCGCGGTCTGTTTGTGGATGGGTGAGCGCTAGTAGTAAGTCTTGTTTGGGTCACGGTTAGGTATTGCGATAGTTAGGTAGGTATTCTGAATGGTACGAGTATGGAAGGCCACAACTTATGAAGTCGTTCCTCTTCTTCCTCCACTCCCCAGAGTGAGCGCTTGGTTAGGCGAACACAAGAAGCGCATTCAGAAGAAGTAGAAGTAGAAACTGTTAAAATAAGTTCGTGAGTAGTACAATATTAGTGACTACGAGTATCTTATATTCCGTTCTCATTCTTTACTCAAAAGCAAACTTCAGCTAACTTCGAAGACGGAAAGAGAAGTCCTCGAGTCCTCTCCAACTACGACTCAATAGGAGTATAGGTCGTCCTTCGACAAGGTGGACGGACGACCAGAAGAAGACGACGGGGAACTGTTGGTTTCAGAAGGCACCGGGTCGGTCGGAATAGTGTCGTCGTCATAGTGTTAAGAGAGGCCTATGTGCAGCAGTGGACCACAAAAGGCTGATGGATGGATCGCTGCGACCCATAGACGTCCCACTGCTGGTCACGGGTCTCCCCCACAGACATATCTGCGGGAGGTCTAGAGCATACTCCACCACGCTGCTCCAATGCGGATTGTTGAGGGGTTAGTGGCCAACTTTGTGTGGAATGTTCTCAAGCCCAAAGGTCTTCGACAAGGCTTAGCGACTGTTTCCAACATTGAAAACAACCGGGACCGACGGCTTTACGTGCCCTCCGAAGCACGGTAGCGTCCATGAAATTTTGCCACTAGCGGTCACCCATCCACAAACCGACCGCGCTCGTCGTCGCTTAACTCTTTCGATCACATTGAATCTCCCTCGCGTCTCCCGCACCCCGCCAACTTAACTGGCCGACATGTAGACGAGCGAGTTTAGTACAGTCTATAAATCTTCGGAGATACAACGCGACTAGTCTTCTTCTCGGAACGGCAACTTATGACTACTTAACTAGCCTACGTTTGAACGCTACTTACAACTTACTACTTGTTATTTAACTGACTGATTTATTAACTCGCTACTGTACTTATTGAAATGTAAATCGTGCTTAAAAGTAAACTGAGAAGTTATTTACGAACTTAGTTTAAACATGAGTGTACTGGCTGGTGCAGTGCTTCGTGTGCGGGCTGGAGGTGGAGCGCATCCCGCGCAACGCGCACTGCGCAGACGCGTTCGCCGGCGACTTCCTGCCGCTGGTGCCGGTGGACATGACGGCGCGCGGCAAGATCTCCAAGTACAGGAAGTACTGCCGCTTCGCAGACGTGTGAGTCGCAGCTCTGGAGACGTAGATTTTATTCTTTCGCACACAATAAGAAAGACAAAATATTCACACGAAGAAAAAAGAAAGAAAGAATTCACAGAACTTCTGACAAAGAATACTATATCTAAAGTCATTTGCGATTAACCGTCGTGGAGTCTACTTACCCTGAGGATGCCTTGTTCTGCGGCAAAATACCATACCATACCACTATGGGGCTCGGGTCTTCTCCCGGAATAGGAAGGCTTGGGCTATAGACGACCACGCTGGTGTGAGTGAGGTTTGCCAGACTTCAAATTCTTCATCTTCGAGTCTTCACCTTGGAGGATAACAGGTATGCAGGTTTCCCGACGATCTTTTGATTCACCGTTACGGTTAGGTACACCGTTACCGCATAACTTAGAAAAGACATGAAGAAAAGGCGTGCCCGCATAACTTAGAAAAGAAACGGCGTGCCGCTTGGGTTTGATGCCACACCACCTCGAATAAGAGACGAGTTCGATAGCCAATTGACTGTCTTACTACAACTCATCATTGCGATCAGGGCTAAGGTCCTATGAAAACCGATTTTTGTCTGACAGCACAGCGCCCCATCCGCTCGCTTATAGAGTGTGGACTGTTGTGACCCTTGCGTTGTGCCCCTCATCTGTTGAAAGTCCTGTGACAGGACACTATAACAAACGCGCATCTGTGGCGCGTCCTGTCACAGGACACGTAAACGATGAGATCACCGTGTTTATGTTCGGCATAATGAACTGGCTGTCCCTCCAGGCCTCACTACATGGTGAACGCGTCGCAGCCGCGCTCGATGTACGGCCGCTGGACCGGCGGCTGCTCCGTGCGCTGGATCGACCTGAGCGGCGTGTACACGCAGCGCTCGTGCCGCAACCGCCGGCGCGCCGTCATGGGCCGCCACTTCGCCAGCAAGCGCATGGCCAAGCTCGAGATGGCGCTCAGTGTGAGTGCCTCCCCCTGCCCCCTGTCCCCTGCCACCCCCTGCCCGCTGCCCCCTGCCCCCTGCCCCCCGTTCTTGCTCTCGGGCGATACGAGCGAGGAAGTGAGTATAATTAATGTTCTCTTCTGCAGCACATCGACAACGGCTGCATCACGAGTCCCATGGCAACCCTAGTACCTCTGTCCCGCGGGATCTCCCTCTACGCGCGCTTCCACGCGTGCGTCTGCACCGGCAGCTGGTGCAACGCCGCCGACCTGAGGATAGCCTGGCCCGGCCGCCTACTGCTGGCGCCGCTGCTGGCGCCACTGCTGGTGGCCTACAGCACGCGGTAGCCGGTGTGATGGCGCTGGAGATACCCTGGCCGTCTCTACGGGCGCCTGGAACACCCATGGCCCCACCGACCTCTTGTCATGAGGGCCGAATCATAGGAGGCAAGCTCCCTATTTATTTTCGTCTTTCCTTGTCCCTTCTCTTCTTTTCTCGACTGGACTGGTGGGGGCTGGACGTCAAGACTTAGGCCTACTTTAAACCATTACTTGAACCACCAAGTACTGAGTGTGTGTTGTGTCAGTTAAATGTGAGCTGTGCCCGCAAACACGGGCGTACAAAAAGCTGTGAGCGTTTCAACAGTTCCACAGCGATTTTACACATTTTTCATTTGAAATTGTATGAAACTGTCAAATGTATCCGATTATCATGTAATCAACTTCATATTGACGTCAGTGCTGTTATGATAGGTTTTGTAACAAAAGGATCTGTGTAACGAGTAACTGCGAGTGTAACTGCGAGGTTCTGTTCTGTCTTATCTGTTCTTATTTGTGGTTTACCGGTCTGTTGTAAGTTCCGCGATAACCCGTGGGTTCCATCAATGTCCAAAAAATAGCAACGCGCTTTCGACTGCCAAGCTTTTTAAAACAATTTTTATTTTTATTCGTGTGTGTTATTGTTGGCTGGTATTGTATGCGTCAGCTGTTTTGGTAAACTTTATTGTGTTCAAACTTTTTTATATAAAATCAATAACTGAAAGGGGGAAAACATTTTTGTTTGTGAAAAATAAAGAGTGATGTTAGTTATACAGTGAGAAACGTTGCGTTTAATAAATTATTTGTCTATGGTTTTATTGCTTTTTTTTTATTACCTTTGACTATAGTATACCGTCTATTTGGCATATACAGCCAATATATTGGCATATAGACGTTCTGACAGTCACGGCTCTCCTACCACACAGCTGCGCTGCGGAAGTGCTAAAGTATACTCCATCACGCTGCTCCAATGCGGATTGGTGATGTTAGTGGCCAAATAGGTGTCGTATGTTCTCAAGCCAACCGAACGTCTTTGACAAGGCTCCACCATTGTTTTTACTATTGCAAACAACCGGGACCGACGGCTTAACGTGCCCTCCGAAGCACAATATGTATTGTCGGTGGAATAGAACTTTACTCGTACTTTTCTTATTCTTTACACACAATTAAATCTTAAACGTTACTCTATAATTTCGTCACTATCCTATTACGTTATCATATTTATAATAAGATAGAAAACGAGCATGCAGACATCCGCTGCCATGACAACTGTGCTGTGGCCGACTCCCGACAAATCGACTAAGGACTGGGATGGTTAGTCCAGTAAAGAGAGGAAGTTTGTTGGTAAGTATGAGGACTAGTATAGGGTTAGACTGCTAGTGATAGTTAGTCGTGTTAGTGGTTGTTAGTTACAGTCCAGTTAGTAATTGTTCACGTTCCAATTCGATCACAGATGTGTTGCCGCACTAGCACAGAATACATAATAGTACAAGTAGCCACCTTCGACAGCTCAGATGGTCGTCCACCACAATCCACACTTCTCTAGCTGGAATATATTGGCATTGTGACTACATGGGGTGACAATTCCAAATAACCCGGCGTCACTCCCATGTTGGGGGAAATCTGAGTTTTGCACTCGTAAAATAAAAAAGGGGACATTTTATTTATTGAACTTACCTACCTAACGTTGTTTACAAGAAATATAAGAAGCATTCATAAGATACCATTGCGTCTGGCTGGAAACCATTTATCAGTGCCACAGTTATTCGTACTGCGCATGCAAGCGAGCCTTACAAATGAAACTGCCTGAACGGAACAAACAAGTCAACTGATCAAGATCACCTCAAACATAAACAATACACAATTCTCATTCAACCAATTTAAGGTTTAGAATGGAACGCACGTCAGTTTTGTAAAGAAAATGTTGGAGCGAATTCGTGCGCCGGGAAATCCAACATGGCCGCCTCCCACCTGTTGGTGGCTCGTGCCATTGGCGGGTGCGGGGCTGCGGCCACAGCCTGCAGGTAGCCTGCGATAGGTAGACGGCGGCCCGCCCCGCGCACAGACAACGATACTTTTAAAGTTTATAAAATATATAACTAGGGACGTCCGCAGCTTCGCTCGCCTGGAATTAGACATACATAACAATAGTTTCGTTTACACCTAGTAATATTATATAGCCTATGTCACTCAGTGAACATGCAGCTTTGTAATGGTGTATTTTATTGTAGAAGCGTACACAGCTCCCGTTAGTAAAATATACTCTATAGGTACTAATATTATAAAGAGGAAAGATTTGTTTGTAAAGTTTTCACACAAAAACTACTGTACCGATTACAAAAACTCTTTCACCATTAGAAAGCTGCATCTTCACTGAGTGACATAGGCTATATAATATTATAGGTGTAAACGAAACTATTGTTATGTCTAATTCAACGCGAGCGAAGCTGTTTCGCTATAATTTTCAATATTAGAATCATTGATTAATGAAGTAAAGATATATTATGTGACCATAGAATTGAGTGTTAAAAAATGGGCATTTGAACTATGCAAATTTGACAGGTCCTTGCCCTGCGCGAGGCAGACTAAAGACAAAACGTCCCAATTGGAACGTTTTTGAATATTGAAGGGCGGATTATGACAGATCTGCTTTTTACAACATCTTGATATCTTCTGGAGGCTAAAGTTTGATAACTCAGCAACGCCTACGAGGGAGAAGAATTCGTCCAGTCTTCGTGGCTCTACTTGGTAGTGGCATACTTGTATCGGGCCCCGGGCCTTATTCTTTTGTTGACGACAATTGCTTCCCTGTGGACTTCCCTAACCCTCATCTTACAAGGACAGCTGCTGACGCCATAACAATAAACAAGATAGCATCTCAAATCAAGACAGTGTCGTCTCGAATATAACGATATATGGCAGGGCGACGCAATTAGCGGCTGTGGTCAGTTGCAGCTGACCCTTTAGATTTATAGCCATGGATTTTGCGCTTAATTGTTTTAAAAGTAATAAAAAATAATTGCTGTTTCGAATTTGTAAATGCATTCGAAAAGAGAATCCCGCGAGCGTTTCAGACGCAAAGCGAATGGCTTCAGTTTAATAATACGTTATGATTACGATATTAAAAACAAAATATCATTTCTTATATGACATAACATTACGGCTGTACCTATTTCCGAATTGGTAGGCAGAAGTGCACCTACTTTTAACAGTTATATTTAGGTTACCCGTCCCATGTGGGTAGTTGACATACATCGAGCACAATTTCAGCATAGTATAATGTAGAGCGGAGCGACTCTTTATTCTATGATTTCAGCCTCCGATCTAATACTTGGAATTTGAATTTAGAAAACACAATCCCAACCACGATCAGTCGCGCAATCGATCGCTACATAAAGTAAAAAAATCCTATTATCTCTGATTTCTCCACAAGACAACGGTACGGCTACGGCATCTCACGATGCCCCAGTAGATTTTAAAGGATTCTCGCTCGTCAAACAAAAAAAAAGTAACGTATAGTATCTGTGGTAGAGTACAGATCATTAATTTAGCGCGCCAAAATTTTAAAATAACTATGTTTATCTGTCAGATCCCAGACAGTAAACAAACAACGCGGACGAAACCACTGACAGTACTTAACAAGTTAAAATAAAATAAAATCGTCACGTATAACATGCAAACCCCAATCCATTTCGCGCCAAAGTTTCCCCCCGCCTTGCCATAAACAAGTTTCAACCATAGAGTCTCGGAGTAGGGAGCGCAAACCACGCAGTGAAGCGAGAGTCGTTAACCGCTGTCATTGCGATGGATAATTTGGATTGATGCCTTTTTACTGTTTTAAGTCTGGACTGGTTGGTCTGCGGAATGAAAACGAACATGCTGTTTTATATATTTTTAATTTAATATAACCATCACGCAACACCACCCACTGCCCATGACAACTGTGACTTTGAATCAGACTCAAATAGAAACTGGGATGGTTAGTCCAGTTATCCAATTAACAGAGGGTTTTACAGTGTTAATAAGAACATTATTTGGTCAGTTCGTTATTGGTATGAGACAGTGCTCATACAGCAGTCAGTGTCTAAGGACTGTTATTGATAGGTAGACCTTTTAATTGTTTTAGTCCAGTTAGTAATTATTATTAAAAGTCTCGTTCCAAGTCGATCAGACGTGTTGCTACCTTTGAGGACTGAGACTTTCCGCAATTGCTCTAAGTACAAATTGTAACACGGTAGAAACGGTACTAAGTTCTAGGTACCTTGGCGGGCGGTGGTGCTGTCCAAGTGATATACAAAACCCTTAACCACCAGGTTTCATAGCTGTTTAAATTGTTGTGAACGGAAAGCTATAATTTTAAAATTGCATAATATAGAAGGAATTATAAGTTTAGGTTATGCGGCCGAAAACTAGATAAGTAGATAAAGGTATCTACACTTCACTGCGGAAACGTATTAAATAATTTAAAAACGAATCTATTACTTTCATTTGAATCGAATGTGCAGAGGCTATCATTAAGATTGAGAAAGGGTCCCAAAAAATGATAGCAGCATTGATTGAATTACATATCCAGCAAACTGCGCTCTTAGCGCTAGATTCAATAAGTATTTATGAAGATTTACCGTCGGCGGCTCTCTAACGCAATTACCGTAAGTGCATCGAGTTAAAAGTGCATTCAATTTTGATTAAAAGCCCATAAATCGGGCCCCTAAAGTGATCGAACGGCGGCGGGCGAATCGCACTCGAGTGCGAATGAATACGAATGGATACGAATGGAGGATTGCAACGGGTACGGTCGAGTTACATAAGACGGATTTTTTTCTCTATGACTATGGTTATTTATTTATTTAATAACTAGTGGACGATCGCAGCTTCGCTCGCGGGGAATTAGACATAACAATAGTTTCGTTTACACCTAAGAAGTAATATTATATAGCCTATGTCACTCAATGAAGATGCAGCTTTATAATGGTGAAAGAATTTTTGAAATCGGTCCAGTGGTTTTTGTGTGAAAACATTACAAACAAATGTTTCCTCTATAAAATACTTATTAGTATAGATGTAAGATTCCACGCTAGGATGCTAGCAAGCATATTACCAGATCTAACAAAATCCCAAGTCACGTTATAAGTATGCAAATGACCCGCGCGGGCCGCGATAGGGCGGCCTCAATGTCGGCCCTCATGGATTAGGAACACTTGTTTTTATTTGCCAAAGCCTGTAAGCTGCATGCGTACGTTTTGAAGATTAGACGCTTTGGCGAGCTGAGAAAGGTATAACTCTTTCGCGCGGTTTTGAGTTAAATTAAGGTTGAATCAACTGCCACTGAAGTCCTTAAAAACGTCGAATCTATAGTATGATATCGGCCGGAGCAGCCGCAATAAGCCGTGTGTTCTGGTCACGTGTTAGACGTGGCCAGCAGTGTGGAATTAGACAACAATAGTTTCGTTTACACCTAGTAATATTACATAACCTATGTCACTCAGTGAACATGCAGCTGGTGAAAGAATTTTTGAAATTAACCCAGTAGTTTTTGTGTGAAAACATTACAAACAAATCTTTCCTCTTTATAATATTAGTAAATATAAGTATAGAAAATACAATTATATTTGTCTTGTCTTGGGAAACACATGACGTCATCATGTTTCCAGCGACCCCGGTCGCAAGCTCCGGATGACGTCACGCCGGAAGTGCCCCGCCGGAAGTAGCGATCTGTTCTCGTGAGACGGGGGAGACGATGGACGATCAATTTGCTTTTTTCTTAACAATGCACATTTTGTATTTGGAGATGGCCATTTGTAGCTTATGTGGAATTACATAAGCTACAAATAAGTTGACATGAGAGAATATACATTGATATTTACATTTCCAGGTCTGCACGTCATGGGTGGGGAGGCGGATGGATAGTTCTGCGTGCTAGTCTGCTATTTTTATTTATTTTATTTTTCATGTACATACAGGAGAATCATACAAAATGCATTTAAAAAGAAAGAGTGTAGTGAGTGTACATAGGTACTGCTTATTTCCTTCAGAAATTTCTTCCAGCAGCCCTGAGAATGATATCTTCTATTCACGAAAAAAAAAAGTCAGTACTACTCAAAGCAGGTATGTAAGATAGATTCTACATACCTGGCCACTAATTGGCCACTTTTTCGGTCATAATTATTTTTTCTTGATCTTTTGAGCAGGTATCTCGTATGTATGTATATTTTTATTTGCTTACGCTACTTGCTGATGAACATAATAATAATATGTTTTCCGTCATTTTCTCATGGGCCCGCGGATATATCTCACTGATGATGGAATTACAAGGACATCTTAGAAAGAAACTATTTTTTATGTATTTATTTTATTCTTATTTAAAGCTAACTTAATAGGAAATCCTTAAAGTTAAGTAGTTACTTGATATTTTCCTATACGCATGATGATAACCCATGGATTTAAAAACTACGTTGACTACGCTAAAAGTACCTACATAAAGGCGACTTTTTATTTGTATTTGTAGTTTTTATTAATTCCATGAGATAACCATAAATATGGTTATAGTAAATACTAACTTGTGTAACCCCTGTGAAACGATCTATTACTTCCATGGTGAAACTAGTAAGTACCTAAATTTTTTGGCGCCAAAAATCAACCATAGATTATTAATATTTATGACAACGCAAGAACTGCCAGTCAGCCATCTCAGTGATTGATTCGCGGTCTGTGCCGGCAATGGTAGCAAATTATTCTTTTATAGTCTGTGGAGTGCCTTTATTTGTGAAGCTCATTGGAATAATGATTCAGTGATTCAGCTTTCTTTATTTTGCCCACTTTTTATGGCTCTTCTTAGTAGTGTTCTATTATGATCAATACAACGGCATATATTATAATAGGTATCACAGGAACAGGAAGCGTGTTTGTAATTTTGTGAACAGAGGGTAATCTCAGAAATTACTGGACTGATTCTAAAGATTCTAGCTGTATTAAAGATGCCAGGTCCAGGTCTACAGGAAACCCTCACATACGGGGCTCGAGCAGGGCTAGCTACGCCGCTATGGGCTGTTTTACGAAGTCGCGGGAAATAGCTAGTCCTAAATAAATGGGATGATAATTCGCCCTAAATGGAGCAGGAAATAGATTTCTTTTTTATTTTAAACTAGTGGACGCCCGCAGCTTCGCTCGCGTAGAATTAGACCCATTAACGACGTCTGCCCGCGTTCGGGTTGCCCACTTGACTTCAAAAACGGCAAAGTTTCATACTAACTTTGCACCCCCGTTTTACCCCCTTAGGGGGTGAATATTCAAAAATCCTTTCTTAGTGCTCCCCTACGTTATAAAAGGAGCCCCTGTGCAAAATTTCAAGTTTCTAGCCGTTATAGTTTAGGCCCTGCGTTGATATGTCAGTCAGTCAGTCAGTCAGTCAGTCAGTCAGTCACCTTCTCCTTTTATATATATAGATAAGAATCATCAGAGGTAGCTCGTTGACAAACCAACGGACAGCCATTTAAGCAAGTTCCCATGACAAGTCACAAAACTCTAAAAATAATTCTTGTTGCGGCCTTCCGGGTGATACCATGGAAGCCATGGACTTATGTCCCTTTATATTTATTACTGCAACGAACATAACTTGGAAAGTTATAACTGCGAAAATAAATAGCATTTGACAAGTCACTCAACTAAAACAATATTCCGGCGGGGCTGGCGCGCCGCCGAGCGCCATTTTGGCTGACAATTAAAGTAGTGATAATGGTTAAAATAACAAATGTTATTCCTCCCGGAGGGGCGCTTCGAGCGGGGCCGCTCGCGGTGCGGTGGCTGCGTTCGCGTCTCGCGTGGGATTAGTGAGATAGCTAGATTGGTTCCTCGTATGCAACGAGATTTTGTGTGCATAGGGTTATACAAAAACTTTGATTTCACTTTTATCTCGCTAATATGGAATAGAATAATAGAATAGAATAGAATAGCTTTTTAATAATTTCACCAGTGACAAGCAATACAAAAAAATAAAATAAAACTTAAATTAAAAAAAAAAAACATGATATTAAAAATTCGAAGAGAAAAAAAACAATTATATAAAAAGAACATAGATTATAAAAAAAAGGTATTAAAAAAAAAAGATACATGATTTTTTTTTTCAAAACAGCTGTTGCCACCAATGAAAAAATATCACAATATCAAAGGAAATATCATTATACATCGTGACTGTACCATCCCCGCACACTGCGTTAAATATTGGTGATTTTGTTGCTGGAAGTGTAGATTAAAAATCTGACCATAGTCTAATTCAATTGGTATTCTGATCACTAGTAAAATGTTATCAATTTGAAGGGTGAACGCTATAAGATAACCTCAACATCTATCACTTTATTAAAGCTTTAAGGTCTTTGCTTCTTTCACATTTGATATATCAATGTAATATTAAGTACGACCCGAGTAATCCTTACAAGGAATGTTTTTCGTAGGTATTAGCTGCCTCGGGACAAATTCAGCAACATTAACGAGAGTGCTGAGTATAAAGAACATCTCGATCCCTTTAAACTTTAGCGTGTTTGTTAAGACTGTCGGTCGGAAACTGCAATTAGTTTCGCTCCGAGCAGCCATTATAATTATTTTTATGGATGACGCTACAAAGAGGACTAATTTTGTGAACTTTTTATTGTTTCACAACAGTTCTACAAAGGGTCTTCTTTCGCGAGACAATTTATCAACGACGATAATTTCTTGTTGTTGTTTATTCATTGTAATATCTTTTGTCTTCAATTGGGGCTGGAACTAAATTATTCGGTGACGCCTTAAAGGTCTATGAAGCCAACAGCAAAAATTCTAAAAATAAAATTAATTGTGAGTGGTCTCGAAATATCAGAGACAATAAAAATCTAATTGTGTCTGCGTCAAAATACGCCCGCGTCCACAGACTACAGACGCGGCGTGTCGCTCACAGACTACATTATACATTTTGGTCTCGCTCCTATCCTTTTCCACAAAGGAGATGTTCAAAAGTGGTACTATATTCTGTACAGCCGTAATTTATGTTTCATTTGAAAGCATATTTTGTAATCTACTTGAAATTTTAAGATTTATATTTTTTTGTCCCTCCATATTTTGGAAAATCGATGAAGTATGTTCGGGATAATTAGAACGTCGATGGAAAGCAATGTTTGTTTTCTAACAGGTACATACGTCCTTTTCACGAATTATTAACTTAACTGAGGTCCATCTTTATTATTATTATGTTTTTAATACGTAATTATTATATAATTATAATGTTCTAAATAATAATATGAATTGTAAACCAAAATCATGAAGAAACGAAACGACATAGATCCTAGTTTGATATTATTATCTGTCAATGACAACTGTCAATCAATCAAAGTCAATTGTCAATATTGATGGGTCTATTTATTGGTTTGGTTTCTGCGAAGTGCATTTATTGCTAAACATTAAGTTAATAATTCAATTTTTTTATTACAACACACTAATAAGTAATTGAACATGCGAATCAGTGCAAAATATTGGTGGACTACATTATTAAAACCAGTAATTACGACCAGGATGACCAGGATCTGCTTCACAGTTTCCTCGAGAATCGCAGGCCTGAACCGCCGATTGCTCGTAACTCGCTCTAGCCTGGATATCACACAACCTGGATTCTCTTTCTGCATAATTCGGAATGAAGACTATAATGATGACTAATATGTAATAATGTCTTAGGATTTTAACCTAGGCACAATAGTATTTTATTATCAAACCCATTGTATATTATGAAAGCCATTTAAACAAACAGCCAAGAAAATAGATTTTGTAGGCATCACGTTTTAATAATAGAAAGCTGATATCATACATAAATAAAATGTGTGCAATTACATGGAGAATAGGCAATAATAAAAGACTTTATGAAAAGTTACATTTTATTCAACTTCGTTTTCCACATCTTCTCTCACACAAATGCCATCTAAAAATCTTGCTGGTGGTAGAATATTATTTTGATGCCGAGCCCATCCTAAATACCATATAATGGTCATTATATGTGCACAGCTCCCTACTGTACGCATACCTACTATACAATTACAGTAATATTGAGTAATTCGTTGACTCCAATCATTGATGTCAGCATCTAAATCCAACAATATATATGTATAATACACTTTGCTACCTTGATGACGTGACTTTATTCTTCCCCTTAACAACAATGTATTTTCTGAATGTCTATGTAGATTGGAGTCAACTTCTATTTTGAATGTTCCATTTTCTCGGATGTGTTCCCCATAATAAGATCGGGCTTGTTTTATTTGATATATGCCTAGTGCAAATAAAATAATATCGCTCATTTCCATCATAGGGAACACATCCAGTTGAGGGAGCTGGCCATCTATCGATACAAAACTGGCCCGTTGTCTATTAACATTTTGTTCTATAACATAAGTGGCCAATGTGTTACGAACATTAAATCTTTCCAGTGCTCTATTTAAAATGGCCTGGGCATCAAGGCGGTCGGTTATAACGGGATGGAAACAGTTAAGTATAGCTGCAGCAACTCTAAAATCAGCCATTAAATGTTTTGATGCTAAATTAAAATAGTCTCCCCTGAATAACTTAAAATCCCGTTTAAACCTACCATTTACAACTTCTACCACCCAGCGACATAATGTTACCCATCTCGATTTGTTGGCCTTTATAGTAGACAACTGTTTTTCACCTGCTTCCATGCTCTCAGGTTTATGTACATGGAATCTTAAAGAATTTAAAAAACTGATTGAGTCACGGAAGCCACGATCCAAAATGAAAATATCATTTTGCCGGAAATAAGACCTTTCATTTGAATTTTCATCTTGAAATATATCTTTTATAATATCAGAATCGGACTTAGTCGCAGCATAAGGTCCATATGCATCAATTATGTGGCCATCACATGCTACTATCAAGAAAGGTTTTATTAAGTTTCTGAATTTATGCAAACTATAACTTTTTTTTTGAAACAAATAATTAGATGACTTCTGTAAGTAAATATAGGTACCATCGCAGATCACTATGGGATTATTAGCTTCAGTCCCAAATAGTCCTTGAGGTATTAAAAGATTACGAGCACTGTGTTGCTCCCTGGTTATATGGCCAATACCTAAATGTATGGGTACATAAAAATCAGTTAAACATGCCCTTGCCTTTTTTATATAATTAGAAACAGTGACCTTAGAAGTTAAAAACAGAGTGGCCATTCGTGCTAATGATTCTCCTGTTCTAAGTTTCACCAAATACATACCCAGAGCAGTTTTAGCTTTTTTACAAACAGTCCCCATAGGAATGCTATTAAACAGTATTAAAAACTTTGCAACAGTCAGACCTGTCCAATAATGACATAAGCCATCTGAAAGATTCTCTATATTTTCGAAATTGAAAACACAACCAGCTGGCATTGTATGTAATAAATTCAACATATTTTCTAAATGAATAGCGTTGAAAGTGGAAGAGAACTCATGTTCATTTAGAATGTCCCAGTTAAATAACATGGAATGCTCTTGACAAACTCTAGCACTTTGAGTAACATATATTTTTTGCTGAGATAGGATTGATCTTTTAATATAGTTTATATGAAATCAAAACCAAAACAAAATGTCAACGATAATTCATCACTCAATGTCACTACTAGTTACAGTCAGTAGTGTCAGTGTCAGGTTAGAGTTGCCAGAAGTTTAAGGTGCCCAGTGTGGCAACCTTTTTATCTATCTACTGAAATTCAAACACAAATAAAAAAACAAGGGTGGAACTTTTTTTTATTTTCATAACTTTGTCACAATCGGAATAATTTTCGCTTTCTCCACATCCAAGTTTTGTTTATGTACAAATTTAGTACCAGCCCCCATACATTTCGTGAACATCTCCTTTCTCACCTCAATCCTATAGAGTTTGACGTAATATTGACAACCGCTTACAGCACACATGTACATTACACGCATTTGGTCTCGCTTTGATGTTTCTATTGCCAATCTTTCTCTATTATTAAATCTATGGCTTTTTGAGCCGCCTTCGGGAGATCAATCATGATATACGCCAGTGTGGTGTTTGCTAATGTTAACCGTAAAAATATCATAACCCTCCAAAGAGTACAAAATCGTTTCATGCGTACTGCCACGTGCTATTACTATATTCTTTGGCACAGTTTTGTATTAATAGGTTGTGGAATCTGTGGCACAGTGCAATACCTTGTCTGTCAATTTGATAAATGTCAATCACAGAGTACATTTTATTTATCTGATGTCAATTTTGTCCTACCCTAGCTATCACAGATTTATAAGTATATGCTACTAATATACTAATCTGTGGTCCTACCTACCTATTGTATTGATTGAGTTGATTTACATTATTTTAATCTTTCTTTGGTTGATGAGAGTTGAGCGAAGTAGGCAGTGGAAGTAGGCACGAAGTAGGTACCTATGTAATATTATTGCATTTTTTCAAAAAGTTATCGGTAGGTAAGTTTTTTTCAACAATCACCCACAGTAACCATTTTTACATCATCAACAAGAATGCTTTGCATTCCTGCCGGTTTTGACCACAATTTAACCACCGTCTCCTTTCGAGGAAGAGATTAAGTTTCACGAGTAACAAACGATTATTGTTAAAACGCTGCAAGTGGGATAGTCAGCATTTCTTTAAATTTTACTAATTCTGGGCAATATCAGTGTAATAAGAGGCTCAAAGAGCTATGCTCTTATGATAGATGTATAAACTATTTAATGGCTAGTGCAATGGTCTTTATTACTTCTTTAAGGGCCAGTGCCACCCACAGTTTGACAGAAAATGGGACATGTGGTGTCCCAGTATGACCATGCTAATCGCTTCAGTCTCAACTCGGGAGTGGAGGAACTCGTGGATCTGCACCCTGTGTGTATGGTAATTAACATAAATGGTGAAAATGAGTGCTACTCATCTCTGCCTACTACTTCAGCGAAAAACAGGCGTGATGTCATGTCCTGTGGAGATAATATGCACATGCATATGCATATTGTTTCTGTGCATATGGCAATCCATAAGTACTTTCAAATTTTTGCCACTAGCCGTCACCCATCACAAACATACTGCTAAGTCACTTAATCTTAATCTTTAATTACAGACAGAGGTGCAAACTAGTGGTAAAAAAAACATGGCTGGTGCCGATGGGCAAAACAGGGATATATCCAAGCCAATTCAAATCAAATGTGAATTTGTGAAGGAGGAATATGACAACACGAGCGCTCAAGAAACTCCTGTGGTCATTATTAAGATTGAGAAGGAGGAGCCCATCGCAGACACACACGATGAAACATCAGAAGTTAACGAGTCTGTCTACATTAAATATGAACCAGAAGAGATCGATGCGAATAGAAAAGAATACAACATTAATATTGAAAATGTGTATACAAATGTTGCTGATGATATTAAAATTGAAGAGCACGAGGTCATGGTCCCCGACAAACTGAACGATCCAGTAAAAAATGAACGTTGCAGTGAGAAGATTAAAGGTTAGTGTATTTTTGGCTTTAATGGTTGTTGGTCTAGTGGTCGCATGCACAACTGCTACGCTAGAGTTAGAGCTCCTGGGTTCGATCCCCGGTCAGGCAACAACTATTGGATATTTCTAACTTAAAATGCAGCTCTGAGGCTATATTTGAGGCCAGTGTCTGGCAGTAGGCTCACCACGTATTACGTGGGACCTAAACAACAAGTGAAAATTGGTACTACATAGCTGTGCCCAGGGCCGGATTTAGGGGAGGGCAACCGGGGCTACAGCTCCGGACCTCCACAAAAGAGAGGCCCCCACAATAGACTTCAGAAAAAAAATGTTGCATATTCCGACTAGTACGAGTAAACACTAGTAAACAACTTTTCTTTTGTTTTCTTTTTTTGCTGTTTTACCTTTACCTTTGTACAAACATGATTAAATTGTTCTTAAATATTAACAGAAAATTATCTATATTTTTATACTTATGTTTGTTAAATACTAAAATAATCTACTTGGTTTCACAATAAATTTTTTGATTGAAAATCTCGACTGAAAAAAGTTGTTCATCTCATTTGGAAAATAATTTGGGGCCAGGGGGCCTCCACTCCTTTGTTACCCGAGGCCTCCACACGTCTAAATCCGGCCCTGGCTGTGCCTACCATTTCGGGGAAATACAGTCGTGATATATGTATTACGTTTTATATAACCGTACTCCTTTCTGAAAGCGCGTCTATACTTTTTTTTTAAATTGAATCTGAACAGAAAAGTGATGAAGATTAAAAGTACATAACAAAAAACTAGACTAGTATACAAAAATAAAAAAAATTGTGAGCCGTCACGGGACGCCTGGCAGATGTGAAACATCGAAATTATTTTGTACAAGTAATATGCACAAAAGTACAGATTATGACAGGAACTAAAACATAAGAAAGAAAAAAATTATAAAAAAAAAAAAATTTTTGTTAATAAAATAATTTCCGACCGTCATTTGTGGGAACTGTATAGTATATAATATACTCCATATTCGCCACGCTCGCCACGCTCGCCACGCCAAAAATCTGGTTTGCCCTCCGCCTAAAGATGTTTCACATCAATAAACTAAATAAATCTGCGTGATGCGATTGCAGTCTAACAAAAATTAACCGAGTCTCCGACTGAATTTTGACTGGATGTCCGGAAATTGGGGGAGATTTCCACGTTCATTCGTACGAACTATGACGACGTATAAGTTCGTGTCGGCGCGAGCTAGTGTTTCTTTCCTCGAAATCCATAATAATATTGTTACTCACATTCACATTTGGCACCGCTGGTTTGAGCGTACGCGACGGATTGAGCCCGAATAGGCGCGTGTAGCGCTTTTGCCGAATTGATATATTGTCTGTGACTTGGATAAAAATCGCGCCTTGTTCAAAAGGTATCGAAAACATAACAAGCGTAATATTTAAAATAAGCGTTACTTCCGTCAGAAAATAAGCGTCACTTCCGTCAGAAAAAAATCTGAGTTACTCCCTAGAAAAACATGGTTCTGTCACAACAAAGTACACGGAAATCTGCTTTGTGGTTCTGCCGCCCGTTAACTGTCAGATGTATACTGGATACGTTCAAACAGTCAATATTTCGTAACAGTCAATACGTTATGTGTGTTGTGTCGTGGTGTCTGAATTTTCCTAGAACACGGAGTAGTCATCTAGCTAGTGAGACGGTGCCTTTTATTAACCTTTTAAAGATTCACGGGAATCGTGGGAGCAACGCCGGGTTATGTGGTATTGCCATCCATTACAACTTTGGTGGCCTCCTCCACAGCGACTGTGGAGGACTTTGGAATCTCCGCTGACCTGCGTGGCTCCCTTAATAGGCTCAGTCGGACGAAACTACACATTGACATACACGCAGCTACAACCCATATACGTCCCACTGCTGGGCACGGGTCTCCCCTATACACACAGCTGTGGGAGGTCTAATGTATACTCCACCACGCTGCTCCAATGCGGTTGGTGGAGTATAGTGGCTAACCCAGTGTTGAATACTCTCACACGAAGGTCTTGACAAGGCTTAACGATTGTTTTTACAATTGAAATTACATTACTACTTGTACGATAGAAACGCTTGGTGCGATGTATCTCCAGCCCCACTTGTTCAATAATAATGTACCTTGATCAAATTATGACAATTGTAAATTTTGAAAAGAGTAACTTCCGTATTATACTCGGTAGCATGAACTTTGTGAACCGACCGTAAAAAAATGTTATGACGTTCATTAAGCGTATACAAAATATCTACCATAATATAATGAAAATAAAAGAATCTGAATCTGAATCATTTACAATCGGGACCCACCGCCTTGTTGAAATACCTTCAGATGGCTTGGGAACATTCGTATGCTCCAGGCCCGCAGCGGGGCTGTGGGGGAGGCCCGTGACCAGCAGTGGGACCGTCTATAAATAATAAAATAAATATCTTGGACATTCTCACACACGGCCATCTGACCCCAAAGTAGGCGCAAGCCTGCGATATGGGTGTCAGAGACTGATATACATACATAGATATTTTTAAATACATACTTAAATATATAATATTAACATCCAGACACAGAACAAACACAAGTGTTGGTCACACGAATATTTGTTCTGAGTGGGATTCGAACCCACGCCCCCTGGCGCAACAGGCAGGGTCTCTACCGATTGCGCCAACGGGCCCGTCAACCGTCTGTGTTGTATTTAGCTTTTTTATGTTATTCTTGATGAATAGTATAGCAGTTGTTTTGTATCCGTAGGTGAGGCTTCCCGTCGCGGTCGGGAGCGCGCCGGGGCGGGCGCGGGCGTGCGCGCGCGCGGTCAACACGCAATATGCGATATTTGTGATAAAATGTTTACATTAAAAAGATATTTAATCCCGCATTTGAGAACACATTCAAATCTAAAGGCGTATAAATGTACATTGTGTAATAAATCATTCAATGATAAGTATTCATTGAAGATCCACGCCGACGCCGGGTGTCGCCGGCCCGCGCCGGGCCGGGTGTTACCGCTAGTGTGTAAGATCTGTTCGCAATCATTTGACACGCGGTGTAGTTTAGTCAAGCATAAAAACACGCATTATAATGAGAGACCATTTAAATGTCATAAACATCCAAGACCATATATGTATATATATGAATGTAGTTTTTGTCTGAAAACATTTAGATTTGAGGAGACTTTTAGCGATCATTTAAGAACACATTCTGGTGAGAAACCATTTGAATGTAGTTTTTGTATGAAAACATTTAGCCGAAAGACTTATTTAAATGCACACTTGAGATGCCACACGGAAGGTACGAAGAGGCCGTATGCGTGTAACATCTGCACGAAAGCGTATTCCCATAATGCCTCTTTACGTAGACATATAAAAACAACGCACAATGGTAAATAATTATTTTCATGAAAAATATGTGCGAAATTATATATGCATTGACATTTATTTATTTATTTATTTAATACAAAAATAAGTCTGCGAACTTACAGCGGCGAGCCAAGGCGTTCACAAACACTTAAAACTAGTCATGCAACATAAACATACAAAAAAGACGACGAATACAATACAATGAACAACGTGAATGAAACATGTCAAGTAATTAATACAACATACACAATTTGGTTCGAAAAAAAAAATACAGATGTCCAAGATTTCAGGTCGGATACAATGTCAAAGATTCCATGTCAAATTGGAAAAAATAAAAGAAATAGAAAATTAATTATAAGTCAAGCCTTAGAGAAATTATTAAAATAATTGGACAAGGATTTCAATATTGTTTCAAACTTGTCGTGAAATATTATTATATCGGCACCCTGTACCCTTAAGTGGATACGACATATTTTATCTATGGACATCGGGTCTCATACTAAAATCGCGCAGTCACACGTCACAAGAATAGAAACGTTAACCTAAAGATGTTTCACATCAATAAACTAAATAAATCTGCGTAATGCGATTGTAGTCTAACAAAAATTAAACGAGTCTCCGACTGAATTTTGACTGGATGTCCGGAAATTGGGGGAGATTTCCACGTTCATCTGGTTTACGCGAGCAGTTCGTACGAACTATGACGACGTATAAGTTCGTGTCGGCGCGAGCTAATGTTTCTTTCCTCGGAATCCATATTGTTACTCACAGTCACATTTGGCACCGCTGGTTTGAGCGTAACGGATTGAGCCCGAATAGGCGCGTGTGGCGCTTTTGCTGAATTGATATATTGTCTGTGACGTGGATAAAAATCGCGCCTTGTTCAAAAGGTATCGAAAACATAACAAGCGTAATATTTAAAATAAGCGTTACTTCCTGTCGTGTTTGGGTGTCCATTGTAGTAAATAAAACACTCCTTTGATCACTCAATAGGTGAAGTAGGTAATGCGTCCGGTCCACGTCCGTACTGGCTCACCGCTAGCGCGTGACTGACGCCGGCGCATACACTACACTTCCGTCAGAAAATAAGCGTCACTTCCTTCAGAAAAAAATCTGAATTACTCCCTAGAAAAACATGGTTCTGTCACAAAGTAGATATACGGAAATCTGCTTTGTGGTTCTGCCGCCCGTTAACTGTCATACAGTATACTGGATACGTTCAACAGAGTATTTCGTAACAGTCAATACGTTATGTGTGTTGTGTCGTAGTGTCTGAATTTTCCTAGAACACAGAGTATTCATCTAGCTAGTGAGACGGTGCCTTTTATTAACCTTTTAAAGATTCACGGGAATCGTGGGAGCAACGCCGGGTTATGTGGTATTGCCATGTGGGGGAGGCCCGTGCCCAGCAGTGGGACCGTCTATAAATAATAAAATAAATATCTTGGACATTCTCACACACGGCCATCTGACCCCAAAGTAGGCGCGAGCCTGCGATATGGGTGTCAGAGACTGATATACATACATAGATATTTTTAAATACATACTTAAATATATTATAGTATTAACATCCAGACACAGAACAAATACAAGTGTTCGTCACACGAATATTTGTCCTGAGTGGGATTCGAACCCACGACCCCTGGCGCAACAGGCAGGGTCTCTACCGATTGCGCCAACGGGCCCGTCAACCGTCTGTGTTGTATTTAGCTTTTTTATGTTATTCTTGATGAATAGTATAGCAGTTGTTTTGTATCCGTAGGTGAGGCTTCCCGTCGCGGTCGGGAGCGCGCCGGGGCGGGCGCGGGCGTGCGCGCGCGCGGTCAACACGCAATATGCGATATTTGTGATAAAATGTTTACATTAAAAAGATATTTAATCCCGCATTTGAGAACACATTCAAATCTAAAGGCGTATAAATGTACATTGTGTAGTAAATCATTCAATGATAAGTATTCATTGAAGATCCACGCCGACGCCGGGTGTCGCCGGGCCGCGCCGGGCCGGGTGTTACCGCTAGTGTGTAAGATCTGTTCGCAATCATTTGACACGCGGTGTAGTTTAGTCAAGCATAAAAACACGCATTTTAATGAGAGACCATTTAAATGTCATATTTGCAGCTGGCCCTGTTCAAAAAACAGAGATTTGAGATCCCATTTGAGAAAACATAGCAAAGATAAAGAATTACAAGCCATTTTGTCAAAAAATTTAAATCATAAGCCATTCACCTGTGACGTGTGTAATGAATCGTTTTTGATGGAAAAGTTCTTAAATAATCACTCGAAAATACATCCAAGACCATATGAATGTAGTTTTTGTCTGAAAACATTTAGATTTGAGGAGAGTTTTAGCGATCATTTAAGAACACATTCTGGTGAGAAACCATTTGAATGTAGTTTTTGTATGAAAACATTTAGCCGAAAGACTTTTTTAAATGCACACATGAGATTCCACACGGAAGGTACGGAGAGGCCGTATGCGTGTAACATCTGCACGAAAGCATATTCCCATAATGCCTCTTTACGTAGACATATAAAAACAACACACAATGGTAAATAATTATTTTCATGAAAAATATGTGCGAAATTATATAAGCATTGACATTTATTTATTTATTTAATACAAAAATAAGTCTGCGAACTTACAACGGCGAGCCAAGGCGTTCACAAACACTTAAAACTAGTCATGCAACATAAACATACAAAAAGGACGACGAACACAATACAATGAATAACGCAAATGAAACATGTCAAGTAATTAATACAACATACACATTTTGGTTCGAAAAAAAAAATACAGATGTCAAAGATTTCAGGTCGGATACAATGTCAAAGATTCCATGTCAAATTGGAAAAAATAAAAGAAATAGAAAATTAATTACAAGAAATAAAAAAATAATTATAAGTCAAGCCATAGAGAAATTATTAAAATAATTGGACAAGGATTTCAATATTGTTTCAAACTTGTCGTGAAATATTATTATGTCGGCACCCTGTACCCTTAAGTGGATACGACATATTTTATCTATGGACATCGGGTCTCATACTAAAATCGCGCAGTCACACGTCACAAGAATAGAAACGTTAACAAGGTAATTTATACACTATATTCATTTACATCACGGTTTAATTTCTATTGCAACAAATATGTAAACATCTTAAGAAGCTTCGACTACACACCTTATGCAGCTCATAGTGGAATAAAACGCGATAGTAAAAGTAATAGAGTAGTCTTTATTTAAAATAGTACATAATTTATTTATTTTTATTAGCAAAACAATAATTTAAAAGATAAAACAATAGTTTACTTACCGAAAATATGATATCGTCTTTGTTCACTTGCGTAGTTTTTACAAAATATGATAACGTCTTTGTTCACTTGCGTAGTTTTTACACGATTTCAAAATAAAATACGGCATAGTCGATATGTACCTAGGCGTGAGCGCGGTCGTACAGCGACTAACGCGGAATTGTAGATCTTTTTGCGTTTTGTAGCTCATTTGGCTCATTATACTCGTAGCGCGGACCTTACGTCCATAGTTTAATAAGTCAACGTATACATATACAACGTATAGGTATTTAAAGCAACATTTCAAAGCACAACAACTCATCGACAAAAGATGATGCTGTGCATCAGCTAGGCAAGAAGAATAATTGTCATTTGATCAGACATTTACGATAATATTGCCTTTGGATAATTGTATTTTTTTTCGAAATAAAAACTAAAATAAATGATTTCTGTTTATTGGTTTTCTATTTCCGATTCCCACTCCACCACCAAAACCTTCCCTTCGTCCCAATGTTGGGCTTGAGTCTCCTATGAATAGGAGGGGTTAGGGGTGCTCTATAACATCACGCCTGAATTTCTCCGAAGTGTTAGCCAGAGGTGTGTATACACCCAAATTTCATGTACACGTCGATAGGTGGTGAGTCCTTTGCCGGGCATTTCAAGTTAGAAAAACCCAATAGTTTGAGATGTATTGCGTAATTATGGTAGCTGTAAGACGTACCCAATATATAACGATGATTTCGATTATAATAAACAGTATTCTAACAGCAACCGTTGTTTCAATTAATCTGAACCGCCAACCTCACATGGCGACCGTGACAGGGCGTGCCGTGGCGCCCGACACGGGGATAGAACCCAGGACCCCTAGCTTAGCCAGAACACTAGATCAGCGAGGCAGTACCGGTAGTTATTGTAAATGCAGTTATTTTGTATCCATAGGTGTGGGTTCGCGGCCCGGCTGGGCAGAGGGCGGCGCGGGCGCAGCTGGCCGCGTGCGCTGGAAACTGGAACGCCCCAAACAGATGAACAGACAGGGCCCGCGCCCGCCGGCGGCCTCGCAGGGAAAGCCAGGCGCTAAACATTACTCTCCTGGAAAACAGTCATATAAAACAAAACATTCGGTCAAGAGAGAATTTTCATGTAAAACTTGTCCAAAATCCTTTAGATTGAGAAGATCTTTAACTGTCCACTCAAGAGCACATTTGAAGCCATATTCGTGTGATATTTGTCAGCAAGCGTTTGGTCAAAAGGTTCATTTGAACGCCCATATGAGGACGCATTCGGATGATAAGCCGTTTTCCTGTAAGATTTGCAGTAAATCATTTCGATTCGAAAGCAACATAGCTAAGCATTTGAAACTACATTCCGGTCACAGGCCATTCACGTGCTCCATTTGTAAGAAAACGTTCATCGAGAAGAGTAATTTAGACAGACATTTCAGAACGCACACTGGCGAGAAACCGTATCCATGCAATGTATGCACGAAATCATTCAGCTCATCGACGTCTCTAAAGTTACATTTGAGAACACATTCGGGCGATAAACCGTTTTCGTGTGATGTTTGTTCAAAATCATTCAGTAAACACAGTAATTTGACTAGACACTTGAAAACGCATGCAGGTAAGAATCTGTTATCCTGTAACGTATGTCCGCTGACATTTAAATGGCAGAGTACATTGATAGCACATTTAAGAACACACTCCGACGAGAAACCGTTCAAATGTAACCTTTGTTCAAGATCGTTCAGCAGAAACGGTAACTTGTCAAGACATATCAAAACTCATACAGGCGAGAAACCATTTTCGTGTAATGTTTGTTCGAAAATATTTAGCTTAAAAAATAGTTTAATTACACATTTAAGAACACATTCAGGTGAAAAACCATTTACGTGTAATGTTTGTAATAAATCATTTAGCCTTAGCTGCAACTTGACCAAACATTTAAGTACACATTCGGATGAGAAACCATTTCGCTGCGACGTGTGTGCGCAGTCGTTCAGCACGAAGGCTTACTTGAATAAACATTGGAGGAAATATCACGAGAACAAACGGGTGAAGTATGAAGTGGACGTTGTCACCGTGTAGTGATTGTGTAACTTCGGGGTTTCCCCGATCAAGGACAGAAACCAACCAATCCGCATTGGAGCAGCGTGGTGGACTATGCTCTAGACCTCCCGCAGCTGCGTCTGTGGGGGAGACCTGTGCCCAACAGTGGGACGTCTATTCTATGGGTCGCAGCGACGAAAAAATGTTCTAATTTTTTTTTATTATTTTGTTTTTAATTATATATATATGAACTTATTTCAAAATTAGATTATTGATATGTATTTGCCATTTGCATGCCTACAGAGACAGAACAGTATGTAAAACATCAACTTTGTTCTTGCAAATAAATTATGATTATGTTAATTTTTTTTACAAAAAAAAAGCAATGCACATAACTTTAGTACAAGAAATAAGGATAAATTGATTGTACCTAGCTCTGGACTCTACACTAAGTAAAGTATCAAAATCTTTTATGGGGAACTGTGTTCGTTTCGTTTCTACAATAAAATACCCGGAAATATTACTTGTCTCTCAGAGAATAAATTTAAATCTTATATTAAACAAAACCTCCTAAAGCTTTCTATAAAATTAATGACTACTTGAACGATAGAAATACTTGGTGCGATGTATCTCCAGCTCCACTTGTTTAATAATAATGTAATGTGATCAAATTATAAAAAAATTAAATTTTGAAAAGAGTAACACCGAGTTTCTTGCCGTGTTCTTCTCGGTAGCATCAACTTTGTGAACCGGCGGTAAATAAAAAATATTATGACGTTCATTAAGTGTATATACAAATTAAGAATATAATGAAAAATACTTTTGAATCTGAATCATGTTTGTGTATGTCATGTCATCTATAATAAAACTCTAGCTAGAGTCCGCGTCTGTACATTAACATTACAATGATAAGTAATCGATACAGGCTCCGAAAATTATTTTTTTCGAATTGTGTCTGTCTGTCCGTATGGTGCGCTATGGAATCAAAAACTACCGAACGGTAGAACCTTGGTACCAACATTATTGTAAGAACAGTTAGACCCATAACAATAGTTAGTTACAATGTAAGTAAGTGTTGTATCTTGAATGTAATAAAAATAATTAAAATGAAAAGATAATAATTAATACATAGTGCTAACGCGATAAAAACGAAAAAATACTTGGACGTGTCCTAGCTGTGCTGCCAACCATGGATTCGAGAATCTCAAAGTCGCTCTACGCATGTGAACATAGCTCTATTAAGACTGAATGAATGAATTAATTATTTATGATTAAAATATTGTACCTGTAATTATTTAAACAGGGATTATTATATTTTTATCAACTTCTCATTTTATCTCACTTCTGATTTTATCAAACTTCTGATTTTAGCCACTTGAAAAACAAATAAAAAGAACACAGGTTCAAATAAGTACCAGATTCGGCATCACCTACACCGAAAGATGGAACGTACTTACAGCAAAGTAGCGTTAGGTACCGGCACATAGCGTATGTACCGACAACCTTACCGTTCGACGGCTGAGCAGAGAGTGAGTTATGTTGTTGGCTGCGTTTGGCTTTATATAGGCACGGTCGAGTAGTTGTCAGTAGTTGACCACTTAATGAGGGTAGTTGCTAACACGGCCTCTCCTGACAGTGCGCCGTCCTCGGCTGCACCTGGCACCTCTTCAGAAGCACAGATACGGCGAGAGTTTTATCGCCGCATTGGTCCCGTCTATTCCATGGTCTCGTCCGTACTCGCAGTACCAGTAGGACAAGCAGAAGCACCTATAGGCTCTTTATTGCAATACTTTGAATTTGTACAAGTTTACCAGGACTGCGCCTGCTTCAAGTCTCATGGATGACATAACACTAATGTACACAACATATGGACAACAATAAAAATACAAGGCATTGCGAATGATAGCATTCCGGACTACCATCAAACGCACTGCAATGCAACAATTAAAAAGGATAGATGTTGTGACAAGCCCACGTTATCTTGTCGAGACAAGCCCATGTTATCTTGTCTCCACTACAGACAAGCCTAAAATAATAACTTGAACATTTATTTATTTACGATTCTTTTATAAATCGCAAACAAAACATACTGTGCACATACGTAGACGAGTCGACTCGATTTTAAAACAAATTTTACACTGAGTAGAGGCTCCACTAGTAAGCTAATTTGTAATAAATCATCGGCTCCACCATTAAGCATACCACTAGATCGTTATTCGACAGACATAGACTCCACTATTAAGCATATCTGCTGGCGGCAGTAATGGCATAGGCTCCACTATTAAGCATACCACTAGATCGTTACTCAACAGACATAGGCTCCCCTATTAAGCATATCTGCTGGCGGCAGTAATGGCATAGGCTCCACTATTAAGCATACCACTAGATCGTTACTCAACAGACATAGGCTCCCCTATTAAGCATATCTGCTGGCGGCAGTAATGGCAGAGGCTCCGCCATTAAGCATACCACTAGATCGTTATTCGACAGACATAGGCTCCACTATTAAGCATATCTGCTGGCGGCAGTAATGGCAGAGGCTCCACTATTAAGCATATCTGCTGGCGGCAATAATGGCATAGGCTCCACTATTAAGCATACCACTGCCGAGACTCGTCCTCGAAGAACGACGCGCAGGTCATACGCGTAGGGAGCGTACGCAAGGCAGACAACACACGCGCTCCGGGCAGCACCCACGGCGCAGACAGCACACGCGCTCCATGCAGCACCCGCGGAGTAGACAGCACACGCCCTCGGGGCAGCACCCGTGGCGTATACGTGGTATGCGTCGACGGAGCACAAGCCCCCTCCCACAGCAGGTCATACGCGTGGGCAGCGTCCGCAAGGCAGGGCCCACACGCGTCAACGACACGTCTGCAGGGCACGGCCCATACGTGCCAGGAACATGTCCACAGGGCACGTCCCATACGCGTCAGACACGCGTCTGCAGAGCTCACTTTTGCGTTGCGTGCGCAATGGAAACATTTTCTGAAACATTAGCAGAAGCGTAAACTTACTTTCAAAGAATTCGGTGCAATGCAAGGCACCCTGTATTAAGCTGCGGCCTATGTTGTTTTACCACGTGCACCACTAAGCAGTATAAACTCATATCGGTAGCTTGGTAACACTTTAGTTACGCAGTATGTACCCCTCATGCCAGGGTTGAGCTTCCCAGCGGACTGAGAATGACTAGTGCTTCAATTTTGTGCCGACTCGGCCTAACCTGACCGTGATTAATAACGCGAGCGACTGTAATGTGCTCGTGAACCAGTTATGTCATTAGATTAACGCGAGTGAGTCTGTCACGATGCGAACATGAAAGATTTCTACTATAGCGTGAACACGTTCACGAGTTCAAACACGGCGCGAACGCGTAGCGATCGTGAACCACGCCTATGGTCTTGTCAATATCACTGTGACCGCTACGACGGCTACGTCTAGCCCCAAAGCGAGGCGGCGTTTTAGCTAGCTCTTCTCGTGGCATTCTTATTTGAAACCAACGGCTGTTTGCGTAGGTATCAAGGTAATAAATAAGTGTGAGCAAATAAGTCAAATCCCGCGAGACCAAGTAGTTGGCGCACTTGCTTCACGTTTTTCGTGAGCATGGTCTCACCTGACCCTCCAATTTGTGAAAACAAGCACTTCACAGGCTACACAATTAACATAACACAAACACAGTACTTAGTAATTCGTGAGAAACGGCTTTGTTATTTAGTTTTCGTTAAATAGTGGACAAATGCGTTCTTTATCCGCACTTCTGATTTTATCAACTTCTCATTTTATCTCACTTCTGATTTTATCAAACTTCTGATTTTAGCCACTTGAAAAACAAATAAAAAGAACACAGGTTCAAATAAGTACCAGATTCGGCATCACCTACACCGAAAGATGGAACGTACTTACAGCAAAGTAGCGTTAGGTACCGGCACATAGCGTATGTACCGACAACCTTACCGTTCGACGGCTGAGCAGAGAGTGAGTTATGTTGTTTTTTTTTTTTTTTTTTTGTTTTTGCGTCCAGACAACCAACCTACGTGGACTGACCCTCCGGGCAAGACCGGGCTATACCTGGGAGGGAGGCAGGAAACGCACCTCATGCGTATCGGTACAGCCGGCTGTAGCGATTATGTCCGTAGACTAAAACCTGCCTTAGGGGATGGCTTTAGTCATATGACCCTCAAGCCGACATCGGAAGCGACCCCGCTTGGAGAGGCGGGGCGCAACGAGTTATGTTGTTGGCTGCGTTTGGCTTTATATAGGCACGGTCGAGTAGTTGTCAGTAGTTGACCACTTAATGAGGGTAGTTGCTAACAATATAAATAAATACACAATCTCTTTATCTAATGGTTTAACTTGAGTTAGCTATTTATCTTGTTCTAGAACGACCCCAATTTCTATTTTGTTTTTCATTTGAACAAATCCGAGGGATGCGCTTTCGAATAAAAAAGTACCTACAACTTATTTTGTAACGTTTGAGTAAATATAGAAGATTATTGGTACATAATTCCCTTTTATTTTATTTCCAATTAATAAGTTATTTCCTAAAATACCAGTTAAGAAATAGATATGTACTACTTTTGTATGCGCGGTGAACTGCCTAATGCATGCGCTACGATGATTTAATTTAAAAGAAAACTGTTCAGATAGTATTTGACTGCTTTAATTTCATTTTGATGTTTAATTCCCATAGATCTTATGCTGATGATGATCTTACCATATGATCTTAGTTTCCAGCTCGTGTATTATACTAGTTTTCACTTGTGCCAGATCGAAATGAGACCATAATTTGAGAAAAGCGTCATAAAAAGCACCGGAATTACATACTTAAGCTTTCTATAATAAATATGAACATGGAGCTTAGGTACTGCAATGGCAAAGTGGATTTATCATCTGTGCTTTACATGTCAACTCATATTAATATGTCAAATCATAGATCTATGTGTCAAATGCGTTCGACCGTCTGTCTATTGAAATTATTTTGACTTGACGTTTCAGTACGTGCGGTTGGTCTAGCGATCATGCCTTCGTTAAGATTAAATTTGTTACTGTGCTCGGTGTTTTGTGTGTTAGTGATTACATCTACCCAGACTATACATAAACGTTTTGAGTACAAATATTCGTTCAAGCCGCCTTATTTAGCTCAAAAGGATGGATCAGTTCCCTTTTGGGAGTACGGAGGCAGTGAGTATCGCTGATTTTGTATTTTTTTTATATAGCACACTTGGTCTTATGTTTGCAGATATGTGGAATATGTAATAATTTGATTTTTACTGTTCGAATAAGGAAGATTTTATGTTAGAAATGTTGTTAATAATACGTGAAATCGTCTTGTTGTTACGGTATATCGGGTTTGACAGAGACACGTCAGTGAAATCTGTCATGGGCGACAAAGACAACGCTATGTGACACCCCCTGTGTGCGACGGAGAAAGCAACATGTTTCTGATCTTGTTTTATAGTTCCACGCCAGCATCAACTTCGGAATAATGGACGGATACAATTTTTATACATTTTTAAAAAAATGTGTCGTAGATGAATACGTCTAATTATCATCATAAATCCATAATTGCCAACTTTTTTGTTGAGATCAAGACTTAGATTCACAAAGTTTCGATTAAAAAACATGGTCTCACATGACATACTTCTCAATCTCAATAGATTTAGGGTATATTTTGTATGATAAAACATTTTTAACATTCCTTTAGGATCTGTACTATTTATCACTTCTTAGTACTTCTCAGTCCAACAAATAAGCAAACTTCATTTTAGCTAGATAGCTTAAAAGTCATAGTACACCATGCCTTCTTTAACCAAGGATTTATGTCTGAGATAAAATAAACTAAATGATCTATGCATCCTGCCCGTATATCCCCTACTACATATGAAGCACAATTGTGGTTTACCCTGTAGCTATCAGTGGGCACCGAACCAAACTCCATGCTACTACTGAGAAAGTCAAACCTAATACTTTACCTGATATCGCAGCAGTCCTGCTTTCTACCACTACACTAACAAGGCAATCATATTATGTATTTAATCGTGTAGTTATTCTAAGTATCTAATATAAAATAGTTTTGTTTTTAATGGACAGACAGACAGGTATTAGGGTCACCTCATTGATGGTAACGGGCCACTGTGTATATCATAAATTGTGCATGTATGAACGATGTTCATAGTCCACCACAGTGTTCAGGTGCAGATTGGCAGACCTACCTAAATTTAAAAAAAAACATTATTTTGCACTGAAAGCATTTTAAATCGGCCAAGCATTTTGCCTTACACAACCCATACTCAAAACAATATTCTAATCACCACTCAGCAATTGGCAATCAGACAATACATTTTCATTTTTACTGTGAGAGACATAAGGTTCAGAATTGTCGGATTGTGACATTCATTAGACTTGACCATAGCTAAATTGTTGATTCAGATTTGAAATGCTTATAAGCAAATTTATACCTAAATGGTTTCATTTAAGAGTTTAATTTTGTGTAATAGTGAGCATATTGGTTCGTTAAGGGCTATAGATTTAGCTTTTCTTTTGCATACAATTTTAACGCATTTGTGGGAGTTATTCTAGGCACAATATATTTTTTTATTACAAAATTCAATATGTCTTATTATGTTCGCTGTATGCTAATGTGTTAAACAAGCTTAATCTATCTATCTATACAGGGTTATTGGTAATTCGACGTATTCCCGTTAGGAGGTGATAGGGGTGACTATTTGTGATAATTTTAACCCCCATATGCATTATGCAAAAGTGAACCATTTTCGAGTTATCAAGCTTTTCAGCTTTTTTCAAAATAGGTCAGAAATGCAACATCAAAAATTTATTAAAAAAAAAGTATCAATTAAAATCTATTTTTTTCTTCTGATTTATAAAAACGATTAAACAATGGTTATTTATCAACATTAAAACTACAATTATCGGTCCAACTTTAAAAATGCGAGACGATTAACGATATTACTTCAATATTTTTTGAGATTTTTGTCCACTAAAATGCCTTAAAAACAAAAAAAACTTATATCAAACTTGGCTTGCAGATTATTTTAAAAACATAACCGTTTTCTTAGCTTTCCAACAAGGCATAACAACTATGAACTTATATTTAAAAAAAACTGAGAAAAACCGATCACAAAGGAAGCAGGCGGAAATTTGTATTCGAACTAAACTTAAGGTCGTTCTTCAAAATTTCAAAAAAAGTAATTAAAAACAATGCCCAATGTAAATAAAACAAAAAATATAAATATAAAATTAAATTTAGAACCAGTAAAAGTTTAGTAATAATAACAATTAAGACATTTTTTAATTTAGCCTAATTAAGGTTCTTGCTCGAAGGGACTTCGCCTATTGCGTACGCAGTCTTATTCTTTTTATGAGGTGTAACTTAACTACCGAAGTGTTCAAATTATTCCGAATCACATTTGCAGGACATCCGCCTTGCTAGTATATCATGTTTTGCCTTATAGCCATAGGCACGTCTTCGAGCATTTCATTTGTTAAAAAAATTCGTAAGCGACCAAAATTGGTTCATCGATAAATTCTTGCACATCGCTGCGACCCATAGACGTCCCACTGTTGGGCACGGGTCTCCTCTCAGAATGGGAGGGATTAGGCCTTAGTCCACCACGCTGGCCAAGTGCGGATTGGCAGACTTCACATACCTTCGAGAACGTTGTGAGGAACTCTCAGGCATGCAGGTTTCCTCACGATGTGTCCTTCACCGTTATAGCAAGTGACATTTAATTTCTTAAAACGCACATAGCTTAGAAAAGTCATTGGTGCGTGCCACTGGGGTTTGAACCCGGACCGCTCGAGTGAGAGGCGAGTTCGATAGCCACTGGGCTGTCACCGCTTTTACTGGTTCTAAATTTAATTTTATATTTATATTTTTTGTTTTATTTACATTGGGCATTGATTTTAATTACTTTTTTTGAAATTTTAAAGAACGACCTTAAGTTTAGTTCGAATACAAATTTCCGCCTGCTTCCTTTGTGATCGGTTTTTCTCAGTTTTTTTTAAATATAAGTTCATAGTTGTTATGCCTTGTTGGAAAGCTAAGAAAACGGTTATGTTTTTAAAATAATCTGCAAGCCAAGTTTGATATAAGTTTTTTTTGTTTTTAAGGCATTTTAGTGGACAAAAATCTCAAAAAATATTGAAGTAATATCGTTAATCGTCTCGCATTTTTAAAGTTGGACCGAAAATTGTAGTTTTAATGTTGATAAATAACCATTGTATAATCGTTTTTATAAATCAGAAGAAAAAAATAGATTTTAATTGATACTTTTTTTTTAATAAATTTTTGATGTTGCATTTCTGACCTATTTTGAAAAAAGCTGAAAAGCTTGATAACTCGAAAATGGTTCACTTTTGCATAATGCATATGGGGGTTAAAATTATCACAAATAGTCACCCCTATCACCTCCTAACGGGAATACGTCGAATTACCAATAACCCTGTATATATAAAAGGAGAAGGTGACTGACTGACTGACTGACTGACTGACATATCAACGCAGGGCCTAAACTATAAGGGCTAGAAACTTGAAATTTTGCACAGGGGTTCCTTTTATAACGTAGGGGAGCACTAAGAAAGGATTTTTGAAAATTCACCCCCTAAGGGGGTAAAACGGGGGTACAAAGTTAGTATGAAACTTTGCCGTTTTTGATGTTAACGAATGAAATTCAATAATCTATATATATAAAAGGAGAAGGTGACTGACTGACTGACTGACTGACTGACTGACTGACTGACATATCAACGCAGGGCCTAAACTATAAGGGCTAGAAACTTGAAATTTTGCACAGGGGTTCCTTTTATAACGTAGGGGAGCACTAAGAAAGGATTTTTGAAAATTCACCCCCTAAGGGGGTAAAACGGGGGTACAAAGTTAGTATGAAACTTTGCCGTTTTTGATGTTAACGAATGAAATTCAATAACTATGAAGGATTTTTATTTAGTTTCGAAAATCATCTCTTAAGGGGGGGTAAAAGGGGGGTGCAAAGTTAGTAAGTATAAAAGTTTTCCGTATATACCTACATTA
This sequence comes from Carterocephalus palaemon, assembly GCA_944567765.1. NCBI lineage: Eukaryota > Metazoa > Arthropoda > Insecta > Lepidoptera > Hesperiidae > Carterocephalus > Carterocephalus palaemon. The sequence goes on from OX155666.1 coordinate 327,736, forward strand.
TTTCAATGAATCTATATATATAAAAGGAGAAGGTGACTGACTGACTGACTGACTGACTGACTGACTGACTGACTGACTGACATATCAACGCAGGGCCTAAACTATAAGGGCTAGAAACTTGAAATTTTGCACAGGGGTTCCTTTTATAACGTAGGGGAGCACTAAGAAAGGATTTTTGAAAATTCACCCCCTAAGGGGGTAAAACGGGGGTGCAAAGTTAGTATGAAACTTTGCCGTTTTTGATGTTAACGAATGAAATTCAATAACTATGAAGGATTTTTATTTAGTTTCGAAAATCATCTCTTAAGGGGGGGTAAAAGGGGGGTGCAAAGTTAGTAGGTATAAAAGTTTTTCGTATATACCTACATTATTTCAATGAAATTTTGTATTTAGGTTATGTTACGTCTAATTCCACGCGAGCGAAGCTGCGGGCGTCCACTAGTTTAATCATGTAGCGTCCATAGCCCAATGGCGATGTGATCGACAGAGTTAAGCAATGACATGCGCTTGGCTTGTGGATGGGTGACTGCTACTGGCAAAATTTCATGGGCACTAACTACTGTGTTGCAGAGTGCATGATAAGCCCTCAGTCCCAGTTGTCAATCTTATAAGTAATCGTTTAAAGCTGTTAAGTGATGTCAGTCTGTCAGTCAGGTGGCTTGAGAATATTTGACCCTAGGTTGGGTACTAACCCACCCACCAATCCACATAGGATCAGCTCGGTGGAGCATGCTCCAGACCTCCCGTGGCTGTCTGTGGGGTTTTTTGTGGTGTCAATAAAGTTGTATAAATCTATGCTAATATTATAAAGAGGAAATATTTGTTTGTAATATTTTCACACAAAAACTACTGGACCGATTTCAAAAATTCTTTCACCATTAGAAAGCATCATGTTCACTGAGTGAGATAGGCTATATAATATTACTAGATGTAAACGAAATTATTGTTGTCTGATTCCACGCGAGCGAAGCTGCCGGCGTCCACTAGTTAAAATTGCTACTTAAAATAATCTTTGGAATGAGTATCTGATATCCTAGTCACTGTTGGTTTTATTGAATTTCAGATAAAACAATTTTTGATTGTACGGTAACTTACTAACACATCGTAAATTACGAACTGCTTATCAACTGACTGCTTCAACACTGGCAGCATAAATGACTTTTTTCAATATCTACGTTAATCACATACTGGCAGTTGTAGAGAATATTCACTACTTTTTAACTACCTTTTTTTGTTTCTTTTTTTTTGGTAGGTACTCCCGCTTTTTGGAGCGGAGTGTCCATCCATCCATCCATCAGCCTTTTTGGGTCCACTGCTGGACATAGGCCTCCCTCAATCGTCGCCACTCCTCCCGATCCTGCGCCCCCGGAATCCAACGGTTTCCCGCTGTCTTCAGGTCGTCAGTCCACCTCGTCGGAGGGCGGCCAATGCTTCGTTTTCTGAGACGCGGTCTCCACTCGAGGTCTTTTCTTACCCAACGGTTATCAGTCCGTCGAGCGACGTGGCCTGCCCGTTGCCACATCAGCTTGCTGATCCTGCGGAGCGTAGGTACTCCCGGTTTTTGCCAGGGATGTTGTAAGAGGTCCCATGTAGTAGGTGGTAGTGTATACAACCAACTGTATCAAGACTTCAAACACACGTCGCTTTCAAGGGTTTAAGGAATAGAACATAAATCAGCATCTGCTGCTAAGCCCATACACGTCCCCCACTGTTGTACACGGGTCTCTCCTACAGACGCGGGAGGTCTAAAGAATTCCACCACGCTGTTCCAGTGCGGATTGGTGGTGATCAATCTAGTGTCGAACGACAATCTAGTCGTCGACGGACTCAAGCCACCCGAAGTCTTTGGCAAAGTTTAAAGATTGATTTTACCATAAAAAACAACCGAGACACGTTATCGTCCATGAAATTTTGCCACTGGGTCCACTACCCATCCACAGCCAGACCGCGCCCGTTTTATCATAGTTTCGACGCGAGCCATGGTCTGCTATGACGCTACAAATCAGCACCAGACGAGCTATCTACCTGTATCTATCCTATCTCCCCAGATGCGATAGCGTCGGGCGAGAGCGTGCGCCTGGCGCCGTCGCTGCGCAGCCAGAAGGGCGCCATCTGGACGAAGACGCCCGTCAACTTCGACTGGTGGGAGGTGGACATCATGTTCAAGGTCACCGGCAGGGGGCGCATCGGCGCCGACGGCCTGGTGAGTGTTGCGGCTCCATGTTTTATATATCTTGGACATTCTCACACACGCCCATCTGCCCCAAAGCAGGGAGCTTGAGCTCTCGATGCGAGGTTGGTATAAATGCAGGCACGAAATTCGGAGTTGATGGGGGGTATCAGTAAATATAAATATCCTGGACATTCTCAGACACGGCCGTCTGACCCCAAGGCGCGAGCCTGTGATATGGGTGTCAGAGACTGATATACATACATAGATATTTTATCATCCAGACACAGAACAAATACAAATGCGTGCCGCTGGGTTTGAACCTGGACCGCTCGTGTGAGAGTCGAGTTTGATAGCCACTGGGCTGTCACCACTATGACATTGACAGTGGCGTAGCGTGCCTAGTAGGGGTCATGTATCAAAGTTAGTTGGGGGGCCCAAATGTAGGCTAAAAATATCTCACAAAAGAAACAAAAATGTTTGCATTAAATTAAAATAAATATTAATTGTTTATTTTTTACTTTCACACGTCGGGGGCTTCTGTAGCCCGGGGGCCCCGTTGATTCGGCTGATACAGCGATAGCTATGCCCCTGTTAGAATTAAAACCCCGGCATTGAACCAGAGTCACGAGAGTCATGTCTCCATGTTGTCGTGCAGGCGTTCTGGTACACGACGCAGCGCGGCGACTACAACGGCGAGGTGTTCGGCTCGTCGGACCGCTGGAACGGGCTGGCGGTCATCTTCGACTCGTTCGACAACGACAACAAGCACAACAACCCCTACATCATGGCCGTGCTCAACGACGGCACGCGCAGCTTCGACCACAAGAGGTTAGCATGTTCTGGTACACGACGCAGCGCGGCGACTACAACGGCGAGGTGTTCGGCTCGTCGGACCGCTGGAACGGGCTGGCGGTCATCTTCGACTCGTTCGACAACGACAACAAGCACAACAACCCCTACATCATGGCCGTGCTCAACGACGGCACGCGCAGCTTCGACCACAAGAGGTTAGCATGTTCTGGTACACGACGCAGCGCGGCGACTACAACGGCGAGGTGTTCGGCTCGTCGGACCGCTGGAACGGGCTGGCGGTCATCTTCGACTCGTTCGACAACGACAACAAGCACAACAACCCCTACATCATGGCCGTGCTCAACGACGGCACGCGCAGCTTCGACCACAAGAGGTTAGCATGTTCTGGTACACGACGCAGCGCGGCGACTACAACGGCGAGGTGTTCGGCTCGTCGGACCGCTGGAACGGGCTGGCGGTCATCTTCGACTCGTTCGACAACGACAACAAGCACAACAACCCCTACATCATGGCCGTGCTCAACGACGGCACGCGCAGCTTCGACCACAAGAGGTTAGCATGTTCTGGTACACGACGCAGCGCGGCGACTACAACGGCGAGGTGTTCGGCTCGTCGGACCGCTGGAACGGGCTGGCGGTCATCTTCGACTCGTTCGACAACGACAACAAGCACAACAACCCCTACATCATGGCCGTGCTCAACGACGGCACGCGCAGCTTCGACCACAAGAGGTTAGCATGTTCTGGAAATAACCGACTGGCAAAACCAACAGGCATTACCGACAGGCATAACCGACAGGCATAAACAACAGGCATAATAATAATTACTTAAACAGGTTGTTTTATTTCATTTCAAAGTTCGAGCGCTCTTAATGAAAGACCCTGTACATACATTAAAACATTTATGCATACATACTAACTGTCTATGGTTCTACACGCAAGGTTGGCAGCGCGTACAAAATCCAGGATGACCACAACGAAAAACGAAAACCGTTGGAGCTGCGCGCGCGCTAAACGTCACTTTCAAAATTGTCTATCATCATTATTCGCTTGTAACATACGCCTTATATCACTTCATTAAATTCATCAAGTAATCGCCTTATTTTCATTTACAATTGATCACCACATTAGTCATTACAATCATCGGCATCACATCATCATCATCAACAACACTAACGTAGATCTTTTTTAAAGCTCTCCGGTACGCGCAGCCGTTGCAATATTTTAAACGTTTGTTCCAGCGACGGCGCCACCCAGCTGCTGTCGGGCTGCCTGCGCGACTTCCGCAACAAGCCGTACCCCACGCGCGCGCGCATCGAGTACTACCTCAACACGCTCACCGTGCACTTCCACAATGGTGCGTAAGAATTTATTTTTTCTCACGCGCGGCCATCTGACCCTAAAGTAGGCGCGAGCCTGTACTATCCTATCGAACCTGCAGTGTATGTAATCGTATTTTATATTATTACGAACTATTGTAATGTTGACACAGTAATAAATAGATATTCAAACTCGTTGGTTGTCTAACTGATCCCCATATGGCGACCTCTGCCAACGCGTGCGGTGTTCGGTTACCAGCCGTAATTGGAAACTGGAATTTCTAACGACACGACACGACCCCTGCTGGCGCAACAGACAGGGTCACTACCGATTGCGCCTACAGCGCCTAGGGCCTATCGTGGGTTATCTGTACTCGGGTCATGGATGTAAAATAGTGGTTATTGTGCTTCTGCTAGGCCTGGCCTTCTATTCATAGTCCTCCACCAGGTCTGACGAACAACGAGGCAGACTACGAGGTGTGCTTCCGCGCCGAGAACGTGGCGCTCCCGCGCGGCGGGCTCTTCGGGCTGTCGGCCGCCACCGGCGGGCTGGCGGACGACCATGACGTCATCCACCTGCTCACCACCTCGCTGCACACCACGCAGCAGGCCACCGGTGAGTTCAATTAAAAATTATTGATGTAATATGATAAAAATAAGAGGGCTCAATATGGAACCTGGGGGGACACCCGCGGTATTGCTATCACGACTTGGACTTGGCATCATGACGTCATCCACCTGCTCACCACCTCGCTGCACACCACGCAGCAGGCCACCGGTGAGTTCAATTAAAAATTATTGATGTAATATGATAAAAATAAGAGGGCTCAATATGGAACCTGGGGGGACACCCGCGGTATTGCTATCACGACTTGGACTTGGCATCATGACGTCATCCACCTGCTCACCACCTCGCTGCACACCACGCAGCAGGCCACCGGTGAGTTCAATTAAAAATTATTGATGTAATATGATAAAAATAAGAGGGCTCAATATGGAACCTGGGGGGACACCCGCGGTATTGCTATCACGACTTGGACTTGGCATCATGACGTCATCCACCTGCTCACCACCTCGCTGCACACCCCGCAGCAGGCCACCGGTGAGTTCAATTAACAATTATTGATGTAATATGATAAAATTAAGAGGGCTCAATATGGAACCTGGGGGGGGACCCGCGGTATTATTATCACGACTTGGGCCTGGCGACCATGACGTCATCCACCTGCTCACCACCTCGCTGCACACCACGCAGCAGGCTACCGGTGAGTTCAATTAACAATTATTGATGTAATATGATAAAAATAAGTGGGCTCAATATGGAACCTAGGGGGACACCCGCGGTATTATTATCACGACTTGGGTTGGGCGACCATGACGTCATCCCCCGGCTCACCACCTCGCTGCACACCACGCAGCAGGCCACCGGTGAGTTCAATTAACAATTATTGATGTAATATGATAAAAATAAGTGGGCTCAAAATGGAACCTGGGGGGACACCCGCGGTATTATTGTCACGACTTGGGCCTGGCGACCATGACGTCATCCATCTACTCACCACTTGGCACCAGGCCAGTGACTTAAATGGAGAATTATTGATATACATTAAAAAGAAGAGGGCTTAAAACGGACCTTTGTGGGATACCTGCGGTATTTTTGTGTTTATGATCAATGATCTGTGGCTGACCTTGACGTCGTCCATCCGAACACCAAACGGCAGGTCACCGGGAACCCAAGGGAAATATTGACATTTAATTTTGGAATTATTGGCAACGTAATGGTGTTGCAGGCGGACAGCAGATCAGCAACGACGAGCAGCAGAAGCTGTCGCAGGAGTACGCCGAGTACCAGAAGAAGCTGGACCAGCAGATCAAGGACTACCGCAAGGAGCACCCCGACGAGGTGAGCGGACGACCATGCAGCTGTCGCTAGTATCTACGCTTTCAAATTCAGCTTTTTTTGTGCGTATACGGTTGTTTCGGCATTCGCAAGTAAGTTTAATGTTAAGGCTGTACTAAGTGCAACAGTGGAACAAAGAAAGGCTTGTGATGAAGATGAATTCACCCTGTACACCTTATAACATATCTCTCTCTCTCTCTCTCTCTCTGTCCGCAGGTGAAAGACAAGGAGGGCGAGTTCGAGGACTGGTACGAGTCGGACGCTCAGCGCGAGCTGCGGCAGATCTTCCAGGGGCTGAGCGTCGTGCAGGACGTGATGCGGGACCTGCACAAGAAGGTGGACGAGGTGAGCACGCCACGATAGCATTGGAATAATTTACATAACAACTAGCTGACCCCGCAAACATTGTTCTGCCAAATGTCAAAGTGACACTTCACGACAATGAACGACGGTTAAAAATAAAAATAATAAAATCGTGTGTAAAAATATTTTTAAAGTGGACCAAATTGTGAATTTAAACCATCCTCGAATCCCCTTGAACGCACATAAAAAAATGTATCAACATCTATCCAGCTGTTTAGGAGGAGTTCACTGTCATACACACGTACACAAGAAATATATATATTAAGATATATTGGATCAATTAATGAATAAATATGTATATTTTATTACTGAACGATTCTTGAGTGTCTATGTTCATAGTTGAAGTTACCGGCTTACACACGTGTGATTTAAGTCGGAAGTAGGCCGACTAGTTTCGATCAATTACGATGGTCGTCTTCAGGAGTGAACGCGTTCGCGGCGGGCACGACGTACACTGACACTGTAAACATAAAAATGTGTAAACTTCAGTTCAAGAAGTTCGTTTGATAACCCTGTATAAACGCTGTACTGTACTCCTGTGTCGTGTGGTGGCAGGTGATCGGCAAGCAGTCGACGTCGCTGTCCATGCTGTCCCACGTGTACAGCCAGAGCCAGGGCGGCGCTGTGCAGGCGCAGCCCGGCCAGCCGCCCATGCAGGTAAGCATCGCATACAGATACATTTATTTTCCTTATTATATGTGTTTATGTTATGTAGCCTTCTCTATAACTCACCACTACTTACTCACATCACCAAAACGATAAAAATCATATCTATTATAGAAATTACAATTCCAATTTTTGAAAGCCAGTGGCGATGGCTCACTACGTAGTTCTGCTGTAGTATAAGTCTTTCAATAATCTCTTGACGTAGTTCTGCTGTAGTATAAGTCTTTCAATAATCTCTTGACGTAGTTCTGCTGTAGTATAAGTCTTTCAATAATCTCTTGACGTAGTTCTGCTGTAGTATAAGTCTTTCAATAATCTCTTGACGTAGTTCTGCTGTAGTATAAGTCTTTCAATAATCTCTTGACGTAGTTCTGCTGTAGTATAAGTCTTTCATTAATCTCTTGACGTAGTTCTGCTGTAGTATAAGTCTTTCAACAATCTCTTGACGTAGTTCTACTATGGTATAAGTCTTTCAACAATCTCTTGACGTAGTTCTACTATGGTATAAGTCTTTCAACAATCTCTTGACGTAGTTCTACTATGGTATAAGTCTTTCAACAATCTCTTGACGTAGTTCTACTGTAGTATGAGGTAGTGGTAGTCTTCCAATAATCCGTTGGCGTGTTCCAGATGCCGGCGCTGCCCATCAGCCGCCAGGACTGGGAGGCGCTGGCCACCAACAACCAGATCATGATCAACACCATCGCTGAACTCAAGTGAGTCCCACGCCCAGCTGGCAGGCCCTCAGTAACCTTCGAGGTATCGAATCCGTCGACGAACAAAGCACAAACACCCTGTATAAAGCTCAGAGGTAGCTAGTATATTTATTTTATGATATACTAGTGGACCCTTGCAGCTTCGCTCGCGTGGAATTAGACATATTAATAGATTCTTCTTAACGCGTTAACTTTAGCTCCACAAATTAGTAATGAATCCGTAAATGTGTTAACCCCTATGTTTATTTTATATATCGGTGACATTTTTACAAACTTCGAATGCTATATTAATTTATATCTAATCAACTGCCTAAAATGTTATGCATCTAGTTCTGAAAATGACAATACTTTCATACAACCTTTCATTCCCTTTTTTAACCCTTTTCAACACTTTTTTCCAGTAAAAAGTAGCCATGTTCTTTCACAGGCTCTAGACAATCTGTGTACCAAATTTCATTTAAATAGGTTCAGTAGTTTTTCATGAAAGCGAGACAGACAGACAGATAGAGTTACTTTCGCATTTATAATATTAGTATAGAAGAAGTACATATGGATTAAGATATTTATTTTTGACGTGATAACGTTTATTAAATCGATGAACGCCAACACATCCGAAAAAGTGTGACGTCATAATGTGTCGTTATCTGACGTCATGTGTCGTTACCTGACGTCATGTGTCGTTTCAGATTTGTATAAAATAATGATTATGACGTTGTCACGTTCAACTATCGTCAGTAAACCGACTTTACAGACAACCAATTTTTTTATTCCGCAGGGGGTTCATAATCGAGGTTTCCCGCAAGTCGGACGCGCTGCTGTCGGCGGGCGGCGCGGCGGCGGGGGCGGCGGGGGCGGGCGGGGCGGCGGGCGGGGCGGTGACGGGCGCGCAGCTCGCAGAGATCAGGGACCACTTCAGCCAGCTCAAGCAGAGCGTCGCCGGCGTGGCGCAGAGGTGAGCCCACCGCTGGGAAACACTCGCGCTGCTTCGATCACGGCCCACCGCTGGGAAACACTCGCGCTGCTTCGATCACGGCCCACCGCTGGGAAACACTCGCGCTGCTTCGATCACGGCCCACCGCTGGGAAACGCTCGCGCTGCTTCGATCACGGCCCACCGCTGGGAAACGCTCGCGCTGCTTCGATCACGGCCCACCGCTGGGAAACGCTCGCGCTGCTTCGATCACAGAGGAGAGAATATGGATACTACATTGTAAATTCTTCCTAAAGCCGATGACCAGATAGATAGTCTATCGTGACTTTTTGTAGTGGTAGGTAATTATTGTAAATTAGCCATAAGGCAGGTTAGGCACCTGTGTAGGATTAGCTATTCATTCAATGATCAATAGCTAATCCTTTGCCTTATATTGATCAGTTTAGAATAGCATTATACTTCTTCTCTTTAAGTAGCTTGTAGTTACCTAGAATTTCGCTAAGCGTGTCTAATCACCTCGTAGCGAAATAAATTATTTGACTTTGACTAGCGTAAATCCTGTCATCAACAAAAAAAAAACTATTCAAAAGAGCTATCACTTTTTGCTAGTCTCGACTTCCTCATAGAATAACCTGTCACATCCCGATCACTAGTTCCAGTTTGATCTTTAACTGGAACTATGCTAAACTATTGGAACTATTGGAACTATTCTATAATTTCTATGCTGGTGGCTGACACATGAATGTCACGCCAACAGCGGCAGAGTAGTCGCATTTGAACATCAGTTATAGAAGGGCTGCATCTGTTTTTTCTTCCGTGATCGAAGGCCTGGAGAGAATTAGTACAATAACAATATTATATAGTAAATACTAGTTAATTAAAAATTAATTAATGTCTACCTCTCTCCTCGTCTTGCAATGCCTTAACAAGGTGCACGTGTTGGTTGCATCTAATTGTATGTTACCTACTAAAACATGTGTAAAGCAATAAATGTTAAACAAATAAATAAATAGTTGGTTAGAATAAGCTCTGCCTAGTTTGGGGCCAGATAATTTATAACTTTTTTAAAACACCTTTCCGCAATGTGTCATGTACCAATTCTCACGAATGCCGTTCGGCCTCGCAGGCTGTCCGGCCCGCAACCCGTAAAGCAATAAATGTTAAACAAATAAATAAATAGTTGGTTAGAATAAGCTCTGCCTAGTTTGGGGCCAGATGATTTATAACTTTTTTAAAACACCTTTCCGCAATGTGTCATGTACCAATTCCCACGAATGCCATTCGGCCTCGCAGGCTGTCCGGCCCGCAGCCGGTGCAGGTGGCCCAGGCCGCGTGCCCGGCCGTGTCCTGCGCCTCCACCACCGTGCTGCTGCTGGCGGTGGCCTCGCAGCTGGTCGTCGTGTTCCTCTACACCATGTACAAGTGAGTGTCCCGCCTTCGACACCGGCCGGGGTAATTTTTAACATGCTTTTACTAGGTCGACCTGTATTGAACTATGTAATGGACTTAATTTTTAAAAGCTTTTAATTAACTTTACTCGTATGTATGTATGTATGTATGTATGTATGTATGTATGTATGTATGTATGTATGTGTGTCCTGGAATCTTGCAATCAATATTTCACCCACTTCCACTGAAGCTATCGTGCTGAAATTTTGCACACATATTAAGTTCCGATGACAATGCACGAAAATAAAATAAAAAGTAATAAAAAAATTCTTAAAAAAAAAATTGTTTTTAAAATTTGAATTAATATTTTTTATTGATCAATTAAGATAGATATCTCAACTTATTTATGTTGATCACCAAAACTCGTATCACTGTCCCACTGTTGGGCACGGGTCTCCTTTCGCAACGGATGTGGCCTTAGTCCACCACGCTGGCCAAGTGCAGATTGGCATACTTCACGTACATAATGGAGAACGCCCAGGCATGCAGGTTTCCTTCGCCGTTACAGCAGGTGACATTTGATTCCTCAAATCGCATACAACATGCCGCGTGCCGCTTGGATTTAAACCCGGACCGCTTGAGTGCGAGAAGAGTTCGACTTCCGCTCGAGTTGGTCTAGTAGACGTAACCGCGACTGCTGAGCTAGAAGGTCCTGGGTTCGATTCCCGGGTCGGGCAACAACTATTGGGTTTTCTAACTTGAAGTGCCCGGAGTTTGAATTTGTGCCCGCCGTATGCTACCTATTACATGGGACCTATTCGTAATTGGTGAAAAGTGTGTGAATACACACTTCTGCCTACCTCTTCGGGGAGATACAAGCGTGATGTTATGTTGTATTATTTTTCAGGGAAAGGAAGGAAGCCCAGGCGAAGAAATTCTTCTAGGGAGTGCAGTGACGTCACCATTTTCACACTACCCGCATAATGAGAGAGCGATACTGTGCTGCAGGCTTGATGTAGGAAGAAAATACAGGTAGAGATTCGGTACAGCCGCATAATAGTATGGAGACCATTTTACGAAAATTACGTGGACGGAGGTGTATAAAGTTTGGCACAGTTAAAGTTTATATGGAGGAGTGCATAACTAACATTTTTACATAATATAAATTAGAAATACATTAAATTAATAAAAGAAAACGTTACACACACTACCATTGGGACAACATATTTAATAGTTGGTTACCTGGACACGATGGCATGTTGTTTGTCACTGGCACATTGAACCTTGGTTTGGATTGAGTCTATGATTATACAGATGTTTATAGTCTTTGACAATAAAATCTTAATAACGCTCAAACTTAAATTTAAAAAAGAATTCTGATCGAATTTCGACCAGTCGGCGACCACTAGTCTATATGAAAACGTCAAACTGACTCGGAACTAGGCAAAAGGTGCACACATGGTAGTATGTTTTTATCACTTCATATGATTGTTTCATAGAGTGGATATTGTATAGCAGACAGCGACTAGGCTGCAGAAGTGATATAATTGTCTCAAATTCAATTGAATTACTTAAGGAATTTGACTTTAACAACCGTATTCTAAACATTAGTCGATTCAATGTCATCGACAAAGTTAAGATGGGTGACCGCTAGTGGCAACATTTCATGGACGCTACCGTGCTTCGGAGGGCACGTAAAGCCGTCGGTCCCGGTTGTTTTCAATGCTGGAAACAATCGTTAAGCCTTGTCGAAGACCTTCGGGTGGCTTGAGAACATTCGACACTGGGTGGCCACTAACCCTTCCACCAATCCGCATTGCAGCAGCGTGGTGGAGTATGCTCATACCTTCCGCAGATTTGTGAGTGGGGAAGCCCCGTGCCCAGCAGTGGGGCGTCTATGGGTTGCAGCTTATATTTAGGTTGGTATTTGAGAGATTATTCATATTTTCTTGATCGTCAATAGTGACAGTAGGAAACACGATACTTTAATTGTTTTTAAATTGGATTCCGAATTATCTGTATCAGCTTAAAGCTAATTAATGCCACAGGAATAATTCTCATATAAAGTAGGTATTGGGTAAAATAGTACACTTAAACATAATTATTCTCTACGAATTACATCGTATGCTAAGTATATTTTGTTCGTTATTAATTTGAGATTATATAAAATGTTCATTACAAGTGTTTTATGAATATCAGAATACTACAAAAAAAAAGACATAACGAGATTCTATATATTTTTTTTAAATATTTGAATGTGATCAATTGCGTAAGAGTTTTCATCGAGTTTGACGGCTGTATCGTACGATTGACGCTGTCAAAGTGACAGATTGCATGGATCTGACATAATATTGTCATCGTCCATCTCATGAAAAGTTTTACAGAATTGTATGCAAACTTAGTTTTTTAATGTTCTGCAACTTTCAGGGTTTTGACATGCATTTAAGGATTATTAAATAACACACAACAAAATCAGCAAGGTTTACAAAAATGTTTATATCTGAAATGTATTATGAATGTATTGTTATTTAAGTCCTAATATAGCAAGTCACCGGTCAATGGTCTTGAATAATTTTGTTGTGTTTATTAAGTCTATATTATATTTTCATACTATATGTAAAAAACCGGATTGTAATTGTTGTGTAAAAGAGAAATGGTTGTAAATTTATGTTGTAAAATAAATTTGTATTATTTTTGTGAATTTTTCTAAATAATTTTTGTTTCGGAATATATATTTATTTTAAGTATTCTCTAATTGGGGGGTAGTGTGAAAATGTGTAGTGAGAGTTTTTTTACCAACCTGAGTGTATGTTTGTGCGTAAGTGAAGTAATTTCTGTACATAATATATTTATATTTCTCTCTAGTAAAATTTTATTATTTGTCCAGTGTGTTTAATTATTCCTAAATATGAACCTGGGACGCCTGTGGGACGTTTCATCACCGACTGGATTTCTGGCGATCCTGTATTGAACGGTTTGCGCAGTCCTGTTTACCGCGCACTTGTCATCTGTGGAATGAACTTCCTTCTGAGGTCTTCACGGCAGGCTATGACGTGGGGTTCTTCAAAAAAGGCGTAAAAAGAGCTCTTCAGGGCCGGCGACGCATTGGCAACTCCTCTGGTTTTGCTTGTGTCCATAGCGATGAGTACTTACCATCAGGTGGTCCGTCCGCTTGTTCGGTCGGCTAAAATCTATAAAAAAGAAACTCAAATAGGTAGGTAGTATTAATAGGTGTGGTTTTATGAAGCCACGGTAAAAGTGAAACTTTTTTTCACATTATAGACATTTAACTAAAATTTTTTGGAATAATATTCCATTAATGCGGGTTGCAGACCAAGAGCTAAGCTAAGTTAGTTTAGCTTAGCTCGCATAGCTGACGCAGTTTTCCATACTTGTGTGCAGACCGCAAACTATGTGAACTAAGCTATGTGAGCTAACTAAAATATGCGAAGCTATGTTAGTTGTGTATGCCGATGCGCAGCTACGCGAGCTAAGCTATGTCCCTCCCACCTTCCCCGCACGCCCTTCGCACATCCTTCGCCAGTGCTGTCCAGTGTCCTTTGTCGTACGCACGGTCGTTTCGTAGCGAATATGGAGCAATTTATCGAAGTTGTTAAACAATTTCCTGTGTTATGGAACACACAGTTAAAGGACTATCACAATTTAATTAAAAAGGATGTTGTTGTTGTTCAATGTGTTGACATATCCAAGGTCTAGAATGTCGTTTTCTTATATAATAATAATAAGTCAGTATTAATCTTCTTTTTCTATGTGTAACGTATTCATCATCGGAACTTTCTTCATCGATTATATTCATAGCAAGCGCCTGACGTCCGTCTAATTGAACTCCGCAACACTAACTGAGCTTTGGCTTAGCTCTTTGTGTGCACGCCATTTATTTCTATCTTAGCTTAGTTTGGCTTAGCCTAGCTTCCCTAGCTTAGCTTTGGTATAGCTTAGTTTTCGGTCTGCAACCCGCATTAGGGTATAAAAATCGCTTTATCAATCTTAATTTTATACTTGGAAAATTGGAATGATAATGGGAAATAAAATAACAAGCGTCACTACACTATTAGCCGTTTGAAATTTCAACAAATTCTATTAAGTACGCTTGGTCGAACGGTTGGTAAAAACTCAACCTTCTACGCCGAGAGTGCCGGTTCGCTACCCAGTGACCCTGACCCCAGTGTCTCAACAATATAAAATTTTAGATTCAAGTTTAAAATTGTAACGCGACATGCGACAGACATACCAAAATTTTCAGAACGATGTAATAAAAGTTTCACTTTAATAAACGTTTATTGAGCCTTCTCGAAGGGGTAGTGTGGGTGTCCGAGCCACTTGTGCTGCGGGATGGTGCGGTACCGCTGGTCGAAGCCCCGCAGCGCCGCCGTGTCCCCCGCCAGCTCGAAGTCGAAGATCCCGATGTTCTCCTCGATGCGGGCCCTCGTCAGCGACTTGGGGGTCGGGATCACCCCCAGCTGTACCTGGAGAGGAACAGAACATTAGGGTCGACTCACACTGGCGCAGTCGAAGCGACGCGACGCGTCATGTTTTTCCGCCTACAGCATATTCAGCTCTATTGCTCTATTATTAAAGCACAGCTCGACTCCAGCCCGCTCGACACCAGCCGCGCGTCGACGCGCGCCACCATATTTACATAGCAGAAATTTGTACTTAAATAATAGAGCAATGTGGGACAGAGAAAGGGTTGTAGTGCTGGTGATGCATTACCTATCCGCTGCCGCCCATGACATCTCTGGTATATAGGTGGTAGAGCCTTTATGGAACCAAAATGGTTTTATATGTAATCCATAGATTTATTACTCTATATCTAGTAATAAATCTATGATGTAATCTATTTAGACCCATATCTAACATAGAGTTCGCTCGGGGCAGTACCACCGCCAGCCACGGTACCTAGTACCATTTCTACGGTAGAAGTACATAATTGTTTGTAAAGCAATGTAGTCCGGTTGGAACCGCACATGAAAAATATTGCCATTGGCGGTCACCCATCCTGAAACTGACCGCGCCCGTCCTTGCTTAACAGGCTAACTCAGTCGATCACATACTTACAATCTTTCGAGCCATCGGGCTATGGACGCTCCATACTCACCAGATATCTAAGAGCGACTTGCGGCACGGTCTTGTTGTACTTGCGAGCGATGGCGCCCAGCACGGGGTCGTCCACCCGCGGCGGCGGCGCGTCCGGCTTGGCCTTGCCGGGGAACAGCGAGCCGAAGGGCGTGTAGCCCATCACCACGATGTCGTGTTTCTTGCAGTAGGCTAGCAGTTCAGGTTGTTGCAGGTTCAGGTTGAGCTGCGGACAACAGAGTTATGACGACAATAGCACACAGCATGTAGCAACATTCATACTGTTACGAAGGCACAGGGAAGCTAGCGCCATCTAGCGCCGCTGGTGGAACCACTCAGTGAACGCATAGACAACGTGATATCCCGACTCGATACTAGATGGCGTTAGTGGGCCTGTATTCTCGCGTGTTCGGGAACACGCGGTATCTTTCCAGAATCGTCTAGTACTCGCGACGGCACGTATAAATAGTCGCGGGGAGGGCCGCGAGTTCAGTTCAGTTCGAGCTTTCGAGGCGACTTCGAAGTGAAAACTAGTGATACCGGAGTGAAACAAGTGAAACCTACGACTTGGCTTACGACCTAGGACATCGTTAGTGCTTTGTGTTTGGACCTAGTGCATTGTGTTGGACCTAGTGTTTAGTGTTTGACCTAGTGCTTTGTGTTAGTGCTAGTGAATAAAGTCTTCATTGAGTCAGCAGGTCTTTCTCTCCAAATCCTTCGAACCCTAACACGTAACAACTGGTGTCAGAAGTGGGATTTGGAGATGCCATTGACTCCGAGAGAGGACTTACAGGAGGGCATCAGGACAAGGGCACAACGAGCTGCGGAGGCCACAACTGGGGACCAAGCTCCGCCCACTGTGGGCCAAGCCCCGCCCACTGGCCCCGCCCACCTTGCCACGCCTACCCAACAGGCCACGCCCACCAGTGACACCGAAGCTTCTACAGCCCCTCTTCAATTAGGAAGTTTGTTTGTATTAATTCGGGAAATGAAGGAATCACAAGATCGCAAGCTCGGTGCTTTACAAGAGTCACAAGAACGCAAGCTCGGTGCTTTGCAAGAGTCACAAGAACGCAAGCTCGGTGCTTTGCAAGAGTTTCAAAAGGCTGAAATCAGAGCGATTCGAGAATCACAAGAGCAACAAAAAGACCTCCAAGAAAAAGCGCTTCGGGCTATAAATGATGTTAGTGACACGGTGATTAAGCTTCGAAAAGATGTCGACATGGTGGAAGAACGAGTTACCGGGTTGGGATTGGATGTGGAAAACATGAAAACCGGCCTCACTGAATTACAGAAGAAAGTAGTGCGCCTTGAAACCACGGGAGTTGCGATGTCTATGGGAACTACCGTAGTGGCGCAAGGACCAAGAGTGAAAGTGCCACCATACGACGGCACTACTTCTTGGAACGCCTATCGTCAGCAATTCCAGACTGTTGCTGCTGCCAACGGATGGACGGAAGAACAATGCCTGACCGCTCTCACTGTTGCGCTCAGAGGGCAAGCTTTGTCGGTCCTGGAAGCACATACAGGAAATGGGTTCCAAGACCTGATGGAGGCACTTGAATCCAGATACGGGGAGCGACACCTGGAGCACGTGTTCCATGCCCAACTGCGTGACAGAGTCCAACGCTCAGGAGAAGGACTACAACAATGGGCGTTGGAAATTGAAAAACTTGTCAGGAAGGCACACCCAGGAGCCGACACCAAGATGGTGGACACGAATATTGTGCAAGCATTTGTCGACGGAATAAAAGACCTGGAGGTCAGAGCTGCAGTGAGGCTTCGTCACCATACCTCGCTAAAGGAAGCATTGGCGCATGCCTTGGAGGTCGAGGCGGTTCGCCATGATATACGGCACACCCATAAGATCCGCGAGGTCTCTGAGGAAGTCAAGGAGGTTAAGGCTCCTACGAAGAAAGCTTTTGGAGCCATGTGCTACAAGTGCGGCGAGAGGGGCCATCTTCAGCTCAACTGCCCGCAGAAGGAGACCCAGATGGCAAGGATGAAAAGGCTCGAGGAACAAATAGAGGAGCTGAAGAAACAAGGGGCTTCGTCCCCTGCCCGGGATCAGGGAAACGAATAAAAGCCAGGACTAAGGGGCGAGTGCTGGCTGACGCGGAGGAAGCCCCGATAACTGTTATCTCCCAGGCATGCAGCGGGAATAGTCTTGTGATTCAGGGGACTATTAACGGGACGGATTGCAAAATGACTCTAGACACAGGAGCCTCTAGAACAATAGTGAACCCAAATCTGGTAAAAGCCGCAAGGGGACACAAGAGGAGAATTAACTATCGGCTTCTTACTGCCTCCGGTCAGCCAATATCCGTCCTGGGAGAAATGTCAGTTACGATGTATGTAGGGGGGTCCTCATACTCTCATAACGTGATCGTGGCTGAGATTATGGATGATTGCATCTTGGGTTTGGATTTCATGAAGAAACACAACTGCAGAATTAATGTCGCTGAGGGAGTTTTCAAGTGCGGTGAAGAAGAAATCTTCATTCTTGGAGGCACCTGCGGGAAGGTCGCATGTGTAAAGAAAATCACTATACCTGGACGAGCGGAAGCTCGGGTGCTGGTGAAACTGCCGCCAGCTGGAAAGAAAAAGTCAAACAGATGCGTGTTGATCGAAGACGCACCTACCAAGACATCAGCGCAAAAACTGATGACGGCGAGAACCCTTGTTAGTGGAAGCAGTAACGCTGTGGTCAAGGTTTTGAACCTTAGTGATCGCGAGATCTGCTTGAACGAAGGTGACGTCATTGGAAAGTGTGAGGAAGTTGTCTGGATGAAAAAGTGTAGTTCGATGACAGGCACGGACTCAGCAAACAGCAACAACTACGGAATAGTGACTGAGCTACTCGATGACTGCAAGAGTAATCTGACTTATTCGCAGAAAATGAAAGCTAAGAAGTTTTTACAGCGCTACGCGAATATCTTCTCCAGTCAAGAAGGGGACCTTGGAAGAACGTCGATGGTTCAGCACAGGATAGATACCGGAAGCGAGAGACCAATTCGTCAACGAGCAAGACGGATACCAATTGCAAAGGAAAAAGAAGTTGAAGGCCTTTTGGAGGACATGAGAAAGAATAAGATTATTGAACCGTCTGCAAGTCCGTGGTGCTCACCTGTTGTATTAGTGAAGAAGAAAGATGGTAGCACGAGATTCTGTGTGGACTATAGGCGTCTCAATGATGTCACTAAGAAGGACAGTTACCCGTTACCTCGAATCGACGACACTTTGGATACCTTGAGTGGCATGAAATGGTTCTCGACCCTAGACCTGAAATCTGGATACTGGCAGGTGGAAATTCATCCAAAGGACAAGGAGAAGACAGCTTTCTCGACCGGAAAAGGTTTATGGCAATTTAACGTCATGCCCTTCGGATTGTGCAACGCACCTGCCACATTTGAGCGACTCATGGAGTGTGTACTGGCAGGCTTAGTTGGAGAGGCTTGCTTAGTCTACTTAGATGACGTCATCATTGTCGGCCGTGACTTCGAGGACCATTTGCGAAACTTGGAGCGAGTTTTCGCAAAAATAGAGGGAGCCAAATTAAAGTTGAACCCGAAAAAGTGTCGTTTATTCAGGAGTAAGGTCAATTATCTCGGCCATGTTATCTCCAGTGATGGAATCCAGACAGACCCGGAGAAACTGGAAGCAGTTCAAAAATGGCCTACCCCTAAGGACAAAACCGAAGTGCGGGCATTCCTCGGCCTATGCTCATACTACAGGCGTTTTGTTCAGGGATTCTCAGAAATAGCCAAGCCATTACATCGGCTGACAGAAGATAAACGACAATTTAGTTGGGATGAGACTTGTGAAGATTCTTTTCAGAAACTGAAGAAACATCTGTGTGAAACACCAATCCTGGGGTATCCACAACCTGAAGGTCGGTTTATAGTCGACACGGATGCAAGCAACACGGCCATTGGAGGGGTGTTATCTCAAAAACAGGGCGAAAGAGAAGTTGTTATTGCATATTTCAGCAAATCTTTATCCAGACCAGAGAGAAACTACTGTGTGACAAGAAGAGAACTCTTGGCTGTTGTAAAGACGCTACAACATTTCAACAAATATCTCATCGGCAGACCGTTTCTACTGCGAACTGATCATGCAGCCTTGAAATGGCTACTGCAATTCAAGAACCCAGAAGGTCAAGTAGCTCGATGGATTGAACAGCTCCAGGAGTATGACTTCGAGACGGAACACCGCAGCGGAAAAACACATGTGAATGCCGATGCACTCTCACGAAGGCCGTGTTCGGAAGACTGCAAACATTGTGTTAAGCAGGAATCTAACGAAATAACATTAAAATTAACGAGAACAAGTCCTTTGGGTCTCTGGGAGAATGATGCTATGAGGGAGGCTCAAGAAAGAGATGACGACCTTCGGCACATCATCACATGGAAGAAACGGGGTGACGTAAAACCAATCTGGAGCGAGGTTGCACCCACTGGCGCTGTCACTAAGGCGTACTGGGCGCAATGGGACAGTCTGATACTGCAAAACGGAATACTCTACCGGAAATGGGAGAAGACTAACGGCAGAGAGTTTCATCTTCAGATCATTGTCCCAAGAACGAGAGTACCAGATGTGCTCCGTGAAATACATGATGGCGTATCAGGAGGTCATCTAGGTGTCAAGAGGACGATAACAAAAGTGCGAGAACGATTCTACTGGTTGCATTGTCGAGATGATGTACAGGATTGGTGCCGCAAATGTACTACCTGCGCTGCTGTAAAAGGACCACAGACCAGGAGCCGTGGGAACCTGCGGTTGTATAACGTCGGTGCACCGTGGGAACGAATAGCAGTTGACGTAGCTGGGCCATTTCCTGTAACGGAATCGGGTAACAAGTATTTTATGGTCGTCATGGACTACTTCACCAAATGGCCCGAAGTGTTCGCCATACCAAACCAAGAAGCTACAACAGTCGCTTCTAAGTTAGTCGAAGAAGTGATATGTCGCTTTGGTGTGCCTCTAGAAATCCATTCTGATCAGGGCAGGAACTTCGAATCGCAAGTATTCCAGGAAGTGTGCAAAATTTTGGGCATGCATAAGACGAGGACCACCGCGTACCATCCACAGTCTGATGGAATGGTTGAGAGGTTTAACCAGACTTTGGAGAGGCATTTGGCGAAAGTGGTAGACGACAAACAAAAGGATTGGGACAAGTATATACCACTCTTCCTTCTGTCGTACCGAACCGCCGAGCATGAGAGCATAAAAGCTACCCCGGCGTATGTCAATTACGGTAGAGAACTACGAATACCAGTAGATCTATTGACAGGAGGGTCACCGGAGGGACCAGAGACCGTACAAGACTATGTTTGCAATTTAAGGGAAAAAATGCGCTATATACACGCCTTGGTACGGGAAAATGGGTTACAGTCAAGTGAGGGCATGAAAACCAGATACGACCGGAAATCGAACACGAGCGGCTTCGAGGAAGGGTCACTGGTGTGGCTGCATAACCCAACTCGCCGGAAAGGAAAATCTCCAAAGTTGCAGACCAAGTGGGACGGTCCATACAAAGTGATTACCCGACTGAATGATGTGACTTATAGGATTCAAAAGCAACCAAGAGGAGCATTCAAAGTGGTACACATAGACCGTCTGGCGCGTTACCATGGCAGTAACAACGATGCTCGGGACGAGCATCGCTAAGAGGGGAGTGGTGTTACGAAGGCACAGGGAAGCTAGCGCCATCTAGCGCCGCTGGTGGAACCACTCAGTGAACGCATAGACAACGTGATATCCCGACTCGATACTAGATGGCGTTAGTGGGCCTGTATTCTCGCGTGTTCGGGAACACGCGGTATCTTTCCAGAATCGTCTAGTACTCGCGACGGCACGTATAAATAGTCGCGGGGAGGGCCGCGAGTTCAGTTCAGTTCGAGCTTTCGAGGCGACTTCGAAGTGAAAACTAGTGATACCGGAGTGAAACAAGTGAAACCTACGACTTGGCTTACGACCTAGGACATCGTTAGTGCTTTGTGTTTGGACCTAGTGCATTGTGTTGGACCTAGTGTTTAGTGTTTGACCTAGTGCTTTGTGTTAGTGCTAGTGAATAAAGTCTTCATTGAGTCAGCAGGTCTTTCTCTCCAAATCCTTCGAACCCTAACACGTAACAATACATTACCTTCATGTATTTGTAAAAATATTTCATTTCCAAAATAAATAAAAAATTACACATAATTACATATTATGTATGCGTTGTAGCCAGATCTTAGAATTGATCACTTCATGATACGTTCGACCATTTCATTAAATGGTCGTATTTCATGATATGGCCAGCTAAACCTGACTGTTTCGTTTAAAGTTTGATGATAGCCGTTAGCTGATAGCGTTTGATGTTAGCTCCGCTTAGCGGGGTCCCGTTTATTGCGTCAATAAATATAGCAAACCTGAACCTAACCCCACAATACTCGGAGGTTGATTGTGTCATGTTTTAATGACGGGGGCTTCGCCTTTTTTTCATATTTTTAACACAAACCTCGACTTGCAACACCGCGGGCTTCTCCAGCCCCAACTCCTGCAGCCGGTCCATCTGCTGCTGGTTGAAGTTGGAGAGGCCTATGGAGCGCGCCAGGCCTAAGGCCTTTGCCTCCAGCATGCCGCGCCACGTTTCCGCGTAGTCCGTGCCGTCGTACGTACCGTTGTCCTGGAAACCAAATTGTCGAATCTGAAATGTTGTCGCACGAGTCCCCAAACATTGTTATTGATTATAACATCATGCCTGTTCACGTAGCGTCCATAGCCCAATGGCTCGCGTCGATTCAATGTGATCGAAAGAGTTAAGTGACGACGGGCGCAGTCGGTTTGTTGATGGGTGACCGCTAGTGGCAAAAATGTCATCGACGCACCGTGCTTCGGAGGGCACGTAAAGCCGTGGCAGAGACCCGTGCCCAAACCGACGTCTATAGGTTTGAGCTGATAATATATCGTTAAAAGATACTCACGAACTGTCCAATAGGCCAATGGATCAGGTAGAGGTCGACGTATGCCAACCCCAGCTTGGCCAGTGAGGCCCGCAGCGCCGGCACCACGGCCTCGCGCGCGTGCGCGTTGTTCCACAGCTGGACAAACAAATATATTTTATCTTATCGCAGACTGATTTTTCTGACCCTCTCTTATCGCGAGCGTATCGGCTTGAGTGTGCGTGGGAAAGGGTCAGAGGATATGGGTCTGGCGGCTGTCTATGACAGCATTAAGGGTATTGCGGCGGTGACGACCAGCACGAACAAATTAAATATCGCGGACAAAACAGCGGTCAGCACCCACAGCCAGTACATACTCGCTCTGGTTGGCGCATTAGAGCTGAAGCTGGCAGACGCAGAGAGGGCGCTAATTGAGGCCAAGCTGCAGACGTCCAAAATGGAATTGGAAGTGCTGACGCTCCGCGCTGCCCCCCCTGCAACGGTGACTGCTGGACAACCCGAGGCAGTTAATTACGCACAGGCGCTGCGCACCGGGAAAAATATGCCACCAGTGCCCATTACCAGCAGCCAGGGGTCGTCGGTCGCATTTTACCCCAAGGAAGGCGAGTCTGAGTTGAAAACGGCAGAGGAGACCAAGCAGGCACTAAAACAGGCAGTAGACCCCCGGGCACTGGGCATCCACGTCGACAAGGTGCGGAAGGTGGGGAACGCCGGAGTAGTGGTTACCACGGCCACCCCAGAGGACGCAAGAAAGCTAAAGGAAGCCGCGCCGCAGTCACTGCGCGCCACGGACCTTTCTCGGCGGCAGCCCATGGTCGCGCTGAGAAATGTGGACAGCGATACTAAAGTGGAGGACATCGTGTCTGCCATCGAAGAGCAGGCGACGAGGCGCGGCAAGACAGAGTGGACGCAGGAGAAACTGAAAAAGGATCTCCGGGTGGCCTTCAAGAAAGGCAGACCCACGGGCAGAACGGTGACGTTTGTTCTCCAATGCTCGCCCAGCCTCCGCAGCTTCCTCCTTAGTGAGGAAGCTGTGTACATAGGATGGCAGGTCGCAGAGGCAACGGACTACGTTTCTGTCACGTGCTGCAATAAATGCCAGCAGTACGGCCACCCGGAGAAGTACTGCAAGGCAACAGCCTACGTCTGCGGCAGGTGCGGCGACTCCGGCCACAAAGCCCAGGACTGCACGCAAGCCACCCAGTGCTGCGCGACGTGCAAGCGATTTGGGAGGAAAGGCCACGAGTCACATCGCACCATGGCCAGAGAATGCCCAGCGCGCATATACGCGGAAACCCGCAGCATTGAGGTGACCAAATATTCGTAATGGATCTCACAATTGGACAAATAAATCTGGGAGGAGCTGCGGTGGCCACCAAGGAGCTTCCTTCGGTGGCCACCGCCCACAAGCTGGACATTGTGCTGGTGCAGGAACCATACCATGACGCAGACTTCTTAGTCAAACTACGTCCACAAAGTAAGGCAGGAATCTTCGTGGCGAACAAAAAGATAGTCTGTGGCTTCCTGCACCAGCTGAGCACGGACCACATCACAGTGTGCCACATCCCGTCCCTGGACCTATACGTAATTTCGGCATATTATCAATACAAGGACGACATCGGACAGCACATCGCGGCCACCGAAAAGGTACTAGATGGCATACCAACCGGAAGTAGGGTGCTCATAGGTGTGGACTGCAATGCCCACTCCCCGCTCTGGCACTGCAGACCAGAACAAACGACTGGAAGAGGACCGGAAGCAACACGAAAGAGGAGAGAAATGGAGGAGCTGATTGCCGCCAGGGGGTTGGTTGTCCACAACAAAGCCGGACAACCCGACACCTTCTGCGGCGACAGCGGTGGCTCCTCCAACATCGACATAACAGTATCGACCAGGGGAGTGAGGGTGTTGCAGTGGTCTGTGCACGAGGAGGCGAGCACGAGCGACCACCGTCTAATCACGTATAAGGTGGCCAGCAGACCAGAACAGTGTGCCGAAGCCACCCTGGCTGAGCCAGCGGAGGAGCTGAGGGGGTATAGGGAGCGGGGTGTCGACTGGGCCAGGTTTCGATCGGTTATCCATGAACGTATGGGACGTATAAACTGGCACAAACCTGCCCCGGAGGTCTGTGCAGAGTTCACCGACATAATGTCGGCGACCGCGCAAGACTGCCTAGGCCGGAGAAGAGGGGGGGAACGGGATGTAGGTTATGAGTGGTGGACGGAAGAGCTTGACAGGTTAAGGAAGGTACAGAATGCAAGGCGGACAAAATGGCAAAAGGCCCGGAAACGGGGAGCCATTTTGGAAGAAACAGCAAGGGAGTCTTTTCATAAGGCCCGCAGTGAGTATAGGCGAAGGATGGTAGAGACCGAGGAAAAATTCCTCAGGGAAGTGGCTGCAACTGGTAATGTAGACCCGTGGGGTCAAGCTTACCGCGCCGCGTCCGGTCGTCGGCGCCCGCCGGGAAACGTCGTGTCTGGAGTCAGGTATGCGGAACGTTTCCCAGGCACAACTGGGGAGGCCATGCACAGTCTCGTGCATGCGCTGTGCCCTGACGACAGGCCCCAGCAGGACGATGCCTATCACAGACAGGTGCGGATTCTGGCCGCCTGCCTGCCCTCCGGATGCGACGCGGCTCCACCTTCAGTGCGAGTCGTGCGTGACATAGTCTGGG
Source organism: Carterocephalus palaemon (assembly GCA_944567765.1). Classification (NCBI taxonomy): domain Eukaryota; kingdom Metazoa; phylum Arthropoda; class Insecta; order Lepidoptera; family Hesperiidae; genus Carterocephalus; species Carterocephalus palaemon. The sequence goes on from OX155666.1 coordinate 352,719, forward strand.
ATCTTCCCAACACAGCTCCGGGAATCGATGGTCTGAGCGCGAAAATAGTGAAAGAGACATGGAAGGCAGCGAGCGCAGAAATGACGGAAATGATGAGTAAATGTGTGAGGGAAGGGGTATTCCCCAGAGTATGGAAGGATGGTAGACTGTTGCCGCTGCCAAAAGGTAATGATAAGCCGCTGCATGACCCTAAGGCTTACAGGCCTATCACACTCCTACCCATCCTCGGTAAAGTTTTAGAACGCATCATGTTGCAATGCGCGCCGGAGATTACCAGAGGGCTCTCCGACAGCCAGCACGGTTTCACCAGGGGTAGGTCGACAGTTACTGCGCTGGAGAGGGTGCTGGAAGTTAGCAGGAACAGTGCACTCAAATATGTGCAAGTGGTCACGCTGGACATATCTGGCGCCTTCGATAACGCCTGGTGGCCAATGATCCTTTTGAAGGTCAAGAGGGGAGGCTGTCCGCCGAACATCTATCGGATGCTCTCGGACTACTTCTGCGACCGCCGGGTAGGTCTCTTTGCTGGGAGCCAGGTGTTGTGGAAGGTATCCACGATGGGCTGTCCACAGGGTTCGGTGTTGGGTCCCACGCTGTGGAACGTATTGTTGGATGATCTGCTGCGCTTACCCGTACCAGTGGGCACCAGTTTTGTGGCATACGCAGACGATGTCACGATCATGATCGAGGCAAACTCTAGGGCGGAGATTGAGACCAAGGCTTTGGCCACGCTAGACCTTGTCTCGAGATGGGGGCTCAGGAACAGACTTGCATTTTCCCCTGTCAAGTCCGCCACTATGACAACCAGGGGAAAATTCAAGCGCCCCCCAACAATCAGGATGAATGGAGTCTCGATCAGGAGCGTAGACTCGGTCACACTACTGGGGGTTGTATTAGACCAATCTTTTTCCTTCGTTAGGCACGCAGTATCGATCGGGGAACGGGCGTCGGCCTGTTTCGGTAAGATGTCTAGGGTATCGGCGTCGTCTTGGGGCATTAGATACCCGGCATTAAAAATATTGTATAAGGGTACGTACGTCGCCACAGTGACATACGCTGCGGCGGTATGGCACAAGCGTGTGACCCAGTACGCTGTGAAGAGTGCACTGCTGAGGACACAGCGACCAGCTTTGATCCTGCTGACCAAAGCATACCGGTCAATCAGCACGGCGGCACTTGCGGTGCTAGCCGGGGTACTGCCGGCAGACCTCGAGGTGGGCCGGGCGGGCCGAGTGGATGAAGCGCGTAAGTCCGCGATTGTCGAGGAATTTAGGGGAACGAGTCAGGCAATCACGGCGGCGGTCATTGCCCAATGGCAGCGGCAATGGGAGAGTGTAGAGAAAGGCAGGGAATTATATCGGTTCTTCCCGGATGTGGCGGCTCGCCTGGATTCTTCCTGGGTGCAGCCGGATTATGTCACATCGCAAATCCTGAGCGGGCACGGATGCTTCAGAAAGAGATTGCACAAGATGACGCTATGCGAGACGAGTGTATGTCACTGCGGTTTGGCTGACGAGGACGTTCATCACATTCTGTGGGAATGTCCTCTGTATGAGACATATAGACGGGACATGCTTGAGGGGATAACTGTGGAGAGCTTTGGGCCGGTTTACTACCGCGACCTTGTTGCCTCCGAAGCGAACTTCCGCAGGCTGCGGGACTTCGCCAGGAGGTGGCACAAGGATAGGCGGGGACGGGAGTAAAGGCAAGTCAGATGCTGCGGGAGGAGCGCCGAGTCAGCCGTTCTGTGGCGTTAGTCCCCAAGACGGGGGGGTAGACAGGGACCGGTATAATTTGTAGGGAGAAAAGAAGGCGCACCGGACTTTACAGCCAAATGCTGTCTTACTGGTGCGCCCTCCCACGTTTCGGCCCATGTAACCGCAAGGTTGGTAGGGCCATGGGTGGTTGGCGGGTTGACCCTCTCTTATCGCGAGCGTATCGGCTTGAGTGTGCGTGGGAAAGGGTCAGAGGATATGGGTCAAATTTAAAATTCAAAATTAATCCACTAAACCATATTATTATGGCTGCAACACATATGCATTATTTTCAGCCATTCGGACTGATATTCGAATTCAGATATTCATCTATGGATGGTATAATATTGTTACGAAGGCACAGGGAAGCTAGCGCCATCTAGAGCCGACTGGTGGAACCACTCAGTGAACGCACAGACAACGTGATACCCCAACTCGATACTAGATGGCGTTAGTGGAACATTAGTCTCGAACAATCGGGTGCTTGCGCGGGCTTTCCCGAAAGATCTGGAAACGTCGGCCCGTGTATAAATAAGCCGCATGGAGGCGGGCGACTTCAGTTCAGTTCGAGCTACTTTCGAGGCGACTTCGAAGTGAAAACTAGTGATACCGGAGTGATACAAGTGAAACCTACGACTTGGCTTACGACCTAGGACATCGTTAGTGCTTTGTGTTTGGACCTAGTGCTTAGTGTTTGGACCTAGTGCTTTGTGTTGGACCTAGTGTTTAGTGTTTGAACCTAGTGCTTTGTGTTAGTGCTAGTGAATAAAGTCTTCATTGAGTCAGCAGGTCTTTCTCTCCAAATCCTTCGAACCCTATCACGTAACAATATGCATTGTTATTAAAAATTCGTTGTTTAATTTTCAAATTATGTTTTTCCATTTTCAAAACCGTGTCAGATAGTTTACCTATTATATAAAAATGTAGTACTTTATAGGTGAGGTTTACCTTGGTGGTGACGAAGACCTCTTCCCTGGGCACGCCGTGCGCCGCCCGCAGGCCTCGCCCCACCTGGTCCTCTACCCCGTAGGCCCAGGCCGTGTCCAGGTGCCGGTAGCCCGCCTGAAGCGCCCACACCACCGCGGCCTCCACCTCCCCGCCGCTCGGCTCCACGCGACCATGTTACGACAATGTAATGTTAAACACGTACCTATTATAATAGACATGATGACAGTATTAAAAAAATAAAAAATAAATGGTTTTAGCGGAACAAGTATGCTGAATAATTCCTAAAAAATTGTCAAGTTTCAATAAAAACATTTAGAAAAGATTTTTATTAAAATAAAAGTATAATATACAGCAATCGGCCATGTTAATTGAAACGCCAATCTGAGCGGTTGACGTCACGCCTCAATAATATTCACCTGTCGCTTGGGCTTCTGTTATAAATAAAGCGGCATCTTCTGATAAAATATCTAGGCGTGACGTCAAAGCGGACGCCATGACACCTACGAGCGTTATCGCGCTAAATTTAAAGTAGATAGGAAAAACTGCAATAATTAGCGTTAAAACTCAATTTATTGCTGAAAAAAAGTTTTTTTTTGGAGATATTGGATGTGTGCCTAATAAGGCTGTTCTTCCCTTCTCATTTATGCCAGCTCCCTGCAGTACCTTAGTGTTGATCCCGAGCGACGTGCCGAGCGCGAGGGCCGGGATGTCGCGCCCATCGCTCATCCGCAGCTTGGGAGCCACTTCGACGCCATTCTAAAATAGAAGCCATTAAATAAAAGTCAATAAGATCGTTTTATTTTAAAACTTCACATCACGCTACATACAAAACGTCGTCTTTCCCGGGTCACTGGATGGTTCAAGCTCCCAGTCTTGCCACCCTCAACCTCTTGTTTCTTTTCTTTTTCGAATGGACTGCTTTTGCAGCAAGATTTTTGCTGTATGGTCATACAGACCTTTACGGCGTCACCGAATAGGGTGGTAAGCTTCAAAGAGCTCAAACCAAAAGGTAAAGGATTAACTCCTTCAAGAGTGTGGGTGCGATTGATCCAAGGGACTGCCCCTGGGGAGAGGACCTCGGTTTAAGTCAACGTACAGCGTTGACTTAAACCGAGTTTGTAACTATAGAAGGGGATCGAACAATCACTCGGGGATACCTCGTGTTGGCCGTTCGAAATATGTGTCACAGGCAGGAGCTAACGTAGCACTAGCACTGTTATGGCCCCGAGCTACAGGGAGTCAAGATCAGAGCCAGACTGATGAGGGTCCGTATAAGTACCACTAACATTTTTAAGGTCCGTTTCCGGAAGTGAGATCGGAACGAGCTATTCATTTGACGTATAAACACCGGAAGCCGCATGTCAAATGTAGGAAAACAACGCGCTGTCAAATGACACTTAAATAAAGCACTCAGACAATGTACACGTGCATCCAACCACACGTTCACGGGAATTGGAGCTAGAGATATAGTTGAGCAGCAGCGCAGAGTAGACATGCAGCTTCTAGCCCAAGCTTACTCACCCCGTAACAAACTAGACATAGAACACACAAAATGGCGGTAACTCGCGCCATCGTGCTGTCGCCGCGCCGACTTACTGACTGATCGATCGTGTCGCTACGCGGACTCACTTATTATAGGATCCCGTTATACAACGACCTTCACCGAGATGTTGATTTAATAAAACGTATTTTATATTCAATTTAATATGTCAATAAATATATTGCATATGGGTTGGCTAACTAATTTCAGTCCAGGATATGATTAATTAATAATTTAAAAAAAAAAATTTTTTAAACATTTCACCGGTAAGATTATTAAACAAATTCTATACCAATCGAAAGTATGATGCCCACAGATTATGCAAACGTTAGGTTGTCTATTCTTTTCCGGTCACAACTCTCGAGTTGCCAGGTATAAACAGGTCGATACACTAGAGCATTTTGCACCGGTCTGATTATTGAATTAAAATTAAATGAAATTGAAGATTATTCCATTATGAACACGGTGGTATAGGGTTGTCTGCGAAAAATCAGTCCCGAATTCCAGTTGTCGAATTTTGAAAAGTGAGATATTGCTGCGTGTGAATGTGTGCGACCGAGAGGTCCCAACCAACCATCCCGTGCGATAGAAGAGGACACAGCATAGCAGCTGTTTAAAGTCCGCCCATTTAATGAAAGAGAGTGCGCATGCTATTTGTTCTTATTAATTAATCATATCCTGGACTGAAATTAGTTAGCCAACCCATATGCAATATATTTATTGACATATTAAATTGAATATAAAATACGTTGTATTAAATAAACATCTCGGTGAAGGTCGTTGTATAACGGGATCCTAGACTAACTTCAACTCTTAATATGTACTCTTTGCTCAGAGATCGCGCACAGTCTAAACAAGGCATACTAATATGAAATGTTTATGTAATGGAATGTTTATGTTGAGGCAACCACGATTTCTGGAATATATAGGACTGTTTTTGCTTACGAGACGCAGCAGAAGTAGTAGTAGAATTTGCCCAGTAAGTAACTGGGCAAATTCTACTACCACTTCTACTTCTGCTGCGTCCTAAAGAATCTTATTATTTTCCGTGTATATATTTCAATCTGAATAAAATGACTACTTATTCGACTAAGGCTGTTCACGCTTGTTGTACGAGTACAATCATTACTTCACATCACTTGTCTTCCACTTTTCACGCTTAATAACTGTAGGTACAATCATTGCTTCACTTCACTTCCACTTTTCACGCTTATTATCGGTACAATCATTACTTCACTTCACTTCCACTATTCACGGTTGAAAGTGAAAGTGAAGTGAAGCAATGATTGTCCACGTAGGTAATCATTGCTTCACTTTACTTTCACTTTTTACTTGATACCTACCTGGAATTTGTACAGGTAAACTAAAATATTAAATATATTATAAAGTCTCGATGTAGCTCCTAACGATGGTCACCCTAGTAGTCTCGTAGCACGTGGGTACTTGAACAATATAAACGCTTGGTGCGATGTATCTCCAGCTCCACTTGTTCAATAATAATGTACCTTGATCAAATTATAAAATTGTAAATTTTGAAAAGAGTAACTTCTGAGTTTCTTGCCGTGTTCTTCTCGGTAGCATCAACTTTGTAAACCGGCGGTAGATAAAAAAAATGTTATGATGTTTTGGTAAACATTAGCGGGGTCGCCTCCGCTGTCGGCTTGAGAGTCGCGTGACCAAAGCCATTTTCAAGGCGTGTTTTAGTCTACGGACATAACCATCCGTCCGCTTGTTTGGTTGACTAAAATAAAAAAAAAACCTCAAATAATGAAACGTTTATTGAGCCTTCTCGAAGGGGTAGTGAGGGTGTCCGAGCCACTTGTGCTGCGGGATGGTGCGGTAGTGCTGGTCGAAGCCCCGCAGCGCCGCCGTGTCCGCCCCCGTCAGCTCGAAGTCGAAGATCCCGATGTTCTCCTCGATGCGGGCCCTCGTCAGCGACTTGGGGATCGGGATCACCCCCAGCTGTACCTGGAGAGGAGCAGAACATTAGGGTCAACTCACACTGGCGCAGAGTCGAAGCGACGTGACGCGTCATGTTTTTCCGCCTACAGCATATTCAGCTCTATTGCTCTATTATTAAAGCACAGCTCGACTCCAGCCCGCTCGACACCAGCCGCGCGTCGTCGCGCGCCACCATATTTACATAGCAGAAATTTGTACTTAAATAATAGAGCAATGTGGGACAGAGAAAGGGTTGTGGTGCTGGTGATGCATTACCTATCCGCTGCCGCCCATGACATCTCTGATATATAGGTGGTAGAGCCTTTATGGAACCAAAATGGTTTTATATGTAATCCATAGATTTATTACTCTATATCTAGTAATAAATCTATGATGTAATCTATTTAGACCCATATCTAACATAGAGTTCGCCCGGGGCAGTACCACCGCCCGCCACGGTACCTAGTACCATTTCTACGGTAGAAGTACATAATTGTTTGTAAAGCAATGTAGTCCGGTTGGAACCGCACATGAAAAATATTGCCATTAGCGGTCACCCATCCTGAAATCGACCGCGCCCGTCCTTGCTTAACAGGCTAACTCAGTCGATCACATACCTACAATCTTTCGAGCCATCGGGCTATGGACGTCACAAACTCACCAGATATCTAAGAGCGACTTGCGGCACCGTCTTGTTGTACTTGCGAGCGATGGCGCCCAGCACGGGGTCGTCCACCCGCGGCGGCGGCGCGTCCGGCTTAGCTTTAGCGGGTAACAGCGAGCCGAAGGGCGTGTAGCCCATCACCACGATGTCGTGTTTCTTGCAGTAGGCTAACAGTTCAGGCTGTTGCAGGTTCAGGTTGAGCTGGGGACAGGAACAGAGTTATGACGACAATACAATTGTCACTTCCAGTCGATTCTGCTTTAGATCTTTGTATCTGCGATCATCTACGCATGTGTTGATACAGTGACAGTATAGTTTTAGATGTACCCTCATTGTGTGTTATATTTATTAGTTCGTAAATTGTTATTTCTCTATAAGTGAATAATGTATTTATTCTTTGAGAAATAAAGTTCTTTACCCACAATATCACAGCATGTAGCAACATTCATACATTACCTTCATGTGTTTGTAAATGTATTTCATTCACAAAATAAAAATAAATAAAAAATTACACGTTATGTATGTGCCGTGGCCAGATCTTAGAATTGATCACTTCATGATACGTTCGACAATTTCATTAAATGGTCGTATTTCATGATATGGCCAGCTATACTTGACTGTTTCGTTTAAACGTCAACGTTTGATGATAGCCGTTAGCTGATAGCGTTTGATGATAGCTCCGCTTAGCGGGGTCCCGTTTATTGCGTCAATAAATATAGCAAACCTGAACCTAACCCAACAATACTCGGAGGTTGATTGTGTCATGTTTTAATGACGGGGAGCTTCGCCTTTTTTTCATATTTTTAACACAAACCTCGATTTGCAACACCGCGGGCTTCTCCAGCCCCAACTCCTGCAGCCGGTCCATCTGCTGCTGGTTGAAGTTGGAGAGGCCTATGGACCGTGCCAGGCCTAAGCCCTTTGCCTCCACCATGCCGCGCCACGTGTCCGCGTAGTCCGTGCCGTCGTACGTGCCGTTGTCCTGAAAACCAAATTGTCGAATCTGAAATGCTGTCGCACTCCCCAAACATTGTTATTGATTATACCATCATGCCTGTTCACGTAGCGTCCATAGCCCAATGGCTCGCGTCGATTCAATGTGATCGAAAGAGTTAAGCGACGACGGGCGCGGTCGGTTTGTTGATGGGTGACTGCTAGTGGCAAAAATGTCATCGACGCACCGTGCTTCGGAGGGCACGTAAAGCCGTGGCAGAGACCCGTGCCCAAACCGACGTCTACAGATTTGAGCTGATAAAATATCGTCAAAGGATACTAACGAACTGTCCAATAGGCCAATGGATCAGGTAGAGGTCGACGTATGCCAACCCCAGCTTGGCCAGTGAGGCCCGCAGCGCCGGCACCACGGCCTCGCGCGCGTGCGCGTTGTTCCACAGCTGGACAAACAAATATATTTTGTCTTATGGTCTATTTCATCGCAGCAACGCTTTGCATACGACCAGCGAGGGAGATTATCGCAGACTGATTTTTCTGACCCTCTCTTAACGCGAGCGTTCGGCTTGAGTGTGCGTGGGAAAGGGTCAGAGGATATGGGTCAAATTCAAAATTCAAAAGGAGAAAAAATGGATTAACCACTAAACCATATTATGGCCGCAACACATATGCATTATTTTCAGCCATTCGGACTGAACTTCGAATTCAGATATTCATCTATGGTATATTAAGCATGGTTATTAAAAATTCGTTGTTTAATTTTCAAATTATGTTTTTTCCATTTTCAAAACCGTGTCAGATAGTTTACCTATCATATAAAAATGTAGTACTTTATAGGTGAGGTTTACCTTGGTGGTGACGAAGACCTCTTCCCTGGGCACGCCGCGCGCCGCCCGCAGGCCTCGCCCCACCTGGTCCTCCACCCCGTAGGCCCAGGCCGTGTCCAGGTGCCGGTAGCCCGCCTGAAGCGCCCACACAACCGCGGCCTCCACCTCCCCGCCGCTCGGCTCCACGCGACCATGTTATGACAATTTAATATTAAACACGTACAAATAAAGACTGATCTACCCTTCTCATTTTAAAAGCTTTTAATTAACTTCATAAAATATGTATCTATGTATGTATAGTATGTAGTATGTCCTGGAATCTTGCAATCAATATTTCACTCACTTCCACTGAAGCTATCGAGCTGAAATTCGACATACATATTTGGTCCCAATAACAATGCACGGAAATAAAAAAAAAAGTTATAAAAAGATTAAAAAAAAAAAAAAGTAAAATTTTTTTTTAGGATAGCTCCCTGCAGTACCTTAGTGTTGTTCCCGAGCCACGTGCCGAGCGCGAGGGCCGGGATCTCGCGCCCATCGCTCATTCGCAGCTTGGGAGCCACTTCGACGCCATTCTAAAATATAAGTCATCGAATAAAAGTCAGTAAGATCGTTTTATTTTAAAACTTCTCTTACATACATAACGTTGTCTTTCCCGGGTCACTGGATGGTACGAGCTCCCGGTCTTGTCACCCTCGACCATTTTTTTCTTTTCTTTTTCGAATGGACTTTTGCTGTATGGTCATACAGACCTTTACGGCGTCACCGAATAGAGTGGTAAGATACCTCGTGTTGGCTGTATGAAAGATGTGTCTCAGGCGGGAGCTACCGTACCACCAGCACCAGCACTGTTATGGGCCCGAGCTGCAGGGACTCAAGATCAGAGCCATACTGATGAGGGTCCGTATACCACTATAATTTTTAAGGTACTTACTTACTTACTTCTGAATGTGAGGTCGGAAAGAGCTTTTCATTTGACAGATAAACACCGGAAGCCGCATGTCAAATGTAGGAAAACAACGCGCTGTCAAATGACACTTAATTAAAGCACTCAGACAACGTGGAGTGACACGTGCATCCAACCTCACATTTACGGCAATTTGGATGACCTGCAGCTGCTAGCCCAAGCTTACTCACCCCGTAACAAACTAGACATAGAACACACAAAATGGCGATAACTCGCGCCATCGTGCTGTCGCCGCGCCGACGTACTGACTGATCGTGACGCGGACTAACTTCAACTCATAAAATGTACTCTGTGCTCAGAGATCGCGCACAGTCTAAACAAGGCATACTAATATGGAAACTTAACGACCTGCTTTATTTTGAGGCGACCACGATTTCTCGAATTTATGGGACTGTTTTTGCTTACAAGACGGCCGCAGCTTACTTACTGGGCAAATTCTACTACCCACTGCGTCCTAAGGAATCTTATTATTTTACGTGTATGCCTATATGTATGCCAATCTGAATAAAATGACATCTAATATTTTCACGCTTGTTATCCGTACAATCATTACTTCACTTCACATTCACTTTTCACGCTTGTTAAGTGTATAATCATTACTTCACTCGACATCCACTTTCTAACTTGTTATCTGTATAATCATAACTTCACTTCACTTCCACTTTTCACGCTTGATACGTGGACAATCATTGATTCACTTCACTTTCGCTTTTCACGCTTGATACCTGGAATTTATACCGGTAAACTAAAATATTATTTTTACAAATATAAAAATATATTTACTCATAACAGCAGAAGAAAAAAGCATACTTACTTACTATATACGTACTAATACATTATATTGAAATTATAAACAGTCTCGATTTAGCTCCTAACGATAGTCACCCTAGTAGTCTCGTAGCATTGACCTGACGTCCCCTACTAAGATATAGAATAAAGAGTAGCTGTCGATAGGAGAGTGACTTCGGTCACCGCCGACTTATTATTTGCTCTGGCTGATAAGTTAAATTATTAAGCACAAGTAAATAAAGAAACGTATAATTCATTTATTGTTATTTATTATTATAAGTAATTGATGTAATAAATGAATAAATGTGTCTAGACTTATGCAGGTTAATGGCAATAGGTATAACACCTATTGTGCATGTCACTACTACAGATAATGTTATTTCAGTCTCGGTTAAATCAAACATCGAGGTAAAACTCCGTAGATGGAACAAGCAAGCATACACAGCCGTTGCCGATACCGCCCCACAACTTGCTGCATATCTACAGTCTACATCAGGGGTTCCCAAACTTATTTTGTCTACTGCCCACTTTGAGAATAAATTATTTTTTAGCTCCCCCATTTTTTCACCTACCAAACCACTATAACTTCAAATTAAATTAATTAATTATTGTGAGCCATATTAGCGGAAATTAATTGTAAACGAGAATTTTACTATATCTCGCAAAAGTTAACTTGAAACCTGAGCGCAGTAGGATGCCCTCATTTATTTTCTGGGTCTCTTACCGCCCCCCTTTAGGCCTGCAGCGCCCACAAGGGGGCGTTATCGCCCACTTTGGGAATGGCTGGTCTACAGCATCAAACAAACCAGTTTATCGATGACATTTGAATGTTAAGCAGATGCACGGCCACAAGTAATAGTTCGCGAGTCTTCGCGTATATAATATGTGGTGAGCCTATTGCCACACACCGGGCACAAATCCAGACTCAGCTACTACCCACAGATGACCCACTATTGGGCTTCTTCTTCAGCAACAGCTGTGGGAGGTCTAGGTCTACCACGCTGCTCCAATGCGGATTGGTGGAGGGGTTAGTGGCCAACCCAGTGTCGAATGTTCTCAAGCCACCCAAAGGTCTTCGACACGGATTAACGACTGTTTTTATTAATCAAGTACAATGATGAATGGGTTAATTGTTGGCTGAATGTGATCTTCGCCTTTGTAGACTCAAAGTCAATTTTTTTTACTACATTGTATTATCTGTGGTTCGCCCCTTCCCGCTTATGTTCTCGTACTGCAAACGTGTTTCTTATTGTAAATTTCTTTGATTATTATAACTAGTTGTACAAACCGGTAGTATTATTTTCCCACATTAATTATGTCACTTCCCACTTCTCTTCAGTCCGAACATAAAAAGTCGCGTTGGACTATCACGTTTTAGTCTAGCAAAGCTCAAGGAATCGATTAAGTAATTAATTACGAGGTAATTGGCAAATTTATATTGTAAGCTGGTCCAATTGAGTATAGATAAGAAATCTCTTCGGCCAACAAAGGAACAATGGGTCATTGTGGCGCTCGTCGCCTTCATCAATGTAACGAACCAGTTCCAGGTGGGAAAAACGACAGCTTAGCGTTGTTTCAAATTTTTTTCTCTAAGGAATCTTGCTAAACACAAGGCAGTTAATTAATAATCTTAATCCTTTTTTTTTTTTTTTTTTTCTCGCTGGAAAATCCTCATGGATACCCGACAGGCGCGGGGGGGCGCTGTGGGGTTATGCCGGACTCTTACCGGCTAAAAACCAGCGGTGTTCCTCCTCGCCGTCTTCCGGCGGAGCTGCGGGAACGCTTTCGCACACTTCCGCTGCTCCGCCGACGGTTGCCCGGGAATCGGGGCCCATCTTGTGGGGCGCTCATCTTGTGGCGCCACTCACCATTCAACCTGGCGTGCCGGAACACGGGACACGCCAGCCGTCTCGGGGGTCTCCTCCAACTGGGCGATGGTACCCCCCGGTTCCACCGCCCGGAGACCCACCTTATGGGGGAAGGCGGCGCTCATGCGCCAGGCGCCTCCGGCCCACTCTTTTACGGCGGATTGGGTTGGACAGAGGGTCGTCTTCCCTCACCCGCTCCGCCGCCTCCTTCTGCGCCATGACCGCCTCACAAAATTGGAGCACCGCCTTCCACGCTCTGTCGCTGCCGACCATGGCTCTCACGACGCCCGGCAGCGACAGGTCGCCCCCAATCACCGCCGCGAGACTCGCCCGCGGCTCCGCCCACTCAGGGCATTCCGCCAGCGTGTGCTCCGCTGTGTCCTCTGGACACCCACAGGCGTGGCACACGCCGGTCGGCTCCCGACCCGCCACGCTGCACAGGTACCTGCCGAAGCAACCGTGCCCCGTCAGGACCTGCACAGCGCGGAAGGTGAGGGCCCCGTGTCGGCGATCGACCCACCTTTCTAGGACGGGCCGAATCGCCTCCACCGTCCTTCTGCCGGCGGTCGGCTCCGCCAGCCTGTCCTTCCATTTCCGGAGGAGGACCTGGCGGTCGAGTTGCCTCTGCCGCCCGGCCTCCTCCGGCTGTGGCTCCACCTCATCGGCTCGTGCTGCTGCGCTGCGGCGCCAGTACACCGCCGAGAGCACCTCCGCGTCCAGGTCCCACGGTGGGGTCCCGGCCAGGACGCACGCCGCCTCGTACGAGACGGTGCGGTATCCTCTTACCACCCTGATCGCCATGACCCGTTGCGCTTGGCGCAGGAGAGTCCTATTTTGGGCGCTCAGGGTGTCCGCCCAGATCGGGGCCCCGTAGAGGGCCATCGACCGCACCACCCCGGCGTACAACCGCCGGCATGCGACTGTCGGCCCGCCCAGGTTCGGCAGCAGCCAGCTCAGAGCTCCGGCCGCTCGCAACAACCTGGGGGCCAACCGCCGGAAGTGCTCCCGGAAGTTCCAGCGGCTGTCGAGGACGACGCCCAACTGGGATCCTGCGGGAGGGGCGCGTCGGGCTCCGCGGAAACACAGAGCCTCTGACTTTTCCAGCGCCACCTCCAGCCCCAGCCGGCGGATTCGGGCCACCACTTGGGCCACTACGGCCGTCGCCAACAGGGCCGCCTCGCGGTACGTGGCGCCGCAGGACGTGACGAGGGTGTCGTCGGCGTAACACGTTACGTCGACCCCCCGCAGATTGGCGCCCCGCAGCACCCAGTCGTAGCCGATGTTCCACAGGAGTGGCCCGAGAACCGATCCCTGTGGAACACCGCACGTCATGACCCGGCGGCCCCACCCGTCGCGCGTCGGGTACACCACTTCCCTCTCGGAGAAGTAGTCGAAGAGGAGACGACGCAGGTAGTCGGGCACGCGATGATAGCCCAGCGCCGCCCCTATACAGCCCCAGGGGAGGGTGTTAAAGGCGTTGGCGATGTCTAGAGACACCGCCAAGACGTACTCTCCCCGGGACACCGCCTCCTCCGAGAGGTCCCTCACACGCGCGATGGCGTCGACCGTCGACCGGCCTCGGCGGAAACCAAACTGCCGGTCGCTCAGCCCCGGCCCAACCCGTTCGAGGTGCTCGACGAGGCGCGCGGAAATAATCCGCTCGAAGAGCTTGCTCACCTCGTCGAGCAACACTATGGGCCGGTATGACGAAGGCGAGTCCGCCGGGCGGCCCTCCTTGCGCAGCAACACGAGCCTGCCGACCTTCCACTTCCTCGGAAAGCGGCCACTCCGCATACAGGAGTCGAAGAGCTCGACCACCCTGGGCCCGAGGGCCTCCAAGGCGAGCACCCACACCATGCCGGGTACCCCGTCGGGGCCCGGTGCTGTGCTCTTGGCGCGGAGCCGCTGGACCGCGGCCTCCAGCTCCTCCTGGGACACCTCGGGTATCAAGGCGTCCGAGCCCTCCGACGCTACAGCCGCCATAGACGGAGGCGCCGAGTCGGCCCTCTCTGGGAAGAGAGTGGCGACGACGTTGGCAACCAACTCTGGTTGGAGACTCCGGGTTAGCGGAGGGGCCCAGGGGCGCAGCCGGCCACGCACCGTCTTGTACGGGCGCCCCCAGGGATCTCTATTCAGAGTCTCCAACCACTCTCCCCACGACTCGGACTTTACCTCCCGTATGGCGTTCTGCAATGAGATGCATCTCTCCCTGTATGCGGCGTAGAGGCGGCCTTCCTCGGCGTCCACCCGTCTTCGCCGCCTTCTGTAGTGGGTGTACTGGCGTCTGGCTGCAACGCACGCTTCGCGAAGCCGGCGCAGGTTCACCGACCACCAGTACACCCATCTGCGGGGCGGGAGCGGTCTGGCGCGCGACATACCGGCGTCGCACACCTGCACCATCGACTCGCTCAACCGCTCCGCTCGCCCGTCCACGTCGGCCGCCGGGCCCTCCGGCGCCGGCTGCCAAGCCTGGACGATGGACGCCTCAACGATGACGTCACCGTCCATGGTCTTGAGGGCCCAGCGCGGTCCTTCCCCACGCGGGGGTCGGCTCTGTGGAGCTCCAGGGTTAGCGGAGACCTCGAACCGGGTATACCGATGGTCCGAGAGCGTCTCCGCCTCCTCGAGCACCCTCCAGTTTCGGACACGGCGCGCAAGACATATCTTAATCCTATGTTAAATAATATAATAATCTTAATCCTATGTTAGTCTGAATGTTTACTTTTATAAAGAGCAAGCTCCCTGCCGCCCGAGACAACCTTTGAACAAAATTTGAATAGGGACTGAGATAGTTAGTCCAGTTAGCTGAGAGAGTTGATTAGAATGTGGTATGAGGACTGGGGACTGTTAGTGATAGTGTAGTAACTGTTAGTAAGAGTCTCATTCTAAGCCAGCCACAGATGTGTTGCTACCCTTGAGGACTAAGATGGTCGCCTCTAAAGCTTGAGGACTAAGATGGTCGCCTCTAAAGAAGTGTACGGAAACCACACCTTTCCAACGGACCACAATTGCTTTAAAAATAATGACTACACAGTAGAAATGGTACTAGGTACCGTGGCGGGCGGTGGTACTGCCCCGGGCGAACTCTATATGGAACAAAGTAGGTTTCATATATGTAACCTGTTGGAGTGTTGGATGTCCAACTGGTTTGAAGTTTGTAGATTGTTTTCGTTTCGCCTTTTTAGCCCAGTGGTGGCGAGGACTACGAAGCTAGAGATCTTGGTCTTTAAAACCTGACTGGAAAAGTACCTGATAGTTAGTACATAATCCCAGATCTACAGTATTAGGTCTTGGTCTTTAAAACCTGACTGGAAAAGTACCTGATAGTTAGTACATAATCCCAGATCTACAGTATTAGGTCTTGGTCTTTAAAACCTGACTGGAAAAGTACCTGATAGTTAGTACATAATCCCAGATCTACAGTATTAGGTCTTGGTCTTTAAAACCTGACTGGAAAAGTACCTGATAGTTAGTACATGATCCCAGATCTACAGTATTAGGCCTTGGTCTTTAAAACCTGACTGGAAAAGTACCTGATAATTAGTACATGATCCCAGATCTACAGTATTAGGTCTTGGTCTTTAAAACCTGACTGGAAAAGTACCTGATAATTAGTACATGATCCCAGATCTACAGTATTAGGTCTTGGTCTTTAAAACCTGACTGGAAAAGTACCTGATAGTTAGTACATGATCCCAGATCTGTAGTAGGTAGGTACCTATATATGTAATATGCTTGTGATTAAATTACTCACATTACCGAGCGAGCGCTTCACGATTTGCCTACATTTTTTCTCTCAGCATACATGGTCAATGTATTCAGGAGTGGTTCCGTAGTTTTGTTTCAATGGTCAAGGTTTTATTGAGTTTAATCCTATTGATGTTTGTTATTCAATCATGCAAAAACTACTTAACGGATTTGGATGAAACTTGACACATAGGTAGCCGATAACGTAGATTAGCACATAGGATACTTTTCATCTCGAATAGCACGCAAATATTGTTCGTATATGTACGAATATCCATATTCTGAAGTCGTATCGGTGAAACTCTTAAATTCTAACTCCGGAGCTTTATTTTTGCCTTGCCTGACATATTAATATATCGATCGACTGGTATTTCACACTCGACTGCCGGAACGAGTGATGGACTAACGGTATAAATCGCTCGCAACAGTCGATAGCAATGAGCCAGCACCTCCTAGACCAGGGGTCGCCAACTTGCGGCTCTTTGGATGTGAAAAAATTGTCATCAAAAATCTTTATTTATGCAATTACTATTTATTTTTGTCAAGAAAAAAATTTGTGGCTCTTTAAAACCTTTGAAATTTTGTAAATTGTAATTTTTAACTCTTCCGACCCAATAGGTTGCTGACACCTGGCCTAGGCGGTTCATAGCGCGCGCCTGCGGAACCCTAAAGCTGAGCAGAATAATCAGCGAACATACAATACTTACGTATGACGGTTGCTTGGTCAGTGCTTGCCCGGACCTGGCTCAGGTCTGACCAGTTCTCTAGTGCTTAGTTAATAGAAACATGGGGCGTGAGCTGGTGTTGGTTTGCCTCGCGTCCATTTTGTTTGAGGTAAATAAATCACTTTAATAAATATTTCAAGATGTGATATTTAAAATATCAAATAAATAAATAATAAACATCATTTACATCGTCACACGCGGCCATCTGACCCCCCAAAGTAGGCGCGAGCCTGTACTATGGGTGTCAGAGACTGATATACATACATAGATATTAATAAATACTTTATGCTTAAATAGACAATTAACATCAAGACACAGAACAAACACAAGTGTTCGCTCAAACGTTTGTCCTGAGTGGGATTCGCACCCACGACCCCTGTCGCAACAGGCAGGGTCCCTATCGTTGCGCCAACGGGCCAGTGCTCAAAAACTTTTTTGGAGAGAAACAATTCCCTAATTTGAAGCGCCTGCGTGCTGGTCTAGTGGTCCCGAGCGTGACTGCTGAGCTAGACGGTTCTGGGTTCAATTCCCGTGTCAATGTACAACCTATAATCACTACACCTTAGCAGCTTGCTTGTTACCAATGGTGGAAACAGTCGTTAAGCCTTGTCGAAGACCTTCGGGTGGCTTGAGAGCATTCGACACTGTGTTGGCCACTAACCCCTCCACCAAACGTAAGCTCTAGGCCTCCCGCAGCTGTGTCTGCGGGGGAGGCCCGTGCCCAGCAGTGGGACGTCTATGGGTTGTATTGTTGGTAAACAATGCAATCCACCGCAACTCTTTCTTTATCCCACTGTTCGGCTCTCTCTGAATGGGAGGGATTAGGCCTTAGTCTACCACGCTGGCCAAGTGCGGATTGGCAGTCTTCACATGCCTCCGAGAACATTATGAAGAACTCTCAGGCATGCAGGTTTCTTCGTGTGTCCTTCACTGTTACATAAGGTGACATTTACGAGTAGTTTCTTAATCGCACACATTGAGTTAAATAAACCTATAAGGGTTAGAAACTTGAAATTTTGCACAGGGGTTCCTTTTATAACGTAGGGGAGCACTAAGAAAGGATTTTTGAAATATCACCCCCTAAGGGGGTAAAACGGGGGTGCAAAGTTAGTATGAAACTTTGCCGTTTTTGAAGTCAAGTGGGCAACCTGAACGCGGCCGAAGCTGCGGGCGTCCACTAGTATAATATAAGATATTTTACTTCACACATCCTCATCAAGATGTGCTTAGCCTGTTAGAAGGCAGCGCACGATCATTCAAGGGCGACTGGTTTATGAGCGCGCGGTGTTTAGCTCTAGCTACGGAGCTTAATTAGCTTACTTCTTTGTCTACGTTATTTATATACCCAACAATACAATAGTTTCGTTTACATCTAGTAATAATATACAGCCTATGTCACTCAATGAAGATGCAGCTTTTTAATGGTGAAAGATTTTTTGAAATCGGTCCAGTAGTCTTTGTGTGAAAACATTACAAACAAAATTGTTTCCTCTTTATAATATTAGTATAGAAGTATAGATTTATTTATTCTTTATTGCTACACCAAAAAAATAAGATGTTACAATGGGCGGACTTAATGCATATTGCCCGGCAAGCAGTCAGTTGGGCTATAAAAATTTATTATGTTGACATTTTTCTCATCACAGCAATAAAGCAGAAATCCATATGACTAATATCCATACTTAATATTATAAATGTGAAAGTGTGTTTGTTTGTTTGTTTGTCCGGCAGACAGACCTTTCCTCCTCTCACGCGGCGCTGTACGCGCTCCTGCGCTGAGGGAATTCGGAATTAGGGGAGATCCCCTCTATCCGGGCAATTGCTCCAGGGGTAAACCCCGTCGGTGACTTCCCCGCTGTTGAGCGTGGGAGCCAGTCGATCGTCGCGCACGCGGTACGCGCGCGCGGTCCCACTAGCCATTAGTCGCTAATTCCCCCCAGATGGTCGGGGGGAAGAAGGTCCAACAGCTCTCTAGGGAGCGGTCGGCCTTCGGGGGGGCGCGCGTGCAGCGGCGCTATCCCCCTTAGATGAGGATGTGGCCCATTGTCGGCGCGGTTATACATAACACGCGCCAACCGGATCACAAACTCATCCAGCGACTCCAGCCTGCAGTCGCGCGCTATCACCGCGTTCCGGACGTAGCGCCCCGCTCCTGTGATTTCTCGCAGGGCGAGGTTTTGCTGGGCCTGAAGACGCTTGCGCTGCGTGGCCGCCGCCAGAGCATACCATGCTGGCGCCGCGTACGTAAGCCTAGATCGGATATAGCACTTGTATATGCCAAGTTTAGTGCGCAGTGGTAATCGGGATGTCAACACGGGCCGGAGCATCGCTCTCGCGGCTCGTGCCTGGCGGTGCGCATGCACCACCATGGCACTCATCGTGAGTTTACGATCCATGTGACATCCCAGATACCGAACGGTCTGCTGCCACGCTAGATCTTCTCCATGCAGACGCAGCGGCGTCGGCATTTTACGCTTCCGGCTGAAAAGTATTGGAACCGTCTTTCCGGCGTTGACGGCAATCCTCCACTTATACAGCCAGTCTGACAAGCGGTCAAGCAAGCGCTGCATTCTTCTGACCGCCAGTTCCGGATCGCGTGACGATGCGAAGAACGCGCTGTCGTCAGCGAACAAAGCGAGGACTACATCACGTTCCCACTCCGCGAGGTGCCCGTCGAGAGTGGGGATGTCGTTAGTGTAATACGCGTATAGGAGTGGCGCAAAACAGCTCCCCTGCGGCACGCCTGCGCGTATGGGACGGGGGGCAGAGGTGGTGTCCTCGACCGAAACAATGAACTCACGCCCCTCCAGATACGAAGCTATCAACCACACCAGCATCGCTGGCAAGGGCGACTCCAACAGCTTGTACAACAGGCCCGCGTGCCACACACGGTCAAATGCTTTCTCTATATCGAGAAAGACACCAACCGTGTGTCGCCCGCAGTTGGCCTCGAAAGCCAAGTGGTGGAGCACCCTTGTCAGCTGTAGTGTCGTCGAGTGACCGGCCCGAAACCCAAACTGCTCATCCCTCAATTGAAGGAATGGCCGAATGCGAAACAGTGCCAGCCTCTCGAACAACCTAGCCAGTGAGGACAGCAACGTGATGGGGCGGTAGTTAACCGGGTAACGTGGATCTTTACCCGGCTTCGGGAGAACAATTACCTTTCCCTCCTTCCACGCAGCCGGGAAGTGTCCCGTACGCAGGATGCCGTTATAGAGTCTAGTCAGACTGACTAGAGCCCTTTGGGGGAGCATGGTCAGCGCCATGTTCGAAACTCCATCAGTGCCTGGCGCTTTGCGTTTATGTAAACGCCTTGCGACCTTCCGAGCCTCCGAGGGCGAGATGAACTCGTATCCCTCGGGCTGCGGTGTCGGGCCACTGATGAAGTCCACTACACGCGTCTCCACACGCACGCAGTGTTCAGCCGCTGCAGCGGTGCAGACGGGGTTTGGAGCGAATTGCTCTTCCAGATGCTGTGCCTTGTGCTGAAAAGTGCCGGTCGCCCGCCCCATCGTAGAGCGGGCTAACGGCAGGCCTAGCGCGGGTAAGTGCACGGTTGAGGTGGTGGAGTGACGCTTCAGACTCGCTGGCCTGGTCGACTCTCGCCTCCCACGCGGTCCCGCGATCCTCCTCCACCGCAGCCGAGACCTTCGCAGCTTGGGCGTTCAGCCTACGCTTGACCCGGGGACAGCGTGTCTCCGCCCATAACTTATGAAGCCGCCTCTTCTTCCATTTCATCTCCTCGATATAGTGAGGCAAGGGTTCTCGCACCCACACACGAGGTTTTTCGGTCGTGGCCGCCGTCAAGGCCACTCGAATCTCATTCGTAATGGCCCGGGCAGCGGTCTCTATTCCTACCTGCGTGGTGAGTGGCTCACTATACCGGAAGTCGGTCAAGGCGGCTTGGTAAGCACGCCAGTCGGTTACCCGCGTCTGGCGAGGGAAGCTCGTACACTCTATCCCAAGGCCAAGCGTAACAAGTATGGGGAGGTGCTGCGTGTCGAGGTCATACAGCACCTCCACATTAACCGGGCAGTGTATGTTCTTACACAACACTATATCCAGGACGTCGGGAGAATGGCGGGGGTTAGACGGCAAGTGGGTGGGTGCTTCGGGCCCAAGCACCTCATACCCCTTGGCCTCCGCGTCGTCGAAGAGGCGGCGACCTACTGGCGTGACCACTCGGGAGCCCCAAGCGGTGTGTTTCGCATTGAGGTCCCCGGCTATCAG
Source organism: Carterocephalus palaemon (assembly GCA_944567765.1). Taxonomy (NCBI): domain Eukaryota; kingdom Metazoa; phylum Arthropoda; class Insecta; order Lepidoptera; family Hesperiidae; genus Carterocephalus; species Carterocephalus palaemon. The sequence goes on from OX155666.1 coordinate 373,670, forward strand.
GGTCGCGTCAGACGCACGCCTACTCGACATAATATTCTCAACGTCCTGCGGATAGAATTGGGGACCGGGAGGACGGTAGGCCGCAAACAGCCTAAGTTCTCGACCGGCCATACTCACTGCTGCGCCTATAGAGCGCAGACTAGTGAATTCCGGGAGAGGCAGCTCCTCGTGCACCACATCGCGACGGACAGCAATCGCTGTGCCTCGATAGGCTATGCCCGCGGGCGATGTCTCGTCGCGGCGGTACACGAAGTACCCGGGCAGCCGGTAAGACTCATTTGGACGGAATTTGGTTTCGCCCAGCAGCACGACGTGAACGTCTTGCTCCCGGACGAGTGACCTAAGGCTACGGACGTGGGGCGAGAGTCCCCCTGGGTTCCAGTATAGCAGTCTAAGTTGTACTACCATCTTGGTCCCCAAGGATACTCCGGACTAGTTCGCGGATTGCCCTCAGCAATCTCGGGTGCTTCACGAAGGCTTCACTGACGGTGGCCGCAGCCTCCGCCAGCGCCTCCGCCGAAGCAGTTATCCCCAAGACGGCCAAAGGCGCATCCGCGGGGCAGGGTGGGCGCGTATCGCGCCCTGGGATTGTGAGGGATACGGGTGGGTGCGGGGGAAGGAGAGTCACCGGCTCAGCCACCTTTGCCTTCTCAGGCTGTTTAGGCCCCCTATGGTGGGGTTCGACGGAAGGTCCCGCCACCGCGGCTTGTGACACCGTCGGCAGCGGGGGGAATGCTCTCAGGTCCTCAGGAGCGGGCACAGTGACGGCACCCGACTGTGGGGGGACTTGCGGCTTGGGAGGAGGCTGCTTACGGGGGCGCCGCCGGGTCCTCCTGCGGGACGGCTTAGATGCCGGTGGCACCGGGGCCTCCGGGGTGGACTCCGCCAGCGGATCCTCCTGTAGCTCAGCCTCCATTTCCAAGATCTCGAGCCGCTCCCGCTGGCCCGCCCGGCGTTGCGCCCTAGTAGGCCGTTGTGCTGGGCGGGCCGAAGCTGTGGCGCGAGCTGTGGCCTGCTGTGACGCTTGTCGCGTCGGTCGGCGCCTCATTGGCGGGTTTGCAGGTGCCATCAGGGAGGTCCCTGTGGCGGGTGCCGGTCGCTCCTCAGTCCTGTTGGGAGGGAGAGAACCCATTGTGGCGGGTTGGTCACGCCTAGCCAGCGAGCGCCGTCTCGAACGCCCTTCCGACGGCAGAGGGCGTTGCACCGCGTCACGCTGGGGGCCCGGTCTAGGTGCGGCCGGTATCGGTGGAGAAAGTTCAATTCCCCTAACTCGCGCCATCCGCTTAAGGTATTTGCACTCCTTGCTCATGGCGAGGTGCGCACCCTGGCAGTTGGCGCAATTGTAGGGGCCCTCCTTGGGTGTGGGGCAGTCCCCAACAGCGTGCGGCCCAGCGCAGCGGACACACATTATGGGGCGGTGGCAGTTGGCCGAGGAGTGGCCCACTGCTTGGCAGCGGTGGCACTGGTGGATTCCACCTCGACGGCCTTCCCAGCCCTCGACCACTACCCCGGGCATGTAAAGGAGCTCGTCCACCGCATATAAGCGTGCGAGCTCTGCCTGTGACAGGTGGTCCAGCTGCACGTGGAACACGGTGCCGGGCCTACCTTTCCTCGGCGGTATCGGCCGCACATAACGGACCGGGAACCCCTTGTCCATCAGAGCCTGAGTGACGTCACCCGGGTCCGTGTCCCGGGGGAGGCCCCGAACTGAGACCTTGGAAGGCCTGGCCTCCTTAAGGTCATAACAGAACCACGATACACCGGGTTCAGTCTTCTCTAGCTCAGTTAGGTACCGCTGTACGACGCGGTACTCTTCTACCGATTCAGGGCGGAAACGAACGCCCTGATTGAACGGCCTGGCGCTGGGTGCGCGACCTAATAACCCACGTAGGGCTGCGAAGTGCCTCGCCCAATTGGGCAGGCGCTCCGCCACAATGGGGGGGTAGCCCGCCTGCTCGCGAGCGCCCGGGCCCTCGTTGCCCACGCGCGCACTCGCAGTGGGATGTTGGGGTTGGGGCGGGTTTTGTGGGTGGGGGGGCACGGGAGTCGCCGCCACCACCGCGAACGAGGTGGAGGGGTCTGCATGCGCGGTCCCTACACTACCTACATTACTCCTATCCAATACGACGGATGTGCCCTTAGGGGCCGCCGGCACCGGTGAGACTGGGGGGGTGCGTAATGTCCCCTGAGGGGGGACCGCTGTGTCCCCTGGGGTTGACGATGGCGTCGGCGCCAGCACGACGTAACTGGTCTCATCCAGTGCCGGCGACTCCCGTTGGGAATGCTGGGGCGAGGGGGGGCCGGATGACAACGGGTGGCACACCCGCTTCCCCACGTGTTGTTCTCCTGTCTCTAACTCCTCGTCCGATGAGCTTCCATCTTGCACGGCGCGGATCTTGGCTGGGGGGCTGCGTCCATCGCCACTCGACACCCGTCGGGCCGCTTTCGCCGCTCGAGGGGCGGAGGGGGCGACGGGTCGCCACTCCAGGTCACTGCCGCTGGTCGCTCCTTCTTCGGTGCTGTCGTCACTATCGGTGGGGCCGGAGTCACTGAAACCTTCCTCCTCCGCCGCCATGGCCTCGGATGAAGTTCCAGCCTTTCCTGCCCGCTTGGGGTCCGCCGACGGCTCCACAAGATTTTCGGCGAAGCGAGTGGAGCCCGTGAGGATATCACGTTCCACCACCCGTTTCACGTCCCTCTTGCGCCTTCCGCGTCCCTTTTGGCCGGTGGGTGCAGGCTCCATCGATTTATTTTTATTTATTTTTTTTCCAACTGTATCTACCCACTTGGTCTGCCGGCGTCCCGGACTCGGAACTCAGAATCACCGGCACCAATGTGGGTAGTTGCCTTTTATTTTATTCCTTCTGCCCACCAGCCACCTCTGCCCTTTTATAATAAAAGGGACGGGTGGTGGTTTCACTGACGCACACTCACTACACGCACTCCACTCACTGTCACTTCACTCGATTAGCCTGACTTTTTTATTAAGCGCAATAAGTGTCTCAAGTGAGCTGAGTGCCCGCTTGAGCCCGGTCCGAACGCGACAGTAGCCGCGATCCAAGTGTTGTCCGGCTTTCACGTCGCAACGAAGCTATTATATGGTATGGTTTTTGTGTGTGGAGATAGTGAGGAGGGTGGAGAGTGACGTAGGCTGCTTTTTACCGCGGAGAAACATCCCCATGGGAAGATATCGATGTTTTGTTATTTGCTAGATATTTAGTTCCGGATGTTGTTAATAGATTTGAAAGTTCTGTATTTCACTAACAAATGATATCTACATGTAAAATAATTATGTCATAGGCAACTAATAAATTGAATTGAATTTTGAATTCGCGCTGGATAAATTGTTGTTTTGGTTTAAAATTAATATGGTAAAGGAATAAGACATACGCTTTGATTTTGGCTTTCAAAGCTCCAGTAAGTCAATTTACACTTTAATAGCGGTCAGCATTACCTCTGGTTCCTATAATCGTGGAACTGTCATTATTTATCCACCACAAATATGATAGACAACTCATTGTTAATTCCCTTTGACCAAGATTCAAGTTTGCAAGATTCCAGGACATACATACCTACCTACATACATAGATACATACATACATACGAGTGAAGTTAAATAAAAGCTTTTAATAATAATAAAAAATGGAACTAATACTACTTACCTATAATAATACAAAAGAAATATTGGTATAGCAAAACACGTCAGGCAAAGTTAACAGAATTTAATGTGTATCGAATAATTTGGACGAATGGACGTTCCACAGATTTTTGTGTTTTTTCAGAGATGAAACTTGTATTGCAGAAGTGCCAAAACTCTGTCAATCATAAACATACCTTTAGCAATGTCCGCGATGATCCACACGCATCATGTTTCGTTGTCCGACCGCAGGCTTGCAGCGCGGGGTCTGCACCGACCATCAGGCTCAACGATGGGCGGGACATGCCCGGCTTCGGGCTAGGCACGTGGCTTGGCTTCCTGACGGACGTGAGTATTACCACACGGGTCCAGATGTGGACCCGGTCATTTGGAAGGCTTGCGTGGGGACACAGGTCCAACACGTAGAGGCCCCTTCGAGACATTTAATGAGTTGTGATGTGGCACACGTGGCGGATACCACCCTCGATCGACTGCACCATCAATTGGTACACCCGAAGGTGGGCCCCGCCAGATGTACAGGAACTATTGCAAAGGAATGGAAACTATATTGGGTCTATTGTGGTGGATTTAGAGGGACTGATACATGGGCTATGGAGAACTATGACACCTGCCATTCAGATCGTTACAAACCTAAAAAGCGGCTGGTGGTGACTCGCCACTCATTGTATGGGCTACCCAAACATGCCGACGCGCTGGACGGCAAAGGCGGCAACATGTTCGCGAGTGGCTCAGGGTGTAGAGAGGTGTACCGCGCTTTAAATGAGGTGGTTTTACCCACTCTACCAACCCGCGACTTACGCAAGTTTCACTTCCACCCTGCGAGCATATAGCTCTAACGCCCCACTCTGGACGGCCGGTTAAGGCAAGCCAGAGGTGAGACTCCAGCGGGAGTCTCCGGGGAACTCGGGTCCGTGGGGTCGCTACTCCCCAACAGCTCGCCCGCCACAAGCTGCACCTGCGGCCTTATTATATTTATTATTATTTAACACTGCAGGGCCAGTCCCTGGCGTCAGCGAAGGACGAGTCTGTCCGCAAGGCGGTAGAGGCGGCCATCGACGCGGGCTACCGGCACATCGACACTGCCGCCATCTACAAGACCGAGGACCAGGTAAACTCTGAAAGTAACTGTATTAATAAGCAGATCAAATCTTCTAAGTCTATATATGTAAGTATATTAAAAGAGAAGGTGACTGACTGACTGACTGACTGACTGACTGACTGACTGACTGACTGACTGACTGACTGACTGACATATCAACGCAGGGCTTAAACTATATTACTAACTAATTATAACGTAGGGGAGCACTAAGAAAGGCTTTTTGAAAATTCACCCCCTAAGGGGGTAAAACGGGGGTGCAAAGTTAGTATGAAACTGCCGTTTTTGAAGTTAGTGAATGTCTAATTCCACGCGAGCGAAGCTGCGGGCGTCCACTAGTGGGTAATAATTTAAGTCTTGGTCTACGTCGGTCACAGTTGGTGGCGGCGGATGGTTGCAGCATGCCCCTTCGCTACTTTATACCTGTCCATACAACATTTATAAGGGGAACTGTGTTGCAGGTCGGCCGCGCGGTGAACAACAAGCTCGCTGAAGGCAAGGTCAAAAGGGAAGACCTTTTCATCACGACCAAGGTAATACTAGGATAACTAAGGATACTAAATCTATACAAGCCACCTGGGCATAGGCGGTGCAAAAAAGAGTGCAATATACGTCGCAGAACATCTTTCTCCGGAGAACAAGAGCTTACATGCTGCCACAAGAAAGAGGGCTCGAGAGCTGAGCTACAAATACGTTTGGGTTCGAGATAGCAGAATATACATGCGCAAAAACGATGAATCGAACTATGTACATGTCAAAAGTATAGACCTTCTCAATCGTTTGTCATAATGACGCTAAATTTACCTTACTGTTACTAAAGGGCACGTTTAAATGTTACTATCAAAATGTTAGAGGGTTGAATACAAAAACTATTGATGTTTTTAACAATGTTGTGTGTAGTAATTACGATCTGATAGTATTGACAGAGACTTGGTTGACCAGCAGTGTTTGTAATAATGAGTTATTTGACGACAGGTACATGGTATACAGACGTGATCGGGAAAACACCGGATTCCACCACGGAAAAATGGGTGGCGGTGTTCTCATAGCCGTCTCTAAACGGTTTAAGTCTTCTCGCTTGAGTTCTCTAGAATCAGACTGTGAGGATGTATGGGTAAAAGTTGATGTATGTGACAACTTGAACAATGCGGTTTCATTATATATATGTGGTGTATATATACCTCCTCCTGTTAAAAAACATATCCTAGAGCATTTTATCAATAATTCCAATCGCGCTCTTGAAAATTTGAATGGAAACATCATGGTCTTTGGTGATTTTAATCTGAGCAGTCTTTGTTGGAATAAGTCTAGTGACCACATACTTAAACCTGTAGCGTCAAATAGTTTATATAATAGCATGCTCATTGATTTCATGTCTCTCAACAATCTAGCTCAACATAATTCTTGTTTGAATAATAAGAACAAACTGTTGGATCTCGTAATGAGCACAATGAATGTCACTTACGTAAGTGTGTGTGCCGACCCATTATCTGTGATTGATCCTTTGCATCCTCCTATCGAATTTTATTTTGAACTCGAAAGTCATAAACACCTCCAGCCGAACGACGAACCCAGATTTTTATTTTTTAAAGCTGATTATAGTAAAATTTTAGATGAACTCAACAGTATACCCTGGAAGAAGGATTTATCATCTTGCACTGGTGTGGACGATATGGTTGCATACTTTTATAAAATCCTTCGCTCTGTAATTACTAAACATGTACCAAAATCCCAGCCTCGCAACAACAAAAACTACCCAATTTGGTTTTCCAAATCATTAATTAAAGCTATCCAAGAAAAGTTTAAATATAGAACCAAATACCGCAAGTATTGCAACCCTCGCGATCTATTAACGTTTGAGTTCCTAAGAGACAGATGTGCAAAAATGCTTAGCATCAATTATAAAATTTATATACAACGTTTAGAAAATTCTCTTAAGTCCAATCCGAAATTGCTGTGGAGCTTTATTAAGCATAAAAGAGGTGGCAGAAGCACATATCCTGCTCATATGTTTTCTGGCACAAAATCTGCATCCACAGGCTCTGATGTTTGTGATCTCTTTGCAGAACAGTTTTCTTCAGTCTACAACACGAATAAATTGCCCATTCCTGACGAGTCTTTTACACCTCCTGCTTCTAACATTTTAATTAATATCTCAGTTACAGTGCGATACCTTGAATCTCAAATGGCGTAATCACCATTTTGGCCAAAATGACTTTTGAATGCTGTCTTACTGCGTTTTTTTTTCTCTATCGATCTGTCCAATCAGAGTTTTAAAATTCGCAAAAAAGTGGTGATTACAGCCCACGTGTTTTTCGTCGATGAACAAGAATTTTCTAATTGTTTAGTCGTAAATACCTTTAAAAAAATAATTTTTAAGATTTCGGTCGATACACCAGTTAAAATTATAATGATGTGAAAAATACTGATTATCGAGTTAGGCGTATAGGACTCATAAGTTTAACTATGGCGTTTACGACTCAAGTTACTTTAAGAATTTAAAATAAAATAAATAATTTTAGGGGGTATTAACCTTCTTGCATTTAATTTGGCGTTTACGACCCATGGATTTTTAAAAATATGTTTTTTACTTTTGTCGTATCAAATCAACCATGTTATATATGAAATGTTAGGCCAAAAAAATCTGTATTATAAAATGAATTGACTCTTACGCCCCATCATTTTTAAAAATAATATTTCACGAAGAGTATCTTCGTTTGCCTTCAGATAAAAAGGTACCTACTAATCGACTTATTAGCAGAAACCGATGAAGAGGACGAAGAAGGTGAATATGAAGAAAACTCAGTTTAATTCTTTAAACGTTTTCCTTTCATGTTAGTTCATGTTGACGATAATTTAGGTCTGTGATTTATAATTAAACTCATTAAATTCTAGTTAGAATAGTGAAATTGACGTGTTTTATTTCTTTTGGCCAATACTACTCGTATTGAAGATTGTTTAGTTGCAGGAAAAACCTAAAAGATAAACGAAGTGTTCCGTGCCGTGCTGGTTGACACACTTATAGCTAGTACGAGTACCGAGTAAATTATATTTTATTTTTCAAATTACCGACCATAAGCTGTTGTTTATTCTTATTAACTAGGCATAAGTTTAACATAAATATAAATTTATCAACTCAAAACTTATCTTTACTTTATACTTTGTGCACACAACAAGTGAACATGTTAATTTATATTCTCATTCAGTGAAATGTTATTTCTTTTGAGAATAAAGTTTCTTCGACCACAAGTGGCAGGAGTGTTGCTAGCGCCTAAATCTTATACAGATCTTAGATCCTAGCTATAACATTTTAAAACGTTCGTTTTATTTCTTTACACACTAGAAGACTATCTAGAATCTAGGCGCTAAGCAAGGCTCCTGTCAGTGCCTTAGTGAGTACCTAGCCTTAGTTCATGCGAAGTATAATATTATTATGTCTATCCTAATCTAAAAACAAAACAGAATTATACATACACAATAATTTTAGTTTGAACTGCAAACCAAAATTATTGTGTTTGGATAATTGAAGTAATAAAATCTATTTCATTGTTGCACTTGCTATTAATTTTGTAATAATCAAATTACCTAATTTGTCTCTTTTCTTGCATCTTCCTTCCTTCCTTGTTTTTTATAAGTCAATTAGGCTGTTACACCCTGTTACACCGTAACTTTTTACAGAACAGCCTTTTTTTTGGGTCGTAAACTCCAAGTTATCAAAATTTTTTTGGCGTAATCACAAATCATTTTTGCATATATTGGTTGAATTTTTAATACCGTATTACTGTGTTATAAAGCTCCCTATATAAGTTAATTACATCCAATTTTCATTTAAATAGCATTATTAATTGAAAAGATATGAATTTTAATCTAAGATTTTTTTTTTGTTTCGGCTCTCCTGAAAAATGACGATTTGGTGATTACGCCATTTGAGATTCAAGGTATCGAGTGGACCAAGTCTATAGGGTATTAAAAAGACTTGATCCTACGAAAGGCGCAGGATCAGACGGAATACCTTCGATCTTTGCCGTCAGATGTGCCAGCGCTCTTGCATTGCCACTTAATCTTATAATTAACAGGTCCCTTTCCACTGGTACATTTCCTACAGTCTGGAAGGATGCTCTAGTTATACCCCTGCACAAAGGCGGAGATTCAGGTTCTGTAAAAAACTATAGACCTATTTCACTTATAACTGTCTTTGCTAAGGTTTTTGAAAAACTTATATGCCCCATACTTACTTGGCACATAAAACAGCTCATCACACCGGAACAGCATGGGTTTATGAAAGGACGTTCCACAACTACCAACTTAATATCGTTTGTCCAAGACTTGGCTATGGGTGTTGATCAAGGACTAGCATTTGATGCAATATACACCGACTTTAGTAAGGCCTTTGACACAGTACACCATGATATTTTGCTACATAAACTATCAACACTTGGAATAGCTGGTAATTTTCTAAAATGGTTTAGATCTTATCTCACGAATAGACAGTCAGTAATAGTAGCTGGGGGATTTAAATCTAAGCCTTATACTGCTCTCTCTGGAGTTCCACAAGGTTCTCATCTAGGGCCGTTACTCTTCAACGTTTTCATTAACGACATTGGCAAGTGCTTTCAAAACTCCAAATTTTACATGTTCGCGGATGATTTAAAATTTTTCAGAACAGTAAATTCGGATCAGGACGCCTTGTTGTTGCAAAGGGACCTGGATAATCTTGTATTGTGGTGCTACTCAAATGGCATGAAATTAAATGCTGAAAAATGCAATGTAGTACGCTTTACCAGGAAAAAGACGGCTCTAAGCAGATCTTATTGTGTTGATGGCGGGTCTCTGAATGAAGTTGATCACATAAGAGATCTGGGTGTCATTCTTGATAGTAAATTAAGATTTAATTTACATATTGATAGCATAACAAAAAAAGCGTTTAAAATTCTGGGGTTTGTTCTACGTAATTGTAGAGAATTAAAAAATCCAAGCACCAAAATTGCAATCTTCACAGCTTTAGTGCGGAGTGGCTTGGAATATTGTAGTGTTATCTGGAACCCATACTATGATATATACAAGAAACGTATCGAAAGTGTACAGAAGCGGTTCCTGTGGCACTTATCATACAGCTGTTATTTAGCAAAAGCTTTGCCAAACTATGATAACCGTCTAGAGTATTTTCACATGAAATCGCTTCTACACCGTAGAAGTCTTCTTGATATGGTGTTTTTGTATAAATTGATAAACGGCCACTTTGACTCTCCTGACCTTTTGTCCCAAATACACATTTTATCGCGGTGGAAAAAACAAAGATTTAAGAAATATACCCCATTTGTCGCGAAAAGTGCGCGTTCTAACCTAGGATTTTATGCTCCCCTTAACAGAATAGCAAGGCACTACAATGATCTTCACAATAAAAATCTAGGCAATAGTTGTGGTAGTCATTCGGATGGAGGAGTGTCAGGCACTAATCCAAAAACTAAAACATCAGAAAAACATACAACAATAGATATTTTCTCAAACAGCTTGTTCTCCTTCAAAAAATCGTTATCTATGCTATGATAAATTATAGAAAAACGCATGCATGAATAATTGTTTTAATTTTAATTTTACTCAAGAAAATTTTTTACTCAATTTTTAACCTATTTTTGTATTGTCTTTATTTACTTTTGCTTTGATATTAAAAATTATTTCTGTTTTGTATCGCACTTAATGTACTTTTTCTCCAAATTGTAATATTTGTATTTTTTAAATTGTATCTAAGTATTGTATGGTATGTGTTGCTCATGTTTACAGTGTTGTTTGCGCCTATAATTGAGGTGACACTTAAATTGTTTTTATTTTGGATGTATAATTTCATAGTTTTACATGGTGTTCGCTTTGTTGGCGCAACTTATTAAATAAATAAATAAATAAATAAATAAATAAATACTTACTACTAATATTATAAAGAGGAAACATTTGTTTGTAATGTTTTCACACAAAAACTACTGGACCGATTTCAAAAATTCTTTCACCAATACATAGCTGCATCTTCACTGAGTGGCATAGGCTATATAATATTACTAGGTGTAAACGAAACTATTGTTATGTCTAATTCCACGCGAGCGAAGAGCTGCGGGCGTCCACTAGTAGAATATAATTCAATGGAACGATAAGGACAAAAGGGGGCCTTAATGCTTAAGGGCACACCAGTCGACCGTCACTTTTGAAGAATAGGTTTTTACCAAAAATATTGCCGTCGCGCTGACCCCCAACCTTACCCCTTAGCGTGCGATAGAGAGAAGTGCAGTCTCGAACTGATTTTACCTACGTAAAATTAAGAAAATCGTCCTTTCGTAATCCCCTGTTTCCTCCTCGAAATCTAGACCGATTTCAATATTTCTTTCAGTTAAAATGTAGAACAGGGTCTAAGCTATGCCCGTACGTTTTGCTTTTTTGGGATATGTTAGTAATTACCAGTTTGCTTGATGTTTGAAAATGTATGTAAAAAAAGTCGAATTTTTTGATTTTAAAAGATTTTTTTTCTCTTCTATTAAGCAAATTATGAAAAAAAAACAAAACGTACAGGCATGGCAGAGGTACGTATATATCGTATGGTATTTTTTTTTATTCTGTAACTTCTTTATCCTAGGAGGAAACAGGGGACTACGTTTGTATGGAAAAAGTGTCGACTCATATCCCCTTAAAGATGCGCGGAGTATTCTATTCGGTGACGCCGTAAAGGTCGGTATGACCATACAGTAAAAGTCCATTGGAAATAAAACGGAGCATTCTCTGGAAATCAACCTTTGGGCAGGAGACAAACGAATAATACTGATTAATAAAAACTTAATATAATAATTAGATGAAAACTTTAATTAAATATTTAATACTTTAAATACTTAATCACGGATTATATTACTTTAATTACTTAAATAAAAACTTGCGATTAAATAAAACTTAGTAAATTAAATATGTAAGTATCTTCATCAAATCACATAGTCGTATCGTAGACGAACGAGGATTTGTTGCATACTCGTAGTTCATCGAGTTAGAACTGAAATGGCAATGGGCAGGCCACGTCGCTCGCAAGACCGACAACCGATGGGTAAGAGAGGTCCTCGAGTGGAGGCCACGACTTGGGAAGCATAGCACAGGCCGCGCCCCGACTAGGTGGACTGATGTCCTGAAAAAGACAGCGGGTAACTGCTGGATTCAAAAGGCAGACCGAGAGGATATTGGCACCCTTTGTGGGACGCCTATGTCCAGCAGTGGACTTCGAAAGGCTTATTGATGGATTGATGAAGTATCTACAGAACTATGAACAGCTTATTTTAAAATTTAAAACGAATTCGAGATCATCATATTCTATCCCTTTCACGTTGTGTCTAGAATGCGTCGTATTTGAATTAGGAACGTAAGATTCCAAAGTAGTTCCACGGACACCCACAGAGTAGTGCACGCAAAGAGCTTCCACTACTGTAAGGTCATAACCACGTCGATACAGTACAGTGTATGTTAAGTAGTTGGAGCCATTGTTCTAGCGGGAGAGAGGAAAGATCTTCTGGTGTGGGCAATTTCTTTATTTAGGTGCTTACAATATTCACAGAAGGACAGCCATGTTCTTAATTCTATTTAATTTAGAAATAAATGATGTCAATGCCTTTGTATTTCCTTCCAGCTGTGGAACGACAAGCACGCGCCAGAGCAGGTGGTGCCGGCGCTGCAGCAGTCCCTCCGCGAGCTGCAGCTGGACTACGTAGACCTGTACCTCATCCACTGGCCCATGGCGCAGTTCGTAAGTCATCGGTCAAGTCTGTTCCACTCATAACCACTTTGTAATTGGAAATCGATTATAGTCACTATGTGTGACCACACACATAGTGACTATAATCGATTTCCTTAGTTTTTTTAAAGTTTAGTTTTTGTTTTTGTTAAATGACAGAATGGCACAATTAAAAATATTTATCAGTCTACTAAATTCTGTCTGCAAAAATAACCCGGAACTTACTAGGGACACGGACTACATTACTAAATCACGCACGGGCACGGGTCTCCCTCACAGACAGCTGCGGGAGGTCTAGAGTATACTCTACCACGCTGCTCCAATGTTGATTGATAGTGGCCAAACCAGTGTCATATGTTCTCAAGCCACCCGAAGGTCTTAACGACTGTTTCCACCATTGAACAACCGAGACTGACGGCTTTACGTGCCCTCCGAAGCACGGTGGCGTTCATGAAATTTTGCCACTAGCGGTCACCCATCCACAAACCGATCGCGCTCTTCGTTGCTTAACTCTTTCGATCACATTGAATCGACGCGAGCCATTGGCCAAGCCAAGTTATACAGTTGATATTCGCAATGTTGGTTTCGCAATTCACACTACTCCCCGCATGTCGCTAGTATCGCGTGTGCGTGATAACTTTATTCGGCGATAGATGGCGTGCAGCAAGTATTGCGCAGAGTTTGAACAAAACAAACGCGAGAACCATACCATACTACGCAGTTCCTATATTCGACAATAGATAGCGCGCACGTACATTAAATCTAACTAAAGGCTAAAAAATTAAAAATCGGCTATGTGCGTGTCGCACTTTTGGGTTTTATCATTAAGTATGTTTTATACAAACATGTACTAGCTGCCCATGATGAAAACAACCAAAAACCGTCTTCAAAACTAAACTAAGAAATAATATCTTGTGTATCAGTGTATCCATGTAGTAGTATGAAGCACGCTAGCGACCGTAATTGCTAAGTAATATACGACGTACAACCCTTTGTTTCTCCCACTGTTGGGCACGGGTCTTTCTTGGAATGGCAGGGGTTAAGCCATAGTCCACCACGCTGCCTAAGTGCGGATCTCTGCGGAGATCTGCCAAACATTATGGCAAACTCTCAGGCATTGAACGAATGAATTATGAATGTATGAATGAATGAATGCATGCATGTGTAGGGTTTGTGGTGACCTGGTGACCGATGGGATTTTGATCACTCAAGGTGGAGTAGGTAATGCGTCCGGCGCACGTCCGGACTCGCTCGCAGCTAGCGCGTTACTCCCCGGTCGACGGATCGGGCGCATACACTACAGTATGAATGAATGAAAGAATGAATATAAATTTGAATGACTATAAATTTGAATGACTACAAATTTGAATGACTATAAATTTGAATGACTTTAAATTTGAATGATTATAAATTTGAATGACTATAAATTTGAATGACTATAAATGTATTTCCTACGTGTGGTCCGCAGTCCAACGGCACGGAGCAGGACATAGACTACGTGGACACGTGGCGCGGCATGCTGGAGGCGAAGCGCCAGGGCCTCGCGCGCTCCGTCGGCGTCTCCAACTTCAACCGGGGCATGCTGGAGAGGCTCGCCAGCGAGACCGGGGTGACGCCCGCCGTGCTGCAGATTGAGGTTTGAGGCCACGAGCGGGACATAGGCTACTTGGAGACGTGGCGCGGCATGCTGGAGGCGAAGCGCCAGGGCCTCGCGCGCTCCGTCGGCGTCTCTATAGGTCTATCCTATAGGTCTCTAACTTCGCCCGGGGCAGTACCACCGCCCGTTATGGTACCATTTCACCAGTACCGGTAGTACCATTTCTGCCGTGTAATAATTGTTTTTAGAGCAATTATGGTCTGGTTGGTAAAGTGTGGTTTCCGGTTACACTTCTTTAGAGGCGACCATCTTAGTCCTCAAGGGTAGAAGCACATCTGTGACTGACTTGGAACGAGACTCCTACTAACAAGTACTAACTGGACTATTACTAACACCAACTAACAGGTCTAACTTTCACTAACAGTCCCCAGTCCTCATACCCACTAACGAAATGACCAACTAATGTTCTAATTACTTTCTCAGCTAACTGGACTAACCATCCCAGTCCCTAATTGAGTCTTGTTAAAAGTCAGTCACAGTTGTCATGGGCGGCAGCGGATGGGTGGTGCTGCAAGCTCGTTTGCTATCTTGTATCCATGAAAATAAATAAGAATGAGTACCTATAAGATGACGGGCCCGTTGGCGCAAACGGTAGTGACCCTGTCTGTTGGCAGGGGTCGTGAGTTCGAATCCCACCCAGGACAAATATTCGTACGACGAATACTTGTATTTGTTCTGTGTCTGGATGTTAATATTATCTAATATGGTATGTAATTAATACTGTTAACACGTTAACTGCGAAGCGAGGCCTAAATCACCCCTGATGCAACTTCCCTGTGGTGCGGCAAGCAAAACAGTGAATTTCTCTGTGGTGCGAATGGCATAACTTTGGTTTGGTTCAGTGTAGGAAAGAGATAATTATATATTTGAGATCACTAATGGTTCCCGGACTCGGTGGTGTACCTACCTTGGTACCGGATGTCTTAGGCCTCGTGCCGCACTGAATTAATATAATTTTAATGCAGTGCGGAACGAGGCTAAAACGTCCCATACGACCCAAACGACCAGTGTTGTGCATCACGTCGATTGGAGAGCACGTCCTTTAAAACACTCATAAATAAGTACAACATATATATTGAGATTTTTATAAAAAAGTATATTGATACTTATTTTTTAATGTTAATTCAAGTTCTAATAATTGTATTTTTAAAGCCCGAGGCAGAATAAATAGGACAGTTTCTTTTCTACTTCTGGTTGCCTTTTTTTTCTATTCTGTGAACCGCATTAAGATTTTCATATACAAATAGAAAGATAAACCTTATGCATAAACCGTAATCCATTATTTTCCAATAATAAGTCTGTAATAGGTGCCTCTTAATGGTATAGAATGGAACGCTTCGTGCGCGAGTCCGACTCGCACTTGGCCGGTTTTTTTTTCTTTATGGCGCCTTCAAGCACAATTTAGATTATTTAAAAAAAAATGTATCCTTTGATAGCTTTGTGTTGTTTTGCCAGGTTTTGCCCTTAAAACGATCTAATGAGATATAATTGATCAAAATCGGTCAAGTCGTTGCGTAGTTAAGACAGTTTAAAAACGTCGATATTATTTTTCCCATCACTAATCGCAGCGAAAATTTGCCCTATTTCAGTGCGTTACGAGGTGTATAAGATCCCATATTTTGTTTTGCTAATAATTCCTAAACTAGCCATCAGATCCCGGGGCGACGGTGGATTAGGGTTCATCAATTCACTGTCTATATCAATAAGGACCGAAATTCTCATTTATCTTTGATTTCGCGCCAGAAAATGGATTTTAGTCTGTAAAAGGAGGTGGGGTCTAATAGACCGCGTGTCGCCCTAACGTCTGGTCACGGTACGGGCCGATTATACCTCGTGCCGCAGGAACGGAAAGTATGCAAAAATTGGTGCCGCAGCGAACGTGTTAAAAGCTTTTTATAACTTTTTATTTTATTTTCGTGCATTGTCATCGGAACCAAATATGTGTGCCGAATTTCATCATTACTCTATGGTGGAAGTGGGTGAAATATTGATTGCATGATTCCAGGACATACATTATGTATGTATGTCCTGGAATCATGCAGAGTGAAGTTAAATAAAAGCTTTTAAATATCTATGTATGTATATTAGTCTCTGACACCCATAGTACAGGCTCGCACCTACTTTGGGGTCAGATGGCCGCGTGTGAGAATGTCCAAGATATTTAAAGTGCTCTTCTACTATTTTAACATTTTGTTGGAGAGTTGGAGAGTCTGCAGGCGACAATCTTAGTCCTCAAGGCTATGACAGACTTGAAACGACACTCATGGGTCGCGTTCACTGGTCGTATCTACCCATTGGGGACCATACAAGCGTGAATATCCTCATGTTTACTATCCAGGTGAACCTGAACCTGCAGCAGCCGCTGCTGCGCGAGTACTGCAAGCAGCAGGGCATCGCTGTCATGGCGTACACGCCGTTCGGCTCGCTGTTCAAGGGGTCCACGGCACCCCCGCCGCGCGCCGACGACCCCACGCTCATCAGCATCGCGGAAAAACACAACAAGACTGTCGGCCAAATCGTGCTTAGATATCTGGTGAGTATTGAGGTGTCTTCGCTGCTTCGGAGGGCACGTTAAGCGGTCCCGGTTGTTTTTAATGGTGGAAACAGTCGCTAAGCCTTGTCGAAGACCTTCGGGTGGCTTGAGAACTTTCGTCACTGGGTTGGCCACTAACCCCTCCACTAATCCGCAGCGTGGTGGAGTGTGCTCTATACCTCCCGCAGCTATGTCTGTGGGGAGACCCGTGCCCAGCAGCGGGACGTGTATGGGTCGCGGCGAATGCACTGAATTATTTACTAAATGTCGAAATGTAGTGTTGTCTAAGTACAATCTTGGATCTGTTCAGGAAATTTGCATGCCTAAAACTTGTCACCAGGTGGAGTTGGAAGTAGTCCCGATCCCGAAGACGGTGACGCCGTCCCGAGTGTTGGAAAACTTTAGCATCTTCGACTTCCAGCTGTCGGACGATGAGCGCGCGGCGCTGCGCGGCTTCGACAAGGGTTATCGAACCATCGACATCAAGTTCTGGTCGCATTACAAGTATTATCCCTTCGAGAAGGCCGTCAACAGAAGATGAATAACAAGCGATATACATACATATATAATATATCTTATTGATATTTTGTAATATTATTATGTGTTTTCATTTCCACGGCCCATTCCCATAGTTAGAAAGAAAGAAAGAAAGAAAATCTTTAGTCCCAAGGGTACAAATACAATAAAAGAAGAAATAATTAAACAAAAGAAAAATATAAGTCTAAGTTACAAAGAGACCAAAGATTTAAGTCAATCGCTGCGACTAGGACAGTGTCCCCCACAGACACAGCAGCGGGAGGTCTAGAGCATACTCCACGCTGCTCTAATGAAGATTGCTGGGGGGCCAACCCAGTGTCGAATGTTCTCAAGCCACCCGAAGGTCTTCGACAAGGCCTAACGACTGTTTCCAGCATAGAAAACAACCGGGACCGACGAAGCACGGTAGCGTCCATGAAATTTTTCCAATAAAGGTCACCCATTCACAAACTGACCGCGCCCGTCGTTGCTAAACTCTTTCGATCACATTGAATTGACGCGAGCCATTGGCACATAATAATAGTACAAGTACCATTGGGCTATGGACGCTACTTGTTTCATTGGGCTATGGACGCTACATTACTATACTACTTATAACTATTTAAGTATTACTTATTTTTTGGATTTGATTTCGGAATGGCCGACTAGGTATGTTGTAGCGATTTGGCTGCCACTGCTAACATCGTTTCACTTACACCATCCTTAAATATAAGTAGTCAAAGTCAAAGTCAAGTCAAAGTCAAATAATTTATTTCGCTATGAGGTGATTAGACACGCTTAACGAAAGTCTAGGTACCTAACTAAAAACTACTTAAACTACTAACTGATCTATATAAGGCAAAGGATTAGCTATTGATTATTGAATGAATAGCTAATCCTACACAGGTGTCTAACTTGCCTTAAGATAAATTTACAATAATTACCTACCACTAAGCTAAGCTCTAAGTCACAGTAGGTATAAAACATTCAAATAAGTAAATAGATTCAGTTGATAATTCATGAACAGTCTGCACATGCCTTTGCGCAATCAACCCTCTATCTCAAATGGCTATATTTTGAATCAGATATTTTCAGCCAACAAAACTGTATCTGCTCGTGAATGCCTCCCTCGTATCTGAATAGTAGTTACATAACAAAAGTAAATAACATTTTATCTCGATGTGACTTTTCAGAGGATTTTCCCCTTTCGTACAGTTTGGAACCAAAGTCGACTTAAAGTCCAGTCTTTAAGGCTTGAAATTCAACAATTGTCTGCGTCAGAATCCACTGGCGCCACCCAGACATCGCTACGCCAACGAAAAATATCAATCAGTAATGATTTAGATTCTTACACAACCAAAATACACTCTACACTTCCCACAGAGAGACGAAATTCGTTTATTTGCAACAAAAGTGCTCGCAGCGAGTCAATACGGAAAATACGGCAATACTGCCAAAGAACGATACGACAGTCTGATGTCGCGGTGAAAGTCTTGGCGCCAGAAAGACCGACGCCATGTTGTCGCGGAGTTTTCGGCGGGCTGGCAAAGGCCGACTTCCGCGTTCAGCCTATTATGCCAGCTAATTTACGGTTATGGCAACACCGAACTTCTACTGTATTTTCGCTTGGTGAATGTCCGCAAATGTTTATTGTTGAGATACGGGGAGGAAGCAGACGTAATTTTGTAATAGCATTAGGGGAAAATTAAATATTTTTACTTTCTGATTTTGACAAAAGAATTAGATACATTCCCTCAGATGATAGCGGAGGGATGTTCTAATAAAACAGACTTTGATGTTAAGGAAAACATGATGAAGTTACCTGTATAGCAGCGTCTTCTTAATCTTTTGAAGCCATGTAAAGCTTGCCAATCTGCATGGTGGACGATGGTGACCCAGTCAATCCGAGAGAGGTCGCAGTGGACCAAAAGAAATCGCTCAAGAAGTGTGCATTGGTGCTCAAAAACTATTACATGGGAGCTAAACATGACTGGCCTGTCTCGAGACTGCCTCCTTGGTCTAGTGGTCGTAAGCTTGGGCTAAGCCTGTCCTGGGTTCGATTCCCGGGTCGGGAAAAGTATTAATAAGCGTTTCTAATTTAAAATTCCCAGTAGTACTTAGCTCGCAATCTGGATTAGTGCCTGGTGTATACGGTGATATGTGTTCCTATTACATGGGACCTAAGCTTGGTAAAAAATAGGTGTACTAAAAGTAAGTGTACTTCCAACATCTCTCTGTCTAACCCTTCAGGGAAATACAGGTGTAACCATAACTGATACCGTCTCCGTGGCGCAATGGAGAGTGGCTGGCTACCGAACCGCGAGTAAATAATATTTGTACTCGGGTCGTGGATGTTAAATTGTGTGTGACCGCGACACGACGACATGCCTAGGCCTATGGCGTATGTGTGTGTAGCGTTTATTTAATTTTGTGTGTTACATACACGCGTAATGTTATGTAAATGTACCTACAGCATCAAAAACTCTTTGCAAGAAAAAAAGAATAGATCTCAAAGTACTTCGATCATTTTTGACTTCTATCAATCTTATCGAAAATAGCGTCATTTAATTTGGATACTATAATGTGATTTTCCGTTTATCCGCAAGTTTTCCCCCTTTTGATTTAAATTGGAGCAAATGCTCTTAAAAATTGTCTGTGTGGCTTTGTTGGTGCTCGCTGCGGGGCCGGGCCGCCATGGCGCTGCCGGACATGGTGCGGAGGATGGCGACGATGGCTATGGGAGCTATATGCAAGGTTAACACATACTAACATACTTCACGAAAAATGGGGGTTACTCTGAAAACCAGCAGCCGCGGTTCTCTCACCACGGCACAGGCTGAGAGTAGTCCCATTTTGTCTCTTTGTAACTTAGGCTTATATTTTTATTTTGTTTATTTATTTCTTTTATTGTACCCTTGGGACAAAATAAAGATTTTCTTTCTTTCTTTCTTGCTTATGTGCGCAATGTAGATCTGCATCGCGCCTTAGAACTAACAACTAAAGTTCAGTTCATGAAGCCACTCAAAGTCCTACTTTGATAATGCTGCCGGACATCTAAATCCTTTGATGGTACAAACTGATTCCGTCCCGGAATCGGGGGTACCAGCTCGATTTTGGCGACCTAGACATGTGCTAGAAGACCATGATGACGCAATCACTATTGCTAACAAACTACAGGTGATACAAACTAACTCAGATACAAAATATATCACATGTACAGCGCCCGACGGCGGTGACGAAGAAACAAACGAACGGCCAACACCTGGAATCACCGAGTGATTTGTCGGTTACAAACAGTGTTGACTAAGCCGAGGTAGACCCTAGGAGTAGACCCTTGGATCAATCGCACCCTTGCTCTCACACACTTGAAGGAGAAATCCTTTACTTTTTGATTTGAGCTGTTGAATGCCGATGGATTTTTAGATTGAAACTACCTACAACCCATAGACGCCCCACACTTTGGTACGGGTCTTCCCCACAGACACAGATGCTTTAGAGAACATACTCCACCAAGCCGCTCCATTGCGGAGCGGAGTCATGGGGAAAGCTAGTTATTGAATAAACCTATTACATTAATCACTTTTGCCTGTGAATAAATTTCAGATGACAGTGAAGAGTCTGATGCCATCAGAGTCAAACGATTCGAAACCAAGGCGACGGTTAAGACTCTGAGTCCCGAAGAAATTCAAGATGTTAGAGGTACTTAAACGCCATCCATCTATCCATTAGGTTGTTCACTGTTGGGCATAGGCATATAGCTCCACGGTGTTTGGCTTGTGCTAAAGTAGGGCCAATTTATTACGTCACATTTGGCATCTGTCTTACATTTCTAGTGAGTTATGATGCATAAAAACATTTATTAAATTGAATGACTCGAAACGAACTTGAAACATCTGTAAATTGAATGCCGTTATTGTGAAAAAGTAATAGAGGAGAGGATCCATGTTTTAATTGAATTCCACTAAAAATCTTCATGTGTGACTGGGAGACCCGCGCCCAACAGAGTTTGTCGCTTACCTTTAGATCCACAGATTCCCAGTACAAATCGTACTTACTTATCAGTAATTAATATAAGTATTTTTGACGAAGTGCATAAATATTTTAATACAATAAACTGTTTCTATTTCAGGAGAAATTGAAAAAATCCTTTCAGCTCACAGGATAGACAACCCATTCACTCCTCTCCCGTCAACACTGATCTCCTACGAGAAGAGATCGGTACCAGATAAGCGAGAGATACCCGCTCCACAGACGTTTGAACCATTATATGATAACTATAAATCTGTGGACAGAGCAAAGAATAAAGAATACGCAGATGAGTGGACCAACATTGAATCTAAAACTCAAACTTTTGGCATTACTCAATTTTCAACTCACGCTTCAAATTTGAAAACGACACCTGTGACTGATAGAAATTATGAAATTGAAACAAATAATGAAGTTCCTGGAGCTACAATAGATGCTTTATCTACTCTATCTTTACCAACTGTAGGCGTTGTTATAAGACCCGATACTAAAGATACTACAGCAGACGATGTCACGTCAACTACCATAGATCCCGCTGCATACGACACTGAAGTCAATACGGATGCAACGCGACCTACAATTAGTTCTCTACTGCCAGCACCGCCAAGCTTAAGAACTGCAGATGGTGATGAAACACCGCAAGAAGTAGCAACAGCGGGACAAGCAGATATAGTTGAAGCTGAAACGCGCAACGATTTACGAGTTGGTGCTACAACCTTTTCGTCTAACAATCCACTCAGATTAACTGAAGACAACCAAATGGATATTGAGCCTATAGAAAAGGAGAATCAATATAACCATCTAGATGAAATAACAAAATCATATATAGCCCCGCAATATCCAGAGCCCACGAGTTATTCTCCACCAGAGATAAATCGAGATGAACAAGGAGAAGCAGATAAGCCAGAGGGGGCAGAAAAATTAGAAGAACCAGAAAAGCCAGAGGAACCAGAAAAACCAGAGGAACCAGAAAAACAAGAGGAACCAGAAAAACAAGAGGAACCAGAAAAACAAGAGGAACCAGAAAAACCAGAGGGACCAGAAAAACAAGAGGCACCAGAAAACTCAGAGGGACCAGAAAAACAAGAGGAACCAATACATTCAGAGGATTCAGATAATCCAGAGGAACCAGAGAAACCAGAAAAACCCAGTAAACCTAAAGACAAACCCTCACACCCCGACGGGAAGCCTGAGAACGTCGTAGAAGCAGCTTCGGCTGCGAGCCAAGCGTTTCAATCCGAACAAGAAGAGGCGACAAGCGCATCGTCGAGAAGAACAACCACGAGAAAGAGAATCCCAGGGAGTAAGCGCACGACGACGGAGCAAACCACCGCCGTTCAAACCACCACCAGTAGGACCAAACGCACCACCAAGTTCCAGCTGGACGTGCCAGCGTTGCTGGCTATCATCGCGAACCTGACATATGACTACGAAATGAATTTGACGGACAACCTCAACGCGACGCTGCTGAAGTACTCCATACCCACCTGCGGGACGCCGACCACCACTGAGCAGAAGGGCCTGTTCGTAGACTACGACGCGAACGCTACAGGGACGATAGTCGCTAAGGTATAAACAACGGTTAAACTGTTTAAGGCAGAATCTTTTCACAGGTTTCAACTTCCGCAGGTACCAGGTGTGATAATTTTTTACAGCAATTATGTTCCGGCTAGAATGTTGTGGTTTCTGGTTACACTTCTTTTCAGTTATCAGTTAAATGCGCTCACTCATTTTGTTGTTCATGTTGTGCAGCTGTTGTGGGCTGCCCAAATTATTCCCCTCCAATCTCGTATTTGTGGGTTGGGTGTTGGAGAGGCTGGAGTTGGTGCGATGCGTGTGTTCGTCTTTGTACAGCTTTCAGTCAGTGTGTAGGCTGGTTTCAGCCGATCCAACGATACTGTGGCCATCGCTCCCTTCAGCCGGATTTTGTACATCCTATCGCTAGCGCGCGTGTAAACGACCCGATACGAAAGCACTGAGGATGAAGTTGCAAATGTTTTATTGTAGGAAGACGGCTGCAAGCCGCCGTGCAGTGTCCCTCTGCCGCGCGCGCTCGGCTCGTACGACCTGCCGTGAGCTCAGGATAGCGGACACCTCGCCTGCTACTTCGGGGAATAAGATGGGACGCCTCGTGCAGAATGGGACAGCTGGAGTAGAGAAATTTGATGTTGAATTGGATGCTTTTTGTTTAAACCTACCGAGGTAATTGAGTTAATGATACCTTGTAGCGTCCATAGCTCAATGGATCGCGTCACGACCGTCGACCAAGTTAAGCAACGGCCGCGGTCTGTTTGTGGATGGGTGAGCGCTAGTAGTAAGTCTTGTTTGGGTCACGGTTAGGTATTGCGATAGTTAGGTAGGTATTCTGAATGGTACGAGTATGGAAGGCCACAACTTATGAAGTCGTTCCTCTTCTTCCTCCACTCCCCAGAGTGAGCGCTTGGTTAGGCGAACACAAGAAGCGCATTCAGAAGAAGTAGAAGTAGAAACTGTTAAAATAAGTTCGTGAGTAGTACAATATTAGTGACTACGAGTATCTTATATTCCGTTCTCATTCTTTACTCAAAAGCAAACTTCAGCTAACTTCGAAGACGGAAAGAGAAGTCCTCGAGTCCTCTCCAACTACGACTCAATAGGAGTATAGGTCGTCCTTCGACAAGGTGGACGGACGACCAGAAGAAGACGACGGGGAACTGTTGGTTTCAGAAGGCACCGGGTCGGTCGGAATAGTGTCGTCGTCATAGTGTTAAGAGAGGCCTATGTGCAGCAGTGGACCACAAAAGGCTGATGGATGGATCGCTGCGACCCATAGACGTCCCACTGCTGGTCACGGGTCTCCCCCACAGACATATCTGCGGGAGGTCTAGAGCATACTCCACCACGCTGCTCCAATGCGGATTGTTGAGGGGTTAGTGGCCAACTTTGTGTGGAATGTTCTCAAGCCCAAAGGTCTTCGACAAGGCTTAGCGACTGTTTCCAACATTGAAAACAACCGGGACCGACGGCTTTACGTGCCCTCCGAAGCACGGTAGCGTCCATGAAATTTTGCCACTAGCGGTCACCCATCCACAAACCGACCGCGCTCGTCGTCGCTTAACTCTTTCGATCACATTGAATCTCCCTCGCGTCTCCCGCACCCCGCCAACTTAACTGGCCGACATGTAGACGAGCGAGTTTAGTACAGTCTATAAATCTTCGGAGATACAACGCGACTAGTCTTCTTCTCGGAACGGCAACTTATGACTACTTAACTAGCCTACGTTTGAACGCTACTTACAACTTACTACTTGTTATTTAACTGACTGATTTATTAACTCGCTACTGTACTTATTGAAATGTAAATCGTGCTTAAAAGTAAACTGAGAAGTTATTTACGAACTTAGTTTAAACATGAGTGTACTGGCTGGTGCAGTGCTTCGTGTGCGGGCTGGAGGTGGAGCGCATCCCGCGCAACGCGCACTGCGCAGACGCGTTCGCCGGCGACTTCCTGCCGCTGGTGCCGGTGGACATGACGGCGCGCGGCAAGATCTCCAAGTACAGGAAGTACTGCCGCTTCGCAGACGTGTGAGTCGCAGCTCTGGAGACGTAGATTTTATTCTTTCGCACACAATAAGAAAGACAAAATATTCACACGAAGAAAAAAGAAAGAAAGAATTCACAGAACTTCTGACAAAGAATACTATATCTAAAGTCATTTGCGATTAACCGTCGTGGAGTCTACTTACCCTGAGGATGCCTTGTTCTGCGGCAAAATACCATACCATACCACTATGGGGCTCGGGTCTTCTCCCGGAATAGGAAGGCTTGGGCTATAGACGACCACGCTGGTGTGAGTGAGGTTTGCCAGACTTCAAATTCTTCATCTTCGAGTCTTCACCTTGGAGGATAACAGGTATGCAGGTTTCCCGACGATCTTTTGATTCACCGTTACGGTTAGGTACACCGTTACCGCATAACTTAGAAAAGACATGAAGAAAAGGCGTGCCCGCATAACTTAGAAAAGAAACGGCGTGCCGCTTGGGTTTGATGCCACACCACCTCGAATAAGAGACGAGTTCGATAGCCAATTGACTGTCTTACTACAACTCATCATTGCGATCAGGGCTAAGGTCCTATGAAAACCGATTTTTGTCTGACAGCACAGCGCCCCATCCGCTCGCTTATAGAGTGTGGACTGTTGTGACCCTTGCGTTGTGCCCCTCATCTGTTGAAAGTCCTGTGACAGGACACTATAACAAACGCGCATCTGTGGCGCGTCCTGTCACAGGACACGTAAACGATGAGATCACCGTGTTTATGTTCGGCATAATGAACTGGCTGTCCCTCCAGGCCTCACTACATGGTGAACGCGTCGCAGCCGCGCTCGATGTACGGCCGCTGGACCGGCGGCTGCTCCGTGCGCTGGATCGACCTGAGCGGCGTGTACACGCAGCGCTCGTGCCGCAACCGCCGGCGCGCCGTCATGGGCCGCCACTTCGCCAGCAAGCGCATGGCCAAGCTCGAGATGGCGCTCAGTGTGAGTGCCTCCCCCTGCCCCCTGTCCCCTGCCACCCCCTGCCCGCTGCCCCCTGCCCCCTGCCCCCCGTTCTTGCTCTCGGGCGATACGAGCGAGGAAGTGAGTATAATTAATGTTCTCTTCTGCAGCACATCGACAACGGCTGCATCACGAGTCCCATGGCAACCCTAGTACCTCTGTCCCGCGGGATCTCCCTCTACGCGCGCTTCCACGCGTGCGTCTGCACCGGCAGCTGGTGCAACGCCGCCGACCTGAGGATAGCCTGGCCCGGCCGCCTACTGCTGGCGCCGCTGCTGGCGCCACTGCTGGTGGCCTACAGCACGCGGTAGCCGGTGTGATGGCGCTGGAGATACCCTGGCCGTCTCTACGGGCGCCTGGAACACCCATGGCCCCACCGACCTCTTGTCATGAGGGCCGAATCATAGGAGGCAAGCTCCCTATTTATTTTCGTCTTTCCTTGTCCCTTCTCTTCTTTTCTCGACTGGACTGGTGGGGGCTGGACGTCAAGACTTAGGCCTACTTTAAACCATTACTTGAACCACCAAGTACTGAGTGTGTGTTGTGTCAGTTAAATGTGAGCTGTGCCCGCAAACACGGGCGTACAAAAAGCTGTGAGCGTTTCAACAGTTCCACAGCGATTTTACACATTTTTCATTTGAAATTGTATGAAACTGTCAAATGTATCCGATTATCATGTAATCAACTTCATATTGACGTCAGTGCTGTTATGATAGGTTTTGTAACAAAAGGATCTGTGTAACGAGTAACTGCGAGTGTAACTGCGAGGTTCTGTTCTGTCTTATCTGTTCTTATTTGTGGTTTACCGGTCTGTTGTAAGTTCCGCGATAACCCGTGGGTTCCATCAATGTCCAAAAAATAGCAACGCGCTTTCGACTGCCAAGCTTTTTAAAACAATTTTTATTTTTATTCGTGTGTGTTATTGTTGGCTGGTATTGTATGCGTCAGCTGTTTTGGTAAACTTTATTGTGTTCAAACTTTTTTATATAAAATCAATAACTGAAAGGGGGAAAACATTTTTGTTTGTGAAAAATAAAGAGTGATGTTAGTTATACAGTGAGAAACGTTGCGTTTAATAAATTATTTGTCTATGGTTTTATTGCTTTTTTTTTATTACCTTTGACTATAGTATACCGTCTATTTGGCATATACAGCCAATATATTGGCATATAGACGTTCTGACAGTCACGGCTCTCCTACCACACAGCTGCGCTGCGGAAGTGCTAAAGTATACTCCATCACGCTGCTCCAATGCGGATTGGTGATGTTAGTGGCCAAATAGGTGTCGTATGTTCTCAAGCCAACCGAACGTCTTTGACAAGGCTCCACCATTGTTTTTACTATTGCAAACAACCGGGACCGACGGCTTAACGTGCCCTCCGAAGCACAATATGTATTGTCGGTGGAATAGAACTTTACTCGTACTTTTCTTATTCTTTACACACAATTAAATCTTAAACGTTACTCTATAATTTCGTCACTATCCTATTACGTTATCATATTTATAATAAGATAGAAAACGAGCATGCAGACATCCGCTGCCATGACAACTGTGCTGTGGCCGACTCCCGACAAATCGACTAAGGACTGGGATGGTTAGTCCAGTAAAGAGAGGAAGTTTGTTGGTAAGTATGAGGACTAGTATAGGGTTAGACTGCTAGTGATAGTTAGTCGTGTTAGTGGTTGTTAGTTACAGTCCAGTTAGTAATTGTTCACGTTCCAATTCGATCACAGATGTGTTGCCGCACTAGCACAGAATACATAATAGTACAAGTAGCCACCTTCGACAGCTCAGATGGTCGTCCACCACAATCCACACTTCTCTAGCTGGAATATATTGGCATTGTGACTACATGGGGTGACAATTCCAAATAACCCGGCGTCACTCCCATGTTGGGGGAAATCTGAGTTTTGCACTCGTAAAATAAAAAAGGGGACATTTTATTTATTGAACTTACCTACCTAACGTTGTTTACAAGAAATATAAGAAGCATTCATAAGATACCATTGCGTCTGGCTGGAAACCATTTATCAGTGCCACAGTTATTCGTACTGCGCATGCAAGCGAGCCTTACAAATGAAACTGCCTGAACGGAACAAACAAGTCAACTGATCAAGATCACCTCAAACATAAACAATACACAATTCTCATTCAACCAATTTAAGGTTTAGAATGGAACGCACGTCAGTTTTGTAAAGAAAATGTTGGAGCGAATTCGTGCGCCGGGAAATCCAACATGGCCGCCTCCCACCTGTTGGTGGCTCGTGCCATTGGCGGGTGCGGGGCTGCGGCCACAGCCTGCAGGTAGCCTGCGATAGGTAGACGGCGGCCCGCCCCGCGCACAGACAACGATACTTTTAAAGTTTATAAAATATATAACTAGGGACGTCCGCAGCTTCGCTCGCCTGGAATTAGACATACATAACAATAGTTTCGTTTACACCTAGTAATATTATATAGCCTATGTCACTCAGTGAACATGCAGCTTTGTAATGGTGTATTTTATTGTAGAAGCGTACACAGCTCCCGTTAGTAAAATATACTCTATAGGTACTAATATTATAAAGAGGAAAGATTTGTTTGTAAAGTTTTCACACAAAAACTACTGTACCGATTACAAAAACTCTTTCACCATTAGAAAGCTGCATCTTCACTGAGTGACATAGGCTATATAATATTATAGGTGTAAACGAAACTATTGTTATGTCTAATTCAACGCGAGCGAAGCTGTTTCGCTATAATTTTCAATATTAGAATCATTGATTAATGAAGTAAAGATATATTATGTGACCATAGAATTGAGTGTTAAAAAATGGGCATTTGAACTATGCAAATTTGACAGGTCCTTGCCCTGCGCGAGGCAGACTAAAGACAAAACGTCCCAATTGGAACGTTTTTGAATATTGAAGGGCGGATTATGACAGATCTGCTTTTTACAACATCTTGATATCTTCTGGAGGCTAAAGTTTGATAACTCAGCAACGCCTACGAGGGAGAAGAATTCGTCCAGTCTTCGTGGCTCTACTTGGTAGTGGCATACTTGTATCGGGCCCCGGGCCTTATTCTTTTGTTGACGACAATTGCTTCCCTGTGGACTTCCCTAACCCTCATCTTACAAGGACAGCTGCTGACGCCATAACAATAAACAAGATAGCATCTCAAATCAAGACAGTGTCGTCTCGAATATAACGATATATGGCAGGGCGACGCAATTAGCGGCTGTGGTCAGTTGCAGCTGACCCTTTAGATTTATAGCCATGGATTTTGCGCTTAATTGTTTTAAAAGTAATAAAAAATAATTGCTGTTTCGAATTTGTAAATGCATTCGAAAAGAGAATCCCGCGAGCGTTTCAGACGCAAAGCGAATGGCTTCAGTTTAATAATACGTTATGATTACGATATTAAAAACAAAATATCATTTCTTATATGACATAACATTACGGCTGTACCTATTTCCGAATTGGTAGGCAGAAGTGCACCTACTTTTAACAGTTATATTTAGGTTACCCGTCCCATGTGGGTAGTTGACATACATCGAGCACAATTTCAGCATAGTATAATGTAGAGCGGAGCGACTCTTTATTCTATGATTTCAGCCTCCGATCTAATACTTGGAATTTGAATTTAGAAAACACAATCCCAACCACGATCAGTCGCGCAATCGATCGCTACATAAAGTAAAAAAATCCTATTATCTCTGATTTCTCCACAAGACAACGGTACGGCTACGGCATCTCACGATGCCCCAGTAGATTTTAAAGGATTCTCGCTCGTCAAACAAAAAAAAAGTAACGTATAGTATCTGTGGTAGAGTACAGATCATTAATTTAGCGCGCCAAAATTTTAAAATAACTATGTTTATCTGTCAGATCCCAGACAGTAAACAAACAACGCGGACGAAACCACTGACAGTACTTAACAAGTTAAAATAAAATAAAATCGTCACGTATAACATGCAAACCCCAATCCATTTCGCGCCAAAGTTTCCCCCCGCCTTGCCATAAACAAGTTTCAACCATAGAGTCTCGGAGTAGGGAGCGCAAACCACGCAGTGAAGCGAGAGTCGTTAACCGCTGTCATTGCGATGGATAATTTGGATTGATGCCTTTTTACTGTTTTAAGTCTGGACTGGTTGGTCTGCGGAATGAAAACGAACATGCTGTTTTATATATTTTTAATTTAATATAACCATCACGCAACACCACCCACTGCCCATGACAACTGTGACTTTGAATCAGACTCAAATAGAAACTGGGATGGTTAGTCCAGTTATCCAATTAACAGAGGGTTTTACAGTGTTAATAAGAACATTATTTGGTCAGTTCGTTATTGGTATGAGACAGTGCTCATACAGCAGTCAGTGTCTAAGGACTGTTATTGATAGGTAGACCTTTTAATTGTTTTAGTCCAGTTAGTAATTATTATTAAAAGTCTCGTTCCAAGTCGATCAGACGTGTTGCTACCTTTGAGGACTGAGACTTTCCGCAATTGCTCTAAGTACAAATTGTAACACGGTAGAAACGGTACTAAGTTCTAGGTACCTTGGCGGGCGGTGGTGCTGTCCAAGTGATATACAAAACCCTTAACCACCAGGTTTCATAGCTGTTTAAATTGTTGTGAACGGAAAGCTATAATTTTAAAATTGCATAATATAGAAGGAATTATAAGTTTAGGTTATGCGGCCGAAAACTAGATAAGTAGATAAAGGTATCTACACTTCACTGCGGAAACGTATTAAATAATTTAAAAACGAATCTATTACTTTCATTTGAATCGAATGTGCAGAGGCTATCATTAAGATTGAGAAAGGGTCCCAAAAAATGATAGCAGCATTGATTGAATTACATATCCAGCAAACTGCGCTCTTAGCGCTAGATTCAATAAGTATTTATGAAGATTTACCGTCGGCGGCTCTCTAACGCAATTACCGTAAGTGCATCGAGTTAAAAGTGCATTCAATTTTGATTAAAAGCCCATAAATCGGGCCCCTAAAGTGATCGAACGGCGGCGGGCGAATCGCACTCGAGTGCGAATGAATACGAATGGATACGAATGGAGGATTGCAACGGGTACGGTCGAGTTACATAAGACGGATTTTTTTCTCTATGACTATGGTTATTTATTTATTTAATAACTAGTGGACGATCGCAGCTTCGCTCGCGGGGAATTAGACATAACAATAGTTTCGTTTACACCTAAGAAGTAATATTATATAGCCTATGTCACTCAATGAAGATGCAGCTTTATAATGGTGAAAGAATTTTTGAAATCGGTCCAGTGGTTTTTGTGTGAAAACATTACAAACAAATGTTTCCTCTATAAAATACTTATTAGTATAGATGTAAGATTCCACGCTAGGATGCTAGCAAGCATATTACCAGATCTAACAAAATCCCAAGTCACGTTATAAGTATGCAAATGACCCGCGCGGGCCGCGATAGGGCGGCCTCAATGTCGGCCCTCATGGATTAGGAACACTTGTTTTTATTTGCCAAAGCCTGTAAGCTGCATGCGTACGTTTTGAAGATTAGACGCTTTGGCGAGCTGAGAAAGGTATAACTCTTTCGCGCGGTTTTGAGTTAAATTAAGGTTGAATCAACTGCCACTGAAGTCCTTAAAAACGTCGAATCTATAGTATGATATCGGCCGGAGCAGCCGCAATAAGCCGTGTGTTCTGGTCACGTGTTAGACGTGGCCAGCAGTGTGGAATTAGACAACAATAGTTTCGTTTACACCTAGTAATATTACATAACCTATGTCACTCAGTGAACATGCAGCTGGTGAAAGAATTTTTGAAATTAACCCAGTAGTTTTTGTGTGAAAACATTACAAACAAATCTTTCCTCTTTATAATATTAGTAAATATAAGTATAGAAAATACAATTATATTTGTCTTGTCTTGGGAAACACATGACGTCATCATGTTTCCAGCGACCCCGGTCGCAAGCTCCGGATGACGTCACGCCGGAAGTGCCCCGCCGGAAGTAGCGATCTGTTCTCGTGAGACGGGGGAGACGATGGACGATCAATTTGCTTTTTTCTTAACAATGCACATTTTGTATTTGGAGATGGCCATTTGTAGCTTATGTGGAATTACATAAGCTACAAATAAGTTGACATGAGAGAATATACATTGATATTTACATTTCCAGGTCTGCACGTCATGGGTGGGGAGGCGGATGGATAGTTCTGCGTGCTAGTCTGCTATTTTTATTTATTTTATTTTTCATGTACATACAGGAGAATCATACAAAATGCATTTAAAAAGAAAGAGTGTAGTGAGTGTACATAGGTACTGCTTATTTCCTTCAGAAATTTCTTCCAGCAGCCCTGAGAATGATATCTTCTATTCACGAAAAAAAAAAGTCAGTACTACTCAAAGCAGGTATGTAAGATAGATTCTACATACCTGGCCACTAATTGGCCACTTTTTCGGTCATAATTATTTTTTCTTGATCTTTTGAGCAGGTATCTCGTATGTATGTATATTTTTATTTGCTTACGCTACTTGCTGATGAACATAATAATAATATGTTTTCCGTCATTTTCTCATGGGCCCGCGGATATATCTCACTGATGATGGAATTACAAGGACATCTTAGAAAGAAACTATTTTTTATGTATTTATTTTATTCTTATTTAAAGCTAACTTAATAGGAAATCCTTAAAGTTAAGTAGTTACTTGATATTTTCCTATACGCATGATGATAACCCATGGATTTAAAAACTACGTTGACTACGCTAAAAGTACCTACATAAAGGCGACTTTTTATTTGTATTTGTAGTTTTTATTAATTCCATGAGATAACCATAAATATGGTTATAGTAAATACTAACTTGTGTAACCCCTGTGAAACGATCTATTACTTCCATGGTGAAACTAGTAAGTACCTAAATTTTTTGGCGCCAAAAATCAACCATAGATTATTAATATTTATGACAACGCAAGAACTGCCAGTCAGCCATCTCAGTGATTGATTCGCGGTCTGTGCCGGCAATGGTAGCAAATTATTCTTTTATAGTCTGTGGAGTGCCTTTATTTGTGAAGCTCATTGGAATAATGATTCAGTGATTCAGCTTTCTTTATTTTGCCCACTTTTTATGGCTCTTCTTAGTAGTGTTCTATTATGATCAATACAACGGCATATATTATAATAGGTATCACAGGAACAGGAAGCGTGTTTGTAATTTTGTGAACAGAGGGTAATCTCAGAAATTACTGGACTGATTCTAAAGATTCTAGCTGTATTAAAGATGCCAGGTCCAGGTCTACAGGAAACCCTCACATACGGGGCTCGAGCAGGGCTAGCTACGCCGCTATGGGCTGTTTTACGAAGTCGCGGGAAATAGCTAGTCCTAAATAAATGGGATGATAATTCGCCCTAAATGGAGCAGGAAATAGATTTCTTTTTTATTTTAAACTAGTGGACGCCCGCAGCTTCGCTCGCGTAGAATTAGACCCATTAACGACGTCTGCCCGCGTTCGGGTTGCCCACTTGACTTCAAAAACGGCAAAGTTTCATACTAACTTTGCACCCCCGTTTTACCCCCTTAGGGGGTGAATATTCAAAAATCCTTTCTTAGTGCTCCCCTACGTTATAAAAGGAGCCCCTGTGCAAAATTTCAAGTTTCTAGCCGTTATAGTTTAGGCCCTGCGTTGATATGTCAGTCAGTCAGTCAGTCAGTCAGTCAGTCAGTCACCTTCTCCTTTTATATATATAGATAAGAATCATCAGAGGTAGCTCGTTGACAAACCAACGGACAGCCATTTAAGCAAGTTCCCATGACAAGTCACAAAACTCTAAAAATAATTCTTGTTGCGGCCTTCCGGGTGATACCATGGAAGCCATGGACTTATGTCCCTTTATATTTATTACTGCAACGAACATAACTTGGAAAGTTATAACTGCGAAAATAAATAGCATTTGACAAGTCACTCAACTAAAACAATATTCCGGCGGGGCTGGCGCGCCGCCGAGCGCCATTTTGGCTGACAATTAAAGTAGTGATAATGGTTAAAATAACAAATGTTATTCCTCCCGGAGGGGCGCTTCGAGCGGGGCCGCTCGCGGTGCGGTGGCTGCGTTCGCGTCTCGCGTGGGATTAGTGAGATAGCTAGATTGGTTCCTCGTATGCAACGAGATTTTGTGTGCATAGGGTTATACAAAAACTTTGATTTCACTTTTATCTCGCTAATATGGAATAGAATAATAGAATAGAATAGAATAGCTTTTTAATAATTTCACCAGTGACAAGCAATACAAAAAAATAAAATAAAACTTAAATTAAAAAAAAAAAACATGATATTAAAAATTCGAAGAGAAAAAAAACAATTATATAAAAAGAACATAGATTATAAAAAAAAGGTATTAAAAAAAAAAGATACATGATTTTTTTTTTCAAAACAGCTGTTGCCACCAATGAAAAAATATCACAATATCAAAGGAAATATCATTATACATCGTGACTGTACCATCCCCGCACACTGCGTTAAATATTGGTGATTTTGTTGCTGGAAGTGTAGATTAAAAATCTGACCATAGTCTAATTCAATTGGTATTCTGATCACTAGTAAAATGTTATCAATTTGAAGGGTGAACGCTATAAGATAACCTCAACATCTATCACTTTATTAAAGCTTTAAGGTCTTTGCTTCTTTCACATTTGATATATCAATGTAATATTAAGTACGACCCGAGTAATCCTTACAAGGAATGTTTTTCGTAGGTATTAGCTGCCTCGGGACAAATTCAGCAACATTAACGAGAGTGCTGAGTATAAAGAACATCTCGATCCCTTTAAACTTTAGCGTGTTTGTTAAGACTGTCGGTCGGAAACTGCAATTAGTTTCGCTCCGAGCAGCCATTATAATTATTTTTATGGATGACGCTACAAAGAGGACTAATTTTGTGAACTTTTTATTGTTTCACAACAGTTCTACAAAGGGTCTTCTTTCGCGAGACAATTTATCAACGACGATAATTTCTTGTTGTTGTTTATTCATTGTAATATCTTTTGTCTTCAATTGGGGCTGGAACTAAATTATTCGGTGACGCCTTAAAGGTCTATGAAGCCAACAGCAAAAATTCTAAAAATAAAATTAATTGTGAGTGGTCTCGAAATATCAGAGACAATAAAAATCTAATTGTGTCTGCGTCAAAATACGCCCGCGTCCACAGACTACAGACGCGGCGTGTCGCTCACAGACTACATTATACATTTTGGTCTCGCTCCTATCCTTTTCCACAAAGGAGATGTTCAAAAGTGGTACTATATTCTGTACAGCCGTAATTTATGTTTCATTTGAAAGCATATTTTGTAATCTACTTGAAATTTTAAGATTTATATTTTTTTGTCCCTCCATATTTTGGAAAATCGATGAAGTATGTTCGGGATAATTAGAACGTCGATGGAAAGCAATGTTTGTTTTCTAACAGGTACATACGTCCTTTTCACGAATTATTAACTTAACTGAGGTCCATCTTTATTATTATTATGTTTTTAATACGTAATTATTATATAATTATAATGTTCTAAATAATAATATGAATTGTAAACCAAAATCATGAAGAAACGAAACGACATAGATCCTAGTTTGATATTATTATCTGTCAATGACAACTGTCAATCAATCAAAGTCAATTGTCAATATTGATGGGTCTATTTATTGGTTTGGTTTCTGCGAAGTGCATTTATTGCTAAACATTAAGTTAATAATTCAATTTTTTTATTACAACACACTAATAAGTAATTGAACATGCGAATCAGTGCAAAATATTGGTGGACTACATTATTAAAACCAGTAATTACGACCAGGATGACCAGGATCTGCTTCACAGTTTCCTCGAGAATCGCAGGCCTGAACCGCCGATTGCTCGTAACTCGCTCTAGCCTGGATATCACACAACCTGGATTCTCTTTCTGCATAATTCGGAATGAAGACTATAATGATGACTAATATGTAATAATGTCTTAGGATTTTAACCTAGGCACAATAGTATTTTATTATCAAACCCATTGTATATTATGAAAGCCATTTAAACAAACAGCCAAGAAAATAGATTTTGTAGGCATCACGTTTTAATAATAGAAAGCTGATATCATACATAAATAAAATGTGTGCAATTACATGGAGAATAGGCAATAATAAAAGACTTTATGAAAAGTTACATTTTATTCAACTTCGTTTTCCACATCTTCTCTCACACAAATGCCATCTAAAAATCTTGCTGGTGGTAGAATATTATTTTGATGCCGAGCCCATCCTAAATACCATATAATGGTCATTATATGTGCACAGCTCCCTACTGTACGCATACCTACTATACAATTACAGTAATATTGAGTAATTCGTTGACTCCAATCATTGATGTCAGCATCTAAATCCAACAATATATATGTATAATACACTTTGCTACCTTGATGACGTGACTTTATTCTTCCCCTTAACAACAATGTATTTTCTGAATGTCTATGTAGATTGGAGTCAACTTCTATTTTGAATGTTCCATTTTCTCGGATGTGTTCCCCATAATAAGATCGGGCTTGTTTTATTTGATATATGCCTAGTGCAAATAAAATAATATCGCTCATTTCCATCATAGGGAACACATCCAGTTGAGGGAGCTGGCCATCTATCGATACAAAACTGGCCCGTTGTCTATTAACATTTTGTTCTATAACATAAGTGGCCAATGTGTTACGAACATTAAATCTTTCCAGTGCTCTATTTAAAATGGCCTGGGCATCAAGGCGGTCGGTTATAACGGGATGGAAACAGTTAAGTATAGCTGCAGCAACTCTAAAATCAGCCATTAAATGTTTTGATGCTAAATTAAAATAGTCTCCCCTGAATAACTTAAAATCCCGTTTAAACCTACCATTTACAACTTCTACCACCCAGCGACATAATGTTACCCATCTCGATTTGTTGGCCTTTATAGTAGACAACTGTTTTTCACCTGCTTCCATGCTCTCAGGTTTATGTACATGGAATCTTAAAGAATTTAAAAAACTGATTGAGTCACGGAAGCCACGATCCAAAATGAAAATATCATTTTGCCGGAAATAAGACCTTTCATTTGAATTTTCATCTTGAAATATATCTTTTATAATATCAGAATCGGACTTAGTCGCAGCATAAGGTCCATATGCATCAATTATGTGGCCATCACATGCTACTATCAAGAAAGGTTTTATTAAGTTTCTGAATTTATGCAAACTATAACTTTTTTTTTGAAACAAATAATTAGATGACTTCTGTAAGTAAATATAGGTACCATCGCAGATCACTATGGGATTATTAGCTTCAGTCCCAAATAGTCCTTGAGGTATTAAAAGATTACGAGCACTGTGTTGCTCCCTGGTTATATGGCCAATACCTAAATGTATGGGTACATAAAAATCAGTTAAACATGCCCTTGCCTTTTTTATATAATTAGAAACAGTGACCTTAGAAGTTAAAAACAGAGTGGCCATTCGTGCTAATGATTCTCCTGTTCTAAGTTTCACCAAATACATACCCAGAGCAGTTTTAGCTTTTTTACAAACAGTCCCCATAGGAATGCTATTAAACAGTATTAAAAACTTTGCAACAGTCAGACCTGTCCAATAATGACATAAGCCATCTGAAAGATTCTCTATATTTTCGAAATTGAAAACACAACCAGCTGGCATTGTATGTAATAAATTCAACATATTTTCTAAATGAATAGCGTTGAAAGTGGAAGAGAACTCATGTTCATTTAGAATGTCCCAGTTAAATAACATGGAATGCTCTTGACAAACTCTAGCACTTTGAGTAACATATATTTTTTGCTGAGATAGGATTGATCTTTTAATATAGTTTATATGAAATCAAAACCAAAACAAAATGTCAACGATAATTCATCACTCAATGTCACTACTAGTTACAGTCAGTAGTGTCAGTGTCAGGTTAGAGTTGCCAGAAGTTTAAGGTGCCCAGTGTGGCAACCTTTTTATCTATCTACTGAAATTCAAACACAAATAAAAAAACAAGGGTGGAACTTTTTTTTATTTTCATAACTTTGTCACAATCGGAATAATTTTCGCTTTCTCCACATCCAAGTTTTGTTTATGTA
This sequence comes from Carterocephalus palaemon, assembly GCA_944567765.1. Lineage (NCBI taxonomy): Eukaryota > Metazoa > Arthropoda > Insecta > Lepidoptera > Hesperiidae > Carterocephalus > Carterocephalus palaemon. Next base: position 411,545 of record OX155666.1, read on the forward strand.
CAAATTTAGTACCAGCCCCCATACATTTCGTGAACATCTCCTTTCTCATTCTCTCTCTACCAGCCAACTATTGGCTATATACTATACCACTATACTATACTATAACCAGATAAACATTTAAAAACTAAACATTCCTTCAAATATATATAAAAAAAAGATATTCGTAGGAGTAATAAGTTTGACTTGTAAGCATTTGCAAGCAATTCACATAATATCTGCCTGTCTCCACAGCCGTCAATCCGCGGCCACTCCGATACGCAAGCCAAACTACCAAACTGCCAAACTACCAAACTGCCAAACTGCCAACCTGCCGAACTGCTCACAGACGACCATAAATCAGCCAAATGGGCACTTTCATGCGCCTCTCGGCTATCTCGCATCTGAGGGGACAACACCCATATACTTGAATATGCCCTTCATATGAAATTCTTAGTGCAGGAGATAACGGGCTAAAACTTTTAAGGTGGTAGAGCTACCCTATAGATAGAGCCTACTTAAAGGGAACCAAATAGATATTATATGAAGCCTATTTAAAAAAAAACTTGGACATTATCTACCCTCTAACGAACTGACCAACTAATGTTCTAATTAACTCTTTCAGCGAATTGTTAACCATTTCAGTTCCTATTTGCGTCTTCTTCAATATCAGTCACAGCTGTCATGGGCTGCAGCGGATGGGTGGTGCTGCAAGCTCGTTTGCTATCTTATATAAAAAAATGATTATAGAATACATATAACAGAGGAAATTTATTTAGAACAGAAAATATAGCAATCCTCCGAAAAGTCACCAAGTCATCACTCAGTACATTACATTATGAACGGTGAAGTCGCAGCGCTGATTTTCAGTGATGCCTAATTATCATCAAATATATCATTCTTGTGCCCAGCAGTGGGAAGTCTATGGGTTGCAGCGATATACGAGTATCAATCTTTGGTACTTAAAGACAGACGAATTTTGTGTCGATTTTTGATCAATTCTTTTTGTTGGTTTGTCCTTCTCCTCTACGACCGAGTTAAAGGTCTTATGTGAATTAACTAATCGATTCTTAACTATCGATTAATTTTAAATCGTAGTTTTTTTTATGGTATAACGTATAACTTAATGTTTTCCGTGCAGATTTTAACCGGGCGGTGACGCGGGTCAAGATAGTTAATAAAATTGATTGTTTGATTTGGTCCGCCTAAAAAATCCGTCATAAGACCCGTAACCAAACAGTACCATGGGATAATTAACTTGTAGTATCATGTAGAATTATTACTTGTAAGTACTAGTAAGTATTCTGTGATAATATTTTAAAAAAATACAAATCGAAATAGTATCACAAATCGATTCTAATTTAATTGTATCGACGATAAAACGTCATGGCACGCGTTGTCAATAAATTTCGCCTCAATAGGGGGCGCCACTGCAGTTATGAGATGTATTGTATTGGCAAAACATAGATATATATCTCGTTTGGTGTCGGGGACTTGTATCAGATAATAAAATATTGATGTCTTTAGGATTGATTACATAGATTGTAACCTACTCGCCAACGCGCTATCTTTTTTTTATTAAAAGCTATTATTTAACTTCACTCGTATGTATGTAAGTATGTCCTGGAATCTTGCAATCAATATTTCACCCACTTCCACTGAAGCTATTGAGCTGAAATTTGGCACACATATTAGGTTCCGATGACAATGTATGAAAATAAAAAAATAAAGTTATAAAAGCTTTTTTAAAAAAATAATTTTTTAGAGTATAATTATGAATTTAACTAGTTGATGTCCGCAGCTTCGCTGGCGTGGATTTTATATAAACGGCTACTAACTATGCACCCCCGTTTTACCCCCCTAGGGGGTGAATTTTCAAAAATCCTTTCTTAGTGCTCCCCTACGTTATAAAAGGAACCCCTGTGCAAAATTTCAAGTTTTTAGCCCTTATAGTTTAGGCCCTACGTTGATATGTCAGTCAGTCACCTTCTCCTTTTATATATGTATAGATAGACAGACCCTGTATGAGACTCTTGCTCATAATATAAGATAGCAAACGAACACGCCGCTCAGCACCACTCATCTGCTTCTGCCCATAACAACTGACTTTGTACAACAACTTTGAACATCACCAAAAAACGGACTAAATTGAGGATAGAGAGTGGTAGCGGGAAAACCCGTAACGAACCCCCTCGTAGTGCAGTGCCTGAGCGACAGACTGACAAGGATGGCTTCACCGAGGTGGAGCGGAAGAGGAGGCCTCCAACGTGGACCTGCGCCGACAGGACACAACCATCTCTCGCGCCCCGATATTCCATTGACGTCTCTCGGCTCCACTTCACCACGAAGGCCTCCGATCTCGTGGAGTACTTGGAGGAGAAGACGAAGTTCCGGTCGACGGTCGGGATGCTGGAGGCGCGTGACGCAGTCGACTTCATGTATGTTGTATGTATTTGTGTATGTCTGTCTTGATGTTTATCTTAAGTGTCTTGTGGCTTGAAATAAATGATATATTATTATTATATTAATAGATTCTTTAATAAGCTTTTCCACCTAACTGTAAATACATACATAATCTATACTAATACCTATTTGCTAGATATTTAGTTCCGGCGTTAGTAAAATTCATTTGCAAATTCTGAATCACGCTGACAAATGATACATGTAAATAAATTAAGTCATAGGCAACTAATAAATCAAATTGAATTTTGAATTCGCGCTGGATAAATTGTTGTTTTGGTTTAAAATTAATATGGTAAAGGAATAAGACATACATTTTGATTTTGGTTTTGGTTCAATTCTTCGTTCGTTCTTTTAATCGTGGAACTGTCACTATTCATCCACCACAAATGTGTCATGTATGATAAACAACTCATTGTTAATTCCCTTTGACCACGCGGGCGGAGCCGCGGGTAAAAGCTAGTTCTTTAATAAGCTTTTCCACCTAACTGTAAATATTACAAAATAAAGGTATTTCTTTAGTGTTGTTTCGTGTAATTCTATCATGAAACAGAAAGTCGAACAGCCACATAGACAGCAACAGCGAACCTCGTTCAACTCCTACCACTCAGCGCCGGGAAACTGTGACAAATAGCGCTGTGTATTAATCAACGTAAGTGCTCCACAGTTATGACAACCATTACTCAAGCGGGTTATGTGTGTGGTGCGCGGAGGGCCAGATAATCTTAAGTAATAGGACAAGAGGTTTATTTGTTGATTGAAACGTATTGCGCTTTTGACTTCCTTGAGTGGCGGGTTAATTTCTTAAGTCGCACATAATTTAGAAAAGTCATTGGTGCGCTTGGGTTTGAACCCGGACCGCTCGAGTGAGAGGCGAGTTCGATAGCGATAATCCAAATATTATATCGTGTGCTTCGATCGTGTGACGCCGTAAAGGTCTATAATGACCATTCAGCCGAAGTCCATCATCAAAAGATCGTGTTTCGTCTGCCTGCGCGCAAGCACATGAAAATGAGCCTCGACAGCTACAATTATCGCCGTGAAGTTAGGATTTACGTGGTAAATAGAATCTAGAAATAAGAAATAACTTTACTTCCTTGATCGGAGGTGGTAAGGAGTTCAAAAAATAGAGATACCTAACTAATAGTAGTTAGGTATCTCTATTTCTTGAAATACGTATTTAGACGCTTGACTATTTTTACCCACAAGGCGTCGCACTTGAAGTATTGTTATTACTTAATAATATCAGACATGGTCGTTAGAATCTATAAATAAAAGAACGGTGCGGTTATACATCCCTATATTTTTGTCATGTTTTTCATATTTACATGAATCTCTACATCACGGCTCATGTACTCGCCCGCTGTAACGAAAGGAACGAATTGCCACGCTGTAAACTGAAATATATTTACAACTGGAAAGAGACAGTGCTTGTTTCCAAGGCGTTAGAAAGGGTCCGTCCCTGTGGCCTCCGGGCCACGCAACATTGGACATGCAGGGAGAGAGGGGCAATAAAATACTGGGGACTGTTTATGGTATGACATGACTCGTGAAACTACTCTATGTAGCGATAGATCTCTTTAATATTCCTTCAGTTTTATTGGGCTGAAACTGCCGCGAGTATCTATGTTGTAGGTAGCATAGAGTAATGTAGGCCGTGGTACTAGTAAACTACGTAGGTGGTAGAGCCTTTATGGAACCTTTATCCCTATTCTTATTAATTACTAATTATATAAATAGGAAAGTGTGTTCGTTGATTTGGAGTTCCTTGGGTGTCTCAATGGAATAATGAAGCAATGTGATTATTTACGCAGATGTAGGATACGGCCCGAGGAGTGACATAGGCTACTTTTACATAGGGTTTTTGACTTTTTGTCCCGGAAAATTTCATGGTTTTTGTGGAAAGGACATTAATTTTTAATGGATAAAATCAATTAACTTTTTTTTAAGGATACAGGATAGAAAACGAGCTTGCAGCACCACCCATCCACTACGTACCTACCGTGGCAGGCGGTGGAACCAATTAGCTTTCATATAAAATCTATTTGGTTCCCTATAGGCTCTACCACCTACCAATTATACAATTTAATAAAACTCTAGCGAATGCTACAAAAAACCAGAGGCCGGCCTCGTGGGATCCGACGGTTAGTCAGATAACCCATAACAAGCCAGCGAAGATAACTTAAATAGAGAACAGTATTGAAATGATTTATTCTCTGTTTTGTGGTAGCTTCTCTGTTAACAAACATATGTCACGCTTGTCGCTATCCACTTGTCCAGACAACTGTCAAGCGCGAAATATTAGCAATAATTAAAATCAATGCAAGTGACCTGAGCTGAGTGCTCCGACATGAAGGCGGCGTGCATCATCCTGGCCATCATAATCTGCGTGGCCATCATGGCAGTGTGCGTGATGGTGAAGTTCGCCACCGACATCACCGTGGAGGAGAGGAGGAGGGAGTTCCAGACCGGCGGGGGGGTCTACCAGGTACGTTTAGTTTGCTGTAGAGTACAGGAAATGTATGCAAATGTAGTGTCCATAGCCCAATGGCTCGCGTCGATTCAATGTGATCAAAAGAGTTAAGCGACGACGGGCGGGTCGGTTTGTGGATGGGTGCGCTAGTGGCAAAATTTCATGGACGCTACCGTGCTTCGGAGGGCACGTAAAGCCGTCGGTCCCGGTTGTTTTCAATGCTGGAAACTAAAACTTACTTACTCTTCGCTGCGACCCATAGACGTCCCACTGCTGGATACGGGTCTCCCCCACAGACACTGCTGCGGGATGTCAAAAGCATACTACACCACGCTGCTCCAATGCGGATTGGTGGAGGGGTTAGTAGCCAGCCCAGTGTCGAATGTTCTCAAGCCACCCGTAAGTCTTCGACAAGGCTTAACGACTGTTTCCAACATTGAAAACAACCGGGACCGACGGCTTAACGACGTAGCGTCCATGAAATTTTGCCACTAGCGGTCACCCATCCACAAACCGACTGCGCCCGACGGGCCCCGACGTTGCTTAACTCTTTCGATCACATTGAATAGACGCGAGCCATTGGGCTATTACTTACTCTTACCTACTTTAAATAATCTCCTCGCAGGTCACCAAGTCCATCGCCGTCATAGCTCTCAACGAGAACGCGTCGCTGCCTGCTGCCGACAGGTACCTATTCGCAGTTCAAATCCAACTCCACCACTCGGACACCTCAGCTGTTACTTTACAGCTTACCTATTCGGTGACGCCGTAAAGGTCTGTGTGACCATACAGCAAAAGTCCATTCGAAAAAAAAATACTCGCACTTACATTGAACTTACGTCCGTTCCGTCCCAGTTCAAAAAAAAACTCAACGCCAACAGAAAATCTAGTTTTTTTTTTTTTTTAATTTTTCAGGACGAAATTTAACAGGTGATGTATTGGATCAATGAGAGAATTTTTGTGTTCTTCAATAAACCTGGGCAGTACACAATCGGATCCAATTAAACATCCCACTTTGAATGTTTAATCCCTGTGGCCACATCGCAAGTTGTAATGTGCTTGATGCTAATGTTGTAACTTTATGAGTTCAAATTTTCAGTGGACAACATCATGTAGTCTTTGGAACAAAATAGGTTTCATGTAAAACCTATTTGGTTCCTATAGGATCTACCTTGTGGGAGACAAGTTAGTCCTGTAAGTTAGTGCTAATAACAGTCCAGTTAGTTAGTGATTGTTAGTCAGTTCGTTCTAAGTCAGTCACAGCTGTTTTGCAACCCTTGAAGACTAAGATGGTGTAAAGTGTAAACGGAAACTTCACCTTTCCAACCACCACCAATTAATAAACTATTTTAATTAGCAAATTCTCCAAATCATTTTTGGTCCAGGTATCCGTACGTGGTGGCGATAGCCCGCAACTCCTCAAAGTCGTGGTCGTTCGCCTGCTTCGGCACAGTCGTGCTGGTGAAGTGGGTGGTGACATCGGCGCACTGCAGGAGGCCCGGGGCGACGCACCGCGTCCTCCTGCTATACGACTACGCGAGGAGTACGATCAAGACATACCCGATACTCTTCTGGCGGATCCACGAGAAGTTCAACACCAGCAACCCGATGCCGAGCTACGATATCGCTGTGGCCAAGCTGAACGTCGACTCGCACCCGATGACACTGAAGTCTGCGACGATGGACGATAAGTGGGGAAGCGAAATAGAGGCCAGCATTTGGAAGACGGTAGCTACGATGGATAAGAGGGTGTTTCTTACGAACGATTTTGATAGCTTCAACCTGAAGATTTCACCGAATGACAAGTGCTTTGAAATTTACGGTGTTCGAATGGACGATAGTCTTATTTGCGTGGACCTGTCTGATTACGAGGACTGTTTCGTCCACGAGTTCGGTCCTATATTCAGCGGGCATAAGATCGTGGGCATTCTCGCTGTCAAGCCCAGGGAGTGTGACGTCAAGGTGGCAATCTTCACCAACGTATCTTATTACTCGTCTTGGATTTTGAAGCTCACTCAGACCAGTTATTATGGATAGTTACTTCTTGTATCAAGTGTAAATATTGCGCTGTTTATATAATTCTTCTTTTTGTTTTGAATCGAATTGATTAAAGTAACATGTTTATTGTTGTTATCATTGTTTTATAACTTATCTTAAACCTTATTAATAAATAAGTACACCCCCGAATGCCGCGTGCCATCCCTAACTAGCTACAACCTGTAGACTTCCCACTGCTGGGCAAGGGTCTCCAACACAGACAAATCTGCTGGTTGGGAGATCTAGAGCATACTCTAAACTCTACGCTGCTCCAATACGGATTGGTGGAGTATTTTGATCCATGCCCTGAGTACCTATAAATATATACTCGTATCTGCGAAGTATATATTTGTTTCGGCCGGGAAACGAAGTCGGGAGTCACGGTTCGGTCCAGGGTCACATCGCACATCGCAAAGCAGTCGTCGCAGTTCGTCTACAGTTATATCGCGTACAATCAGCAGATCGCGATGCTTTCCAATCTATAGTTTCCTGGAAACACACATGACATACTGAAAACCTGAGCTGTAACTTGTAAGCATACTTGGTCAACCACCAACGCATCACATCTAATTGTGTTACCTGTTATCAGGGATTTAGTAAAATATATCAGTCAAAACAATAGTAAACGTTTAGTCAAAGCTTAAGTAATCCTTAGAGATGCTGCATGCATGAGAGTAAACACCACCAGACGCCTCGCTGGCGGGTTGTTACACACTAACTTTATAACAACAGATTCCCGCAAAGTAACGCGTGATACAATTAACTTTAGTAATCTGTGGATTATCTGAGGCAGATATGATACACAGGGTTTACAAGTCGAGAGCAAATGGAGCGAGTGGCGCGTCCCCGCCCGCAAATATTGACTGATTGATTCGCTAAGTGGCCGCGAGGCGCCACGAGCGCCAGCGCTGGATGCGGCAAGGGGTTCCTGTTGCCACATAACACTCGTTGAACTCAAATTATTATCTTCAGGGTTTGGCTATCATAGTGGGGCAAAGATTCCTAAAAGAAAGTAAGAAAGAAAATCTTTATTTCGTCCTAAAGGTACAATTATTTAAATAAATAAACAACAGAAAAATATAACCCTAAGTTACAAAGAGACAAAATAGGACTACTTTCAGCCTGTGCCGTGGTGCTGAGAGAACCGCGGCTGCTGGTTTTCAGCGTAGCCCTTTTACTATATAGTTAATACGTTATGTCCATAGCCCATGGCTGGCGTCGATTATATACGGTCGGCTTATGGATGGGTGGCTGCCAGTCACAACACTGCATGGACGCTACTGTTCTTCGGAGGGCACGTTAAGCCGTCGGTCCCAGTTGTAATCAATGGTGGAAACAATCGTTAAATCTTTTCGAAATGGTTCTCAGGTGGCCTGAGAACATTCGAAACTGGGATGGCCACTAACCCCTCCACCAATCCGCATCGGAGCAGCATGGAGTATGCTCTAGAGTACTCTAGACCTTCCGCAGCTGTGTCTGTGGGGCAGTCCCGTGCCCAGCAGTGGGATGCCTTTGACTTAACGTAACTTGTACTTATCAAACTTAATCAAACTACTTAACTTATATTCAACAATTAAAATATTAATTGTTACTTCTCTATAGACCAGTAAGTTGCAGCTAAATAGAGCAATATCTATTACCTGATGTTCAAAACACGATTCAATCAATGTGTCTATTCCAGCATGTTCCTAGAGCCGTGCAGTAGATCGTCGTAAAGCTAACCAGGCTGTTTGTATTATTTGCGCGGCCGAGCACGCTTCATTGAGTAGAGTGCGCGGGAGGGTTGGGGTTCGAATTTATGATAAATTGTCCAAATCACTGAAATGTTTCATTTTTTTTATACATACGAATTTTTTTTGACGCAAGGATATCTTTTTTAGCATGCAGCACATCGCTGCCCTCACGGTTAAGGCCTTTCCGTCTCTGACAGATCATTAAACATCGTCATTTCGATAGCATCTTGACTTGTGACTGTGAAGAGAAATTTGAGAACGACAATTTTGTACCACATGTCCAAAGGTTCTTGAGGAGGGTTCCAATTGTAACAATCTTTGCAGAAGAGAAAGAAGACTGGGAGAGTTAAGAACTGAGATAGAGAGATTATGTAGTTCGTCAGGCACATATTTTCAGAGCACAATCTCTTTCATCACAACCCTTTCTTTGTCCCACTGTTGGGCTCGGGTCTCCTCTCAGAATGGGAGGGATTAGTGTGGGGAGAATTGAGAACATTATTATGAAGAATTCTCAGGTTATTAGCAAGTGACATTTAATTTCTTAAATCGCACATAAATTAGAAAAGTCATTGGTGCGTGCCGCTGGGGTTGGAACCCGGACCGCTCGAGTGAGAGGCGAGTTCGATAGCCACTGGACTGCCACCGCTAAGATCTTATAAGTATGCGTCAAAATCTAAAATCCTGGTAGAAATGTATCAGGGCCTTAAACCAACCAATTTGTTTTCGTTTATGAGAGCAACTGCACATTTAAATGCAAGTTATATGGAATCTTCAAAAACAAGAAACCGATCGAAATATGAATACATTTCCGATGGAATCCCAATGTGTCGGCCCCTCGCGCCCCTCGCGCTCCTCAGCGAGACATAAATCTTCTCCTCGCATGAATCACGCTCGTATCTCCAAATCTACGCAATAAAAGATACAGAGATCTCATGACGCGTGCAGCGTCTAGTCACTGTGGCGTGACAAAAGAGGATCTTGTACAGGAATTTGCAGTTAACATAAATAAACTTGAGATTTTTTTACGTTATCACGATAGTAAACAGAGAAAAAGACGAGAAAGTTCTGCAAATGGTGACCATTTGCATTTGGTGGTGAACTGGGTGAACATAATGTACTTGTAATATTATGTAGGTATTCTGTGATAATGGATAGACAACGAATGTCGTTTGGAAGACGCAGTTCGGCAGTGGACCTCAAACAGACCTTGGATGGATGACAGATGACATGAAACTCAACAGTTCCGCTGTCGCTCAATACTAAAAAAATATTAAGTGTTGAGCAACTAACTAACTATTAGCATACGTAACCCAGCAGGCAGCAGCCTAGTCTGCGGATGATGGTAAGGAAGGTTCCTGTTTGCTATATTGTAGAGTGTGGGACCTATTAGAGAGGGGGGCATGGAGGTCTTAGTTGTCCTAGTACAGCCTCCGCCCTCTCACAAGTTGTAATGTAACCTTCCTTACCTGTCTTACATTACGTATCTTTTTTGAGAAATTATAGATTTATTTTACTTTATTATTTATACTATGAATATTATTTTTTGTTGACCCCTATTATTTTTGTTGGGCACTGGTCTTCTCACAGAATGGGAGGGATTAGGCCTTAGTCCACCACGCTGGCCAAATTCAGATTGGCAGAATTCTCATGCCTTCGAGAACATTATGAAGAACTCTGGCATGTAGGTCTCCTCACGATGTGTTCTTCACCTTTAAAGCAAGTAACATTTAATTTCTTAAATCGCACATAACTTATAAAAGTCATTGGTGCGTGCCGCTTGGGTTTGAACCCGGACCGCTCGAGTGAGAAGCGAGTTCGATTGCCACTGGGCTGTCTAAGCATGCATTGTGTGTTGTAAATACAATACAGAATGCTTCGAACCATCTCAGGATCACAGCGATCGACCCCTCCACTCAGACCCGACTCATTTATCAACCAACAAGACTTTATGTCCTACAAAATAAAGGCCCAAGTTATATAGTCTGTGCGAAGAGTTCGTAATGTAGACTAATATGAGCAAGGGTGTTTTTATCTGTGGACGTGAGGACCAAGATGGCTTCCCGCAGTTCCCGCTGAGTGACATATGACTGGTTGGCGGTATCCAAGGTTTAGCGCGTAAACCATAGGCTGCGTAATTTAGATATCACAGTGTATTTTTTTTTTCTTTTTATGGATACAAGATAACGAGCTTGCAGCAGCACCCATCCGCTGCCGCCCATGACAACTGTGACTGACTTTGAACAAGACTCAATTAGGGACTGGGATGGTCAGTCCAATTAGTTGAGAGAGTTAGTTAGAACATTAGTTGGTCAGTTCGTTAGTAGGTATGAGGACTGGGGAATGTTAGTGATAGTTAGTCCTGTTAGTTGGTGTTAGATAGTAATAGTCCAGTTAGTACTTGTTAGTAGGAGTTTCGTTCTAAGTCAGTCACAGATGTGTTGCTACCCTTGAGGACTAAGATGGTCGCCTCTAAAGAAGTATAACCGGAAACCACACCTTTCCAACCGAACTATAGTTGCTTTAAAAACAATTATTATACGGCAGAAATGGTACTAGGTACCGTGACGGGCGGTGGTACTGAAATACCTTTCCTAATCATTCCTGTCTAGAGTAGTGTTACGTTGCGCCAAGGTTTGTAATAAAATGCCAGTGATTTTATCCATTTTTATTACGCACAAACATACCTACCTACTTATTACGCACTAGTGGACGCCCGCAGCTTCGCTCGCGTGGAATTAGATATAACAATAGTTTTGTTTACACCTAGTAATATTATATAGCCTATGTCACTCAGTGAAGACGCAGCTATCAAATGGTGAAAGAATTTTTGAAATCGGTCCAGCAGATTTTGTGTGAAAACATTACAAACAAATGTTTCCTCTTTATTCTGTTTCTTTTATATTTTGTTGTATTTAGCCACATTTTAAATTTAGAATATTAATTTTTTTATATGTAAATATTTGACATTTGCATGCTTACAGAGGCAGTTATGTAAAACATCAACTTTTATAATTTGTATGTTATTTCTTTGTTCTTGCAAATAAATTATAATTGTGATTATGATTATGATTATAATTATGAGTACCCCTTGGTTGGGGAAAAGCAGTCGTGATGTAATGTTATTTTACATTTAATTTTAAACGCAGATAACTTAAAAAAGTAATAGATCCGCCCGGGTCCACCCGAACATTACCCAGTCAGCCATAACAGTAAAAAATTAAACTGAACGCATTTCATTACTAAAGCGGCCGCGCGCGCTCGTCGCGAATAATTTGATTCGATTTGATTCGTTAGACGTGCCCATACATCGGGGATGTAGGGCGGCGTACGAACGAATGCTACTTCACGCTTCAATTGGTTCATAATCATAATAAGGATAAAGGAGGAAAACCTTTCGTTGGTCTGGTCGTAACCGCGACTGATAAGCTAGAGTTCCTGGGTTTGTTTTCCGGGCTGGGTAACCACTATTGTGTTTTTATGTGTACATAATCCATGTACGGTCCACGTACATTGCTGTAGCGTAAAGTAGGTTTACGCTACAGCGGTGCAACATGAATCAGTGTGCATAATTGCCCCGACCAAACAGGTCCCGCTTCTCGCGATATCAAATCCATCATCTATCATTTATCATTTCTCTATCATCTATCATTTATCAATAAATAGTTTAGCGTATTCTAGTGTATCAATAAACACTCTTGTCAATACTCATTTTTATCATTTATAAAATCATCTATCAACCAAATAATGTGTGGGTTACGTCGCAGCCCATACAATCCATTTAATTATATTTATTAATATTTGATAAAAATACACTTACAATATACTACGTAAGTATAAAGTTACATATTATTATTGTAGGATTACCTATTCATCCAATGATCGATAGTTACATAACCTTTTATAACATTTCACGTTAGAGCGTTTATAAGAATGTAAATACATTATAAGGTGCTTTATATTAATCAATTTGGAATAGCATTATATCTCTTTTTAAAAGCTTTTATTTAATTATATCAGTAGTTTGTACTCGTAGTTACCTAGACTTTCGTTAAACGTGTCCAATCATCTCAATCGTGCAATAATTACAAAACGTATTTGGTTGAAACTTGGCACATAGGTAGAAGATAACCTAGATTAGAACAAAGGATAGTTTTTATAGAACGCTGATTCACAATCAGAGAATTGTGAGTCAGCGAGGTGGTAGCAAAGTAGCTTTCCGTCATACGCCGCCGAGCGCGGGGAAGGCTGAGAGTTATGAATATTTTTATGATCACATAAACTTGGGGGAGGACGAGCCGCTAAATGCACAGCGTTTCTGGATTATTAAGCAAGTTCTGAGGGCGGGCGGTAATGTGCGTTGTCTTGTGCTGGGCACCATCTATTTTGGCGTTTATTTTTATTGATAAAAGGTAAGAAACGAGCATGCCGCTCCGACCCTAGTAAATATATAATATGATACCCTTTAACGGAATGATAGTCAAAATAGTTCGTCATTTTTTCCATATTGACTTTCCCATAAATTATTTATATGTCTAATAATAAAATGACTAAATCTATATATGTATTAATAATCTAAGACGTTTCTATATTGATTTTCCCTTATTTCACCTTGGTGTTGTAGTCTGGAATCTGGATACCTGAACTCGAGCTATTCTACAACAGATGGCGCTGTTTCCTATATGAAATATTAATTGTAATTATCACAGCCTACATTATTATAGGTATTAATTAGTGCAAGGCACAAGTTCAGAGAAAATTCTAAAAATTTAAATGTTATCTCTATGAAATCGTAGCGAAAAGGTAGAAAAGATCAATTCGAATAAGAATTCCCTGCTCATATGTTACTTCAGGCGCTTAATCGACGTCGTTGATTTCTGGTCATTCAATTTTATATAAGAAAATAGAGTACCTACTACTACATACTGACACAATTATAAAATATGATAAAAAACGTGATATTGATAAAAAAAAATTTTTGTTTCTACTTGTCTCTTATCTATTCAACCTACAGGGCAAGCCCACGTCTAAATGCCTATCGAACAATGATTGTTTAATAAAAGTCAAACTAAGTTGCGTATCAACTTAGGTTCCCTATCTATATTGATACAAGTATCCATCATTAATTTTCGTACTGTGAGGATTATTATTATGATTCTCGTACCTACCTACTCGTACTTCCCAACCTAGTCATCCTACTTATCGCTTTGAACGGAAAGACGAACAAATCTATGAATGAGAATAGCAGTAGAAAAAATCGATGACGCATAATAACTCATATTTATTATTGTTATCGTCACCATTTGTGCGAAAACACGTTACGCTTGCGAGCGTGAATCAGCTGCAGCGAAAAATCAATACTTAGCGTTGTACTTAGCGATTTATCCGTTCATTGCTCAATACCAACAAGGAATAAAATAAACACTTCATTATATTACCAGTATATATGACCTAGTTTTACTTCGGTTCATCCTAAATTAGTAAAATAATAAGTGATAATTGGGAGGGAAAATTGAATTAGCACCAATGTGAACATAGTTGCAGGTGAATATTGCAGTTCACCGAACCTCGCTCCAGATGGCGCAGTGTACTCGTGATGTTGATACATACTGTAAGGGCGTGTGAGTGCTTGTGTAAAAATTAAGTGTTTTGTGATAACCCAGGCGCTAATGGGACTCAAAAACGGTAAGTCTATCGACCTAATTCCCTTCTCCACCGTTCAGAGTATTTCCAATACTCAAAACTTTACAGAAATCGCGAAAGAATAACGAAACCTTACATATGTTCGATCAGACGTATAACCCTACCAAATATGGATCGCGTCTTGGCTCTGGCAACTCGTTGTAATCCCGGTCTTCCGAATTTTGTCGGGTAGCACTCCCGCCATCTTGTGTCTGGAGCTTACAGGATTTTGTATAAATATATATCGATCGAAAGTTCGGCCTGTTCCGTGTAACCCAATTTCTATTTTATTTCCTTCCATGGCGACGCATTGGGAGTTGGAGATACAAAGTTCCGCATGCTAATTCATTCATTCTTAGATATGACTCATGTAGGTACTACGTTTGTTGACATATTACAACTTAGCTTTTTGGCAGTAAAAGTTAAATTTTCGGCGTGTCCCAGGGGTGAATGACTTGGAAACTTAATTAGAATTGCAGAGGGTTACTTCACCCTTCGCAAACTATTTATCTCCGCTCTCAACGTGTGGCCTTGCTAGAGGCGCCTACATGACCGTACACAGTAGAAGTGACATCACAAATTTTAAATAGATTAAAATGGTTTTTAGGAACTGTGCGTTCATTATCATTACGTTATTTTTAACCAACAAACAAGTCTGTTCTTCAATTTGAATACTCTGTCAGCAGTCAGTAATATACAATGACATAATCGATTATAAATGACATATTCTGAGGTTCACCGTTTGGAAAACGGGCATGCACGTCATTTCCCGATGTTTTTGCTTCAACGCAAAACTAGGCATATTAAATAGCTAAAAACTCTGATCCCAGGCTTAACAAATACATTGAAAGGTTACCACTATGTTATCAACACGGGTCAAATAACAATACCAGCTGTGGTTCTATAATCGATTCTTTGTCCCACTGTTGGACTCTGGTCTCCTCTTGAAATGGGAAGAGTCCACCATGCCTGCCAAGTGTGGACTGGCACACTTCACATTCCATATGAGATTACTATGGAGAATTCTCAGATACACAGATTTTTTTTTTTTATGGAATAAAGATAGCAAACGAGCTTGCAGCACCACTCATCCGCTGCCGCCCATGACAACTGTGACTGACTTTGAACAAGATTCAATTAGGGACTGGGATGGTTAGTCCAATTAGTTCAGAGAGTTAATTAGAACATTAGTTGGTCAGTTCGTTAGTAGGTATGAGGACTGGGGACTGTTAGTGATAGTTAGTCCTGTTAGTTGATGTTAGTACTTGTTAGTAGGAGTCTCGTTCTAAGTCAGTCACAGATGCGTTGCTACCCTTGAGGACTAAGATGGTCGCCTCTAAAGAAGTGTAACCGGAATCCACACCTTTCCAACCGGACCACAATTGCTTTAAAAACAATTATTACACGGCAGAAATGGTACTAGGTACCGTGGCGGGCGGTGGTACTGCCCCGGGCGAACTCTATATGGAACCAATTAGCTTTCATATAAAATTCACTGTAATATCATGTAATTAGTTACCATTTCATTTATTATTTCGAATATCATTTTGAAAAGTAATTGGTGTGTATCACTTGGATTTGAACCCAGACCCACTCAAATGAGAGGGGAGTTCAATAGCCACTGTTCTGCCATCACTGTTAAGAAACAAAGATCTATAATAATTATGTGTATTCTCATTTTCTTATTATTTGATACATACTTACTTTTTTTCTAATAGTAAGTTAAATTATCTGCATTGCAGTATCTTTTTCAATTGCTATCCTTATAGTGAACCTAACTAGAGAAACAGCTACTTTCTTAGTTGTTCTACTAGCATGTCCTGCTGGTATGCCAAGTAAGCACACCCACTATTCATCAGTTACGTTTGGGTCCTATGTTATAGGCCACAGTTCCAGTCTTAGAGCTACTACTGGGAATTTCAAGTCAGACAAATCCAAAATACTTTGCTCAACCTGGGGACCGAATCTAACTTTGGCTCTGCTGGCAAACTTGCAGCTACTGAATCAGCAAGTCAGTTTGTCAACAACTTCAAATATGCATTCATAAAACAACTTAAATAACATAAGCTTGATATAAAATTGTGAATGTCACCCAATCACTCAATTTAGGAATTTGTTATTCTAAGATCTTAGATAAAAAGATAAGAGAACAGCATGGTTATGTAAATGCACATAACAGCAAAAAAATTAATTGATTTGTCTGCCAAGGTTAATATGGCTTCAACATTTTATTAGTGTGTAGTTTTGTTATTTTTTCTTGAGACAACTTAGATGCATCTTAGTGGCATGTGCTAGAACTTTTGTTAGTTATTGTGACTGTGAGAACAAAGTAATTGAATATACCTGTTCTAACGGTGAAGGAAAAGATCGTGAGGTAACCTGCATCCCTGAGAGTTTTTCATAATGTTCTCAAAGGTATGTGAACTCTGCAAGTCTACACTTGGCCAGAGTGGTGGACCAACCCCACCCATTCAGAGAGGACATCAGTGGACAGTCATGGAACAGAAAGGGTTGTGGTGGGTAACGGTGAAAGAGGAATGTTGAATGGGTGTGTTCTTCATATTGTTCTTCAAAGCAGCTGATGTCATGATCTCGATCTGATACATAACAGCTTGGGTTTAAAAAACCTATTATTGTCAGATTTTGTGTTACTTAAATCCACTAAATTATCCAGTTATCTTTCCCTAAGCGTCATTGATTGGTCCAGGCTTTTACCCATTAAAAAATATTTAAGGCTGTTAAGACCAGTCTGTCTTGCTGGATAACGGTGATTCATATGATATTTAATTGCTTAACTATAACATTAAGGCATAACTCAACAATTTGTGGTTGGTAACTAGTCAGCAGGTCCCAGATTCGAATTGTGCAGATATTTATTTTAGAGATATACTAGTGGACGCCCAGCAGCTTCGCTCGCGTGGAATTAGACATAACAATAGTTTCGTTTACACCTAGTAATATTATATAGCCTATGTTACTCAGTGAAAATCCATCTGTGAAGCGCCATCCGTTGTAGATAATCGTAAGCGGTTGTTTGAATACAGAGATCTGATGAAAAACACGTAGAATTTTTATTCTGTATCCCATTGCTTTTGATTTTCCAATAGGGAAATCTTTAGCCCCATCAGGCCTGGCCGGGCGAATATAGCGCTGACGAAACAGTGTCAGTGGGACGCCGCTTCCGTGCATGTTGCGAGCGGCGCTAATGATCTAATCACGCTAATAGTGTGGCGTAACGAGCATGGGGGTTTGATAGCCATGCAGCGCGAGCTTTACTATTTTCAGGCCTTCGCTGCGACCCATAGACGTCTTACTGCTGGGCACGGGTCTCCACAGACGCAGCTGCGGAAGGTATAGAGCATACTCCACCACGCTGCTTCAATGCGGATTGATGGGTTAGTGGCCTTGTATAGGTGGATTTATTCACGGCGCTATGCGCATCGTCAGCAGGTCGCCCTGAAAATCAGCGGCTCTTGGTTTGTCACGGCCATTTGCTGAGGGCGTCCAATTTTCATCCTTTTTAACATTTATAAATCTACTACTTGTATCTATGTATTTTAGTGTACCTAATTGCCGATGAGAATAAAATAATTTTCTATCTTTCTTTCTTTCATCGTCTGCCCCCAACATAGACAAGCACTCATAGACAGGGGCCACAAGGCCCGCGTATTCAGTGACGCAGTAAAGGTCTGTATGACCATACAGCAAAAGTCCATTCGAAAAAGCAAAAAAAAAAACGTTCAAGGTGCCGTTGAGTTTTAGTGGGTACAGGCATACCATGCATATCGCTCCGTAGCGCGCTAAGCGACTTTGAGCTTTCGAATGAGACCGACGATATAGGACCACGTCTCGGGTACTATTCAAACACTCGTCTTTAGGCATCGATGTAGTTTGGATGTCAAGCTGTGTCGTAGCCTCTCGTTCGCCGTCTAGCCGAGTTGGATTGTATTATGTAAGGTACGATATTAGCACTGTATCTATTCATGGCCATAGAAAAACAAATAGTATCGCTGTAAAAGCTTATCTTAACCCGCTCACTGCGGAACGAGTGCTTGCGGGGCATCTTGCCGGAATTGGGTCACGCGAGGCACGGACGCCGAACCTTACGCGGGCCGGGCGGCGCGTGATGTACCACCAGCAACCAACACCAACCTTGTAGGTTACGGGGGACGGATTTGAGTAGATTTTCGAACATCTTCAGAACATTCGACAGACCCACTAACTCATCCACCAATCCGCATTTGAGCAGTGTAGTTATTGGAATATTCTCTAGGCCTCTCGCAACTGGGTCTAGAGGAGACCCGTGCCCACTAGTGGGTTGGTGGTGGGCTGTAGTCAGTGTTTCTTTGGGGCATTAGGGGTTCTGCTGATTAGAATCCGATCAAAATTAAGATTTTATCGACAAAATCAAAAATATCTCGAGTTTTCCTTATAGAATCTATCTATATCTATATATATAAAAGGAGAAGGTGACTGACTGACTGACTGACTGACTGACTGACTGACTGACTGACTGACTGACTGACTGACTGACTGACTGACTGACTGACTGACTGACTGACTGACATATCAACGCAGGGCCTAAACTATAAGGGCTAGAAACTTGAAATTATGCACAGGGGTTCCTTTTATAATGTAGGGGAGCACTAAGAAAGGATTTTTGAAAATTCACCCCCTAAGGGGGTAAAACGGGGGTGCAAAGTTAGTATGAAACTTTGCCATTTTTGATGTTATTCGAATGTAATTCAGTACCTATGAAGGTTTTTTATTGAGTTTCGAAAATCATCTCTTAAGGGGGGGTAAAAGGGGGGTACAAAGTTAGTAGGTATAAAAGTTTTTCGTATATACCTACATTATTTCAATGAAATTTTGTATTTAGGTTATTTTATTACTGAACGATTCGTGAGTGTCTATATTCATAGTTGAAGTTACCGGCTTACTCACGTGTGATTTAAGTCGAAAATAGTCCGACTAGTTTCGATCTATTACGATGATCATCGTAATAGATCGAAACTAGTCGGACTATTTTCGACTTAAATCACACGTGAGTAAGCCGGTAACTTCAACTATGAATATTTAGGTTATGTTACGTCTAATTCCACTCGAGCGAAGCTGCGGGCGTCCACTAGTCTATATATATATAAAAGGAGAAGCTGACTAACTGACTGACATATCAACGCTGGGCCTAAACTATTAGGGTTAGAAACTTGAAATTTTGCAGGGGTTCCTTTTATAACGTAGGGGAGCACTAAGAAAGGATTTTTGAAAATTCACCCCCTAAGGGGGTAAAACGGGGGTGCAAAGTTAGTATGAAACTTTGCCGTTTTTGAAGTCAAGTGGGCAAGACGTCGTTAATGGGTCTAATTCTACGCGAGCGAAGCTGCGGGCGTTCACTAGTATAACTATATAACTTCAGTTATCTGTGACCATAACAGACCAGACCTTTAGAGCTCATACTTCATGCCTTGCTATAGCACAATCATTGAATTGAATCGCAATAAATTAACATACCTTATATATATATGTAAATCTGCATACCATTTCTGGTCAAGCAGCTAGAATTAAACCTTCGTCTAATACGAGGTTATATTTATGGGCGGATAGGATTACATTCTAAGTAAATGCTAGAGATTCATCATTAGTTAGTTATATAGTTACAATAATCCCTGTAATCCCAACAATTCAACGCAAGAGAGTTTTCAAGGTCTTCAAAAATCCGTTCTATTTATCATTCCTCTTAGGCATGTTCTCATTTGTTTGGCTTCCATCCATCCGTCAGCCTTTAGTCCACGTCCAGCGCTGGACATAGGCCTCTTCTAAAAGGAGTTATGTACATATTAGCAATAGTTATAGTGCCTTTCTGAGGCGAGTTGGTGACCACTTTAGATAATTAATATATCTAATATTATTAACTTGTCAATCTCCATTGGTTGGTTTGCTACAACCCATAGATGTCCCACTGCTGGGCACGGGTCTCTCCCACAGAACAGGTCTCCCCGATTGAAAGCTCCGGGAGGTCTAGAGCATTCTCCATCACGCTGCTCCGACGCGGATTGGTGGAGGGGTTAGTTACCAACCCAGTGTCGAATGTTCTCAAGCCACAAGAAGTCCACAGCCCAATCTCTCATGTCGATTCTTTACGATTGGGTGGCTTACGATGGGGTAGTGCCTTCCGATTGTCTGATCAGACTATCGGATCCGACTATCGGAGAGAAAAATCTGAAATGTATTCCCTTGGTTATGGTGCGGTGGGCCTGTTGACATACACCAGGCACAAATCCAAACTCCGATGCTATGGGGATTTTAAGTTAGAAAATGAAAATGACAGGCCCGTTGGCGCAATCGGTAGTGACCCTGTCTGTTGAGCCAAGGGTCGTGGGTTCGAATACCACTCAGGACAAATATTCGTGTGACGAACACTTGTATTTGTTCTGTGTCTGGATGTTAATATTATCTATTTAAGTTTGTATTTAAAATATCTATGTATGTATATCAGTCTCTGACACCCATATTTCAGGCTCGCGCCTACTTTGGGGTCAGATGGCCGTGTGTGAGAATGTCCAAGATATTTTAAAAAAAAAACCCATGCCCGAACCCAGAACTTCTAGCTTAGGAGGCTTGCGATCGTTAGAACAGCGAGGCAAGCAAGTTTCTATGATGAAACATTTATTTCTGACACAAATGCTATCATGTCTGACCTTGCTCGCCTTGAGACCTTGTTCGCGAGAATCAGCTCAAATAAAACGCTTAGGTTAGATGATTCTTACAAAAACAGTGTAAAAACTCGAACCGTTCCAAATTTGTCTAGCTATATCTATCTATATTCTATATCTATATATATAAAAGGAGAAGGTGACTGACTGACTGACCGATTGACATATCAACGCAGGGCCTAAACTATAAGGGTTAGAAACTTGAAATTTTGCACAGGGGCTCCTTTTATAACGTAGGAGAGCACTAAGTAAGGATTTTTGAAAATTCACCCCCTAAGGGGGTAAAACAGGGGTGCAAAGTTAGTATGAAACTTTGCCGTTTTTGAAGTTAGTGAATGTCTAATTCCACGAGAGCGAAGCTGCGGGCGTTCATTAGTACCTACTTCTATACTAATATTTTAAAAAGGAATGATTTGTTTGTAATGTTTTCACACAAAAACGACTGGACCGATTTCAAAAATTGTTTCACCATTAGAAAGCTGCATCTTCACTGAGTGACATAGGCTATATCATCGGTACAAAAGTCAACTCAGTTTTTACATTTTAAAATCAAAATGGACATCAATATCTTGACACAACGCATACTGTGGCATTATATTGTATCTGTGGCATTTCAAATATAAATGTTATATTACAAATCGTTACTCTGCTTAACTGAAAAAAGTAAAAATTTTACAAAGGTGTACTAATCTATGTGAGATTAGTTTACTGCCAAAATGCCTTCCTAATTTTATTCTTATGTCTAATTCCACGCGAGCGAAGCTGCGGGCGTCCACTAGTTATATTTAAAAAAAAAGAAAACGAGCATTAGCCAAGCGCTGCCGGGTAGCCGCCGGTCGAGCATAATCTTATTGGTTTTCCTAACTTGAAATTCTCAGTAATAGCTCAGGGTTCTGATTCGTGTATGGTAACCTAACACCGTCAATTAACATGGGGTATAATTGTTATAAGGTGTAGGTTACACCGCTGCCAGTCATCGCTCGGGGAAGTAGGTACATACATACGTGATAATATTATGTAGTTAGCTATTGTTTAATATAAGTCTGGGGAAATAATGTGCAAATAGAAGATAATTGAATTATTAAAAATGTTGTTTTTGTTTTAGGAAAGCTTTTTATAATATACTAGCTTTTACCCGCGGCTCCGCCCGCGTGGGAAAAGGGAATTAACAATGCCATCTATTAACAGCCTACGTCACTCTCCACCCTCCTCACTATCTCCACACACAAAAACCATACCATATAATAGCTTCGTTGCGACGTGAAAGCCGGACAAACAAACAAACACACTTTCACATTTATAATATTAGTATGGAAGTATGGATTTTTTCGTGCATTGTCATCGGAACCAAATGTGTGTGCTAAATTTCCGCTCGATAGCTTCAGTGGAAGTGGGTGAAATATTGACTGCAAGATTCCAGGACATACATACATACTTACATAACTAGATACATACGAGTGAAGTTAAATAAAAGCTTTTAGGGCGGATTCGACCAAACGAGAATAAATTTTAACCTTAGAATAAATCGCTAGTTATCCGAGCGTAAATCCATTTTGCGTTTTACCATCTACTGTTCTAAGAATAGCGCGCTTATTCGGAAGTAGTTCTTATACCCACCCTATGGCGTGGAATAACAGCTTATCCAAGAATATTTTAATGGCGCCCGCTCGCCATATGATTGCCTACGCAATTTTTAGGTTCTGTCATACGTCTGTAGAAGCTGTCATGTCAAAGTAAAATTAAGACATTGATTGACAGCTTTCAGCTCGCTACTTTGACTATTCTACGCTAGAATACGACAATGTTGAGTTGACAGGATTTAAGCCTTCACAGCATACCGTTTTAGTGCAACATTGAATTGCCGGATAATATATCATTAATCATTAATTCTGCTATTCCCGTTTAGTTATTCCAAGTATAGTTAAACTTCAAATTGCGTCGAAAAACGACTTTCAGTTACTCGGAGTATAAAATCATTGAATAAAATTATCCCTGGTATAGTTACGCGCGTGTAAGTCTATGTTTGGTCGAATCCGCCCTTAATAAAATAAAAGCATGTTAAAAAAAAGGTTATCAATACATTCCTGTCATCGGTTGCTAGGCAACGCTTCGTTATTTAACTTTTTTAAGTATAACTTAAAGGTGGACAGGTGATAGGGGCTGATCCTTTCCCCAGCAGTGGGACATCTATGGGTTGCAGCAAATTGTTTTATTACCTGGGTCGACTTTGGATAAAGGCTGAAGTTTGATTCAATCGTTTGTCAGTCATCATAATTTTCAGTATTGAGATACAATATGTATTTCTCAGTGATTCCACAGAATAATAGTACAAGTATGATTCACAATATAGTATTTCCGGTCAGATTGATATGGGATGAGTCAGGAATAATAGAAGATAATTAATTCGGATTCAGAAGGCACATGATCGGGAGGAGTGTCACCGATTGAGGGAGGCCTATGTCCAGCGGTGGACTTAAAAAGGCTGATGGATTAATTACAAAAATACTAGAATATTTCCTCATATAGCGAATTATGGACTTACAGACAGAATAAAGCACAATTCAATATATTATGTAGCAAACGAGTTTGCAATGGTACTGGGTACCGTGGCTGGCGTTGTTACTGCCCCGTACTCTATATAAAACATATTTAAAGGCTGTACCACATACGAGCTGCTACCCGCGGCTTCCTCCGCGTGAAATTTACAGTGTATTCTGAAAAAATATTAAATTTTTTGTATCCCAGGGGAACATGGTAACGGTATAAAAGTAACCAATAATTAGTAATTATTTATTTTTAAATAATTCTTTGTTTTAGTTTAAGGTTTTATTATTAAGTACTATATTAATCAGATTATCAGGTGCTCCCATTAATTAATCCTATAGTTAGTTAAGTTATTCAATGGTTAAAACCATTATGTACCAAATTTTATCAAAATTGGTTCAGCCGTTTGAGCGTAAAGAAGAAACAAACACTCACAAACTTTCCTTTTATAATATTAGTGTGATAGCTTCCATGTAGGCTCTACCACCTGTTAAAACAACGTTAATATTTTAACAGTTCGTGAAAAGTATGTGTTTTAAAATGTTGAAGTTTATTTTGTTAGCGCCAGTGTTTACGCAACAGTTAGCCAGCGCAACTCGGGCTAACTGGTTCTAGGTCACGGCCGGCACTGACTCAGTCCAGTTGGACATGAATGACAGTTGAGGAAAAGTGTGATGCACGCGCGACATTGTGGTTACGAGTAGGCCAGTAGTAGGTGCATGTGTGACTGGACGTAGTATGTTATTGTTTTGCTTTCATGAATGAATTGGTAAGGAAAATTGCTCCTATAACATCGCGTGTATTTACCGAAGGGATAAGCAAAGGAACGTAGCAGGGACACCCACTATTATAGAGTAAAACCAGTTATAAGGTGGTGAGCAAATATCATGCACAGATCCAGCCTTCGGGCTACTATAAGGAATCCATACTTCATCAGCTATTAGCTATTCATCAGTTCTCGTGCAATTTGACCAATAGCTGATGAATATTTTATGTAATGGTAATAATAACGTGTATCTAAGTGTGGGTAACTGGCGACAGTGGTTCTGATTCAAAACTGACTCGATGGCCTTTCTGACCTCTTTTATCTGTTCTGTGCTTTGCTCGACCCTGGGATTCGAGCCCGGGACCTCCAGCTCGGCAGTCGCTCGTGACTTAGACATAAAGCAATGATTGGTCTAGACAGACCGACAAAGCGTAGCGGAATTAATGAATGCCTTTACTTGTTCAAGCATGTGTACCTACATATTAGGTGTTATTTATAAAAGTAGGCTTGGAACTACATACTTAACTGGTTATACCAGTGTACAAATATTTAGTATTAATTAAGCTACTTACATTCTTAACCTCAACAAATTACTTAACATCATCATTGGCTCAGATTATAGAACACCAGTGGACGCCCGTAGCTCCGCTCGCGTGGACAACAATTAGACAACAATAGTTTTGTTTACACCTAGTAATATTATATAACCTATTTCACTCAGTACGAACGAACGAAACCTTTCCTCCTCTTTCGCGGCGCTGTGCTGTGAGCGCTCCTGCGTGAGGGAATTCGGATGTAAGGATGGTCCTTCTATCCGGGCAATTGCTCCAGGGGCGAGTCCCGTCGGTGACCTCCCCGCTGTTGGGCGTGGGAGACAGTTACCACTCAGTGAAGATGCAGCCTTCTAATGGTGAAAGAATTTTTGAAATCGGTCCAGTAGTTTTTGTGTGAAATACATTACAAACAAATATTTCGTCTTTATAATATTAGTATAGATATATCATTAGTATTTCATTTAAAAAGACAGAGGCAGATCTATTCGTATCTAAGGCGTCCTCACATTTACAATCCATTTCTTAAGTCTAAGTGTGCTGTGGCCTACATGGGGAACTTGAGATACTCCTACTCATCGGTGACGTCACTCCCATACCCACTTCCGTCACCAAAGCGAGCAATAGCGACGTATTACACCATCACACCATCCTCCCACGGGTAAAGAACCCATATGGTGTATAATTTATTTAACGCCGTATTTTAAAGGAAATCAATGCAAGTAAACCTGCATGCCTTCGACGACAGACTCTTCCCATTTCAAGAGGAGAACCGTGCCCAGCAGTGGGATAAATAAAGGGATGTGGTGTGGTGGTGACATTTAAGTCCTTTGTTGAGTAAATAGAAAGAAAGAAAGAAAGAAAGAAAGAAAGAAAGAAAGAAAGAAAGAAAGAAAGAAAGAAAGAAAGAAAAGCTTTATTTTGTCTCAATGTACAATAAAATAAACAAAAAAAAATTGTGAACCGTCACGGGACGCCTGGTAGATGTGAAACATCGAAATTATTTTGTACAAGTAATATGCACAAAAGTACAAATTATGACAGGAACTAAAACATATAAGGAAAAATAATAATAAAAAAAAAAAACAAAAAAAAAGACATTAATTTAATTATTATATTTTATTAATAAAATAATTTCCGACCGTCATTTGTCGGAACTGTATAGTATATATATTCCATATTCGCCACGCTCGCCACTCACGCCACGCCAAATATTTGGTTTGCCCTTCGCCTAAAGATGTTTCACATCAACAATAAACAAAAATATAAGCCAAAGATAAAAATTAAAATAGGACTACTCTCAGCCTGTGCAGTGATACTGAGAGATAATCGCGGCTGCTGGTTTTCAGCGTAGCCCTTTTTTAAATCTTTATCATCTTCTGATGCTGCAAAGCCCAGTAGCCAGTATCTTAACTATTCACGGCCGGTGAAGACGTGCATTGTCTGACGTCAGATCTCTACTGATTCACCTCGCGAGAATAGCGCCGGTCCCCGTGGCGCGTGATTCACTCTCCATCGGTACGACGTTATGTCATAACACCATAATACACAGATACTAATATTTGAGAACTGGGACCACCTTCAGCTGTTTCCCAGAATTGCCGTGTCTCACGGTGACCTCATTTACACGAGGATAGACCTTCGAGAATGTTATGGAATTGAGCCATCCAGATTTTCTTTACTCAACCTAACCGAGATAATGCTGTGGTATGAACCACATTGAAACTGTACCACAGGTTTTTGCAAACCTACCTCAGTCAAAGCTCTCAGAAAGTATGGTTTAAATACACAACTTTATAAGACTATTGTTAACTTCTGTGACTTCTGTGAGAGCAAACAAATAAAAATCTTTATCTTTATCTTTCATTCAACTATCGCACTACACGCCTAGGTCTGAAGTTTCATCCACACCGAATCGACTCCTTGCCTACTACCACCGTGCGTTTCTCGCGGTCTTTTTTACAGCGAACTGGTCTTCTATGGAATGAGCTTCCGACTGAGGTTTTCCCTTCGAGCTACGACATGGAGCGCTTCAAAAAGAGTGTGAAACGCTTCCTCCAAGGCAGGCAACGCACCTGTGTCGCCCTTGTCCATAGACGACGGTGACCACTTACCATCAGGTGGCCCGTATGTCCTATATTATTAAAAAAAATGAAGATGATTTTGGTTTTACCGATTTCTAAATAGGTGTCGTTAGGGCATGGGCAATATGCACATATTGCAGTTGGTAAATGGTACACAATTATTCTAAGGCTCGGTATTTCTCTACGGGACCCGATTTGCAATGATGAAATCCGTAGACGAACGAAGGTTACCGACATAGCTCGAAGGTTCAACCAACTGAAGTGGCAATGGGCAGGCCACGTCGCTCGACGGACTGATAACCGTTGGGTAAGAAAAGCCCTCGAGTGGAGACCGCGTCTCGGAGAACGGAGTAATGGCAAACCTCCGCCGAGGTGGACTGACGACCTGAAGAGGACAGCGGGAAACCGTTGGATTCAGAGGGCGCAGGATCGGGACGATTGAGGGAGGCACGTGTCCAGCTGTGGACTCAAAAAGGCTGAATGGATGGATGGATACGGTACACTTATAGCAGCTTCGTTTGTGAAATGGATAAAAATTGTCACCAATTAGTCGATCAAGGCGGTAGTTACCAAAAATGTTTTGGAAGATGTTTGTCCACTGTTTTTCTCGAGTCGTTTCGTGGGCAAATACAGATGCCCTGCCTAGCCCTTCAAGGGTTATAGGCGTGTTGCTATATTTCTCAAGCCACCCGAAGGTCTTCGACAAGGCTTAACGACTGTTTCCAGCATTGAAAACTACCGGGACCGACGGCTTTACGTGCCCGGTAGCGTCCATGAAATTTTGCCACTAGCAGTCACCCATCCACAAACCGACCGCGCCCGTCGTCGCTTAACTCTTTCGATTACATTGAATCGACGCAAGCCATTGGGCTATGAACGCTACTGCGTAATAATGGCTATATTTTTTCGGTCGATAGTATTTCGTAGTAGATAGGTACACGCGGCCCTTAAACTCGGTAACTCGGCTGGGCGACTTTCCCTCTGCGTGGGCCGCGGCCCACGGCCGGAAGTGACGTCACTCGCGCCTGCCCCGCCGAGATCACCGTTTCTTTGGGATGTTTGATGTTTTGTTCTGTCTGCGCTACGATTGTGTGTTGTGTTGATTGAAGTGACGCTGTCGGACAGGGTTATATTAAGAACATTATAAACATAACATACCGTCTAAACTGCTCAAAACGCGGGGTCGCACTGAAAATCAGCGGTCGTGGTTCGCTGCGGATACTGCTAGGTGTGGCCCCTACCCTTTCTATTCCTACAATATTCTTCTTAAGCAAGAGGGAGAAATTGGATATTTTATTTATTTATTACACAAGTTATTACAAAAACTGATTTTTGTAATATGGCACCGCCTACAACATAGCCCTTCCTCTATGCTTGTACGCAGAGGGCAAAAGCCAAGCAAATCTATCTATACTATCTATACTAATATTATAAAGAGGAAACATTTGTTTGTAATGTTTTCACAAAAAAACTACTGTACCGATGATTTCAAAAACTCTTTCACCATTAGAAAGCTGCATCTTCACTGAGTGACATAGGCTATATAATACTAATAGGTATAAACGAATCTTGTTATGTCTACCACGCGAGCGAAACTGCGGGCGTCGAGTAGATAAAGTGCGAAAGTGTACGATTGTGTGGTCCATGCATGAATCGTAATGTAAGTAATATTGGTAGCTGACGGCGTCGGCGCCGTCCTCGCGATAACGCGTGGTAATGACCGCCGCTCCCGGACTGGATCCGTGATCCTCGCTATCGCCAGCCCTGGCCACAGACAGTACTCTGACGTCCCACGAGGATTCGCACTGAAATAACAGAATTAACCTCAAAAAAGTCTAGAGTACTGCGTTTTTTTAGACGTGTCCTTAGTAAACAATCTTAGGTACAGTGTCTTTTTGTCGTAGTTTAGTGATAAGATAAACACGAGATGGAAAGGATTACAGATTAAATAGTCATTGAACGGAAAAATTAATTTGTTTAATTATTTTTGTAACTAATATTTCAATAAAAAGTAATGCTTGAAAGATTGTTTACCGAACGATTCTGTGGGACGGCTAATGGTTGCAGCTACCCGTAGTTGTATTGTCGCATCCTTCACCACACTTTCTTTCTCCCACTATTGGGCACGCGTCTCCTCTCGAAATGGAAGTTGTTAGGCCTTAGTCAATCACGTTGAGCAAGTTCAGATTTCATTTGATTTCTTGCACACATCGCACATAACTTAGGAAAGTCATTTGTACCCGGACCGCTCGATCCGTCGCTTACAACCCTTGAGTACTAAGATTTATTTATTGTTTATGTTAAATTGAAATTTCTATTGTTTGCAGTCAGCAAATACATAATTGTCTATATACAGGGTGTAATCGTTAAGTGTGCACAGGCGATTATTCCGTAACTATTACAGATATCAAAAAACTTTAAACCGATTTCGAAAGTACTTCACCTAATGAGCAAAATGACAATAATAACTTATTTATAATAAAACGAGAAATATCCAAAAAATTTACATTAAACTCTCCCATACATTTAGTATGAACTCGCATTATTGGTCAATTGACAATCCTCGCCAAACTACTGAAGTTAGAGCTCAGGTGTGATTTTCAATTTAATGTGTGGTGGTATTCTTGGAGATCGGATCATTGGGCCATATTTTTACAGTGGCACATTAACTGGACAGAGATATTTCACCTTTGTACAAAACGATATGCTAATCTCTTAGACCAATTCAAGACGATGAAAGAAGGTCGATAATTTTTCAACAGGATGGAGCACCTGCACATGATACAAATGTTGTAATCAATTTCTTACGAAACAATTTGAATGGCTTAATAGCCAATAATAGTCCATCCATCCATCCATCCATCCATCCATCAGCCTTTTCGTCGCCACTCCTCCCGATCCTGCGCCCTCTGAATCCAACGGTTTCCCGCTGTCTTCTTCAGGTCGTCAGTCCACCTCGTCGGGGAGCGGCCAATACTTCGTTTTCCGAGACTAGTGCCAATAATACCGCAAAAGTTCATTTAGAAACTGCAAATAGAGCTCGTCATTGTATTGCACAAGGAGGACGTCACTTCGAACATCTGCTTTGAATACAAAATAAGAAATAAAATGTATGGGAGTGTTTGATGTAAAATTTTTGGATATTTCTCGTTTAATTTAAAAAAAATTATTATTGTCATTTTACTCATTAGGTAAAGTACTTTCGATATCAGTTTAAAGTTTTTTGATATCTATAATATTTACGGAATAATCGCCTGTGCACACTTAACGATTACATCCTGTATATTCATCTTATAGTATACCTACTAATAGACACCCGCAGCTTCGCTCGCGTGGAATTAGACATTCACTAACTTCAAAAATGGCAGTTTCATACTAACATTGCACCCCCGTTTTACCCCCTTAGGGGGTGAATTTTCAAAAATCCTTTCTTAGTGCTCCCCTACGTTATAAAAGGAACCCCTGTGCAAAATTTCAAGTTTCTAACCCTTATAGTTTAGGCCCTGCGTTGATATGTCAGTCAGTCAGTCAGTCACCTTCTCCTTTTATATATATAGATAGATGTAGCGTGTCGTAAAACATATTTTTAAGTGTCGACAGCAGTATAAAAGTAGAAGCTAGTTCCAGAAAGAAAATTTGAAAAACAGAAAACAAATTACAAAGTTAAGACTTTTCCCAAAACGCACTCACCATCCGAAAAGCCGATAAATTTAACCAAATCAAATCGCCATAAAGCGAAAAGACTTAGAAACTTGTCTGCGGGCCGGGGAAGAGGCGGCGAAGGGTTGCCAACATTGTCCTACGAACTAGTTAGTATTTTTCATCAAAATAATAATTTAAAAAGAAATACGAAGGCGTGAAATAAATTTCAAATTCTAGACATTTTAGATCAATCATCAATCTTTTTTTTTACAAGAAACAATGATTTGTTTATGTAAAAAACCTTAGATTAATATAAATTAATTTTTAAGTTGTTACTAGACTCATTTCGCGACTGTTTATTATTCTTTTGTTATTTTCGAAAGAATTATTGTTTTTTAAATGACAAGAACATTCTTATAATATTAACGTTCGAGTTTTATACTGCGTACCTATGCTAGTATTTTTGCGTCAGATTATTCAAAAGATACATTAACTGCTATAGGTTTTACTAAGAGTGAGAGCGAACGTAATTTAGAGTGTTGCAAAAATTTCTGCCTTACTGAATTTGACAACATACAACACAACTCACAAAATAATGCTAGTTTTACCTGTTAAACGTAAAGTTGGCAGCCCTAGCCGGTCCCTCGTTGGGCGCCAGCAATTTGAGCGTCGGAGACGGGCGCATGCATCCGTCTCGCTCCCGGCGCCCGTCGTCCTGGCGCCGTCTGTCGCTCGTCTGCCGCCGCGCTGGAGCCTCTTGCGTAACCCGAGGACGACCCGAGGAGGCCTTCCTTGGAGGTCGCGGAACGGGGTCGCCCGGGAACCGCTCCGCCCGTAAGCGTTCCGGGAAAGGCCTGCAAGATGGCGCGTGTTGTCAAGCGCTTTGGCGAACCGTCATTTACATCGATTTGAATATTTTGATTACATGCAAAATTTTACGGTGTGTTAGACACATGACATACATTCAATGTGATCGAAGGAGTTAAGCAACGCCTGTTGCCGTTAGTTTCCAAATGGGTGAACGCTACTGACAAAATTTGGATCCACTTTAAGCCGTCGTCGGTTGTTTTCAATGTTGGAAGCAGTCGTTAAGCCTCGTCGAAGACCTTCAGGACCGTTCGACATTGTTTGGCTACTACCCCTTCAACCAATCCGCATTGGAGCAGCGTGGTGGAGTATGCTCTGGACCTCCCACAGCTGTGGGTGAGACCAGTGCCCAGCAGTGGGATGTCTATGGGTTGTAGCTAGAGATACGACGGAGTCGGTGGTCTAGTGGTCGCGACCTCCAAGCTAGAGGTCATAAACCATAATGACGTAAAAACATGACGTCACGCTTGCATTTCTCTGAAGAGGTAGACTGAGATGAGATGTAGTAGTCACTTTGTACCAGTTATGTGATCCATTGTAACGATGTAATAGGCGGTGAGCCTATTGCATGCTACTACTGAGAATAAAAAACAATTGAATTAAAATAAAGAATTTAAATTAAAAAAAAAGCTTTTTATTTATTATTATTTTTTATTCTTTGCATTGCATTGTCATCGGAACTTAATATGTGTGCCAAATTTTAGCTCGATAGCTTCAGTGGAAGTGGGTGAAATATTGATTGCAAGATTCCAGGACATACATACAATAGATACATACATACATACATACGAGTGAAGTTAAATAAAAGCTTTTAAAAAATCGGAGATCAAACTCGAGAAATCTTGTACTAGAATAACTTTTTTATCTATATATCTTTCTTTTCCAGGTACAAGAACTGCAATGTGATATTAGCAAAGGGAACCACGCCACGCCGAGTGCCTTACTTAGTTAACCGAAGTGCCTAGTTAGAGGACGACCCGCAAACGAACGACAACGACTTACGACCTTTTATTGGTAAGTTAACTATCATTTACACTTTGGTAGCATAGCGGGGATGGCTCGGTGACGTATTCCATTCGAATCACGGAGGTTCTGGGATCAAATCCTATTGAAAGCAATAATTACTTTAGGAAACCCTCATATCGCTGCGACCCATAGACGTCCCACTGCTGGGACGGGTCTTCCCCATAGACACAGCTGCGGGAGGTCTAGAGCATACTCCACCACGCTGCTCAAATGCGGATTGGTGGAGAGGTTAGTGGCTAAGCCAGTGTCGAATGTTCTCAAGCCACCGGAAAGAAAGTCTTCGACAAGGCTTAACGTCTGTTTCCAGTATTGAAAACAACCGGGACCGTCGGCTTTACGTGCCCTCCGAAACACGGAAGCGTCCATAAAATGTGGCCACTAGCGGTCACCCATCCACAAACCGACCGTGCCCGTCGTTGCTTAACTCTCGGTCAAATTGAATCGACCGAGCCATTGGGCTATGGACGCTACAATCGACGCGAGCCATTGGGCGAGCTACAATATAGTAATTTATTCATACCGAAATAAGTAGTTGGTCTGTTATGTACTCTCGTAGCGGCTGGAGGAGAACGATATCGTGTCGTGAGGTGTAAGCTGCTCTTGCGATAAACGTTTTCCAAAGCAGAAAGCGTGCAACTGCAAAAAACACTGAAATGGTTTCCACCCGACATCGGCCGTTCCCGCTGCGTTACATAACAAACATTTTAAATCTATTTATCCGCTATCAGAATAGCCTAGAATAGCTTTTTTTTCTTGTTTTTCACATACTATTTTTTCAAGGGAGAAGTTCGAATTCATAGGCATGCCTTACGGCTTGTGTGGTAAGTAGGTTTTAAGTAAAATGCCACCTGCTATCGGTAAAAGAAAGCATTGTGATGAAACCTGCATGCCTGAGAGTCCTCACGGTGCTCCTTCACCGTTACAGAGGGTAACAATTATTTACTTAAATCGCACATAACTTAGAAAAGTCATTGGTTTATGCCGCTTGGGTTTAGCTTCACCTGCCGATCATAATCCGAGATAGCCATCAATCGATTTTAAATCGATCGAGGATATTAAAAATAGAATGATTATTTCAGTGTTTTGTCCATTTCACGGGAACTGTGCAATATTCCTGGATGAATAGTAACATATGTCACTCTTCTACTACTACATATATGCCAAAAATCACGTCGATCCATAATTCCGTTGAGGCAGGTGAAAGAATGAAAGAAGTATGAACACACCGAAGAAGCATGGCATTACGCTACCGCCTACAGCTTTTTTTATGGTCTCTCGGAAAATCCAAGAATTTTTGTAGAACAAATAGTTCTACACTCGTAATTTTTTCGACCAACGCCCCCGCGATTGGGCCGCCAGTACCGGCGCTTTGGCCATCATTTTTCTTTTTGTCATTACGTAATTAGACCCCTGAAGAACTGCCATACTGGTACAAATTACCTAATATCTTGTGTCGCCATCTCCGGTCAATTTATATAGTACTAGTGGACGCCCGCAGCTTCGCTCGCGTGAAATTAGACATAATAATAGGTACATTCTTCTTAACGCGCTAACTTTAGCTCCACAAATTTGTAATGAATCCGTAAATGTGTTAGTAGTAGTATTTTGAATGCCATATTTATTTATATCTAATCAACAGCCTAAAATATAAATTTTATGCTTCTAGTTCTGAAAATGACAATACTTTCATACAACTTTTCATCCCCCTTTTCAACCCTTTACAACACATTTTACCAATTAAAAAGTAGCCTGTGTCCTTTCTCAGGCCCTAGACTATCTGTGTACTAAATTTCATTTAAATCGGTTTAGTACTTTCGCATTTGTAATATTAGTATGGATTAGCTTTTGTAATGTACTCCGTCATATTAGCAAGGATATCCAAAAACGATCTTACTTTGCTGGCTTATGATTCGAGTTTGAATTGATCCTGTACGAGAACTGACAATTGTCGCTAAATGTCAATGTTGTTTTAACAGATGACAGTTGGAGACACCATATGTTGACATAATGCACTCGATGCCATATTGGTTAGGGATGGGGTTAATTTAAAATTTGCGCAGCTTGTTTATTTAGTTGAAGATGTTTTCGATGGGGTAGAACTCTTGCCAGTCAAATAGCGTTGTATTTAAATCTGAAATTGCATTAATAGGAATGGATATTCCGGTTTGAGTGCTAATGGGTGCCTTGAATTAAATGGGTTTATTATTATGAAGCGTCGTTAAGTCATTAACGTGTGAGTGTCGGTTAGTATTTCTTGCTATAAAATTTGTACTGTTTGTTGTTTGAAGCAATACAGTTGTTGATTGTTATATATTATTATTGTTAAGAAAGAAAAGTTGCAATTTCACTGCAGATGTTCTAGGTTCAAGTTCGGCCTCGGGTAAATATATACTTCAGGCATCTTAATCGAGGCGATATAAACGAGGCAGTTTTCAACTTTTAATTAATTTTATTAAATACTAGTGGACGCCCGTAGCTTTGCTCGCGTGGAATTAGAAATAACAATAGTTTCGTTTACACCTAGTAATATTATATAGCCTATGTCGCTCAGTGAAGATGCAGCTTTCTAATCGTGAAAGAATTTTTGAAATCGGTTCAGTAATTTTTGTGTGAAAATATTACAAACAAATCTTTCCTCTTTATAATATTAGTATAGACTTAATGTAGTCTCGTTTCGTCTTGCTATAAAGCCAATACATGCCTTTACGACAGCACTGACTGATACCACGAGTACATCTTGAGAGAAAGTTAAAAATAATCGTGAACAATTTAATGCATGCATCGTTTTAAAACCTTCACCTATTTTAAGGCTTACCATCTCTCGTCATAAAGTCGCTATTCCTATGCAGTATTCATTCAGGAACGTCGATGTTCGGAATATTGTTAATAGGCCGCCAATCGCGCTCACTTGACCCAAGTGGTTTGCGGAGGGTCGTTCCGGGCTCCGAAGTCCACCTGTTCGTTTGATTGCGGTCAACCCTTCGATACGCCCACACACGTGTTGTAACATCGGTCTCTATGTCTATAGTCCCGCTGTGGTCTATATTCGGAGTATACACAGCTACACTCTGTTCACTGCGACCGCAGGCTTCAGGTGTTTTACGCTGAACTGACTATACTAACTATACTATCCATACTAATATTATAAATGCGAATGTAACTCTGTCTGTCTGTCTCGCTTTCACGCCAAAACTACAGAACCGATTTAAATCAATGAATGAATGGTCTCTTAGTCACAGTTGAGGGAGGTCTGAGACCACCGCAGAAGTAGTAGGATTTCAATTATAACAGAGATACAGGTAATTATGGATTGTCTTCTTTTTCAACATCTGCTGCCCCCAGTGCAAAGTTGGAGCGCACTCAGCTTATGCTTTGGCATAGTGGTGGATATTTGTACAATTCGTAATAGACAAGAAAGAAAATGGAAAGTGCATCTCCATAATCTATTTGCAGATGACGCATTTCTTTGTCGTCAAGATAACCGAATGAATTGCTTCCAACCCGGACTTCTCATTTGGGCTTCGGATCAGATAAAGCAAATTGCCGATGCGCGCCGGGGAGCGGGGATATTTTATTGGTCTTCATAAAAGTTTGTCGGCACTAAATCTCGCCGTGACACGATAAGGAGATTAATAACTCCAGCGGCAGTGCTCCCATCGAAGATCCGATGCGAATCAATAAACAACATCACAAGCGCCGGAAATCCGAGCGGAGTCCGAGATGCATTTCCATCTTTCGCCGTCTTTGCACCCCTCGGAATGGTCCCCAAGCGAGGGGGACGCGAGGCGGCAGGGCGCGTGCGCGGAGTCACCCCTCGTGGCCACCGGCTCTAGTGGCGCGGGATCCTGGCGCGCCGCCGGCCACCGGGACATTCCCTCGTGGACCAGCCGCGGAGGCGGTGGCCCGCTCTCTCATCCCCTAGTCACTTCCAGCGACAACATCTCGCACGGTCCTGTCCGTGCACTTAGCGAATATCCGACCGTCCAACCCGTCCTTAAAAGCGACGAGAGCCGTACAACCCTTTCGAGCTAAAAGGTTACCAGGGAGTGAGAGAGCGAGAGGGAGCGAGGAAGTAGAGTATATTTCTAAAGTGGGAACGAGACGCAGCGATGACCCCGCGCCCCCGGCCGAGGTGAGTGCCACTTGTGTGCCACGTGTTCCAACTTTCAGTTTCAGCCGCACCAAATCCGCCGTCACCCCGCGTCCATTGTTATTCTAAACGCTTTGTTGGCTGCTCCTTCAACACTGCCGCTTTACGTTGTAAGGTGATTTTTAAGTTTCACTTGGACAGCGTTATGTCGTATCTGGTTTAATTAAAGCGTAGGAGTGACATGGGCGTCAGGCTTACGAAGTATGTTTATTTTTATTTCGTTGCCTTCCGAATGCTTTCTGCTATGTTCATTACTTACTAGGTTTTACAACTATGGTTTTGAACCATAGTTCTATGGTTTCTGTGGTCTAAGTACCAAATTTTGATGAAGTTTTCGTCGTGTCGAGCGATGACGTTTGCTCTACTTAATTCCCATTTATATGTTACCTACTAATTCTTGTCCGGTTACTGATTTCGTCTATATGTTACCTACTAAATAATTCTTGTCTGGTTATCTGATTTCTTACGACTGCGTTGGGAAACGTTTACGTACAAATAATGAATGTATGTACTTATATTCTTGTGTTTAATGTTATTCGTTCTGTAACTCCCAGTGTATCAGAAATTAAAGTTAAAAATAGATTACAAAGATAAAAAATATCAAAACAAGTCAATATTGTTATCAAATTATTTTATTCAACACGACTGCTTAACTCAATTAACGTTTTCAATATTTTATCTAGACTTTTATTGAATTTAGATAATAAATCAAGCTTTTCCCCGTTTGGTGGCACGACGAGGAGTACCAGTTCCTCCTCGTGCCACTGGTGGTACGAGTTGGTGGGACCACGTAACCACCATCCACAAATTTGGTTCGTGTCCAATTATGTTTCGTTCGTTACTTAATTTTTTTCAATTTCCCTTTTTTTTTCTAGTCTGCGTTTGTCAGATGTGTACAATCTTTGATGCACTGTGATCATGAAATAATTTATTCAAATTAAAAACGTCCACATCTTTCGTCCATATTACGCCTGAAATCTTTTTTTAATTTTATTAAAATCATTTAAATGGCAACTAAAATCAAACTATAATTTACCTATATTATTTAAATCCACTTCGATCATTAGTTATTTTTCATACGTACGAATATGATACGATAAAGGATAAGAAATGTGATTTGTTTAAATGAAGAATTAAAAAAACCTAATAGGATATTTAAATCGTTTGTCTTAGATTAGATCATTGTAGATGAAATTATTTTCATTCAATTAACGTTCTAAATGAAGCCCTTTTTGTAGCATGTTAAGACCCAAAATTGTGGAGCTGTTTAGTTAAAGCTAGTGTCACTAAATTGTAGTTCGAACCGCGAACTTTATGCGCGAACATAACTTATTTCAAGAGCTTTAATTAACTGCACCATCAGAAGGACTGTCTTCCTCCTCTCCTCTCCCTTTAATCGGTCCTCTCACGACCCTTCTCAAATTAGTATCATTTATTAATTCGCAAACATCGCCCGATAGCCTGCGATTATACTTCGTTAGGGCTCTTTTGAGGTCAATTGTTGGCAGGGCCGGTTGAGCTCGTGCATTCACACAATCGGTTACACTGCCGCGTCGAGATGTCGCTCGTCCGATAAGGGACTCGGATCTTTTGATGTGCTCCTTAATTTGTCTAGTTAGTGGTATTTTGTTTAGCTTTTCAACTTGCTCATGGACTGAAATGATTACTTATTGTGGTGAGCAAACACCAAACACGTGCGATGATTTTGATAAGTATGTAGTTTATAACGGTTTCATTTGGTAGCTTTGTTCGGTCGATATAATTACCCTTTTTTAAAATACGTTTGTGTTTTTTAATAATCAGATTTTCTTTAGCAATATTATAAAGAGGAAAGATGTTTGTAATGTTTTTTCACACAAAAACTACTGGACCGATTTCAAAAATTCTTTCACCGTTATGGTCTAAGAGCCGGTGGGAGGTCGTCCTTCACCGATCTGATAACCAGATGAGACGTATTTTTTACCAAATATTTTTCATAAACAAATATGCCTATAATTGCTTGCCTATCGAAAAGTGCTCATGGCTATTTTTAATTAAATTAACTTTTATCGATTTTTTTATTTTATTATTTTTTTATTTTACTGATTGTGAAATTAAATAATCTAAAATTCGAGATAACTTTCGATAAGTTAGGAGTGGTAGTTAGTTAGTGGAGTCACCTATTTTGACTTACCTGTTTACACCTGCTTGCCAGGTAGTTATATACTGAAATGAGTAGGCAAGCATACCTAGGCATATAAAAACTATCAGTGAAATAAATTTCATTTGGTTATCAAAAGTATGAAGGTGATAATAAAATAAAAAAATCGATAAAAGTTAATTTAATTAAAAATAGCCATGAGCACTTTTCGATAGGCAAGCAATTATAGGCATATTTGTTTATAAAAAATATTTGATAAAAAATACGTCTCATCTGGTTATCAGATCGGTGAAGGACGACCTCCCACCGGCTCTTCTACTATTAGAAAGCTGCATCTTCACTGTGTGACATAGGCTACATAATATTACTAAGTGTAAACAAAACTATTGTTATGTCTAATTCCACGCGAGCGAAGCTACTGGCGTCCACTACGACTACCACTAATCATAGATATTTATCGGGTTTTAAAGTCATAGGAGATACGCTATAAAAATTTGAGATGCTTTGAATAAGTTAAGATGCTTAAGTTAAATTCGATTATAAAGATGTCGTATTGTAACAATACAGTTATGAAACAGTTCAATAAAATCAACCGTTATTGGCAATGGTTCAAAAATTACATCAACTCGACAAATATGCAACAGTGATCCCACACGGACGTAAGGAGTCTTACAGGGTATGGTTAGGTAATCCGCCCGGACAGCCAGTTTAGTTCGAAAGGCTTGACACGAGTACATGAGTCTGTGAAAGTTTTGTAAAGCTGTGGAAAACAGGTTTCCCTGTCACGTTTTCGTCGGCGTCAGAATGAACGACATTAAAATTTTAAACTGCTGATAAATTATGCGTGCGTAGGATCCGAATATCGCTGCTCGATCTTTGAGGTCACTGTTGGGTTGGACGGAGCGCCCCGAGCAATGTGCTCTCTGCATTCCACCGTAAGTACATTATCAGATCGAGACTGTTTCATTCAGTAAACCCTGAACGATAACATGATCAGATTATTAAAACTAGTAACACTAAAATATAAAAATACTAGTGGATGCCCGCAGCTTCGCTCGCGTAGAATTAGACCCATTAACGACGTCTGCCCGCGTTCGGGTTGCTCACATGACTTCAAAAACGGCAAAGTTTCATACTAACTTTGCACCCCCGTTTTACCCCAAAAGGGATGAAGACTGATGCAAAAATTAGATAAAAACAATCCTTGATGCGGATTATATATCATGCTAAAATTTCAGCTCGATCGGTGCAGAACTTTTTGAGTTTTTGAAGCGTACACAAACCAACATAACATTTTTATATATAAAAATATGAATCTCTTTTATTTATAACCTTTGTATCTCTGTATTCGCTGCGACCCATATACGTCCCACTGCTGGGCACGGGTCTCCCCCACAGACACTTCTGCGGGAGGTCTAGAGCATACTCCACCATGCTGCTCCAATGCGGATTGGTGGAGGGGTTAGTGGCCAACCCAGTGTCGAATGTTCTCAAGCCACCCGAAGGTCTTCGACAAGGCTTAACGACTGTTTCCAGCATTGAAAACAACCGGGACCGACGGCTTTACGTGCCCTCCGAAGCACGGTAGCGCCTATGAAATTTTTTGCCACTAGCGGTCACCCATCCACAAACCGACCGCGCCCGTCGTTGCTTAACACTTTCGATCACATTGAATCGAGGCAAGCCATTGAGCTATGGACGCTACAGTAGCGTCCATAGCCCAATGGCTTGCCTCTCTGTATTATCACCTTTTTTTTACGTCCATGCAAAAGCGTTGGTCGCTTGGTCGCGAGTACAAATATTTATCTGCGAAATAAATATCTGCCTCATATCAATTGGGATTCGGAAAACAGGGTAACTCACCATCGCGCCATGTGAGATAGTGTGTTTGGTTATACAGATTTTCGCTACTTCTTCACATTGCATTTTTGTATGAACGGGTGATTGAGCACTTCAAAGATGCAAATCTTGGTCCTGAAATAAGTAGTAATAAAGCTCTTTCGTGTCGAATCTTGTACTTGCATTTGAGTATTTGTCATTTATATCGTTCTCTAGAATCTATTATAATGTATGCGAAGTGTTTCTTATCATTCGCGGGCTGTCCGATTAATGATGTTGTAGGCTGTTGCTGCTAGTTTCATTTGGACACGATACCTAATCTGTGTTTCTTGCCTCACTACATTTGCGTCTCGTTCTTCTTCCAATCTACCTTACGTGAAGGTGCCAATCGCTAATTTGCTTTTTCATTTGAATATATTACCCTAACAAGGTGCTTAATTATCTCGGCTGTATCCATTTTGGTTGACATCGTTCTCGGTTCGTTAGTCCCGTTTTTTACGACCCCAGGGGTCCGGGCATTCGGTGTCCCGCCGCGATGATTGCCCCGCCGGCCTCCTGCATCAGTTGATTGATTGGTGTCGCCAGAGGGCGCTGGATTACTTCTCCCCGACATATTGTCGTGCTCGCCACTTGCTAAATGCGCACCGTCAGCGTGTTAAGGTCATTAATTTTGATTATTGAAATGTTAAGATTAATCTATGTTATTAATTAATGTTAAGATTAAGTAAATAAGTAATTAGTTGATTTAGTAACGAAATGAGTGAGTCTGTCAGTATTTTTACTATAGTTAGTTCATAATTCATTTATTTGCTGTAAATGTGGTATAATTTGGGTATGTGGTAGTGTTAAGTAGATGTTTCCAAAGCTTATGACTGATCTTTACGACCGTCTACTCTGAAAAAAATTTGCAATCTCCATAATGATTTGTTCTCAGTCTTTTACTTTACATCAACAAGAAATTGAAATTCCAATTTGCAGACGTTATGAATGCGTGCGCCACGTCTCGCGCGACCCTCAGTACAATTCCGGCCGATATTATGTCAAAATCACTAACGTTCCCTCCTACATTGACCACTCAGC
The DNA here is from genome assembly GCA_944567765.1 of Carterocephalus palaemon. Lineage (NCBI taxonomy): Eukaryota > Metazoa > Arthropoda > Insecta > Lepidoptera > Hesperiidae > Carterocephalus > Carterocephalus palaemon. Next base: position 453,305 of record OX155666.1, read on the forward strand.
GGTCCCCTAATTCGCTAATAGATAACAGCCTATCCGATTTCCTCTGGACATGGTGACGACATCCGGCACTCCGCCGGATGTCTTCTTCGCTTTTATTTTCTATCCCGCTTAATTCACGGTCCGCTTCCCTGGATGAATTTGTCTCGGGGACGGTGATCGATTGACATCTTATGTTTATGTTGCCGTCTTAATGCTTTTCGCTTTGATTTTCCTTTTTTTGATGTGAAACATCTTTAGGCGGAGGGCAAACCAAATTTTTGGCGTGGCGAGCGTGGCGAGCGTGACGAATATGGAATATATGTATATACTATACAGTTCCGACAAATGACGGTCGGAAATTATTTTATTAATAAAATATAATAATTTTTTTTTGTTTTTCTTTTTGTTTTTTTTTTTTATTTATTTTTTCTGATATGTTTTAGTTCCTGTCATAATCTGTACTTTTGTGCATATTACTTGTACAAAATAATTTCGATGTTTCACACCTGCTAGGCGTCCCGTGACGGCTCACAATTTTTTTTAACAGAGACAGTGATATGTGTGAGAGAGGAGACTTCGTAGCCTATTAATACGTGATCATAATATGCGTTGCCAGCATTGAATTGTGTTGCAAACACTTTATGGCGTTACTGTTGTATCACTAGGATCGAACTGAAAATCAGCGTTAGTGTGAGGTTCCTATCTTTCATTGAAGCATTTTTAGAGATTAAATATAAATTTTGTAACTAATTGTCGATATACTATAGATGTTATAGATCTACTATGAAATCAGTATTTTTACTAAATATCTCAGTGGTAGGTCAGCGAATATCTGTACATACGAATGAAATATTTTAATTAAAATGTGAAGGTGAGAAGCGACCACACCACAAACCACATCCATGCTACATCTGTTGCGTGCGAATGGGACAGTTGCATCGGTATTACATCCATCCTTCACGCATCTCTTACGCGGGAGCGGGACAGCGTCCCGCGCCAGACCCGGCGGCGCCGGAGTCCATCGATCCGCCCCGCGCCCCCGGGGACGCATGCGCTTAACTTGTTTGTTTCTCGGATTATGGATTACTCTTATTATTATAAGTACTTTTGTGACTTACAATACTCCATTTTATTGGCAATTACTTGTAACTATGTCTTTGACAAGGATATATCATTATTATAAGAAAGTTTATTTATGTTTTAGGGTAATTCTTAATTTTAATTTTTTTTAGATAGGTGCTTAGTTTTCTTCATGGGATGAGCGCGCTGAGCTTACGTGCACTTTTCCGTTCTAAATTCCTAGAAGAATTTTACAATTTCTAGAAGAATTTTATTGTGAACTTAGTGGACGCCCGTAGCTTCGCTCGCGTGGAATTAGACATAACAATAGTTTCGTTTACCTAGTAATATTATATAGCCTATGTCGCTCAGTGAAGATGCAGGTTTCTAATGGTGAAAGAATTTTTGAAGTCGGTCCAGTAGTTTTTGTGTGAAAACATTACAAACAAATGTTTCCTCTTTAATATAAAATAATATTAGTATAGATGAACTCGAATTGGAATATTTTATAACACGCTTTTTTTTAAAACAGTTATCTATGCTGTCTGTTCTTAGGATATAATACTTTGCTCCACCCGGGGTTCGATTCCAAGACCTCCATCACAAACAAAATCAACGTAGCGGTGTAACGAGATACGATAATTGGAGGACATTGTGTGGTATTGTATCGGCGGCTCGTCACGCTGTCGCCTGTCGCCTGTCGCCTGTCGCCTGTCGCCTGTTGACAGGCGCGGGGCCTCCGGGAGGATCTATAGCGCCAGGGGCGGCCGGCGGCGTTCCATTACCTACTTCAGTCATCGTGCCCTTCGTCGTGTCATAAGCTATATAATATTTCTAGGTGTAAACGAAACTATTGTTATGTCTAATTCCACGTGAGCGAAGTTGCGGGCGTCCACTGTATATATTAAACTTATAGAAAACAATTTTTGGTTTGATTGATATTCTATATCCGATATAAATGAAAACTATCGGATATTGTCCAACCTTGTTACGATCTACCAACGTCTAGAAGAAAATGTGATCAACACGGGAGGTGCCGTGCCGTGGCCCTCCTCCCTCTCAGTGCAATATCATTAAGCGTTCATTAATATTCTGCGCTTCGCTCGCTGCCGCCGAACACTTTTTCGGGCCCATTACGGGCGGGTTATTGCAGAGCTTAGCATAGGATGCGCCGCCCCAGCGCAGTTAGCAGTCTTAACGGTCCGCGAGACCGGCTTGGGGCGCTGTGAGGGTTTAAACGTTTCTTTAACTTACGCTACGGCCAGACTTAGGCGAAGATTCGTGTTCGCGTTGTCACGATAGTGTGGCCCCAGCATCCATACTATATACTATATACTATATATACTATATACTATACTATATACTATTCTTCTACTATATAAAAATAAGTCGGGTTTTCCTTCCTGACGCTATAACTCCAGAACGCACGAACCGATTTCCACGGTTTTGCATTCGTTGGAAAGGTCTCGGGCTCCGTGAGGTTTATAGCTAGGTTTATAGTTTGTAGGGGTAGTGGTAGGGGTAGGGGTAGTGGTAGGAGTAGTGGTAGGGGTAGTGGTAGTGGTAGGGGTAGTGTTAGTGGTAGGGGTAGTGGTAGTTAGTAGTAGTGGTAGTGGTAGTTGTAGTCCACACACTTACATGAAGTTCTCCCAAAATATTCAGTAAAAATTATTTATATGGCAAAACAACGTTTGCCGGGTCAGCTAGTATACTATCTATATATATAAAAGAAAGTCGTGTTAGTTACACCACTTATAACTCAAGAACGGCAGAACAGATTTGGCTGAAAATTGGTAGGGAGGTAGCTTAGAGCCAGGAGACGGACATAGGATACTTTTTATCCCGTTCGACAGCGTTCCCGTGTGACTTGACATGAATCGTCAGTCACTATAAAACGTGGTATAACAAAAAAGAATCAGACTCGGAATAACAAAACGCAAATGACAGCTATGTAATTGACGTATAATGACAGCTATGTAATCTACTATATAAAAATAAGTCGGGTTTTCCTTCCTGACGCTATAACTCCAGAACGCACGAACCGATTTCCACGGTTTTGCATTCGTTGGAAAGGTCTCGGGCTCGGTGAGGTTTATAGCAAAGAAAATTCAGGAAAAATTTCAACAGAAAAGCGGGAAAAATCTTTTTTCACATACAGCGCCATCTCTGATACATAGCATGTACTACAAACCAATATTTTAAGTAGATGGCGCCGGTGCGTGATAGGTAGTGGTAGGGGTAGATGTAGGGGTAGTGGTAGGGGTAGATGTAGGGGTAGTGGTAGTGTTAGTGGTAGGTGTAGTGGTAGGGGTAGTGGTAGTGGTAGGGGTAGTGGTAGGGGTAGTGGTAGTGGTATTGGTAGTGGTAGGGGTAGGGGTAGTGGTAGAGGTAGGGGTAGTGGTAGGTGTAGTGTTAGTGGTAGGGGTAGGGGTATTGGTAGGGGTAGGGGTAGTGGTAGAGGTAGGGGTAGTGGTAGGAGTAGTGGTAGGGGTAGTGGTAGGGGTAGTGGTAGGGGTAGTGGTAGGGGTAGTGTTAGTGGTAGGGGTAGTGGTAGTAGTAGGTGTAGTGGTATTGGTAGTGGTAGTTGTAGTCCACACACTTACGTGAAGTTCTCCCAAAATATTCAGTAAAAATTATTTATATGGCAAAACAACGTTTGCCGGGTCAGCTAGTAATATTATAAATGTGAAAGTGTGTTTGTTTGTTTGTCCGGCTTTCACGTCGCACCGAAGCTATTATATGGTATGGTTTTGATGTGTGGAGATAATGAGGAGGGTGGAGAGTGACGTAGGCTACTTTTTACCGCGGTAAAACATCCCCATGGGAAGATATCGATGTTTTTAGTTATTTGCTAGATATTTAGTTCCGGATGTTGTTAATAGATGGCGTTAGTAAAATTCATTTGCAAGTTCTGAATTTCGCTAACAAATTATACACTATACAAATGTGTCATGTATGATAAACAATTCATTGTTAATTCCCTTTGACCACGCGGGCGGAGCCGCGGGTAAAAGCTAGTTATAAATAAAGAATAAATGCTACACACTCACATCTCACGCGGTCACACCCGCTCGCGTGGTTCGGCCTGTGTTGCGGCCACAGAAATTAATAAAGATATACCTAACGGTGACCTGTGCCGAAATCTTGCAATATACTGCAAGATATCCCGCAAGTTCGGTCAGTGCACGTCGATATGTACTTACGGTACGTTTCGTTATCGATATGTTACGTGTCATCTCACTATTATCATTACTGTATACTTATTGGTTTTTCCTGAGTTCCAGGTTTAAGTTATGTTAATTGCTTTGGTAAATTAACTTTTTCAGATGTGTGAGTGAGTGCTCACAGAACTGTGTCAGCTTTTACCGATAGTCTGGTCATGTTACCATTATCCCATTGAACAAGAGAAGTTACAAGACAAATTATTTTAACTGAACCCTTTCCTTCCAACGCCGTCAACGCCGTCAACGCCGTCCTCCCTCGTAATCGCGTATTATAATACGTTCGGCAGTAAACCGCGCGTCTCTCGGCGCGGGCGCGCGCGGCGACGCGTTAACGATGCGTCGCGACAGCAGCGTCACTTCGCTGTGATGGCGGGCGCACACGTCGGAAGGAGCGCGAGGGTGCGTCAGTTAGCCTCGAAGTCGAAGTTTTTAACATGCTTATATTAGGTCCACTTGTATGTAACTCACAATGTAAGGGAATCTAAGATAGTTAATTGAACCATCATCCAAGGATCGTAGCGTAATGAAAATTGGCAGCTGTATGTAGTTCTGATGACAATACAATAATATGGTACTGTCGAACTGATCTGATGATGGAGCCGGAAGATATTAACTGGAACTTCATGATGGAATATCGTATCATAGTCGTGTTTGCACTTGTGGTAAGGTCTTGTAATGAACTTTGACCACGATTAGGTTTCAAGGCCTGATGATGAAGCCGGAAGATAGGCACTGGCATTGCATGATGGAATATCGTATCATAGTCGTGTTTGCACTTGTGGTAAAGTCTTGTAATGAACTTCGACCACGATTAAGTTTCAAGGTCTCATGACTTCTTTTTTAGTTGGATGTTTTATAAAAGCGTGTTTTTTTTAAACTATTAATTTTATTTAAGTTATTTCTATTTAAAGAATGTACATTATAATTAGTGTATTTTTATGTTTAGATGCTTCTCTACTCCTAAATCAATGGTCGGTGTATTTACCGTACACTTTCGTATCACCCAGGGTTGAAAGATAAAAAATGAATAGTATTCAAACAATAACAACGGACGCATAACCCTTACCTACCTCCACCTCGCTGACCAAAGTACGCTAATCAAACCAATCAATTTCGCCCTACAAAGTCATATTTAAAATTTAAACAATATAATTGCTTATCGTGTTATTTGTAAACATTATTATCTCCGTATTGACGCGTTCACTAATTAGGTGTTCGCTTACGATTACACCTCGGCTTCGGGGCTAACGTACTTGCTGTTGCCACGGCAACCTTTCATTACACATACTTATTAATGGATGCATCACCGTAAATAAAAATTTACAAAAAAAATTGTATGTACGAAATGTAAAAAGCCTAACAAAAGCCGAGCAAGCCATACACCGTTTATTTCGGCCGGACACGCTATCAAAAAGCCTACCAATGTCCGGCTTTATCCGGACGCCTGGCAACGCTGCCACGGCGTGCTCGCGCGTCGACGAGTCTTTGTCAAAACCGGGTCAAGCCGAGCCGGATCCTCCGCGCCGTCGTTTCTGGGTCATCGGATACATCTCGCCCGGCCGCTGCCTTTGTTTATTCGAGGGGATGTTCCTCTCTACCCAGCGTAAAGCCGTAATACACGCCCGGATTTGGTACGAGCCGACCACGGATATGGTCCGCTTCCCGACCAAATCCGGGCGTCTGTAGAGTAGTCCGCGAACATAATTATTATTAATTGTGTCCGCCTCGGTCCGCCGCTTACGTCATGCTTACATGAAGCAACTGTCCGATCCGGCCGTCTGTAGCGAGAACGGATTTGGTACGCGGATTTGGTCCGCCGACCAAATCCGCTATAAGGCGTACGGCGGCGTATAGCGTCCATTCCATAGCACGACGGCTCGCGTCGATTCATGTGATCGAAGGAGTTAAGCGACGACGGGCGCGGTCGGTTTGTGGATGGGTGAGCGCTAGTGGCAAAAATTTCATGGACGCTACCGTGCTTCGGGAGGAACGTAAAGCCGTCGGTCCCGGTTGTTTTCAATGCAGGAAACCGTCGTTAAGCCTTCCCGAAGACCTTCGGGTGGCTTGAGAACATTCGACACAGGGTTGGCCACTAACCCCTCCACCAATCCGCATTGGAGCAGCGTGGTGGAGTATGCTCTAGACCTCCCGCAGCAGTGTCTGTGGGACATAGACGTCCCACTGCTGGGTCGCAGCGAAGTTTTTTACTGCATTTGGGTTACATATATAAACGCTACGCCATTTCCTCGAATATAGATAATTCATGTTTACGTCTTCGGCATAGGTGCTTTTCACCAGAGCAGCCGTAAACATTCGCCAGCCTCAACAATGCAACGAGAGTTCAGTGGCCAGTGCCATGTGGTCCGCAAATAGACCCGGCGTCAATAAGAGTCGATTTCATAACCGTTACATCAGTTTTATGTTGCGGTGCGAGCGAGACGCCGTTAGGGTCGACTCACACTGGCGCAGAGTCGAAGCGACGCGACGCGTCATGTTTTTCCGCCTACAGCATATTCAGCTCTATTGCTCTATTATTAAAGCACAGCTCGACTCCAGCCGCGCGTCGACGCGCGCCACCATATTTACATAGAAGAAATTAAATGAAGCAAAAATAAATTATTTGATTATATAAACTACCTATCTTCATTATATAAAATCTATTTACAATTCACATGTTAATTTACTAACTAATGAACTTAAAACTAAAAAAAACCTTAAAAATAAACCTACAAAAATACTAAAATATATCATTTAAAGGACTCAGAAATTTGTACTAAAACAATAGAGCAATAGAGCTGAATATGCTGTAGGCGGAAAACCATGACGCGTCGCGTCGCTTCGACTCTGCGCCAGTGTGAGTCGACCCTTAGGTACGTTTTGACGGAACGATTCTGAGAATACCGCTCCAATGCTGTGCGCACGCGTGCACTAGTTTAACGGCTGCATGTGGCACGTTTCTACGTAAAGGCTTCCCACGGTCCGTGTACAGAAGATTGTCACGGATCACGGACGGACGCAACGCTAGGAATTTGCCTGCGCAGACTGTCTGTCCGAATCCGCGTCCATCCGCAACATCATGCACCGTGGGAAGCCCCCATAAGGTGTCAAAATAAGCATAAATTGGGATATATTGTTGATCGCGGGTCTCAAAATAAACATACCACGCTGTCGAATTTTGAGAACATTATTTGTACAGTTTGTATGTACGTAATATGGTATTTCACTTCAGCTTCAATCCATCCATCCAACAGCCTTTTGAGATCCACTGCTGGACATAAGCCTCTCCTTAACGACACCTCTCCGAGCGGTGCTGTGCCTTCTGAAACCAGCGGTTTCCCGCCGACTTCTTCAGCTCGTCGGTCCATCTGTCAGCTTCAATAGAGATGATTAATTGATCAGCTACAAACTTGTCGATATTTGAGTGATTTGAGGATATGTTTATGCTAGTTTCTATTTGGGAACCCATTGACACGACAATGTGTATACCTCCGGCCGCCGGTGTTGAGTGTTCGGTAGAAACCATAGCGCAACGTACTTTAACTCCAATGCAAGGAAGTGTTCAGTTGACTAACTACTAGACGCTGGCTTTTGTTGTTGCAGGTCCCACACGAACAGCCACAGGAAACACTCTCGGACTCCTGACGGGGCCTTCTCGAGCGCCTGCACGACACCTGGCGGCGGCTGACCACCGCCCCCGCGCCGGTACGCATCCATCCATCCATCCATCCACCCATCCATCCACCCATCCAGCCGTCCAGACACGCTTCTCCAGCCGCGACTATCTTAGTCCTCAAGGGAAGCAAGCATAGCATCTGTGACATCGTTCGCTGCGACCCATAGACGTCCCACTGCTGGGCACGGGTCTCCCCACAGACGCAGCTGCGGGAGGTCTAGAGCATACTCCAACACGCTGCTCCACTGCGGATTGGTGGAGGGGTTAGTGGCTTAGTTCGGAGTCACCTGTTGCATTCGCCGATGATGACGGTTCCGTTGCCAGTGCTGCTTCGAATCGATGTCCGAATCCGTGCTCTGCGTTGGACCGTTGATAAATACATACAAGCAGAACTACACGAACGTAGGGCCACCTTGAAAACCAGCGGTCGTAGTTTTACTGCGACCATTGATGAGTGCGGCCCCTATTCGTATTCACTGCTATTCCAAGTTTTACTAGGGTTTTCTTTGTGTTATTGTTATTACAGTGTGCGAAACAAACATATTGTGTTCTCTCTAATCTATACATGCTTTGTTCAGGAGGCTTCCCCATACCGCTCGCGCCAACGCTCGTTCAGCCGCGAGCGCCGCCCCCGCCGCCGCGCCAGCGCGCACTCTCTGAACGCCGACGAGGTCCCGCAGTACGGTCACACAGCCACTATAAACAGGTGATTATTATTTATTTATTTTATTATTCAACTTTATTGACACCTCTAAAGAGGGCGGACTTAATGCCTTATTGCGTTTGTTTTCTACCAGTTAAACCCTAGTTGAGTGGGGAAAAGTTAAAAAAAAAAAAATTATCCTCATCATTAACGAATTCAAACTAAGAAAGTTCTTATGAACACCCTCTGTTTACTGAATTATCCATCCCAGTCCCTATTTGAGCCTTGTGCAGAGTTAGTTACAGTTGTCATGGGCGGCGGCGGATGGGTGGTGCTGCAAGCTCGTTTGCTATCTTATATCATACAATCATGCAGCATTCTATATGGATACGCGTGCACTTGTGAGCGTAGAACAAAGGGAATTTTTAAGATGCGTTTCCTCAAACGCGATCTCAGCAGCGATATATGCAGATCTGTATCTATCAAAACAGAGATAGAGAGAGAGACATAATATGCAGGTGCATCTACCCTCACATTCATGGCAATCCTATAGTCTATACTAATATTATAAAGAGGAAACATTTGTTTGTAATGTTTTCACACAAAAACTACTGGACCGATTTCAAAAATTATTTCACTTAGAAAGCTGCATCTTCACATAGGCTATATAAATTATTTATTTATTTGTTTTTTCTCGCCACACTGTCCTTAGAGAAAAATCCAATTCGAAAGGGAGGGCGCTTAACACAATTGACACGTTTAAAATACACAGTTCAATAATATTACTAGTTGTAAACGAAACTATTCTTATATCTAATTCCACGCGACCGTAGCTGCAGGGTCCACTAGTCTTAAAACATGTCGCAACTCATCGGTTTACACATGTTCCCTTGGTTTCCCAGAGCCCATTCGATAAGCAAGATGGCGGCGCTCTCGTTGAAGATATCGATGGAGGGCGGCAAGGTGGTGAAGACGATACAGTTCGAGCCGTCGACGAGCGTGTACGACGCGTGCCGCGTCATCCGCGAGAAGATCCTGGAGGCCAGCGTCAGCGACCGTGAGTATTGTGCAAGCTAATCTGGAACTTATTACAGAGCACCAGAGAGCACTGTTCGCTGCGACCCATACACGTCCCACTGCTGGGCACGGGTCTCCCCTACAGACACAGCTGCGGGAGGTCTAGAGCATACTCCAACACGCTGCGGATTGGTGGATGGGTTAGTGGCCAACCCAGTGTCGAATGTTCTCAAGCCATCCGAAGCTCTTCGCCAAGGCTTAGCGACTGTTTTCACCATTGAAAACAACCGGGACCGACAGCTTTACGTGCCCTCCGAAGCACGGTAGCGTCCATGAAATTTTGCCACTAGCGGTCACCCATCCACAAATCGACCACCGTTAGGTCTTTTGCTGTTTGCTGCCTTTAAATCGTCACCGAATTCTCAATCACATTAAAAGGTATTTACACTTAATCTTAACAAAATTTCACATTGACCAACAAAATCTCGACATACAACTAAATCTATACCCATCTCGCTTCCACAGCTAAAGAATACGGCCTTTTCCTCGCGTCAGAGGAGGACAACAAGAAGGGCATATGGCTCGAGGCGTCGCGCAGCCTGGATTACTACATGCTGCGGAACGGAGACATACTGGAGTATAACAAGAAGACGAGGAATCTCCGGGTTCGGATGTTGGATGGTGAGTAGACAAAAAAGTACAATTAGTATAAATATTTTGAAACCTTTGGTTCCAAATAAGTTTTTCTGTACTAAACAACTTTCCAAATAACGTACGAAGTATCCCAAGGGAACATATTTTGAGGAAGAGAAGATGAACCAACCAATTGTATGGTGCACTGCACATCCATTGTTGTAGTTTTCGTGTAATCAGCGATTCCGGGCCTCACGGCAATGCCACAGTTAGTTAGCTATCAGCCTCCGTCCGAAATTATATTTTTTTAAGCATTAAATAGAATAATAGATTGCACAAAATTTGGTCCTTCGAGCCGGTTTTGATCTAGCGCGCGTGGAGAAAGATAAAAAAAGCGGGGCCTCAGACACATTTTCCTATTTAATTAATTTAATATCAGTAAGAATTTACTCCAATCCGCATTGGAGCAGCGTGGTGGAGTATGCTCTAGACCTCCCGCAGAAGTGTCTTTGGGGGAGACCCGTGCCCAGCAGTGGGACGTCTATGGGTCGCAGCGAAGAATTTCCTGCATGCACCTAAATTTATCCTCCACTTAAGTGTATCCTTATTTATCCTCAGGCACAGTGAAGACCCTGCTGGTAGACGACAGCCAAGTGGTTGCTAATCTGATGGTAGTGATATGCACCAAGATCGGCATCACCAACTACGACGAGTATGGACTGGTGAGTAACCGATGAGAAAATATATGCTATTGTATACGTGGAGGGGCACCGATTAAGGGACGCGTGTATCCAGTATGACAACCCAGTGGTTATCAAGCTCGCTTCTCATCCGAGCTGTCTGAGTTCAAATCCAAGTGACACGCACCCAATGACTTTTCTCGAGTTATGAGCGATTAAGAAATTAAATGCCACCTGATGTAACGATCAAGGAAACACCGTGAGGATACCTGCATGCCTGAGAGTTCTTCATAATGTCCTCGAAGGCATGTGAAGTCTGCCAATCCGCAGTTAGCCAGCGTGGTGGACTAAGTCCAACACTAATTCAGAGTGGTGGTGGTAGTGTCCTTGAATGGTGACCACGACTCGGAGGAGATAGAAAGAAGAGCATAGGCCTTCGACAAGGTGGACTTATGACCTGAAGAAGACGGCGGGAAACCGCTGGATTCAGAAGGCACAGGACCAGTCTGAGTGGCGTAGTTTAGGAGAGGTGCTATGTCACGCAGTGGACTTCAAATGGATGGATGAATGGAGTTAGGAGCTTTGTGCCTATATATTTTATATTTTGGTTCAATAAAGAAGAAACAAAACGCGCAGGACCGGGAGGAGAGGTGTCTATTTAGGGAGGCTTATGTCTAGCAGTGGACCTGAAAAGGCGGATGGATGGCTGGATGAATGGATTGAACCCAAAACGTCTAGCTGAACGCGTTCGCGGCTAGTAGACCACTTAGATAGCGAAGTAATCACAATGTTTTTGGTCAGGTGCGAGAGGAACAGAAGGAGGAGTGCGACCCGTGCGACAAACCCAACTACGGCACGCTGACGCTGCGGCGGCGGCACCAGGAGAAGGAGCGGGACGCCAAGATGGACCAGCTGCGCAAGAAGCTGCGCACCGACGACGAGGGTACGGCCGCTGGGTAGGATAGGTGTTGAGGGTAGGGGGGGCAGGAGGGGGAGTGCGACCCGTGCGGGACCAACTACGGCACGCTGACGCTGCGGCGGCGGCACCAGGAGAAGGAGCGGGACGCCAAGATGGACCAGCTGCGCAAGAAGCTGCGCACCGACGACGAGGGTACGGCCGCTGGGTAGAATAGGTGTTGAGGGTAGGGGGGCAGGAGGGGGAGTGCGACCCGTGCGGGACCAACTACGGCACGCTGACGCTGCGGCGGCGGCACCAGGAGAAGGAGCGGGACGCCAAGATGGACCAGCTGCGCAAGAAGCTGCGCACCGACGACGAGGGTACGGCCGCTGGGTAGAATAGGTGTTGAGGGTAGGGGGGGCAGGAGGGGGAGTGCGACCCGTGCGGGACCAACTACGGCACGCTGACGCTGCGGCGGCGGCACCAGGAGAAGGAGCGGGACGCCAAGATGGACCAGCTGCGCAAGAAGCTGCGCACCGACGACGAGGGTACGGCCGCTGGGTAGAATAGGTGTTGAGGGTAGGGGGGCAGGAGGGGGAGTGCGACCCGTGCGGGACCAACTACGGCACGCTGACGCTGCGGCGGCGGCACCAGGAGAAGGAGCGGGACGCCAAGATGGACCAGCTGCGCAAGAAGCTGCGCACCGACGACGAGGGTACGGCCGCTGGGTAGAATAGGTGTTGAGGGTAGGGGGGGCAGGACGGGGAGGGCGACCCGTTGCCACTAGCGATCACCCATCCACAATCTGACCGCGCCAGTCGTTGCTTAACTCTTGCTAACTATTGGGCTACGGCAGGGGTCAGCAACCTTTTGAGTCGGAAGAGTCAAAAATTACAATTTACAACATTTCAGTTTTTAAAGAGCCATAAAAAAAATTCCTGCCAACAATAATAAATAAATATTACTTGCATAAATAAAGTTTTTTGAAAAAAAAAAATCCAATCTATTTATTCATAAGAAAAACATCTATTCATACTTGGGTATGGAACTAAAGAGCCGCAGCTTCACATCCAAAGAGCCGCAGGTCGCCACCCTGGTGTATGGTCGTTGCCTGTTAACAATAATCGTCACCGTCCCGCAGTGAACTGGGTGGAGGGCGCGAAGACGCTCCGCGAGCAGGGCATCGACGCGGCGGAGACGCTGCTGCTGCGCCGCAAGCTGTTCTTCTCCGACCGCAACGTGGACTCGCGCGACCCCGTGCAGCTCAACCTGCTGTACGTGCAGGCGCGCGACGCCGTGCTCGACGGCACGCACCCCGTCACGCAGGACAAAGGTGAATCGGTGAATCCGGCTCGAAGGACCAAAATAAATATAATATATGTGCGGGTCATATATATATTCAATGAATATGTCAATTTAGAGCAAGTGTCAAATTAAAGACGCGTTAATGAGGGGAAGACTACTCGAACTGAATAGGTTTAGAGCCTCATAAAGGACATAGGCTACTTTTTAATTGGAAAATAGTGTTGTAAAGGGTTGAAAAGGGGGATGAAAGGTTGTATGAAAGTATTGTCATTTTAAGAACTAGAAGCATAAAATTTCTATTTTAGGCTGTTGATTAGATTTAAATAAATATGGCATTCAAAGTTTGTTAAAATGTTACCCTTAAGGGTGTAAAATAAACATAGATATCACATTCATTACACTCATTACAAATTTGTGGAGCTAAATATAGATATACATAATAGAGAAATCGCAGGAAATTGATATAGTCTGAGGAGCAATGTATGCTGCTAACGAAATGACTCAACTAATATTCTTATCAACACCCTCAGCTAACTGGACTTACCATCCCAGTCCCTAATTGATTCTTGTGTGTCTTTTCTTATGCCTTAATAAATGCTTTTGTCCTGCAGCTTGCGAGTTCGCCGGAATCCAATGCCAGATTCAATTCGGTGACCATAAAGAAGACAAACATACACCGGGATTTCTAGAGTAAGTATCATAAACAAACAATTTATATTAACAAACTAACTGCTGTCCGCGGCTTCGCTCGCGTGTAATTTATAGTAAGTATATATTGAAAAAATATTGAAATTGATTTTTTATTTCAAGGGAACTTCTATCTACTAACTAACTAGTATCGGGATAAAAAGTATCCTATATGTAAATCTAGGGTGTCAGCTACCTCCATAACAAATTTTACCTAAATTGGTCCAGCCGTTTGAACGTGAAGAAGTAACAAACATACAAACACACTCACAAACTGTCCACCGCTGGTCCTGTGCCTTCTGAATCCTCCTACTGTAATTGGTCCTATAAACGGACTTTGTTCAATGTGATATTCCAACTTTCAGCCTGAAGGAATTCCTGCCGGCGTCGTACGTGAAGGTGAAGGGGATCGAGAAGAAGATATTCAAGGAGCACAAGAAGCACCTGGGGCTCAGCGAGCTGGACTCCAAGGTGCTGTACACCAAGAGCGCGCGCGACCTGAAGACGTACGGCGTCGCCTTCTTCCTCGTCAAGGTCAGTCTGGGTCTGTGCTGGGTTGCTTACTGCTCCTTCTGAGCTGAGGAAGGTCTAGGGCAGGGGTCGGCAAACTTTTGAGTCGGAATAGTCAGAAATTACAATTTACAAAATAAATAATAATAAATAAACTAGCTGACCCCGCAAACGTTGTTCTGCCATATGAAATGTCAACGTGACGCGACACTTTATGTCAATGACTTCACGTCAATGAACGACGGTCAAAATATTTGGATATTGTTCATACAAAAATATTAAAGTCGTGTTTAAAAAACATTTTCCAGTGAACCAAATTGTGAATCAAAACCATTCTCGAATCCCCTTGAACACACACAAAAAATTTCATCAACATCTATCCAGCCGTTTAGGAGGAATTCACTGTCATACACACGTACACAAGAAATATATTATATATTAAGATTAAGATATTGTTATACAACTATTGTTTTCGGTATTTAGGAGAAGATGAAAGGCAAGAACAAGCTGGTGCCGCGACTGCTGGGCGTGACCAAGGACTCGGTGCTGCGGCTGGACGAGAAGACCAAGGAGATCCTGCAGACGTGGCCGCTCACCACCGTGCGCCGCTGGTGCGCCAGCCCCAACACCTTCACGCTGGACTTCGGGGACTACAGGTACGGCGGGAGGAGAAGACCGAGGAGATCCTGCAGACGTGGCCGCTCACCACCGTGCGCCGCTGGTGCGCCAGCCCCAACACCTTCACGCTGGACTTCGGGGACTACAGGTACGGCGGGAGGAGAAGACCGAGGAGATCCTGCAGACGTGGCCGCTCACCACCGTGCGCCGCTGGTGCGCCAGCCCCAACACCTTCACGCTCGACTTCGGGGACTACAGGTACGGCGGGAGGAGAAGACCGAGGAGATCCTGCAGACGTGGCCGCTCACCACCGTGCGCCGCTGGTGCGCCAGCCCCAACACCTTCACGCTGGACTTCGGGGACTACAGGTACGGCGGGAGGAGAAGACCGAGGAGATCCTGCAGACGTGGCCGCTCACCACCGTGCGCCGCTGGTGCGCCAGCCCCAACACCTTCACGCTCGACTTCGGGGACTACAGGTACGGCTGGACGAGAAGACCGAGGAGATCCTGCAGACGTGGACAGCTTAACGACTGTTTAGAATAGAATAGAATAGAGAAAATTGTTTATTTTTCGCCTACGTATACAACCACAACACATAGTTTTATATACAGGTATCACATGATAGGGCTAAATGCGGAATGCACTCATCATCACCGAAGATGCTACAGCGTTGGTTTTCTGTGCATCCGTTACAGTCGCGTACTAAGGGCGATTGCGACTTTGGGTGCAATCAACAATACAAAACTTACAAACTATTGAACAGTAGAAAAAAAAACCATTTCACATTTCTTTACGTGCCCTCTGAAGCACGGTAGCGCTAATGAAATTTTGCCACAAGCTGCCACGCATTCACAAAACAAAAACGCCATTCATCATCTCCCATTCTGAGAGGAGACCCGTGCCCAACAGTGGGACAAAGAAAGGGTTGTGTTGATGATGATGTTGAATGTAAAGTAACCATAATGAACTTGTTCCAGCGACCAATACTACTCGGTACAAACAACCGAAGCGGAACAGATCCTGCAAGTGATCGCCGGCTACATAGACATCATCGTGCGCAAGCGCCGCGCGCGCGACCACCTCGGCATAGAGGGGGACGAGGGGTCCGCCATGCTGGAGGACTCGGTCGCGCCCTCCAAGTGAGTACCTTAGAGAACTAATAACAATTAAAAATTTGGGGAGCGAACTGGGTCTCGCGGCGTAGAAGGTTGTTTTTACCAACCATTCGACCGTTCGACCAAGCGTACTTAATAGAATTTGTTGAAATTTAAATACATATATTTCGAATGGCTAATAGTGTACTGACGCTTGTTATTTTCCATTATCATTCCAATTTTCTAAGTATAAAATTAAGATTGATAAAGCGATTTTTATATGGAATATTATTTCAAAAATTTTTAGTTAAATGTCTATAATGTGAAAAAAAGTTTCACTTTTACCGTGGTTTCATAAAACCACACAATTTAATATTTTTTTTTTAAGTTTTTTTTTTATAACAATTAATTGTGCATTGTCATCGGAACCTAATATGTATGCCAAATTTCAGCTCGATAGCTTCCGTGGAAGTGGGTGAAATATTGATTGCAAGATTCCAGGACATACATACATACATACGAGTGGAGTTAAATAAAACCTTTTAAAATAGTAGAGTAGTACAGCTGTTACGAAATTTTAGCTCTGATCGAAATCCGTAGGAGATAGATACGCATGGGGTATCAGTCGCTACGACCCATAGACGTCCCACTGCTGGGCACGGGTCTCCCCCACAGACGCAGCTGCGGGAGGTCTAAAGCATACTCCACCACGCTGCTCCAATGCGGATTGGTGGAGGGGTTAGTGGGACAAGGCTTAACAACTGTTTCCACCATTGAAAACAACCGGGACCGACGGCTTTACGTGCCCTCCGAAGCACGGTAGCGTCCATGAAATTTTGCCTCTAGCGGTCATCCATCCACAAACCGACCGCGCCGTCGTTCCTTAACTCTTTCGATCACATTGAATCGACGCGAGTCATTGGCCTATTTACAATGTCTTACATGTAATATTACAGTTAAGTATATAGTAATTGTTTTCGTCAGGGCCAACATCATCCAGCACGACACGTACAAGTCGGGCAAGGTGAACACCGAGTCGGTCGCCAAGCCGGCCGTGCTGCGCCCGGGGGCCGAGGGTGAGAGCACTTCGCTTGCATACACGTCCCACTGCTGGGCACGGGTCTCCCCCACAGACACAGCTGCGGGAGGTCTAGAGCATAC
Source organism: Carterocephalus palaemon (assembly GCA_944567765.1). Lineage (NCBI taxonomy): Eukaryota > Metazoa > Arthropoda > Insecta > Lepidoptera > Hesperiidae > Carterocephalus > Carterocephalus palaemon. Next base: position 470,488 of record OX155666.1, read on the forward strand.
TCCACGGGGTTAGTGGCCAACCAAGTGTTGATTGTTCTCAAGCCACCCGAAGGTCTTCGACTATCGGAGCTCGACCTAAAGCTGGTGACTGCATTATACATTATTGTTTTGTATAAATACATTTTTAATATATTTTTTGAGCTTAAATTATTAGAATGCAAGAATTTATATAAAACCTCTTATGAGTTAAATGTGAAATATTTTATTTTTAGTGTTTTGCTAGGTTCTATCACGCCTTTTATTTGTATATACATACATTATCTTATGTATTTTTGTTTTGTTTGTTTTTATTTCGCCGCTACCCGTGCGTGCGTGTCGGTTACCCTTGCGTGCTCGTGCGTGCGTGCGTGCGTGCGTGCAGGCGCGCGGCCGTTCGCGGTGGGCCACGTGACGGGAGCGCAGCAGACCACCGTGTCCGGGCAGCTGATCACGGGACACACGCCGCCTGCTGTTAGTTGTCGCTATTTTTTATACTATACTATACTATATATTGTGGCTTAAATATTTGTTACAGGCTAAACTCTTAACGTGAATAAAAGATTTCGTAGACAAAAATTTATCCGTTAATACGTATTTTTGGTTTTGTTCAAAACATCTTGTGATGGGTAGGACTACACTAGATAACTGTTATGTCGTGTGTAGATTAATATAGCCAACATATTTTATAACCTTAACAATCAAACACATATTTAATAACCTTAACAATCAAACACATATTTTTTATAACCTTAACAATCAAACACATATTTTATAACCTTAACAAACAAACACATATTTTATAACCTTAACAATCAAACACTTATTTTCGTGATATTTAAATGCGTTAAGAGTTTAGACCACGAATGAATAAAATTGTATTCAGGGTCAGTTCATACGAATATTACAAATGCAGACAATATCCAGACATGATTCCTTGTTACATGAACAATGTTTAGCTTAACGGATGTGTTTTAACAAATGTTTTGCAACCCTGCATACAATATTACTTTAATTTATAAATTTAGGACATTATCTTTCTATGTAGTTTGCGCTTTTTCTAAATGTATATTATCTTTGTTTTAAATCTGTTTTATATGACCTTTTTATGCCCAAGTTTAATAATATTTAAGAATATTGCCGATGTAATATATTATATGTAAATATTTTTAGGAAACAGTGCAAGATAGGTAGTAAGTACAAATTGAGTATTATGTGAGGGTAGTTTCTAACGTTGTGGTCTCTTGTTGCACGCCTACCCTCCGGCCGCGCAGCGTACGAACTTGGATGTGTAGGTACCTGGAGATAATTTGTTGTATATATTATATACGCTATTTATATGATCATAAGATTAGTTTAGAAAATTAGACTTGATATAATTAAATTCCGCTGGAAATCATCTTTGGTATCAAAAGTGTTAAAGCTATAATGTATTCACGATGTAGCACACAGTAGACCGTGTTTTAATTGTTCGACGTAGTCACTTATTAGTTGTAGATGATTTTTTATTACTAGTTACTTTTGATAATAACTTATTACATTTAAAATCAATTATTACTGTGAGATACGTGTGGTAAAAATATTTCTGATGCTGAATTAAAACTCATTTAATGTGGTCAATTTTTAGACCATTTCTATCGACCCCTTTAAGGTCACTCTTTCCACCTAAAATTGACTACATAGTTGTCACAGAAATAGCCACGCGGAGAAACCACAAGGTTTTAACTACTCACCAGGCGGCCCGTCCGCTCTTTCATTAGGCTATGATTTTATCACATTTTATAACTGGGATGACTTATTCGTCGTACTGATGCGGTGGTTCGCACGTTGCAGGCGACGCAGAGCCAGCAGACGAAGGTGACGTCGGTGCTGACGGAGCCGCAGCGCGCGCTGCTGTCCACCATCACCAGCGGCAGGGAGCTCATCCGGCACACGGAGGAGTCCCTCGCCAGGGTAAGGACGCTGGCGACGGTGCAGGGGGCGAGACGCAGGGCCAGCAGACGAAGGTGACGTCGGTGCTGACGGAGCCGCAGCGCGCGCTGCTGTCCACCATCACCAGCGGCAGGGAGCTCATCCGGCACACGGAGGAGTCCCTCGCCAGGGTAAGGACGCTGGCGACGGTGCAGGGGGCGAGACGCAGGGCCAGCAGACGAAGGTGACGTCGGTGCTGACGGAGCCGCAGCGCGCGCTGCTGTCCACCATCACCAGCGGCAGGGAGCTCATCCGGCACACGGAGGAGTCCCTCGCCAGGGTAAGGGTGCTGGCGACGGCGTGGGGGGCGAGACGCAGAGCCAGCAGACGAAGGTGACGTCGGTGCTGACGGAGCCGCAGCGCGCGCTGCTGTCCACCATCACCAGCGGCAGGGAGCTCATCCGGCACACGGAGGAGTCCCTCGCCAGGGTAAGGATGCTGGCGACGGTGCAGGGGGCGAGACACAGGGCCAGCAGACGAAGGTGACGTCGGTGCTGACGGACAGGCGACACATGTTGACAGAGTCACGAATGTTAAATTTGCCACTTGCGAACACTGTACTATGAAGGCACCATTCATTCACCTGTACGAGGAACCATATCTACATATTTTTTACTTGATAAATAAGTGTTCGCTGCGACCCATAGACGTCCCACTGCCGGGCACGGGTCTCCCCCACAGACATAGCTGCGGGAGGTCTAGAGCATACTCCACCACGCTGCTCCAATTCGGATTGGTGGAGGGGTTAGTGGCCAACCCAGTATCGAATGTTCTCAAGCCACCCGAAGGTTTTCGACAAGGCTTAACGACTGTTTCCAACATTGAAAACAACCGGGACCGACGGCTTTACGTGCCCTCCGAAGCACGGTAGCGTCCATGAAATTTTGCCACTAGCGGTCACCCATCCACAAACTGACCGCGCCTGTCGTTGCTTAACTCTTTCGTTCATTCGTGATAAATGAGTGTTATGTTCTTTGTAACACGTGTGTCGTCCGTCCCATAGGCGAGCGCGCCCACGCTGGGCCAGGACGCGGGCTCGGCGCGCTGGCGGCGCAGCACGCTGGCGAGCAGCAAGCAGGTGGTGACGTCACAGATCGCCGCCATGAACGCCGCCACCGCGCAGGTCGTCACGCTCACCGCCGGTCAGTGTCTCCATCCATCAGCCCTTTGGGGTCCACTGCTGGACATAAGCCTCACTCAGATCGACGCCACTCCTCCCGATCCTCTGTGGGGTGGAGTGTAAGAAGCATGCTTACCCGAAAACACCAGAATCATCAGGAGCTCCCAGTTTAGACCCATGCTTACCGCAAGGCCAAGGACAACCTAAAGATTTTGGCATCCAAAAGAGTCCATCTGCCTGTTCCTCCCAAGATGACATACCCGGAGACTTCGGACAACTTCCTATGAGCGGGTTACCATCGTTGGGAGCGCTAGAACAAATGTGCAACACTGTCGGTCAGTTGACCAACCAGATCAATTGTTTGATGTCTTATCCGATCCGATCAGTGTCTACCACCACCACAACCCTTTCTTTGTCCCACTGTTGGGCTCGGGTCTCCTCTCAGATTGGGAGGTATCAGGCATTAGTCCACCACGCTGGCCAAGTGCGGATTGGCAGTGTCTACCACCAGCTATTATATACGAGTAGATACATTTATTAGTAACATTAGATGCAACAAAAAAATTACCAAATGTGTGCCAGAAATTGCTCAGAGCAATAAAACAGCCTTTTGCAAAACATCTTTTTCTTTATTGTTTTCTTTCCTGTTCTTTTTTTGGTTCAATAAATTATATCGTATTGTTCTGTATTAAATCCAATAGAAGTGGATGCTTGGTGCTGCATGGTCGTTTACTATCAAAAAAAGAATTCAGCTGTACAGGACTAAGTTTTTATTTAAATACACAAGTACAAAAATGTATGCATCCATATAAGTTCACCGCTATCAGATTTACTATGATAGCAGAAGCAGCTTACGCCCAGGGTCTGTTTTTTTGTCTGCTTTTGGAGTATTTCGATTTATCACATGGTTTTTGGAATGATAAATACCTAAAGTATTGGAGGTCCGAATTGTTGAATTGCGCTCCAATGTTCTTCAATGGTCCATGGAAATAAAGGTCTCACTACTGAAAATACCAAAAACCTAATGCCTAAGGCATACTCCACAACGCTGCTCCAATGCTAGAGTGATTTCTAACTAACTAGATTACTATAAAATTATGATTTAGCTGTATTATTTTTAGTATTAATGTACATGTTAATTGTTTGCAGGTCCAACCGAGGAGGTGGACCACACTGCCGTGGGCGCCGCCATCACCACCATCACCACCAACTTGCCTGAGATGACTAAGGGTGAGCACCGCCAACGTTTATCTGATACTCGCGTGGATTAAGACATTATAATAGTTTCTTCTCAACGCGTTAACTTTAGCTCCACAAATTTGTAATGAATCCGTAAATGTGTTATCCCCTATGTTTACTTTTATACCCAAGGGTAAAATTTTTACAAACTTTGAATGCCGTATTTATTTATATCTAATCAACAGCCAAAAATATAAATTATATGCTTCTAGTTCTGAAAATGACAATACTTTCATACAACCTTTCATCCCCCTTTTCAACCCTTTACAACACTTGTTTCCAATTAAATGTCCTTTCTCAGGCTCTAGACTATCTGTGTACCAAATTTTATTTAAATTGGTTCAGTTGTTTTGGCGTGAAAGCGAGACAGACAGATAGACTGACAGAGTTACTTTCGCATTTATAATATTAGTAAGGATTGATGCCACTGTCATTAGTAGGTGAGCACGGAGTAAAGCTCGGCTTTGTTTTCAATATATTAAAGAGTCAGCTTTCGCGTGGCGACGCTCATCTCAAAAATATTAACAGATTCTTTCAATGGAGATAAAAGGCTGAGCGAGAAATTAAAAAAAAATTAGATAATTATAAATTTCACTTTTAGAGTTCTTGGTGTGGGGAGTTTTGAACGCGACCATTTCCATTGCAGGCGTGCAGATGATCGCGGCGCTGATGGACGACGGCGACAGCGGCGACCGGCTGCTGGACGCCACGCGCCAGCTGTGCAGCGCCTTCAGCGACCTGCTCACCGCCGCCGAGCCCGACACTAAGGAGGTTAGGCGACGACAGATAGAGATAGATAGATAGATAGAGCGAAACAGGTGTACAAAGGAACTACCTTTTACACCTGTTTCTATCTTTTGTTTTGTTCATTTTTATTTCATGTAATTGTGTACAGCCCAGTGGCTATCGAACTTGCCTCGAGGCATGTGAAGTCTGCCAAACCGCACTTGGCCAGCGTAGTGGACTAAGGCCTAATCCCTCCCATTCTGAGAGGAGACCCGTGCCCAACAGTGGGACAAATAAAGGGTTGTGATGAATAGTGTACATAAATATTAAAATAAATAAATAGAACGGTAACAGCCCAGCGGCCATCGAACTCACCTCTCACTCCAGGGGTACAGGTTTGAGGTGGCGATTGCGTAAGTTTTCATGAGATGGACCAAACAATTGGAGCCTCACCTGCTGTAACGGAGAAGGAATCATCGTGAGGAAACCTGCATGCTTTGTGAAACTTCTTCATGTTCTCAATGTTCTCAAAAGCATGTGAAGTTAGCCAATCCGCACTTGGCCAGCGTGGTGCACTTAAGCCTTACCCCTCCATTCCCACGCCCAACAATGAGACGTCTATTGGTTTTGGCTAGCATCTTGTATATACGCTGCTGACCATATTAAAATTTACAATATTAACTGAATATTTTTCCCTTCCAGCCGCGCCAGAACTTGCTTAACGCGGCGTCTCGCGTCGGCGAGGCGTCAACGTCAGTCCTCCACACCATCGGCGAGGAGAGCGAACAGGACAAGGAGACTCAGGTAACACATCTGTACCGGAAGCTGCACTACTGCGCCACCAACTTCTACCGAGCCTTCTTTAGTAAGGGTAGCAACGAGTTTGGAGCTGATTTTGGTACGGACGATGAAGTGGGGAGGAAGTATGATGACGATGGCTTGTATGAGGATGTGGATACCAGCAGGTGGGTTGACGGCAAAGATGGTAAGCTTGAAGCTATACAGGAGGAGTCTGATAGTGATTACTATAGGAGCGTGGATTATAGCAACGTTAGGAATTTTACCATCGATGAGATAAGCAGAGGTATGGCTAAGGATAGCGTGGGTGATATTGAGTTGGAAAGCGTTGTGGCTAACTGTGCTGGGTATTTAGAGAGGGCGTGTGATGATTTAGGTACCAAAACCGATACCAATTTTGTAGGGGACAACCCTAACTTGTATAATTTGAAAGGTAAAGAAAAAACTAATAACGCTGGTGCTGATGAGAACCCTAAGCTGTATCCAAAAACTGTTTCCGATAGAATTTTCAACTTCAAAAAGGACTTCTCAAATCACGATTACGTTAATCTCAATTTCGATAGCGCTTCGGATAGGAGCGTGGATAGTATTTATGAGAACTGCGAGGGCTACCTGAGCGGCAGTACGGATAATGTAGGCTCGAGTGACAACCCTAAGTTGCATCCGAAGAATGTGTCCGATAAGATTTTCAATTTCAAAAAGGACTTCTCCCATCATAACTATGTTAACGTAGACTTTGATAGTTCGAAACACGACTACTCTAGCGTCAACCTGGACAGGCGGACGAAAAACGAAATTTTACGGGAGAAATTCTTCGCTTCCCCTAACAACGATAAGAATGATATTAACGATAAATTCAATCGGTACAGTAAGAAAATCGAATGTGACAGCATCAAGACCGATGTCACTAAGTCTGGGCCCGACGTGAGGGTCTCCGGTGCTTTGAATATGAAATTAATAAACTTGGATAAATATAACCGCGTTTTGACGACAACGGAAACGTTCATGGAGAACGCTGAAGTCAGTTTCAAAAAGACAGAATTGAATAAGAAGCGAGACGATTTCGAGTCGTTTATAAAGCGAAGCGAAAAGTATTATACGAGCGAATCGCGCGATAGGAAGACGACAGTTACACTTAATAATGAAACCGACGTGGGCAAAGGGAAGACTGAGATTAGGATATTCTATAATCCAACGTTTTTGGCGACAGGAGACGGTATGCGAGGGTTGTGTGAGTTCTGCAAGCGCCGGTGTCCGAGGACCGAGCAGAGGTGCTGCGGGAGATGCGTTTGTTTAGAGCTGGAGCTCAAAGCCATTTGGAAGGAAAATTGGTTGAACATACTCCTCGTTCTAGCGTTGATTTTTGTTTTCCTCGCGTTTATTATTCAGTGGCTGTTGGAGAATGTGGGGTGCGGTGATGACGGTGTGGAAGGTACCGGGAAATGCTTTGAAATGCTCTGAATAGTCGGGTTATGAGTAAAAATCTGTTCAGAAAGAGTACGGTGGATTGCAGTAAATATTTTTAGTACAGACAATTAAAAATTGAAACCTTATAGGCAGTTGCAATGCTCCCACCAACCCCGTGCTTTAGACCTCACGTAGGTCACGTCGTGACTCAACGGCTTATCTTACGATAACAGCCCGGAGCTACTTAACGTGTTCTCTGGAGCACGGAAGCTCTCGAGACAATTTGCTACTAGCGGTCACATCCAACTTTCAGATTTTTTAAATATTTTTCAATAACGGATTTGTAGTGACAGTGCTAGCCTTGTTCCGTGCACTTAGAACAGTCGCAATCCCAGTAATTCAATAAAGGCAGGTGGTATATTCTGCCACACCTTCCCTGTTCTCATATATCCTTGGTGCAGCTATTCTTAGTCACCGCCCTCTTCGGTGACGCTGTAAAGACCAATAGGGCCAACGGCAACTGTCCATTCGATAAAGAAAAAAATGTCCCTACACTATGGAAAACTAAGACATAAAAAATCTAAAACTAGAAAACGATTGCCAGTTAGTATTTGAATTCCTCTATACTTGGTGACGCATCGGCAAATTCCTCTAATCGAGGCATAAATAAATTGCAAGAGTTACTTAAAATTTTACTATGTACATACTGTAAATGAAATAATTGACTTATCACAATTTTATCATCACATTGGTATCAAATTCATTCCTAAATCTAGTTGGTGCTAGTCGCTTAACTTTGCCTATCTTTTCGAGTATACCATTTATTAGTACCAACTGAGTATTGAAGTGAAACTTCTTTAGAATCGGTGTGATTTCAAACTCAATGAAACGAAAAAATCCAGATTCAGCCGGCGAGAGAATGAGATAGAAAACATTAGACGTTATCGGTCTCCTCTTTGTGCGACTCTTTTTCCTTTTACCTCTCAAGTTTTATTTTAATCAGGGACTTTTCAGAAGTTTCACTTCTACCGTGTGTGACGTGCTTGCACACATTTTATTTTAATGTACTGTAACATTATCTCATTTCTCCGTCTACTTAAATACCAGAAAAACATTTATCTGATTGCATACTGAGAACAGTATACTGCAGTGTACATTGATTGGATCTTCGACTGAGTACATGACAACAAGAAGTTTGAGCATATGTTATGTAGTCAACATTTAGTAGACTATCCCTTACGCATTATACTTGCTTATAACTTTAAGGGGTAAATATAATAAGGTGTGGGCCCAATAATTATTAATAATTTACGATTATTAAACGATTGCATAATAATAATGTAATATATTAAAACAGACAACTTTAGTATTTAGTTTGCTGTCCTTTTCCTTAGATCTGTTCTTGCATTAGCTCTCTCCGTCTATATTATAAAGAATCGGTCCGTCTTATACCGCACCGTATAAAAAAACTTCTTTTATCTTTTAAATTATTACTATTCGTTTCTTATAAAATATTTTTCGGCATAGTCATGAATTCCAAAAAATTATGTTGTTATTTTTGTTGAAAGACATAAACGTGTAAGGAAAAAGACTGCGAAATGACAAGTCCTATTTTTTTTTAGTATTAAGCAAGACGTGTTGACGGTCGTGATATATTTTGTTTACTTACGTTTTAACTATGGCAAAATACTAAAATTTTTAAATTTTAGATATCAGATTATTAAAAGTAATTTTACTAAAATACTAAGTCTGAAAGTGTTGTGTTAATATGCGGCTGTCAACAATACATTTATGTTAATTTTTACACTTGTTTTTAATTTTAATGTTTTTTTTTGTTAATCCTTATTTTAATCTAGTCTTAATTATTTGTTAATTTGGTTCAGACACGCTATAAATATTGCATTCACAATGCTTTAAATTTTCGTCCTTGTTCAGACCAGCATGTTTCAAAACTGTCCGTCCATTTCTTTGCTTTAGAGTCTTTCTTTGGCCAGGAATATATGAGGAGCGACCATTTTGCGTTTGATGGGAACTAACTTCTAACACTGGTAATAATTTCTAACCGTCAACACTGGAGAATTGTGATTTTTTTTTGACTTAACGTATTTATCAGTAAAAATCAATGATTTTATACTAAATATATGTCACCTCCATAGAATACATTGCTAAAAAATTCTCACTTCAGGACAGGAAATGCTAGGTTTTTCTAAATTATATTATGATTTTATATCTGACCCCGCAAACGTTGTTCTGCCATATGAAATGTCAAAGTGACACATCAAGTCAATGAACGACGGTTAAAAATAAAAATACTAAAATCGTGTTTAAAAAACATTTTCCAGTGGACCAAATTGTGAATCTAAACCATCCCCGAATCCCCTTGAACACACACAATTTTTTTTATTAACATCTATCCAGCTGTTTAGGAGGAGTTCACTGTCATACACACGTACACAAGAAATGGGTTAGCATCTAAACTGACAGCTTATTAAACTGGATAGCGTTATAAATGTCTACTATGTTAATCTTGAAATTAGAGCCCTCATATATTTTTGAATTTCCTATACTATGCTATCTTTGCTCTCTGATATTATAGCTGCCATCACAATAGCATCGGTCGGTGGTCTGAGCAAAGGTTGAAAAGCATTATTTTTTAATATTTTTGAGTTCTTGGTTATGGGTCCTAGAATAAAGTACAGTCAGCAACATGAATATGTGCGCAGTGTTAAAACGGTTCTATACGAAATATAATAATGTGTACATATTTTTGTGTTGGGTTGCAATAACAAGGTTTATGTCACTAGTTTTATGGGAATATTATTTTTTAATGTTTTACCATTAATTTTATTTAAGTGCCTTATTGGAGCCGGTAGATATAACTTTTTTGTATGTATCGTTGTTTGTTCGTCATTTTATACTGTTTTTTTTTTGTTTTATAATTCGAAATAGAATCTTAAATCTTATTCTGAAGCGGACGTATGGTCTGCCTGTTCTGCCTCACACAACATATTTTGAACATAGTCTTCCGATACATAAATAATAATCTAATATACATAAATACTGTCACATTTTGTAATATAATGCTGTCCACAAAGATCCCTATGAGTTCCATCGTCAGTATATTTTTCTAACATTGCGATATTGATAATATGTTAACTGTAGAATTCAACAGAGAGAATTTATATTTTTTCCTTTTATATTTATAAAACAATTTAATTTTTGATTATTTTTAAATAATATGTTCAAGGACTAAGAAAGGAAACATATAATATACGATTGAACTCATACAATTTAACCCTTAAGTTAATGCTTGCCATGATGCCATTAAAATATTATTTTTGTTAATACATTTGCTTTGAATTACCACGGGGTTTTTATTTACGACTAACTGTCCCTCGACAAGTGAATGTAGTGGCAAAGATAATATGTTAATGTAATTACTAAATTATAGGTACTAACATTCCCCTATCGATGGATATCACTGTACATACAATTTAATTTAACCATTTAATATATTTAAATAGAATATTAGGTCAAACATTCAATATTTTATTGCAATCGTTTGGTATATTACAATACTTGTACATATTACAAATTGTTTTGTAATACTCAACATGACCTGGAATAAGTAGTTTAAATTCAAATATCTAGAAATTCTCTTGATAAAATATTAGACGATATTTTCTATAAAAAAATCGTTTAACTATGAAAAATGCAATATAACAGTCTGAAGTTCTTCGTTTGATAAATAATTCTTGTTTAAGAGATGCTCATTGCATTTGGAAATAATAATTGCTTAAATTTTACCTTGCCTTCCTCACTGCTATAGCAAAATCAATACTGAAATCTATTGACATGAGATGTATACAAGCTCATACCAAGCTTACATTATGGCTGTTACATCCTGCTATGAATATGAGGTTTAAATAATCTTTGATTTGATTGGATCACGAAAAATCCATACTTCCATACTTCCATACTAATATTATAAATGTGAAAGTGTGTTTGTTTGTTTATTTGTTTGTTTGTCCGGCTTTCACGTCGCAACGAAGCTATTAAATGGTATGGTTTTGGTGTATGGTGATAGTGAGGAGGGTGGAGAGTGACGTAGGCTACTTTTTACCTCGGTACAACATCCCCATTTGAAGATATCGATGTTTTTTTATTTGCTCCAGTAAGTCAGTTTACGTCATACTACTTACTTTATCTGCGGACAGCATTACCTCAGGTTCCTCTAAGTATCTTTTAATTGTGGAACTGTCACTATTCATCCACCACAAATGTGTCATGTATGATAAACAACTCATTGTTAATTCCCTTTGACCACGCGGGCGGAGCCGCGGGTAAAAGCTAGTAGGCCAATAAAACTTGAAAAGTGTATGGTAAAATTGTCTGGTATAGGTAGCAAAAGAGTATGCAGACCTATAGAGTGTAAGTATAGTTAATTTAGGATGTTAAGCTAGTATACGTTTATATGTATGGTTTGTTAATTGTTATCATGTAACTAAAATTGTATATAGGAATCACCGTGCTTCGTAAGATCATTAACCCGGTAGTTTACAATGCTTAAAACAATCGTTAAGACTTGTCGACGACTTCCGGGTAAACTTTTAACATTCGACACTAGGCTGTGACACACTACCCCTCTACCAATCTGCTTTGGATCAGCGTGGTATATGCTTTAGACCTCCCACAGCTGGGTCTGTGGGGGAGACCGGAGCCCAGCCACTGCCTGCTTGTAGCCTTCGAAAAATAAATAGATATAGTTGTTCAGGATTAAACTTGTAAGTGAAAGGCCTTGATGACAACGGATTAATATAATTAGGCAACAGAATTAAATATATAACAGTAGAGTGACAGAGTGACGAGAGTGACAGATGACGTAGACTTGTAGACAAGGGACGCTCCCAGTGTTGCCATGTCTAGGACTATGTTGTTCTCCGAACATAGTACTTCATACTTCATGACGACGCGGCGACGGGCCCGCTGGCGCAATCGGTAGTGACCCTGCCTGTTGCGCCAGGGGTCGTGGGTTCGAATCCCTCATAATCATAATAATCATAATCATAATCATTTATTGCAAGAATGTAGTCAGTAAGGTGGAATAATAAATATGATTTCTTACATCCTACCATCACAATGGTGTGCAAAATTTTAAATAACAAAGTTAAATTACATACATTATCATTGCAAATTATACATTTTTATCACATTTTAAAAAATAATAATAATAAGTGTCAAATTATATTTAAGTCAAATTTTACTGATTATAATAAATGATTCATTAAATAAATATCTATTTTCATACGTCAACATTACAAATTAAACATTTTTTATCACATTTTTAAAAGAGAAAAAAGAGTCAAATTATATTATATTATATTAAAGTCAATTAATTTCATCAATCATAATTTCATCATCATATTAAAGTCAAATTATACATATTATAATTAATGAGTCATTAAATAATTACATGGTTTCATTTATTATATTCCATGAATTCATTTAGGTCGTAAAAACAATTTTCCATCAGCCAATTGGTAACACTTCTTTTAAAAATAGATAAACCCAAGTCTTTAAATGTGTCTGGCAATCTATTATACACTTTTATGGCATTAATAAATACATTTTTTTTATACAATTGGAGTCGACACGGTGGTATGTACAGTTGGTATTTGTTAATGTGTCTGGGTTCATATTTCCTTTTCCCAGCTTGGTATTTAAGTTCAAAATATTGTGGATATTTTCTAACAAAAATGCAAAGTTCCCTTATGTACATACATGCTAATGGTAAAATATTGTGTTTTTTAAAGAGTGGTCTACAGCTGTCCATGTACCAAGCGCCACAAATAGCTCTTACACATTTTTTCTGTATTCGAAAGGCTTTACCAATATCGACTGAATTGCCCCACAACAAAAGTCCGTATGACAGTACTGATGATACGTAACCGTGGTATGCACTGAGCGCTGCTTCAGTGGATACCGTGACTCTCAGTTTTTTTAAAGCGAATACAAATTTATCCAGCTTGTCACATACAAAATCAATGTGTGCTTTCCAGTTACAGTATTTGTCTAATTTTATGCCTAGAAATTTATGAGTATCCACTTCTTCTATTTGAGTGTTTCCAACGATAATATTTAATTTGCAATTGATTTTATTATAGCTACTGAATTGTATCATTTTGGTTTTATTTACATTAATTCTTAAGTTATTATTGTCCAGCCATTTAATTATATTATTCAAAGTTATTTTAATTTCATTTTCATAGTTATTTTTATTTGTGCACTTAATGAGAATTGTTGTGTCGTCGGCAAATAAGATTGTTTTATGCTTTGTGACATTGGGAAGGTCATTTATATATATCAAAAAAAGAAATGGTCCTAAGACACTTCCTTGTGGAACTCCGAATTTATTAGGTAGTGACGTAGACTGTGCTTTTATTTTGTTTGCTGCTTTATCTACTTTAGCTATTTCCACATACTGTTCTCGACCAGTTAAATAGCTTCTGAGCCATTCATTTGCTTTGCCTCTTATTCCATAAGTATCTAGCTTTAAAAGTAATAGATTATGGTCAACAAAATCGAAAGCTTTGCTCATGTCTAGGAATAGAGCAGTAACTGGGGTTTTTTCATCAATTGCTTCTGTTATTACCTTAATGAGATTAAAGCACGCTAATGACGTAGAACTGTTTTTCATAAATCCGAATTGTTCATTTTTTAGAATTTTTTGACCAGTAACAAAATTATGCAGTCTTTTCAACATAATTTTTTCAAATATTTTTGAAAAAATTGGTATCAAGGTAATGGGGCGGTAATTTGCCATGTTACATTTGTCACCATTTTTAAATAGGGGTCTTACAATCGATTTTTTAAGTATATCTGGAAATTGACCTTGCTCCAGTGACATATTAACTATGTGGCTCAGAGGCTGACAGATTGAATTTGCGGTGAGTTTAATACACTGTGTATGTAAGTCATCAAATCCTACTGAGTTGGTATTACTAAGGCTAAGAATAGTTTTGCAAATCTCGTCAGGGTCTGTGGGTTGTAGAAAAATTGTGTTTAGATTACTAGTGTCCATAGTTTTATAAATGTCATGTATTTTATATTTAAAATCGGTTTTATTTGTCAAATTTATATAATATTCATTAAATAATTTACTAATGTCATAAGCTTTACTATAAATTTTGTCATTTACACATATTTTGTCAATTTCTGTATTTATTTTAGTGTCACCTATATTTCTATTTATTATTTCCCATACAGCTCTACATTTGTTTTTATTTTTTGCAATATATTTATTGTTTTGCAGTTGCTTTGATTTATTGATGCACTTTTTTAGAATGTTATTGTATTTTTTATATTGTTTTTGCAGAAGTTTTTTTTTAGATCGTACAGTTTTTATAACTTTTAGATATTGCAACCTTTTTCTTATAGATGATAGTTTTATTCCTTTAGTCAGCCATGAGTTACAATCTTTTTTATTGTTTTTTTTAATCAAAAATTTCGGGAAACATAAATTATATATTAATACATATAAATCATAAAAAGTTTTAAAAGCATCATTCAGATTATTTTGTTCGTAGGTTTCAGAAAAAGTTAATGACGAAATGTGGGTACAAAATTTGCATAAGTTTTGTTTGCTATAATCCCTTACAATCTCTTGCCAATTTACTAACTCGCATTTATTTTTTACTTTAAATGTTAAAGTTTGACCGGTTTCATGGTCGGAAAGTCCTAAGTGGTGGACTTCAACCCGAACCGCTTTTAGATTTGATGCGAATTCCTCAGAACAAACATTCCAGAATCCTCTCAGGACAAACATTCGTGTGACGAACACTTGTATTTGTTTTGTGTCTGGATGTTAATATTATTATCTATATAAGTATGTATTTAAAAATATCTATGTATGTATATCAGTCTCTGACACCTATATCACAGGCTCGCACCTACTTTGGGGTACCAATGTTCAAATGCGATTTCGTTCTGCCGCTGTTGACGTGACATTCGTGTGTCAGCCACCGGCATAGAAATTATAGAAGCAGCTTTTAACTTGAACTTGTGGCTGAGCAGTCGAAATTCGACCGGGTTTTCTAAAAAAATTACAGCTCTTTTTTAAAAGCTTTTATTTAACTTCACTCGTATGTATCTATGTATGTATGTATGTATGTCCTGGAATCTTACAATCAATATTTCACTGAAGCTATCGAGCTGAAATTGGCACACATATTTGGTTCCGAAGACAATGCCGAAAATAAAAAAAAAGTTATAAAAAGCTTTTTTTTTAAAATGTTTTTAATAATTTTATTAATTGACAGTGCTTTTGGTTGTGAAACCATTTGCGCAGACATGCATTATCCAGCTTTTTCTTCTGTGATCTAATATAATATCCCCCGCAGGACATCCTGCTGTCGCTGGCGAAGGCGGTGGCCAACACGACGGCGGCGCTGGTGCTGAAGGCCAAGCACGTGGCGGCGCAGTGCCGCGACGAGCGCGCGCAGCAGAACGGCATCATCGCGGCCGCCACGCACTGCGCGCTCGCCACCAGCCAGCTGGTCGCCTGCGCCAAGGTCGGTGCCGGCATCGGTACTACAGTAGCGTGTGTGTAGCCACGGGCGCAGTGCCGCGACGAGCGCGCGCAGCAGAACGGCATCATCGCGGCCGCCACGCACTGCGCGCTCGCCACCAGCCAGCTGGTCGCCTGCGCCAAGGTCGGTGCCGGCATCGGTACTACAGTAGCGTGTGTGTAGCCACGGGCGCAGTGCCGCGACGAGCGCGCGCAGCAGAACGGCATCATCGCGGCCGCCACGCACTGCGCGCTCGCCACCAGCCAGCTGGTCGCCTGCGCCAAGGTCGGTGCCGGCATCGGTACTACAGTAGCGTGTGTGTAGCCACGGGCGCAGTGCCGCGACGAGCGCGCGCAGCAGAACGGCATCATCGCGGCCGCCACGCACTGCGCGCTCGCCACCAGCCAGCTGGTCGCCTGCGCCAAGGTCGGTGCCGGCATCGGTACTACAGTAGCGTGTGTGTAGCCACGGGCGCAGTGCCGCGACGAGCGCGCGCAGCAGAACGGCATCATCGCGGCCGCCACGCACTGCGCGCTCGCCACCAGCCAGCTGGTCGCCTGCGCCAAGGTCGGTGCCGGCATCGGTACTACAGTAGCGTGTGTGTAGCCACGGGCGCAGTGCCGCGACGAGCGCGCGCAGCAGAACGGCATCATCGCGGCCGCCACGCACTGCGCGCTCGCCACCAGCCAGCTGGTCGCCTGCGCCAAGGTCGGTGCCGGCATCGGTACTACAGTAGCGTGTGTGTAGCCACGGGCGCAGTGCCGCGACGAGCGCGCGCAGCAGAACGGCATCATCGCGGCCGCCACGCACTGCGCGCTCGCCACCAGCCAGCTGGTCGCCTGCGCCAAGGTCGGTGCCGGCATCGGTACTACAGTAGCGTGTGTGTAGCCACGGGCGCAGTGCCGCGACGAGCGCGCGCAGCAGAACGGCATCATCGCGGCCGCCACGCACTGCGCGCTCGCCACCAGCCAGCTGGTCGCCTGCGCCAAGGTCGGTGCCGGCATCGGTACTACAGTAGCGTGTGTGTAGCCACGGGCGCAGTGCCGCGACGAGCGCGCGCAGCAGAACGGCATCATCGCGGCCGCCACGCACTGCGCGCTCGCCACCAGCCAGCTGGTCGCCTGCGCCAAGGTCGGTGCCGGCATCGGTACTACAGTAGCGTGTGTGTAGCCACGGGCGCAGTGCCGCGACGAGCGCGCGCAGCAGAACGGCATCATCGCGGCCGCCACGCACTGCGCGCTCGCCACCAGCCAGCTGGTCGCCTGCGCCAAGGTCGGTGCCGGCATCGGTACTACAGTAGCGTGTGTGTAGCCACGGGCGCAGTGCCGCGACGAGCGCGCGCAGCAGAACGGCATCATCGCGGCCGCCACGCACTGCGCGCTCGCCACCAGCCAGCTGGTCGCCTGCGCCAAGGTCGGTGCCGGCATCGGTACTACAGTAGCGTGTGTGTAGCCACGGGCGCAGTGCCGCGACGAGCGCGCGCAGCAGAACGGCATCATCGCGGCCGCCACGCACTGCGCGCTCGCCACCAGCCAGCTGGTCGCCTGCGCCAAGGTCGGTGCCGGCATCGGTACTACAGTAGCGTGTGTGTAGCCACGGGCGCAGTGCCGCGACGAGCGCGCGCAGCAGAACGGCATCATCGCGGCCGCCACGCACTGCGCGCTCGCCACCAGCCAGCTGGTCGCCTGCGCCAAGGTCGGTGCCGGCATCGGTACTACAGTAGCGTGTGTGTAGCCACGGGCGCAGTGCCGCGACGAGCGCGCGCAGCAGAACGGCATCATCGCGGCCGCCACGCACTGCGCGCTCGCCACCAGCCAGCTGGTCGCCTGCGCCAAGGTCGGTGCCGGCATCGGTACTACAGTAGCGTGTGTGTAGCCACGGGCGCAGTGCCGCGACGAGCGCGCGCAGCAGAACGGCATCATCGCGGCCGCCACGCACTGCGCGCTCGCCACCAGCCAGCTGGTCGCCTGCGCCAAGGTCGGTGCCGGCATCGGTACTACAGTAGCGTGTGTGTAGCCACGGGCGCAGTGCCGCGACGAGCGCGCGCAGCAGAACGGCATCATCGCGGCCGCCACGCACTGCGCGCTCGCCACCAGCCAGCTGGTCGCCTGCGCCAAGGTCGGTGCCGGCATTAGTATATAATAGAATAGAATAGAATAATTAATTGTATCAGGCGTTACTTTGCGGAACTCCATTATTACAAACCGAGGATTAATATACTTTGCAACAATCCGCGAACAAAAATGTATGGTGGTGTATACCTTCACGCACGCAGCACTTCCCTCCCTCCCACGCAGGAAAACATGCACATGCGATAAATGAATACCCACACCAACATACACACACCTTAATTCGTGATCAATGAATACATACACCAACACACAAACCAACACGCGTTTCACCCCAAAACAAAATAGCTTTTGTTATGTGTAGTCTTCAGTACTTACATTTACCTCTCCTGCACCAGGTCGTCGCCCCGACGCTGCACAACCCCGCGTGCCGCGAACAGCTCACGAGCGCCGCCCGACAGGTCGCGCAAGCGGTCGAGCGACTGGTCGGCGCGTGCGAGCAGGCCCCGGAGGCGGCGCGGGAGGGCGTCGAGCAGCTGCTGGCGGCCGCGCAGCGCGTCTCCGAGGAGCTGGAGCGGCTGCTGGCCCATTGCGACCTGGGTGAGTGTCTCTACAGGGCGTTGGTGACAGGTCGCGCAAGCGGTCGAGCGACTGGTCGGCGCGTGCGAGCAGGCCCCGGAGGCGGCGCGGGAGGGCGTCGAGCAGCTGCTGGCGGCCGCGCAGCGCGTCTCCGAGGAGCTGGAGCGGCTGCTGGCCCATTGCGATCTGGGTGAGTGTCTCTATAGGGCGTTGGTGCATGGTCTACTGAGTAGACTGCGGTCTTCTTGAGTAGACTGCGGTCTTTTTGAGTAGATTGCGGTCTTTTTGAGTAGACTGCGGTCTTTTTGAGTAGACTGCGGTCTTCTTGAGTAGTGTGCGGTCTTCTTGAGTAGAATGCTGTCTTCTTGAGTAGAATGCGGTCTTCTTGAGTAGACTGCGGTCTTCTTGAGTAGACTGCGGTCTTATTGAGTAGACTGCGGTCTTATTGAATAGACTGTGATGTGAAAAGACTATCAGCTATGACTTCGGTGAAAAAGCATGGCGCTTGTAGCAGGCCTTCGGGCGACTTTTTCACTGCTGCGTGAAAAAACTGTCAGCGTACTGCAACATTGATGAATGGTATGTATGTTGGTCTACTGAGTAGACCGCGAAATTTTTTGAGTAGACAGTGGTGTGGAGAAGATGACATCGAACTGGAACGTTGTTATGTTAAGTTTATGGGGTTGGTCTACCTACAGAGTAGACCGTAGTGTAGACCATAGATTCATTCTTTTTGAACCTTAAATATACAGTTGATGTAATTTAGATGTAATGTTTGTCAGACCGTCGCGCCCAGCCGTCGGTGATGGAGCGGTCGGTGGAGGTGGTGATGTCCGCGAGCGAGCGCGTGGCGGACGCGGCGGACGCGCCGGAGATGGTGCGGCGCGCGCGGCTGCTGGGGCAGGCCACGGCGCGCCTCATCGCCGACATCAAGGTGAGCGGTCGGTGATGGAGCGGTCGGTGGAGGTGGTGATGTCCGCGAGCGAGCGCGTGGCGGACGCGGCGGACGCGCCGGAGATGGTGCGGCGCGCGCGGCTGCTGGGGCAGGCCACGGCGCGCCTCATCGCCGACATCAAGGTGAGCGGTCGGTGATGGAGCGGTCGGTGGAGGTGGTGATGTCCGCGAGCGAGCGCGTGGCGGACGCGGCGGACGCGCCGGAGATGGTGCGGCGCGCGCGGCTGCTGGGGCAGGCCACGGCGCGCCTCATCGCCGACATCAAGGTGAGCGGTCGGTGATGGAGCGGTCGGTGGAGGTGGTGATGTCCGCGAGCGAGCGCGTGGCGGACGCGGCGGACGCGCCGGAGATGGTGCGGCGCGCGCGGCTGCTGGGGCAGGCCACGGCGCGGCTCATCGCCGACATCAAGGTGAGCGGTCGGTGATGGAGCGGTCGGTGGAGGTGGTGATGTCCGCGAGCGAGCGCGTGGCGGACGCGGCGGACGCGCCGGAGATGGTGCGGCGCGCGCGGCTGCTGGGGCAGGCCACGGCGCGCCTCATCGCCGACATCAAGGTGAGCGGTCGGTGATGGAGCGGTCGGTGGAGGTGGTGATGTCCGCGAGCGAGCGCGTGGCGGACGCGGCGGACGCGCCGGAGATGGTGCGGCGCGCGCGGCTGCTGGGGCAGGCCACGGCGCGCCTCATCGCCGACATCAAGGTGAGCGGCGGTGATGGAGCGGTCGGTGGAGGTGGTGATGTCCGCGAGCGAGCGCGTGGCGGACGCGGCGGACGCGCCGGAGATGGTGCGGCGCGCGCGGCTGCTGGGGCAGGCCACGGCGCGCCTCATCGCCGACATCAAGGTGAGCGGCGGTGATGGAGCGGTCGGTGGAGGTGGTGATGTCCGCGAGCGAGCGCGTGGCGGACGCGGCGGACGCGCCGGAGATGGTGCGGCGCGCGCGGCTGCTGGGGCAGGCCACGGCGCGCCTCATCGCCGACATCAAGGTGAGCGGTGGCGACCCGTCGGCGACTGGCAGCGACCCACGGACCACTGGACGACATGGTTGCCACAAAATACGTGTAAACTCAAAGCGGTGATAGCCCAGTGGCTATCGAACTCCTCTCACTCGAGCGGTCCGCAGCGCGCCACTGGCACACACCGACAACGTGGTGTGGCAAGTCGCAAGTTGCCACAAAATACGTATAAACTAGCACAACAATCAGGTGATGTCAGACGCTATAATAACGACAGGTAACTTAGACCCATCTTCTCCACAACGGCATATGCCAGCTCAATAAAGTTTATATGTATTAAGAAGGAGTGCAGAAATTTTCATAAAATATACATTTTATTACTGAATGATTCGTGAGTGTCTATATTCATAGTTGAAATTACCGGCTTACGTGTGGTTTAAGTCGGAATTAGGCCGACTAGACTTCCGGAGTGAACGCGCTCGCGGCGGGCACGGCTTACCCTGCGGGCTAGCGCGCGCGCAGCTCGCTCTGTCGTGGCGACATCTGTAGGGTCCTTTGGTGACCTCTACACCTTTCCGATTTGCTTTTGATACTTATTGATGTGACACTTGATTTAAATTATACTCGAGTAAATGGTTTCAATTAAAGTTATTTATTGCTTTACGAATGTTATGATGTGCTATGATGTGAGTATTCCATGCTACTACCGAACGCGTACTTGCTATAAAATCCGCGCGACTCGCGGAAACCGCTGACGCAGGCGAATGTACGACTTGCACCGTACAAAATCACTGTCGCTGGCTGCTGAGTTGCTGTCCTCTTTGCACACATACGCACACCACGCATCCAGTTCACTGTAGTCGGCAGTTTATAGACTTTGAAAATATAATTAATTATAGCTGTGTCTGTGGGGGAGACCCGTGCCCAGCAGTGGGACATCTATGGGTCGCAGTGATAGTCGAATTTGACCACTCGGCTACCACTAGTATCCATAATATACACACGGGGAGTATAATTGGTTTGCCTGTTGAACAGATTGAAGCGGAGAAACAGCCGTCGGAGTCCCAGCGCAAGCTGCTCGCCGCCGCCAAGCTGCTGGCCGACGCGACGGCGAGGATGGTGGAGGCGGCGCGCCTGTGCGCCTCCGCGCCGCAGGTGACGTCGCTTAACTTGCCTAGTCCAATCAAAAAATTGTACCGTTAAATTAAAAAAAAAAACTTTTTGTAACTTTTTTTTAATTTCGTGCATTGTCATCAGAACCAGATATGTGTGCCGAATTTCAGCTCGATAACTTCAGTGGAAGTGGGTGAAATATTGATTGCAAGATTCCAGGACATACATACGAGTGAAGTTAAATAAAAGCTTTTAATGAGCTTTTATTTAACTGTCGCATAAAATCACATGAGTTTTTCTATACACCCTGTGTATAGGATAGCAAAGGATATAAGGATATAGCCTTTTATGTTTAAATTTACCTGTGTAACTATTTTAAGTAATAATAAATAAATAAATAAAAAATGCGAGTATAACATCATAATAATATATATATTGTATGTTCAGGATCGAGAGAAGCAAGAAGCGCTTCGGCTCGCTGCGGAGGAGCTCCGCTTCATCACGGTGGACTACGCGCAGGGGCAGGACATGGTGGGCGCGCAGGTCGCGCGCCTGCAGGTAACCGGCGCTCGCTTCCGAGGTGGTGGAATCTGGTGCTCCAGATATATGAACAGAGCATAGGCTAATGTGACATAGGCTATAAAGAACCGTGCTGTTCGTGTATCACGTCGGGGTCACCAGATTTACCCTTTACTACAATTTTAAAAATAATAATAAATTAATAAATACCATGGACATTCAAACCATGGCCATATGACACGTCCCCTGGTGCAACAGGTAGGTCACTACCGATTGCGCCAACGGGCCCGTCAATGACCGTCAATTGCACTAATATTGTGTGTGGTGATGAGTATGGGAAAATCCCACAGTTAGTTATAGGAAGCACATTTGAATGATTTTGAAAAATATTTTTGTACGAAAGCATTGGGAAAGGGTGTCGCGAACAATGTGTTATCTGTGCTAACACAAGGCAACGCACTTGTGATACCCCTGGTGTCGCACGTGTCCATAGACGACGGTGACCACTTACCATCAGGTGGCCCGTATGTCTGTTTGTCCGTCTATATTATAAAAAAAAAAGTACAAGCATCATGACAACTTCAATATTGACTAAAATTTTAGTTTAGCCACGTCATATAACGTTAAACGTTTAGTACAAGTCTAGGATTTTATTGAAACGTGAATACTGTTTATGCAGGAGAGCGCACGCAACGCGGCATCGAGCGCCACTCAACTGATAACGTCCGCGCACAACGCGGCTCAGTACAACACCAACAAGTATTCGCAGGTGAGGGCACGTGATCTGGTCCTTCGAGCCGGATTACCTGTGTTTTGTATCACGTTTTCTTGTTTTTTTTTTGCAACCTTAAAGCATATATGTTAAAAGTCAAAGTCAAATAATTTATTTAGCTATGAGGTGATTATACACGCTTAACGAAAGTCTAGGTACATAACTACTTAAAGAAAAGCGATATAATGCTATTCTAAACTGATCAATATAAGGCAAAGGATTAGCTATTGATCATTGAATGAATAGCTAATCCTACACGGGTGCCTAACCTGCCATAAGGCTAATTTACAATAATTACCTACCACTAACCTAAGTACTAAGTCACGATAGACTATCTATCATGTCATCGGCTTTAGGAAGAATTTACAATATTCATATCTTATGCCCTAGTGTAGGCCGAGAGAGAAAAAAGCCGGAGGAAATAACTCTCGGTACTCTTTTAAAAAAGTCCACCAACCCGAATTGGAGCAGCGTGGTGGAGTATGCTCTAGACCTCCCGCAGCAGTGTCTGTGGGGGAGACCCGTGCCCAGCAGTGGGACGTATATGGGTCGCAGCGACTCTTTTAAAATTCAAATTAATTTGTATAGACAGTATTACCTCGTTTATCCTCCGCATAACATATTAAAGTGAAACATCATCATCACAACCCTTTCTTTGTCCCACTGTTGGGCTCGGGTCCCTCTCAGAATGTGAGGGATTAGGCCTTAGTCCACCACGCTGGCCACGTGCGGACTGGCAGACTTCAGATACCTTCGAGAACGTTATGATGAACTCTCAGGCATATGCAGGTTTCCTCACGATGTGTCCTTCACCGTTATAGCAAGTGACATTTAATTTCTTAAATCGCACATAACTTAAAAAAGTCATTGGTTCGTGCCGCTGGGGCTTGAACCCGGACCGCTCGAGTGAGAGGCGAGTTCGTTAGCCACTGGGCTGTCACCGCTTTGAGTGAAACAAATATATGTAATGTGCAGGAGACGCTGGTGTCGGAGTGCGCGGTGCTGAGCGAGCACGCGGCGCGCGTGGCGGACGCGGCGGCGGCGGCGCGGGAGGCCGACGCGGCGGCCACGCTGGACCTCATCACCGCCTCCGAGGCCTTCCTGCAGGTATGTCGCTGGTATAGCCTAGCGTGGCCTATGAGATGCGGACATACTGCGGAATTTTATAGGAACTAATTTGTTGAACTGGCAATAATGTTGCAAGCTTTAAGTCGTACTTCCTCAAGGTCTTTAGCTTTTTTATAGAAAACTCAAAACGCCAAATTCGTAAAGAGAGAACAAAGCCCTCCTACTCGTTTACTTATAACTCGATCGGTGAACTGTTTTGTTCACCGTGTGATCGAGTTTTTAAAATCAAATTTGGTATAGCCAGCCATATAAGAAGCAAAAACTTTCGACGCATTTTTACGACAATTAAGTGGACGTAAATGTATGAAATCAGGCCCAGCTGAAGTTTATAGGGACAAGAAGTGCAGTAAACTAACATTTCTATAGATTAGAAATATATGAATGAATTACTACACTGCGAACCCAAAACAGTCGTTAGTGGGAATGAGGACTGACGGACTGTTAGTGATAGTTAGTCCTGTTAGTTACCACCATACCTTTACATCACTCGATGGAAATGGTACTAGGTACCGTGGCGGGCGGACACAGTTCCACCAGTGGTTCAAGAGTGGGTCGTGCATGTGCTGTAGCGTGTTATTTGTTGACTGACTGTTAAGTCCCCCGCACTTAAACCGCATGCGCACCTATCCCCTACGGATTTCGTTCAGAGCTTAACATGCGCGCTGCCAGGTTTACCTACTACTTAATAACGGTCAGTCTTAAGCGCTGATCGGTTCCTCAGCCGTATTATGTCCCCCGCACTTATACCGCATGCGCACCTATCCCCTACGGATTTCGTTCAGAGCTTAACATGCGCGCTGCCAGGTTTACCTACTACTTAATAACGGTCAGTCTTAAGCGCTGATCGGTTCCTCAGCCGTATTATGTCCCCCGCACTTATACCGCATGCGCACCTATCCCCTACGGATTTCGTTCAGAGCTTAACATGCGCGCTGCCAGGTTTACCTACTACTTAATAACGGTCAGTCTTAAGCGCTGATCGGTTCCTCAGCCGTATTATGTCCCCCGCACTTATACCGCATGCGCACCTATCCCCTACGGATTTCGTTCAGAGCTTAACATGCGCGCAGCCAGGTACACCTACTACATTATGGCGAACAGATCTCGTCCATTAAATTTATTGTGTGAGGCTTTCGTTTCTTTATTCAAAGCAATTGTAAATTGTAAATAATGGTACCGTGTGGCAGCCGAGCGGGCACGTGGTGGCGGCGGCGCGCGGCGTGCTGCCCGCCGTGGGCGACGCGCACGCCGCCAAGCAGCTGGCGGACACCACGCACCAGTTCAGCGCCAGCTGCGCGGACCTCAGGTACTCATTAATATCCTTGCTTTGCTTCCTTGGAAGCGTCCATAGCCCAATGACTAATATATAAATGGGAAAATGTATTTGTTGGTTTGTACTTTATCTCATTCAGAATGGAATGATGGATCGGTATGATATTTTCATAGATGGCGAGTGCCAAAGGCTACTTACTAGCCCAAAAAATTGCATGGTTCCCGTCAAATAAAAAAATGACAGTATCGTGCGATTAGTTCGATTTTTAATCGATTCTAAACTATCGAACCATTTTTAATCGATTTTTCGATAGATGTAGCGTCCATAGCCCAATGGCTCGCGTCGATTCAATGTGATCGAAAGAGTTAAGCGACGAAGGGCGCGGTCGTTTTGATGCTACCGTGCTTCGGAGAGCACGTAAAGCCATCGGTCCCGGTTGTTTTCAATGCTGGAAACAGTCATTAAGCCTTGTCGAAGACCTTCGGGAGGCTTGAGAACATTCGACATTGGGTTGGCCACTAACCTCTCCACCAATCTGCATTGGAGCAGCGTGGTGGAGTATGCTCTAGACCTCCCGCAGCAGTGTCTGTGGGGGAGACCCGTGCCCAACAGTGGGACGTCTATAGGTCGCAGCGACTTCCTTGGAAGGCATTAGATGCAGAAGGGCGCAGGATCGGGAAGAGTGACGTTGATTGAGGGAGGCCTATGTCCAGCCAGAAAGGCTAAGGATGGATTAGGTGGCGAGCCTATTACTATACAAATAACGTCATGAGGAGACTTGCAGACTTGTCTGAAAGTTCTCAATAATGTGCTCGAAAAAAGTAATCTCAATTCGTATTTGCCCAGTGGTGAACGATGGCCTCCATCTATCCATCCATCAGCTTTTTGTGGTCCACTGCTAGACATAGGCCTCTCCTAAACGACACCACTCCGACCGCTCCTGTGCCTTCTGAAAACGATGGCCTAATCCCATCCATTCCAAGAGAAGATCCGTGTCCAATATAAATTATAACGTACTTGTGATACTACTACTATAGTTTGTAACTATATTATATCGTTTATCGATCGAACTACTTCGACATAGGGCCGTACTGAAAATCAGCGCCATTTTTCCTATCCTAAAGATTATGGCAAAAGCTGAGTGCGGTCCTATTTCGCTTGGTAATAATTAGTATGTAAGTTTTAAAATTGTACCGGTTAGTTGTATTACAAAGTGAAATAAAAATCTATTCTATTCTATTCTATTCAATAGGAGTGGTGCAGAGTTGTAGAGGCGATAATGGTGATGTTTGTGTGTCAGGTCGGCGGTGGCGCGCGCGCGCGTGTCCTGCAAGGGGGTGGAGCTGGACGCGGCGGCGGAGCTGATCCGGGCGCTGCAGGCCGAGCTGGACGACGTGGAGGAGGCGGCGCGGGCGCTGCAGCTGCAGCCGCTGCCCGGACAGACGGTCAGTCGGCAGGCAGACGGTAGTCAGTCGGTAGTCGGTCGGTAGTCAGTTGTCCCGCCTCGCGGGACTCCGGCAGGAGTGCTGCCCGGTGGTGGTGGTACGCCCTGCCTGCGTATATTATTATATTATTATTATGCGTATATTATTATTATTATTATAAACGAGACGTTGCTGCGTGCGCTCGTGCGTACGTTAGTACGTTATGTACGTGATTGCGTTTTGACGAGTATCTACGCGGTACGTACGCGATGTGAATGTACAATATTACGTGTACAGACCGGCGTCCAAGTCTACCTGTGACCTTGAATTGAACATTCAACACTGGGCTGGCCACTAACCCCTCCACCAATCTGCACTGGAGCGGCGTGGTGGATTATGCCTCCCGCAGCTGTGTCTGTGGGGGAGACCCGTGCCCAGCAGTGGGTCGTCTATGGGTCGCAGCGATGTATGTATATCAGTCTCTGATACGCATATCACAGGCTTGCACCTACTTTGGGGTGAGATGGCCGCGTGTGAGAATGTCCATGATATATTTATATTTATAATCCTACCGTATTCCAGACGGAGTGGGCGTACACGCGCATGCAGTCCGCGAGCCGGTCGGCCGCGTCGGCCGCGGCGGCGCTGGCGGGCGGCGCGCGGCGCGGCTCGGGCGGCGCGTCGGGCCGCGCGGCCGCCGACCTGGCCGCGGCGCTGCGGGAGTACACGCCCCCGCTGCGCGCCGCCGCCGCGCACCACCCCCACCACACGCAGCACAAGTGAGTAGCTCGGTCCGCCCCCCCACCGTCGGCGGCGGCGGCGCTGGCGGGCGGCGCGCGGCGCGGCTCGGGCGGCGCGTCGGGCCGCGCGGCCGCCGACCTGGCCGCGGCGCTGCGGGAGTACACGCCCCCGCTGCGCGCCGCCGCCGCGCACCACCCCCACCACACGCAGCACAAGTGAGTAGCTCGGTCCGCCCCCCCACCGTCGGCCGCGGCGGCGCTGGCGGGCGGCGCGCGGCGCGGCTCGGGCGGCGCGTCGGGCCGCGCGGCCGCCGACCTGGCCGCGGCGCTGCGGGAGTACACGCCCCCGCTGCGCGCCGCCGCCGCGCACCACCCCCACCACACGCAGCACAAGTGAGTAGCTCGGTCCGCCCCCCCACCGTCGGCGGCGGCGGCGCTGGCGGGCGGCGCGCGGCGCGGCTCGGGCGGCGCGTCGGGCCGCGCGGCCGCCGACCTGGCCGCGGCGCTGCGGGAGTACACGCCCCCGCTGCGCGCCGCCGCCGCGCACCACCCCCACCACACGCAGCACAAGTGAGTAGCTCGGTCCGCCCCCCCACCGTCGGCGGCGGCGGCGCTGGCGGGCGGCGCGCGGCGCGGCTCGGGCGGCGCGTCGGGCCGCGCGGCCGCCGACCTGGCCGCGGCGCTGCGGGAGTACACGCCCCCGCTGCGCGCCGCCGCCGCGCACCACCCCCACCACACGCAGCACAAGTGAGTAGCTCGGTCCGCCCCCCCACCGTCGGCGGCGGCGGCGCTGGCGGGCGGCGCGCGGCGCGGCTCGGGCGGCGCGTCGGGCCGCGCGGCCGCCGACCTGGCCGCGGCGCTGCGGGAGTACACGCCCCCGCTGCGCGCCGCCGCCGCGCACCACCCCCACCACACGCAGCACAAGTGAGTAGCTCGGTCCGCCCCCCCACCGTCGGCGGCGGCGGCGCTGGCGGGCGGCGCGCGGCGCGGCTCGGGCGGCGCGTCGGGCCGCGCGGCCGCCGACCTGGCCGCGGCGCTGCGGGAGTACACGCCCCCGCTGCGCGCCGCCGCCGCGCACCACCCCCACCACACGCAGCACAAGTGAGTAGGCCGACCACTCCCTAGAGAGCTGTTGGACCTTCTTCCCCCCCCGACCATCAGGAAACAGCGTCTAACGGCTGCAGTTCTGCGCGCGCGGTACGGGTACTCCCACGCTCAACAGCGGGGAGGTCACCGACGGGGTTCACCCCTGGAGCGATTGCCCGGATAGAAGGACCATCCTTAAATCCAAATTCCCTGACGCAGGAGCGCTCACAGCGCCGCGAAAGAGGAGGAAAGGTTTCATTACAAGTGAGTTGTTACAATCCGCCGCGTCGGCCGCAGCGGTTCGGGTGCGAGCACCGCAGTCCCCGCTGCGAGCACGCTTGATTAGTAGCTTAGTACGGCCACAGAATACATAATAGTACAAGTACAGAAGATTGACTCCCCAAAATTAGTCAAAGAAATAGGGACTCTTGCTACGTTAGAATAAAGTGCAGTTCAGATCGCACAGCGCTCAATAACCTACTGCTATATTCACCTACAACTGCGTCTCTTTCTATCGCGTATCGCTTACCTTTTCTGACGACCTCCATGGACTAGCCGAGCCGGCTCGGCCGCCGCATGTACTTGCGTCTTCGATACCTACACGCGGAGTGAAACCGGCCTGGTACGGCTACCCCCCTCCCGCCCCGCGAATTCCGCACGATTGCTGCCTAGGCGTGTCCGAATGAAAGTATACTGTGATAAGACGCTTTGTAGACGTCAGTGGGCTATATATCGCCCCTATAAGGCTGCTGTAACATACCTTCGGACGGTCCTCTCCCAAGCTACAGGCACACAACAATCAAATTTGATGATCGCAGTCTACCGTCATTACGTCAGTTACATCTGAAGTGTCGATGACTCCGCAGGGTGATCACGTCGGGCCGCCAGGTGCTGCACTCGTCGCTGACGCTGGTGGAGACGGTCAAGAAGTACCTCGTCAGCTCCGAGCAGACCGACGTCAGCCACATCATGTCCATCGCCAAGGATATCTCGCAGGTACAGATTATCTAAACGTACAGTCGCTGACGGAGTTGTAATATTATGTTCTTCCGTAAAAGTGCCTAGCTGCAACCCGTGCCCAACAGTGGGACGTCTATATGTTCAACTGTTGGGCAGAGATCAACAACTAGTGTTTGTCAAGCGGGAGATAAACACACCCTTTTTGGGTGTGGTTGTGGAATAACGCTTAAAAACTAGCGGCACTTGGGTATATCACTAATCCCTTCAAGATATTGTTGTCATGAAATGTCCATAAAGTAACTCAACATATTGTACATATCAAAAGCTAATGAAATTCCGACCGCAGCTGACGTTGCTTAACTTTGCCATGTCCAGGGTCTGGAGCAGACGCTGCAGTCGGTGCCGTCCCACGCCGAGCTGGACGCAGCCATGGAGAGCATCAGCCACACGCTCGACATTCTCAACATGGGAGAGTTCCCCACTTCGGATAAGTCTTATGGGTGAGTACCATGACCCTCGCTTAGTCCCACTGTTGGGCTTAGGTCTCCTCTCGGAATGGGAGGCCTTATTAGTCCAACACGCTGGCCAAAAGAACATTACGAAGATCTTTCAGGGATACTGTTCTCACCATGTTTCCTTCGTATTTTTTTTTTTAAATTGCACATAACCATGTATTATCAGTCTCTGGGACCCATAGTACAGGCTCGCGCCTAATTTGGGGCCGTGTGTGAGAATGTCCATGATATTTATTATTATTCATTATTTATAGAACCCTCCTTTTTTGAATTCAGTGAAATATATGGCAGTGGCAAATTTCATGGACGCTACCGTGCTTCGGAGGGCACGTAAAGCCGTCGGTCCCGGTTGTTTTCAATGCTGAAAATAGTCGTTAAGCCTTGTCGAAGACCTTCGGGTGGCTTGAGAACATTCGACACTGTGTTGGCCACTAACCCCTCCACCAATCCGCATTAGAGCAGCGTGGTGGAGTATGCTCTAGACCTCC
The DNA here is from genome assembly GCA_944567765.1 of Carterocephalus palaemon. NCBI lineage: Eukaryota > Metazoa > Arthropoda > Insecta > Lepidoptera > Hesperiidae > Carterocephalus > Carterocephalus palaemon. Next base: position 500,861 of record OX155666.1, read on the forward strand.
CGCAGCAGTATCTGTGGGGGAGATACGTGCCCAGCAGTGGGACGTCTATGGGTCGCAGCGAAATATATGTGTACGAACGTATCCCTCAGCGAGCTGCAGACGGAGCTGAACGCGGCGGCGGTGGGGCTGAGCTCGGCGTCGGCGGACGTGGTGGGCAGCGTGGAGCAGCCGGAGGCGCTGGCGGCCAGCGGGCGGCGCTTCGGGGACGCGTTCGACCGGCTGGTGGGCGTGTCCGTCGAGATGGCCGGCCAGGCGGAGGTGAGGGGGCGGCGGTGGGGCTGAGCTCGGCGTCGGCGGACGTGGTGGGCAGCGTGGAGCAGCCGGAGGCGCTGGCGGCCAGCGGGCGGCGCTTCGGGGACGCGTTCGACCGGCTGGTGGGCGTGTCCGTCGAGATGGCCGGCCAGGCGGAGGTGAGGGGGGGGCGGTGGGGCTGAGCTCGGCGTCGGCGGACGTGGTGGGCAGCGTGGAGCAGCCGGAGGCGCTGGCGGCCAGCGGGCGGCGCTTCGGGGACGCGTTCGACCGGCTGGTGGGCGTGTCCGTCGAGATGGCCGGCCAGGCGGAGGTGAGGGGGCTGCGGTGGGCTGAGCTCGGCGTCGGCGGACGTGGTGGGCAGCGTGGAGCAGCCGGAGGCGCTGGCGGCCAGCGGGCGGCGCTTCGGGGACGCGTTCGACCGGCTGGTGGGCGTGTCCGTCGAGATGGCCGGCCAGGCGGAGGTGAGGGGGCTGCGGTGGGCTGAGCTCGGCGTCGGCGGACGTGGTGGGCAGCGTGGAGCAGCCGGAGGCGCTGGCGGCCAGCGGGCGGCGCTTCGGGGACGCGTTCGACCGGCTGGTGGGCGTGTCCGTCGAGATGGCCGGCCAGGCGGAGGTGAGGGGGCTGCGGTGGGCTGAGCTCGGCGTCGGCGGACGTGGTGGGCAGCGTGGAGCAGCCGGAGGCGCTGGCGGCCAGCGGGCGGCGCTTCGGGGACGCGTTCGACCGGCTGGTGGGCGTGTCCGTCGAGATGGCCGGCCAGGCGGAGGTGAGGGGGGGCGGTGGGGCTGAGCTCGGCGTCGGCGGACGTGGTGGGCAGCGTGGAGCAGCCGGACGCGCTGGCGGCCAGCGGGCGGCGCTTCGGGGACGCGTTCGACCGGCTGGTGGGCGTGTCCGTCGAGATGGCCGGCCAGGCGGAGGTGAGGGGGGGCGGTGGGGCTGAGCTCGGCGTCGGCGGACGTGGTGGGCAGCGTGGAGCAGCCGGACGCGCTGGCGGCCAGCGGGCGGCGCTTCGGGGACGCGTTCGACCGGCTGGTGGGCGTGTCCGTCGAGATGGCCGGCCAGGCGGAGGTGAGGGGGGGCGGTGGGGCTGAGCTCGGCGTCGGCGGACGTGGTGGGCAGCGTGGAGCAGCCGGAGGCGCTGGCGGCTAGCGGGCGGCGCTTCGGGGACGCGTTCGACCGGCTGGTGGGCGTGTCCGTCGAGATGGCCGGCCAGGCGGAGGTGAGGGGGGGTGGGGGCGGACAGACAGAGGTTCACCTGGCAGGTCTCCAGCGAAGGATCGCACTACACGCCGAGATCTGAAGTTTCATCCACACAGAATTGACTCATGGCCTACTACCACCGTGCGTTTCTCGCGGTCATTTTTACGGCGAACTGGTCTTCTGTGGAATGAGCTTCCGACTGAGGTTTTCCCTTCGAGCTACGACATGGAGCGCTTCAAAAAGAGTGTGAAACGTTTCCTTCAAGGCAGGCAACGCACCTGAGATACCCCTGGTGTTGCACGTGTCCATAGACGACGGTGACCACTTACCATCAGGTGGCCCGTATGTCTGTTTGTCCGTCTATCTATACTATAAAAAAAAAAAGAGACTTGGACAGAGGTCTTGAATCAAACTGTTGTTCGTCTGGAGTGCTTGGATAAAATGAATTTTATCGTTTCGAGAACTTCACTTCCTAGGGCCTTTTGGGTCCCTGGTGTGGTTTCGGTGTACGGAGCTTGGCTCCTTGCCCGACACTTTTCCCATAAATTAATATGATCTCTTGTAAAAAAAAAAAAGTCGTCCTATTTGCATTCTAAATCCATATAAAAAAATACAACGATGTTTTACTTACGCGCACAGGACCGCGAGACGCAGACGCGAATGGTCAGCTCGATGAAAACGGTCACCATCAACTCCTCCAAGCTGCTGGGCACCGCCAAGTCCGTCAGTCAGGTGAGTCCAGCCACTATAGATTAGATTATATTACCCGTCCGTCCGTTCCGACTATCGGATCCTATGTGTATTTAGTATTCAAATAAATTTATGTTCGTGCCGTACATTTGTGCCTTCCGATTCCGAATCCGATCAGACTATCGGAGAGAAAAATCGGAAATCTATTTCCAGGTTAAGCGTGTTGAAGAATGCCCTGCAATGGGTCGTTGCTGGATTGCTGAAATAAATGCGTTTTCAAGTGTGCAGTGTAACCCGTCGTTCGTAATTCAGACGTTAATTTCATTCACACGGATGCGTTTGACGCAATACTTTTGTTCCAGGATTTGACTCGCCCCAACGCCAAGAATCAGCTGGCGGCCGCGGCCCGCGCCGTCACCGAGAGCATCAACAAACTGGTGAGTTCAATGACCGATAAATGTAAATACCGTAATGTTTTTGTGTACATCAGTATGTCTTCATATGTAGGTCTAGGACACCCAGGAATATATGATAGTAGGCTATGTTGCGGAATTGAATAGGAACTAATTTCTAGCACTTAATTATTATTGCAACAATCATTATTGTCGATGTAACATGTTTCACTGCAGACAGACGCTTTGTTACTAATACAGTTTTAAACACGTATTCCAAAATCTATTCTATTATATGTATTCTAAATGTGTATTTAGTATTCAAACAAATGTATGGCACGAGTGCCTTCCGATTGTCTGATCAGACTATCGGAGAGAAAAATCGGAAATGTATTCCCAACCCAAGATCGCTGCGACCCATAGACAGCCCACTGCTGGGCACGGGTCTCCCCCACAAACACTTCTGCGGGAGGTCTAGAGCATACTCCACCACGCTGCTCCAATGCGGATTGGTGGAGGGGTTAGTGGCCAACCCAGTGTCGAATGTTCTCAAGCCACCTGAAGGTCTTCGACAAGGCTTAACGACTGTTTCCAACATTAAAAACAACCGGGTGGTTGGTGTTAGTAAGTCTCAGTCCAAATCAGTGATGCGTTGCTACCTTCGAGGACTCTAAGCCTGGGAATACATTTCCGACTTATCTCTCCGATAGTCGGATCCGATAGTCTGATCAGACAATCTGAAGGCACTCGTGCCGTACATACTCGGACGTCCGATCCGACTATCGGATCGTATGTGTATTTAGTATTCAAACAAATGTATGGCACGAGTGCCTTCCGATTGTCTGATCAGACTATCGGATCCGACTATCGGAGAGAAAAATCGGAAATGTATTCTCAGTCTAAGATGGTCGCCTCTTAAGAAGTGTAACCGGTTTTTATTGTATCGTTCGTTTTTAATTGTATCGTTCGTTTTTAATTGTATCGTTCGTTTTTAATTGTATCGTTCGTTTTTAATTGTATCGTTCGTTTTTATTTGTATCGTTCGTTTGTTTAATTGTACGTGTTTCTCATGTACTTATTTCGATATAAACTTATGTTTAAGTCTATCGTGTGATCGTGTGGCCAGGTGGACGTGTGCACGGAGGCGGCGCCGGGGCAGAAGGAGTGCGCGGCGGCCGTCCGCAGCATCGAGAGCGCGCGCGCGCTGCTCGCGGCGCCCACGCAGCCGCTCTCCGACCTCGGCTACTTCGCCTGCCTCGACGCGGTGGTGGACCAGAGCAAGGGGCTCAGTGAGTACCTGCTGTTCGCTCAGGTGGACGTGTGCACGGAGGCGGCGCCGGGGCAGAAGGAGTGCGCGGCGGCCGTCCGCAGCATCGAGAGCGCGCGCGCGCTGCTCGCGGCGCCCACGCAGCCGCTCTCCGACCTCGGCTACTTCGCCTGCCTCGACGCGGTGGTGGACCAGAGCAAGGGGCTCAGTGAGTACCTGCTGTACGCTTGACTATCCGGCTCGAAGGACCATCCATCCATCTATCCATCAGCCTTTCAAAGTCCACTGCTGGAGATAGCTCTCCCTTAATCGGTGCCACTCCTCCCAATCCTGTGGCTTTTGAGTCCAGCGATTACCCGCTGACTTTTTCAAGTCATCAGTCCATCTGGTTGGAGGGTGGCCTATGCTTCGTTGTAAAATGAAAAAGGACCAAATGTAGAAGAATTAAAATTGTCTGATTTTTTTTAATGCTATTTTATCTTTATTTATTCGATTTATGAATTTTGCATGCAAACTTTGACCATAGATATATAGATGAGTAGGCAAACATTAGTTAACAAATTGATCCGGCTCGAAGGACCAGAGGCTGCAAAGCTAACTGTCTGTAAGATTTAGTTTTATTTATATTAACAATAGATACCAGTTATTCACAAATCACATCTTTTCTTTCCTCGCTCCATCTAACCATAACAATCAAAGAGCTGTTGGTCAACCAGAAACGACCAACACTCTTTTCAGTTGTATTGAGATCGATATATATACATATCTGGACCCGGCTTAGTTTTGGGACGTTTTTTGTTCTGTTCTTGTTTATAAACTGTTTATCAGCCTGTAAAATGAATTGTATTTACAGTATGTATTTGTATTGTATTGTATTGTATCGCAGGCGAGGGCATGTCCGGCATGGCGAGCGCGATCAAGCGCGCGGAGACGGAGCCGTTCTGCGCGAGCGTGGCGGCCGTCGCGGGCGCCGTGCAGGGGCTGGTGGAGTGCACCGCGCAGGCCGCCTATCTGGTGAGTGGCTCCGAGGGGTTTGTGGGGGGAGTGGAAACAATCATCTTCATCACTACCCTCATTGTCCCACTGTTGGGCACGGGTCTCCTCTCAGGAGAGACTCATGCCTGGGAGTTCTTCTAATGTTCTCGAAGGCATGTGAAGTCTACCAATCCACATTTGGCCAGCGTGGTGAACTAAGGCCTAATCTATCCCATTATGAGAGAAGAGACCCGTACCCAACAGTGGGACAAAGAAAAAGTTGTGATGAAATGATGATGATGAATGTTTTGCTATACAGGTGGCAGTGTCGGACGAGACGAGCGTGGCGGGGCGGCCGGGCGTGGTGGACCAGGCGCAGTTCGCGCGCGCCGCGCTCGCCATCGAGCAGGCGTGCCGCACGCTCTCGGACACGCACACGGACCAGCAGCAGGTGAGGGGGGGAGTGAGACAGACGAGCGTGGCGGGGCGGCCGGGCGTGGTGGACCAGGCGCAGTTCGCGCGCGCCGCGCTCGCCATCGAGCAGGCGTGCCGCACGCTCTCGGACACGCACACGGACCAGCAGCAGGTGAGGGCGGGGGGGAGTGAGACAGACGAGCGTGGCGGGGCGGCCGGGCGTGGTGGACCAGGCGCAGTTCGCGCGCGCCGCGCTCGCCATCGAGCAGGCGTGCCGCACGCTCTCGGACACGCACACGGACCAGCAGCAGGTGAGGGGGGGAGTGAGACAGACGAGCGTGGCGGGGCGGCCGGGCGTGGTGGACCAGGCGCAGTTCGCGCGCGCCGCGCTCGCCATCGAGCAGGCGTGCCGCACGCTCTCGGACACGCACACGGACCAGCAGCAGGTGAGGGGAGCGGGGGGGAGGGGGGGAGTGAGACAGACGAGCGTGGCGGGGCGGCCGGGCGTGGTGGACCAGGCGCAGTTCGCGCGCGCCGCGCTCGCCATCGAGCAGGCGTGCCGCACCCTCTCGGACACGCACACGGACCAGCAGCAGGTGAGGGGCGGGGGGGAGTTGGAGAGAGACGACAAATTGGGGTGGTATATTTGTCTTCTTCATCAAAATTATCATTTTAGAACAATGCTAAAGCAGTGTTTATTGGTGGAACCTTTCGCTGCGACGCATAGACGTCACACTGCTGGGCACGGGTCTCCCCCACAGACACTTCTGCGGGAGGTCTAGAGCATACTCCACCACGCTGCTCCAATGCTTACTTTTTACTTACTTTCGCATTTATAACATTAGTCTGGATTGATGATGATATTATGGTGAATATAAAGATTGTGTTTCCCAAATAAAAAAAATATCATATCGATAATGGCAATAACGTTGTGGGGGCCAGGTGCTGTCGGCGGCGACGGTGATCGCGAAGCACACGAGCGCGCTGTGCAACGCGTGCCGCGTGGCCTCCGGGCGGTCCGGCGAGCCGCAGAGCAAGCGGCACTTCGTGCAGGCCGCCAAGGACGTGGCCAACTGCACCGCCGCGCTCGTCAAGGAGATCAAGGCGCTCGACGCGGACTACAGCGAGGTGGGTGCTGACCGTACGCAGGGGCAAGAAACTCGGTAGTTACTCTTTTCAAAATTTACAATTTTTATAATTTGGTCAAGGTACATTATTATGGAACAAGTGGAGCTGGAGATACATCGCACCAAGCGTTTCTATCGTTCAAGTAGTCATTAATTTTATAGAAAGCTTTAATTAAGCAGGTTTTGTTTAATGTAAGACTTAAATGTATTATCTGAGAGACAAGTAATATTTCCGGGTATTTTATTGTAGAAGCGAACACAGTTCCCCATAAAAGATTTTGATACCTATGAATGGCCGTGTGTATAATAATATGCCCCCCCCCCCCAGGAGAACCGCGCGCGCTGCGCGGCCGCCACGGGCCCGCTGCACGAGGCGGTGCGCAGCCTGTGCCAGTTCGCGGACAGCCCCGAGTTCGCCGCCGTGCCCGCGCGCATCTCCGCGCAGGCGCGCGCCAGCCAGGAGGCCATCCTGGCCAGTGGCAGGTTGGTACACCCCCAAAACCAAATTGTACTATACTGAAGCTACATAAACAGTAAAATTATTTGCACTCTGCGCTGTTATAAACAGTTAATAATAAAGAAAAAAAATTTTTTTTTTTTACTTTTACTCGCATTTTAGTTTCCTATTGTTTATTGTTCTAATTAGTTTAATTTTCTTTTTTGCCTTCTCTTATCGACCGAACTAACTCGGGAAGGGCCACACTGAAAATCAGCGTCATGATTTGAATACGCTAAACGAGTTTATATTTTTGATGTGTGAGGGTAATCAAGTGTTACAACCCGGCAGGAGCATAATCTCGGGGTCGTGCGCGATGCTGGAGGCGGCGCGCGCGCTGGCGCTGGCGCCCGCGGAGCGCGCGCAGTGGCAGGCGCTCGCCGCGCACAGCAAGCAGCTCTCCGACGGGATCAAGGCGCTCGTCACCGACATACGGTATGCCGTCCATCTGCACGTCACTGTTACTAGTTACCGTCGTTAGGGCAAATTCATATTGTGTGAGACTGCTATTATATGAATCCGGCTCGAAGGACCAAATTTTTTGTGCCGTCCAAAAACAATGCCGTCCATCCACACGTCGCTTACAGCCGGGTAGTTGCGTAAACGTTTTTATAGATGGGGTTACGAATGTTACGATTCAATGGAGTTACGATCGTCAGGGCAAATTCATATTGTGTAAGACAGTTATTAATGAATCTGGCTCGAAGGACCAAATTTAGTGCCGTCCATAAACAACACGAAATTAATGATACTTTTACCAGTTTAGGTAAACGTCCACGGCGTCGGTAACGTGGTCGTCGTTTGTATAAGGTCGTTTGTGGTGTGCAGGGAGAAGGCGCCGGGGCAGCGGGAGTGCGCGGCGGCGACGGAGGCGCTGGCGCGGCGGCTGCGCGAGCTGGACCAGGCCGCCATCCAGGCCGTGGGGCAGGAGCTGCGCCCGCGGCAGGCCGCCACGCTGCAAGGTGAGGGGGGGCAGAGGCCTCGGGCGGGGGGAGTGTGGGAGGAATACGGAGGCACTGGCAGCGGCTGTGCGAGTTCGTCCAGGTCATGGGGTAGATGCTGCGCCCGCGGTAGGCCGCTCTGCAAGTTGAGGGGGGGCAGAGGCCACGGGCAGCGGGAGTGCATGGAGTCACTGGTGTGTGGCGTGTATAGGGGTTCGTCAAATCAAACGTCCGGCCTGGTTGGAATCATGTTTATTACTCCTCAAATAATATTCAAATACAATTGATTATGTCACTATAGTCGGTGTAGTAGTCATTACACTACACGCCCCTTCAAAAGGAAAAAAAAATTAAACTAAGGTTTAAATTTTTTTTTTTCCACATTTATAAGTATTTTAATAATACATAGTATAATTTTATTATTGTAAGCAACAACTTCTGCCAAATACAATTAATTAAAAATCCCTTAAGTAAATAAATGTTAGGTACATGATATAATTATTATGTAGTATACAATTTTGTACGATTCTTATGTAAAATTTCTTCTTTATTATTTTTCAAAATTTTTACATTGGGTGTCATATCTTCTATGACCTGGTATGGGCCTAAATATACTGGACTGCTTAATTTATTTCCTGTTTCATTTTTTATTAAAATTAAGTCACCTGTCTTATACATTATAGGGTTGACATGAGAATCAAAACGTGTTTTTCTAACATGTTTACTTTTAATTAAATTGTGTCTTGCATCTAATTGAGATTTTTCTAATCGATATTTTAATTCTAACGGATAGTTTTCTGTGTTATATAATGGACTTAAATGATCAGTTTTTAAATTACTAGGCAAATTACATTTCTTTCCGAAAACAAGTTCATAAGGAGTATACTTCGTTTCGCTGTGTACGGTAGTATTATATGAGAAACACCAATATTGTAACCAATTACTCCAATATCTAGGGCTATTATCTGTTAGAATTCTAAGAAATGAATTAAGTGATTTATGAGAATTTTCCAAAGATCCTAATGTTTCATGGTGTTAAGCTGTGGAAGAAAGTTGATTTATATGCAATAATTTACATACCTCTGACATAGTTTTTGATATAAACTCGGTTCCTCTGTCGGTGCAGATTTCACGTGGTATCCCGTACCTAAGGATAAAATTTTCTACAAACGATCTAGCTACACTACAACTATCTTTATTATCTAACGAGTACGCTTCAACATACTTGCTGAGTTCGCACTGTATAGTTAGGATATACGACTTATTATAATAATCCTTTTCCAAGGGTCCTACTATGTCTAAATATACCTTATCAAACGCGCATTTTGCTGTCGACGTAATCTCCATTGGTTGTTTGATTGGTAAGGAATGCTTTTGTCTCTGACACAAATCACATTTCTTTACAAATCGTTTCACATCATTGGTAATATTTGGCCAAAAATAATAACGTTTTATGTTATTTAGCATGCGTTTAACGCCTGCATGTCCACTTGTAGGTAACAAATGGAAGTCATTCAATATGACTTTCCTATCATCTACGTCATCAATTCGACGTTTACCATTAATAATACACAATCGTGGTCCGGACCATTTAACATTATCTCTTATTTCTTTGGTTAACCATTCAATTAAACATTTATTATCGTAATTCTTCACTATATATATTTCGTTAACGTTTATTTTCTTACAAAACGACTGTAAATCTCGTACGAACGCGTCTCGCGCAGAACGTAATCGATGATTAACGTCGACGTAAATTGTAAGCCTAGAAGGCACATACAAGAAGTTGTCATGCTCTATACATAACTCACTCCTATTCCTATTCCTATACTTTTGGAAAATAATTTCCACGCCTGAGTTTGGTTTTTTAAGCATTTCCACGACGTTCGGGTGATCAGTCCGAGTTGGGTGTGTGGAAGCTTCGTCGTTGTTTAGTCCGTCAATATTTTCATTTAAGGAGTTCGAATCCTGCATTCTCTTCATTCGTCTAGTCATTACATTCATAATATTTCTATTCATCTCTTTCAACTCATCCGATGTCACAACAATGCGAGATAATGCGTCTGCAGCTACATTATCTGCTCCTTTCACATACTCAATCTTATAGTCATATTCATCCAAAATTAATCTAAATTTCAAGAGGCGACTGCTAGGGCTATTTATGTTAAATAAATAAACTAATGGTCTATGATCAGTTTTAATAGTGAACGTTTTGCCAAACAAATATGGTCTAAAATAACGTACAGACCAAACTATCGCCAGTAACTCTTTCTCTATTGTAGGATAGTTAAGTTCCGATTTGTTTAATGGTCTACTTGCATAAGCTATAGGCAAGTTATTTTTATTACATAGCATAGATCCTATTGCTACGCCACTAGCATCTGTGTGTAAAATATACTCATTAGCCTGGGAGAAATCGGGGTATTGCAAAATAGGGGGGGTTATAAGCGAATTTTTTAATGTTAAAAATGATTTTTTAATACAGTTGCTCAAAAAGTGGCGTATTACAGGGCCGTTTAGCGTTCGGGAAGTGAGCTATTACACACTCGTGCTTTTTCTTTACCTTTTCCGAACTCGTGCGTTCTCTTTCCCAACTGTCAAAATAATGTCTATTAAAAAGAAAAAACCAACCACGAAAAAAAAAATTCATAGAAGTTTTTATGTTTCATGCAAATATTTCTAAAAAGAAGCTACTAATTTGTTTCCATATCAGATTTAATGATTTGATTCAATGAATTAGGTTAGGTTTCATTTCATTTCATCTCATTAAATTTCATGTCAATAAAAAAATTCTACTGAAGACTTGGCTGTATGGGCATAGTTCCCTTTGCCTACCCAGAATGGGTGAAGAAAACAAAAAAAAATCTCTGCAATACTCTGTATTCTTTTACGGTTGGCGCCATTTTCCAAAAATGTTCGCTGCGAGTTTAGTTTGTGTTTTTATTATTTTATCAAATTGCTTCATTTTTTCGCAACTGTATTAAAAATAGTTGTTCAGTACACGTGCGGAACCGTCATTGCAACTTGTTCCGACTGTCAACCCTCGCCTTCGGCTCGGGTAGACATTTGTCGGAACTCTTTGCAATGACAGGCTTTCCGCACTTGTAGCGAAATATACTATTTCGCATTCATCTGACCAAATAAACTGACTACTTTTACGACATAATTTGTTAAGGGGTATCGCTATTTCTGCAAAATGAGGTATAAATTTCCGGTAATAATTGGCAAAAGCAATGAATCTTTTCACCTCGTCGCTATTACATGGTTTAGGATAAGTTTGAATAATTTTTGTTTTCTGGGGATCGGGTCTGATGCCTTCACCTGATATAATATGGCCTAAATAAAGCAACTCTTTTTTTAAAAATTGGCATTTAGCGGGGTTGAGCTTTAAGTTAACCTTTCTTAATCTTTCAAAAATATCCATTAAATTTTTATTATGTTGACTTATATTTCGTCCAAAGCAAACCAAATCATCTAAGTAAATTAAACACTTTTCATAGTTTAATCCCGACATAGCGACTGTCATTGCACGGCTAAATGCACCAGGGCTTATTTTTAAACCTATAGGCAGCCGTTTTAGTTGGTATTGTTTATCAGTCGTAAATGCAGTATATTTTCTACATTCCGGTTTCAATTCTAGCTGGTAATAACCTTGTGTTAAGTCTAAGTGACTAAAATAAATTGAACCAGACAATGCATCCAAAATATCATTGATATTCGGCAAGGGAAACTTGTCGTTTTGTATTCTTTCATTCAACTTTCGATAATCAATCACTACACGCCATTTCTTCTCACTCGACCCCTCAGACTTCTTCGGCACAAGGAGAAGCGGACTTGACCATTCACTCTGACATTCCTCAATTATATCTTCATTCAACATTTTATTAATCTGTCTATCTATTTCCGCTCTTTGAGACTTAGGTAATCTATACGGCTTTACGTATACAGGCATAACGTTATCTTTAAGGTGTATAGATTGTAGGTAAATATTAGAAACTCCTAATTTGTCTCCATCAATATAGAAAACATCGGCATACTTAGCACAAATGTTCTCTATGGAAATCCTATCCGGAACGTTTAAATGATCTAATTGTAACGACTTAAATAATCGTTTAACTCTGTCAGCATTAACAACATTTTTATTGAAACTACAAATATCATAATTACACAAGTAATCAATGCTGGGCGTAAAAAAACTTAACTTAACTTCATCATCCCTGGTATTCAAAACTTTTAGAGGTATTTTTCCATTTTTCGGTGAGACTAAAGCACTAGCTAAGAAAATTCCTTCGCATAATTCTTTCGGATATATCACGCAATCTTGACGTACACTAGTATCAACGTAATGTATCGACTCTGATCTCGGCGGCAGAATCAAATAATTATTGTAACCCATGTTACCCATCAGCAAATCAAAAACAGTAGTTCCTAGGCTAGTATTAACCGATAAGGTATTTAATTCAAAGTTTAATATGCAATCGTATTTACTTAAAAAGTCTTGACCTAGAATTCCGTCCGTTCTACATGGTAAATTTTTGAAAACATAGAATTTGTGTGTGATTTGCGAGTTACCTATCTGTAATTTCAAGTTAACATATCCATCAGAATAAACATTACCTCCTATGCCTCGTATGCATATTCTTTCATTATGGAATGGAATGTTTCGAGAGATCAAATTCTCGAGTCTCACGACGGAAAGTGATGCGCCGCGCCGGTGTCAACTAACCAGTTCTGCGAAACACCTAAAGTTGTTATAGTTACAGAATTAATATTATGGCATAAGCTATTTATTTCATTATGCACGAAAAAAATGATTTGTTGAATTGGTTTCATGTGGGTTTTCCACGTGACTCGATTGAGCTATGTTAACATGTTGCCTCGATTGCATTGCATTGGTGTGAATTACGATTTCCAAACGTAAAGTTCCTACCACGAGTCTGATTCTCACGTGAACGTCGATCGTAACTCGAACGATTTACAAACGGTCTATTATGTCTGTATGCTCTCGTCGGTACAGACTGACGAAAAACATTTCTCGCGAAGGTTGCGCTAGAACTTGCACCCTGAGACGAACGATTAAAGGGAATATTATGTTGATAATAGATATTATTCCTAGGATACCGTTGATTATAACTGCGATTATTATTCAACTTACCGTAAGAGGTACGTGGAGTACGCGAGTAATTCATGAGTTCTCCTTCCGAGGTTGAAGTCGAAGATAACTCCTCATCCATGGCCGCTCGGATTGCGTCTTTTAATGAGTCATAATTACGTGCTGCTATAATCGTGCTAATTCTACTATTTCGCAAGCCGTCTGAAAAGCGTTTGATGGCATTTTTCTCATTTATAGGTTTTAAAATTCCATATTTGGTTGAATCGCCATCGGCTTGGGAAATAGTCAAATCAGAAAACATAGTTTCAATGGACTTACCGAAATCCTCGATCGACTTCCCACCTTGCTTTGCTCGCTGAAGTTGTTGTTGGATAGCTGTATCAGATTTTTTCGTAAGCAGTAAACGTTTCATATCCGAAATAAGTTCTGAAACTAAGGAATAATTTTGACTCATGCGCAATTTAGCACTCTCAGACAGACGAGATTTTAAAACAAATTTAATTAACGTAACCTTTCCAGCCTCATCTAACATCGACTCATACATTTCTATATTACTAATTAATTGTTTAGTAACTTCCTCGCTACCTGACATTACTGGCAGTAGGGACACTGCAGTTTTTAAGTCAAATTTCTCCATAATTATATTGGTGTTAGTCGTCTCTACCACCGTACACGTAGAACAAAGTTCCTCAATACGTAAAAAACATGAAGTTATCCTATCAAAAATATTCTGAATACATAAAAGATCGGAAGATTTAATTTCTTTTCTAGCAATTTGCTTGTCAATATATTTCGAAACATACAACAACTTTTCGTACAATTCACAAGCACGTTTATGTTTATAACTTAAATCTTGTTTCGATCTTCGTACCGGACCTAATTTAACTAAATAATCTTTTATGTTTATCAACTCTTTTAAAATATCATTTAGCTCTTTAGCCATAACATGACAATCATTACTATATTTTAACAGTTTAACATTGACCAATTGTCAAAACCATGTACAGAATTGTAACAAAAAAAATAAATGTATAAGAATGTAAATAACTATATAACTATAGATACGTATAGTGCAAATTATAATTAATAATGCAGCAAAACTTATATTAAAAAGTATTGGCTACATATAAATTGCCATTATAATAAAAAAAGAAAGGAGAAATATAGTCCACTAAATATGATCAACATAATTTCCATACCCATTGATGCCCGTTGATATTATTTACGCACTCACTTAATGCACTTTCACTTCACGAAACATTCCACTTTTCGTACGCATCTTCTTACAAAGCCATCTCTGCAGTATCTGCATGACCAGGATGACCAGTGTCGGCAATGGCGCCGCTGGGACGGAGTCTCCTCGAACGCCACGACTCCCGGAAACTTCGGATATTGTTGCGCATTATCTCCTGCCGCATTCAAGGCCTCGTGCACTTCGCATAAAGTTTACAATCCTGCACCTACGCGTTCGGCACGTTTAGAATTTCACTCAAACGACGCGCGAACATGATCCCTGTTGCTAGGCAGGGCCGCCATGTGTGGCGTGTATAGGGGTTCGTCAAATCAAACGTCCGGCTTGGTTGGAATCATGTTTATTACTCCTCAAATAATATTCAAATACAATTGATTATGTCACTATAGTCGGTGTAGTAGTCATTACACTACACTGGCATGGCATCTGCGGGAGCTTGACCAGACCGCCATCCAAGCTGTGGGACAGGAGCTGACCTGCAGCAGGCCGCCACGCTGCAAGGTGAAGAAAGAGGGATCACAGTCTAGAGCTAGTGCGAAAGCCTCGGGCCTCTGAGTCGATCTTGCCGTACCTGAGTCTGTCTGTCTGTCTGTCTGCACGCGCCCTATCATGCCTTACATCATTGCTATCCGTCGCAGGGTACTCGGAGCAGGTGGAGAGCTCCGCGGCGGAGATGCTGGAACGGCTGGAGCCGCTCCGCGCGGCCGCGCGCAGCGAGGCTGAGAACCTGGGACACGCCGTCACGCAGCTGGTGAGCCAACAGACAACATTCCACTCTTACCTGGAGCGCCTTTGTAGATATAATAAGGACGGATTGGAGTGACGCTTCGTTCGAAGGACTGACGACCGGTGGGGGAGAAAAGTCCTCGAATGGAGACCACGACTCGGAAAAAGGAGCACAGGCCGCCCTTCGACTAGGTGGACAGACGAGCTGAAGAAGACGGCGGGAAACCGCTGGTTTAAGGCACAGGACCGGTCGGAGTGGTGTCGTTTAGGAGAGGCCTGTGTCCAACAGTGGACACCTCGAAAGGCTGATGGATGGATGGATGGATTGTAGCGTCGATAGCCCGATGGCTCGCTTCGATTCTGTGTGGTCGATAGAGTTAAGTGACGACGGGCGCGGTCGGTTTGGGGATGGGGCCGCTAGTGGCAACATTTCATGGACGCTGCCGTGCTTCGGAGGGCACGTTAAGTCGTCGGTCCCGGTTGTTTCAATGGTAAAAGTTAAGGCTTGTCGAAGGCAACTAACCCCTCCACCAATCCGGTAATAAATTCTCTGTACACTTATTTGGCCATCATTCATGGTTCTCTCTACCAATGTGTCCTGCCCATCTCCATTTTAGAAGTCTTATCTATATGATACAAATAGTGACTTGTGTAAGTTTTCCTAGTTGAAGTTACCGGCTTACTCACGTGTGACTTAAGTCAGTAACTTCAACTATGAATATAGACACTCATGTATCATTTTTGTTTTTTCTCTTATGTTTTTCATTGCTTATAATAAAGCATTGCTTCTTTTTTTATCTTTTTTTTTTATCGGCGCAATTCCGCGCAGTGTTAAAATATTAAAAACCATCATCAAAACTAAACAGAAGAAATAATTATTAAAAGTTTTCCTCCAGGTAATGATGGAAATTAATCGTAATTCCTTGTTACCAAAACATGAGCATGTAACACTAACCTAGACTTTCGTTTTCTCCGACGCGATGTGTGTCAAGAGTCAGCCCGGACGCCTGCCTATTAATAGCGGATGCACTCTTGGCCTCGACGGCTTGCTAGGCGGTGCAATATGCGTGCGTTTACACTGCGTTAGGGATAACGTAGCGTCTAGAGTAGACTCACAAACGGAATGTTTATCTCGGAATGTATATATTGCATCCGGATGAATTTAAGGACATCGCAATCCAAATAGTCTTATCTTACTTCAAAACCAATTGGACTGGATGGCGAATTTTAATGGGCTGGGCACAAACGAACATTTATGGTCGATTGTGCCTAGGAGCCGTACAGCTCAAGCCCTACCTCCACAAATAAAAAATAAAAAATAGAGTAGACTCTGGGCAAACACGAACCATCCCCTCAGTTGGGTAAACTTATTTAGATGAAGGTCTTCTTGTTTATTTTCTAATAGGATGAGGAAGTCATGAAAGTTCATTTATTCATTAAATTCAGTAAATTAATAAATTCCCTAAAGTTAGGAACTCCCTAAAATTAATAATGAAGTATTAAAAATTCCTGATGCATCTTATTTTAATATTCAACAATTATTTACATAATATACAATTCCTGTTGCATCTTATTTACATAATCAACATTTATTTATAACATACAATTCCTGATGCATCTTATTTACATATTCAAAAATTACTTACATAATGTAAAATTCCTGTTGCATCTTTTGTATAAAGCTAATAGTTATAAAAAAGCTAATAGTAATAATAAAAGCTAATAGAACTGGCTGTTCCACTTTAGATTGCCAGAAATGTATCGTGCGAAAGTGTATGTTTGCGATGTGTTGTTGTTTACGCGCGGCGCCCGTGACACGGAATCCTACTACGGGGGCGTATGTTGTAGTTGAAGACGCCAAATTCTATCAGTTGCACTTACACATCGATGTCAGATGTAACGCGGTTTGTTTATAAATATTATGTAACTAGTGGACGCCCGCAGCTTTGCTCGCGTGAAATTAGATAATAGTTTCGTTTACACCTAGTAATATTATACATATAGCGTATGTCATTCAGTGATGTGCAGCTTTCTAATGGTGAAAGAATTTTTGAAATCGGTCGAGTAGTTTTTGTGCGAAAACATTACAAACAAATGTTTCCTCTTTATAATATTAGTATAGATTGAATCAGATATGTAAGTGGTTTCTTGTGTAGAAAAGTTTAAGTTCATGAAAGTTGAATTTAACAAATTTTGGCGGAAAAGCGTACGATGAAAACTTAAAACACATGAAAAATACAGTTGCAGTGAAGTAATTAGTACGAACGAAGAAGTTTGTATCAATATGTGATGCTTGTCGTGACACCGTTAGTGGATGAATCGAGATTCGTTCTCGGTTGAAGATATTTGTCTCTCGCGACAAACATGGAGCGCCAGTACTCCAAGAAAGAAATCACTAAGAAATCTATTAAGCGGGTAAGGCGATGTATGTGTTGCACTATTCATGAACACATTAAGCCTGTTTCTGGACATAGACTATCGATAATACTCCATCTAGTTTGAAAAGAAAATTATTGTTTTTTTTATTATTATTATTAAAATATTTGGTTTCAACTGCGCGAAAGGACCACGCCCCCGTCGCTTAGGGAACGCACGCTATAAGACGCTACCAAGTAACCAAGTTACTGCGCGTGCGCAGCGACATACCAGCTCCCACGTTCAACAGCGGGATGTCACCGACGGGGTTCACCCCTGGAGCAATACATCCGGTTTCCTTCACGCAGGAGCGCCCACAGCGCCGCTGAATACGAGGAAAGGTTTCGTACCAAACAAGTGATGTACGGGCGCGGTCGGTTTGTGGTTGAGTGACCGCTAGTGGCAAAATTTCATGGTCCCGGTTGTTTTAAATGGTGGAAACAATGGATAAGCCTTGTCGAAGACCTTCGGGTGGCTTGAGAAAATTCGACACTGGGTTGGCCACTAATCACTCCACCAATCCGCATTGGAGCAGCATGGTGGAGTATGCTCTAGACCTCCCGCAGCAGTGTCTGTGGGGGAGACCCGTGCCCAGCAGTGGGACGTTTATGGGTCGCAGCGAAGTGATGTACTAAAGCTAAGTTATCCGCAGGTGTCGTACGCGGAGCCGCTAGTGACGGGCGCGATCGGCGCGGCGTCCAACGTGACCGAGTCGGAGGCGCAGGGCGCGCTGCTGGCGCACGCGCGCACCGTGCTCGAGACGCTCTCGCTGTGCGTGCACGCGGGGAAGACCGCCGCCGGGAACCCCCGGGTGAGCCCCCTTTCCCCCTCCCCCCTCCCCTCCTCCCGTCCGACTTGTGAACTTATGACGAGTCAATAGTAATCAACTGTTCAACAATAACAGCTGTAACAGCCCAGTGGTTATCAAACTCACTCGAGCGTTTTAAAGTAAAGCGTGCTGCATCAACAACTTTTTTTATGTTGTGTGCGATTAAGACATTAAATTTGATCTGCTGTAACGGTGAAGGAAACATTGTGAAGCAACCTTCATCCCTGAGAGTTCTCCGTTCATTCTCCTCCTTCAAGTTATGTTAAGTCTGCCAATCCACACTTGGCCAGCCTAACCCACTCCCACTCCAAGAAGCAGTGGGCACCCGTGCCCGACTGTGGGACAAGGAAAGTATTGTAGTGGTAGTGTTGGTGGGTTCAACAATTGAATACAAACTTAATTTCCTTTGAAGGACCAAAACGAGAGGTTTTTTGGTCCTTCGAGCCGGATATGAATGTTTAAACTATAGAAATCTTACAAGAGGAATATGTCACGTGTTAGCTGATATTGTATACGTTTATGCGTTTGTCGTGCAGGCTCACGCGGCGCACGGCGAGGTGGACGCGCAGACGTCGCTCGCGCGCTCGGCGCTGGCGGAGCTGACGGCGCGCGCGCGCGAGCTGAGCACGCAGCGCGGCGCCGTCGGCCCGCTGCTGGAGCAGCTGGCGCGCGCGCAGGCCCGCCTCACCGACCACAGGTGAGGCGTACGTGGCGTACGACACATCCGAGTGTTGCTATGCAGGCTCACGCGGCGCACGGCGAGGTGGACGCGCAGACGTCGCTCGCGCGCTCGGCGCTGGCGGAGCTGACGGCGCGCGCGCGCGAGCTGAGCACGCAGCGCGGCGCCGTCGGCCCGCTGCTGGAGCAGCTGGCGCGCGCGCAGGCCCGCCTCACCGACCACAGGTGAGGCGTACGTGGCGTACGACACATCCGAGTGTTGCTATGCAGGCTCACGCGGCGCACGGCGAGGTGGACGCGCAGACGTCGCTCGCGCGCTCGGCGCTGGCGGAGCTGACGGCGCGCGCGCGCGAGCTGAGCACGCAGCGCGGCGCCGTCGGCCCGCTGCTGGAGCAGCTGGCGCGCGCGCAGGCCCGCCTCACCGACCACAGGTGAGGCGTACGTGGCGTACGACACATCCGAGTGTTGCTATGCAGGCTCACGCGGCGCACGGCGAGGTGGACGCGCAGACGTCGCTCGCGCGCTCGGCGCTGGCGGAGCTGACGGCGCGCGCGCGCGAGCTGAGCACGCAGCGCGGCGCCGTCGGCCCGCTGCTGGAGCAGCTGGCGCGCGCGCAGGCCCGCCTCACCGACCACAGGTGAGGCGTACGTGGCGTACGACACATCCGAGTGTTGCTATGCAGGCTCACGCGGCGCACGGCGAGGTGGACGCGCAGACGTCGCTCGCGCGCTCGGCGCTGGCGGAGCTGACGGCGCGCGCGCGCGAGCTGAGCACGCAGCGCGGCGCCGTCGGCCCGCTGCTGGAGCAGCTGGCGCGCGCGCAGGCCCGCCTCACCGACCACAGGTGAGGCGTACGTGGCGTACGACACATCCGAGTGTTGCTATGCAGGCTCACGCGGCGCACGGCGAGGTGGACGCGCAGACGTCGCTCGCGCGCTCGGCGCTGGCGGAGCTGACGGCGCGCGCGCGCGAGCTGAGCACGCAGCGCGGCGCCGTCGGCCCGCTGCTGGAGCAGCTGGCGCGCGCGCAGGCCCGCCTCACCGACCACAGGTGAGGCGTACGTGGCGTACGACACATCCGTGATGAGGCCGTAGCGGCCAACGGTTCGGCGCTTTTTTTAGTCTGTGCTTGTCTTGATGCACGATCAAGTGATTTGACATTTTTATATCTATCTGTGAATTAACAATCTGTGGTGTGTGGTCTCTCTTCACTCGGTTCCCTCCTAAAAAACTGCTGCGTAATTAATTACTACATTCCAATTGTAAAACTGCCATTAAATATACGCTTAATTGAAACCAAGTTCAATTTCTTCAATCAAATATGTACAAACCCCACCGCTAAGTACGCCCGCTAAAGGCGTAACATCCGAGTGTTGCGGTTGTACGGCGTGTGTAAATAAACGCGGAGGTCGTTGACCACGGGCATGGTAAGATTAGGATGATTTTTACAGTTAGGGTATTCATATCTATGCCGATTCGGATGTCATCGAAGAGTTTATTGAAGGAAAAGAATTAAGATAATTCGTGCTCAACTAGGGTTCGAGTACCTTAGAGAGGAATGGTAATATAGATATGGGACGATATCGCTGCGACCCATAGACGTCCCACTGCTGGGCGATATACGAAATATAATTTCTCTCTTCAGCCCACATTAGTCCACTGTTGGACATAGGCCTCTCCCAAGGCACGCCACTGAGCCCTATCTTCGGCTCTCCTCATCCACTTGCTCCCCGCCGCCTTGCGCAGCCGAAATATAATTTATTTGGATGGATTTCTTGTGCATCCTTCCAAGGAACTGGGGAAGGAGCATGAATGTGTTTAGGAGTTAAATAAGTGGGATAACAGGAGTGGCCAGATCTAGCAGTGGTCATTTTCCGGCTGATGTAATCAGGACCGACAGCATCCGACTTGATCGATAGTTGCAAGCGGTGAGGCGGAGACGCGGTATTTATAGATAGTCGCAAGCGCCCAAGTCACCCATCCAACACCGACCGCACCCGTTGTTGCTTCACTAGTCGATCACATATAATCTACATGGAACCTTTTTTAGGTTATATTTAATACTAGTGGACGCCAGCTGCTACGCTCGCGTGGAATTAGACATAACATTATAACAATAGTTTCGTTAACAACTAGTAATATTATATAGCCTATGTCACTCAGTGAAGATGCAGCTTTCTAATGGTGTAAGAATTTTTGAAATCGGTCCAGTAGTTTTTGTGTGAAAACGTTACAAACAAATGTTTCCTCTTTATAATATCACATCGGAGGAAACCTGCATGCCTCAGAGTTCATCATATTGTTCTCGAAGGCATGTGAAGTCTGCCAATCCGCACTTTGCCAGCGTGGTGGACTTAGCCCTAATCCATCCCATTCCGAGAGGAGACCCGTGCCCAAGAGTGGGACAAAGCAAGAGTTGTGATGATGATGATGTCCAGCAGTGGACAGGAATAATCTGATGGATGGATGGATTGATGGATACCTGCCCAGCTGATCCGTTTGATTCCGCCCGCGCACGGCCGATGTAATAAATCTATATTAAAAAGCGATATTCGCGGGCCTGACTCACCTCGCTGGCACGAGGCCAACAAATCATTGACTGCATTGGATTAAATAAACATTACATGCAGACGTTATGCTCACGCTGGGCTGGCTCACAGGGGCTGGCAGAGACTTTATTTGAATCATCCATCCATCAGCCTTTCGAGGCCCACTGCTGGACATAGGCCTCTCCTAAACGACACCACTCCGAAATTTTGTGTTATCCAAGGGGGTATAAGGTAAGTTAAGTTAATTAACTGTTAATGTATAAATATTACAGGACTATTTCCTTTAATTGGATATATAAATGTTATTTTCGCGTCACGGCAAAAATTGCTATCTAGTAATCATTGGAGATTCTTCCCATCATCCGAATACCGTCTCCAAGGGCATCACTGAAAATCAGCGCTGCAGTTGCAAAGCTGCAGCTTAATGCTGAGTTGTTGCCTTTTTGTGACAGGCGGTGCAGCAGTGTATTTTTTTAATTTAATAAGACATAATGTTTGTTTGTTGGTGTATAAGTAAAATTAAAAATAATGTTAATAATACCAGAAGATGTTAATCGCTACTGCTGCTTGTTTGTTACAAATAGAATTATTTCTATTCTATTATATTCTATTTCAAACAACTGCCGGGCTAGGAACTCTGGACATCGCGAGCAGGCAGCCCCAGGCCCGGCCACTGCGCCCGCAAGCTGTTAGGTAGCCTCATAGTTGGCGGCGCGCCAGCGGTGAGCTGAGTCGATTGATCCGCCGCCGATTTGTTTATACCGTTATGCATATTATGAGGTTTCGTTTGCCGGCTCTATAAAACAGATTAGCGAATAAATAATCTTATACTCCATCTATGCTAATATTATAAGGAGGAAATATTTGTTTGTAATGTTTTCACGCAAAAACCTTTGGACCGATTTTAAAAATTCTTTCACCATTAGAAAGCTCTTCATCTTAGTAGCGTCCATAGCCCAATGGCTCGAGTCGATTCAATGTGATCGAAAGAGTTAAGCAACGACGGGCACGGTCGGTTTGTCGGGTGACCGCTAGTGGCAAAATTTCAAGGACGCAACCGTGCTTCGGAGGGCACGTAAAGCCGTCGGTCCCGGTTGTTTTCAATGGTGGAAACAGTCGTTAAGCCTTGTCGAAGACCTTCGGGTGGCTTAAGAACATTCGACACTTGGTTGGCCACTAACCCCTCCACCAATCCGCATTGGAGCAGCGTGGTGGAGTATGCTCTAGACCTCCCGCAGCAGTGTCTGTGGGGGAGACCCGTGCCCAGCAGTGGGACGTCTATGGGTCGCAGCGAAAGGCGAGTTAAATCGCTTGTGATTGCAGCACCACAATAATACTGCTTCAGCTTGTTATTTATACTAGCGAATGCGCATTGAAAACCATGACCTACTGTTTATTTCCAGTCTCGACTTGAAGCGCCGTTCAAATTTCAGTTCAACCATTTAATATTTCCACTTCCGTTCCAGTGATTGTGTCTTACGCCTTTAGATATATAGCCATAGAGTAGCGAATCGCATGCAGATACAGGTTGTACATTCTGTACGTGTACGTTGTATCCGATTCAGTGGTGCGGTCCCGCAGACGTATACGCACGCGTTCGCATAGCAGACTTAAAAGTTCAAGTTTACCTGCGTGTTTTTATGTGATTGTGTGTCTGTGTGTAGTTATGAAGAGCTTGTACGTATCATGGGATGATATTCGGTTCGGAGTCTGGTTTTGTGACCATTGTATGGCGATAGGCTCACCACTTAAATACATGGCACCTAAACATATTGTAGCGTCCATAGCACAATGGCTCGCGTCGATTCAATGTGATCGAAAAAGTTAAGCAACGACGAGCGCAGTCGCTTAGTGGATGGGTGACCGCTAGTGGTAAAATTTCATGGACGCTACCGTGCTCCAGAGGGCACGTAAAACCGTCGGTCCCGGTTGTTTTCAATGATGGAAACAGTCGTTAAGCCTTGTCGAAGACCATCGGGTGGCATTTGACACCGGGTTGGCCACTAACCCCTTCACCAATCCGCATTGGAGTAGCGTGACCTAATGGTGAAAGGAGTTTTGAAATCGGTCCAGTAGTTTTTGTGTGAAAACATTATAAACAAATGTTTCCTCTTTATAATATTAGTATAAAAGTATAGATATAAGTGACAAAGCACTCTTAACGTAACCATGATGTTTTCCACGGGCGCAGGATGTCGCTGCTGGGGTCGTACGACGAGGCGGACTCGTTCGTGGACTACCAGACGCGCATGGTGGGCGCCGCCAAGGAGATCGCCAGGCTCGCCACCGACATGGTAAGCCTCCGTCCGTCCATCCAGCCGTACGACGAGGCGGACTCGTTCGTGGACTACCAGACGCGCATGGTGGGCGCCGCCAAGGAGATCGCCAGGCTCGCCACCGACATGGTAAGCCTCCGTCCGTCCATCCAGCCGTACGACGAGGCGGACTCGTTCGTGGACTACCAGACGCGCATGGTGGGCGCCGCCAAGGAGATCGCCAGGCTCGCCACCGACATGGTAAGCCTCCAGCCATCCATCCAGCCGTACCTCCTCTGGACCAGCCGTTTATTTAGTTACTAGTGGACGCCCGCAGCTTCGCTCGCGCAGAATTAGATCCATTAACGACGTCTGCCCGCGTTCGGGTTGCCCACTTTGACTTCAAAAACGGCAAAGTTTCATACTAACTTTGCACCCCCGTTTTACCCCCTTAGGGGGTGAATTTTCAAAAATCCTTTCTTAGTGCTCCCCTACGTTATAAAAGGAACCCCTGTGCAAAATTTCAAGTTTCTAGCCCTTATAGTTTAGGCCCTGCGTTGATATGTCAGTCAGTCAGTCAGTCAGTCACCTTCTCCTTTTATATATATTAGTTATTATTGAGACGGGCCCGTTTGCGCAATC
This sequence comes from Carterocephalus palaemon, assembly GCA_944567765.1. Classification (NCBI taxonomy): domain Eukaryota; kingdom Metazoa; phylum Arthropoda; class Insecta; order Lepidoptera; family Hesperiidae; genus Carterocephalus; species Carterocephalus palaemon. The sequence continues at coordinate 525,069 of OX155666.1, forward strand.
GGTTGTGACCCTGCCTGTTGCGTTAGGGGCTGTGGGTTTGAATCCCAGTCAGGACAAACATTCGTGTGACGAACACTTCTGTGTGTCTGGATGTTAATTATCTATTTAAGTATGTATTTAAAATATCTATGTATATCAGTCTCTGGCACCTATAGTACAGGCTTGCGCCTAGTTTGGGGTCAGACAGCCCCATGAGACGTGTCCATGATATTTATTGATCGTTGGCGCAATCGGTAGTGACCCTGCCTGTTACGCCAGGGGTCGTGGGTTCGAATCCCACTCAGGACAAATATTCGTGTGACGAACACTTGTATTTGTTCTGTCTGGATGTCAATATTATCTATTTAAGTATGTATTTAAAAATATCTATGTATGTATATCAGTCTCTGACACCCATATCACAGGCTCGCGCCTACTTTGGGGTCAGATGGCCGTGTGTGAGAATGTCCAAGATATTTATTTATTTACTTATTACTCACTTTCGTATGTCACCTGTTCCACAGACGGCGAAATCAGCGACGGAACCCTCGAAGCTGGTGGAGGTGGGCAGCGAGACGTGCGGCGCGTACGAGCGCCTCGCCGCCGACAGCGTGGGCGCCTCCGCCACCACGCCCAACGCTGACATCGCGAACAGGTATGACCACAGAATACATAGATCAGCGACGGAACCCTCGAAGCTGGTGGAGGTGGGCAGCGAGACGTGCGGCGCGTACGAGCGCCTCGCCGCCGACAGCGTGGGCGCCTCCGCCACCACGCCCAACGCTGACATCGCGAACAGGTATGACCACAGAATACATAGATCAGCGACGGAACCCTCGAAGCTGGTGGAGGTGGGCAGCGAGACGTGCGGCGCGTACGAGCGCCTCGCCGCCGACAGCGTGGGCGCCTCCGCCACCACGCCCAACGCTGACATCGCGAACAGGTATGACCACAGAATACATAGATCAGCGACGGAACCCTCGAAGCTGGTGGAGGTGGGCAGCGAGACGTGCGGCGCGTACGAGCGCCTCGCCGCCGACAGCGTGGGCGCCTCCGCCACCACGCCCAACGCTGACATCGCGAACAGGTATGACCACAGAATACATAGATCAGCGACGGAACCCTCGAAGCTGGTGGAGGTGGGCAGCGAGACGTGCGGCGCGTACGAGCGCCTCGCCGCCGACAGCGTGGGCGCCTCCGCCACCACGCCCAACGCTGACATCGCGAACAGGTATGACCACAGAATACATAGATCAGCGACGGAACCCTCGAAGCTGGTGGAGGTGGGCAGCGAGACGTGCGGCGCGTACGAGCGCCTCGCCGCCGACAGCGTGGGCGCCTCCGCCACCACGCCCAACGCTGACATCGCGAACAGGTATGACCACAGAATACATAGATCAGCGACGGAACCCTCGAAGCTGGTGGAGGTGGGCAGCGAGACGTGCGGCGCGTACGAGCGCCTCGCCGCCGACAGCGTGGGCGCCTCCGCCACCACGCCCAACGCTGACATCGCGAACAGGTATGACCACAGAATACATAGATCAGCGACGGAACCCTCGAAGCTGGTGGAGGTGGGCAGCGAGACGTGCGGCGCGTACGAGCGCCTCGCCGCCGACAGCGTGGGCGCCTCCGCCACCACGCCCAACGCTGACATCGCGAACAGGTATGACCACAGAATACATAGATCAGCGACGGAACCCTCGAAGCTGGTGGAGGTGGGCAGCGAGACGTGCGGCGCGTACGAGCGCCTCGCCGCCGACAGCGTGGGCGCCTCCGCCACCACGCCCAACGCTGACATCGCGAACAGGTATGACCACAGAATACATAGATCAGCGACGGAACCCTCGAAGCTGGTGGAGGTGGGCAGCGAGACGTGCGGCGCGTACGAGCGCCTCGCCGCCGACAGCGTGGGCGCCTCCGCCACCACGCCCAACGCTGACATCGCGAACAGGTATGACCACAGAATACATAGATCAGCGACGGAACCCTCGAAGCTGGTGGAGGTGGGCAGCGAGACGTGCGGCGCGTACGAGCGCCTCGCCGCCGACAGCGTGGGCGCCTCCGCCACCACGCCCAACGCCGACATCGCGAACAGGTCGGCTTACAACTCGCGCATAACTCGTGCACACTAAGGAATTGTTTTTAAAGCAATTGTGGTCCGGTTGGAAAGGTGTGGATTCCGGTTACACTTCTTTAGAGGCGACCATCTTAGTCCTCAAGGGTAGCAACACATCTGTGACTGACTTAGAACGAGACTCCTACTAACAAGTACTAACTGGACTATTACTAACACCAACTAACAGGACTAACTATCACTAACAGTCCCTAGTCCTCATACCCACTAACGAACTGACCAACTAATGTTCTAATTAACTTTCTCAACTAATTGGATTAACCATCCCAGTCCCTAATTGAGTCTTGTTCAAAGTCAGTCACAGTTATCATGGGTGGCAGCGGATGGGTGGTGCTGGAAGCTCGTTTACTATCCTGTATCCATAAAAAAAAAGGAAGGGAAGGACTGGCAAACTATCGGCAAGGACAGAGATGAGTGGAAAGGACTGGGGGAGGCCTTCACCTGAAAAGTGGTCCATATCCAATAGCAAAAACTAACCCTTACTAACAATTAGACAATAAGCATTTAACTAACCAAACACTAACAAACAAATAACACATTTGAAAAGGAAAATAAGGGCAAGGTAATACTCGTACGTATACGTACGTACGTACGGAAATACTCGTATAAAAAGGCATTTACTCGTACACAATGACACAACATGAGACTCGTGTGGAATGCGACGCCCCGCCCGCTCCGCCCCCCGCTCGCCCTTGTTTGTACAGCAAGCGACGTAAATATGTACGCGTTAGTCTCGTTTCACCTCACGACGTAAGACTACACACTTTTTGAACACCACGCGGTTTCAATAAAATGTCATCAATAAAAATCACTACAGGCACTTTTATAACGGCAACATGATCTGTGAAAATGTCAACTGTCTAACTATCACGGTACATGAAATACAGCCTGGTGACAGACGGACAGCGGAGCCTTTGCAATGGGGTCCCGTTTTATCCTTTAGATACGGAACCCTAATTATTAACTCATATTGGATGTTCTCAAAATGTTCGTATACCCTTTGGACTTTAAATTACCCGTTATATATAACTCATATTGGACGTTATCAAAATGTTCGTATGCCCTTTGGACTTTAAAATGACCCGTTATATATCCACCAATCCGCATTGGAGCAGCGTGGTGGAGTATGCTCTAGACCTCCCGCAGCAGTGTCTGTGGGGGAGACCGTGCCCAGCAGTGGGACGTCTGTGGGTCGCATCGATTGGACGTTGTCAAAATGTTCGTATGCCCTTTGGAGTTTTAAATGAGCCGTTACATATCCAGGATCCGGCTGGCCTCCGTGGAGCTGGGCGAGGCGGTGTCGGAGCTGGTGCGCGCGGGCGGCCACTGCCGGCTGGCGGCCATCGCGCAGAACCAGCGCGCCGTCGCCGCGGCCGCGAGGAAGGTCAACGAGAAGGTGGGTGACCATTACTCGCTTCTACTGTGCTCGTGCCCTTGGAAGCATGATCATCATGTCCTGTTCTATCTTACAGCATAATAAGTACGTGGAAGCGATAAAAATGATTCACTTTTAGTTTTGCTTTTTTGGCGTATCAAGAATAGAATAGAATAAAGTTTATTGCAGAAATCACACTACAACATACACAAATATGATGCAAACAAACAATAGACACTTAAAAGTAGTTACACAATAAATGTATACTATATTTAGATAATGTATATATGTTGCAGTGTTACACTACAAATGGTCTGCAATCGGCATTAAGCCGGAACGGTACCGAACCGAATGGTACCGTTTGGAAATACATATTAGATAGAATAACCCGGCCAAATTCGGGAGCAATTTACTTCAAATGCGTAGACGGATTGTCCGTCTACGTTCAAAAGTCATTAAAAGCTATATCAAAATGTCATTCAATCTTGTGTTGAATTGTGTCTCGGACATGTTTAATCGTTGATTCTATTTGTAGGCAGTTCTAATTTCTAGTCACTTGCATCCTCCGTTTATACAAAAAAAAAAAAAACAAAACCATGTCATTTTCTAAATTGAGTTTGATTAATGAAGACATAACACTATTCTTAACTAATTATCAGTGCTAGACAATAAACAGTCGGCACTGTTACTTAGGTTTTTTTAAACAATGGCATCGAATGATTCTCCCGCCAGGCGGTGTCCGTGCTGAGCGCGCTGCAGGCGGGGTCGCGCGGCACGCAGGCGTGCATCGACGCGGCCGCCACCATCGCCACCATCATCGGGGACCTCGACACCACCATCCTCTTCGCCAGCGCCGGTCGGTACCACCACCACACCCCCTACCCATCACCGCCCCCCCCCCCAATCGTTAAGCCTTGTCGAAGACCTTCGGGTGGCTTGAGAACATTCGACACTGGGTTGGCCACTAACCCCTCCACCAATCCGCATTGGAGCAGCGTGGTGGAGTATGCTCTAGACCTCCCGCAGCTGCGTCTGTGGGGGAGACGCGTGCCCAGCAGTGGGACGTTTATGGGTCGCAGCGAAAATGGGATATTGTATACGCTTAATGAACGTCGTAACATTTTTTTTTATCTACCGATAATGTTTTATCAATGTTTATCTCCCGCAGGCACGCTGCAGTCGGACAAGGAGGGCGACACGTTCTCCCTGCACCGCGAGGGCATCCTGAAGACGGCCAAGACGCCGGTGGAGGACACCGAGACGCTGGTGGGCGGCGCCGCCGGCTCGCAGGAGCAGCTCGCCTCCGCCGCGCACTCCGCCGTCACCACCATCGGTACTGTACCACCACCGTTCATCCTGGAGACGGCCAAGACGCTGGTGGAGGACACCGAGACGCTGGTGGGCGGCGCCGCCGGCTCGCAGGAGCAGCTCGCCTCCGCCGCGCACTCCGCCGTCACCACCATCGGTACTGTACCACCACCGCCAACCACCAACCACCAGCCGCCAGCCGCAGGACTCTCCCCTTACCACCCACTGTCCTCTCAACGAACTTGGGACTCCCTTCCAGCCCCCACCAACTGTCCCCAGACTGAGTCACGCAGCCACGGTTCTGGACACATCACACGCGACAGTATGGGGATCTATGTGATAAATTTACTGGATTTTTTAAGACAACTGATCTGTACATAATGACATTGGTGAATTAAACTGGCTGTAAAATTTATAAAAAAAATTTTTTATAGAAAACTATTCAGTGAAATGAATTTCAAATTCGTTTCTTAACGTACTATAATTAATATAAATAAGGCAATGCCCATTGTAAAATAATTGTGGACTAAATTTGTAACTTGTGTTTTGTTTCCTCAGTGCAACTGTGCGAGGTGGTGAAGCAGGGCGCCCTGTCGCTGGGCGGCGGCGGCGCGGAGCCGCAGGTGCTGGTTTTGAACGCGGCCCGCGACGCGGCGGCGGCGCTGCGCGACCTGGCCGCCGCCACCGCCGCCGCCAGCGGGAAGCACGTCGCGCACCCGGACATGCAGCGGCTGAAGCACGCCGCCAAGGTACGGATAGCGCCGGCTCCGACAACATGGATGTTGGAAGATGATTGTTCTTTTGGCGCAGACCGTAGGATATACAAGCCTTACGCCTATAGAAGAGATGATTGTTCTTTTGGCGCAGACCGTAGGATATACAAGCCTTACGCCTATAGAAGAGATGATTGTTCTTTTGGCGCAGACCGTAGGATATACAAGCCTTACGCCTATAGAAGAGATGATTGTTCTTTTGGCGCAGACCGTAGGATATACAAGCCTTACGCCTATAGAAGAGATGATTGATCTTTTGGCGCAGACCGTAGGATATACAAGCCTTACGCCTATAGATGAGATGATTGTTCTTTTGGCGCAGACCGTAGGATATACATGCCTAACGCCTATTGGGGTCCACGGCCCAATAATTGAGGCACCGCGGACCCCTTGTCCGGCCGGCGACTGAACGCACTGCACGTGCGCAATCCTTGGTTAGATAGGTCGTCACACATTTAATTAGTAAAATATTTTTAACCTGTAACCTTTCAAGTATTGGTCATTTTTTTTAAAAGTCAACCCAAATACAACTATAGATACTAGTTTTTTTTGCGTAGATAGAGAGCATATACAACTATACATGATATCTCAAAGAATTAGGTAGTTTAATACTACCTCAAAGCTCTCGTCAAAGCCAAATACAAAAGCTACGTAGTAGACTAGTAGCAGTGCAAACTAATTTGATCTTTATATTCTCGTTGCTCGTGTACTAGAAAATATAATTTAAAGTACGTCTTGTGTTTTTACAATTACTTGAGTATTTCTGGCAAATGTATCATGTACAGTACCAGTGCTGCTACAGAAAATACAACAAAGTAGTGTATAATAACATTCTGTCTACGTTTACCTTCAATCCTTCGTTAGTTAAAGCGGCGCAGCAGTGGACTTTCAGGGTATAATGATGTGTATCAGCTTTTGTTTGTATGTCATTTCATATCGTGTTTATGACTGACTCTTGAGTAATGTGTAAGTATAGCGGGTGTTGTAAATGTTGGCGATGGGAGGTGTGTGTATTTATCTTGTGTGTTGGCGCTATTCTTAAAAACTTCAAACATTATATCAAGCGGAACTGTACATAGTTTGAAAGATCAGTAAATAATAACTAAATTTGTTTTAAATTCTAATCAAAATTCATACTAACAAACGTATATTTGGCAATAGACTTCTATAATATTCCGACTCTTTCAAACACGAAAAACCAAATTCAAGAATGGAAATGTATTCTTCTCTATCTATATTCTGTGTAACTGTCTTGTCTGAACATGTCTGTGTTGTCAATATTGGACTTTTCGGGCGACTAATGGTCACTTTTCCCTAGCGGCTGACCGACACAAGAAAGCGCTGGAGCCTTCCTCTCAAAACTAACACCATCCCGCGCCACAAGCGCCACTCCATCAACCTGCGCCCGGACTATAATTCATGCGATTCCGAGACCGATATCTTCCAATCGGACCAGGAGGACGAACTCGTCAAGCTCCTAGACTATTCGAGTCAAGACGACGATGTCTCCCCGTCCATATTCCACGATAATTGCGAGGAAACCGTCACTTACATAGAACGTTTCATGATTGTCGTCCCGGAAAGGAAGATCAAAGATGACGATATCAATGTCAGATACAACACTGCGTCGAAAAACAGTATATTCGATATGGATTGGAGGGTTCTGAAATACGGCGAGAATATATTTTTAGGAGAAATAAAAAAACTGGTCGATGCATGCGTCGATTCGTTCGATAATGCTGAAACTAAACGAAAAATCAATGTGATCGAACGAATGCAAGCCAACACTGATTTGGACAGCGAAATGACGAGGCTGTCTCGAGTAATCGAGGACTTGAATTACGAAGACCCAGAGGTCACGAACAAGCTGGTTACCAAGACCATCACAACGATAGAAAAGAACACGGTATCGAATGACAGTATAATTGAGAAAACCAAATTGAAGAGTCCTGTGTTTAGAGTGAAGAAGGTCAAACCGGTGAACTTAGTAACTAATCTAGATGTCCAAAGCCCTGTGGTCACTCCTGTCGAACCAAACAAGTCTCCAGACATGCTAGAAGATAAAGAAAAGACAATCAGTCCAGATATTAAGGATAATAAAGACACAAAAGCAGTCCCTACGCTAGAACAAAATGAGACTGATAGAGCGGAGATTACAGTCAAACCAGATACAGTTAACGTGAAAATAGAATTCTGGAAAATGTTTAAAGATGACACGGAATGGTGGAAAGCAATAGCCAAGAGAAATTTGGACAAAATGGAAGAGACTAGACGAGAACTAGAAAGGTTCAGTGGACACGAGCTCGTTTTGGGTGAGATAAGGACAGAAATGGATAAATACGAAAGAGAGAAAGTAACGCTGCAAACGTTCATAGAGGAAGTGGACCAATCGAATGCTATCAACAAAGATTTGGAATATAATAAAAAATATGAAGATATCGTATTGAAATTGATAGATTTTGCTAAGAAAGATTTCATTTACAAGGGATTCGATCCTTTGATACAAAAACTTAGGGCTCTGTCCAACGTTCAGATCGAAGGTAGAAAGAGAAAAGTCGTTCATATCAAAGACATTATCGATATCTACGACCGCATCGATGTCTCGACATACACTTACGAGGAACTATGCCTTTTAGAAAAGCATTACAAGGAAATCATTAGACATTATAAGAGCAGTAACCACAAAGAAAATTTAGTTCCCGACGAAAGAATACGTTATAGAGAACGCTCCGCCCCACCGACTTATAACAGAAACGTTTTATTAAACTTACATTCAAATAACAGTCAAAACATTGATAATCACAGAAGTATCAACGGCACGTATAGAAGGGTTAGGTCGAACTCGGACAGATTCAGCAATTTGGAAATATATGATTTAACGCGCACGTATCCATCAGAATACTATGCGAATAACTGGTGGTCGATATACGAGGATATTCTGAGGAGTCGGGAGCGCCAGTTCGGGACCATAGACAACTGGTGGAAGGTTTACGAAGAAGTTATCAACGATAAAGACACGTCTGAAGAAGACTGGAAGCGCATTCGGGAGATAGCTGAATACAGGAGTCTGTCTCGCCGCTCCCGGCCCGACAGTCGGGTGGAAGAACAGTTGAGGATGCTGGACGAAGTCGACCACAGCAAGTTCCGGGAGAGCGAGGACGTGAGACGAAGCGAGGACGAATCGGTCAGATTTGAAGTTGTAAAGCCCATTAACAGCACTGTCGTTAACACGGACGCCGCGCATGGTGTGGAGCGAGCTTCTGTGGTGTTTGGATTCATGGAGTCGATGTCCTCATGTTTCTATGTTCACGTGGTGTCTAAAGGGTTTTTGGTTGTAAGAAAATGTTCCTAAAAAAAATACACGCACTAAGTTACATAGTTGAAGGTTTGTGTTGAATCTATGTCGATTTTTTTTGGTGATTGCAATTTGTGGTCAAAGAAACTTTATTCTCAAAAGAAATAACATTTCACTGCATGAGAATACAAATTAAAGATACATTAATTTAAAAATACATAAATAATATATTTTTTATTGAATGACTAAACGCCGAATAAAACATAAGTATTAGAGACTAGTAGACGCCCAGTAGTTTTGTACATTACAAACAAATGTTTCCTCTTTATAATATTAGTATAGAAGTATCAACAATTTCAAAACTCTATAAAAAACGGTTAAAAAGAAAACAGTGTTGATTAGCAGTGACCTTTAGACACCACCCACATCTCTCTCTTCTACCATTTCAGCTCATCACGACCGTTCGTTGCCATGTGTTTAGCGGTGTGCTGTCTGTCTAGCTGTCAGTGTGGCATGACCTTTATCCTTTCATATCAATCCCTTTCCCGAGCGGTATCGCCAAATTAAAGAGTCAACCAACCCTTTCTTTGTCCCACTGTTGGGCACGGGTCTCCTCTCACAATGGAAGGGATTAGTAGTCCACCACGCGGGCCAAATGCGGATTGGCAGACTTCACATGCCTTCGAGAACATTATAATGAACTCTCAGGCATGCAGGTTTCCTCACGATGTGTACTTCACCAAATGTACTTCATCAAATGACATTTAATTTCTTAATGAAAGAGTAAGTCACACATTATACAACTTTTGTTGCATATTTTAGATATTTTCACAAAATCTGACTTGACACTGTTTTGCAGTATTCTTACCAATTTTTACAAAAATTCGGGTTTAATCTAAAAAATTGTTGATTGGAATTGTCAACAATGTTGCATTTATAACTCGCTGCCAGCCATAGACGTCCCACAGCTGGGCACCGGTCTCCCCCACAGACACTGCTGCGGGAGGTCAAAACCACGCTGCTCCAACGCGCATTGGTGTTGCATTTATAACAGTATCATAATTTTCTAGAACAATAAATTGTATAAGAGAAACAACATCGGATGGTTCAAGTTCAAGTAACCATTGCTTTGAGCCGGTAAATTCCTTGAATCGATACAGGGTTGAGCTTTGATCGTGTCTAGCGCCCCGTCTGCACCGCTCTCCCACCCCCACCTAAAGCCCCCTGGCCACTACATCGCCGCCGCTTCTCATGGCCCTATCATCGAGTGTTTAACTCTTAAACTCTTCCTATGAAGCCACAAGCTTTCATAAATCACCGCGAGCTTTAAAAGTCCAATATTGACACCACGAGCTATATATTTTTTTTTATCTGTGTATATCTCTATTCAAATTATATTTTTTATCTATATGGTTGAAAGCTTCTGGGTTTTCCGCATGAGCTTTTGCTGATTGGGATTAATTTTGTCACCGTTGGAATCAACGCCATCTATCGGTCACAATCGAATTGGTTTTAGCTTACTCATGTCGATATAACGGCTTGGTAAAATTTTGTACCTCTTTTAAAATGCCGCCGGTAACCCAAGGCTTTGTTCGTACGTAAATTTTTGATGTTTTTACCAAGATTCAAGGCATACATTAAAATGGTTTTCATGCCTCGTTGTGATAAAACGCATCAGTTCAATGGCATCAAAGTACACTCGTAAGGCATTTTGTAAAGCGTTTAGAAAAAAATAGGCATGTTCTATAAACCAATATTTGTAGTGAATTCTAATACAAAAATGTTTTTATTACGCGTTTTATCATAACAGCATGGAGTTTGATGTACCCAAAGATAGCGACTCAAGAAAATATCGATTTTCTCAGCACGAACTACCATTGAAAGAGTTCTTAACGATTTGTTATATACGTCGCAAATAATAGGCATGATGACAAATTTTGTAATTGCCTTCCTAAATGTATTCCATCCAGTATTTCGGAAAAAAACATTATTTCGGCAATAAATTGAGTTTTAACGCAAATTAATGCAGTTTTTCCTATCTACCTTGAATTTAGCGCGAAAACGCTCATAGGTGTCATGGCGTCCGCTTCGACGTCACGCCCAGGTATTATAACAGAAGATGCCGCTGTATTTATAACAGAAGCCCAAGCGACAGGTGATTTTTCACTTAGCCGTGACGTCATCAGCTCTGATTGGCGTTTCAGTTAACATGGCCGATAGCTGTATTTTATACTTTTATTTTAATGAAAATCTTATTAATCTCAATGTTTTTATTAAAACTTGACAATTTTTTGGGAATTACTCAACATACTTGTTCCGCTAAAACCATTTATTCTTTATTTTTTTAATACTGTCATCATGCCTATTATCGTAGTGTTTCTCGATAGTAGTTCATGCGATAATTCGATAGAGTCACATAAATCTATTGCTGTCATGAGTTTGACCATCGGGGGCACATTTGTGGTTACACTCCATGGGCTGAGTACTGAGTATAACGTCTACCATGTGACTGATGTCACGCCTACGTCCATTGCAGGTGATGGTGACAAACGTGACGTCTCTGCTGAAGACCGTGAAGGCGGTGGAAGATGAACACACGCGCGGAACGCGAGCACTCGAGTCGACAATTGAGGCTATCTCGCAGGAGATTGAGGTATTGTTGCTTTCTAATTTAAATATGGCTAAGTTGGTTAATTATTGCGCTTTCGCTGCGACCCATATACGTCCCACTGCTGGGCATGGGTCTCCCTCACAGACATAGCTGTGGAAGGTCTAGAGTATACTCCACTACGCTGTTCCAGTGCGGATTGGTGGAAGAGTTAGTGGGCAACCCAGTGTCGAATGTTCTTAAGTTTGTTCCGAAGGACGGTAGCGTCCATGAAATGTTTCCCACTAGCGGTCACCCATCCACAAACCGACCGCGCCCGTCGTTGCTAAACTCTTTCGATCACATTGAATCGACGCGAGCCACTAGGCTATGGACGCTACGACTTTGACTTTGAAAACATGAAATTATTAATTTTATGTTCGCATAGGCGCAAGGCAATGTTTCTTCGTCGGAATCCATACTGCTACCGACACTCGCCGACACTGGTTCGAGAATTACGCAGAAATAAATAAATATCTTGGACATTCTCACACGCGGCCATCTGACCCCAAAGTAGACAGACAGGGTCACTACCGATTGCGCGTTGGCGCAATCGGTGGTGACCCTGTCTGTTGCGCCAGGGGTCGTGGGTTCGAATCCCACTCAGGACAAATATTCGTGTGACGACTTGTATTTGTTCTGTGTCTGGATGTCAATATTATCTATATATGTATGTATTTAAAAATATCTATGTATGTATATCAGTCTCTGACACCCATAGTACAGGCTCGCGCCTACTTTGGGGTCAGATGGCCGTGTGTCAGAATATCCAAGATATTTATTTATTTATTTACTAGTGGACGCCTGCAGCTTCGCTCGCGTGGAATTAGACATAACAATAGTTTCGTTCACGCCTAGTAATATCATATAGCCTATGTCACTCAGTGAAGATGCAGCTTTCTAATGGTGAAAGAATTTTTGAAATTGGTCCAGTAGTTTTGGCAGCGCACGCCAGAATAGCTCGCAGATGGTAGATTTTTTCCTACTTACTTGACACCTTATCGTCATATTTTGGACAATTCATATAATATCTTTATAAATTGTAGCCTATGTGTTATTCTGATGTATAAGCTATATTATTGTAAAGTTTCATTAAAATCCATTCAGTACTTTTTACGTGAAAGAATAACACACATCCATCCATCCATCCATACTTACAAACTTTACCCTTTATAATATAAGTAGGATTTAATGCTGTATCAATCCCCAGGTGCTGATGTCCCCCTATTAGTAGGATTTATTGGTGTATCAATCCCCAGGTGCTGATGTCCCCCTATTAGTAGGATTTATTGGTGTATCAATCCCCAGGTGCTGATGTCCCCCTATTAGTAGGATTTATTGGTGTATCAATCCCCAGGTGCTGATGTCCCCCTATTAGTAGGATTTATTGGTGTATCGATCCCCAGGTGCTGATGTCCCCCTATTAGTAGGATTTATTGGTGTATCGATCCCCAGGTGCTGATGTCCCCCGCCGCGGCCAAGTCGAGTGCATCTCCCGAGGAGCTGGTGCGGTGCGCGCGGCTGATGACGGCGGCGACGGCGCGCGCGGTGGCGGCGGGCGGCGTGGGCGGCGCCGCGGGGCAGGAGCTGCTCACCGCCGCCGCCAACCTCGGCCGGAAGACCGTCGTCGACATGCTCGTCGCCGCCAAGGTGACCCCCCACCACCCCCGCAAACGTTGTTCTGACTTATGAAATGACGCATGATGCAGATTATGAAGATGAAGTGACGCGACACTACATGTAATTGACTTCACGTCATTGAGCGACGGTTAAAATATTTGGAAATTGGTGAAATCTATACATCTATACTAATCAGTCAGTCAGCCAGCTTCTCCTTTCATATATATAGATTTTTTTAGGAAAACAAAAGTCTGAAATAAAATTATTAATCTGAATTAACCAGAAAATTTACTAACAAACATTACCATCTAGTCCGCTATATATAATTTTTAAAGTATTTGTTCGCAAATCATGTAATAACACTAAATAAGTGACTGTCATTATAATTCAACAACATCGTCGTCAGGGCTGCGCGCACGCGGCCGAGAGCGAGGAGCTGCGCACGCGCACGCTGGAGACGACGCGCGCGGTGGGCGAAGCGTATCGAGCGCTGCTGGCGGCGCTGCTGGCCGCGCCCGCCAGCAGGGGCGCGCTGCCGGAGCTGTCGCGGCAGGTGGCGCGCGCCGTCGCCGACATGCTGGCGGCCGCCGAGCTGCTGAAGGGTGAGGGGACGACAGATATATAACATGGTGGTCAGGGCTGCGCGCACGCTGGAGACGACGCGCGCGGTGGGCGAGGCGTATCGAGCGCTGCTGGCGGCGCTGCTGGCCGCGCCCGCCAGCAGGGGCGCGCTGCCGGAGCTGTCGCGGCAGGTGGCGCGCGCCGTCGCCGACATGCTGGCGGCCGCCGAGCTGCTGAAGGGTGAGGGGACGACAGATATATAACATGGTGGTCAGGGCTGCGCGCACGCTGGAGACGACGCGCGCGGTGGGCGAGGCGTATCGAGCGCTGCTGGCGGCGCTGCTGGCCGCGCCCGCCAGCAGGGGCGCGCTGCCGGAGCTGTCGCGGCAGGTGGCGCGCGCCGTCGCCGACATGCTGGCGGCCGCCGAGCTGCTGAAGGGTGAGGGGACGACAGATATATAACATGGTGGTCAGGGCTGCGCGCACGCTGGAGACGACGCGCGCGGTGGGCGAGGCGTATCGAGCGCTGCTGGCGGCGCTGCTGGCCGCGCCCGCCAGCAGGGGCGCGCTGCCGGAGCTGTCGCGGCAGGTGGCGCGCGCCGTCGCCGACATGCTGGCGGCCGCCGAGCTGCTGAAGGGTGAGGGGACGACAGATATATAACATGGTGGTCAGGGCTGCGCGCACGCTGGAGACGACGCGCGCGGTGGGCGAGGCGTATCGAGCGCTGCTGGCGGCGCTGCTGGCCGCGCCCGCCAGCAGGGGCGCGCTGCCGGAGCTGTCGCGGCAGGTGGCGCGCGCCGTCGCCGACATGCTGGCGGCCGCCGAGCTGCTGAAGGGTGAGGGGACGACAGATATATAACATGGTGGTCAGGGCTGCGCGCACGCTGGAGACGACGCGCGCGGTGGGCGAGGCGTATCGAGCGCTGCTGGCGGCGCTGCTGGCCGCGCCCGCCAGCAGGGGCGCGCTGCCGGAGCTGTCGCGGCAGGTGGCGCGCGCCGTCGCCGACATGCTGGCGGCCGCCGAGCTGCTGAAGGGTGAGGGGACGACAGATATATAACATGGTGGTCAGGGCTGCGCGCACGCTGGAGACGACGCGCGCGGTGGGCGAGGCGTATCGAGCGCTGCTGGCGGCGCTGCTGGCCGCGCCCGCCAGCAGGGGCGCGCTGCCGGAGCTGTCGCGGCAGGTGGCGCGCGCCGTCGCCGACATGCTGGCGGCCGCCGAGCTGCTGAAGGGTGAGGGGACGACAGATATATAACATGGTGGTCAGGGCTGCGCGCACGCTGGAGACGACGCGCGCGGTGGGCGAGGCGTATCGAGCGCTGCTGGCGGCGCTGCTGGCCGCGCCCGCCAGCAGGGGCGCGCTGCCGGAGCTGTCGCGGCAGGTGGCGCGCGCCGTCGCCGACATGCTGGCGGCCGCCGAGCTGCTGAAGGGTGAGGGGACGACAGATATATAACATGGTGGTCAGGGCTGCGCGCACGCTGGAGACGACGCGCGCGGTGGGCGAGGCGTATCGAGCGCTGCTGGCGGCGCTGCTGGCCGCGCCCGCCAGCAGGGGCGCGCTGCCGGAGCTGTCGCGGCAGGTGGCGCGCGCCGTCGCCGACATGCTGGCGGCCGCCGAGCTGCTGAAGGGTGAGGGGACGACAGATATATAACATGGTGGTCAGGGCTGCGCGCACGCTGGAGACGACGCGCGCGGTGGGCGAGGCGTATCGAGCGCTGCTGGCGGCGCTGCTGGCCGCGCCCGCCAGCAGGGGCGCGCTGCCGGAGCTGTCGCGGCAGGTGGCGCGCGCCGTCGCCGACATGCTGGCGGCCGCCGAGCTGCTGAAGGGTGAGGGGACGACAGATATATAACATGGTGGTCAGGGCTGCGCGCACGCTGGAGACGACGCGCGCGGTGGGCGAGGCGTATCGAGCGCTGCTGGCGGCGCTGCTGGCCGCGCCCGCCAGCAGGGGCGCGCTGCCGGAGCTGTCGCGGCAGGTGGCGCGCGCCGTCGCCGACATGCTGGCGGCCGCCGAGCTGCTGAAGGGTGAGGGGACGACAGATATATAACATGGTGGTCAGGGCTGCGCGCACGCTGGAGACGACGCGCGCGGTGGGCGAGGCGTATCGAGCGCTGCTGGCGGCGCTGCTGGCCGCGCCCGCCAGCAGGGGCGCGCTGCCGGAGCTGTCGCGGCAGGTGGCGCGCGCCGTCGCCGACATGCTGGCGGCCGCCGAGCTGCTGAAGGGTGAGGGGACGACAGATATATAACATGGTGGTCAGGGCTGCGCGCACGCTGGAGACGACGCGCGCGGTGGGCGAGGCGTATCGAGCGCTGCTGGCGGCGCTGCTGGCCGCGCCCGCCAGCAGGGGCGCGCTGCCGGAGCTGTCGCGGCAGGTGGCGCGCGCCGTCGCCGACATGCTGGCGGCCGCCGAGCTGCTGAAGGGTGAGGGGACGACAGATATATAACATGGTGGTCAGGGCTGCGCGCACGCTGGAGACGACGCGCGCGGTGGGCGAGGCGTATCGAGCGCTGCTGGCGGCGCTGCTGGCCGCGCCCGCCAGCAGGGGCGCGCTGCCGGAGCTGTCGCGGCAGGTGGCGCGCGCCGTCGCCGACATGCTGGCGGCCGCCGAGCTGCTGAAGGGTGAGGGGACGACAGATATATAACATGGTGGTCAGGGCTGCGCGCACGCTGGAGACGACGCGCGCGGTGGGCGAGGCGTATCGAGCGCTGCTGGCGGCGCTGCTGGCCGCGCCCGCCAGCAGGGGCGCGCTGCCGGAGCTGTCGCGGCAGGTGGCGCGCGCCGTCGCCGACATGCTGGCGGCCGCCGAGCTGCTGAAGGGTGAGGGGACGACAGATATATAACATGGTGGTCAGGGCTGCGCGCACGCTGGAGACGACGCGCGCGGTGGGCGAGGCGTATCGAGCGCTGCTGGCGGCGCTGCTGGCCGCGCCCGCCAGCAGGGGCGCGCTGCCGGAGCTGTCGCGGCAGGTGGCGCGCGCCGTCGCCGACATGCTGGCGGCCGCCGAGCTGCTGAAGGGTGAGGGGACGACAGATATATAACATGGTGGTCAGGGCTGCGCGCACGCTGGAGACGACGCGCGCGGTGGGCGAGGCGTATCGAGCGCTGCTGGCGGCGCTGCTGGCCGCGCCCGCCAGCAGGGGCGCGCTGCCGGAGCTGTCGCGGCAGGTGGCGCGCGCCGTCGCCGACATGCTGGCGGCCGCCGAGCTGCTGAAGGGTGAGGGGACGACAGATATATAACATGGTGGTCAGGGCTGCGCGCACGCTGGAGACGACGCGCGCGGTGGGCGAGGCGTATCGAGCGCTGCTGGCGGCGCTGCTGGCCGCGCCCGCCAGCAGGGGCGCGCTGCCGGAGCTGTCGCGGCAGGTGGCGCGCGCCGTCGCCGACATGCTGGCGGCCGCCGAGCTGCTGAAGGGTGAGGGGACGACAGATATATAACATGGTGGTCAGGGCTGCGCGCACGCTGGAGACGACGCGCGCGGTGGGCGAGGCGTATCGAGCGCTGCTGGCGGCGCTGCTGGCCGCGCCCGCCAGCAGGGGCGCGCTGCCGGAGCTGTCGCGGCAGGTGGCGCGCGCCGTCGCCGACATGCTGGCGGCCGCCGAGCTGCTGAAGGGTGAGGGGACGACAGATATATAACATGGTGGTCAGGGCTGCGCGCACGCTGGAGACGACGCGCGCGGTGGGCGAGGCGTATCGAGCGCTGCTGGCGGCGCTGCTGGCCGCGCCCGCCAGCAGGGGCGCGCTGCCGGAGCTGTCGCGGCAGGTGGCGCGCGCCGTCGCCGACATGCTGGCGGCCGCCGAGCTGCTGAAGGGTGAGGGGACGACAGATATATAACATGGTGGTCAGGGCTGCGCGCACGCTGGAGACGACGCGCGCGGTGGGCGAGGCGTATCGAGCGCTGCTGGCGGCGCTGCTGGCCGCGCCCGCCAGCAGGGGCGCGCTGCCGGAGCTGTCGCGGCAGGTGGCGCGCGCCGTCGCCGACATGCTGGCGGCCGCCGAGCTGCTGAAGGGTGAGGGGACGACAGATATATAACATGGTGGTCAGGGCTGCGCGCACGCTGGAGACGACGCGCGCGGTGGGCGAGGCGTATCGAGCGCTGCTGGCGGCGCTGCTGGCCGCGCCCGCCAGCAGGGGCGCGCTGCCGGAGCTGTCGCGGCAGGTGGCGCGCGCCGTCGCCGACATGCTGGCGGCCGCCGAGCTGCTGAAGGGTGAGGGGACGACAGATATATAACATGGTGGTCAGGGCTGCGCGCACGCTGGAGACGACGCGCGCGGTGGGCGAGGCGTATCGAGCGCTGCTGGCGGCGCTGCTGGCCGCGCCCGCCAGCAGGGGCGCGCTGCCGGAGCTGTCGCGGCAGGTGGCGCGCGCCGTCGCCGACATGCTGGCGGCCGCCGAGCTGCTGAAGGGTGAGGGGACGACAGATATATAACATGGTGGTCAGGGCTGCGCGCACGCTGGAGACGACGCGCGCGGTGGGCGAAGCGTATCGAGCGCTGCTGGCGGCGCTGCTGGCCGCGCCCGCCAGCAGGGGCGCGCTGCCGGAGCTGTCGCGGCAGGTGGCGCGCGCCGTCGCCGACATGCTGGCGGCCGCCGAGCTGCTGAAGGGTGAGGGGACGACAGATATATAACATGGTGGTCAGGGCTGCGCGCACGCTGGAGACGACGCGCGCGGTGGGCGAGGCGTATCGAGCGCTGCTGGCGGCGCTGCTGGCCGCGCCCGCCAGCAGGGGCGCGCTGCCGGAGCTGTCGCGGCAGGTGGCGCGCGCCGTCGCCGACATGCTGGCGGCCGCCGAGCTGCTGAAGGGTGAGGGGACGACAGATATATAACATGGTGGTCAGGGCTGCGCGCACGCTGGAGACGACGCGCGCGGTGGGCGAGGCGTATCGAGCGCTGCTGGCGGCGCTGCTGGCCGCGCCCGCCAGCAGGGGCGCGCTGCCGGAGCTGTCGCGGCAGGTGGCGCGCGCCGTCGCCGACATGCTGGCGGCCGCCGAGCTGCTGAAGGGTGAGGGGACGACAGATATATAACATGGTGGTCAGGGCTGCGCGCACGCTGGAGACGACGCGCGCGGTGGGCGAGGCGTATCGAGCGCTGCTGGCGGCGCTGCTGGCCGCGCCCGCCAGCAGGGGCGCGCTGCCGGAGCTGTCGCGGCAGGTGGCGCGCGCCGTCGCCGACATGCTGGCGGCCGCCGAGCTGCTGAAGGGTGAGGGGACGACAGATATATCCCTCTCTCTCTCTCTTTCAGGGTAGGTTTCCTCAGTGCTGAAGATGGCCATCATTTCCTGAAACAAAAATTCTTTCACCGTTAGAAAGCTGCATCTTCACTGAGTGTCATAGGCTATTGTTACGAAACTATTGTTATGTCAATTCCACGTGAGCGAAGCTGTGGGCGTCCACTATCTATGATAACTTAATTGACGGGCCCGATGGCGCAATCGGTAGTGACCCTGCCTGTTCGTGGGGTCGTGGGGTCGAATCCCATTCAGGACAAACGTTCGTGTGACGAACTCTTGTATTTGTTCTGTGTCTGGATGTCCCAAGATGTTTATTATTATGTATGTATTATTATTTTATTATTTATTATGAATGTCGTCCGGCTGCAGGGTCGGAGTGGGTGGACCCGGCGGACCCGACGGTGATCGCGGAGCAGGAGCTGCTCGGCGCGGCGGCCTCCATCGACGCGGCCGCGCGCAAGCTGGACGCGCTGCGCCCGCGCCAGCCCGTCAACACGCAGGTACACACGCACACACACACACACACACACACATCCACACACACACACACACACACACATCCACACCCTCATACACATCCACACCCTCACACACATCCACACCCTCACACATATCCACACCCTCACACATATCCACACCCTCACACACACACCCACCCTCATACACATCCACACCCTCACACACATCCACACCCTCATACACATCCACACCCTCAAATGCAATATATTAATAATATCTATTTGTTTATGTTTTTCACACACGCCATTCTAACCTAACCGCACGGTTTCCACTGAAAACCAGCGCCTCTGTTTAAGGCTGTGGCAAACGCTGAGTGGAAACCATTTCCCATATTCTGGGACAGGCAAAATTTTTGAAATAATATACACATCATATTTTATAACATACAATTTATACCAATAATTATTAAATTACAATATTTAGGAAAGTGAATTATGATATGTATTTATTTTGCATATAATTATTTCTACTATACTCGCGCCACGCTCGGAAAAGAAACTATGTAAACAAACCGATATTAGGGTTATCAAAATTCTGGCACTGTGAAATCTACAAATTTTCGTGTTTTCAACTTCACTTCTAAATATAACATGAAATTTGTATACTATCGGTTATTTCTATGACACAATACACTCGAATCACTTCCATAACGTTTATATTATAGCGTCTATACAACATTTTCATAAACTATCCTTATCAGTAAGTAAGTTACAGCCCTTATAGTAAGCTAAATTCAGGTCTTTAGAACATTTTGTCTGATTTTGCTTAGATTACAATACGTATCTATTAACTATCAGACAAAAGTAAATATGTACCTATACCTACGCTACAGTAACTTGATTTATACCATCATGATTATACTTAGTACTTTTTGTTGGTCACCTCAAAAATACTCAAACTTGCTACATTTTATTATCAAAAATAGATTTCTACGTAGCATTACAATATGGATGAGTATTTTTTACTAACTACGCGTTAAAGTGCAATTTAGTACGCAATGTTATATACTCTTTGGTGCAATTTATAATTATATTTTGCAAGGTGACTTAATCCCTAAAACAAAAACAATAACAAAGTCAAGGACATATAGATTCACAATACTTAACTTAAAGAAGTTAAGGAATTATACATAGAAAATAATTTAGTTTAACACGTTCATAAATGTGCGGACGAAAAAAAGGTTATTCGTATCTGCCTGTTATCGGTTGCTAGGCAACGTTTGTTGGTAAACATTCTCTACGTAGGATGGCTTTAGTATAGGGTCAAACTGAACTAGGTAAACTGTGTTATTTTAAAAGCTTTTATTTAACTTCACTCGTATGTATGTATGTCCTGGAATTTTGCAATCAATATTTCTCCCACTTCCACTGAAGCTATCGAGCTGAAATTCGGTACACATATTTGGTTCCGATGACAATGCACGAAAATAAAAATAAAAGTTGTAAAAGCTTTTAAAAAAAATATTAACAGTATAATTCTGTGTGAGACCGCGACGCAGGGTAACATTAAAAAAATAACGCTAGAAATAATGAAGAAGAAAGAAGAGTGAGCAAGAAGTGAGAAGCACAGGAAGCAGCAGCATAATGCCGCGCGTCGGTGAGATATGTTTGATATTCTTGGTTGTTTTGTGAATCACCCAGGAATCAAACATATTACACACCGACCGCGGCCAAGCGCCGGTGGTGGGGGAAGAAGATGTTGATGGCCTTCCGCTGTGGCTGCGGTGGTGACCCATATTTTTGTATTTGTTTAACGAGTGGGAAACCTTGAACGCTTTAAGCGATAAGACCGCCAATTGTTCACCGAAATGTGCTGTAATTTAATGTATGTATGTGTTTTTTTGCTATGGTGTACAATAAAGTATTTTTGTATTGTATCAATCAATGAGCATCGGGTCATGTCGTGCCCCGCAGGAGACGGACGAGACGCTGAACTTCGACGAGATGATCCTGGAGGCGGCCAAGTCGATCATCGCGGCCACCTCGGCGCTCGTGCGCGCCGCCTCCGCCGCGCAGCGGGAGCTCATTGACCAGGTACGCGCTTCACTGAGCTTGGACCGTAGTACTACACGTACATGGGTCGCACTGAAAACCAGCGGTCGTAGTCTGCTACAGCTACGGCCATCGCTGAGTGCGGCCCCTTTTCATCAAGTAGCAAATTTAATTTTATTTTTATCGTTTATAAATTGTGTTGATGTTAATTTGTATTGTCTACTTATGAAATAAATGTAATATTCTTCTTCTTCTACATCTTGCTGGTGACTCTAGCCCTGACTGAAGCTTAAGACGATGTAAAATGTCATGTAAAAGGGTTGGGGAGTGAAAGATATTTTGGTTGGTATATTTTGGTTCTATAATCTATTTCTCCGGCTCGAAGGACCATGTAAAAGGGTTGGGGAGTGAAAGATATTTTGGTTGGTATATTTTGGTTCTATAATCTATTTCTCCGGCTCGAAGGACCATGTAAATTTCTTCCATTCTGACAGTTCACTCCTTCCCAGGGCAAGGTGGCGAGGCGGCCCGCGTCTTCGTCGGACGACGGGCAGTGGTCCGAGGGGCTGGTGTCGGCGGCGCGGCTGGTGGCGGCGGCGGCGCACGCGCTGGTGGAGGCCGCCAACGCGCTGGTGGCGGGCGCCGCCTCCGAGGAGCGGCTCATCTCCAGCGCGCGCCAGGTGGCCTCGTCCACCGCGCAGCTGCTCGTCGCCTGCAAGGTCTGACCTCACACAGGGCAGCGGTCGGAGGGGCTGGTGTCGGCGGCGCGGCTGGTGGCGGCGGCGGCGCACGCGCTGGTGGAGGCCGCCAACGCGCTGGTGGCGGGCGCCGCCTCCGAGGAGCGGCTCATCTCCAGCGCGCGCCAGGTGGCCTCGTCCACCGCGCAGCTGCTCGTCGCCTGCAAGGTCTGACCTCACACAGGGCAGCGGTCGGAGGGGCTGGTGTCGGCGGCGCGGCTGGTGGCGGCGGCGGCGCACGCGCTGGTGGAGGCCGCCAACGCGCTGGTGGCGGGCGCCGCCTCCGAGGAGCGGCTCATCTCCAGCGCGCGCCAGGTGGCCTCGTCCACCGCGCAGCTGCTCGTCGCCTGCAAGGTCTGACCTCACACAGGGCAGCGGTCGGAGGGGCTGGTGTCGGCGGCGCGGCTGGTGGCGGCGGCGGCGCACGCGCTGGTGGAGGCCGCCAACGCGCTGGTGGCGGGCGCCGCCTCCGAGGAGCGGCTCATCTCCAGCGCGCGCCAGGTGGCCTCGTCCACCGCGCAGCTGCTCGTCGCCTGCAAGGTCTGACCTCACACAGGGCAGCGGTCGGAGGGGCTGGTGTCGGCGGCGCGGCTGGTGGCGGCGGCGGCGCACGCGCTGGTGGAGGCCGCCAACGCGCTGGTGGCGGGCGCCGCCTCCGAGGAGCGGCTCATCTCCAGCGCGCGCCAGGTGGCCTCGTCCACCGCGCAGCTGCTCGTCGCCTGCAAGGTACGCGCGTGTGTGTCCAGCGGGGCACGTCTCCTGCAAGGTCTAGGTCACATTCAGGTTCAGGTGTAACTTACCGGGTGGTGCTCAACAGTTCGGCACCTGTATCTGCTCCCTAAGAATCTAATGTTTTCCGACATTACCGAGTGGAAAAGTTCCCAGCCCACCAGTGGACAAAATACAAATCTAACAATATTTAAGTATTCAGAGCGAATTAAAAAAAACAATTTTATTGAATTTGTTTCACCTATTCCACAACAAAACTCAATAGCGTGATTCACGGCTGGTTTTAGTAACGCCATCTATTGGCGGCTAGACGAACTACATATAGCGTTGAACACCGAGTGATAAGAGAGTCGCGTGGAATGCGCGCTTCCCCGCGGTCGCCTCCGGTCTGTACAGCATGCGCCGAAGATATGTACGCCTCAGTCTAGTTTCACTTCTAAGTTCAGTCAAAGACGTAAACTTTTTTTGTATACTACTAGTGGACGATATTTATTATAGACTAGTGGACGCCCGCAGCTTCGCTCGCGTAGAATTAGACCCATTAACGACGTCTGCCCGCGTTCGGGTTGCCCACTTGACTTCAAAAACGGTAAAGTTAAATACTAACTTTGCACCCCCGTTTTACCCCCTTAGGGGATGAATTTTCAAAAATCCTTTCTCAGTGCTCCCCTACGTTATAAAAGGTACCCCTGTGCAAAATTTCAAGTTTCTAACCCTTATAGTTTTGGCCCTGCGTTGATATGTCAGTCAGTCAGCTTCTCCTTCCTCAGGTGTCACGTTACCGTGCACGCGTCATACTTATCAGGTCCTAATCGTCCACTGTTCCAGGTGAAGGCCGACCCGACATCGGAGTCCACCCGCCGCCTGCAGGCCGCCGGCGCCGAGGTGATCCGCTCCACGGACAACCTGGTGCGCGCCGCGCGCGACGCGATCCACTGCGACGACGAGCGGAGCCTGGTGCTCAACAGGCGCATGGTGGGCGGCATCGCGCAGGAGATCGACGCCAGGTGGGTTCCCACTGCTGGGCACGGGCAGGCCGGTCACACTCCGCGTGTAGGTATCGAAAACGTAAGTACATGCGGCGGCCTAGCCGGCTCGGCTAGTCCATGGTCGTCAGAGAAGGTAAGCGTTACGCGATAGAAAGAGAAGCATTTGTAGGTGAATATAGCAGTAGGTTATTAAGCGCTGTGCGATCTTTTATGGAGCGGCTTGGTTTTATGTGGAGGTGTAGAGGAGAGGGGACAATTACTAGGGCTAGGATATTGATGGTGGATGAAATTTGTGTTGAGTGGTTTGTTCGAGGAAATTTGTACTAGAGACATAGTTCAAGAATTGAAGGAGTGTGCAGAGTAGATAATTACCAGGGCTAGAACATGGATGTTATGTGTGAGTGACGTCGAACGGTTTGTTCCAAAAAGTTTGAAATAGAGACGCTTGTTCAAATAGAAATATACAGTGCAGAGTGGGCAATTACCAGGGGTAGATTTACTACGGTGGGTAAAAATTAAATCGACTGGTTTATTCGAGAGACATTGACTTAGAGATTTGATTCAAACAAGGATGTATAGAGCAGAGCAAGCAATTACCAGAGGTCTATTATGTCTGCATTCAGATAATATATAAAAAAACCATTTACATATGTTCGTTCCAGGTCTGAAGTGCTCCGCATAGAGCGGGAGCTGGAGGAGGCGCGCGGGCGGCTGACGGCCATCCGGCAGGCCAAGTACAAGCTGCGCGCGGACACCTCGGGCGAGGACACGGACACCGACCAGCTCGCGCCCGACCAGCAGCGGTGAGGCCATCCATCCAGCCATCCAAGTCATTGGTCATCCGTACATCCATACTGCCTTCGATCACAGAATAAGAAATTGGATTCTGCATGTCAGCCCTAGTCGTGTCACCAACAAAGTGACTCTCAATTCTAATAGAGCTATCATTTTTCGTTAGTCTGAGTGGTTCCTAGAACATTCGAATTTCGGCTGCTCAGCGAGCACTTGTTCAAGTTAAACCACTTCTTATCTTATCGTATTATATCTATGTAAGTATGTATTTAAAAATATCTATGTACATATGTATGTGGTTATTTATTTATCATTATTTATAACTAGTGGACTTTTGGACGACTAGTGGAATTTATAACTAGCAACTTCGCTCGTTTACTTCTTTAAGGGTAACATTTTTACCAATTTTGAATGCCATATTTATTTATATCTAATCAACAGTCTAAAATATAAATTGTATGCTTCTAGTTCTGAAAATGGCAATACTTTCATACAACCTTTCATCCCCCTTTTCCACCCTTTACAACACTTTTTTCCAACTAAAAAGTAGCCTATGTCCTTTCTAAGGCTCTAGACTATCTGTGTACCAAATTTTATTTAAATCGGTTCAGTAAAAAAAAAATAAGATGCTTTTTAAAAAAAAAAAATTTAATTTAATTATTTCACCTTCCAGATTCAAAACCGGAATGATAAACAGCAGCTTTGCGAACACCACATACAGTCCGAACAGCACCTTCACGAGTCAGAACACGTCTCACAACATGTCTCAGAACATGTCTCAGAACGTGTCTCAGAACATGTCTCAGAACGTGTCTCAGAACACTACCAACCTGTCTCAGCACGTCTCTAGTCTCAACCAATCGGTTCACGGTACCTACTCGCCGCTGTCGCCGCAAGGCTACCAAAACGGACACCAGAGTCAGCAGAGTCACCAGAGTCAGCAGGGCCAGCAGGGCCGCGATGAAAAGCAGTATACCGTCCAAAGCCCGACCTTCTCGAGCTTCCGGCCGCAGGAGGACACGCCCAAGCAGAACTACGAGGGGTTCACCACTCGGTGAGTGATGCGGTGCCCAATGGTGGGACATCGTTTGTTCGTCGGTCGTAGCTTAGTTTCAAAGTCAAAGTCAAAGTTAAATAATTTTTTTCACTATGAGTTATTGGCACGCTTAATTAGAGTCTATGTAACTACAAACTATTAAATGAAAAGAGATATAATGCCATTCTAAAAGCAACAAAACATTTATTTACTTCGATCTCATATCGATATTTAATTACCTAAATATAAAACACTAGTGGACGCTCGCACATTTGCTCGCGTGGAATTAGACATAACAATAGTTTCATTTACACCTAGTAATATTATATAGCCTATGTCACTCAGTGAAGATGCAGCTTTTTAATGGTGAAAGAATTTTTGAAATCGGTCCAATAGTTTTTGTGTGAAAACATTACAAACAAATGTTTCCTCTTATATTAGAATAGATTCGTTGCTTCGTTGCTGTGAGAAAATAGGAATAAGTAAATCTGAAACTAAACTACGACCGCCATTTTTTCTTAAAACAACTAAATGACATAACACCCACGTGTGACGTAACATAAATTTTTCATCATTTTCTAATCATGACCTTTGCTTTCTTTTCACGCCGCTCGGACACCGCAGATGATACTTAACATTAAGATATTCATAATTAACATTAATTTAACATTATAAAGTGCCTTCACTCACTTCTTATGCCCTGTGCCTCTGTAATATGGTTCTATTATATACAATCGATTTTATATGAAATGTTGGCTGATAAATTATTAAATGTTTAAAAAGAAAAACAAAATGTTTTCCAAAAAGTTTGTAAAGATGATTTAAAAGTTTTCTAAATTTTATTGATACTAAATGATTTGTATTACAATGCCTTACTATGTATTAAGAAATTCTAAGTGTACTCCTTTACACTGCTTATATAAAAACATCATTATGAAGTGTAACATATTACAAAAAAAAAGACAATTTTTTTTGTGCTGTGTAAGTGACGCTGTAAGGTTTTTATCACGAGTATTGTATATAAATATTAGATGTGTTTCATTTCTAAGTTTATTCAAATAATACCTACAGTTGAGTTTGTAATTTTTGTCGCGATAATAACTTTACCATCAACTCTTCTCATGACATTACTCTATTTCATTCGGAAGCGTTCTGTGATTTCACTGTAGCCAAACTGCGTCGCTACAGCTTTCAAAAGCATGAGCTTGTGCTTAAAAAATGTCATTAATAGACGCTTTGACATATTGTACACCCTTATTAAAATTGACATTTGATTTTCCTGTATATTTTGTGTCAATATTATGTTAATTGGTTTATTGTTTAACGGATTTTCAACAATACATATAGCTCTTCACTTAACTTATGTATCCATCTCTCCTTCAATCTAACCTTGTTGAAAGTCCGTCCCCTTTTCAAAATCGATGTACTACGCACTGCTATCTCCAAAAAAATAGGACTCAGAGCTTCTCATTTATAATCAGTGTCTAATTAATCTAGGTATTGAATTAATATTTCCTTTACAGTGGAAAATCTAGCAGGAATGACAGAACGATGACCAATAAGTAAGTCGTGAATAGCTGAGACCCGTGCATAATACTGTTTGTGTCCGGCGCGACTAACCGTGTCGCTCTGAACGGTGCGAGCGAGGTCACAATACTTTTTGACGGGATAACGTCTTATAAATCGATGAACACGAACGAAAAAGTGTCACGTGATGTGTCGTTACCTGACGTCATGAGGCGTTATTGACATTGGCGTTTCCATGGCTACTAAATAGGGAACAACTTGCTCAGTGTAGGGAACTGTCAAAATAAATATATAGACTTGTCTGTTGTCTGTTAACTTTGTATTTTCAATTCTCCTTTTTTGTATTGTATAAAATAATGATTATGACGTTATCACGTAAATCTATCGTCCGTAAACCGACTTTACAGACAACCATTTTTTTTTACGGATTTAAGATAGCATATAAGCATGCAGCACCATCCCACTCATCCGCGGTGAGAAATATGATAGATCCTGAATAATAATCTCGTTTATACCACAGCGTTGTATCTCTTAGGGACTAAAATGGTAGCAGAGCGTGGTTGAATGATCAAATGATTGCGAACCTTCCAAACTGATTATGCACTTTATGTAGTTACACTATGTTCACTAATCAGACAAAGTTACACAGTCTGGACAAGTCTGCAATTTGCAAGCAATTACCTCTAGTGGTCGTTTTTAATTTGACACTTACCTCTAGTGGTCGTTTTTAATTTGACACTATTCTTTTCGGCATGAAAAATGCCCCTCATATTCCACGCCAATTTTTGTCACGTATTGATTTGCCGAATTTATCGTTTTCCACTGGCGGCCGAGCCGGCTCGGCTAGTCCATGGAGGTCGTCAGAGAAGGTAAGCGTTACGCGATAGAAAGAGACGCATTTGTAGGTGAATATAGCAGTAGGTTATTAAGCGCTGCGCGAACTGAATTGCACTTTATTCTAACGTAGCAAGAGTCCCTATTACTTTGATTGATTTTGGGCAGTGAATCTTCAGTACTTGTACTAGTATTCTGTGGTCGCTTGCACAGTTCAGGGCGGTACGGTACCGTGGCCGCGCCGCGCCGCTTGTTGCCGCATTTTGTGCGACCGGAGCATCGTTCTGTACATACGAGCCTTACTGTTTTATACTGTTTTCTGTACTGTGCCTATACTCGTGTCTGTGCCTGGATTTTCTCTAATAATTAGATAATATCACGATGCCTTCGAGTAATCTTTTTTTTAATTCGATGTATAGTTGCATCACTCAGGAACATCTTACCTAAAAACTAACGAAATTGCAGAACAATTTTGTCGTAGGTAAGAGCTTTTTCAATTAATTTTAATTATTTTTTTCAGTTTAGTTTTTACTTCCACCCAGGGTTGGCTGGTATAAAATGTCACTAAGCATTATGTTGGCCCAATGTTGGCCTTTAAGGTGACATGAAAGTTAAATAACTCGATAGTAAGATTATAACTCGTGGGCATCGTGAGAAATAATTAATGTTACTTTTAGTATCCCTTAGCTTGACAATATATAACTCCTCTGCAGTGCGCGCTGGATAGGAATATGAGCCATTTTAAATTCATTTCATCGCAATTGATTTCGTATAGTATTTTTGTCGATTACTGAATTTTAAAATGCATTTCTTTGATTATTCCAAGTTTCAGTTGTACAGGTGAAACTATAAATATTATTATATGTTTTCTGAATTTGTGAGTCAAATAATTCAGTGAATAACAAGACATACTCAACAATTTTACTGTATAAATTAATACATCTAGTAATTTGAAATCGCTAACTAATTTTAGTTTTCAATTTTTGTTTTCAATTTAGTTTTCAATTTTTTTTTTCAATTTAGTTTTCAATTTTTTTAGAGTCCCTTAATCGTAATTAATCTAATAGCTAAATAAAAAATTGTCTTTGACTTCTAAATTCGTCACACCTTCGACATGAAAATCTTTTGCGTGCACTACAATATAGCAACATGCCCGTCCATCGCGCGCTGCAGCCACTCGACTAACTGCGATGCAATTGTAATCAGTTTTCTCTCCTAACCTGCATGCGGGCTAACATAGGACGAGTGTCACGAGTACGGACGAGAAGTCTGTCACGGTGACAGCCCTGCGGCTGCCCACGGTGCGCACCGCGTATCTCGTTAGCGAGGGGGGGGCCGAGGGACCCCGGGGGAGCGAGGGACCCCGGGGGAGCGAGGGACCCCGGGGGAGCGAGGGACCCCGGGGGAGCGAGGGACCCCAGAGGATATACTACAAGCGCGCGCCGCCGCCGCCGCCGCGCCGCGTCTCGCTGCTAAAGTACGAGGACAGCTGTAGTTAATTCGCGGTTCGTTTAGTTAATACTTTAAAGCACCGGGGTCATCTGGGGTCATTGTCGTTATCATGTTCTTGTTTGGAAGCTGGGGTCTACAGGACGTTGTAGGCATTCAGTATTTTGGTGTGTTCCACTTCACAGTCTTTCACTGTAACATCTTGGTAGCATACTTCATGTCAGGTCTTTTAAATTTTTTTAGTTTCTTTTTCTGCAGCGGTCTTCTAGTGGGACCAATGTATGTTTCCCTTTAAATTACTATGTCACAGGTAGTTTAAAATGTCATATACTCACAAAAACATGAAATTGCAAGAGCACCATAAGCTAACAAGAAACATTCGTGGGGTAATCAAGTCATATGTTCCTTAGTTTCTAGTCCACTGCTGGACCTAAAACAAAACCTCTCTTAATAGACTGCAACCTGACCTTTCCGAGTCCTTCTGAAACTAGAATATTAATTTTCTGATGATCACCTCATAAGTAGAAGATGTAGAAAAATTCTCATCCATCTATCCATACTCTTACTTCATCCATATAAATTAATAAACCTCTAATAGTCATAGTGTATTGTCACTTCCCACCAAATTGAGTTTGGAATAAATTACAATTTGTTTTATGAATAACACTGTCTTGCCGAACTGAAGTATCAAACATTTGGAGCCATTTTGCACTTTGCTACTTAACAATGACCATCTTGTGAGTCCTTGGTTTCCATCACGAAAGCCACTCACCCCGCTTCAAACATACAGACCCACCGTCGTCGACTCTGGTCTACTCTTGTCGGCGTCGCCGGATCTCCTCCCGAAGGTATTCGTGACGTAACATCTTTCAAACATCCATTAACGTTTGTCCTAATAACACGAATAGATCTTTATGGTGTGGGATTTAGATACATATTTGAATGCTCGGATTTAGGTGAACGATTACAGTAATTCGTTCGATGGCTTTTTAGTGTCGTTAGAATGTGTTGCGTTTTATTTGAATTTTTACACTCTTAAAATTACGTGTTAAAAATATCGTTAAGCACTTTTAAATCAGTTTAAATCAAATTTTGAACAATGGGTTTGTGATTCCCAAAAACTTGACTACAGTTTTAGACACGGATGCAAAAAATCGGTTGAAATTACTGCAACTACCCGGATGACATTTTCATTTGCTGTTTTAAGGAATAATTTAAAAACAATTGGTAGGCCTCAGCCATTTTTTCGAGTAATACTTAAATTGTATCACTAATTATAGCGTCTTAAACTCTATTAAACTGACAGTAATTTAACACTTAACTTGTTACTTGCTTTACAACGAAATTAACTAACTTTTGAACGTTTTTCCAACGTAAACTAAAAAGCTTTCGGACGAACGACTCGAGTACCTAACGCATGTTGCATGAGCTGACTGTCGCGTCTTCCGGCTGTGGGATGACTCGACGGAGACAATCGCAATGATACGGTAACCGCCCAACTAACTCGGGTATAATAAACCGTCAATTTCCAGCTACGAGACCCGTCTCTACGATACGCCGAGACCGATCCACACGGAATACAGCAAGATGGAGGAACAGCGACAAGAGTCGAGTCACTCCAGCTCGCAGTTCTCCAAACAGGAGCACAAGTACGGCTACGACGCATCCAAGGCGCCGAAATCCCCCCTCAGTCCCAAGTTCAACGCCAGAGACCTAAAGTTCGACGACAAGCCCGAACCTATTTACTCGACGTTGCAAAAGCCGACTACACCAAAATCACCCTTCGACGGCGTCGGCCAATCGTTCACCGAACACCAAAAGTCTACAGAGGCAATCCCGGGAGGCACGAAGCGTTCCGAATACACCGTCAAGAGCGAATCATACCAGAGCTACCCGAAAACTGAGTTCAGTAAAACGGAAGTAAGACAGGAAGTGAAATCTCCGTTCGCAACTTCCACGCCGGCCAAGGACAGGTTCGAGTTCGATTATGCCAAAGACTTGGTGAAGGTGCCGACGCCAGAATTCGATAGAATTTCATCCCCGTACGGCAAAGACTACGGCGGGCCTAACTTTATGGAGGAGACTACGACTGAAGTTAAGGAGATTCCCAACGGAACCCAGAAGATCACCACGACGAAGATATACAGCTCCTCGCCCGTCAACATGACCAGCACCAGCACCAAGTACGAGCCGATCAAGCTGGAAGGCATCGACGAACTGTCCAAGTCCTTCGACAACGACTCCCGGTACAGCACGCTGGACTCTCGCTTCAACACGCTAGAATCCAAAATGAGCTCAGACACCAGCCGGTCTTTCATGCGCCCTTCAGAGTTTCAATCGTCGGATTTCCAAACTTCCAGCATAAAAGTGACCAAGCCGTCCGATCTGATGAAGGAGGTGGAGAGTTTGGACAAGAAGTTCTCGAAGCAGACCATCACATCGGAAACTATCGAGAGGAAATCGGTCATGACCAGCTCTCATAAGTCTGAGACGAGCTCCACCGTCACTAAGAAGTTTGGAAACTTCTGAGGGATACGTTCGAGAATGTTCTTCTTTTTCTAAGGTCAGAGGTTTTCTTACGTGCTTGCTGTAGCTTTATGTGTTGATAGACTTTTTGATTTCATAGTGCACTTCTAGACTTACACTAGCTTAGATGTAGGTAGCTACGTTCTTGTGATTTTTAATTGATTTTCACATAAATTACTTTTTGTTTTTTTATTGTACTTAATTGGTTTTCGTTGTGTAGTCTTTTATATGGTATTTTGTCATTCTAAATTTATAAATAAATTATTATTACTAATCACAAGAATGTTGTTAGTTTTGTAAAATTAATGGTAGGTAGTCACGGTGCTAAGAGTTTTTATTAATTGACGAAATTGCCAATTGGTGCCACGAATAGGCCTTATAAATTAAATTTCTATAAAATTATTCCAAATTTATATGTCGTTATATTTCTCTAAATTAAATTCTACGAAAGTTGTATAAATTACACGTGTTTATATTAAAATATTTGGACCAGGGGTGTTTTAACTTTTGAAACTGTTAATCAATCTTTTTTGGTACATCAAAAGAAAGATATGTAAATTAAAAAGATTTTCATGATATTTTTCTTAAATATTCATCTCTAATAAATATTAAGATTGCGCTTAGTTGGTCTAATTAAAACCAAAAAAATACGGATTTCAAAATTCAGAATTTGCCATCTGAAAGATTTTTACAAAACAAGATAACCCCTGGTCTACAACTCACCAAGTGCTAATCCCTCGCTGGGAACCTTATTCACGATGCCTTTGCTAATTTTGACTTCATCTTTCATATGAAAATATTTTTTTATAAAAAGGTTTTATTACAATTTTTTTTAATAACGAACAAAGTGTTGCCATGCGTGCCATTACATACAAATTATTTATTTACAAGTGCCTTTACCGTCGGAGAGAAAATATTTAATATACCTATAAATATAGAGTATTGTCTGGCTGCGTGCAATCGGGGCATGCAGATTATTACTCCGTACATATTGTAGTACAGATTTAATTTTCTAATTCAGAATTTCAGACTGAAAATATTCTACGATAGATGTTTCTGATTATTACTTAATAATATGCATTTGTACCCTTTTGCTCACAGCTATAATATTTATTATAAAAGTGTGCCATAGACAGCCATACATTAAGTGTACATAATAAGATGAAATGTTATTTTTATTATTTTATTAATACTGTTTAGGCTAGAGGCAAATGTTTGGTGCAATTTATATAACCTCAAATTTAACGTAATAACTAATTGGAAAGTGTGAAACGTGAAACTAATTTACTTACGACGTTTTGATTTGAACACTATGAACAGATCAATAACGTGCAGCTGAAACATGAAGGTAAATTATATAAGGAATGTCTGTGTTCAATGCATGTGTAAATTCAATAAATATATTTAAAAAAAATCTGTCTGAGATCAGGCAACTATTAACTGTACCTAAAATTATATAACTTTACTAAACATAGTAAAAAGCATGTCGATAACAGAATTAACATTAGAATGACATTCGGTAGCATTATTCATGTGTTTTTTATCTGTTTGTAGCAAAATAGTGAGTATGGCGTCCACGCGAGTTGCCTGAGTCGCATTTCGCGGCCTCCACGTAGACTTAAGGTGAAATGCAGATTATTAATAACGTACGTGCCTTAAATGCAGCTCGATATATGTTTATATAATTTTTTATACATCTATTAATTTTCTTATATTATAAAGAAGTATATTTTAGTGTGTAGAATGCCCGCGAAAGCGAATCGTCCACTGAAGGTACTGAAACACCAATTCTGATAGCTGTAAATGAGTAGAGAGTGTGATATGTTTAATACGCGTAGTGAGTTCAGCCTTTGTATATGTTCAATAGCTAAATTAAAAAAGAAAAGGTTAAAACAAATCATGTCGACTACAAATTTATAAATGTTACAACTCTTGAAACGTTTGGTTATTTGATAGGTTTCTTAGAATAATTATAATTTGTATAATTATGCAGAAGAAACATTCGACTGGTTTTGTTGTATTGAACACATACAAAAGTCTGTCGAACAATTTATGCAAAGGGAGGTTGAATCCCAGGCTAAAAACTGTGTCTTATAACTGTATGTAATTAAGTTAATTTAATATAATAATATAAGGATAGAATATCCTGTAACCTTTTAATATTACATAATGTGTTTACTCTCGTATATTGTAGACTATCGGGTAACCTTAATATACTTCTACTGTAATTGTAATTCTTGATACTTGTAATTATATTTATTAATATTATTATTGTATCTAATATTATTAATTGTTAGTATTAAGATAAACTATTACATTTTCATATAATCTCAGTAAGTGGAAGCCAAATGGATTTTTTTTACTAATTATTATTCATTTTAGTGTTAGTTTTATTCAGTTTGATGTTTTCAAATTAATAATTATTTCATTGTTAATATTATTTTGAGATTTTATATGGGGCGGCTCGTATAGTGCGCGGGCAGCTGTCGCTGGTAACTGCTATATTCGACGTAATAAACTATGACTTATATCCATGAAGTCCTTTTATTTTAACCACCTCCACAACCCTCTCTTTGTCCCACTGTTGGGCACGGGTCTGTTTTCAAAATGGGAGGGATGAGGCCAAGTGCGGATTGGCAGACTTCACATGCCTTCGAGAACATTATGAAGA
Source organism: Carterocephalus palaemon (assembly GCA_944567765.1). NCBI lineage: Eukaryota > Metazoa > Arthropoda > Insecta > Lepidoptera > Hesperiidae > Carterocephalus > Carterocephalus palaemon. The sequence goes on from OX155666.1 coordinate 559,807, forward strand.
ACTCTCAGGCATGCAGGTTTCCTCACGATGTGTCCTTCACCGTTAGTGCAAGTGACATTTAATTTTTTAAGTCCCACACAACTTAGAAAATTCATTGGGAGTCGAACCCACGACCCCCGGCGTAACAGGCGGGTCACTACAGATTGCGCCAACGGGCTCGTCAAATGTCGAGCATAAAAAGCAAAAAAAACTTGTCACTGATTTCTGAGACTGTACCTATGTTTAAAACCGCCTTTCAGAATTTTTACTATGAAAAGCGTCTACAAAACATTACTATTAAAAAGGAAACCTTAAGTTAAATAAGACGTTTTACAAAAAAATATCTTTATTCAAGCTATTTACAATGTTTTAATCCTACAAGCATTATAAACGTGATATAAAATTATTTAGGTTAATTACATTTGCAATTAAAAATACATAAACACTAGTAGATACCATACGTAGTTATTAAGTACAGATATGTAATACTGTCGTAACTTGATTCTTTGTGCCACAAAAAAATTCGAGGCACATAAGTTATATTGTGTCTATCCCGACACTCCTTGTTTACAATGCCTGTAGAAGATTTCCTAGCTTACAAAAACATAAGGCAACAGTCACAAAGTCGACTTTTACTTTGACCGAGTATTAATTAACGCAAGTTATTTAATGACGCTTTCTCTTGACGTTTGACTTGAAGAATAGTTATTTGCCGAAAATATAGGACATCGTGCCAACGACTTGAAGAATTGATATTTGTCGAAAATATTGCTGTCGCGCTGAGCTCCTCCGATCAGTCTTGCCGTGCGATAGAGAGAACTGCAGCACGAACTGATTTATCCTACGTATGAGACTGAGTCATGACAGAGTTATGAATATATCTTATGGTAAATTTATTTGCTATAGTTGTAGCTTCATCATCCTATTAGGAAACCCGTAAAGTTTGTATGAAAAAAGTCCGTACGATTTCCTCTTAAAGTTGACTCTTGAAAACTATGTGTGATTAATCTGAAAGCTCTACATTTTAATCAATCCGCAATTTATGAGCAAAAAGTGTTCTTAACTAACCAGTAATTAATGATTTATTAACTAACATGGAAATCAAGTGCTTATGGGAAATTGATCATCAAATTTAAGAGAAAGCTACTGCGACAGCTGCGTCATAAAAATACTAACTAACCTACATGACAGACACATACAAATCAAACTCAGCAATAACCTGTACTTTAAGTCGTTTAGTCGCATAGTCGTCTGCGTGTAGCGAGCCTAACGCCTTAGCTGTTGAGGATGGCGCTGGCGTCCTCGAGCGAGACGGGCGTTCGGTCCAGTTCGGCCGAACTCGGACGTTTCCGGCGCTTGTCCTTACCGTGGTGTGTCTTTTTGTGGGTCCTCGCCTGAAAAAACGTTTATGCTATATTATAACAGCCGCAACATTCACAAGAAAACGCTTGGCGATGTTTCGGGTAACGATCGCATCGCAATGTCTTACCAAAAATTGTTGCAAAACATGTTTGACATTTTATGTGTCGAACACAACGACGAACACATCATTGCGACTTCGCTCTAGAACGATGTAATTTGATTGCCATTTTAAAAGTCCCTAGTAGGCGGTGGGAGATTATTCCAGCATTTTGTGGCACTATATTTAAAGCCACCTTATGCGTAGCCTTAACCTGGGAATACATTTCCGATTTTCTCCGATAGTCTGATCGGACAATCGATAGGCATACGTGCCATACATATGTTTGAATACTAAATACACATACGATCCGACAGTCGGGTCGGTCGTCCGAGTATGTGCAAAGCGTTACCTTCTTCTTGTGCGTGTGCTTCTTGCGCGTCTTCCTCGCCTCCTCGGAGGCGTCGCGGAGGCCGTGCGGGCGGTGCGCCTCCACCGCCGCCACGTACTGCGCCGGCTCCTGTAACGTCGCGTGTATACTACGGTAACGTCGCGTGTATACTACGGTAACGTCGCGTGTATACTACGGTAACGTCGCATGTATACTACGCTAACGTCACGCATGTATACTACGGTTACGTCTACACAACCGCACAACAACACACTTGAACATCCATGACCCTAGTCCAAATAATTTCTGCGAAAATATTGCTGCGGGATTTGAACCCGGGACCGGCGGTTCGGCAGACAGAGTCGCTCGCCACCGAGCCAAGGATTCGTCAAGTCAATGCACAATTTTTTCGCTGCTCAAATGGTATCTCTAGAGCTGTAGAGCTTCCTGAGGTTTACACGGTAGGCTGGTTTTGGTCGTTCTTATGCGTCGGTTGGCCGATAGGTCGACTCCCACTCAGGACAAGAACCTTGGCGTAACGAACTGTTTTCGACTGTCGACTATATATATCCGGAACGCACAGTGAAATCAGCTCAAGAACTGATGGCTTACAGCTTACCCCTATAAAGTTGTACGAATCCATACTTCCATATCCATATCCATACTAATATTATAAATGTGAAAGTGTGTTTGTTTGTTTGTTTGTCCGGCTTTCACGTCGCAACGAAGCTATTATATGGTATGGTTTTTGTGTGTGGAGATAGTGAGGAGGGTGGAGAGTGACGTAGGCTACTTTTTACCGCGGTAAAACATCGCCATGGGAAGATATCGATGTTTTGTTATTTGCTAGATATTTAGTTCCGGATGTTGTTAATAGATGGCGTACCTTACATACCCTTTATCTGCTTTCAGCATTACCTCTGGTTCCTCTAAGTATCTTTTAATCGTGGAACTGTCATTATTTATCCACCACAAATATGATAAACAACTCATTGTTAATTCCCTTTGACCACGCGGGCGGAGCCGCGGGTAAAAGCTAGTATAATATATTTTCTCGTTGACGTCCCGTTAACGCCAGCGGTGGACAAACAACCGACGACAATCTTTCAAAACATCGCCATAAGTTACCTTGGGCGGGTTGGAGCGCCGCAACACGCTGTTGCTGGCGTCGCTGAAGTAGCCGTTGAGCTGCGCGTCCTCCACGAACAGCGGCGGCTCGCTGCCCGCGCGCGGCACGTCCGTCCGTCCGTCCGCGTGGCCGTCCGTCGCGCGCAGGTACTTGCTGCCGCGGTTGCGGATCGAAAATCTACGGGATGAGAACAATTATATCCATACTAATATTATAAATGTGAAAGTGTGTTTGTTTGTTTGTCCGGCTTTCACGTCGCAACGAAGCTATTAAATGGTATGGTTTTTGTGTGCGGTGATAGTGAGGAGGGTGGAGAGTGACGTAGGCTACTTTTTACCGCGGTAAAACATCCCCATGGGAAGATATCGATGTTTTGTTATTTGCTAGATATTTAGTTCCGGATGTTGTTAATAGATGGTGTAAGTAAAATTCATTTGCAAGTTCTGAATTTCGCTAGTAAATTATACACTATACAAATGTGTCATGTATGATAAACAACTCATTGTTAATTCCCTTTGACCACGCGGGCGGAGCCGCGGGTAAAAGCTAGTTATACGTATACATTACAAGAGGTAGATACGCCACCAACACACCAAATGCGTGCCCTGAATTGGTCTCACTTGTGACCATTGCAGTCAGTCGAGCTGTGACCTATCATTGTGAGCGAGCGATAGCTGTCTCTTTCACTCTTACGCATTGTTGTGCAACATGTCGCGCGCCAAATGTTGCCTAGTGGATACGCGGCTTAATCATTACGAATATCTAATGGAATATCCTGAATACTGTTGGGCAACTCACTGTAAATATTAATTAAAGAGTAGTGAGCGCTTCTTCGCGTTTCTTCCAGAGTAAAACTTTCATGCTGACTGTATCTCTGGTATAAAACGTATTTTACCGTTTATAATGTTCGGTGTCGGGCCCCGGCTGCTTGGGCTTCGTCGAGAGCCCCTTGTGGTCTGCGGGCTCCAGGTGCTGCCGGGACGCGGCCTCTGCGTCCGACGCGCTGGGGGACAGCATAGTTAGATGCCAGGAAACAAGGAGAGTATACACTTAGGTAGAGCCTACAGGCATACAGGTAGCAGTACAACTACAGGTAGGTACCGTAGGTATGATAAACTAGTGGACGCCCGCAGCTTCGCTCGCGTGGAATTAGACATTCACTAACTTCAAAAACGGCAAAGTTTCATACTCACTTTGCACCCCCTTAGGGGGTGAATTTTCAAAATTACTTTCCTAGTGCTTTCCTACGTTATAAAAGGAACCCCTGTGCAAAATTTCAAGTTTCTAACCCTTATAGTTTAGGCTCTGCGTTGATATGTCAGCCAGTCAGTCAGTCAGCTTCTCCTTTTATAATAGACTAGTGGATGCCCGCAGCTTCGCTCGCGTAGAAATAGACCCATTAAAGACGTCTGCCCGCGTTCGGATTGCCCACATGACTTCAAAAACGGCAAAGTTTCATACTCACTTTGCACCCCCGTTTTGCCCCCTTAGGGGGTGAATTTTCAAAATTCCTTTCCTAGTGCTCCCCTACGTTATAAAAGGAACCCCTGTGCAAAATTTCAAGTTTCTAACCCTTATAGTTTAGGCTCTGCGTTGATATGTCAGCCAGTCAGTCAGTCAGCTTCTCCTTTTATAATAGATCTATGGACAGAACGAAGGATTGTATCGGACGCTCCATCTCCTCGCGCGAAGGCTGCTGGCTATGCTGGTGGGGTACGTACTGCTTCTCCTGGCTGCCGTCGCCGGCGTGGTGCACCTTCTCGCTCATGCGCTGCACCACGTCCTCGATGTCTCTCATCCGCGAGCCGATGGCGTCCACCAGCGAAGGCTGCTGGCTATGCTGGTGGGGTACGTACTGCTTCTCCTGGCTGCCGTCGCCGGCGTGGTGCACCTTCTCGCTCATGCGCTGCACCACGTCCTCGATGTCTCTCATCCGCGAGCCGATGGCGTCCACCAGCGAAGGCTGCTGGCTATGCTGGTGGGGTACGTACTGCTTCTCCTGGCTGCCGTCGCCGGCGTGGTGCACCTTCTCGCTCATGCGCTGCACCACGTCCTCGATGTCTCTCATCCGCGAGCCGATGGCGTCCACCAGCGAAGGCTGCTGGCTATGCTGGTGGGGTACGTACTGCTTCTCCTGGCTGCCGTCGCCGGCGTGGTGCACCTTCTCGCTCATGCGCTGCACCACGTCCTCGATGTCTCTCATCCGCGAGCCGATGGCGTCCACCAGCGAAGGCTGCTGGCTATGCTGGTGGGGTACGTACTGCTTCTCCTGGCTGCCGTCGCCGGCGTGGTGCACCTTCTCGCTCATGCGCTGCACCACGTCCTCGATGTCTCTCATCCGCGAGCCGATGGCGTCCACCAGCGAAGGCTGCTGGCTATGCTGGTGGGGTACGTACTGCTTCTCCTGGCTGCCGTCGCCGGCGTGGTGCACCTTCTCGCTCATGCGCTGCACCACGTCCTCGATGTCTCTCATCCGCGAGCCGATGGCGTCCACCAGCGAAGGCTGCTGGCTATGCTGGTGGGGTACGTACTGCTTCTCCTGGCTGCCGTCGCCGGCGTGGTGCACCTTCTCGCTCATGCGCTGCACCACGTCCTCGATGTCTCTCATCCGCGAGCCGATGGCGTCCACCAGCGAAGGCTGCTGGCTATGCTGGTGGGGTACGTACTGCTTCTCCTGGCTGCCGTCGCCGGCGTGGTGCACCTTCTCGCTCATGCGCTGCACCACGTCCTCGATGTCTCTCATCCGCGAGCCGATGGCGTCCACCAGCGAAGGCTGCTGGCTATGCTGGTGGGGTACGTACTGCTTCTCCTGGCTGCCGTCGCCGGCGTGGTGCACCTTCTCGCTCATGCGCTGCACCACGTCCTCGATGTCTCTCATCCGCGAGCCGATGGCGTCCACCAGCGAAGGCTGCTGGCTATGCTGGTGGGGTACGTACTGCTTCTCCTGGCTGCCGTCGCCGGCGTGGTGCACCTTCTCGCTCATGCGCTGCACCACGTCCTCGATGTCTCTCATCCGCGAGCCGATGGCGTCCACCAGCGAAGGCTGCTGGCTATGCTGGTGGGGTACGTACTGCTTCTCCTGGCTGCCGTCGCCGGCGTGGTGCACCTTCTCGCTCATGCGCTGCACCACGTCCTCGATGTCTCTCATCCGCGAGCCGATGGCGTCCACCAGCGCCTGCAGCGCCGGCCGCTTCTCCTCCGAGCCCTCCGCGCGGCCCGGCTCCTGCAGGAACAAGGGAAGGGTGAACAGGACCACTTCGACTTTGTGTTGAACAACCAATGATTAGGACTGTACGAAACCACAAGTTAGTGTTTTGTACCGTTTATTAGTTAAGTTAAAAGTTAGTTAGTTATGACCGAAACGACTCGCGCTCAGTTGACGCGGCTGTCTCGCGCGGTCTTTATTTTTGCACTCTTTTATTAGGTAATTAGGTAAATAGCAATGACTCAGCGCAACGCGGCAGTGGTAAATGTACGGTTCCGTACATATTTCTAACCCCAAAAGATGAACGCATGAGAGGGAGTCGTTTAGGTCAAGTAAATACAAAAAATAGTATAACTAAGTACGTTAAATGTAAAAACAAACAATAAAAGTAAAAGGAGTAAAACTTAAGACAATAAAAAGTAGATAAAAATTTAAAAGTAAGTACAAAATGAAATTATTCAAAAAAGTCGTTGGCGCTGTCACACCGTCGTTGGCGCTGTTCACATCACACCGTCGATGAGGTCACGTTTCTTGCGTAGGATAGTATTATGATGTTTCAATAGTTCCATTTCATGAAATAGTTGTTGGGTTGTACTCTCACAATATCTTTGATCCAATTTTTGACACAAAGCTTTCCAGGTAGTTGTCGAGTTCTTAATTAGACTTCCAATACGTAGACAAGTTATACTTTATCGTATGTAAGTAGAATCCATTCGTCATTAATGAGTTGTACCTTTCCCATCGGGTCAATCGTATCATCGTGTAATCTGAGCGTTTGGTGTCATATTGTAAGTGACGTTGATGTTAGTATGCGCTCCAGTTATCATAAAAATATCGATAGAAGGGAAACAAACATGGTAGTTAAGCTTTGCAGGTTGAGGACATGGTATTTTCTTCCGTGTCTCCAGTATCCATGGGTAGTAATTTTGAAAGTTTTACGATAGGCCTTTTGATAACTCCAGTTTGAGTTTTGACCGTGGTGACTCTGACATGACCATCTTCTCCGGGGTGTACGTCTATCACCTTTCCCATTGCCCATTTTCCTGGTGGGAGGTTATCTTCTTTCACTAGGACAATGTCACCTATTTCCATATTTTTTGTTGGTTTTTCCCACTTGCTCCTTGCTTGAAGTCGCGTTAGATAGTCGCTGGACCATAGTTTCCAAAATCGATGCAGCATATGCTCAGTTAACTGCCATCTTTGGCGTAAGTCTATGCTCCTTTGGTCCTCATAGTTTGAAAGTGGCAGAGTCAACGTGGGGCTTCCAGTTAAAAAGTGACCCGGACTCAAATAGTTATAAAATTCCTTGGGGTCCTCGGTGAGTGGGCATAGAGGCCTGGAGTTCATGCACGCCTCTATTTTGGTAAGCAGGGTCGTAAACTCCTCATAAGTGAGTTTTTGCTCCCCCAATACCCGTCGTAAGTGGTACTTCATTGATCGTACTGCAGCTTCAAAAAGTCCCCCAGCGCTGGGCCATGCTGGGCAGTTAAAATGCCACTCCACTTCTAATTTTGCGATTTCGTCAAAAAATTCTGACGATAACTCCTTTTTAAATAGGTTATATTCATTTTTTAATACTCTGGAAGCTCCGATAAAATTGGTCCCACAGTCTGAATACACGTGTTTTGGTGTACCCCGTCTGGCACACATTCTTTGGAAAGCGGCGAGAAAAGTTTCAGTGCTCAAGTCTGATGCAAGTTCAATATGCACTGCCTTTGTAGCCATACACACGAAGATAGCAATATACCCTTTCGAAGTCTTCACTCCTCTTCCCTTGTTGAGTTTGACATTCACAAAGCCAGTGTAATCTACACCTGTGTGCGTGAATGGGCGCGATGGGGTGGCTCGTTGCGGTGGCAGGTCAGCCATGATTTGATAGTTTTTTGCTGGATTAAATCGCAGGCAGCGCACACACTGGCGAAGCTGCGTCTTAACTGCTCGGTTGCCTCCTACTATCCAATAACGCTGGCGAATGTATGCTAGCGTCAGCCTCGCGCCGCCGTGAAGAGTTGCGGCGTGGGCCTCTCCAATTACCAGTTCAGTTAATCTGCCTTTTCGTGGCAAAACTATCGGGTTTTTCATGCCTATGGGTAGTATAGTTTTGTTCAAGCGGCCACCCACGCGTATGATTCCTTCTTCGTCCAAATACGGATTTAATTTATATATGGGACTTTTAATGTTTGGGATTTGACCCTTTGCGAGTAAGTTATATTCGGTTTTAAAGTCCTTTCTTTGCATAGAACATATGATTATTTTACTTGATGATAGTAATTCCTTTGTAGTTAAGTAATAAGGTAGTATTTCACAATGCAAGTCGTCAGGTTTCGCAGCTGTTGTTGTGGATCGAATTTTTGTGATGAATCGCATAATCCATGCCACAATGCGCTTTATCCGAGTGAATGAACTGTAGTTATGGAGTAGGTCAGTAATTAAGTTATCATCGTAATTGTTTTGCTGTAGGGTTGTCACTTCTAGTTTATTTTCAACATCAATGTCGGTTGAATACAGGCAGTTAATAGTTCCCGTTTCTGTAGCACCCGTAAAAGTTTTCAGTAACGCTGGGCCATTCCACCACAGGCTAAAACTCGATAAGTTTTTCGGATCCAGTCCCCTCGTTGCACAGTCAGCAGGGTTGTTTTTCGATTCGATGTAAGACCATTGTTCGGGCGGAATCACCTGCTTTATTTTTTGTACTCTATTCCCAACATATTTCTCCCATTTACTAGTGTCCCCCTGAAGCCAGGCCAAGACAACCTTTGAGTCGCTCCAGGCCCACGTAGTGATGTCATATTCTTTCAGTGCATCTTTAGCCTTTTCCATCAAGCGAGATAAAAGTAAGGCGCCGCTCAGTTCCAACCGTGGTAGTGTCATTTTTTGTGAGAGAGGGGCAACCCTAGTTTTCGCCGCAAATATGTTTACTGCATATTCTTCGTTTTCACTAATGACGCGCGTGTATACAACACATGAGTAGGCTTTTTCGCTTGCATCACAGAAACCACATAGATCAATAAATCGTGCAGTACTTCCAATCCATCTTTTTATTTTTATAGTTTTTAAATATGTTAGTTTTGATCTCAAATTTATCCAGTCGTTTTGCATCTTAGTTGGTAATTCTTCATCCCATTCTAGTTGTTGTTTCCACACTTGTTGAAATATAATTTTTGCCGTTACAGTAACTGGACAAAGCCATCCCAATGGATCATAGAGTTGAGATATTTCAGAAAGTAGAGTTCGTTTTGTTAATAGTTTTTTCGAATTAGGCTTCAGGTTCCAATTGAATATGAATGTGTCCGAGTTAGGATTCCATCCAAGCCCGAGTGTTTTTGTAGAGTTTTCTTGTTTAAAGTCGAACGTATTTGATGAAGAAATTTGATCTTTATGTAGGTTTTCTAGTAGTTCCGTGCAGTTGGATGACCATTTTCTCAAATTAAAGCCGCCACCTTTGAGTAATTCGATCAATGTATTTTGTAGTTTTATGGCGCCGTCCAGCGAGTTACTGCCGCTTATTAAGTCGTCGACATAGAACTCATTTTGCAATGTTTTTGCCGCGGCTGGAAACTTATGTCCGTCGTCTAATGCTAGTTGTTTGAGCGTTCGCATTGCTAGCCATGGCGCGCATTTTGTGCCGTACGTTAAAGTACATAAGGTATAGTCTTTCAGATTTTCTGTAGGAGAATGACGCCATATGATTTTTTGAAGTTGATGTTGATCTTCCGATACCCATATGCATCGATACATTTTTTCTATATCGGCCGTAAAAGCATATTTATACGTCCTCCACTTCAAAATTAAAGTTTGAATGTCTTTCTGTAGATCAGGCCCCTTTTCCATCAAATTATTTAAACTTTTGCCGCTTGAAGTTTTGTTCGATGCGTTAAATACTACTCTGAGTTTAGTAGTGATTGAATTTTCTCGCAGGACGCCGTGATGAGGTAAGTAACACTCTGGACCTTCACCAGCTGTTGAGTGGTGGGAGGACAGCTTCATGTGTTTTAAATCAAAATACTCGTTAATAAAATCTTTGTACATAATTGACAGTTTTTCATTTTTTGTTAGTCGCTTTTCTAACTGTAAATATTGTGAGACAGCCGATGGTCTTGAATTTCCAAGTTCAGTTTTATAGTTAGTTTTCATAGGCATTTTAACTATGTATTTTCCATCAGAGCTTCGTGTAGTAGTTTCCCTGTAGTATTTTTCGCACTGGTCGTCGGGACTTATGTCTTCAACTCCTTCGGTTATATCTTCATTCTCCCAATATTTAGATAATTCGGAGAGGTCAATGATGGTTAAGTGACAGTTAAAAGTTTGTAGTTTACCACACAGTATCCAACCCAACTGGGTCTGTTGTGCTACGGGAGAAGGCTGGTCACCTTTTAATACCCCTTCCATAATTATTTCAGCATACACATCAGCTGAGAAGTATATCGATGGATCCACTAATATTGTAGTCAGGGTCCCCAAGTTTTAAGTTTTGTAGATGTGGCCAGTTTAACTTCGGAAATGTGCAGTTAGGTATGTTATTCGTTAGTCTTTTCAGTACAAGAGCTTGGGTGCAAAACGTATAGTCGTTATGTATTGACTGACACGTGAGTTGAACGCGCCCCTTGCAGTCTCCAGAGACGGAGCCCACCCCAGATACTGTAGCGCTCAGTTTCTCTCGTGGTAGCTGGAGCAGCTGCGCAGCATTTTCTGTGATTAAATTGACCTGCGAACCCTGGTCCAGCAGTGCTCGTAGAGTAATAAAGGTGCCATTTTTAGCTTTGACCTTTATCTGAATTGTAGTTAGGAGTACTTCCAGGTTTTTCGTCGCTAAGTGATGAGACCCTTGTTGCTGTGAAGTTGAAGGTTGCGTTTCAAAAATAGGTTTTTTATCATAATGTAATAACGTATGATGTTTCAAATTGCATTCTTTACAAGTTTTAGTTGAATAACATTCTGTGTTGTTGTGACTGTACAAACAATTTTTGCAGACTTTCAATTTTGCGACGGTATTGTTTCGTTGCGGAATACTCATGTCGATAAACTTTGTACATTGCATAAGAACGTGATTCCCGTCACATAATGGACAATTTCCAAATGCAGTGAAGAAAGAGTTTGAATGATCTTTATTTTCTTTCCATAAGGTTGATTTCTTCGTGATATGTTTATCATCGTACTTTCGGTAATTGTTGTAGTTATGACGTATTTTGTTTGTCACTTTATTAAATTGTAGGTTGTTGACTTGTTTTTGAGGATTGGTGTTATTTGAGCGATTTTTCATGGTTTCCAGTGCCATGAATTTACTTTCTAAAAATAATAAGAACTCCGTTAAGTCAGGTAGCTCTCTGTTGTTCTGAATTTCCTTTGAATATTCGTTGAAAGTGATGGTGTCTAATTTTTGTGACATGAAATGCACAATCATAGGACCCCAGCTTGTAACATCCACGTCCATGTTAGTCAGGCCATTCAAACATTCTTTAATTACGTCATGCAATTTCTTTAAATTGTATGTTGTAGGAAACTGAATGACTGGTAGCTCTTGCATTGCGTTTATGAATGATGTGAATTGGAGGCGGCGATTATCGTATCGATGGGTTAGAATCTCCCAGCACGAATCGTAGTTTTCCGCGCTCACATTGAGATGCTGTACTAAGCGCTCCGCTTCGCCTTTTAATTTTGTTTTAAGGTGCTGCATTTTTTGTGATTTCGAAATAGTGGGGTTCTTGTGAATCGCTTCCAAAAACAAATTTTTAAAAGACATCCAGTGTATATAATCACCAAAAAAGTCGGGTATATCTATTCTTGGAGTTGTGTGCCGGTAGTGGATGTTTGAATGAATCTTGGTGTTAAGTTGCTTGCGCAAGTTGTCATACCTTTTTTCTATGTTGTCAAATTTCATTGAATACTCTCCGTACAAGTCAGATTCCTTCAGGATACCTTCTAACTCCCAGTGTAGCTTGTCAATAGGTTCCCATTTCACTCTTAATGTTGCCAGATTATCTTCTAGTTCCCATTTTTCAGTTGTTAGATCAATATTTATTTTTGACATGGCTCTTTCTAGTGCTTTAAAGTTGCATTTTTGACGACTCACCATCAGCTGTATATTTTCGTCGGATTCGTCCTCAAAAATTCCAGATAAATCGAAATCCAAGTTTTTATTCATCTTTTTTTCTTCGTTCTCCTTTTGCTGGTGTAATATGAGTAAGTTCATCATACTAGTTTTCGTTGTTTCATAAAGTTGTTTCGTCTTCCCGTAGATGTTAGCAGTGAAGTAGTTGACGTTGCTCTTATCTTCAACTTCTTGTGTGAGTAACTCGTTTCTCTCATGAAATTCTACCCACTGTCGTTCAAACGATGAAAGACGCGAGTTTAAGTACTCGGCAGTTTTTCTATCGATGCTGTCTTTCTTATAGTTGGTGCATAAAGTTTTAATGTTTTCGAAACACTTCCCTTGTTCCGCAAGTAGCTCCATTGTTAGTTCTTGTAGGTGTTGGTTCAGGACTCGAAGACAGGCAGTTTTCCTTAATCTTCTTTATCTTCAAGGTTTTTCGTCGCAGCTCGCAGTTACGAATGTGATCGATTAACTCTTGAAGGTCCTGGTCACCCAATGCATCGGCAACCCGCCGTTACGAAATAGGCACCTTCTCAATTATCCTGGGGAGACCCGCTTCTGGAAGGCCAGGTAACCGATTTGCTATCGTAACTTGAGGTCACAAACACACCGAGTGATAAGCTCGAAGGACCATAATGTACGAAACCACAAGTTAGTGTTTTGTACCGTTTATTAGTTAAGTTAAAAGTTAGTTAGTTATGACCGAAACGACTCGCGCTCAGTTGACGCGGCTGTCTCGCGCGGTCTTTATTTTTGCACTCTTTTATTAGGTAATTAGGTAAATAGCAATGACTCAGCGCAACGCGGCAGTGGTAAATGTACGGTTCCGTACAAGGACCAATCAAAATCAAGCTTCACTTGCACTTCGACATTAAAAATTGATCGATTAATATGTTATGTTAGCATAACGATTAAAAATCTAAGGATTATTTTAGTTTCTTGGCCATTTTCAATCCGGCTTAATATTATGACATTTTCTATTTTGCGTTATTACCTAATTGACATTCATAATTCGTATGCTATGACATTTTATTGGGCACTTGTATTACACCTTGTAATATTCCTATGTCACTCAGTGAAGATGCAGCTTTCTAATGGTGAAAGAATTTTTTAAATCGGTCCAGTTGTTTTTGTGTGAAAACATTACAAACAAATCTTTCCTCTATATAATATTAGCTTTGGAACGCTCTGCCGGCAGATCTAAGGAAAAATTGCAGTAAACCTGTTTTCAAAGCTAAAGTAAGGGCTCATTTCATAACTCACTGCTACAAATAACCCCGATTTGTAGTTTATCAGCTTGCTATAATTAAATGATATATATGTATCTATATTAAGTTTATTCATTATTATAAAATTACTTATACATGTTATATTTTCACTCTTAATTATATTAATATCGGTAATATATAAATAAATATTGTTTACATCCTTCATCTATAATCAGGTAATACACAATTTTTAAAATATACCGCCTTAGCTTCTCTCTGCTTAGCCCAAAGGTTGACTGGCAGAAAATGCTCTTAGCATTAAGTCCGCCTTTTGTACCATATTTAGGTATAATAAAGCGTTTAATAAATAAATAAATAAATAAAAAAATATTAGTGGAACCCAGGCAGGCACTACCGATTGCGCCAACGGGCCTGTCATCATAATCCAAATGTCTAACTTAGGCATATCTTATGCTAGATGATAGCTACCTTTAAGCCATTTTCCACGTCCGACGCTGTCTCCTGTTCGTTCCACTCCTTCTGCGGGATCTCCGTCCACGCCGCCTGGTGGTGGGCCTGGGGTGGGGGGAATGAAATAAAATATAGTTAGTGGTCTGATGGCTTCGAGAAGTCAGCGGCTAACCGCTGGATTCAAAAGGCTCAGGACAGGGAGGAGAAACAGACAGACCTTTCCTCCTCTTCCTCGGCGCTGTGGGCGCTCTTGCGTTGAGGGAATTCGGAGTTAGGGGAGATCCCCTCTATCCGGGCTATTGCTCCAGGGGTATACCCCGTCGGTGACTTCCCAGTCGTTATCGTGCGCGCGGTACGCGTTAGCGGTAAATCGAGAGGAGTGGTACCGGTTGTGGGAGCACTATGCCCAGCAGTGGACTACGTTGTATAATTGTGTGTCCGCCACCCACAACTGGGGTGTGAGTATGTAGCGTTTAGGCTGGGAATACACGTCAGATTTTGTTTCCGATAGTCTGCAGACAATCTAAAGGCACTCGTGCCATACATTTGTTTGAATTCGCTGCGACCCATAGACGTCCCACTGCTGGGCACGGGTCTCCCCCACAGACGCAGCTGCGGGAGGTCTAGAGCATAATCAACCACGCTGCTCCAATGCGGACTGGTGGAGGGGTTAGTGGCCCAGTGTCGAATGTTCTCAAGCCACCCGAAGGTCTTCGACGAGGCTTAACGACTGTTTCCAACACTGAAAACAACCGGGACCAACGGCTTTACGTGCCCTCCGAAGCACGGTAGCGTCCATGAAATTTTGCCACTAGCGGTTTGAATACAAAACGTGCGATCTGATAGTCAGATCGGACGTCCGAGTATGTATCGGATCCGATTATCGGAGAGAAAGATAGAAAGTTGCGACTTGCGTGCTTACTTTAGATGCTTTTCTCGTGACTGCGTCGTATGCTCGCGGGGACTTCTCTTCGGACGCTTCTGCCTGCGAAGACAATTACGCTTTTGTCTTTTAGTAATTCAGTATACAGTATGTGTGTATGTAGAGCTATGTACACAAGTGTATTGATACAGATTGATGGACGGATTACTTCTGCCAACAACGGATAGTAGACCACAAGCTACAAATAACCTAATGCTAAGATTGATGGACGGATTACTTCTGCCAACAACGGATAGTAGACCACAAGCTACATAATAACCTAATGCTATTAACTATTTACAACGTTTGCGAAGTCGCGGGCAATAGCTAGTGTAACTACAGGTATACTTCTATAAAGAGGAAACATTTGTTTGTAATTTTTTCACACAAAAACTACTGGACCGATTTCAAAAGCAACCAACCATTAGAAAGCATCTTCACCGAGTGACATAGTCTATATAATATTACTAGGTGTAAACGAAACTATTGTTATGTTATATCTAATTCCACGCGAGCTAAGCTGCGGGCGTCCACTATGGATCTATACAGGGAGGAGTGATATGGGGTGAGGGAGCGGTGATGAGGCGGTGATGAGACGGTGAGGAGGCGGAGATGAGGCGATGATGAGGCGTGGATGAGGCGGTGATGAGGCGATGATGAGGCGTGGATGAGGCGGTGATGAGGTGGTCATGAGGCGGTGATGGGGCGGTGATGAGGCGGCGATGAGGCGATGATGAGGCGGTGATGAGGCGATGATGAGGCGGTGATGAGGCGGTGATGAGTGGCCACTTACCCTCTCAGTGAGGATGACGGCGTCCTCCAGGTCCAGGTCGTTGCGCAGCTGCTCGCGCGCCTCGTCCTCGGTGTGGGCCGCCGGCTTGCGCCGCTTGTGTCTGAAACACACACCTAGTGAGAACTGTATGCCGACCGGAATCAGGGTTGTACTGAAAACCAGCGGTCGTGGGCCACGGCTAAGTCAAAGTCAAAGTCAAATAATTTATTTCGCTATGAGGTGATTAGACACGCCTAATGAAAGTCTAGGTAACTACAAACTACTTAAAGAAATGAGATACAAGTATAATGCTATTCTAAACTGATTAATATAAGGCAAAGGTTTAGCTATTGATCATTGAATGAATAGCTAATCCTACACAGGTGCCTAACCTGGCATAAGACTAATGCTGAGTACGGCCCCTTATTGACAAATTCATACTTCGTTAGGTTAATTAGCTTTTAATGTCAATTTATTTTTATTATTGTTGTAATTGTATGTAATTTGTCAAAATAAACTTATTCTTATTCACAGGCCGCCCTTCGACAAGGTGGACGGACGACCTGAAGAAGGCAGCGGGAAACCGCTGGATTCAGAAGGCACAGGACCGGTCGGAGTGGCGTCGTTTAGGAGAGGCCTATGTCCAGCAGTGGACCAATAAAGGCTGATGATGATGATGATGAAACTTATTCTATTCTGTTCTATTCTATTCTGCTCTATTCTATTCTATTCTATTCTATTCTATCGGTCTAGCTCTGACCATGAACAAAAGTCGAAATTATACTACTTATGTACTAATTTGTTCGCCCGACATATTATTTCCTCCGCACTGATACCGTGCGCACCTATCCCCTTCGGATTTTGTTTAGAGCCAAACTTTTATGGGTGAATAAATTCTGTTTGTTTATAAAAAAATTACCTTGGTTCTGTTTTCTTGGGTTCCTTGTTATCGCTTTCTGTAGCCAGAGCAATCTGTTAAATAAATAGGTTTTATATTTTTAGCTGAGCTTAATTGAGGGCGAGGGTTCGACTACTTCGAGTAATTCCGATCTTTTTCGGATATAAATCCCGCAGGTATACCGTAGGTATATTCCCGCGAGCGGATGATCGCAACCGCGAAACCGCTATGATTACAAGCGAAACTGCTTCTTATTTTCAAAATAAAAAACCTCAATTCTGGCTGCTTGTATGATACTGTAGTGTTTGTGGTGTCCGTTAGGTCAATAAAACACGCCTTTGATCACTCAATAGGTGAAGTAGGTAATGCGTCCGGCGCACGTCCGAACTTGCTCACAGCTAGCGCGTGACTGTCCGGTGCTGCATACGCTACAGATACCACATTTATTCATTTATCTTTATTGAACCACATACAATAGGTACAGGATGCAAATGGCGAGCTTAATGCATAAAGCATTCTCTACCAGCCAACCACATTATTAAACATTCATTTCTCTGTCATCATTTATTCGGTTAAAAATCACGGCAGTTTTGTCGTTATGCGCCCAAGCCTCGGGCTGTTTTCCAGCCGCATAATGTTGTGATACGTACGATTCAATACGAAATAAATCCCGAGAAAGAGCCGGCAATGGTACATATATTGATTACTTTT
This sequence comes from Carterocephalus palaemon, assembly GCA_944567765.1. Taxonomy (NCBI): domain Eukaryota; kingdom Metazoa; phylum Arthropoda; class Insecta; order Lepidoptera; family Hesperiidae; genus Carterocephalus; species Carterocephalus palaemon. The sequence goes on from OX155666.1 coordinate 576,983, forward strand.
GATCATACCAATAAGCGGCTAAACCGCCCGCGTTAACCGCGCTAAGATTTTTGTTGATTTAACACGGACGACGAAACCTTTCCTCTTCTTTCGCGGCGCTGTGAGCGCTCCTGAGGAGGGAATCCGGATGTAAGGATGGTCCTTCTATCCGGGCAATTGCTCCAGGGGTGAACCCCGTCGGTGACCTCCCCGCTGTTGGGCGTGGGAGACGGTGTAACACGGCTAAAGACCACTCGCAGCTACCCGTAGTGTGGTCTCGTACTTACAACGATGTCTGGGAGCGGGGGCTTCGGGTCGTTGCAGTCCTCGACGGGCTTGGCGGCGCGGAGCACCTTCTGGGCCTCCGCCGGCTCCTGCGCCAGCTCGTACAAGGGACCCGCCGCGGAGTTCCTAGCTCATGATATATTGGATTGATTAATTGGACCTAAACAAACCAAAAAATACCTAGTGTCCATAGCCCAATGGCTCGCGATTCAATGCGATCGAAACAGTTAAGCAACGACGGGCGCGGGCGGTGTGTGGACCGCTAGTGGCAAAAATTTCATTTCATTTTCATTGGTCCCGGTTGTTTTCAATGCTGGAAACAGTCGTTAAGCCTTGTCTAAGACCTTAGGGTGGCTTGAGAACATTCGACACTGGGTTGGCCACTAACCCCTCCACCAATCCGCATTAGAGCAGCGTGGTCGAGTATGCTCTAGACCTCCCACAGCAGTGTCTGTGGGGGAGACCCGTGCCCAGCAGTGGGACGTCTATGGGTCGCAGCGAAACCAAAAAATAATCTTCTTTGCAACAATCCGCGAACAAAAATGTATGGTGATGTATGTATAGGTAGTACCTTCATGCACGCAGCACCTCCCTCCCTCCCTTATAGGAAAACATGCACATGCGATTAATGAATACATACACAAACACACACACACACCAACACGTGTTTCGGTCTCCCGATCAGGGGTTGCCAACATTTTTCATAGAAGTTATATTTTGTAGTTACTCACTTCGGCAGCATCCCGCTGGGCGGCGGCGGCTTCTTCATCTTGTACATGTGGCTCCAGGGCGCCGCGGGCAGCGCCTCCCACGGCTGGCCCAGCACCCTGGTCCACACCTCCCCGCGCACCACCACCAGGCACCTGGAGATAAACAATTCAAATTAAAATACTGGTTGTCTGTAAAGTCGGTTTACGGATGATAGATTTACGTGATAACGTCATAATCATTATTTTATACAATACACAGAGTACATTTGATACAATACAAAAAAGGAGAATTGACGTCTGTAGTCTAAACTTCAAAGTATTCTACAGTACAGATAACTAATCACAGACAACAGACAAGTCTAAATAATTATTTTGACAGTTCCCTATTTCGGAGCCATGGAACCGCCAATGTTGTCGTGTGTAAAATTAATTTATTGAAAATAATTTCTCTGCAGAGAACCGCTCATTTAATATTTTTTTAAATATTTTTCTGTGAATCAGTATATTTTTCTCTTTTTATGCTGGAATGTACAAAAAAAACACAACTTTTTCATATGCGCTGTCGATGTTCATCAATTTATAAGACGTCAAAAAAGTCCTTACCACAACACGGTTCATTCGTTCTATTCTGCCTCGCTGCGACCCATAGACGTCCCACTGCTGGGCACGGGTCTCCCCCATAGACACTGCTGCGGGAGGTCTAGAGCATACTCCACCACGCTGCTCCAATGAGGATTGGTGGAGGCCTTGTCGAAGACCTTCGGGTGGCTTGAGAACATTCGACACTGGGTTGGCCACTAACCCTAACGCATTGGAGCGGCGTTGTGGAGTATGCTCTAGACCTCCCGGAGCTGCGTCTGTGGGGGAGACCCGTGCCCAGTAGTGGGACGTCTATGGGTCGCAGCTATAGCGACATTGATTACAGGCCGCCCTTCGCACAGGCCCGGTTCGAATGATCTCGTTTAGGAGAGGAATATGTCCAGGAACTCGAAAGGCTGATGGATGGAGGGAGATGATGTTGATGATGATGATATTGATGATGATGATGATGGCGATACCTGAGCCGCGTGCAGCAGAAGGGGAACTGCATGTTGGTGTCCTCCACCACCTCCTCGCACTCGATGGCCGACTCCGGCGCCTCCACACGCTTGCATCTGCGTGTTACAAGAAAATAATCACACAAACGCATTATATAACACCGCGCCTGTTATTCATTTGAGGGGTAGACAGAGGCGTGTATACACCCACTTTTCACTGTAATAGTTTTGGCTTGTTGGAGTGTTTGGGTGTCCATTATAGTAAATAAAACACGCCTTTGTTCACTCAATAGGTGAAGTAGGTAATGCGTCCGGCCCACGTCCATACTGGCTCACCGCTAGCGCGTGACTGAAGCCGGCGCATACACTACACTTGTCGTGAGTAAAACCGTCGTGCAACGGCTCGCGCAGTGGCCAAGTGCGGAATGACTTCACGTGCCTTCGAGAACATTATGAAGAACTCTCGGGCATGCAAGTTTACTCACCGTTACAGCAAGTGACATTTAATTTGTTAACATAACTTAGAAGTCATTGGCGCGTGTCGCTTGGATATTGAACCCGGACTGCTCGAGTGAGAGGCGAGTTCGATAGCCACTGGGCTGTCACCGCTCGACGACGACGACACAATCACATTGCTCGAAATACCGCGTGTTACGTAGAATTAAACTCACGATTACCGTGTAATATTAATCTTCACATAAATACAGTCCACTCTTAACAAAGGGGCTTTGTCTTATTTAAAGGCTTATGATGGTCCTTCGAGCCGGATTTGAAACAGCAACCATATGGATATACAGTCTACAGCTCTCTATAGAGCTGTTGGACCTTCTTCCCCCGACCATCAAGGGGGAAACAGCGACTAACGGTTGCAGTTCCGATGACACACCGTCTCCCACGCTCAACAGCCGGGAGGTCACCGACGGGGTTCACCCCTGGAGCGATTGCCGGAGATGGACCATCCTTACATCCGAATTCCCTCACGCAGGAGCTCAAGCGCCGTGGAAGAGGAGGAAAGGTTTCGTCCGTTCTATATTTGATTCACCCGACGAAGTGGACTGACGACCTGAAGCCAGGGGGAAACCGTTGGATTCAGAGGGCACAGGATCGGGAGGAGTGGCGACGATTATTATTTATTATTTGGAGTTGTTGGCTCGAGCTTATACAGCTCCGGGCACGTCGACCATGACTGATCGTTTGTGCCCACAGCCAGTTATAGTTCACCATCTAGTCCTGCTTCTTTGAGGAAAGCTAGAACTTTGGCGATGGTGATGGATTTGATTTCATCTGGATGCAATTCATGCGCTCCTAAATGAATACTCGACGAATTTGAAGGCTGATGGATGGATGGATGGATGGATGTTATCATCATACCCGACGGTGTAGATGGCCAGGTTGCGGCCGCCGGGCTGGCAGCGGTGGCGCGTGCAGGAGTACGCGTCCGCCCACTCGGTGTACGCGGCGTGTTTCTGCATCGTCCGCGGGTCCGTGCAGACTGCAAACAAATAAACACTCCAATATTATTGAGGCGAAAGTTTTTTTTTATAAATATACTAGCTAACCCCGCAAACGTTGTTCTGCCATATGAAATGTCAAAGTGACGCGACGAATCACGTCAAAGAACGACGGTTAAAAATAAAAATACGAAAATCGTGTTTAAATACATTTTCTAGTGGACCAAATTGTGAATTCTAAACCATTCTTGAATCGCCTTGAACACACACAAAAAATTTCATCAACATCTATTCAGCTGTTTAGGAGGAGTTTATGGAGGATATAGAGGACTGTCATACACACGTACACAAGAAATAATATATTAAGATTATGATATAGGTAATACTAGTGGACGCCCGCAGCTTAGCTCGCGTGGAATTAGACATAATAATAGATTCTCCTTATCGCGTTATCTTACGACTAAATTACAAAATTTAATGTATTTTAAAAGCTTTTATTTAACTTCACTCGTATGTATCTATGTAAGTATAGGTAAGTATATACATACAGTATGTCCTGGAATCTTGCAATCAATATTTCACCCACTTCCACTGAAGCTATCGAGCTGCCAGACCAGTCTCGATAGCTTTTAAAACAAAAAAAAATAATAGTAGAATATAACCTATTAGAAAAGGAGGAGAATATTATAAACATTAAAGGAAAAATAAATTCCGGGCGATCTGAGGTAGGGAACGGGAAGGGGGGGGTGTTTAAGGGGGAAAAACGGTTTATGTCGATTTCCGGCAAAACTAAAAGTCCTATGGAAAAAAGTCAAATGGCAAAGTTGTAGATAGTAAAAAGATCTAAAACTTTTGTATTTACACTTTTTTCACATAACCTCAAAATGTATGTGAAAAGTTCAAAAAACCAAGTTTTTGGTTTTTTATTTTTATCTTTTACAAATAATTTTATTTAAAATATATAAATATTATTTAAAATATATAAATATATTAAAAATATATAAATATATTAAAAATCTAAAAAAAGTGAATAATGATGTAAAAAATGTATATGTGTAAGACAAAAAAAAGCAAAGGAAGGAAAAGAAGTAATTAAAAATTGCATTTTATGAGAAGATTTACTATAGTAAGATATATTTTTTTTTTCACCATCGGAAAGTAGAGGTTTCAACGAACAGAAAGCATACCAACTTTTTGAAAAAAGCTGATATTTTGACGGGTGAATTTTCGATTGAAAATTAGGGTTCTTTTTCGATATTAATTCAAAATAAGGTTGAAAAAATAAATATTTCTAATCAAATAAATTACAGCGTATTTGGGACATAAAAAGGTAAGTTTTCACCAAATTTCGTGAAAAAGAAAAATTATTTGTAAAAGATAAAAATAAAAAACCAAAAACTTGGTTTTTTGAACTTTTCACATACATTTTGAGGTTATGTGAAAAAAGTGTAAATACAAAAGTTTTAGATCTTTTTACTATCTACAACTTTGCCATTTGACTTTTTTCCATAGGACTTTTAGTTTTGCCGGAAATCGACATAAACCGTTTTCCCCCTTAAACACCCCCCCCTTCCCGTTCCCTACCTCAGATCGCCCGGAATTTATTTTTCCTTTAATGTTTATAATATTCTCCTCCTTTTCTAATAGGTTATATTCTACTATTATTTTTTTTCACTTTTTATTATTTTTAAAGGCTTCTGCACTGGTCTACAATGACAATGCATGAAAATAAAAAAAAGTTTTAAAAATCTTTTTAAAAAAAAAATTAACGGTATAATTATTAAACTTAAACATTCGTTAATTGTGTACAAATTGTTGATTTCTAGAAATGTAAACGGAACAATCGATACATGATGATTTCAAAACAAAAATTGTGTTAGTGATATTAAAATGTAGACTTACATTGATCTTTATAACTCTCTGTGGCGGGCCCGGCAGATGTCGCTGTTATCAAACTAACAAAACATACCGCGCTATAGAAATACATTGTACTACTACTAAGCACATAAACCGATGAACTAGATGCTAGATGCTAGATGCTGCCTCTCAGTTGGTGTAGCCTGAAGTACACGGTACGAGTGAAAGAATCGCCCTGTTGTTGGCTCTCAAAAGTGTTTTGGTACTGTTCGGAACACAACGCAGTATCCACACAAAAGAAATAGTTCCTTATGATAAATATATCCATGATATGCATTAAGCAATTAATTTAATAATAACTTTAAACTATAACAAATAAATATTTAAAAAGAAATAATTACAAAATAAATACCTATGTCATCCAGAAACAGCTTGTGGCATTGTACCCAGAACGCTGGCAGCGTTGCCCCGCTGTATAGCGAGGCAAATTTTTTGGGCGAATAAGCTGCCAGCCCTCCGGTCACCTGAGCTGAGACGGAAATGAGTCTGGTGGACATGACTTGAAAGTGGGATTTTACTTGTTTAGTGCCCGTTGTACCTAGGGAATATGCTCATTCGTAAACATTTCAGATTTTTTCAGTTTCAGATTCATTTATTTTTCATTATATGGTATTTTGTATACGCTTAATGAACGTCATAACAGAACATAACATGAGATCTATATAATGAATGGTGAAACGTGGATGTATTACATTTCCATCTACCCCATCAGAGGAACACAGGGGTGACGTAATGCTATTTAGAAAAAAATTACAATGTAACACAAGATGAAACTTTTACCAAAACATAAATTTTAAAAATTATTTACTTATCTAACGAATTGGGTCGGGCTGTAATGTTAGATTTAAGTTTGTATATATGTATTAAATATATAAATAAATAAATAAATAAAAATACACTCTTTTGCCCGACTGTACTCGCTATCTGCGAGCTCGTAAACCAATGTTTCTAAACAGCGGCCCGCTCGTCACATCCGGCTTGTAAACTTAAACACCTTTCTGCTGCCAGGACACGAAACATTAAAGGTTCTGTTTTGAAACTGCCACCCTGTCAAGCATGAGTGGCAACGTGCTTGCCACGTGACCATGACCTGTCTCTCCATCTTGGGATCTAAATAGGAATCAAGGTATTCCGTTTATCACCGTCGATTTAAAAATTTGTCAAAATAATATTGGCTGTCTGTAAAGTCGGTTTACGGTGTCATTTCCATGTACAATACAATACAATATAATTTTATTGCACCAGAAAAAGAACAGTTTTCTGTTCTTTAAATAAGACATTTCTTTTAATAATTGTCAATAAAGAAAAATAAGTTGCAAAAGGCTGTCTTACTGCTTTGAGCAATTTCTTCCAGACAGCCTGGCAAACAAGAGAGGATACAAGTATAAAATAGCACGGTAGGGTGCACAAACAATGACAGATAAAACAATAACAATAATTAACAAACATCAACATACTTAATACTGAAGAAATAATTTTTTTTTTTTAAATGTATTAATTAAATGTACCATTAGTGCAAACGATTATTGGCTCTATTGACTAAAATTGAATGAATGCAAGCCCGGAACGCTTGGCGGTACGGGAGGATGACATCACGCTTTTTACGACGTGTTGCCGGGGTTCATCGATTTATAAGACGGTATCACGTCAAAAAATTTTTTTTCTGTATCGATTAACTTAATCATTCCTTGATAGCTTTCTCAAGATTTATTTAATGTGCAGGCGCGGACTCGCTAGACTATATTATATGTATAGATTAGAAATTAAAAGATCTTAAAATATTTGTTTTTGTAAACACAAATATTTGTCGTTGTCATTCCAAACGAAAGCGCTGAAAATCTGTGCAATGGCTGTTAGGTAGCCTAGTAAGTACCTACTAGGTACTCACGGTTTATCAGTTGTCACAGTTCATAATGTCAGAGTTATTAAAATATCTGCTTTATAAACAATAATAATTATCTACTTATAACATAGTAAAGCAGAGTATTCTGGAGAAATAAAATTGTTCGAGAGACTGTCGCACAGTCACGCGCGATGAGCTCACAGAATAGGTCCCACTTTGAGTAAATAATCAAAGAGGTCCCACCCTAGTTTATAAAAACGGTAGGTACCTATAATATAAAAAATACCTACCGTTAGAAATTTGTGGTTTCGCTGCGACCCATAGACGTCCCACTGCTGGGCACGGGTCTCTTCCACAGACATAGACGGAAGGTCTAGAGCATACTCCACCACGCTGCTCCAATGCGGATTGGTGGAGGGGTTAGTGGCCAACCCAGTGTCGAATGTTCTCAAACCACCCGAAGGTTCTACCCGACCGAGGTTCTACCCGAAGGCTCTACCACCTGTAGGTGGTAGAGCCTATAGGGAACCAAATAGGTTTTATATGAAAGCTAATTGGTTCCATATAGAGTTCGCCCGGGGCAGTACCACCGCCCGCCACGGTACCTAGTACCATTTCTGCCGTGTAATAATTGTTTTTAAAGCAATTGTGGTCCGGTTGGAAAGGTGTGGATTCCGGTTACACTTCTTTAGAGGCGACCATCTTAGTCCTCAAGGGTAGCAACACATCTGTGACTGACTTAGAACGAGACTCCTACTAACAAGTACTAACTGGACTATTACTAACACCAACTAACAGGACTAACTATCACTAACAGTCCCCAGTCCTCATACCTACTAACGAACTGACCAACTAATGTTCTAATTAACTTTCTCAACTAATTGGACTAACCATCCCAGTCCCTAATTGAGTCTTGTTCAAAGTCAGTCACAGTTGTCATGGGCGGCAGCGGATGGGTGGTGCTGCAAGCTCGTTTGCTATCCTGTAGCATAAAAAAAAAAAGGTTCGACAGCATTGAAAACAACCGGGATCGACAGCTTTACGTGCCCTCCGAAGCACGGTAGCGTCCATGAAATTTTGCCACTAGCAGTCACCCAATATGTATAAGAATAAGAATAATAAGAATAAGAATTTATTTATTTTGCCACACAACAAGTAAAAATTAAAAATTAATAAATTAAAAGTACAAGTAATAAAAAAGGAAGAAAATTCGATAACTCGCTGCATGGCAAAAAAGGACAGTGCTCAGCCAAATTGCTGATTTTCAGCACAGCCCTAAGTTGTCGAGCAGTTTGAGCAAGCGGAGAGTAGGTACTAAATAAACTAAGATATAATTTTTGGTGTTAATAATTTGTGGTTTATTACAAAAATAACACACTCGTAGAATGATCTAGTTTCTATCCCAGGAAATTGCGGGGTTCCTTCCCGTGAAATGGGAAAAACATTGTAAGTATTGATAGATTTTTAATTGAATATTAAGTATATACTAGTGGACGCCCGCAGCTACGCTCGCGTAGAATTAGACATGGAGCGCTTCAAAAAGAGTGTGGAACGCTTCCTTCAAGGCAGGCAACGCACCTGTGATACCCCTGGTGTCGCACGTGTCCATACGACGGTGACCATTTACCATCAGGTGGCCCGTATGTCTGTTTGTCCGTCTGTATTATAAAAAAAAAAAAACATTTAATTACACTTACAGGTAGTTACAGCTTACATAAAAATGTTGCACGAAAACAATGCAGTGACATTACACGGGACCTAACCATAACTGGTCAAAAGTGGTTGTACTGCACACTGCCTACCCCTTTAGAGAAATACAGGGGCGATGTTATATTATGGACGTTCAAAACGTTTAATGAGCAAAGGAAATTAAATCACAATTATTATTAGGTACATTATCTCAGAATAATATATCATACCTAGTTGTTTATATTCTGCTAGTGATGTCGGTTACGGGTCATGCGGGGTTCGCCCGGGGCGTACCACCGCCCGCCACGGTACCTAGTACCATTTGTACCGTGTAATAATTGTTTTTAAAACAATTATGGTCCGGTTGGAAAGGTGTGGCTTCTGGTTACACTTCTTTAGAGGCGACCATCTTATTCCTCAAGGGTAGCAACACATCTGTGACTGACTTAGAACGAGACTCCTACTAACAAACGGTGACAGCCCAGTGGCTATCGAACTCGCCTCTCACTCGAGCGGTCCGGGTTCAAACCCAAGTGGCACGCACCAATGACTTTTCTAAGTTATGTGCGATTTAAGAAATTAAATGTCACTTGCTGTAACGGTGAAGGACACATCGTGAAGAAACCTGCATGCATGAGAGTTCATCATAACGTTCTCGAAGGTATGCGAAGTCTGCCAATCTGCACTTGGCCAGTGTGGTGGACTAAGGCCTAATCCCTCCCATTCTGAAAGGAGACCCAAGCCCAACAGTGGGACAAAGAAAGGGTTGTGATGATGATGATGATAACTAACAAGTACTAACTGGACTATAACTAACACCAACTAACAGGACTAACGACTTTTAAATTTGCTACCAAAAAGACGGTACCTAATGTGAATAACGGATATCCCTACCAATTCGGATACTCACGCGCGATCGCACTTTCTAACCCCTAGTATGCGGTTAACTCACAGACTCTGATTAAACAGTAGTTCATTGAATACAAGCATTGGTAAACATACTTACTTATAGAATCAAAATAATAAACAGTGAATAAAATTGTTAATAATAGATGGATATTTTTTTATGAAATTTGCTAATGTAATATTATTAAATGTAATCTACCGTTTTTGTTTTTGTGTTTCAAGTTCAGCGGAGCAATAGCGTAAAAGTTTCATTTCAATTCAATTCATTCATACGATAAGACTTGTCAAATAGCTAATTCGAATTGTTTAGATGTGATATTCATGTGAATATAACAATTGGATCGTTATTTTCGATGATTGGGAGCTCATGCGCTCAGGTTCACAGAACTTTATCTTACGAGTGCCAGCTGAGTAAGGAGCTATAAATGGATATCAATAGCACCCTACTGACTCTACTAGCGCTGGTAAGTTTTAGCATTTACTAATCGAGCTTCGCTCGCGTGGAATTGGATATGACAATAGTTTCGTTTACACCTAGTAATATTACCTATATAGATGCAGCTTTCTAATGGTGAAAGAATTTTTGAAATCGCTCCAGTAGTTTTTGTGTGAAAACATTACAAATAAATATTTCCTCTTTATATTATTAGTGTAGAAGTATAGATAGATATAGATGTAGGTATTTCTGTCGTAATTTTTTATCGTTAACATAATAAATACAATATATGTATATCGACTTACAAGACCGTTGCGTTGGTGAATGATCTTGACTGGACCGGTTTGAACCCTGGTCGAGAAAGATATTTTAGTTAAATTGCTCAGTTTTCTGTGTCCAAGTCCCGCCGCGGGCTGCATATGTATGTAAGTAGGTTTTAAAGATATGGCCGTTTATTCAATAGATATAATACGAGTAATAAATCTATGGTATATTCCATAAACTACGGTTATAAATACCTTGCTCAATCTATATCTATATATATAAAAGAAAGTCGTGTTAGTTACACCATTTATAACTCAAGAATGGCCGAACCGATTTGGCTGAAAATTTGTCTGGAGGTACCTTAGAACCGGGGGACTGCTATAGGATACTTTTTATACCGTTCCGTTTTATTTTATTTTTTAGTGACAGTTGATACTTTGACAATTTGGAATTTTTGAAGTCGACCAGTTGATGTGTTTGTTTTACAGAGTACATTTTAAATGTTTGTTTCGAGTTTCTATTAGCTTATTGTGTCGATATTATCATTAACAATACCATGCCGCGACCAGGACAATCAATTCTTTTCCGACAAAGCCGTAATCCACCTAGGATTCGAAACCGAAACATTGCGAATGCGTGAAGAGCGCCGCGTTAGTATGGCGACTTCGTGCTTCTCAATCACAAGAGCAAAACGAAGCAGCCACTGAAACGGTTAGGTTGGCAATGCGAAATCGTGGATCAAAGCTCAGAGATCAAGAACTAGATAATTTTAGAAGAAATTTATCAAGTACCTACTGATTTGAATCGAGCAGCGTTTCAATACGATTTCAGAACTGATTACTGTCCGCCACCTGAACCATTACATTCATTGTTTCTTGGCGAAACACCAGAATCACGACATTTTCTAGCAAACATTCGAAAATATAATAGTTGTTTCCAAATGACCTGATTTGGGGCTGTCATTATGGAAGAACGAGGATTTAATGCGACATTAAAGGTATGTATTAATTTATTTAATTTTTGTACTTACAAAGAATAAAGTAGAACATTAACATACTATAATTATTACTATGTTATGTATGCAAATTATAAAAAAAATATTTATAAATCAGTAATACTGACTTTGCTTTTGATTTTGTAGATACAAGGACAGACAGATTTACCATTGAATCGGATCATTACAACCTCTCGAAGATGCACAAAATATTTTTTTACAATTAAACTGCATGGGCAACATGATCGACGTCAAGAGATTCAGCAATGAAAAGAGCAATTAAACAAGATTTGCAGCAAATACTTCATGAACTTCATGCGTTGGTCAGGTGACAGCGCATGACAAATGAGGACTACAAAGTGGTGATCGCGGATAAACAACCATCTGGAAAACACGAACGCACATTTAACGCTCCAGATTGAGTCAAATTAATAATTTATTAACATTAATTTAAGGTCATCTGCATTATTTGATCTTGCATGAAAATAAAACGAGAAATGTCGTCTATCACAAGGTAATATATTGTTACGAAGGCACAGGGAAGCTAGCGCCATCTAGCGCCGCTGGTGGAACCACTCAGTGAACGCATAGACAACGTGATATCCCGACTCGATACTAGATGGCGTTAGTGGGCCTGTATTCTCGCGTGTTCGGGAACACGCGGTATCTTTCCAGAATCGTCTAGTACTCGCGACGGCACGTATAAATAGTCGCGGGGAGCGCCGCGAGTTCAGTTCAGTTCGAGCTACTTTCGAGGCGACTTCGAAGTGAAAACTAGTGATACCGGAGTGAAACAAGTGAAACCTACGACTTGGCTTACGACCTAGGACATCGTTAGTGCTTTGTGTTTGGACCTAGTGCATTGTGTTGGACCTAGTGTTTAGTGTTTGACCTAGTGCTTTGTGTTAGTGCTAGTGAATAAAGTCTTCATTGAGTCAGCAGGTCTTTCTCTCCAAATCCTTCGAACCCTAACACGTAACAACTGGTGTCGGAAGTGAGATTTGGAGATGCCATTGACTCCGAGAGAGGACTTACAGGAGGGCGTCAGGACAAGGGCACAACGAGCTGCGGAGGCCACAACTGGGGACCAAGCCCCGCCCACTGTGGGCCAAGCCCCGCCCACTGGCCCCGCCTACCAGGCTCCGCCCACTGACCACGCCCCTCAGGCCACGCCCACTGGCCCCGCCCACCAGGCCACGCCCACCGACCACGCCCCTCAGACTCCGCCCACTTTGGCTCAAGCCACGCCCACTAGCCCCGCCCACCTTGCCACGCCTACCAGTCAGGCCACGCCCACCAGTGGCATCGAAGCTTCCACAGTGGCTCTTCAATTAGGAAGTTTGTTTGTATTGATTCGGGAAATGAAGGAATCACACGAACACAAGCTCAGCGCCTTGCAAGAGTCACAAGAACGCAAGCTCGAGTCACAAGAAAACAAGCTGACTACGATTCAAGATCAACAAAAAGACCTCCAAGAAAAAGTGCTTGGGGCTATAAATGATGTTAGTGAGACGGTGGTTAAGCTTCGAAAAGATGTCGACATGGTGGAAGAACGAGTTACCGGGTTGGGATTGGATGTGGAAAACATGAAAACCGGCCTCACTGAATTACAGAAGAAAGTAGTGCGCCTTGAAACCACGGGAGTTGCGATGTCTAGTGGAACTACCGTAGTGGCGCAAGGACCAAGAGTGAAAGTGCCACCATACGACGGCACTACTTCTTGGAACGCCTATCGTCAACAATTCCAGACTGTTGCTGCTGCCAACGGATGGACGGAAGAACAATGCCTGACCGCTCTCACTGTTGCGCTCAGAGGGCAAGCTTTGTCGGTCCTGGAAGCACATACAGGAAATGGGTTCCAAGACCTGATGGAGGCTCTTGAATCCAGATACGGGGAGCGACACCTGGAGCACGTGTTCCGTGCCCAACTGCGTGACAGAGTCCAACGCTCAGGAGAAGGACTACAACAATGGGCGTTGGAAATTGAAAAACTAGTCAGGAAGGCACATCCAGGAGCCGATACCAAGATGGTGGACACGAATATTGTTCAAGCATTTGTCGACGGTATAAAAGACCTGGAGGTCAGAGCTGCAGTGAGGCTTCGTCACCATACCTCGCTAAAGGAAGCATTAGCGCATGCCTTGGAGGTCGAGGCGGTTCGCCATGATATACGGCAGACCCATAAGATCCGCGAGGTCTCTGAGGAAGTCAAGGAGGTTAAGGCTCCTACGAAGAAAGCTTTTGGAGCCATGTGCTACAGGTGCGGCGAGAGGGGCCATCTTCAACTCAACTGCCCGCAGAAGGAGACCCAGATGGCATGGAAGAAAAGGATGGAGGAACAAATAGAGGAGCTGAAGAAGCAAGGGGCTTCGTCCCCTGCCCGGGATCAGGGAAACGAATAAAAGCCAGGACTAAGGGGCGAGTGCTGGCTGACGCGGAGGAAGCCCCGATAACTGTTATCTCCCAGGCATGCAGCGGGAATAGTCTTGTGATTCAGGGGACTATTAACGGGACGGATTGCAAAATGACTCTAGACACAGGAGCCTCTAGAACAATAGTGAACCCAAATCTGGTAAAAGCCGCAAGGGGACACAAGAGGAGAATTAACTGTCGGCTTCTTACTGCCTCCGGTCAGCCAATACCCGTCCTGGGAGAAATGTCAGTTACGATGTATGTAGGGGGGTCCTCGTACTCTCATAACGTTATCGTGGCTGAGATTATGGATGATTGCATCTTGGGTTTGGATTTCATGAAGAAACACAACTGCAGAATTAATGTCGCTGACGGAGTTTTCAAGTGTGGTGAAGAAGAAATCTTCATTCTTGGAGGCGCCTGCGGGAAAGTCACATGTGTAAAGAAGATCATCATACCTGGACGAGCGGAAACTCGGGTGCTGGTGAAACTGCCGCCAGCTGGAAAGAAAAAGTCAAACAGATGCGTGTTGATCGAAGACACACCTACCAAGACATCGGCGCAAAAACTGATGACGGCGAGAACCCTTGTTAGTGGAAGCAGTAACGCTGTGGTCAAGGTTTTGAATCTTAGTGATCGCGAGATCTGCGTGAACAAAGGTGACGTCATTGGAAAGTGCGAGGAAGTTGTCTGGATGAAAAAGTGTAGTTCGATGACAGGCATGGACTCAGCAAACAGCAACAACTACGGAATAGTGACTGAGCTACTCGATGACTGCAAGAGTAATCTGACTTATTCGCAGAAAATGAAAGCTAAGAAGTTTTTACAGCACTACGCGAATATCTTCTCCAGTCAAGAAGGGGACCTTGGAAGAACGTCGATGGTTCAGCACAGGATAGATACCGGAAGCGAGAGACCAATTCGTCAACGAGCAAGACGGATACCAATTGCAAAGGAAAAAGAAGTTGAAGGCCTTTTGGAGGACATGAGAAAGAATAAGATTATTGAACCGTCTGCAAGTCCGTGGTGCTCACCTGTTGTATTAGTGAAGAAGAAAGATGGTAGCACGAGATTCTGTGTGGACTATAGGCGTCTCAATGATGTCACTAAGAAGGACAGTTACCCGTTACCTCGAATCGACGACACTTTGGATACCCTGAGTGGCATGAAATGGTTCTCGACCCTAGACCTGAAATCTGGATACTGGCAGGTGGAAATTCATCCAAAGGACAAGGAGAAGACAGCTTTCTCGACCGGAAAAGGTTTATGGCAATTTAACGTCATGCCCTTCGGATTGTGCAACGCACCTGCCACATTTGAGCGACTCATGGAGTGTGTGCTGGCAGGCTTAGTTGGAGAGGCTTGCTTAGTCTACTTAGATGACGTCATCATTGTCGGCCGTGACTTCGAGGACCATTTGCGAAACTTGGAGCGAGTTTTCACCAAAATAGAGGGAGCCAAATTAAAGTTGAACCCGAAAAAGTGTCGTTTATTCAGGAGTAAGGTCAATTATCTCGGCCATGTTATCTCCAGTGATGGAATCCAGACAGACCCGGAGAAACTGGAAGCAGTTCAAAAATGGCCTACCCCTAAGGACAAAACCGAAGTGCGGCATTCCTCGGCCTATGCTCATACTACAGGCGTTTTGTTCAGGGATTTTCAGAGATAGCCAAGCCATTACATCGGCTGACAGAAGATAAACGACAATTTAGTTGGGATGAGACTTGTGAAGATTCTTTTCAGAGACTGAAGAAACATCTATGTGAAACACCAATCCTGGGGTATCCACAAACTGAAGGTCGGTTTATAGTCGACACGGATGCAAGCAACACGGCCATCGGAGGGGTGTTATCTCAAAAACAGGGTGAAAGAGAAGTTGTTATTGCATATTTCAGCAAATCTTTATCCAGGCCAGAGAGAAACTACTGTGTGACAAGAAGAGAACTCTTGGCGGTTGTAAAGACGCTACAACATTTCAACAAATATCTCATCGGCAGACCGTTTCTACTGCGAACTGATCATGCAGCCTTGAAGTGGCTACTGCAATTCAAGAACCCAGAAGGTCAAGTAGCTCGATGGATTGAACAGCTCCAGGAGTATGACTTCGAGACGGAACACCGCAGCGGAAAGACGCATGGGAATGCTGACGCACTCTCACGAAGGCCGTGTTCGGAAGACTGCAAACATTGTGTTAAGCAGGAATCTCATGAAGTAACATTAAAATTAACGAGAACAGGTCCTTTGGGTCTCTGGGAGAACGATGCTATGAGGGAGGCTCAAGAAAGAGATGAAGACCTTCGGCACATCATCACATGGAAGAAACGGGGTGACGTAAAACCAATCTGGAGCGAGGTTGCACCCACTGGCGCTGTCACTAAGGCGTACTGGGCGCAATGGGACAGTCTGATACTTCAAAACGGAATACTCTACCGGAAATGGGAGAAGACTAACGGCAGGGAGTTCCATCTTCAGATAATTGTCCCAAGAACGAGAGTACCAGATGTTCTCCGTGAAATACATGATGGCGTATCAGGAGGTCATCTAGGTGTCAAGAGGACGTTAACAAAAGTGCGAGAACGATTCTACTGGTTGCATTGTCGAGATGATGTACAGGATTGGTGCCGCAAATGTACTACCTGCGCTGCTGTAAAAGGACCACAGACCAGGAGCCGTGGGAACCTGCGGTTGTATAACGTCGGTGCACCGTGGGAACGAATAGCAGTTGACGTAGCTGGGCCATTTCCTGTAACGGAATCGGGAAACAAGTATTTTATGGTCGTCATGGACTACTTCACCAAATGGCCCGAAGTGTTCGCCATACCAAACCAAGAAGCTACAACAGTCGCTTCTAAGTTAGTCGAAGAAGTGATATGTCGCTTTGGTGTGCCTCTAGAAATCCATTCTGATCAGGGCAGGAACTTCGAATCGCAAGTATTCCAGGAAGTGTGCAAAATTTTGGGCATGCATAAGACGAGGACCACCGCGTACCATCCACAGTCTGATGGAATGGTTGAGAGGTTTAACCAGACTCTGGAGAGGCATTTGGCAAAAGTGGTAGACGACAAACAAAAGGATTGGGACAAGTATATACCACTCTTCCTTCTGTCGTACCGAACCGCCGAGCATGAGAGCATTAAAGCTACCCCGGCGTATGTCAATTACGGTAGAGAACTACGAATACCAGTAGATCTATTGACAGGAGGGTCACCGGAGGGACCAGAGACCGTACAAGACTATGTTTGCAATTTAAGGGAAAAAATGCGCTATATACACGCCTTGGTACGGGAAAATGGGTTACAGTCGAGTGAGGGCATGAAAACCAGATACGACCGGAAATCGAACACGAGCGGCTTCGAGGAAGGGTCACTGGTGTGGCTGCACAACCCAACTCGCCGGAAAGGAAAATCTCCAAAGTTGCAGACCAAGTGGGACGGTCCATACAAAGTGGTTACCCGACTGAATGATGTGACTTATAGGATTCAAAAGCAACCAAGAGGAGCATTCAAAGTGGTACACATAGACCGTCTGGCGCGTTACCATGGCAGTAACAACGATGCTCGGGACGAGCATCGCTAAGAGGGGAGTGGTGTTACGAAGGCACAGGGAAGCTAGCGCCATCTAGCGCCGCTGGTGGAACCACTCAGTGAACGCATAGACAACGTGATATCCCGACTCGATACTAGATGGCGTTAGTGGGCCTGTATTCTCGCGTGTTCGGGAACACGCGGTATCTTTCCAGAATCGTCTAGTACTCGCGACGGCACGTATAAATAGTCGCGGGGAGCGCCGCGAGTTCAGTTCAGTTCGAGCTACTTTCGAGGCGACTTCGAAGTGAAAACTAGTGATACCGGAGTGAAACAAGTGAAACCTACGACTTGGCTTACGACCTAGGACATCGTTAGTGCTTTGTGTTTGGACCTAGTGCATTGTGTTGGACCTAGTGTTTAGTGTTTGACCTAGTGCTTTGTGTTAGTGCTAGTGAATAAAGTCTTCATTGAGTCAGCAGGTCTTTCTCTCCAAATCCTTCGAACCCTAACACGTAACAATATAAATAAATGGTCAATAAAGAATTATTAAAATAATTAATTTGTTTTATTTATATTATGTACTATGCTAATAAAAATAAAATCAAAAATATACTCATTTATTTCCTGCGCGGAACAAAGTTCGCGGGGTTAGCTAGTATGTAAATAAAAATGAATGTTGGCAAGAAAATAACCCAAGAATGGCTGGACAAATTCGGGTAGTTTATTTTTTTGTATGTACCTTGAGATGCACGGAAGATAAAAAAAAATGCGTGGACAGTAGTAAAAATATTTTTTTCTTTTTACCATAGGTATAAATTAGGTGTCAAACAGTTGACGTATACTTATTATCAACGTCAGTATAAAAATGCAAAAAGAAAGCGACATAGGCTATATAATATTACTAGGTAAACGAAACTATTATTATCTCTAATTCCACTGCGAAGCTGCGGGCGTTCACTAGTAAATAATAATTTTATGTTGTTTTAATATAATAAAGATCACAAACATGTAGGTAAGTGTACAATTTTTATTGTAAGTATTTTTAAGTAAAAAAACCATTATCTACAGTTTCATAATGAGCAGTAGAACGAAGGAATACTGTAGCAAGTAGAATGAGGACTGGCAATACACGAGGATCCTTATCTGTACGAGAATGTTAAGTACAAGCCGTCCTGTTTGTCATTGAAATGGCCAGGAACGCACTGTTCTGTTTGTTTGTTGTTTGTTTAAGTAATTGATGTTTCTGTAGTACTGTGCATTCGTATCTGAAATGTGATTTGATGAGTAGATAATTTGCTAGCAGGCCACTCGTAAGCAGTTTAGTCGTCTCAACTGTCAACATTCGTAAGCACATTACTTTAATGTAAGTACATATTATTATATATCACAAACAAACAACCTTTATGTCATAATATTATTTAATTATCATAACATAGTTTAAAATAACAAAATATATCATTGGCAAATTGTGTCTACATACCTAGTTATTTTATTTACATACCTATTGCAGAAGTTTAAAATTTTTATTAAGAATACCTATTTGAAATACGTAGGTATATTAAAAATATGGATGTTTTCCTGTAGGTACTTGAAATTAAGTTATTGATAGCTTCACGTTATCAATAATAATAAGTTTTAGAAAATTATGAGGTCCAGAGGTATACTCACGTTGCTCCAATGCGAATTAATTGGTTTATGCACAGAGGTAATATTTTGAAGTCAGGCCGACTTTCATGTTGATATGAAATATAACATAACAACACAACAAATACAACAACAACACAACATATAACATACCTTACTTATCAGGCTGTACTGAAAATCAGTGTTGCGGTGTTATGTCGCAACTGGGCTGAGTGCAGACCCATTTGCTATAATTTTTGTATATTTTAGCAAATAAAATTCTTCTATTCTATTCTATTCTATATACTTAATATAGTAGAGAAACACTTATAATTTTAAAGGTTTCTAATGTGATCTCGTAAATAAACACATTTTTTTGCACTAAAACCATAAATATAATATTTATAAAGTCAAACGAAGGCGGGAGGGGGGAAGATATTGTAGGTATACGAATACCTCATTGATCCGGAATGTTCGGATACGTATCAACATACCTTAAAAATGCAGTCCAAAACGGCACTGCGGTACAGAGTGAACAGCCGAGGGAAGCGACCCGTAGCCATTCTTTTCAAGGGCACTCTCGTTAACTGCAATCCAGATAAATCAATTGGAAAGTGGCTTTTGATTTATCGATAGATAAGTACCTACTTCGATTAGAAAGGCTTGGATTAAAAAACAAAGGTATGTAGGTAGGTATGTACTGTCTAGCTGTCACGTTTTTGCACTCATTTTAAAAGCTTCTATTTAACTTCACTCGTATGTTATATATATATTATATATATATATATATTAATTTATGTAAGTATGTCCTGGAATCTTGCAATCAACATTTCACCCACTTCCACTGAAGTATCGAGCTGAAATTTGGCACACTTATTTGGCTCCGATGACAATGCATGAAAATAAAAAAAAAATTTAAAAAGCCCTTTTTAAAAAAAATATTTTTTAAAGGTAAGTATAATTTGTTATTTGTTTGTTTCATTTAATAATAAATATGTTTTAGATGGGTATCGGCGCGGTGGAGGTGCCGAAGTTAAAACTCAACGATGGTCGACAAATACCTGCGATAGCGTTGGGTACATATTTGGGATTAGATCAGGTAAGTAAATAATTTGCACACAAAAAACCATAGATTCAGATTCATATTCATTTATTTTTCATTATATGGTATTTTGTATACGTTTAATGAACGTCATAAAATTTTTTATCTACCGCCGGTTCACAAAGTTGATGCTACCGAGAAGAACTAGGCAAGCTTAAACTCGATAGTTACTCTTTTCAAAATTTACAATTTTTATAATAATGATCACATTACATTAAGTATTATTGAACAAGTGGAGCTGGAGATACATCGCACCAAGCATTTCTATCGTTCAAGTAGTCATTAATTTTATAGAAAGCTTTAATAAGGAGGTTTTGTTTAATTTACAATTTAAATTTATTATCTGAAAGACAAGTAATTATTCCGGGTATTTTATTGTAAAAGCGAACACAGTTCGCCATAAAAGATTTTGATACTTTACTTAGTCTAGAGCTAGGTACAATCAATTTATCCTTATTTCTTGTACTAAAGTTATGTACACTGCTTTTTTTGTCAAAGAAATTAACATTTTTCGTACATACATAATATTTTCATAAATATATTGGCATGGGACAGTTAAAATATTTATAGACTTAAACAGTTCTCGCAGGGATTCACGCTTTTGTAGGCCGTAGATACTCCTTATGGCTCGTTTTTGTAAAATAAAGATGGTATCAATGTCGGCAGTCAATCGATCAGTCCATTGTAAAAAATTAATTGTCTTGATTATAATCACAGTTTTCCAATTTAGATATTCAACACCGGCCAATCTGAGAACACGATGGTTCGCGACTTCATTGCCACCGCCATAGAGCAAGGTCACCGCCACTTCGACACTGCCGCCATTTATGAGACGGAGGCGGGAATCGCGAGAGCTGTGCGAGACAAAATTGCAGATGGCGCTGTTCGTAGGGAAGACATCTTCATTACCACTAAGGTAAGTTAACAATATTGTCTTAGATTGTCTTGTATAGGTGGTAGTCTTTAAAGTACAAAAAGGTGTACATCCATCCATCAGTTTTTCAAAGTCCACTGCTGGACATAGGCCTCCTGCAATCGATGCCCCTCCTCCCGATCCTGTGTCCTCTAAATCCAGCGGTTTCCCGCTGTCTTCTTGAGGTCGTCAGTCTACTTTGTCGATCAACACTCCGTTTTCCGAGTCGTGTTCTCCACTCTAGGATTTTCCATACCCATCGGTTATCAATCCGTCGAGCGACGTGGCCTACTCATTGCCACCTCAGTGCCTAACTACCCGTGAGGATTAACATGGTCACCAATATAGAAGTGTACCCGGAAACCACATCATTCCAAACGAAATACTGCAGAAAATGTATTAGAAAGAAAGAAAATTATTTTATTTTCATCATTAAGGAAAACTTAAATTAAAATTAAACAAATTAGGTAGACTAAAATACATAGATACAATTAGTAGATAAAAGGATGAAAATTTGGACGCCCTCAGCAAATGGCCGTGGCAAACCAACAACCGCTGATTTTCAGGGCGACCTGCTTGCAATGGGTACTTCGGGCAAGTTGACGTACAAGAGAACTTGCTAACCCAATGAATCTTCGCTTCCAGTTGTGGAACACCCGCCACCAGAGGGAGCAGGTGACGGTGGCGATACGAGAGGCGTTGACCAAGATGGCGCTGGAGTACGTCGACTTGTATCTCATGCACTGGCCCATGGGGTTGAATGTGAGTATCTATATATATATAAAAGGAGAAGCTGACTGACTGACTGACTGACTGACTGACTGACATATCAACGCAGGGCCTAAATATACAAGACTATAGGGGGGTAAAACGGGGGTGCAAAGTTAATATGAAACTTTGCCGTTTTTGAAGTTAGTGAATGTCTAATTCCACGCGAGCGAAGCTGCGGGCGTCCACTAGTCATTGATAAAAATCATTGGTAATTAACTCAGTCTGACGATTCTTTGTAATGTAGCGTCCATAGCCCAATGGCTCGCGTCGATTCAATGTGATCGAAAGAGTTAAGCAAGCGAGCGCGGTCGGTTTGTGGATGGATGACACTGGGTTGGCCACTAACCCCACAACCAACCCGCATTGGAGCAGCGTGGTGTAGTATGCTCTAGACCTCCAGAAGCACCGGGCGCGGTCAGTTTGTATAGTATATAAAGTAACCGCTAGTGGAAACATTTCATGTACGCTACCGTGCTTCGGATCAAGTTAAGCCGTCGGTCCCGGTGAGTAACTCCACAACCAATCCGCATTGGAGCAGCGTGGAGTATGCTCTAGACCTCCCGCAGCTATGTATGTGGAAGGTCTAGAGCACGGTAGCGCCAAGCAGTGGGACGTCTAAGACCACATGTTGTTTCCAACAAAAGTGATTCCAATTTTCTTAACCTATCGTGATCAGGATGACCAGAGCTACTCAGACGTGGATTACGTGGAGACGTGGCGCGGGCTGGAGGACGTGCAGCGCCTGGGGTTGGCCAGGTCCATCGGCGTGTCGAACTTCAACGAGGCCCAGCTCCGGAGGCTCATCGGAGAGTGCAGTATCAAGCCTGCTGTACTGCAGATTGAGGTGAGGAATAAGTCGCTGCGACCCATAGACGAACCAATGTCTGACACGGGTCTCCGTCACAGACACTGCTGGGCTGACCACTAACCCCTCCACCAATCCGCATTGGAGCAGCGTGGTGGTTATGCTCTAGACCTCTAGCAGCAGAGGAATAAGTAAAAGGAGAAAAACAGCTTCGATAGCTTCAGTGGAAGTGAGTGAAATATTGATTGCAAGATCCAGGACGTACATACATACGAGTGAAGTTAAATAAAAGCTTTTAATTTAATAAATAGGTTATGGTTAGGTTTAAAAACTGAAATAAACTTTAAACACCATAAATCATGGGGGATGTAAAAATCAGTGGACGCGGCCCGCCTCGTCGAATGGAGAGACACTCTGGGGTGTCCGCCCGGAGGTCTACCACTCAGAAATACAGAAACACATTTGTATCACACGTTACTTTGCGGAAATCCACTGAAAGTATACCTACATCGTCACGCCTTAATCGCGGGTTGTTTCAAAGTAAATTAATCCTATCTGTAAAGAAACACACTTGCTGTAAATATAGCGCCACTTAATGCTGGAATAATATTCCTCCACCTTTTGGTTAACCACATTATCCACACACATACACACACGCACACATACACGCACACACATTTATATTTGACTAGTGGACGCCCGCAGCTTCGCTCGCGTGGAATTAGACATAACAATAGTTTCGTTTACGCCTAGTAATATTATATAGCCTATATCACTCAGAGAAGATGCAGCTTTCTAATGTTGAAAGAATTTTTCGAATCGGTCCAGTAGTTTTGGCAGCGCACGCCAAAATAGCTCGCAGATGGTAGATTTTTTCCTACTTACTTGACACTTATCGTCATATTTTGGACAATTCAAACAATATCTTTATAAATTGTAGCTTAAGTGTTATTCTAATGTATAAGCTATGTTATTGTAAAGTTTCATTATAATCCACTCAGTACTTTTTACGTGAAAGAGTAACACACATCCATCCATCCATACATACTTACAAACTTTCCCCTTTATAATATTAGTAGGATTTGTTTTACATGTGTAGATGACGAAATAAAGTTATGTCTATGTCTATGTCTGTTCCAGGTCCACCCTCAAAATATCCAGACAGAGCTGGTGACGTACGCCCAAGGCGAGGGCCTGGTGGTGATGGGCTACAGCCCCTTCGGGTCGCTGGTGGCGCGCCACGGCATGTGGTACCCGGGGCCGAAGCTGGACGACCCTGTGTTGACGGCCATCGCCCGGAAACACGGGAAGACTGTGCCACAAGTCGTGCTGCGATGGCTGGTAAGCTGCAGTGGTAATTGTCTTGCTTGCTGCGACCCATAGACGTCCCACTGCTGGGCACGGGTCTCCCCCACAGACACTTCTGCGGGAGGCCTAGAGCATACTCCACCACGCTGCTCCAATGCGGATTGGTGGAGGGGTTAGTGGCCAACCCAGTGTCGAATGTTCTCAAGCCACCCGAAGGTCTTCGACAAGGCTTAACGACTGTTTCCAGCATTGAAAACAACCGGGGCCGACGGCTTTACGTGCCCTCCGAAGCACGGTAGCGTCCATGAAATTTTGCCACTAGCGGTCACCCATCCACAAACCGACCGCGCCCGTCGTTGCTTAACACTTTCGATCACATTGAATCGAAGCGAGCCATTGGGCTATGGACGCTACATTGTCTTGACTTAAATTGTCTTGACTGATATGTAAATGGGATGGTGTGTTTGTTGGCTTGTCCTTCTCCTCCTCAGCGGAACGATGGATCGATGTGATGTAGTATACGGAGAGTGACATAGGCTACATTTTATCCCGGAGAATTGCATGGTTCAACGTTTCACGTGAAATGGAGAAAACACTGAAATACACGTTTGATTTTTAATCGATAATTCCTACTACTACCATCACAACCCTTTCTCTGTCCCACTGTTGGGCATGGGTCTCCTATCAGAATGGGGTTAGGCCTTGATCCGCCACCCTGGCCGAGTGCGGATTGGCAGACTTCACATGTCTCGGAGAACATTATGAAGAGCTCTCAAGCATCCTAACGATCTTTCCTTCACCTTTACAGCAGGTGACATGTATTCAAAATAGGAACCTCCGCAAATAAAATCTTCTGCACAGATAAATTCAATTATGTTTAGTTTATTTAAAGTATATGTAGTAGAAAGATATTATTTATTTACTTATTATTTATTATATTATGATTATATGTATATAGTATTATTTTGTTTTTAGTAATGATATGTATTGTTCATTTATATCAGACTAGTGGACGCCCGCAGCTTCGCTCGCGTGGAATTAGACATTCACTAAGTACAAAAACGGCAAAGTTTCATACTAACTTTGCACCCCCATTTTACCCCCTTAGGGGGTGAATTTTCAAAAATCCTTTCTTAGTGCTCCCCTACGTTATAAAAGGAACCCCTGTGCAAAATTTCAAGTTTCTAGCCCTTATAGTTTAGGCCCTGCGTTGATATGTCAGTCAGTCAGTCAGTCAGTCAGTCACCTTCTCCTTTTATATATATAGATTATTATATTATAGATTTTTATTATCCTTAATATTACTTTTTTTGGTGCACGCTCATTTCATTCAAATTCAAATTCAAATAATTTATTTCGCTATGAGGTGATTACACACGCTTAACGAAAGTCTAGGTAACTACAAACTACATAAAGAGAAGAGATATAATGCTATTCTAAACTGATTAATTTAAGGCAAAGGATGAGCTGTCGATCCTTGAATGAATAGCTAATCCTACACAGGTGCCCAACCTGCCTTATGGCTAATTTACAATAATTACCTACCACTAAGCTAAGCTCTAGGTCACGATAGACTATCTATCTGGTCATCGGCTTTAGGAAGAATTTACAATATTCTTATCCTATGCCCTAGTGTAGGCCGAGAGAGAAAAAAGCCGGAGGAGGAGGAGGAGGAGGAGAGTACCGAGAGTTTTTTACTCTCGGTACTCTTTTAAAATTCAAATTAATTTGTACATTCTCAATCAATGCTCCATTCCCAGGCCTGCTGGAAGAGATTTCTTTTTGGAATAAGCAGGACCTATGTAATAAATTACTGTTAATTCTGGTATTTTAGTTGTTTTTCGGGTACATGAATATACAAATAAATAAATAAAATTAAAATAAAACAAACTTAATTCCATTACAGATCGACAGGAACATAGTGCCGGTAGCGAAAACGGTGAAGGTGAAGCGGCTGAGGGAGAACATCGATGTTTTCGACTTCAGATTGGACCAGCAGGATCATGAGCTGATAAACAAGTTCGACACCCACACCCGGTACACCCTGCCGTCCTTCTGGCAAACTCACCCCTATTACCCGTTCGAGAGAGTTGATAATGCTATGCCGGACCCTTGGCACAACCATAAAAGCAATCGCTGCGACCCATAGACGTCCCACTGCTGGGCACGGGTCTGGGACAGCTGCGGGAGGTCTAGAGCATACTCCACCACGCTGCTCCTTTCCACCATTGAAAACAACGACCGACGGCTTTACGTGCCTTCCGAAGCACGGTAGCGTTTATGAAATTTAGCCACTAGTGGTCACCCAAACAGACCGCGCCCGTCGTTGCTTAACTCTTTCGATCACATTGAATCGACGCGAGCCATTGGGCTATGGACGCTACTGGACTTAAAGCAATAATTAAGCAGAAACAATTCGGTATTAAAGCGTCTGTCACCCAGTGGCTCGCGTCGATTCAGTTTGATGGACAGAGTAAAGAGTTAAGCAACGACGGGCGCGGTCGGTTTGTGGATGGGTTATCGCTAGTGGCTTAATTTCATGGACGCTACCGTGCTTCGGAGGGCACGTTAAGCAGTACCCCGTTGTTTTCAATGGTGGAAACAGTCGTTAAGCCTTGTCGAAGACCTTCGGGTGGCTTAAGAACATTCGACATGGGTTCGCCACTAACCCCTCCACCAATCCGCATTGGAGCAGCGTGGTGGAGTATGCTCTAGCTAGACCACCAGATCGTCAGTCTGCGGGGGAGACCAGTGCCCGCAGTGGAAAGTCGTTGCAGCTGAAGTCGGTATTGATGTTGATGTAAACGATAATCGTTTAAGCTTTCATAAGCGAGAAAAACTGTACTTAGATCTCATAGTTTGTTTGGCTAGATGTTTTATTTTAAGACTGCAGATTTATAAGGGTCGATTCACACTGGCGCAGAGTCGAAGCGACGCGACACGTCATGTTTTTCCGCCTACAGCATATTCAGCTCTAATGCGCTATTATTAATAGTAGGGGAGCCCAAGAGGGGATTTTGCGGGATACTCAAGCGCGTAAGTTTAATATACAGTGGGATACCTTGTACCCGGTTAAGTACCTCCACCAAATATGAGCCCCATATATAAATGGGGCCGTCAAGGATAAAGGATCAGATTAGTAAAAAAAAAAAATTTGTCATCAGAAATTCTTGAGCGCGTTAGATTAAGGTAGGGTGAGTTAATTACATGCTAAAAAGTGTATATTCCACTAATCTTACAATTTGAGAGTAACGTAAAGAAAGGGGAGGGCTACAACTTTGTAGCCCATATTCCACTAATCTTACAATTTGAGAGTAACTTTGTAGCCCTCCCCTTTCTTTACGTTACTCTCAAATTGTAAGATTAGTGGAATATACACTTTTTAGCATGTAATTAACTCACCCTACCTTAATCTAACGCGCTCAAGAATTTCTGATGACAAATTTTTTTTTTTTACTAATCTGATCCTTTATCCTTGACGGCCCCATTTATATATGGGGCTCATATTTGGTGGAGGTACTTAACCGGGTACAAGGTATCCCACTGTATATTAAACTTACGCGCTTGAGTATCCCGCAAAATCCCCTCTTGGGCTCCCCTACTATAAAGCACAGCCCGACTCCAGCTCGCTCGACACGAGCCGCGCGTCGACGCGCACCACCATATTTACATAGCACAAATTTGTACTTAAATAATAGAGCAATAGAGCTGAATATGCTGTAGGCGGAAAAACATGACGCGTCGCGTCGCTTCGACTCTGCGCCAGTGTGAGTCGACCCTAAAGGTGTCATTGCTCTAAGGACTGCAGAATAGTAATGAACTAGTAGACC
The DNA here is from genome assembly GCA_944567765.1 of Carterocephalus palaemon. Lineage (NCBI taxonomy): Eukaryota > Metazoa > Arthropoda > Insecta > Lepidoptera > Hesperiidae > Carterocephalus > Carterocephalus palaemon. The sequence continues at coordinate 604,785 of OX155666.1, forward strand.
CGCAGCTTTGCTCACGTGGAATTAAACATAATAGTTTCGTTTACACCTAATATTATTATATAGCCAGTGAAGATGCAGCTTTCTAATGGTGAAAGATTTTTTGAAATTGGTCCAGTAGTTTTGTGTGAAAACATTACAAACAAATGTTTCCTCTTTATAATATAAGTACAGATAGTATAGAAGTATAGACTAGCGTTTTGAGCAATTTCAAAAGAATACTGTTACTGTGTTTGTGATACAATTATTTACATGTCTCTAACCTAGGTTGTCCGGATAATTATCAAGTCAAGGAGGTAATTATCGTTGTATTTTATAATTTAGTCACTTAGTTAACGAGTAAGTTATTTCTTTTAAATAAACATACATGCCGTATGGCATTATGTAAGCCATTTGTATACTTTAAGGTATTACATAAACTTTAATAAATAAGTACCTAAATAAAATACATAAACCTATTATATGCTTCGTTTTACTTCTCCACCCAAATACGTAGAGTTAAGTGTTGAGTGAGTTGCCGTATGGCATTATGTAAGCCATTTGTATACTTTAAGGTATTACATAAACTTAAATAAATAAGTAAATAAAATACATAAACCTATTATATGCTTCGTTTTACTTCTCCACCCAAATACGTAGAGTTAAGTGTTGAGTGAGTATAGTGGACTTTGCTATCTTTTTAATTTTACAGAATAACAATCCATGAACCTTAAATGGTCGATTATAGGTAGGGTTATTGTCCAATCCAAAACTAAATGGCTCGACGAAAACAACGACGGGCGCGGTTTTTGACCGCTAGTGGCAAAAATTCATGGGCTACAACAGTGCTTCCGTGGCGCTACGGCTAGTTAGGGTCGACTCACATTGGCGCAGAGTCGAAGCGACGCGACGCGTCATGTTTTTCCGCCTACAGCATATTCAGCTCTATTGCTCTATTATTTAAGTACAAATTTCTGCTATGTAAATATGGTGGCGCGCGTCGACGCGCGGCTGGTGTCGAGCGGGCTGGAGTCGAGCTGTGCTTTAATAATAGAACAATAGAGCTGAATATGCTGTAGGCGGAAAAACATGACGAGTCGCGTCGCTTCCACTCTGCGCCAGTGTGAGTCGACCCTTATGCAATCGTTCCCGGTTGTTTTCAATGGTAAAAACAATCGTTAAGTCTTGTCGAAGTCCTCCAGATGGCTTCAGAACTGTCTGTGGAGGAGACCCGTGCCCAACAGTGGAATGTCTATGGCGTATACGTGGGTTGTAACAATGGACCACTGAGTTAAATATACTCACAATATACTAGAGAAGCAAACCTCATCAGAATGCCCAGTGTTGCCAGTGGCAGATAGTCAAATGTAACATGAGACAGCTCAAAAAGTAACATTTTCACGAGAAAAGTAACATTTCCTTATTTTATGAGGAAAACGACACTATGCTATATTAAGACACTTTATTACACAAAAATTAAAAAAGTTTTCTATCCCATTAGACGTATCTTTATGCAATTTTAGGGCGGGAACAGACACATCGTAGGTACCAACGTTTTAAAAAATTAAATTGTGTGGTTTTATGAAACCACGGTAAAAGTGGAACTATTTTTCACATTATAGACATTTAACTAAAATTTTTTGAAATTATCATCAATTGTAAATTTCCAAATCTATACTTCGAACGGAAAAAACCGTTTAAATTCAATATCATAAGCTCTAATTTGTTACAGGTTTAAGCATAACCTTTTTTCGTGAAAATACTTAAGTAAAATTAAATAAAAGCAGCATGTACTCTACATGGCACAAAACTGAGGGTTCATGGTATAAAATTGCAACCAACTGTCTGAACGTTTTAAATTAATTTGTCAAAATAGGTGGTATTTATGTAAGTTTCACTTACATTTTGCAACTAGCGTAATCACCAGCTATCTATCTTAACATGAATATTAAAATTACTGCAAAAGTGGGTACATAATAATTATGGTCATGCACTTAAGTTATTTTCTTTTTGCACTAAAATTCAATTCAATATTTCGAATAAGATAAATCAATTTTAAAAGTATTTGCAGTTTCATTAATATTTTAATAGTTTAATAGACGGGTTCGGTGATGAAAGTCTATTAACACAAACTTCTTACAACAAAACGTTTATTAAAGACAAACAAACTTTTCACAAACAAAACTGATACATAAAAGAGAAATTGTGAAGGGGCGAGAGGTACTTTACATGCGCACGCTATTCGGGCAGCGACTCGTTCCGACTGTTTCAGAGCGGCGGTTTTGCGAACCGCCGCGGGCCGCGCTTTATTTCTACGCATGCGCCGACGGACGAAAACGGCGGCGCGCGCAGCGCTGGGGCCGAGACGGGTTGCGGTTGCGCTGACGCGTTTAATAAATCCCCATTCCCCGCGTTACAGCCTCCCCCTCTAACCTGAGAGCACCGCCCTCGGCGTCAGGTTAGCCTTCTTATGTCTACCTCTCCTACGCTTCTCCTGCACGGGAGATCGGACATGGCCAACGAACGGAGTTAACGCGGTCGAGTGATATTTCCCTAATACGACCCTATCGCTAATCCTCTCTAGACTGTATATCGTTGGGCTTAAAATAGCTTGCACGCGATAAGGACCGTCGCGGCGCGGTATAAATTTTGGCGTTTGCCCCTTACCAGTATCATTCGCACCCTGTGTCTTTAACAGCCCTGAAGGTTTCCGTGTGTCCACCTTGTATCGCTGGCACTCCACACAGCTCTTAATATACTGCGCGGCATAAGTCCGCATTCCAGGCCAGTAGTACTTACCTGCGATGCGCTGCAGTGTACGTTCGACCCCAAAATGGCCGGCAGTCGGAGCGTCGTGGTACTCGGCTAGTACATTCGCACGTTCCTGTTCAGGCACCACCAGAAACGCACCGTCATCATCTTCATTTTCAGGACCGTAGCGATACAATACGCTATTAGCAAGCATATATCCCTTATCGGCCCAAACTCTCCCCCTAGAGGGATCGTCGGATTCCAGCGCTTCGACGATCTTACGTACCTCAGGATCCTGGAGTTGACCCTCACGAACTTCACGAGGGCTACGCTGGGGCATGTCGACTACGGTAAGGCATAGGTCACAATCCCTGTCGTCCTCCCCCTGAAGGAGAGCCGCCCCGAGGGCGTAGCTGCTACTGTCCTTCTTTTCCACGAGGACAACACTGGTACCTTCGTCATCACGCAGAGAGACGTCGTCAACCTCGGCATGCATCAGTCCAGAATTATTTAAAATATACGAATGTACAAAAGAATACTTAACCGACGGACAGTCAGAAAAATACCACGATTCCTGAGCTACATCCAAAACGATTCCCGATTTTAAAATAAACTCCCGACCTAACAATGTTTTTGTATTGTCCCCGGGGAACACTAACATTTCTGTATGTATCTCCCTACCGGAAAGAATTATCGGTACCGTCGCGGCCATAACGGTCTTGACCGGTTGCGATCCATCCGCCAGATGCATACTACGCTGTGCTTCACTAAACTTTATTCCCGCACGTACTAAAATATTATATAGCATCGTACTAGCAACACTATGCGTAGCCCCGGTATCGACGACCGCGACGCCTTCCTTTCCCAAAATATTTATATCTAACATCGGCAATGTAGCCGATATCGTATCGTTCAACGACACGATATTGAATTCCGACGGTTTTGCCGGGGCTCGCTTCGCAGAACACGTATCACATTTCGATCTTACGACCCCGGGTTGACCACAACCATAACAGCGTATACTATTGATTCTCGAATTAGACTCGATCCCGATTCTAGTTCGAGATCCGCGACAAATGGTAGCGCTCCGCTCGGTCCCCGCGACTCGCTCGCTATGCCTACTGTCGGTCGGCGCACGACTCGCGGTCGAAATCGAGTTCGAACTCGTATCGACAGGATTCGACGCTTTGCTACCTATCGCGACATTATTATTTTTTGAATTACTTACGGGTTTCCGTACCTCCGCGATCGCATCCTCGGTATCTCTCGCCCGTTCCAGTAACATATCGATTGACACTATGCTATCCCGTGATAGCCTTTTACGGATCCGTCGATGCAGCAAACCATACGCGATATCTACTTCCATCGCGCTAGGTACATCATACGGTAACCTAGATAACGACGCCCGCACTTTGGCTATGAAAACCTCCGCCCTGTCGGTATCGCACATTTCACTAGAGAACACTTCGCGTAACACTTTATATGCCGGTTGTTGCGCGCCGTACATCGCGCGGAGGCGTGCCACGGCGTCTGCCCAGGTGGCCACGCCGGCACGCGCGCCGCGCCACCACACCGCCGCGTCGCCGCTCAGCAGCATGGGGAGCCCGCGCACGGCGTGCTCGTCGGACACTCCCGCGCACTCCTTAAATACCTGCACCGCGTCGACGAAGGCTTCTAGCACCTCAGGGTCGCGCGACGCACCGTCGAATCTTGCCGTACATCGCGAGAAATTCCCCGCGGGCGCACCGGTCGCGGTTGCGAGGGGCGCGGGCGCGGGGGCGTTCGGCGTCGGCGTGGACGACGAAGGGATTGGTGAACCGTAACTCTGCATGGACCGCAGGGTCTCGATGAGCGTTCGGTTGGCCTCGGCTTGGGTCCTGGCGAACGTCTCCATCATAGCGGTTACTAGCCGCTCGGCGTCGGAACTCGCAGCGGCCGCGGGGCCCGACTGGGGCTCGCCCGCGTGGCCCGCTGCGACGGGGGCGGAGGCGCCGGCGTCGGCGTACCTCTCCGCCGCTGAATCGGAGTCGCTGGCGAACTCGGGATTTCCATTTCCCGTCCGTGCTCGACGTGTTCTCGGCATGTCGGCAACGCTAAAGTCTAATACTCTCACTCACGTTCACAATTATTATTAGTAGCTAGGTACTCACTCGCCGGTTCGCGGGATACGATAGCCCTAAAGTTGGGACGCCACTTTAATAGACGGGTTCGGTGATGAAAGTCTATTAACACAAACTTCTTACAACAAAACGTTTATTAAAGACAAACAAACTTTTCACAAACAAAACTGATACATAAAAGAGAAATTGTGAAGGGGCGAGAGGTACTTTACATGCGCACGCTATTCGGGCAGCGACTCGTTCCGACTGTTTCAGAGCGGCGGTTTTGCGAACCGCCGCGCTTTATTTCTACGCATGCGCCGACGGACGAAAACGGCGGCGCGCGCAGCGCTGGGGCCGAGACGGGTTGCGGTTGCGCTGACGCGTTTAAATCCCCATTCCCCGCGTTACAATAGTTCAGTTGAAAGCCATGCTTTATGAAATTAAGGAATTGCTTTTATAAAATATTGTTACTTACGTTGGTTCCTTGCGGCAACTGTTGAATTTCACTGACTTTATTTTATAACACTGTTAATCAATCACTGTAACTATAACCACTGTAACTATATACTTGTAGTTTCGTGCACTTCTCTGCACAAGTTTATGCTACGGGAAAAAGAACGCCAATCCAATGCCAATGAGTAAAAATGGCGCCTCACCAGTTTTATTAAAGCTCGGACAGCGCCACCTGCAGTTGAGACCACCGGAAACACGTTATTAACAGGAAATGAGTAGTGGAATGACTCAAGTCTACGGGAAACGGATGTGCCTATCTCAACCATAAGCTTCGAATTACGGTCTAGTGCTTTAATATTCCATTAAGGGTATAAAAATCGCTTTATCAATCTTAATTTTATACTTGGAATATTGGAATGATGATGGGAAATAAAATAACAAGCGTCACTATACTATTACCCGTTCGAAATATATTTTCAACAAATTCTGTTAAGGACGTTTGGTCGAATGGTCCAATGTTTGTTAAAAACAATCTTATATGCCGCGAGTCGCGGTTCGATCCCTAGGTCTCAAAAAAATAAAATTTTAGTTTAGATTCAATTTTAATTACCTAATGTAATGCGAAGTGCGTCACGCGACATGCGACAGACAAGCCAAAATTTTCAGAACGATGTAATAAGTTTCACTTTAAAAAGAATTTTGACTACAGAGATATTTGGTTCGCAATAAATGTTTGTAAATGTAATGTTTTTTTTCTTTTTATTCTAGAAGAAATAGACTCACGTCTTGTGTATTTGCCAGTGTCAAGTTTACATTTGTAATGTTGTAGCTTTGTGTAATTTGTTAGCGAGACAGTAAGTACCTACTATCCATCCTACGTCACTAGATAAGTAGGTAGGTAAAAGATAGATTTTTACTAACGCAACCAATTATTTTATCACTTATTCTGCATTCTGTATTCATTCAATATCTATACATATGAATAATTAAATGAAATAAATAAATATCATGGACATTCTCACACACGGCCATCTGACCCCAAATTGCGCGAGCCTGTACTATGGGTTTCAGATATACATACATTATATCTTTCATTAAATACATACATAAATAGATAATATTAACATCCAGACACAGAACAAATACAAGTGTTCGTCACACGAATGTTTGTCCTGAGTGGGATTCGAACCCACGACCCCTGGCGCAACAGGCAAGGTCACTACCGATTGCGCCTACGGTCCCGAAATAGAATATTTTATTTCGGTATATGGTAATTATAGCGCACACACGCTTAACGAATGTCAATGAAAATCTACTTACTGAAGTCTATTTATAAGTAGGTAGTTAAATTATAACATACACTGACGGACTCATAAACTGCATCAAAGGTCAGGATTACTTTCGAATCAATTTTTTTTATAGGTATGCAAACTTTTTAGATTAAACTGAATGAAAATGTTGAGACTGTTCATTAATCATTAAAAAAAACAATTTTTAAAAATAGAACTGCAGTAAAAGATAAAATTATAGCGGGAAAATTTAATTTATGCGTAGTATCAAATTCGTGTGTTATTAGAGTAAAGTTTGAAATTAATTCTTTTTCTTCTTTTTTTTCATTTGCGATTTAAATTATTGTTGCCAATTGTATTGATTATTAGTCTTTTGAACTCAACAAGTGTTTCGTAACCATAAATATGGATACTTCTTCCGAACAAGCCGCTCAAATTGTGGCATTGGTACGGGAAGGCTTGGATCAACGAACGATTGCTAGAAATTTAAATTTAAACCAGTCTACAGTTTCTAGAGTATACCGAAGGTTTGTAGAGACAGGTGCTTTCAAAAGGAGACCCGGTACAGGCAGAACTCGAGCAACCACCCGTCGTGACGACCGATTTATTGTTTCAACTTCCCTACGAAATCGATTCCTCACGTCAGTAAACATCAAAACAGAGCTGAATGAAGTGCGTGGAGTAAACGTGAGTGCACGAACAATAAGAAGGAGGCTTAAGGAAGCGGCAATCACCCCTTTTAGACTAGCTAATGGTCCAAAGCTGTCTGCAGCTCACAGACAAGCTCGTCTAAGATTTGCGCGTGAACATGTTAATTGGACTGAAGAGCAGTGGACGTCCATATTGTTCACCGATGAGTGTAGGACTTGTTTAAATGGTGCAGACGGTCGCAGAAGAGTCTATCGTCGACGTGGGGAGAGATATGTTCAAAGTTGCATTGAGGAGCGTGTGCCTTTTGGAGGCGGTTCGTGTATGGTGTGGGGCGGCATTTCGATGATCGGGCGAACGGAACTTGTGTTCATCGACATGGTTCGTCAAAACGGTAGAAGAGGTGGCTTGACGGCACAACGCTATATAACAGAGGTTTTAGAAGCTCACGTGGTACCTTTTATGGGATTAATAGGCGAAAATTTTTGTTTAATGCAAGATAATGCCCGACCCCACGCCGCTGCACAAGTTAAACAATATTGCGAAGAGGTTGGGATACGTACACTGAATTGGCCGGCTCGCAGCCCGGATCTTAATCCCATTGAGCATGTTTGGGACAGTTTAAAAAAAGCTGTATATGCGAGAAATCCTGTGCCCACAACAGTGGCCGCACTAAGAACAGCTATTTCACAGGAATGGAACAATATTCCGCAAGAACGTTTAATAACTCTAATCAAATCTATGCGGAACCGTTTAGAATCTGTAATAAGTGCACGTGGAGGCAATACACCTTATTAAAAGAAAAAGAAACCTGTGCTTTAACTTTTTTTATTATTGTAAGAACCAATTTTTCAATAAACCACCCATAACCATTTTTTTTTACATTTATCGTTTTTGTTCAAAAAAATTGAATGGTCCTTTCCAGTATACGCACATTTTCACTTAAGGATATGATACTACGCTGTTATGAAGTTAACGAACCAAACTATTGGTTTCAATTTAAATTTGTATTAAAAGTTTGAGTATTTGGTTAAAATGTTTATTTCAAAGGTGTCTTGAACCTTGATGCAGTTTATGAGTCCGTCAGTGTACATATTACAATACACGAACGCACATTTAACGCTCCAACAATAGATGAAGTTGCCATCGTGATTGTTGGTGAAAACATAAAACACGAGATATTGTGCTGACATGTTGCGTACCTACTGGGCAACAAAGAATCATTAAAATAATTGTTTTTTTTTCCTAATATAAATAAAATGAAAAATCTGCTAATTTATTTCCTCTAAGGCGGAACAAAGTTCGCGGGGTCTGCTAGTAGATTGATAAATGTGAAAAATTATTGATGGTAAAAGAAGTAATGCATAAATGCAACTTAATTTAGGTATCATAATTGGATTAATTTTAAAGCGGAAATGGTGTCTAGTGTGATATTTGAACTACCATAATAATGGTAATATGTATGTATACAGTTGGTAAAAAGTTAATTAAAACCTAATTAAATATGAATTATGTGTTAATTTTTGTACTTATTTTAGATTGGTAAAGTAATTATGAGCAAAGATATCACATTTTAGTGTTAAATGTTCGTTATCGTAATAAACGTTAACAACAACAACAACAACAACAACAACGTCTTGTAGGTATGCCAACAAAGTGCAATGCCCTTTACATGACTTTAATATTATTATGATCACATTTATATTTTTAGGCGTGTCGGTTTTTGTTCTATTGTCAGGGTTGTGTGTGTGTGTGTGTGTGTGTCCTCCCTTAATTTTTATGTTCTTGACAGCACAACTGAACAGCTCCATTCCTTAAGTGTAATGGTGGTGACTGTAATGATTGTCAATGTCAGCGTCAAACAATGATATGTCAAAAAGATTCGTTCGAATTTTGAAACCACAGTTCGAAACGCATCAAATTTTATTTCGGAAAGCTATGTTTTTTTTTAATTTTTACGTATCTTGTATAAATAATTTACAGTACAATTAAAGTAGTTATATTTTACACTATGTAGAGTTATATTAAGAATGCGTCGCGACGCATTCAAGTTGTGTTATTGAACAAAATGTCCAATGAATTAAGTTTTCGAACGCACTTCAGGTGCAGCGCAGCGAGAGCTGGCTGTGTGTGTCTGTTCTGTCTATACTTATAAATCTGTGGTGTCTGTGTAGTGCGGTCATTGTGTCGGTCGGCGAAAAATCGCTTTTTATTATTTGCGGACACCCTGCCAGCTGTGTTTACAATTTTAGGACCAGTGGTCAGTGAAATTCAACACTGTGGCTAAGGTGACGCCATTCCCGAGCATGAGTTATTCCGGAAGGAATAAATTCGAGGTGGGTAGGTACATCGATCGACTCGTACTTTGTTTGTGTTTTCGTAGCAGCAGAAACAGCTGACATCTATGTACATGTACTCCTTGCCACTAGTTTCTTTGTTCTGTGAATGCGTTTTCTAACATTCATCCCATACCCCGTGTCTTTATCGAAGTTCTGCGTTTGAATGTAAAGTAAATTGATTGTAAACAAGTACAGATAAGAAACGTTCTATTTATATAGTTTGTTATTTATATTACTCTTGGTAGCATTGGTATGCGACAGAATCCGTGCGTATTCATCTTTTTCGTTTCAAATTGTTTTCGTGTTCGCCGTAAGGCCGTCTGAACATTATAATTGATGTCTTTGTACTAGTGTATTGACCCCAGTAAGTGCAGTTCAATCAACTCTACAATGCTCGTATACCGTTATTTTAATGGCCTTCAATGACCCTGGCTTTTCACACTCACGATACTTCCGGATCTTAGGTCAATTCTAAATTTGAAAAATGCGCGAGGTGTGCAAAAAGGTATGTACGATTTTTTTTTCTTATAACTAAATTCAAATCTATATCATTTTAAATATGGAATTTCAGGTTAATTTAAGGTATTTCAATTTTTAAATTTCAATTTCAATTTTTAATAAAACCGACTTTGTTACTATGAATTTTAATGAAAAGATTAAGTTATCAATACCTACATAATTATTATCAATTTGTTGAAAATAAAAAATTATAAGTAATGCACATTTTATAAATACCTTTTGAGCGTAAATAAGGTTTTCACTTCACTTCACCTATCTGAGTCTTGTTCAAAGTTTGTCACAGTTGTCACTGGCGGTTGCAGAGAGATGGTCACTTCTTACGCATAATATCCATAAAAAATTACTGCAGTCGCAGTGCAGTGCAGTGCAGTGTGCCTCTGATCACAGTTTCTTTTGACTAAAGCAAAAATTAATAAGCCAAACTCAAATAAGGTTCACAATTAGGATTAGGTGATCTGTCAAAAATTAATATGTGAAAACCTCAATCCATTGAAATACTTTCTCTTCAGTTTGTTATAACTATTAATACCGGCCTAAGATCTTAGCTTAGACCTTGGTCTATTATAACTTTAAGTCAGTACATTCCCTCAGTATCCATTCATTGATCTGCCATTTAGAGTTCAATGCTGGACATAGCCTCAATTGAAGCCACTCTCAATAATGAGTCTCAGTACTCTTCTCAGTTACCACCTATAGGCATTCTGCTGTTGGACAAGGAGTGGCACCTTTTGACTACATCAGGCTATAATTGTATGTAAAGTATTTATTTTAATATCAAGTTAACATTAAATTTACAGATCGCTCGGTTTTCGGGCGAAGATGACAATCATATAAACAAGAAACTGCCTAAGGAGCTTCTGTTGCGGATCCTGTCCTATTTGGATGTGGTGTCACTCTGCCGATGTGCGCAGGTAACTTCTTTACTAATTTTTAGAAGGAAGAAAGAAAACACATTAATTTCGTCACTAAATAGTTTTACACAAATATCAAATATACATATGTATTAATTAAAATAAACAAAAAATTGTGAGCCGTCATGGGACGCCTGGCAGATGTGAAACATCGAAATTATTTTGTACAAGTAATATGCACAAAAGTACAGATTATGACAGGAACTAAAACATATGATAAAAAAAATTAAAAAAAAAAACAAAAAAAAAAAAACAAAAAAAAAAAAAAACAAAAAAAAGACAAATTTAATTATTAAATTTTATTAATAAAATAATTTCCGACCGTCATTTGTCGAACTCTACTTTCACTCGAGCGGTCCGGGTACAAATCCAAACACATCAATGACTTTTCTGTTATGTGAGATGTAAGAAATCAAATATTACCTACTATAACGTTGAAGGAAATATTCTGAGGAAACCTGTATGCCTGCGAGTTCTCAATAATGTTCTTGAAGGCATGTGAAGTCTGCCAATCTGCACTTGGCCAGCGTTCTGGACTAAGGCATATTCAAATATTCGTGTGACTAACACTTATATCTGTTCTGTGTCTGGATGTTAATAGTCTATTTAAGTATCTATTTAAAAATATATATGTATGTACATATATCAGACTCTGACACCCATATTACAGGCTCGCGCCAACTTTGGGGTCAGATGGCCGAGTGTGAGAATGTGCAAGATATTTATTATATAGCCTGTGTCACTCAGTGAAGATGCAGCTTTCTAATGGTGAAAGAATTTTTGAAATCAGTCCAGTAGTTTTTGTGTGAAAACATTACAAACAAATGTTTCCTCTTTATAATATTAGTATCGCTGCGACCCATAGACGTCCCACTGCTGGGCACGGGTCTCCCCCACAGACGCATCTGCGGGAGGTCTAGAGAGACCCAGTCTAGAGAGTCTCCACCACGCTGCTCCAATGCGGATTGGTGGAGGGGTTAGTGGCCAATCCAGTGTCGAATGTTCTCAAACCACCCGAAGGTCTTCGACAAGGCTTAACGACTGTTTCCAACATTGAAAACAACCGGGACGGACAGCTTTACGTGCCCTCCGAAGCACGGTAGCGTCCATGAAATTTTTCCACTAGCGGTCACCCATCCACAAACCGACCGCGCCCGTCGTTGCCTAACTCTTTCGATCACATTGAATCGACTCGAGCCATTGGGCTATGGACGCTAATATTAGTATACACCTTAAAAATGAAATAACTTGTCTGTTACAGGTATCAAAACTATGGAACATACTGGCATTAGATGGCTCCAACTGGCAACGGATAGACTTGTTTGATTTCCAACGAGATGTGGAGGTAAGCCTACGATATAATATGCTAAAGCTACAATCCATAGTCCCATTGTTGGGCATGGGATTAGACCACAGCCACATCTAAGAGGTTAGCATGTTACTTTGTTTCAAATAAGGTACATACTAACTTTAGTTATTAAATACTGTTTGTTTGAATAATGTTTGAATATAATACATATATAATTCCAATATTATTAGATAAAAAAATTATTTATACGAAAAATTATTAGTAACTCTCGGTTTTACAGAATTATTTTAGGTAGGTATATTATTGTATGAAACATAAATTTAATTGAGCATTCCAAATTTTTTCGTTATCCTGCAAATAAATAACTTGCTTATAAATACCTACTGGTAGCGTCCATAGCCCAATAGGTAGCGTCGATTCAATGTGATGTGAAGTTAAGCGACGACGGGCGCGGTCGGTTTGTGGATGGGTGACCGCTAGTGGCAAAATTTCATGGACGCTACCGTGCTTCGGAGGGCACGTAAAGTTCCCTCTTTCCACTCTTTCGATCACATTGTATCGATATTGGCTATGGACGCTTATAAATACCTACTGTACCTTATCCTGCAAATAAATAACTTTGACTTTATTGAAGCACTTGTGTCATCAACTATGTGACTAGGATTGCTTGCTCCGCTACCCCCTAGTGAAATCCAGGCGCAATGTTATTCACAATGTCCCGTGTGTTGTGTGTCCAGGGCCCGGTGATAGAGAACATATCGCAGCGGTGCGGCGGCTTCCTGCGCCAGCTGTCGCTGCGCGGCTGCGAGGGCATCGCCGACGGCTCCGTCAAGACCCTGGCGCAGGTAGCCATCCATCCATCCATCCATACATACATAGAAAGAAGAAAAAAAGAAAGAAAGAAAGAAAAACTTTATTCACATATACACAATAGACACAAGCTTTACACCTTGAAAGAAAGAAAATATATTTACATATAACTAGTGGACGCCCATTCGCTCGCGTAGAATTAGACCCATTAACGATGTCTTGCCCACTTGACTTCAAAAACGGCAAAGTTTCATACTAACTTTGCTTAGGGGGTGAATTTTCAAAAATTCTTTCTTAGTGCTCCCCTACGTTATAAAAGCAACCCCTGTGCAAAATTTCAAGTTTCTAACCCTTATAGTTTATGCCCTGCGTTGATATGTCAGTCGGTCAGTCAGTCAGTCAGTCAGTCAGCTTCTCCTTTTATATTGTATATAGATTGTATGTTTTTTTTCTAGTCGTGCCCAAACATCGAAGACTTGAACCTAAATAAATGCAAGAAGATCACAGACCTGACTTGCCAGGCGCTCGGCAGGCGCTGCAGTAAATTGCAACGGTATGTATTTTTTTTAATGGATATAAGGTAGGAAACGACTTAATCACTCAAAAAAAAATTCTCAATCTGGCATCACTGAAAATCAGCGTTGCGACTTCATCGTCGCAGCATATATGCTGAGTGATGACCTTTTTAGAACAGGGATATGCGGCATTTCTTAATTATTATTATTATTTTCGTTTATATTATGTTTTTTGTAAGTTTTGATTGCTGTATATTTACTGTTTTAAATAAAATTTTCTATTCTATTCTATTCTATTCTAGGGACTGGGATGGTTAGTCCAGTTAGTTGAGAGAGTTAATTATAACATTAGTTGGTCAGTTGGGTATGAGGACTGTTAGTAAGTGTCTTGTTCCAGTCAGTCACAAATGAATGAATAAAAGTTCATACATTATACATTCATACATACATACATTATACATTCATTATACATTCATTATGCATTCATCATTATACATTCATTCATACATATAGCGGTGACAGCCCAGTGGCTATCGAACTTGCCCCTCACTCGAGCGGTCCGGGTTCAAACCCCAGCGGCACGCACCAATGACTTTCTAAGTTATGTGCGATTTAAGAATTTAAATGTCGCTTGCTATAACGGTGAAGGACACATCGTGAGGAAACCTGCAAGCCTGAGAGTACTTCATAATGTTCTCGAAGGCATGTGAAGTCAGCCAATCCGCACTTGGCCAGCGTGATAGACTAAGGCCTAATCCCTCCCATTCTGAGAGGAGACCCGTGCCCAACAGTGGGACGTCTATATTATAACTTTCGTAGTTAAAAGTTATAAATGATATTATGTTTTTTGTTCGCAGAATAAACTTAGACTCGTGCCCCAGCATCACAGACATATCTCTAAAGGCATTATCAGACGGATGTCCGGTAAGTTTTACTCACTTGTATTTACCTCTATCTTGACATTTGTTATTAATTCTTCGCTGCGACCCATAGACGTCCCACTGCTGGGCACGGTTCTCCCCCACAAACGCAGCTGCGGGAGGTCTAGAGCATACTCCACCACGCTGCTCCTAAGCGGATTGGTGGAGGGGTTAGTGGCCAACCCAGTGTCGAATGTTCTCAAGCCACCCGAAGGTGGAAATTGTTATATTAATTATAAATTACCTAATTGTATAAATAATATAGAATGTAAACGCATCTTAATGCTACACCCTTTCAAGGGTATACTTAATAGCTGATTGTGACATATGTAATGTGCGTAATCAGAAAGATATTAACTTTATTTGTATTGTACGACTGCACAATTATAACACAGCTAACTACCCCACACTATAATGATCTAGTGTTATAAGTAACCTTCACCAATCCGCATTGGAGCAGCGTGGTGGAGTGTGCTCTATACGCTCTATATCTAGACTTTTGTTAAACGTGTCTAATCACCTCATAGCGAAATAAGTTATTTGACTTTGATATCTATGCCCAACAGTGGGTTTTAGCTTAGCTTTTATTTTAGAGTAGAATAGGATAAATTTGTTTGGTTCAGGAATTTCAGCAATTTCACTTATAAATATTATTCCGTACCCTTACCTTAAAACTAATTACAATTTTAATTATATTTATCTAATTTTCTGCATAATTATGCTGTCCTCCTTGTCCCAAAAAGGCATTCACTCAGCATTTTGCTGTGGCTGCGCTGATTTTCAGTGGTGCCTATGGGGAGGGTATCCAGACGGTTCGCACACAGCACTTTATTAGTGTCAAGGCAATCTGTTGAGAGTATTTCTGACAGCATTGGCCAAAAGTTAGTTAGTATATAGTATAGTATTATTATAAACAAGAGCAATGTTAGTCGATAATTATATTGCATTGTGTCCTTTGATAATATTGTGTTAATTATAGAAAGCTTGTTAAGGTAGATATGTGAGATATGTATTATATTAGTATGTAGATAGGTTGTACATATTTACATTTCAGGTGGTGGGTATTCAGGTATACAAATTAGTTAAGCTAGTTAAATTAGTTATTTTGTTAATTATATTCAGTCTAAGAATATACTCCTGTCCGAACTGCTCGGAATAAAGGGTCGTACTGAAAACCAGCGGTCGTGGTCCGCCACGGCTAATGCTGAGTACGGCCCCTTTTCGACAATTTCTTACTTTATGTTAAGTAGCTTTTAAGGTCAATGTATTTTTATTTTTGTTGTGTATTGTATGAAATTTGTCGAAATAAACTATTCTTATTCAATACGGTTGGTCCAGCTGCTGACGCACGTGAACGTGTCCTGGTGCCAGGCCGTCACGGAGAACGGCGTGGAGGCGCTCGCGCGGGGCTGCCCCAAGCTGAGGAGCTTCACATGCAAAGGTACCTCTTATTGACGTGATAACGTCTTATAATTCGATGAACGCCAACACATCCAAAAAAGTGTGACGTCATGCGTCGTTACCTCGCTCTGAGGCGTTCCATGTAAGGCTTGAAGTGCAAGCGAGAGCGCGGAACGAGCGACAAAGAAGCACAATCGGGCTTTGCGTTCGGCAGCGTTCGGCATCCGTCTCTCTCCTACGTGGTGTCAATTGTTTATAGCACATCAGTATTTTCTTAAGACGTTGTCACGTTCAACTATCGTCAGTAAACCGACTTTACAGACAACCAATTTTTTTTTTTCGCTGATACCCATAGACGTACCCCCTGCTTTACACGGGTCATCATTGACATTCTCACACGCGGCCATCTGACCCCAAATTAGGCGCGAGCCTGTACTATGGGAGTTGTCAGACCTCGAGGGTCTGATCGGATGATGATCTTTTGTTACTTTTAATCTTCACGAAGCAGTGACAGCCCAGTGGCTATCGAACTCGCCTCTCACTCGAGCGGTCCGGGTTCAAACCCCAGACCGCTCGAGTGAGAGGCGCGCTTAACAAATTAAGCTTACTTCTGTAATAAACCTACATAAGCAAAGTTTAAAAAATTTGATAAAAATTATATGTACAAAAACAGTAAAAAGCCAGTTAACACAATGTCAATTATCACAATGTCAATATTAAAATAAAAATAAAAAAATAAAATTATTATGTAAATTAATATTATTTAAATGTAAAGACAATTACATACAAATATTTACATATTAAATACATATAATTGTATTTTCAGGTTGCAAGAACGTCAACGACAAGGCTGTATCATGTCTCGCGACGCACTGTCCCGACTTGGAGGCACTCAACGTGCAGGGCTGCGACGTGAGTACAAATCAAATGCGGTTTCCTTGCGCGGTGGTGACCCTGGTTGACCGTCGGTGAGGTCCTGGTTCAAATCCCGCACAGCCTGGTAATTATTTCGCTGATAAATTGAACACAGGACGGTTTCGACCCTCGGCTATTGGGTTTTTCTAAAAGACAATGCACTGAGCAAGTAATCACTACGTTTTAAGAGACGGGACTCCGTAGTAAAAAAATAAAACAATATCAATCAACGAAACACATGGACTGGCTCAATGCCAACGTAACAAACCTAACCTAACTAAAACTTCAACAAACCAATGTTGCCAAAGTTATGATCCAAAAAATAGGGATGCTAGTGTTGTCGATAAAATAAGTTCGATAACATTAGTAAATACTTTTAATTTTCTCAAATAAAAAATTAAATTAAAAAATAGTTTTTTATTTATTTTTAATTACAATATAGTACATAACTAAGAAAATTCAGATTCAGTTTTTTTTCTAATTATATGGTATTTTGTATACGCTCAATGAACGTCATAACATTTTTTATCTACCGCCGGTTCACAAAGTTGATGCTACCGAGAAGAACACGGCAAGAAACTCGGTAGTTACTCTTTTCTAAATTTACAATTTTATAATTTGATCACATTACATTATTATTGAACAAGTGGAGCTGGAGATACATCGCACCAAGCATTTCTATCGTTCAAGTAGTCATTAATTTTATAGAAAGCTTTATTTTTTTGGTTTTGTATAATGTGAGATTTAAATTTATTCTCTGAGAGACAAGTAATATTTCCGGGTATTATTGTAGAAGCGAACACAGTTCCCCATACAATATTTTGATACTTTACTTAGTCTAGAGCTAGGTACAATCAATTTATCCTTATTTCTTGTGCTATAGTTATGTACACTGCTTTTTTTTGTCAAAAAAATTAACATTTTTTCGTACATACATAATATTTTTATAAAAACATTGGCATGGGACAATTAAAATATTCATAGACATAAACAGTTCTCGCAGAGATTCACGCTTTTGAAGGCCGTAGATACTCCTAATGGCTCGTTTTTGTAAAATAAAGATGGTATCAATGTCGGCAGCACTACCACACCGTAAGATTCCATAAGACATGATGCTGTGAAATTAGCTAAAATAAACGAGCCGAGCCGTTGTTATATCAGCGATCTGTCTGATCTTTTTAACAGCGTAAGCAGCAGAACTTAATTTGCTGGACAATGTATTTATGTGGGCGCCCCACTGGAGCTTAGAGTCAACGGTTATCTCTAAGAAAACCGTTTGGTCCACAAACTGTAGATTTTCATTATTTAGGGTGACAACCATCTCCGGAATTTTCACATTAGGCAAAACAAATCTAATACATTTAGTTTTTTTAGGATTGAGTACAAGATTGTTGGCATCAAACCAGTCATTTATCAAATTTAGTGTTTTAATTAGATTTTCATTGGTTCCTGAATTGCGTTTAACTTTAAATTAATTTAATGCTACTACTGCCGCATTTTCCAGCGCCGCTGAAGTATCTGGACTCCGGGTGTGTTGATTTTGGAGGTTCTGCAACAAATGTGGAATGGGTTGTCTTATTCACTAATATTTTAACGGGTTAAAACACGACATATAAATCAAACATTTTGTAAACTGGCAATATTTGCATGCTACTTTACTAGCTAAATGTGAGGAATCCTTCACCTACATAACAACCAAATTGTACCACATTTAAAGCAAATAAATGAATTATGAATAATAATGAATTTATGAATTACAGCATTTTTAGGTAAATGGAGTGGGAAGTCACTCAATATTTCATCGCTAAGGGGCTCGGCCGTAATCCCGATACATGGAACAGCATTTCTTTTAAGTTGTGTCTTTTTCTTTTTAAAATCCTTAGGTTGAAAATGTTTTCCACAAATATGTTTCAATTGGTGCAATTTTTCTATAGGCACATAGGCCAAGTCCTCTTTACCTGTTATTTTTACCCATTGTTTGCATCTACAATGTAAAATGATTAAGGCTCATCAATACCATTAATGCAAAAACTATTTTTTTCCTACTTGTCACAGCTCAGTCGCTGAACTGATTTTAATTAAATTAGATATGGAGGAAGTTTAAAGAGGGAACTTACTTAAAGAGATGGAGGGTAAATAAACTTTTCTTATAAATAGCACTGATACAAAAATGGATTAATCGATAGTCGATAAAAAACTGCCCTGCACTAGTGTTAAGTAAAACATATTCCCACATTTTTATTTAGAAATATTATGTCCTGTAATTCAATATGTTATAAGATACATAAGATTAAATGTGTAAAATATACTAACCGATCTTCATCCAGTGGAAATTGAGCCATAAATGTTCGTTTTTTGTCTTCCACCCCCACCACTTGTCCTTAGTCCACATATCTCGCACTTTACACGTGGCATATTTACAATATTTATCAAATTTATATTACTGCACAGGTATATAGATTATATTACACACGATAACAACGCAAATTACTTTAATTATAATTATAAAACGGAACTCGACAGAACAGTAAACTGACATTGACGGACATCTGTCGCCATTAAAAGATCCATGCGTTCATACTACCTTTTTTTTAAACAAAGTTTCGCCAGACTGAGACAATGCGTGTTTCAAAATTTGAAGGGAGATGTCAATTTGGAACGCAAGATTACTTATAGAACCTAGTTTAAGGACAGCGGTATTTTCTTCTTTTTTCTTATTCAAATGGTTTTTTTTTTTTTTTTCAAATAATATAGACGGAGAAATAGACATACGGGCCACCAGATGGTAAGTGGTCACCGTCGTCTATGGACACGTGCAACACCAGGGGTATCACAGGTGCGTTGCCTGCCTTGAAGGAAACGTTTCACACTCTTTTTGAAGCGCTCCATGTCATATTATTTTTCTATAGTCTGCTTTATATTCTTAAATAATTTATTTGTTTTTAATTCTATTGTTAGTGAGTTCCTTATTGTTACTACTGTTATTGTTAACTGAAAGTTAAGTTAACTTAAGTGTTACTGTGTATTATTTTATACTTGTAGCGTCCATAGCCTAATGGCTCGCTTCGATTCAATGTGATCGAAAGTGTTAAGCAACGACGGGCGCGGTCGGTTTGTGGATGGGTGACCGCTAGTGGCAAAATTTCATGGACCCTACCGTGCTTCGGAGGGCACGTAAAGCCGTCGGTCCCGGTTGTTTTCAATGTTGGAAACAGTCGTTAAGCCTTGTCGAAGACCTTCGGGTGGCTTGAGAACATTCGATACTGGGTTGGCCACTAACCCCTCCACCAATTCGCATTGGAGCAGCGTGGTGGAGTATGCTCTAGACCTCCCGCAGAAGTGTTTGTGGGGGAGACCCGTGCCCAGCAGTGGGACGTCTATGGGTCGCAGCGACGATACTCTATCGTCGTATAGTCAACTCACTCTGAGAAAGCTCCGTTTGTTATTGACAGAGTATATCAGACGAGTCGATATCGAAGCTGGGCGGGGCGATGCGGCGGCTGTGCGTGTCGGGGTGCGCGCGCGTGACGGACGCGGCGCTGTGCGCGCTGGCGGCGCGCTGCCCCGACCTGGCCACGCTGGAGCTGGCGCAGTGCGCGCTGCTCACCGACGCCGGCTTCCAGGCGCTCGCCAGGGTGAGTGAGTCGATATCGAAGCTGGGCGGGGCGATGCGGCGGCTGTGCGTGTCGGGGTGCGCGCGCGTGACGGACGCGGCGCTGTGCGCGCTGGCGGCGCGCTGCCCCGACCTGGCCACGCTGGAGCTGGCGCAGTGCGCGCTGCTCACCGACGCCGGCTTCCAGGCGCTCGCCAGGGTGAGTGAGTCGATATCGAAGCTGGGCGGGGCGATGCGGCGGCTGTGCGTGTCGGGGTGCGCGCGCGTGACGGACGCGGCGCTGTGCGCGCTGGCGGCGCGCTGCCCCGACCTGGCCACGCTGGAGCTGGCGCAGTGCGCGCTGCTCACCGACGCCGGCTTCCAGGCGCTCGCCAGGGTGAGTGAGTCGATATCGAAGCTGGGCGGGGCGATGCGGCGGCTGTGCGTGTCGGGGTGCGCGCGCGTGACGGACGCGGCGCTGTGCGCGCTGGCGGCGCGCTGCCCCGACCTGGCCACGCTGGAGCTGGCGCAGTGCGCGCTGCTCACCGACGCCGGCTTCCAGGCGCTCGCCAGGGTGAGTGAGTCGATATCGAAGCTGGGCGGGGCGATGCGGCGGCTGTGCGTGTCGGGGTGCGCGCGCGTGACGGACGCGGCGCTGTGCGCGCTGGCGGCGCGCTGCCCCGACCTGGCCACGCTGGAGCTGGCGCAGTGCGCGCTGCTCACCGACGCCGGCTTCCAGGCGCTCGCCAGGGTGAGTGAGTCGATATCGAAGCTGGGCGGGGCGATGCGGCGGCTGTGCGTGTCGGGGTGCGCGCGCGTGACGGACGCGGCGCTGTGCGCGCTGGCGGCGCGCTGCCCCGACCTGGCCACGCTGGAGCTGGCGCAGTGCGCGCTGCTCACCGACGCCGGCTTCCAGGCGCTCGCCAGGGTGAGTGAGTCGATATCGAAGCTGGGCGGGGCGATGCGGCGGCTGTGCGTGTCGGGGTGCGCGCGCGTGACGGACGCGGCGCTGTGCGCGCTGGCGGCGCGCTGCCCCGACCTGGCCACGCTGGAGCTGGCGCAGTGCGCGCTGCTCACCGACGCCGGCTTCCAGGCGCTCGCCAGGGTGAGTGAGTCGATATCGAAGCTGGGCGGGGCGATGCGGCGGCTGTGCGTGTCGGGGTGCGCGCGCGTGACGGACGCGGCGCTGTGCGCGCTGGCGGCGCGCTGCCCCGACCTGGCCACGCTGGAGCTGGCGCAGTGCGCGCTGCTCACCGACGCCGGCTTCCAGGCGCTCGCCAGGGTGAGTGAGTCGATATCGAAGCTGGGCGGGGCGATGCGGCGGCTGTGCGTGTCGGGGTGCGCGCGCGTGACGGACGCGGCGCTGTGCGCGCTGGCGGCGCGCTGCCCCGACCTGGCCACGCTGGAGCTGGCGCAGTGCGCGCTGCTCACCGACGCCGGCTTCCAGGCGCTCGCCAGGGTGAGTGAGTCGATATCGAAGCTGGGCGGGGCGATGCGGCGGCTGTGCGTGTCGGGGTGCGCGCGCGTGACGGACGCGGCGCTGTGCGCGCTGGCGGCGCGCTGCCCCGACCTGGCCACGCTGGAGCTGGCGCAGTGCGCGCTGCTCACCGACGCCGGCTTCCAGGCGCTCGCCAGGGTGAGTGAGTCGATATCGAAGCTGGGCGGGGCGATGCGGCGGCTGTGCGTGTCGGGGTGCGCGCGCGTGACGGACGCGGCGCTGTGCGCGCTGGCGGCGCGCTGCCCCGACCTGGCCACGCTGGAGCTGGCGCAGTGCGCGCTGCTCACCGACGCCGGCTTCCAGGCGCTCGCCAGGGTGAGTGAGTCGATATCGAAGCTGGGCGGGGCGATGCGGCGGCTGTGCGTGTCGGGGTGCGCGCGCGTGACGGACGCGGCGCTGTGCGCGCTGGCGGCGCGCTGCCCCGACCTGGCCACGCTGGAGCTGGCGCAGTGCGCGCTGCTCACCGACGCCGGCTTCCAGGCGCTCGCCAGGGTGAGTGAGTCGATATCGAAGCTGGGCGGGGCGATGCGGCGGCTGTGCGTGTCGGGGTGCGCGCGCGTGACGGACGCGGCGCTGTGCGCGCTGGCGGCGCGCTGCCCCGACCTGGCCACGCTGGAGCTGGCGCAGTGCGCGCTGCTCACCGACGCCGGCTTCCAGGCGCTCGCCAGGGTGAGTGAGTCGATATCGAAGCTGGGCGGGGCGATGCGGCGGCTGTGCGTGTCGGGGTGCGCGCGCGTGACGGACGCGGCGCTGTGCGCGCTGGCGGCGCGCTGCCCCGACCTGGCCACGCTGGAGCTGGCGCAGTGCGCGCTGCTCACCGACGCCGGCTTCCAGGCGCTCGCCAGGGTGAGTGAGTCGATATCGAAGCTGGGCGGGGCGATGCGGCGGCTGTGCGTGTCGGGGTGCGCGCGCGTGACGGACGCGGCGCTGTGCGCGCTGGCGGCGCGCTGCCCCGACCTGGCCACGCTGGAGCTGGCGCAGTGCGCGCTGCTCACCGACGCCGGCTTCCAGGCGCTCGCCAGGGTGAGTGAGTCGATATCGAAGCTGGGCGGGGCGATGCGGCGGCTGTGCGTGTCGGGGTGCGCGCGCGTGACGGACGCGGCGCTGTGCGCGCTGGCGGCGCGCTGCCCCGACCTGGCCACGCTGGAGCTGGCGCAGTGCGCGCTGCTCACCGACGCCGGCTTCCAGGCGCTCGCCAGGGTGAGTGAGTCGATATCGAAGCTGGGCGGGGCGATGCGGCGGCTGTGCGTGTCGGGGTGCGCGCGCGTGACGGACGCGGCGCTGTGCGCGCTGGCGGCGCGCTGCCCCGACCTGGCCACGCTGGAGCTGGCGCAGTGCGCGCTGCTCACCGACGCCGGCTTCCAGGCGCTCGCCAGGGTGAGTGAGTCGATATCGAAGCTGGGCGGGGCGATGCGGCGGCTGTGCGTGTCGGGGTGCGCGCGCGTGACGGACGCGGCGCTGTGCGCGCTGGCGGCGCGCTGCCCCGACCTGGCCACGCTGGAGCTGGCGCAGTGCGCGCTGCTCACCGACGCCGGCTTCCAGGCGCTCGCCAGGGTGAGTGAGTCGATATCGAAGCTGGGCGGGGCGATGCGGCGGCTGTGCGTGTCGGGGTGCGCGCGCGTGACGGACGCGGCGCTGTGCGCGCTGGCGGCGCGCTGCCCCGACCTGGCCACGCTGGAGCTGGCGCAGTGCGCGCTGCTCACCGACGCCGGCTTCCAGGCGCTCGCCAGGGTGAGTGAGTCGATATCGAAGCTGGGCGGGGCGATGCGGCGGCTGTGCGTGTCGGGGTGCGCGCGCGTGACGGACGCGGCGCTGTGCGCGCTGGCGGCGCGCTGC
Source organism: Carterocephalus palaemon (assembly GCA_944567765.1). Classification (NCBI taxonomy): domain Eukaryota; kingdom Metazoa; phylum Arthropoda; class Insecta; order Lepidoptera; family Hesperiidae; genus Carterocephalus; species Carterocephalus palaemon. The sequence goes on from OX155666.1 coordinate 628,569, forward strand.
CCCGACCTGGCCACGCTGGAGCTGGCGCAGTGCGCGCTGCTCACCGACGCCGGCTTCCAGGCGCTCGCCAGGGTGAGTGAGTCGATATCGAAGCTGGGCGGGGCGATGCGGCGGCTGTGCGTGTCGGGGTGCGCGCGCGTGACGGACGCGGCGCTGTGCGCGCTGGCGGCGCGCTGCCCCGACCTGGCCACGCTGGAGCTGGCGCAGTGCGCGCTGCTCACCGACGCCGGCTTCCAGGCGCTCGCCAGGGTGAGTGAGTCGATATCGAAGCTGGGCGGGGCGATGCGGCGGCTGTGCGTGTCGGGGTGCGCGCGCGTGACGGACGCGGCGCTGTGCGCGCTGGCGGCGCGCTGCCCCGACCTGGCCACGCTGGAGCTGGCGCAGTGCGCGCTGCTCACCGACGCCGGCTTCCAGGCGCTCGCCAGGGTGAGTGAGTCGATATCGAAGCTGGGCGGGGCGATGCGGCGGCTGTGCGTGTCGGGGTGCGCGCGCGTGACGGACGCGGCGCTGTGCGCGCTGGCGGCGCGCTGCCCCGACCTGGCCACGCTGGAGCTGGCGCAGTGCGCGCTGCTCACCGACGCCGGCTTCCAGGCGCTCGCCAGGGTGAGTGCGTCTAGGGATCCGATCACTGACAAAATGTCAAAAAATTAAAAATGTCAAAAAATTTAAAATGTTGCATAACATTTTTTCTTTTTGACATTTTAGTGCGTCGATGGATCCGATGACTGCATATGTCAAAATAAAATGTCAACAAATGTTAATGTAAAAAAATTTGAAATGTCAAAAAATTAAAAATGTTGCATAAGATGTTGCATAACATTTTTAAATTTTTTGACATTTTAGTGCGTCGATGCATCCCATCACTGCATATGTCAAAATATAATGTCAACAATAAAAAATGACAAAAAATAAAAAAATCTCGCATAAGATGTTGCATAAAAAATGATGCATAACATTTTTTATTTTTTGACATTTTAGTACGTCGATGGATCCAATCACTGCATATGTCAAAATAAAAATTTTTGCATATTATTGTTTCAAATTCACCACGCATACAACTCTTTCTTTGTTCCACTGCTATTGACGGGTCTCCTTTCGAAATGGGAGGGCCAAGGCATAGTCCACCACGCTGGCCAAGTGCTAATTGACAAACTTAAAATGCCTTATTTAATTTGAAACATATGACATAATACTGAAACATATGACATGTCATGAGTTCGTGACATTTTGATTTGAAGCCCAGACCTTCATGAGTGAGAGGCGAGTTCCATAACAACTGAGTTGTCACTGCTGACAAATAAAGGTATCAACAATTATAAATTACAAAATAAGAATGTCCAAAAATGTTTTAATTGAAATGTCGCATAAAAATGTCAGGTATTAAACCATGATTTTTTGACGTTCATAGATTTAAAAATATTCAAATCTTTATATTACTCTATCTTTCCGCAGAGTTGCCGTTTGCTGGAACGGATGGACCTAGAGGAGTGCGTCCTCATAACGGACGCCACGCTGGTCCATCTCGCAATGGGCTGCCCGCGGCTCGAGAAACTGGTCAGTAGTAGTTACTGCCTTTAAAACATAACAGTAATTTTATTAAAATTAACGTTTAAATTAATCACATGTATATTCTATGAAAAAAGACATGTCAAAATAATTTCAAGTGACAGATTTACAACGGATTTGACATTTTTTTTTCGTCAATTTGATGCTTGAAATACTCAAACTTGAAAAATATACTACTACTACTTATGTAAAATAGCCTTAAGGCAGGTTAGGCATCCGTAGCTATTCGTTCAATGATCAATAGCTAATCCTTTGCCTTATATTGATCAGTTTAGAATAGCATTATATCTCTTTTCTTTAAGTAGCTTGTAGTTACCTAGACTTAAGTGTGTCCAATCACCTCATAGCGAAATAAATTATTTGACTTTGACTTTGACTGTCGACCTCTTGCAGCTGAGAAGTGATGTTAATAAGGTGGTGATGATGATGATGATGATGTAGTAAGGTGGTGGTATGATGTCGGCAGACGCTGTCCCACTGCGAGCTGATCACGGACTACGGGATCAAGCAGCTGTCGATGTCTCCGTGCGCCGCGGAGCACCTCACAGTGTTAGGTGAGATATTACTTAAATCTTAACATTATGAAACCTGTGAAATATGGCGGACAAATGTTTCCCTGTTCTCTACCACCAGCTATATGTACCCATATTTATGACAAATAAATGATTTGATTTGATTTGATTGATTTGTGTAGTGTCCATAGCCCAATGGCTCGGGTCGATTCAATGTGATCGAAAGAGTTAAGCGACGACGGGCGCGGTCGGTTTGTGGATGGGTGACCGCTAGTGGCAAAATTTCATGGACGCTACCGTGCTTCGGAGGGCACGTAAAGCCGTCGGTCCCGGTTGTTTTCAATGTTGGGAACAGTCGTTAAGCCTTGTCGAAGACCTTCGGGTGTCTTGAGAACATTCGACACTGGATTGGCCACTAACCCCTCCACCAATCCGCATTGGAGCAGCGTGGTGGAGACTCTCTAGACTGGATCTCTCTAGACCTCCCGCAGATGCGTCTGTGGGGGAGACCCGTGCCCAGCAGTGGGACGTCTATGGGTCGCAGCGAGCAGCGAGCGATTATGAAACCTAATTGGTTCCATATAGAGTTCGCCCGGGGCAGTACCACCGCCCGCCACGGTACCTAGTACCATTTCTGCCGTGTAGTACTTGTTTTTAAAGCAATTGTGGTCCGGTTGGAAAGGTGTGGTTTCCGGTTACACTTCTTTAGAGGCGACCATCTTAGTCCTCAAGGGTAGCAACACATCTGTGACTGACTTAGAACGAGACTCCTACTAACAAGTACTAACTGGACTATTACTTACACCAACTAACAGGACTAACTATCACTAACAGTCCCTAGTCCTCATACCTACTAACGAACTGACCAACTAATGTTCTAATTAACTCTCTCAACTAATTGGACTAACCATCCCAGTCCCTAATTGAGTCTTGTTCAAAGATAGTCACAGTTGTCATGGGCGGCAGTGGACGGGTGGTGCTGCAAGCTCGTTTGCTATCTTGTATCCATAAAAAAAAATCTTCTGTACACGTGTGTATGTCACAGAACTCCTCCTCAACGGTTGGATAGATGTTGATGAAATAGGGAGTGCCCCGTGCCCAACGGTCTGGCTAGCATGATGGCGAAATAAAAATATGTCGCTACGCTACACTAGGGCATAGGATAAGAATATTGTAAATTCTTCCTAAAGCCGATGACCAAATAGATAGTCTATCGTGACTTAGAGCTTAGCTTAGTGGTAGGTAATTATTGTAAATTAGCCTTAAGGCAGGTTAGGCACCCGTGTAGGATTAGCTATTCATTCAATGATCAATAGCTCATCCTTTGCTTTATTTTAATCAGTTTAGAATAGCATTATATCTCTGCTCTTTAAGTAGTTTGTAGTTACCTAGACTTTCGTTAAGTGTGTGTAATCACCTCATAGCGAAATAAATTATTTGAATTTGTCCCCCCCCCCCCCCCAGGCCTTGACAACTGTCCGCTGGTGACGGACGGCGCGCTGGAGCACCTGGTGTCGTGCCACAACCTGCAGCTGATCGAGCTGTACGACTGCCAGATGGTCACCAGGAACGCTATCAGGAAGTTGCGGGTAGGTCGGCAATCAGTGCCCAGGTATACAACTGTCCCCCGGTTCCGGTCAACTGTCCCCCAGTTCTGGACTACTGTCCCACAGTTCCGGACTACTGTCCCCCAGTTCCGGTCAACTGTCCCCTAGTTCCGGAAAATTCACCCCCTAAGGGGGTAAAACGGGGGTGCAAAGTTAGTATGAAACTTTGCCGTTTTTCAAATTAGTGAATGTCAGATTCCACGCGAGCGAAGCTGCGGGCGTCCACTAGTATTATATAGATAACCATTGTTTTAAGTTAACGTGTAGTAATAAATGAAAATGAAATTTATTTCGCTCATAACTGCAACGTAACATGCAAAATAAAAATAAATAAAAAAAAAAACAAAAAAAGTCAAACACATGAGCAAACAATTCATTGCGTTGCAGTCTAGGCGACACTAGGCACACTCAGCATGCGCCGCAGCGGTTAAGCTGATTTTCAGTGTGCTCGTTTTGTCGCATAGTTCGGACGATGATGAAATGCGTAGGTAAATACAAGACACAAGGCAACAATAAAGTAGGCTAATAACAGAAACAAAAACATAGGTAACAAAAAAAAATATCTACGCTAAAATGAAATAATAATAAGTACACATACAGCAAACGGTTAATAATAATAGAAGGAAAATTATGACAAGTAAATGAAATCAACGTTCTAAATAATAATATGCACTTATATCTAAAATTAATATAAATAATAATAATCATGTGAGTTACTATCAACTTAATATCTAACAAAGAAATCCATACTTCCATACTATATACTATATATACTATACCTACTATAATATTATAAATGTGAAAGTGTGTTTGTTTGTTTGTCCGGCTTTCACGTCGCAACGAAGCTATTGTATGGTATGGTTTTTGTGTGTGAAGATAGTGAGGAGGGAGAAGAGAGTGACGTAGGCTACTTTTTACCGCGGTAAAACTTCCCCATGTTAAGATATCGATGTTTTGTTATTTGCTAGATATTTAGTTCCGGATGTTGTTAATAGATGGCGTTAGTAAAATTAATTTGAAAGTTCTGAATCACGCTAACAAATGATACATGTAAATTAATTAAGTCATAGGCAACTAATAAATTGAATTGATAATATTTTGAATTCGCGATTCGAGGTTCCTCTAAGTTTCTTTTAATCGTGGAACTGTCACTATTCATCCACCATAAACGTGTCATGTATGATAAACAACTCATTGTTAATTCACTTTGACCACGCGGGCGGAGCCGCGGGTAAAAGCTAGTATTAGATATAAGGTGTACATTTACCGTTACACATGTGTCAGAAAAACTACGAAATAAAAGCTTTTCTTTCTATCTTTCTTTCTTAATCATCGTTTAAAGTTAACGTGTAGTTATATCGTTTTCCAGAACCACCTGCCCAACATAAAGGTGCACGCGTACTTCGCGCCGGTGACCCCGCCCGCGGCCGGCGGCGGCGCGCGCCCGCGCTACTGCCGCTGCTGCAACATCATATGAGGCTGCGTCGTGCGCCGTCAATACTAGGGTGCCACGGGATAATACGGTTACTTCATGCTCGTTTGCCACTGTAGGGTTATGGTGACCGTTGGGTCAATAAAACACGCCTTTGATCACTCAGGTGGATTAGGTAATGCGTCCCGCGCACGTCCGAACTGGCTCACAGCTAGCACGCGTACTTCGCGCCGGTGACCCCGCGCTACTGCCGCTGCTGCAACATCATATGAGGCTGCGTCGGCCGCCGTCAACACGAGGGTGTCACGGGATAACACGGTTACTTCATGCTCGTTTGCCACTGTAGGGTTTATGGTGACCGTTGGGTCAATCAAACACGCCTTTGATCACTCAATAGGTGGATTAGGTAATGCGTCCCGCGCACGTCCGAACTGGCTCACAGCTAGCACGCGTACTTCGCGCCGGTGACCCCGCGCTACTGCCGCTGCTGCAACATCATATGAGGCTGCGTCGTCCGCCGTCAACGCAAGGGTGCCACGGGATGATACGGTTACTTCATGCTCGTTTGCCACTGTAGGGTTTAAGATAACCGTTGGGTCAATAAAACACGCCTTTGATCACTCAATAGGTGGATTAGGTAATGCGTCCCGCGCACGTCCGAACTGGCTCACAGCTAGCGCGTGACTGTCCGGCCGGTGCCCGGACCAGTGTTGCCAACTCGTATTTTGAAAAAGACGTAGGCCAGATTAGAAAATTACGTTGAAATAGTAAAATTTCCTTAGAGAAAATACGTACGTACTTTTTTTATGAGTGAAATTAAGAAAATTGAAACACGCCTTCAAAAAAAAAACATAAATTGTATTTGTAGGGTTTCAGGTGACCGTTAGGTCAATAAAACACGCCTTTGATCACTCAATAAGTGAAGTAGGTAATACGTCCCGCGCACGTCCGAACTTGCTCACAGCTAGCGCGTGACTGTCCGGCCGTCGCCCGAACAGCATGCACTACAGCCACGTTCGCGTGTGCGCGTAACGTTCCAGATGTGTAAAATAAAAAGTGTAAAACATTCGAGCATGCTCGTTTGCTTATTTTTTCTTAGCAAAATGTTTATTTTCATATCGTTCTGTGTTTAAATCTACCCTCGCTTCATATCAAAATCATTTTGTATTACAAACAAGAATGAGTCATTTATTGGTACTTGAATTAAGTAATTATTATTATTATTAATAATCACTTGATTTTGTAAAGGTAACGCAGCGAGATTTGAGGCAAACATAGTACTAGTTTTTGTGTGAAAACATTACAAACAAATGTTTCCTCTTTATAATATTAGTATACATAGATGTGCGAAAGCGGGACAGAAAAAGCTTCTCACTTCTCACTCACTCACGATGCGCAATGACGTCAGCACCGCGAGCGTGTAGAGATACGTAAACACTCTTTGCATGCTTGTTTGCCTCAGTTCTCGCTGTGGTAGTTATAGCTACCTGATAGGATATAAAATATGTACATTTAAAACAATTAAATGTGGGTAGATTTAAAATTTAAGTGTGTATCTGAAGGGTATATTCAAACACCGTCGTTTGTTATATATAATAAGTATTTTTACATTACTTTTATATTTTGACAAGTTAACGATGTTAATTATAATAATAATTTACTATATAAAATTTACAATACAATTTGTATACTATAATTAATTATACTAATTTTTTTAATTTAACTGTCACGGGAGTACATTACTTGCGGTACAAATTTTATTTCAATAACCATTATAACTGGTTATGTAAAGGTTTAAGTCGGCAAAAGTAAATATTTAACTGGTTATTACGTTATTTTTCAATTCTACAATTAATTATCTATTACCCTAAGGGGCTAGCTACACACTTATAAAAGTTTAAACTAATAAGTTTTTCCAAAACCGGTCATCCGGTATATTCCGGTAATGTTACTATCTATATTGGTTTTCGTACAGTTGTGAGATTAAGTTCCTGTATTCAGTAAGTACAAATTTTTTGAACGTTGACACCTTTAATCAATAATTATTAAAATAAATTATAGTTAGCCCCTGCAATCCATGAGCGTCCCCTGCAGGGCACGTCTCCTTATAACTGAGAGCATGGAGCGCTATGTACGTTACGATGAATACTTTTGACGATTCAAATACTACCGAGTGAACTTACGTCATTTCATAACTAGAAATTGACATAATAAGATTTTATTCACAAAAGGCCAGCCCTTTGTCCCACTGTTGGGCACGGGTCTCCTCTCAGAATGGGAGGGATTAGGCCTTAGTCCACCAAGTGCGGATTAGCAGACTTCACATGCCTTCGAGAATATTATGAAGAATTCTCAGGCATGCATGTTTCCTCACGATGTGTCCTTCAACGTTATAGCAAGTGACATTTAATTTCTTAAATCGCACATAACTTATAAATGTCATTGGTGCGTGCCGCTGGGGTTTGAACCCGGACCGTTGGAGTGAGGCGAGTTCGATAGCCACTGGGATGTCAGCGCATCCATCTGATGAAAACTACCCACAAATTGGCGTGGAAGCAATGTAAGTAAGCTCCAGATGTCAGTTCTGTGAAGACCCATGCCCAGCAGTGGGCCTCTAATGGGTTGCAACCGAACGTAGCTTTTCATGGATTACGAGAATTATAGATACAGCGAAAAACACCGTTTTCGATGTTCGTTCATAAGTAATACTTACATTAGGTATACTATTGTACAGGTTAAGAAACTGAAGTTAATTTAGTAATAGTATATTTCGCTACAAGTGCGGAAAGCCTGTCATTGCAAAGAGTTCCGACAAATGTCTACCCGAGCCGAAGGCGAGGGTTGACAGTCGGAACAAGTTGCAATGACGGTTCCGCACGTGTACTGAACAACTATTTTTAATACAGTTGCGAAAAAATGAAGCAATTTGATAAAATAATAAAAACACAAACTAAACTCGCAGCGAACATTTTTGGAAAATGGCGCCAACCGTAAAAGAATACAGAGTATTGCAGAGATTTTTTTTTGTTTTCTTCACCCATTCTGGGTAGGCAAAGGGAACTATGCCCATACAGCCAAGTCTTCAGTAGAATTTTTTTATTGACATGAAATTTAATGAGATGAAATTAAATGAAACCTAACCTAATTCATTGAATCAAATCATTAAATCTGATATTGAAACAAATTAGTAGCTTCTTTTTAGAAATATTTCCATGAAACATAAAAACTTCTACGAATTTTTTTTTTCGTGGTTGGTTTTTTCTTTTTAATAGACATTATTTTGACAGTTGGGAAAGAGAACGCACGAGTTCGGAAAAGGTAAAGAAAAAGCACGAGTGTGTAATAGCTCACTTCCCGAACGCTATACGTCCCTGTAATATGCCACTTTTTGAGCAACTGTATTAAAAATAAATAAACGGTCGGATCATTTAGTACTCACCAGCTAATCTCTTATCTTTTTGTCCGGTATAATCCGGTAAAGTCCGGTATAGTCCGCAATAGGCTCATTACATAGGGCTTAAACATAAATGGTGAACGTTTGCGGACTATACCGGACTTTGATGTGGGTGTATCTGCTAACCCCTTCGGTGAATTGCAGGCGTGATTTTATGCTTTGTTAAAAACTAGTAATTCAGATAATTAGTTTGTTATCTATTGACTTGAGCTTTGACGACAGACGTGTTCTAACATTGTCGACGTCTATACAACCGTATCGTCATATTTGTATGTGTTGTACGTTACGTCAGTTAGTCCATAATTATGTGATGATTGAACAACATTAAAATGTTGCCTTTATATATAGTGTAAGAATTGTGTAACGATGTATATACATATATAAAGTACCGCATATCGGCATTAGAAAAATTTACTGTTGTAAGAAAAGTTTTTATTCCTAAACAATATTATTTACATTTAAAACGACAAATTACAAAATAATAAAAAACCCTTGTCCGTACTAACTCCGTTCAGTCTCTCTTCCCGCGAATCTCGCACTCTACGATACAAAAATGCGCGGCAAAACAGATGCCGCGCTCTGATTGGTCCTAATCATAGATGGAGGACCACAGAGTATGGCCCGTTCCCTTTATGCGTTCGAAGAAAAATAAGAGAAGAGTGTTCATATTCATTACACTACTGTTGTATATAATATAATTGACAGGCCCGTTGGCGCAATCGGTAGTGACCCTGTCTGTTGCGCCAAAGGTCGTGGGTTCGAATCCCACTCAGGACAAATATTCGTGTGACGAACACTTGTATTTGTTCTGTGTCTGGATGTCAATATTATCTATTTATGTATGTATTTAAAAATATCTATGTATGTATATCAGTCTCTGACACCCATAACACAGGCTCACGCCTACTTTGGGGTCAGATGGCCGTGTGTGAAAATGTCCAAGATATTTATTTATTATTATTTATTTATTTATTTATAATTGGTCCATCTTGGTGTTTTGTTATATTTGGGAATCTTGGTAAGTGAAACCCCAGTTTGTCGTTTGGGAATTTTCATTTCTCGAAATTCTCGAGAACCAACAGAGTGTTCATTTTGAAATTGTTTCGATGTGTGGCTTATTATGAGGGGCCTGTGTGTCGTCGTTAATTTAGATTATTTCAATTGATTAATAATTAATTGTAATAAATAAATATATGTATAATAATATTAAGATGTATTATTTTTATTTAAATGTTAAACGTTCTATATATTGTTTTCTTTTCTTTTTTAACTTTAAAAAAATGCGATAAGCGTAGCGTCCATAGCCCAATGGCTCGCGTCGATTCAATGTGATCGAAAGAGTTAAGCAACGACGGGCGGGCAAAAATTTCATGGACGCTACCGTGCTTCGGAGGGCACGTAAAGCCGTCGGTCCCGGTTGTTTTCAATGGTGGAAACAGTCGTTGAGCCTTGTCGAAGACCTTCGGGTGGCTTAAGAACATTCGACACTGTGTTGGCCACTAACCCCTCCACCAATCCGCATTGGAGCAGCGTGGTGGAGTATGCTCTAGACCTCCCGCAGCAGTGCCTGTGGGGGAGGCCCGTGCCCAGCAGTGGGACGTCTATGGGTCGCAGCGGATGATAATGCACAATGCAGAACTCCGGACTTATAAATAACAACTGTACGCCCGCAGCTTCGCTCGCGTGGAATTAGACAACAATAGTTTCGTTCACACCTAGTATTATTATATAGCCTATGATGCAACTTCTAATGGTGAAAGAATTTTTGAAATCGCTCCAGTAGTTTTTGTGTGAAAACATTACAAACAAGTCATTCCTCTATATAATACTAGTGGACGCCCGCAGCTTCGCTCGCGTATAATTAGACCCATCAACGACGTCTGCACGCGTTCCGGTTGCCCACTTGACTTCAAAAACGGCAAAGTTTCATACTAAATTTGCACCCCCGTTTTACCCCCTTAGGGGGTGAATTTTCAAAAATCCTTTCTTAGTGCTCCCCTACGTTATAAAAGGAACCCCTGTGCAAAATTTCAAGTTTCTAACCCTTATAGTTTAGGCTCTGCGTTGATATGTCAGTCAGTCAGTCACCTTCTCCTTTTATATATATAGATTAGTATAGAAAAGGGCCTCCATTCCTCCTGTAACGAAAATGAAGCACCCAAAGCAAGCCGAACGTGCGTACTGTCTAGGCGCCGAATAGCAAGTAATGATAGAGGCAATGCGATGGGGTCAACGGTCGCGCGCGGCGCTGTCAGCGACAGCTGATCGCCGCCGCCCGGGTCAACGGCCGCGCGCCGCTCGCACCGAGCTACCAGCGCAGGCGCACGTGTCGCGGCATACAATTTTACATTTGTTAATAAAGTAGCCATCCAGTTCTATCGTTCGTTTTGATTCGAAGTATCCTAAAACTACACGGGACGACCAACGGATAGGACTGGACACGTACTTGCATCTTTTTTTTTCGAATGGACTTTTGCTGGATGGTCATAAAAAATAATTATGTTCCAATAAAAGTTTATTCTATTCTTTAGTAGTATATTTCATTACAAGTGCGGAAAGCCTGTCATTGCAAAGAGTTCCGACAAATGTCTACCGGAGCCGGGGCGCAGGCGAAGGTGAGGCTGCAATGACGGTTCCGCACGTGTACTGAACAACTATTTTTAAGTTGCGAAAAAAGAAGTAATTTAATAAAAACACATACAATACATTTTGGAAATTGGCGCCAACCGTAAAATAATTTAAAAGCAGAGATTTTTTTTGTTTTCTTCACCCATTCTGGGGGGCAAAGGGAACTATACCCATACAGCCTAGTCTTCAGTAGAATTTTTTTGATGCGAAACATCTATAGCCGCACGTAAAACCGATTTCTGGCGTGGCGACGCATGCCGTGGCGCGACGCATCGCCACGCTATAATATGATGGATTGATGGTATATACAGGGTGGAAAGATCGAATGCCACATGGATGGCAACTACCTTAAATATTGTAAATAGCACATTATGTGTAAAGGAGACTTTCCTTTGTTTTTAAAAACAATAAATTCTGCATTTATGGATTTATGAAAAATCGCTTGCCTCAGTCGGGACTCGAACCGGTCAAATGTGACATAAAATAGCATGCCGTATTTTATGATGCAAATTGAAAGGGTTACTGATAAGGTTCATTTTTGTCTAAATAACAAATACAATCAAAATAACAGAAGGTCATGAAAACTAACAATTACCTTTTAATTTTGTTTACACCCGTCACGTGAAATGCACCGCAACTAAGATCGGTGATCGAATTCAAGATCAAAATGTACAATGATGAGCTACACATTTTTACATATCAGTTTAGTTGCGATTACTAATGCCACTTCTTTAATAAGAAAATTGCATAAAAAATAAAATAAATAAAATAAAAATAAAATAAATAAATAAATAATGGTATGTACAATCGTCACAATAACCATTATTGGTCCCGTATAAACCCGATGCGTACACGTGAAACTAATAATCAGGTGAGATTCTCTTTTAACGTTTGGCGCGGGATTATGAAGAACAGGGTTGTTATGGTTCACATATTTGAAGGACACCTAAAGACAGTAAAATACCTAGAAATCCTGGACCTATTGCGAAATGCGTTAAAATCTCTCCCCGAAGAAGACGTCACTATAATTTTCCAACAAGACGGTGCACCAGCACATAACAGCAGGTTAACGACTACATATTTAAATAACCATTTCCAGACATGGATCGGTACAAACGGGAATATTAAATGGCCGGCCAGATCTCCGGATCTAACACCATTGGACTATTTTTGTGGGGATATGTGAAGGATGTTATTTATAAAAGAACTTACGAAAGCGTAGGCGAATTAAAAACCGAAGACCATGCAGCTATTACTAATATTCATCACAATTCACTGCGACGAGGCGACGAGCTACGAAAAGTCAATTCCTAAAAAGATTAAATTTATGCATACGAGAAAACGGAGCTAATTTTGAGCAACTGCTTTAGTTAGCAAGGTTTTAGTAGGTAAGTTTATTAAATGAATATTGTTTTTTTTGTGTGTTTTAATTGTAGGTTTTCAATTTTCATGGCCTTCCGTTATTTTGATTGTATTTGTTATTTAGAGAAAAATGAACCTTATTAGTAACCCTTTCAATCTGCATCATAAAATACGGCACGTTATTTTTTGTCACATTTGACCGGTTCGAGTCCCGACTCAGGCAGGCGATTTTTCATAAATCCATAAATGCAGAATTTATTGTTTTTAAAAACAAAGGAAATTCTCCTTTACACAGAATGTGCTATTTACAATATTGATAGTAGGTGCCATCCATGTGGCATTCGATCTTTCCACCCTGTATACATATACAGTCGTTAATGTTTGCGCCTGTAAAGTGTGTGTCAACATCATCATTCGAACTATATGTAATGCGTCTATAAAGTGTGTGGCAGCACCTTAATTCGGACTATGTTATCTGTGCAAAAACCTTAAATGACAAGTGACATGTAAAACTGCTTATTCATTATCTAAAATTCGAATCTTCCAACGAGTCAAGTTGCATACAAGTACAAGTGAAATCAAGAAAGAAGCTTCTATCAGCTCCATCCACCTCGAAGAGGTATTAAAGAACTAAAATCAGCGTGCATTTGGGCTCAAGCTCAAACATTGGCGACCGTGACAGGACGGGTCTTCGGGAAAAATACAGCGCAAAGCCACTGCAGCAACGGCCGGACAGTGACGAAGAAAATCCACTCCGCAGCCCAGCCAGTGCAGCTAAGTGCCCTCCTTCATACCCATATCCTACAAGACCTTCGAATTCCTTGCATCCAATCCAAATTCCATCTATCTGAGCGAATCAAAGTCTATCAAATTACTACGCAGTTAACGGTACTCATATCTACCCTTAACTTTTTCATTCTTTCGCATCGTCAAAAACTGCGAAATCACGTTGATTTTAGACAAATTCAATTTAATTTACTCGTATTTTACCTAGATCATACCATAATACGGACGATTATTATCGAATTACAATTATAAATAATCAATATTTGCAATTACCTACCAGATTTCGTCGGAATTTTGTTCGTAACCTATTTATAGTGTGTCATCATTGTTAAGCATATTATTCAATTGCAATTGCATAAATCTATTCAATTTTAAGTTATAACTACAAAATGAGTAACAAGAGTGAAGAATCATTGCAAGGGCTTTTGATTAAACGGAGTTCAGTCAAAGGTCAAATCACAAAATTTAAAAACTTTCTGTCGGGTCTCTCCTCCAAGCCTTCGTTGTCTTCCATTGAACTAGCAGAGCTAAACTTAAGGTTGAATAGGTTTGAACAGCTTTCAAACAAATTTGACGACTTGCAGAGTAAAATAGAGGTTTTAAACGGTGAGAATTTGCCTACAGAAATCGATGAAAGGGAAGATATTGAACAGTTGTTCATTGGTAATATAGCATTTGCCCAAAGTTTAGTTCAACGGAACACTGCACTGTTAAAGACTGAGGAGGCAAATAAGAGTCTTAATTCCTCTCATTTATCATTGCAATGTTCTTCGATGCATACACAAGAAATGAACTTCAAATTACCCCAGATTCAAATAGCAAAATTCGACGGATCCTACTTTCGATGGCTTGAATTTCGAGATACTTATAAATCTTTAATACACGATAATGAACGCATCCAACCCATTCACAAATTTCATTACCTGGTAAGCTATCTAGAGGGTGATGCGGCTAGAATTATATGCAACTTGGAAGTCTCAAGTGACAATTATGCAACAGCTTGGAAACTACTTTGTGAGCGTTATGATAATAAACGGCAATTGATTAACCATCATCTCAATTCCTTACTCAATGTAAGTACATTCAGTCGTGAATCGGAGAGGTCACTTAGATTCTTAGTTGACCATGTCACTAAGAATCTCCGTGCACTTTCCACATTGAAGCAGCCAACTGAGCACTGGGACGTTCTGATCGTCCACATCATGTGCACTAAGCTTGACAGTCGTACACTAGGTAAGTGGGAGGAGTACAGGAACACTCTTGAGGATATACCAACTTTGAAGCAGTTTCACAAATTTCTAATTGACCGTGCTGATGTATTAGAGTCACTAAACAGGAATAAGACAGAAAACATCATTACAAAGCCTGTAATTGCAAAGCCAAATCGTTCATTCAATCAAAACAAATCAATTGCATGCACTTCACAAACAGTCTCTATACAAAATACAATGCCATGCATCATCTGTAATGAAAGGCATAGGATCTACGACTGCCCAGCTTTCAAGGCAAAGAGTGTTGAAGAAAGAAGGTCTGAGGTAAGCAGACTACGCCTTTGCCCCAATTGCCTTCGACAGGGTCACTCTATTCGTGATTGCAGGTTAGGGCCATGTCGTGAATGTAAGCAAAGACACAATACTTTGCTTCATACACCTATTAATACCAATGAAGGCATAGAACAACAAGCATCTGTTTCTAATTTTTCTCAACAACAATGTAATGAAGTCATATTATCAACTGCTATCATTGAAGTCTGCAACCCATCTAGCAATAAGACTGAAAAGGTGAGGGCTCTTTTGGACTGTGGCAGTCAGTCCTCATTCATTTCAAGTGCACTTCAAAGGAGACTTTCCTTAGACACAACAATTATTAACAAAACAAACATAATAGGTATTGGTAACTCCAAGGTGAATCAAGTGAATGAAACCTGTTTAGTCAAACTCAACTCACTATATAATTCCTTCAGCATCACAGCCAACTGTTTAGTGCTTCATGAACTGACAGGGGAGTTACCCAAATCCTCAATAGATCTATCACAATATACATCAATATTAAAGGAGTTTACAATCCTATGTTTCATCAACCAGCACCCATAGACATCTTACTTGGTGCAGATATATTCTGGGAGATTCTTGGCTGTGAACAACATGTTCTTGGTCCTAAGCTTCCTAAATTAAGAAGCTCTCAGTTTGGTTGGTTAGTGGCAGGTCCAATGTACTCACCGAAATCCAGAAGCATTAGTTGTAATCATGCAATAACTTCTGATTTTTATGAGAACCTAAGCAAACAAATTTCTATGTTTTGGGAACTTGAAGAGGTTCCTCAAAGAAATCCTTTCAATGAAAGTGAAAGGGCATGCGAAGAACATTTCTTAACACACACATCTCGGTTACCTTCAGGCAGGTTTTGTGTCAGACTACCCCTGAAAGATTCACCAAATTGTTTAGGTGAGTCCTATCACTTAGCTAAAAAAAGGTTGCTTTCTTTAGAAAGGCGGTTTCATAAGCAGCCCAATGTTAAGTCACAATATGTTGAGTTCATTCAAGAATATGCAAATTTAAATCATCTATATGAGTCACCTATTTCAAAACCTGAAATATCTTATTTCTTAAGTCATCATGCTGTGTTCAAAGACAGTGAGTCAACCAAGACACGTGTGGTCTTTGACGGCTCCGCTCCTACTACATCTGGTTTCTCCATTAATGATATCCTCATGGTAGGCCCAAACATGCAAGATCCTCTTCTTTCCATTTTAATAAGGGCTCGTCTATACAAATATGTCATCACTGGCGACATAGAAAAAATGTATCGCCAAGTGCAAGTGCACCCTGATGACCAAACCCTACAACTTATTTTGTGGAGGGAGGATGAGTCTATGCCTATCAATACACTGAGCCTAGCTACTGTAACCTATGGTCTTGCCAGTTCTAGTTATTTAAGTACTAGGTGTTTGTGGCAATTAGGTGAGGAGTGCGAAGATCCTCTGGTCAAGACTATCATACAACATGACTTCTATGTAGATGACTTATATACAGGGTGTGATTCCGAACAAGAACTAATTTATATACACAAGTCAGTAAAGGAAACTCTACAAAAGGGATGTTTCAACCTACGAAAGTTTAAAACTAATATACCTTCTTTATTTAATTTTCAAGATGACAATAATTATGAAAAATTAATTACTAGTGAGTCCTCCAGCACCCTAGGTATGGGCTGGGATCCTACTTCAGATACCATACATTATTCATTTAAAATTCCTACAAGTACTGACATCATTACTAAAAGATACATTTTGTCTTCTTCGTTTACTATTTTTGATCCAATGGGATTACTGAGTCCATGTATAATCATACCTAAGATGCTTATTCAAGAGCTATGGATTCAGGAGGTGGATTGGGATGACCCGGTCCCTCAAAACATCTCAATCACATGGAATAAGTTTCTGTCATCGCTGCCATCTATTAACAATTTACATATACCTCGACTAGTTTTGGGTAACAATTATGTTGTGATTGAACTACATTCTTTCAGCGATGCTTCACAAAAGGCATATGGTGCCTGTGTGTATGCGAGAAGCATAGATGCAGACAATAATGTCACCGTCAAACTACTTTGTGCTAAATCTAAGGTAGCGCCTATAAAGCCTACTACCATTCCAAGGCTGGAACTCTGTGCTGCTCTGCTTGCAGCTAAACTTTGTAAAACTGTTTTGGATTCGTTGCGTACCAACAATCAGGCAATTTGTTTTTATCATTGGTGTGACTCAAGTGTTGTGTTGAGATGGTTAAAGACAAACTCACGAACTCTAAAAACCTTTGTAGCCAATCGAGTTGCTGAGATATGTGATCTGACTAATCCTGCGTCATGGCGATATGTACCTACATCTATGAATCCAGCAGATCTCATATCCAGAGGTGTACTCCCAGATCAAATTCAAAATACAGAGTTATGGTGGTCCGGGCCTAACTTTCTTTTGCTGTCACCTACAGAGTGGCCTACTTTAGATTCAGATATGCATGAGCAAATACCAGAAATTATATCCAATGCTTCTGTGAACTTAACAAATACAACTGAATCTTTTGTAAACTTCTCCAATTATTCCAATTTTAACAAATTAAAAAGAACATTTGCCTATATTCTGAGATTCATCCATAACCTAAAAAATCCTGACAAAAGGATGTTGTCTACTCTTTCTGTCGACGAATTAAACACTGCATTTTTACATTTGTGCTGCTTGTCTCAACGGGAATCGTTTCCGCTTGAATATGAATTACTGTCGAGTGGTAAATCATTGAGCTCTAGGTCAAATATTCTATCATTAAGTCCATTTTTTGAGGCAGAATCAAGGACAATTCGCGTCGGTGGTAGGATCGATGCATCAAATTTCCCTTATGACAAGAAACATCCAATCCTATTACATTCAAAGCATCGTTTCACACAGCTTCTATTTGAATATGAACATATGGAAAACCTACATGCTGGTCCACAGCTACTTCTATCACTAATTCGCGAAATCGTGTGGCCTATAAATGGTAGGCATCTTGCTCGCCGTACGGTTTTCAATTGCGTAGATTGCTGTCGTCATCAAGGTAGGACTTTAAATCCAATAATGGGTAATCTACCTAAGCAGAGAGTCACCGTAGACTTTCCTTTCAATTCAGTGGGAATAGATTTCGCTGGACCATTCTATATCATAAATCGAAAAGGGCGTGGATCAAAGGTAATCAAATGCTATCTTTGTTTGTTTGTATGTCTTCGATACAAATGCATACATCTAGAAGCTACCAGCGATCTTACAAAGGATGCTTTCATTATGACTTTCCGACGGTTTGTGGCAAGACGGGGCAAGCCATCGGAGGTATTTTGCGACAACGGAGGCAATTTCGTTGCCGCATCCAAGGAATTTGCTAACATAATAATGGCAAACCTCCATCACTTATCTGACTTTGCAAGTCAGAAAGGCGTAAAATTCATCTTTTCTCCCTCTTACGCTCCAAACTTCGGCGGAATCTGGGAGGCTGGCGTCAAGTCTGCTAAACACCACATTAAACGCGTAATAGGCAATAACCATTTAACCTTTGAAGAGCTTACAACTTTGTTCGCTCAGGTAGAAGCCATACTTAACAGCCGTCCTATATGTCCCTTGTCTCCATCTCCTGACGATTTCTCAGCCCTTACTCCCGGGCACATGCTCATTGGCAGGTCGTTGACTGCGCTGCCGTCACCGCCTTTGACAGACTTCAAGCAAAATCAACTACAACGCTACGCATTACTAGAACAAATGCGCCAACATTTCTGGCAACGCTGGCAACGTGAATACATCGCAGAGCTGCAACAACGCACGAAGTGGAAAACACACAACGCAAGGTCAAATCTAAAGATTGGAGACATGGTGCTATTGCAAGAGGACAACACCCCTCCATTATGCTGGCGCCTCGGACGAGTACTGAATCTGTACTTGGGTCCTGATGGTGTCGCACGAGTCGCTGAAGTACGAACCTCAAAGGGATCCTTGCGGAGGCCATTAACTCGCCTCTGCCCCTTGCCATCTTCTAACTGATCAACAACGTGACGGTTGGAAATCTCCTGCTGCAGATTTCCAACGGGGGAGAGGATGTTTGCGCCTGTAAAGTGTGTGTCAACATCATCATTCGAACTATATGTAATGCGTCTATAAAGTGTGTGGCAGCACCTTAATTCGGACTATGTTATCTGTGCAAAAACCTTAAATGACAAGTGACATGTAAAACTGCTTATTCATTATCTAAAATTCGAATCTTCCAACGAGTCAAGTTGCATACAAGTACAAGTGAAATCAAGAAAGAAGCTTCTATCAGCTCCATCCACCTCGAAGAGGTATTAAAGAACTAAAATCAGCGTGCATTTGGGCTCAAGCTCAAACAGTTAAGCCATCTCTCTCGCTACACTGAGCTCGGATACCTATAGTGTATACTCCGTAGTGTATTTTTTTTTTTTTGTTTTTGATGTGAAACATCTATAGCCGCACGTAAAACCACAACAATACAATTTATGAAATTTGGTTCTTGTTTAGAAATATTACACTTTTTTTTTGTGACTAGTTTTCCAAAAGTATTATACCATTTTGGAATCTTGATTAGTTGCGTCAACTTTTAAAAAACTTGCCATAGTGTCCATACTTTTTTTTTACACCACAATGAGTGAAAGTGGACTGAAAGTAAATTTGATCAAAATTTTTAGGGAAAACAATGATTGACAACCAGATGATGATGGGAAAGAGAAAACACGAGTTCGGAAAAGGTAAAAAAAAAGCACGAGTGTGTAATAGCCCACTTCCCGAACGCTATACGTCCCTGCAATACGCCACACATTTTGAGCAACTGTATTAAAAATAAAAATAAAAAAATAAAAAATAAAAATACCTTTTTAATACAGTTGCTCAAAATGTGTGGCGTATTGCAGGGACGTATAGCGTTCGGGAAGTGGGCACCACACCATAGTATAAAGAGTCTTCGCTCCGATGATTACACCATAGTATAAAGTCTTCGCTCTGTATGATTACACACTCGTGCTTTTTCTTTACCTTTTCCGAACTCGTGTTTTCTCTTTCCCTGTAGTGACCCTGTCTCTTGCGCCAGGGGCCAACAAAATATTATTAAAAACAAATATTCGTGTGACGAACACTAGTATTTCTTCTGTCTGGATGTTGATATTAACTCGCTTTTTTTGGGGTCAGGTGGCCGTGTGTGAGAATGTCCAAGATATTTATTTATTTATTCGATGCAACGATAAGCTGAAGGTCCTGGTTTCGATCTTCGATCAACTATTGAGATTTTCTAACTCTAAATGCCCGGTGGAGTCGTCTGTGCCCGGTGTATGGCAATAGGCCATAGTCTATTACTACATGGGACCTACAGCGGTGACAGCCCAGTCGGTCCATGTTCAAATCCCAGCTGCCTGTGACCAATGACTTTTCTAAGTTATGTGCGATTTATGAAATTAAATGTCACTTGCTGTAGCGGTGAAAGACATCGGAGGAAACCTGCATGCCTCAGAGTTGTTGTAATGTTCTCGAAGGCATGTGAAGTCTGCCAATCCGCACTTGGCCAGCGTGGTGGAGTAAGGCCTAATCCCTCCTCAGAGGAGACCCGTGCCCAACAGTGGGACAAAGAAAGGGTTGTGATGACATGGGACCTAAATTTAACTGGTCGAAAAGTGGGTGTGTATACAACTGCCGACCCCTTCGTGGGAATACATGCGTTATGTTATGTTATTTTTTTTTATGGATTCAAGATAGCAAATGAGCTTGCAGCACCACCCATCCGCTGCCGTCCATGACAACTGTGACTGACTTTGAACAAGACTCAATTAGGGACTGGGATGGTTAGTCCAATTAGTTGAGAGAGTTAATTAGAACATTAGTTGGTCAGTTCGTTAGTGGGTATGAGGACTGGGGACTGTTAGTGATAGTTAGTCCTGTTAGTTGGTGTTAGTAATAGTCCAGTTAGTACTTGTTAGTAGGAGTCTCGTTCTAAATCAGTCGCAGATGTGTTGCTACCCTTGAGGATTAAGATGGTCGCCTCTAAAGAAGTGTAACCGGAAACCACACCTTACCAACCGGATCATAATTGAACATATTCATCGCATTTCTATGGACTCGCTAGGCGGGTCGCCGGCACTGTTCGAGAGATAAGGAAGGAGTAAGAAGTCGCAAACATTTTGTCATATACCTATTAATGATCAGACCTAACAAGTGATTGCTAAGAAAAAAATATGTTTTGATATGTTATCGAGTTTAGACGTTTAACAATCAAGAGTACCTACATTAATATTATGTTAATGTCTCTTGGCATGAATGAAAGATGTGACTGTTGGTATGCTTAAGCTAGTTGTGCTATTATATATAGCTAAATATAAATGTTAAGTTGCAATAACATCTTCAATTTATCAAAAAATAAAATTGTTTCAAAAAATTCTGAGCAAACTGATGACCCCTGAATTAATGAACCCGCCTGGCGAGTTATTGGCATTATATAAGAACTTTATTTAACAACTTATGTAACCTCATAAATTTCAGGTACCACCACAAATATCGTTGGTAAATGGTGCTCAAACACCCCTGGCAAAGTTTTAGAACAAAATAGTCCTGCAGCCCTCGCCTGTTTTTTTTAGTGATTAATAACAGGCTGAATTTTCGTGAGCAGGTTCGGTTCGACGAGACGCCCAAGTTCTTCTTCTGACAATTCCCGGTAGAGGTAGCTAATGTAGTGCGCAGGTATAGAACATGTCGATTTGGTGGGATGTAGAAATTGTCTGAATAACCGCATGGTTTTTTTTTTATATTTAGGTAATTGGACGGTAAACTCCGAAAAACAATTGTCCTACAAATCGGATGGCTTGACTGGAGCGTCCTACACTCCGAATATGTTCAAATCAGCCCCCGCTCACCCGCTCAGGCAGTCTCGGTAAGACATGGCACGGGCCACACGTTAGGTTCAAGTAAATTCATTTATTAATTGCATAACATTAATTTGTCCAAGTAACGTAACATAAATAATGTTACGTGTTAGGGTTCGACTGATTTGGAGAGAAAGACCTGCTGACTCAATGAAGACTTTATTCACTAGCACTAACACAAAGCACTAGGTCCAACACAATGCACTAGGTCCAAACACAAAGCACTAACGATGTCCTAGGTCGTAAGCCAAGTCGTAGGTTTCACTTGTTTCACTCCGGTATCACTAGTTTTCACTTCGAAGTCGCCTCGAAAGCTCGAACTGAACTCAAGTCGCCCGCCTCCATGCGGCGTATTTATACACGGGCCGACACGTTCCAGATCTTTCGGGAACGTTTGCGTAAGCACCCGATTGTTCGAGACTAATACACCACTAACGCCATCTAGTAGCTAGCTTCCCTGTGCCTTCGTAACAATAATATAAAAGTAAAAAAAAATAACGGACACTTAAACAAGGAATTATTACGTCAAAGCCGGAGTACTGTTTGCCCTTAAAAAATTCTCTGTTATCTTGTGTTTTTTGGCCCTTTCTTCGTGACGTTTTCTTGTATCTCTTGAATAAGAATAAGAATGATTTATTGGGACCTCTAGAATTTACATATGTACTTAATTTACTTAAATATTAAGCATATATTATAAAGGAAAAGTTATGGGGGATGTTTGGCCCCTCCAATTGGTCTGGCTGCTGACCAACAGTGTTGAAATAGTTCCCCAAGTGTCGTGCATAAAAATCAAGCTTGAGAAAATAAGTAAAATAACATTATTTTTTCTGGATCTTTAAAGCGTCTGGCAAGGGTAAGCGCCGACGGAAAGTGTCTGGCAATAGTTATTATTAATTTGTAACAAAATTATCTAAAACATTATGTGAAAATCAGCCATAACAATATAAGAAAAACAGGTACTGTAATTTTCGATTTTCAGCATCTGATACCAATGAATTGGCCGTCTACCCAAGCTAGCGAGTATGCACACGCTCAAAGTATGTACTAACAGTAGCTTATCCCATATAAATTGTTTATGAGAAAATAAGTAACGTCTGGGGGCACTGGGATCTTGCTCTATAAGGCTTCTCGCCAGAATGTGTTCTCAAATGACATTTCAGATGAGCTACTTGACAAAATGCTTGTTTCAGATATCTCATGAGTAAGGCTTCTCACCCTAATGTGTTCTCAAATGACGTTTCAGACTATTGTTAGCAGCAAACGCTTTTTTACAGATATCGCATGAGTAAGGCTTCTCACCAGAATGTATTCTCAAATGACATTTCAGATTACCTACTCGAGAAAACGCTTTTTTACAGATATCGCATGAGTAAGGCTTCTCACCAGAATGTGTTCTCAAATGACGTTTCAGATGAGCTACTCGAAAAAACGCTTTTTTACAGATATCGCATGAGTAAGGCTTCTCACCAGAATGTGTTCTCAAATGATATTTCAGTTGAGCTCCTGTAGAAAACGCTTTTTTACAGATATCGCATGAGTAAGGCTTCTCACCAGAATGTGTTCTCAAATGACGTTTCAGATGAGCTACTCGAAAAAACGCTTTTTTACAGATATCGCATGAGTAAGGCTTCTCACCAGAGTGTGTTCTCAAATGACATTTCAGATGAGATACTTGAGAAAACGCTTTTTTACAGATATCGCATGAGTAAGGCTTCTTGACAGAATGTGTTCTCAAATGACAATTCAGATGAGCTACTTGAGAAAACGCTTTTTTACAGATATCACAAGAGTAAGGCTTCTCCCCAGAATGAGTTAATAA
This sequence comes from Carterocephalus palaemon, assembly GCA_944567765.1. Lineage (NCBI taxonomy): Eukaryota > Metazoa > Arthropoda > Insecta > Lepidoptera > Hesperiidae > Carterocephalus > Carterocephalus palaemon. The sequence continues at coordinate 652,168 of OX155666.1, forward strand.
ATGTCTTATTAGATTCCTATGACGAGTAGTTTTGTAATGACACATCTCGCAATCGAAAGACTTTTCGCTGCCGTGGGCTTTCAAGTGACTCAACAACCGTGTCTCACTGCCAGTTCGATAAGGACACAAGTCGCACGATAATTTCAGTCCATTTTCGGATAAGCCAGTGTCGCCGGCGCGCCCAGCGGCCGTCGGCGGCGCGGCATCCGCCGGCACAGCCTCGCAGTAACCATCACCTGCACAAGGAATGTTAATATTGACTGTAATTTTTTTTATAGATATAAGATAGCAAACGAGCTTTCAGTACCATCCGCTGCCGCCCTTGACAACTGTGACTGACTTTGAACAAGACTCAAATAGGGTTAGTCCAGTTAGCTGAGAGAGTTAATTAAAACATTAGTTGATCAGTTCATTAGTGGGTATGAGGACTGGGGACTGTTAGTGATAGTTAGTTCTGTTAGTTGGTGTTAGTAATAGTTCAGTTAGTAATTGTTAGTAACGATTTTGTTCCAAGTCAGTCACAAATGTGTTGCTACCATTGAGGACAAAGAAACCTCTAAAGAAGGGTAACTGGAATCCACCAGCTAGCATAGTTTTTATTATTATTTTACTATCGTCCAACATGGGAGACACTTATATTATATTGTTATTATTTTTAATTTATTCATATAGTCATCCGTTTCAGAGATACAGAAACCTCGCCGGCGTCGCCCCAGCCAGTTATCTGTAAGACTGAAATGACGACAGCCGACAACACCTGGCTAGAGTACCGGACGCTCGCTCAATAAATACCACCCACCACAACTCCTCGGGCACCACGCTGGCCAAATGCGGTTTGGCAGACTTTCCATGTTTTGGTGACATTTAATTTCATGAATCGCAGATAACTAAGAAAAGTAACTGGTGCGTGCCGCTTGGATTTGAAGCCGGACCTCTCGAATGGGAGGCGAGTTCGATAGCCACTGGTCCATAAATGCGTCATAGTGTAAAGTGTTTCTGCGACTACAGGTGAACACGTGATGCGATAAGCTATCTCTAATATATATAAAATTATCTTGTCACACTCAGTGTTTGTAACAATACTCCTCTGAAACGGCTTGACCGATTGTTATGAAATTTTGTATGTATATTCAGTAGATCTGAGAATAGGACTTGACCAATTTTTTGATGTGAAACATCTTTATGCGGAGGGCAAACCAAATTTTTGGGGTGGCGAGCGTGGCGAGCGAATATGGAATATATATACTATACAGTTCCGACAAATGACGGTCGGAAATTATTTTATTAATAATAATAAAAAAAATTGTTTGTTTTTTTTTTTTCTTATACGTTTTAGTTCCTGTCATAATCTGTACTTTTGTGCATATTACTTGTACAAACTAATTTCGATGTTTCACATCTGCCAGGCGTCCCGTGACGGCTCACAATTTTTTTTTTTTAGATATTTTATTTTTATTTTCTTATCATTTGGAATTAAATAATACTGTTTAAAAATACATAAAACCCTAAATTTTCAAGTAGTAGTAATAGCAGTAGTGGTACTCTACACACTTACAATAAGTTAGTTATTGACGTGATAACGTTTTACAAATCGGTGAACGACAACACATACATACAATGACATGTCATACATACGAAAAAAAGTGTGACGTCACCTCCTTCCCGTACCGCCAAACGTACCGCCAAGTGTTACGCTAAGCGTATTCATTCAATTTTAGTCTGTAACCCGTAGCAGTAGAGCGAATAACCGGTTGCACTAATTATAGTACATGAAAATTACACTTGCCTAAATACATTCTTATTAACTCTGCCGACATAGTTCGCAGAGTTAGTAAGTTGAAGTGGCAATGGGCAGGCCACGTCGATCGAAGGACTGACAACCGGTGGGGGAGAAAAGTCCTCGAATAGAGACCACGACTCGGAAAAAGGAGCACAGGTCGCCCTTCGACAAGAAGACAGACGACCTGAAGAAGACGGCGGGAAACTGCTGGTTTCAGAAGGCACAGGACCGGTCGGAGTGGTGTCGTTTAGGAGAGGCCAATGTCTAACAGTGGACCTCAAAAGGCTGATGGGTGGATGGATGGATGGAAATACATTCTTCTTTCTTCATTCTTAATGTCAGAGGTAGTAAAGTTCTTTGATTTGGAATTCATACTGCAGGGAAAAACGATTTAATGGGGACAGAACCACGGGTGGATAAATAAGTTATAAAAATATAATACACTTACCGTTAACCTCCTTGCTGCAGCCCGCCACTCCACTGAGATCTGAATCATCACACTCCTGGACTGAATCTTCCCTGTGTTTCACCACGTCCAGTAACATGTCCTCATGCTCCTCAATCTTGATAACATAATCAGTAACATCATCATCATCATCTATGCTGTTAAGTTCACTATAGTCTTTATTAATTTCATCATTTTCAGTTTTAATCATGGCAGGATAAGTATAATCAAAATTATCAATATGTGGTTTATTATCTATGTCCTGCTCGATATCCTCGTTTTCAGTCTTAATATTGACTCCAGGATACTCATTGTTCAAATATTCCTGTGCGTCGTTGTCAAAATATTCCTCCTTTATACATTCATTTTTAACTTCTTCATCTATTGAGTCATCCATAATCTACAGCCAATATCTTATTATTGGCAGCAAACAGAGTTCTGTCAGAACTAGTTGGTCTTTGCTTTATCTGTGAATTAAAATTTAATATTAAAAATACATCATACTAGCTTTTGTCCATAGCTTTCATAGTCAGTCTTTCGGAATGAAAATTTTCGTTTTGATCAAGAGTAAAAAAGGGATGGAAAGAATTTGGTAAGTCCCAGTTGCATCATAATCCTATAATTTGTTACAGAGTAATCAAGTTAAGAATTAGTGTCAGCAACATCTGTTGACGTTGTGCTAGACAGCTTTGCAATAAATGTGCAAAGCATCCCAAGGGAACATATTTCTTACATATATATATATATTGTAAGAAATTAAAGATTAGAAGCATGACAATTCGATTTATTCACATTTATAGAATTAAAAATTAACATTAACAATTTCACATAATCATTTAAACATTCACAATATCGACAAAATATTAAATCGGGCAGAGTTTTGGTGAGATGTAATTTATCAGACGACTGACGACAAAATGTGTACGAGGCGCACTCATCGCCTTGCTTATATAGGTTAGGGAGAGGGTAGCTCTTGAATTATTTTCTTCATCTCTAAGACGTTTTGTGAGTGAGCGCTAACACGGCCTCTCCTGACAAGGCGGCGTCCTCGCAGCCACCAGCAGACCAGCCAGCAGACCAGGATCCCAGGATCCAGCTGACCAGCATCTGACTGGGCCGGGGGTCTGTTGTCACCGTCACAGTCATCAATGCCTGGAGGAGAAACCACACTTTAGTCCTATTTCAAATATATCATATGAGTATTTGCATAGGTAGTACAACACTAGTAGTCAGAAGCTAAATGAAAACAAAATTAAGTTTCGGAGCTATACTGTACAGCAATAATAGTTGAACTGAAACATAAGAACCAGTACCACGGGCGCAAGCGTGCACTCAAGCGCCCGCCACTAGAGTTCCTAGTAACTATGTAAGCTGAAAACATAAAATACGAAAGACTAACAAACAAACAAAAAAAAAACACTTAGCTTCAGACTTATGGATATAGCACAAACATACAAGGCATTGCGAATGATAGCATTCCGGACTACAATCAATCGCACTGCTATGCAACAATTAAAAATGAGAGATGTTGTGACAAGCCCACGCTATCTTGTCGAGGCAGTATCTTGTCTCCTCTCCAGACAAGCTCACGTCCTCCGGTACACCTGGGACTTCTTCAGGCGTTGGCAGGTACGACAAGGGCACCGCTTCCGCCTAGCACACCTGAAACATGACGCACCGCGTGCGCCTGTCCGACTATGCATCTTGTGCAGACACGGACCGTTCCCACTATGCATCTTGTGCAGAAAGGGAACATGGTGACTCATCACCCACCCGACTATGCACTCTGTGCAGACACGGGTGTTCCCACTATGCATCTTGTGCAGAAAGGGAACATTCTGGTGTTCCCACTATGCATCTTGTGCAGAAAGGGAACATTCTGGTGTTCCCACTATGCATCTTGTGCAGAAAGGGAACATGGTGACTCATCACCCACCCGACTATGCACTCTGTGCAGACACGGGTGTTCCCACTATGCATCTTGTGCAGAAAGGGAACATTCTGGTGTTCCCACTATGCATCTTGTGCAGAAAGGGAACATTCTGGTGTTCCCACTATGCTGTAGTATTTACTAATACCTTTTCTGTACACATCAGTTTCTTCATATTACTTCATTCTTTTCATCATTTTTATCTTTGTTTATTTCTTATATTGATATACATACTTTATATGTTTCTTTACCATTTTAGGGTAATTTATTTGGCTGCAATTGAATTGTAAATTAGTTAGTATTTATAGATGTCCTTTTACTTGATAATTAGTTTTGGTTATGTATTCTAAATCTTATGTACTTACTATTAAATTTTTAGGTAATTCTCACTGGTAGGATGTTTGTAACTTTAAATATTATTTTGTAACATCCTTGTATAACTTTCTCTTTAGTTTGTGGTGTTTCTAATTATTTTCTTGGAACATTTAATGTTGTGATTTGTATTTCATACATGACTTAAGTCAATGTGTAATGTCTTATTATAGCTTATAAATTTAGGAATTGCCATAGATTATGTTATTTTCTTGTTATCTCATAGATATATCATATAAAATAATTAATTGTATCAGGCGTTACTTTGCGGAACTCCATTATTACAAAACAAGAATTAATCTACTTTGCAACAATCCGCGAACAAAAACGTATGGTGATGTATGTATACTTTCATGCACGTAGCACCTCCCTCCCTCCCACGCAGGAAAACATGCACATGCGATAAATGAATACCCACACCACCATACACACACCAACACGTGTTTCGCCTCAAAACAAGGCATCCTCAGGGTAAGTAGACGCTACGATGGTTAATCGCAAAGTGAGCTCACCGGACTGGCAGCGGTCTTATATACCTTTCCACCCCTCCCTTACCGGACTCTAATCACTAGTTGACGTAATATGTGATAACCTCCGGAACAGTAATTAACTAATTAGTCTGTTTTTGTAGGTTGACAAAAATGCGTAGTAAGGGAGAGTTGGAAACTTCCGTCTGATCATTCCACACCTATGACATCCTACACACCGTGGATAAGGGCTTAAGACTAAGTGTGCTTGAACAGTTAGAAATTATAAGGCATGATAACCATAAGAGTGTTACACTGCTTTTTCGCCGCCCACATTTTTACGCATCTCACTCCGATTTCTTTTAGAAATCGGATGTGAGATGTACCCACATTAGCAAGTGTGTGAGAAGAGTCCACCATACCCTCCGGAACCTGCTCCTGCAAAACGAGACGGTGACCCCATCCCAGGATGGATAAAAAAGGCCCTTCTCAGGGCCAAAAAGAAACCAAGAAACCCGCCCAAGCCCCGGAAGCCCCGCGTGCAGCGCAACGAACACGTTCGCGCTCCCGCACCGGCCAAGACGGAGCCCATCGCCGGGACAGAGGAGCTGCTGCGGAACCCGATGCCGTGGTCGCCGGTGAAATGCGGACTGGGGCGCTCGCTGATGCGCAACGCCCTTCCACATCAAGCCGACAGGCCGCCGTACCCGGACCGCAACGCTCCTCCGAAACCAAGAAGAGCAAAGCCGCCGCGACCGTGACGCCTACGCCCGCGCGCGCTGCCGCGCGCCCGCCTGCTCACGCGCCGCCCGCTACGCGACCGCCCGCGCCCGCCGCCGCGCACACCGCGCGCCCGCCGGCGCCCGCCACCGCGCCTACTACCGCGCGCCCGCCCGCGCCCCCCGCCGCACCTGACGCCGCGAGACCGCCCGCGTCCGCCGCCGCGTCCAGCGTTGCGACCGAAGCGAAGCCATCCGCCCCTGAGGCGAAGAAGACACCGTCGGCATCGAGACCGCCCCCACAGCCGCAGTCCCTATCACCCAAGGCCCGTTTGGAACGGGACCTAGTGATAACCGGACGCCTAGCGGAGGCAGGCCTCTGCAGTGAGGAACTGATGTCGCACATAGCTCAGTTCCTCAACGACAAGCAGAAGACTATGGAGGACACTTCTGACCCCGGAATAAGTGCTGAAGAGTGACGCCCGCCCCCAAGGAGCGTGGAGCCCGGAGACTCCGCAGCCCTGAAGAGGAGGAAGAGGAGGCCAAGCGTCTGTGCCTTATTATAGCTTATAAATTTAGGAATTGCCATAGATTATGTTATTTTCTTGTTATCTCATAGATATATCATATAAAATTTAGCTATATTGTATTAGGCCATATAGGAATTCAAATTCAAATTTGAATTAAAAAAGGAAGAATGCTGTGTGGAACATGATCGACATCATTCTACGGAGGGCTATTCTACAGAGGGCTATTCTACAGAGACGATTCTAGAGAAATCACTCTTAAGTGAAGAAAAGTGGATTTACTTCTTTTGGCTTGCTAAATCTGATTTAAAGGAAGATATCTGATACGGAGTGTTTTTCAGAGCTTCCGGGACCTGCTGAACGATCCCGTGCTGAATACTTCGTACGTGAGCTTCCGAGACCTGCTGAACGGTCTCGTGCTGTTATACTTCGTGCGTGGTTTGTGCGCTGTTGCACGCCCGCACCTCACCGCCTGCCGTTCGCTGCTCAGCCAAGGAGAGCGTGTTGCAGTGCCGCTGCTTGCGCGGCCGTGCATCGGAGCTTCTGGACGTCTGTGTCTGTGCCTTCCCTTAAGTGACTCTTTATTACTAAATTTATATCTTCCACTACAAATCTTATAACCACCGAGTGAGTAATAATATACATCCTCTTTATTTAAAATTCTTATTATTTAAATTCCTCTAGCTCTTTCTTTATAATACTACAGTTTAGCTTCTCTCTCTTATAACACTACAATGCATCTTGTGCAGAAAGGGAACATGGTGACTCATCACCCACCCGACTATGCACTCTGTGCAGACACGGGTGTTCCCACTATGCATCTTGTGCAGAAAGGGAACATTCTGGTGTTCCCACTATGCATCTTGTGCAGAAAGGGAACATTCTGGTGTTCCCACTATGCATCTTGTGCAGAAAGGGAACATGGTGACTCATCACCCACCCGACTATGCACTCTGTGCAGACACGGGTGTTCCCACTATGCATCTTGTGCAGAAAGGGAACATTCTGGTGTTCCCACTATGCATCTTGTGCAGAAAGGGAACATTCTGGTGTTCCCACTATGCATCTTGTGCAGAAAGGGAACATGGTGACTCATCACCCACCCGACTATGCACTCTGTGCAGACACGGGTGTTCCCACTATGCATCTTGTGCAGAAAGGGAACATGGTGACTCATCACCCACCCGACTATGCACTCTGTGCAGACACGGGTGTTCCCACTATGCATCTTGTGCAGAAAGGGAACATTCTGGTGTTCCCACTATGCATCTTGTGCAGAAAGGGAACATTCTGGTGTTCCCACTATGCATCTTGTGCAGAAAGGGAACATGGTGACTCATCACCCGATGCGCGCAGACAGCACATGCCCTCCGGCAGCACCCGTGGCGCGCAGACAGCACACGCGCTCCGGCAGCACCCATGGCGCGCAGACAGCACACGCCCTCCGGCAGCACCCGTGGCGCGCAGACAGCACACGCGCTCCAGGCAGCACCCATGGCGCGCAGACAGCACACGCCCTCCGGCAGCACCCGTGGCGCGCAGACAGCACACGCGCTCCAGGCAGCACCCATGGCGCGCAGACAGCACACGCCCTCCGGCAGCACCCGTGGCGCGCAGACAGCACACGCGCTCCAGGCAGCACCCATGGCGCGCAGACAGCACACGCCCTCCGGCAGCACCCATGGCGCGCAGACAGCACACGCCCTCCGGCAGCACCCATGGCGCGCAGACAGCACACGCCCTCCGGCAGCACCCGTGGCGCGCAGACAGCACACGCGCTCCAGGCAGCACCCATGGCGCGCAGACAGCACACGCGCTCCAGGCAGCACCCATGGCGCGCAGACAGCACACGCGCTCCAGGCAGCACCCATGGCGCATACGCGGTACGCGTCCATGGAGCAATAGCCCCCTCCACAGCAGGTCATACGCGTGGGCAGCGTCCGCAAGGCAGGGCCCACACGCGTCAACGACACGTCTGCAGGGCTCGCTTTTGCGTTGCATGCGCAATGGAAACATTTTCTGAAACATAAGCATAGGCGTAAACTCACTTTCAAAGAATGCGGTGCAATGCAAGGCACCCGGTATTCAGCTGCGGCCTATGTTATTTTTCCACGTGAACCACTAAGCAGTTTAAACCCATACGGTCGCTTGGTAATACTATGGATCCCTCATGCCAGGGTAGAGCTTCCCAGCGGACTGAGAATAAGTAGTGCTTCAATTTTGTGCCGACTCGGCCTAACCTGACCATGACCGTGACGCAAGCCACTGCAATGTGATCATGAACCAGTTATGTCTTTACATGAACGCGAGTGAGTCCTGTCACGACGCGAACACGAACGATTTCTACTATAGCATGACTTTGTATGAGTGCTAAAACGGCGCGAACGCGTGGCGATCGTGAACCACGCCTGGTGACGCATGGTGTTGTTGAAACTCACTGCGACGGCTACGCCTAGCCCCAGAGCGAGGCGGCTTCCTAACTAGCTCTTCTCGTGGCATTCTTATATGAAACCAATGGCTGTTTGCGTAGGTATCAAGGTAATAATTGTGAGCAAATAAGTCGAATCTCGCGAGACCAAGTAGTTGGCGCACTTGCTTCACGTTTTTCGGTGGGACCGTGTTAGCAAGGGCTTCTTCCTTTCGTGGGCCTGCTCTCACCTGACCCTGACTAATAATTCTACCTAAATATTCGGCTTCACCATTAAGAAAAGAGCATTATTAGAAAGTTTTTAAAACAGAATCAAGCAAAGTAAGATTTTCTTCTACACGTAATTTTTCATCATTGATAATTTGTACGGTCAATAGTACACGGGTACATCACTAGTTAATTTAATAACGAACTCACTATCTTTAACAGTAGTGGTGGCAGCAATACCACTTAAAAAATAGTCAGAATACTTGGACAGTACGTTTAGTAAGAGCTGTTTAATATCGGCAGACACTGGCGTATTTACTTTTTAAAGTAAAAGCTACCGTCATCTCGTCCTTGACAGTGCTATGTACAATACGTTGAGTCGTCGGTTCGAACATAAGCAACACTTCCTATTCAAAACATCCGTACCAATTATTATGGAGGTATTTAAAAATTCGCTGTTTACTTTATAGAAATCTACCTCCAACGTAATATTGAGTAACTCCACCGGTAAAGTATAATAGCATTGACATCTACCTCAGTTCCTCCTAAATCCCGTAATAATAACAAAATTGATGCGTCGTTTTCACGTAACACGCGAAGTGCTTTGTTAATTTGCGAGATATTAATAAAACCCGTGCCCAGCAGTGGGACGTCTATGGGTCGTAGCGAAATGAAACGCACGCAGAACTTCTCAACTTTAGACGCAGTTAATGTAGAACTGTTATTACTGGTATCTGCAACCGTTTTCATTGTTTTAGGACAAGTGACACTTTTATGACCGAACCGATTACATTCATAACAGCGTATATTTGTAGAATCGATTGTATTCCGTTTTAAAGTATTTCTTTGATTAAAAAAACATTGGGGGTAGCTTTTCTTGCCAGTATTATTGGGATAAGCATGAGTGCTCTTTAAAATAGTTAAGTTAAGTTTAAAATGACTCGGTAAGCATCAAATCAAACAGAATGTTCGCAATGTCTGAGTTACGTGGGCACAATGTTTTTAATTCTTGTTTGAAATTAGAACAGGTACCTACATGTAGTGCTTATCAACTGACTAAGCCAGGTGCGAGACTCACCTCACCCTTTAAGCAATGACCTACGAGAGCAAGGCATTCACTATCACCCAGCGGTTCAAAATAAGAGCTTTATCGACTTCACTGCACCATAATATAAGTATGTCGACATCATGAATACTCGGGTCGAAATCGGACACAAAATATTGGTTTGATCTCACCGGGAGAGAGCTTATCACTTCCAATAGGCGCTCACGGCCTTGTTCACGTCGCTCGGCGGCGATGGTGCTGGCGCGGCGGCATGCCCGCTCGATATCTCGGGTACTATGTAGCGGCGTGGCGCGGGTAGGCGCGCGGCTGGCACCGCCCAGGCGTGGCCAAGCTCCCCGCTTGAAGCTGCCGACGACGTCTCAGTTTCCCCATGTGATCGCCTGACTTCTAGGGCCTGTAATCTTTTCAAAATCCATTTAATTACTAGGAAAGGGAGTACGTGTATATCTAACGCCTGATGGCATCGCACCAACACTGCCCGATCGAAAAATAAAGCAATGAATATGGCTTTTAGCGTTTAAAAGGCATCCGTATACCACTTCTGATGTAAGAAATTAAAGATTAGAAGCATGACAATTCGATTTATTCACATTTATAGAATTAAAAATTAACATTAACAATTTCACATAATCATTTAAACATTCACAATATCGACAAAATATTAAATCGGGCAGAGTTTTGGTGAGATGTAATTTATCAGACGACTGACGACAAAATGTGTACGAGGCGCACTCATCGCCTTGCTTATATAGGTTAGGGAGAGGGTAGCTCTTGAATTATTTTCTTCATCTCTAAGACGTTTTGTGAGTGAGCGCTAACAATATATATTCTTTACATATTTGGGATGAAAAGTATCCTATGTGCTATTCTAGGTTGTCATCTACCTATGTGCCAAGTTTCATCCAAAACTGTTTTGTAGTTATTGCGTGATTGAGTAACAAACATCCAAACATCAAACATACCATACAATCACATTTATAATATTAGTAATATAATAGAATAACAATATATCTCTCGGGGGAGCCTTAACCCTAGAGAACGCGTCCCCAGGTGGCGGATAGGGGAACGCTCACTGGTGACATGCGGCATCAGTCGGGTAGGAGGGAAATAAAATACCTCCCGCGGACCAAAAAGGCCGGAGAAGTAAACTCCGTTATCAAAACCCTATCAGCGGGCTTCTCCAACATATTTGGAGTAGAGGCTACTGCTAGGCTGTGCCCTTTGGCTGGTGGGTACAGAAGATACGGCGGCGGAGGAACCCCTAGCGGGTCAACGGCGGCGTTCACGGTCATTCAGAATGATCACAGTCTTGACGTCAGGTGGCAACCGGTCATAAAACTAATAGCCAACCAACCTTCTCCTAATCATGAAAGCACAACGAACAAAAAGAGGTCTAAATGCTAGGGCGTCCCCCATAAGCGACGGTCAGAGATACTTAGCAGCGAAAAATACTAGGGCGTTCCCCCCAAGCGACGTCATTAGACGCAACGCTGATAAGATGCGTGTAGCAACGTGGAACATCGGATCACTGACCGGACGCAGCCAAGAACTGGCGGAAGTACTAAACAGACGCAACATCAATATCTGTTGCATCCAAGAACTTAGGTGGAAAGGATCAAAATCTAAAGACATCGGAAGAGGATACCAGTTAGTATACCACGGATCAGAAAATGGTAAAAACGGCGTAGGAATTATTTTAGATGAACGATTTAAACAACGAATCATATCTGTAGAAAGACGTAGCGACAGAATAATATCAGTGAAACTGGCTCTTGAAAACCAACCATGCTTAAACATAATATCTGTGTACGCGCCACAAGTAGGATGCAACAAAGACGAAAAAGCCTATTTCTGGGAAGACCTTCAGGAGTTTTTACAAACCATACCGATGTCCGAAGATAAAATCATGGCAGGCGATCTGAATAGCCGGGTCCACACCGGACGATCCATCGATCCCGCGATCCGCGATCCAGGATCGCGGAGCGTGGATCGTGGATCGTGTTATGCCGATCCACTCTTGGAAACTCGCGATCCCAAATATGCGCTCCAAGCGATCCTAAGGCGATCCGTGATTCAGCCAGTCTAACTCTTGTACGATATGGAGTCACGGTGATCGGGTGGAGATCCAGTTATACGGCTTTGCTTCTCTCTGTGTTTCTCCCTTCTGTAGCCTCCCGCCAGAGATCGCATTTTTTTCTTTAGGTTCTCGATCGACTTATTCCCCATTTCACGAGAAATCTGACACCAAGCATCATCTCTAACACCTCTATTGGTGTAATTAGAATCTTTGGGATCCCATAAACATTTAAATTCTTTATAAAGCGATATCAAACGGCGACTTTCTGAGATGTCCATGGCGAGGTGGATCGCGCGAACCAACACAACCGTCCACACCGCGCGCATCACGCAACTGAGGCACCTTTGAGGCTGGCACAAAAACCGACCGCACACGGATCGCGCGAGGTAGGGAGCGCGCGCTCCAATACGTGCGCATGGATCGCGCGCGGCACGTCCACACCGCCTGCATCTTTGGATCGCGCTGCTGCCGCGCGCGATCGGAGCGCGATGGATCGTCCGGTGTGGACCCGGCTAATGGGCATGTTGGATGCGGAACTCCAACTGAATCCACAATTCATGGTAATTACGGCTATGGTTGTCTTAACGACCAAGGCAAAGTTATCCTAGAGCTAGCTAATATTTTTAACATGCCAATTGTTAACACATTCTTCAAGAAAAATGATGAACACCTTATCACTTTTAAAAGTGGGAATCACTCGACTCAAATAGATTACATAATGTGCAATAGCAGTTTACGCAAACACTTTAAAGACTGTAAAGTAATCCCGGGGGAACCACTCACAACGCAGCACCGACTGCTTGTAGCCTGCTTGAAAATGCCCTTTCGGAAACTATCACGTGGGAAAACTGTTCCGCCTCGAATTAAATGGCACAATCTACAAAAAGATCAGGGACTAACCTTGGCAACTAATGTAACAGATTTCTTGCAAACGCAAGAAATAGAAGGGAAAGATCCCAATACTATATGGAAAGAGTGGCACGCACACGTAAAAAGCAAAGCCAATAAAATTTTAGGTGTCAGCAAAGGAAAACTAAAACCAGACAAAGACCCCACCTGGTGGAACGATGCTGTCAAGATGCAGCTAGCCAAAAAGAAAGAGTGCTTTAAAATCTGGCAAATATCCAAAGATGACTCCGATCGCCTTTGCTATGACCAAGCTAAAAAGGAAGCCAAAAGGATGGTTGCAAGCTCAAGAGCAGCAGCAAATATAGATATTTACAATACACTAGACAATGCACCCACAGATAAAGATATTTTTAAATTAGCAAAGTTTCGTAATAATCAAACTAAAGACATTAAACGCAATAAATATATTAAGGACACCACCGGAAAAATCTTGACATCTGATAAATCTATTAATGAGAGATGGTATGAATATTTTAATTCCTTATTAAACGAAGAATACCCTCAACATGTACGGCATGACCTACCGCCAGCATATGGCCCCTTGAACGGGATAACGCCGCAAGAAGTTCAAAGTGCACTACTCAGGATGAAAAACGGGAAATCAACAGGTCCCGACGAAATACCATCAGAGCTCCTCAAGATGTGTAGTGCTTCCGGAATCACTTGGCTCACTAAATTGTTTAACCTCATATTGCGGGAAGGAAAAATGCCGGATGGATGGAGGCTGAGTCATTTAATTCCTTTTTACAAAAACAAGGGGGACGTGGCCGATTGTAGCAACTACCGGGCAATAAAACTAACATCGCACACTCTTAAGATCTGGGAAAATGTGATTGCTAGAAAAATATCCAATATATGGTTTCCCGTATTATTTTCATAATAAAAAATACTGTTTTTTTTATTTCACCACTCACCACATGGCCATTAGCTAGACGTGCAAACCTCTAGTCTACAGCCTAATCAAATTTTTCTCTCTTTTTCTTTTATTTTTCTTTCCTTATATTTTTTGCTTCATGGAAAAGCAGACAGACTGTGACAACTAACCTAGTGGTGAGTGGTCACCGTCACCTAAAGGCTTGAGCAATACCAGAAAGGTCGCCAATGTGACATTGGCATCACATCTGTGATTGACTTGGAAAGAACCTCTTATAAACAATTACTAGCTGGACTATTACTAACACCAACAGGGACTAATTAAAGTCCTGTACTGCTCCTACGTGCGTGGCATACTGGAGTACTGCTCTCAAATATGGAACCCTCTATATAATATATATATCAATAGAATAGAATCCATACAGCGCAAGTTTTTGAGACACCTTCAATATAAGTGCAATAAGTTTGACGAGAATTATGAGTTGCGTTGTAAAAGACATCATATACTACCTCTGCATGTCAGAAGAAGAATCGCAGATATCACCCTATTGTCTAAAATCGCCCAGAGCCAAGTTGACTCTTTGGATCTTCTTAGTCAATTAAATATAATTGTACCATCATTAGGCACTAGGCGACCCTTTAGATATCTGCAAGCTTCTGGCCGCAAAACCAATTACAGAAAAAACTCATTCTTAATAAGATCCGTATTTACAATAAATGAATTGAGTGACTTCCCTGAATTTGATCTGTTTAACACGGCTTACAAGGCTATAAAGAGCAAAATGGCGGCTAATTGGTTTAGTAAAGTTCAACATACCTAATTGTTTAAATACTTTTGTTAATTTCTCTTTTCTTATTTTTAAACTGTTTTTATGTATAATTCATAGTCTGATTTCTTAATTTAATTTTTTCTAGTTATTTGTTTATGCTAAAGGCACTTGAGCTGTACAAGTAATATGCGGAAGCAATTAAATGGTGTAAAGATATCTATTTGTAAATGTTAACCTGTTATGTAACTGTATGCTTTCCAAATAAAATAAAATAAAATAAAAACTATCACTAACAGTCTCCAGTCCTCAGACGTACTAACAAACTGACCAACTAATGTTCTTATTAACACTCACATCTAACTGGACTAACCATCCCAGTCCCTGTTTGAGTCTTGTTCAAAGTCAGTCTCAGTCGTCATGGGCAGCAGCAAATTGGTGGTGCTGCAAACTCTTCTTATATCCATAAAAATATAAAAAATTTGAATCAACATACAACGGTACACAAACGTCTCACATAAAATAAGATCACACATATATTCCGATGAAGAGAGAGACAGAGGTGTGTAGTACCCCTCTTATAACCTATTTGTTCGATGTAAGAGGTGGTGAGGCTTTTGCCGTGCCACTGTGTACAATAATCATAATAAGCGCTTACTTTTGAAAGAAAATTCCACAAGAAGAAATGCTGCTTGTACAGTAACGGTATAAACTAACGACGGTACAACGCATGCATTGTGTTTTTTGATTTTTTTTTAATTTTTTAACCTTAGATTAGATATATGTCATATAACTAATCAAAGTTTTTAACTAACTATTATAAGACACTGTCTGTCTACACTTCATTGACATTACTTATCCCTAATCAATAATTATTCTTCACCATTATTTTGTACTTTTTTTATTTATATCTGATTCTTAAGTATGTACTATTTCGGGAAGCAGTGCCCTGCCCCGACGCACGTCTGACTAGGCGACTGTTGATGGCAACATCACTGGACACTGCCCACTTAACAAACATTTATATGTTCTAGGTACAACCGACAGCCCTCTGTGTAGAGCATGCCTGTCGGTAGAAGAAACTGCTGCCCACGTAATCCTGGAATGCGAAGGCGTGGCTAAACAACGGACTGAAATCCTCGGAACACCGAGGTCGCTCCGCGAGGCCTGTGGAGACACCAGGAGGATCCTGCGCTTCTGGGCGGAGCTAGGCTGGCTAGACAACTAGCCGGCATTGAACGCAAAACGGCTCTCTATAAAGAGCCAATTGCGGAAACCGGAGCCCACCATACAATACAATACATGTACTAGTTAAAATTATTACCTATTTGAAGATTTTGAATAGATCGTAACTCAAATACGGCTGACTTGACGTTTGACGCACTGCGCACAGACGATTTATGAATACAGGATATAGATAGTGAGTGAATCGCGACAGACTACTTAGAAATATCTCAAGTTTTTTTAAATTTCTATAAAATTATTTAAGAAAACACGTCATAGTTCCTGCTGTTAAAATCGTTAGAATAGAGGGAAGAACGTGGGTGAATTGGTCCTTAACGGAGCGTCGAACTGTGGTGGCAAGGCGCCTCTACGTTACTACGTAGAAGGCGAGACGTCCACAGACTAGGTAGAGATACTTCTCTACCTAGTCTGTGGACGTCTCGCCTTCTAGAAGTTATGGTTATTTTTGAGTTATGAAAAATGGAGGGAAAGGAAGATAATTACCGATTTCATATGGTCTGCACTGAAAATCAGCGCTGTTGGTTCGGTACCGTTCCAACAGCTTAATGCTGAGTGCAGACCATTTGCAGTGTAACACTGCAACATATACAACTAGCTTTTACCCGCGGCTCCGCCCGCGTGGGAAAAGGGAATTAACAATGCCATCTATTAACAACATCCGGAACTAAATATCTAGCAAATAACAAAACATCGATATCTTCCCATGGGGATGTTTTACCGCGGTAAAAAGTAGCCTACGTCACTCTCCACCCTCCTCACTATTTCCACACATAAAAACCATACCATATAATAGCTTCGTTGCGACGTGAAAGCCGGACAAACAAACAAACACACTTTCACATTTATAATATTAGTATGGATATACATATCTAAGCATAGCATAAATGTACTGTGTACCTACTTTTAAGTGTCTATTGTTTATTTGTATCATATTTGTATATGTTGTAGTGTAATTTCTGCAATAAACGTTATTCTATTCTATACGGTATTACACCTTTTTTTGAAAACTGTTTTAAATTAATCCTGAGATCGTAACAAACCAGTAGAATTTTAATTTTATAAAACCGAAAAATGCCTTAAAATCTATTTTTTATTTATGATATTGAATTTTCGCGCGGAAACGCTAGCCGCCATGCTGTTTCGGCTCGTGACGTCACTTCGTTAGCCCCGCCGCACATGCACCCACTCGCATTTAGTGATGAGTAGGACACGAAATAAAAATGAGTTTGTAAGAGTAGCCTCTTTTTTGTATTGAGCCGCTACAATGTCCCACTTCAAATGAGGCGAGGCGTTCGTCGCGCGCGATACATTTGTACTACGATGTCCCATTTCAAACGAGGCGAGGTGTTAGTCGCGCGCGATACATTTGTACTACAATGTCGCACTTCAAATGAGACGAGGTGTTCGTCGCGCGCGATACATTTGAAGTAACTAGAATGACTTGGTACTTGTATTTTCCTACCTTACAATGTGTGACTGACGTAATAATTATTATTTATTTTAAACGTCATTGTGTGTGTTGAACGTACCGCGACAACAAATTTGAAGTAGTACATAATAAAATTTTGAGCCGCTCTTACATTTCTACGTCATGTCCGGGACAAATGAAGTGCCTCTTGTATGTCCTACTCAACACTACGCATTGGTCTTCACGAGCCGCGTGCGAGTGGCAGTATTTATTTCCTATGGCACAGTACCGAACTCCGCATTTGCTCGCACGTGTCGATGCAGGCACGTACATGAGCGTGTAAGCGCGTGCCATAGGAAATATATACTGCCACTCGCACGCGGCTCGTGAAGACCAATGCGAGTGGGTGCATGTGCGGCGGGGCTTAGTAAACAATACGACTGCAAAAGACCAACTAACAAGATTTGTGAAAATTATAACTAACTAGTTATAATGTTTATCATTGGCATTCATTGGTGTCTTGTGCATGAATGCAATAATGCAAGTGTAAAAACGCTACAAAAATTGTGGATTCAAGTGCCAAGTGATATTAAAATGAGATACACTTGTTTTAAACTGGCAAGAAGAGACCCAAAATCATTGTCCACAAAGACTAGACTGTATTTCTGTGAAGACCACATTGTATTTCAACAGCTTGTGCCTTGATTA
The DNA here is from genome assembly GCA_944567765.1 of Carterocephalus palaemon. Lineage (NCBI taxonomy): Eukaryota > Metazoa > Arthropoda > Insecta > Lepidoptera > Hesperiidae > Carterocephalus > Carterocephalus palaemon. The sequence continues at coordinate 670,096 of OX155666.1, forward strand.
ATTTACAAGATGTCCTTATTAAATAACTGGTAACATGCCTCGCCCTAGTACAGCTATCTACACATCATAGTGAAAATTGTACCACAATTAATCCAGTGGTTTTGAAGGATTAAATGAATACTTGCACAGGCAACTTTGGTTTTATACTATGTATCATTCGCTGCGACCCATAGACGTCCCACTGCTGGGCACGGGTCTCCCCCACAGACACTGCTGCGGGAGGTCTAGAGCATACTCTACCACGTTATATTATAGTAAATAAATATAATCAATAATAAGTATACTTTTATTTTTCCATGGTGCACTGTATAAAGACGATGTTGGTCAACACATGACTGAGTTGATTTGAAGAATGGGTCAACATGGCCACCATAATAGATGTTAGTGATATAGTAATAGATGTATATTTTTGAAGTGTATGTGCAAAATATGTGAATACATAGGCACTACAGGGTCTACTGCACTGCTTTATTGGTATCAATTGAGCTTTCAATATTACATACATAAAAAGTAAAAATAAACTTAGTTAATTCAATAAAACAACAAGCATTTTTCTTCATTATAAAATGAATGTATTGTAAAAATCAACAACATAGGTCACATCGTAATAAACAATAACTGATGTATTGTATTATAAAGAATTAACAGTTATTCATATAATAACAAGAAAAGTATATTTTCTGTGATTTTCAAACTAACCTTTTGTATAAAATTGGAAAAATGTTATTCTTCCAAAAAGCAACTACACTAACTATTTAATAACTTCACATACTCATGTTCTTATTCAACAGGAATATAGTGAGCTGATTATTTTCTTTAAAATCACTACCAGCAACACAAAAATAACTTTTGTTTCCATACGCACAATACCTACATTTGCATTTCAACTTGTGCAAAATATTTCTTTGATATTGTATCGTCCTTATCTATGTAGTGTTGTGCAGTTTGGCACTAGACAGACTTAATTTCAAAAGTAGTCTTGTTATTAATCACACCTGGGGAGCCAGCAAGCATTGGGAATGAATGTCTAAGAAATATACAGGGTGTTTGTGTATTTATAGAAAAAACCTTCGCTGGCTTGCTCTATCCGTCATTCTGAAGACCACCACGAATGTAGTTTATTTTTAAAAGGAAGTTTTATTTCCTATACACAATAAAACACGATTTATTTTCTCAAAAATATAACTTACAACACTGTGGCACTAAGCCGCAAATGTTCTGATGAATGAATCGAACATAAGCTTCCATTTAATAAAAGTTTACAACTGGCTCGGTAGCTCGCTTCGGCGCCTTTGAAACGCCGCGCCGCCGCTCGCGCCGCGTAAGTACCTACGAACCTGAACGGTTAGGCTCCGCTCACACTACCGCTGAGAAATCCCGTCGCCGACTTTTATCATCATTCTGCGTTAGAAAAAATATTCTTATTTGGCAACTGGTTATGAAAGTCAGTTATGAAAATGGATTCAATATTCATAGTTCGAAAGTTGCTACGAAAAAGATAAAAAAGTCTGTTTTCTTAACTGATTACGAAACTGACCAAACCAACATTTTCTTTGTGGATTTAAGATAGCAAACGGGCTTGCAGCTCCACCCATCAGCTGTCACCCATGACATCTATGACAAACTTGGAACAATACTGTACAATTAATAAATAGGTATGGGAGTACAGGTCCAGTTAGTGTAAGATGTTAATAAAAATATTAGTTGGTAAGTATTCGTTAGTATGTGGACTGTAGAAGTCGACTGTTAGTTAGTTAGTGTTAGTGATAGTCCAGTTAGTACTTGTTAGTAAAAGTACCGTTCGAAATTGGTCACAGACGCGTTGCTACCCTTGAGGACTAAGGTGGTCGCCTCTTTTATAGCGTAGCCAGCAACCACAATTTTCATACTGGATGGATGGATGGAGTAATAGTAGTAGAAACAAAAGTAGTAGTAGCACTTGTGTGCTATTGTTCGCTCTAATCCAAACTAACTCCACACAAAATTTCATATGAATCCGTTATTGTGGCTGAAAAAAATTTCCGTGCAGTGTGATGTAAGCTTTACAACAGCGTCGAGCCGATAGCGGTCTTTGAAAAATGCCGCTCGCTCGCCACATGCGCCGTATTAGTAGTAGTGAGTTCGCGCGCTGCAAGCAAAATATTGTAACTCGTTTTTCGAGTTTTCTTCGGAAAACATTAAATTATTAATTTCTCCTGAATTAATGCATTTAAAAATGAACTACATTCGTGGTGGTCTTCAGAATTACGGGTAGAGCAAGCGAGCGAAGGTTTTTTCTATGAATAAACAAACACCCTGTATAGACCACGTTTTTTCTTTATTTGCATTCTAAAACAAATTCATTTAACAAACTGCTGTCTAGAACCATCTCCTAGTTTTCTATTAGAGATTTCTTTTGCACACAAAATTCTTATTGATGACCCGACATTAGCCAGATTAGATTTCCTCCAATTTACTGAAGTACACGACGGGGCTTCGGTTCGGCGGTGTAAACACATTAATAATGTAACACTGTACTTGCAGCCACCTTCTGAAGAGGGGCAATCGTGAATTATTACGTCAAAGCCGGAGTACTGTTTGCCTTTAAAAAATTCTCTATTATCTTGTGTTTTTGGCCCTTTCTTCGTGACGTTTTCTTGTATCTCTTGAATAAGAATAAGAATGATTTATTGGGACCTCTAGAATTTACATATATACTTAAATACTAAGCATATATTATAAAGGAAAAGTTATGGGGGATGTTTGGCCCCTCCAATTGGTCTGGCTGCTGACCAACAGTGTTGAAATAGTTCCCCAAGTGTCGTGCATAAAAATCAAGCTTGAGAAAATAAAATAACATTATTTTTTCTGGATCTTTAAAGCGTCTGGCAAGGGTAAGCGCCGACGGAAAGTGTCTGGCAATAGTTATTATTAATTTGTAACAAAATTATCTAAAACATTGTGTGAAAATCAGCCATGAGAATATAAGAAAAGCAGGTACTGTAATTATCAATCTTCAGCATCTGATACCAATGAATTGGCCGTCTACCCAAGCTAGCGGGTACTGTTAGTACACGCTCAAAGTATGTACTAACAGTAGCTTATCCCATATAAATTGTTTATGAGAAAATAAGTAACGTCTGGCGGCACTGGGATCTTGCTCTATAAGGCTTCTCGCCAGAATGTGTTCTCAAATGACATTTCAGATGAGCTACTTGACAAAATGCTTGTTTCAGATATCTCATGAGTAAGGCTTCTCGCCAGAGTGTGTTCTCAAATGATATTTCAGAGCACTCTTATCAGAAAACGCTTTTTTACAGATATCGCATGAGTAAGGCTTCTCACCAGAATGTGTTCTCAAATGACGTTTTAGACTATTGTTAGCAGCAAACGCTTTCTTACAGATATCACACGCGTAAGGCTTCTCACCAGAATGCGTTCTCAAATGATATTTCAGATGAGCTACTTGAAAATACGCTTTTTTACAGATATCGCACGAGTAAGGCTTCTCGCCAGAGTGTGTTCTCAAATGATATTTCAGAGCACTCTTATCAGAAAACGCTTTTTTACAGATATCGCATGAGTAAGGCTTCTCACCAGAATGTGTTCTCAAATGACATTGCAGGTGACCTACTTGAGAAAACGCTTTCTTACAGATATCACAAGAGTAAGGCTTCTCGCCAGAGTGTGTTCTCAAATGACTTATAAGATTCTGATAACGAGTAGTTTTATAATGACACATCTCGCAATCGAAAGACATTTCGCTGCCGTGGGCTTTCAAGTGACTCAACAACTGTGTCTCACTGCCATTTCGATAAGGACACAAGTCGCACGATAATTTCAGTCCATTTTCGGATAAGCCAGTGTCGCCGGCGCGCCCAGCGGCCGTCGGCGGCGCGGCATCCGCCGGCACAGCCTCGCAGTAACCATCACCTGCACAAGGAATGTTAATATTGACTGTAATTTTTTTTATAGATATAAGACAACAAACGAGCTTTCAGTACCATCCGCTGCCGCCCTCGACAACTGTGACTGACTTTGAACAAGACTCAAATAGGGTTAGTCCAGTTAGCTGAGAGAGTTAATTAGAACTTAAGTTGATCAGTTCATTAGTGGGTATGAGGACTGGGGACTGTTAGTGATAGTTAGTCCTGTTAGTTGGTGTTAGTAATAGTCCAGTTAGTAATTGTTAGTAAGGGTTTCGTTCCAAGTCAGTCACTAGAGAAATACAGAAACCTCGCCGGCGTCGCCTCAGCCAGTTCTAATTATCTGTAAGACTGAAATGACGACAGCCGACAACACCTGGCTAGAGTACCGGTTGCACTAATTATAGTACATGAAAATTACACTTGCCTAAATACATTCTTGTTTCTTCATTCTTAATGTCAGAGGTAGTAAAGTTCTTTGATTTGGAATTCATACTGCACGGAAAACGATTTAATGGGGACAGAACCACAGGTGGATAAATAAGTTATAAAAATATAATACACTTACCGTTAACCTTCTTGCTGCAGCCCGCCACTCCACCGAGATCTGTATCATTGCACTCCTGGACTGGATCTACCCTGTGTTTCAGCAGGTCCAGTAACATGACCCCATGCTCCTCAATCTTGATATCATCATCAGCAATATTGATATATGTATCATCTATGCTGTTAAGTTCACTATAGTCTTTATTAATCTCATCATTTTCGGTTTTAATCATGGCAGGATCAGTATAATCAAAATTATCAATATGTGGTTTATTATCTATGTCCTGCTCGATATCTTCGATTTCAGTCTTAACATTGACTTCAGGATACTCATTGTTCAAATATTCCTCTGCGTCGTTGTCAAAATATTCCTCCTTTATACATTCAATTTTAACTTCTTCATCTATTGAGTCATCCATAATGTACAGCCAATATCTTATTATTGGCACCAGAGTTCTGTCAGAACTAGTGGGTCTTTGCTTTATCTGTGAATTAAAATTTAATATTAAAAATACATCATACTAGCTTTTATATATTATAGCATATTAGCTTTAGAAAGTGGTTAATAAGTGCAAATATCTGGGCCATATGTTAACCTCAGACTTGAGGGATGACCTGGACGTGGAGCGGGAGGCAGTGAGAGGCAACATGCTGGCCCGCAGGTTCGCTCGGTGTAGCAAGGAAGCAAAAATCACACTGTTCCGGGCGTACTGCCAATCCTTCTACTCGAGTGGCTTGTGGGTCAGGTACACACAGCGTGCCTTGCCTACAATGTCCTGCGAGTCCAATACAATAACGTGTTTAGGATGCTGTTGGGTCTGCCGCGACACTGCAGCGCGTCGGGAATGTTTGCGGATGCGAGAGTGGACGACTTTTTTGCCATAAGGCGGAAAAAAGTGGCTTCACTACTCCGCAGGTTGCATGACAGCCCCAACAGCATCCTGAGGGTGGTCGCGTCACGGTTGGATTGTCCCTTGCAACATTTCTGGGCCACAGTTGCCACAGGCTCTATTTAGTGGACATTTAATTGATGTGACATGTGCTTAATTTAATTTGTATTTTATTTTTATTTTAATTTGTATTTGACATTTAATTTTGTAATTATGATTGGACATCTTAACTATTGTATTGTGACCAGTTGGATATAATAAGAACAATATTAATTTACTAACATTAGATATAAGATGTCACATACTAACATAACCTACCTATTAGGATACCTACAAAAATCTGAAATAAACGATATTATTATTATTTTGTCTGTAGCTTTCATAGTCAGTCTTTCTGAAAGAAAATTTTCGTTTTGATCTACAGTAAAAAAGGGATGGAAAGAATTTGGTAAGTCCCAGTTGCATCATAATCCTAAAATTTGTTACAGAGTAATCAAGTTAAGAATTAGTGTCAGCAACATCTGTTGACGTTGTGCTAAACAGCTTTGCAATAAACATGCAAAGCATCCCAAGGGAACATATTTCTGGGATGAAAAGTATCCTATGTGCTATTCTAGGTTGTCATCTACCTATGTGCCACGTTTTATTCAAAACTGTGTAATTTTTGCATAATTGAGTAACAAACATCCAAACATCAAACATACCATACAATCACATTTATAATATTAGTAATATAATAGAATAACAATATAACATCATATCAATTTTTCCATAAAGTGGTATGCAAAGGTAATACAAGTAATACCCACTTTTTATTATGTTTAGGTTTCATGTTAGGTGGTGAGTTTACTACTATATGGTTTCCCGTATTATTTTCATAATAAAAAATACTGTTTTTTTTATTTCACCACTCACCACATGGCCATTAGCTAGACGTGCAAACATCTAGTCTAAAGCTTAGTCAAATTTTTCTCTCTTTTTCTTTTATTTTTTTTTCCTTATATTTTTTGCTTCATGGACAAGCAGACAGACTGTGACAACTAACCTGAGTGGTCACCGTCACCTAAAGGCTTTAGCAATACCAGAAAGGTCGCCAATGTGACATTGGCATCACATCTGTGATTGACTTGAAAGGAGCCTCTTACAAACAATTACTAGCTGGACTATTACTAACACCAACTAGGACTAACTATCACTAACAGTCTCCAGTCCTCAGACATACTAACATACTGACCAACCAATGTTCTAATTAACACTCACATCTAACTGGACTAACCATACCAGTCCCTGTTTGAGTCTTATTCAAAGTCAGTCTCAGTCGTCATGGGCGGCAGCAAATTGGTGGTGCTGGAAACTCTATCTTATATCCATAAAAAAAAGAATTGAATCAGCATACAACGGTACACAAACGTCTCACATAAAATAAGATCACGCATATATTCCGATGAAGAGGGAGACAGAGGTGTGGAGTACCCCTCTTATAACCAGTTTGTCCGATGTAAAAGGTGGTGAGGCTTTTGCCGTGCCACAGTGTACATTAAATCATAATAAGCACTTACTTTTGAAAGGAAATTCCACAAGAAGAAATGCTGCTTGTACAGTCACGGCATTGATATATATAGTCACGGTATCAACTAACGACGGTACAACGCAGTGTTTTTTTTATTTTATTTTTATTTTTTAGTCTCTACACTTCATTGACATTACTTATCCTTAATCAATTATTCTTCACCATTATTTTGTACTTTTTTATTTATATCTGATACTTATGTACTTATGTATTAATTTACAATAAAGCTAAACGTGTTTGAAGTTTTGAAGATATTTATTTATTGATTTGACTTATTGACTTTCATGACTTTGACGTTTTACGCACTGCGCACAGACGATTTATGGATACTGGATATAGATAGTGAATCGCAACAGACTACTTAGAAATATCTTTATATTTTTTGTTAATTTCTGTAAAATAATATAAGAAAGCACGTCATAGTTCCTGCTGTCACAATCGTTAGAAAAGAGGGAAGGACGTGGGTGAATCGGTCCCTCTTACCGGAGCGTCAAACTGTGGTGGCAAGACGCCTCTACGTAATATATCTACATTATCTACCTAGTCTGTGGACGCCTCGCCTTCTAGAAGTTATGGTTATTTTGGGTTATGAAAAATGGATAATGGAGGGAGGGAAGGGAAGGCGCTTGCACTGAGCTGACAATAATACCTACAGGGGCACAATTTTGGAGTTGCCATTTTACAAAATAATTTTACGACATTCATTCCATTTTCAAAATGGCAAGTCAAAATATCACATGCCACAGATAAAGATATATTGTACTCTACTCTGTGATTTGTACAATTATGCAATGATACCATGATCTTAAATATTCTTTCAATTAGTAGTTTTATTTTTTAATTTTGTAGCTATATTATTTTGAACATCTAAAAAGATAAAGTAACTCAAGCTAGTTTAAGGTGAATAGTGTCTTCAATAAATTCGCGATTTTATAAAACTATATATTTCAATAACTTTTGTATATAAAAAAATACATCGAAAAACTGGCAGATTTTTTGTTGTCATAGCTGGCCACACTTAACATTATTCTTTTCACAAGAAAAATGTCTGCCGTCTAACGTGCGTCGTATTTCTTGTGATCTTGCAGTTTGCTATTACATACAACATATTCAGCATATCTTTGCAGTAATAACGTTGAGTAATTTAGTTCCTCCGTTTTTGTGTCGAGTTATATAATTGTTGTGATTGTTTTCGAGATAGTGACTCTTTTTCTTTGTTCGAGATATTGACTCAAGTTTGTGGTTGTGGTTGTGTTTGTTTATAACAAACAATGAAGGAAAATATGAGGAAATGTTTCAAGTGTGGTTCTTCACCTGGAGAAGACAATGAAACTGTTTTATACAGGTTTCCAAAACCTTCTTCCTTGAACGTTGAGCGGTACATACGTATAATTATTTAGCTTTTGTTTTGTTATATTACTGAAAGAACCTCAAACTCACTAGTAGGCAGTAGTAGGCCGTTTACATGTTATTTGTTATACATGTTATTTATAATTTTCTCACCTTTATTCTTGATTAAGTCCAAATCATCACAAAACCAAAGAATTTATAGTTTATTAATATTTATTATTATTATATATTTCAGTTGCCAATTATGGGCTAAATACTGCTGCCCAAATGAACCATGGTCATCTGTGCGGTTCCACCAACAACTGTATGCCGAACATAGAATGCTGTGTCATCGACATTTTGAAGATACAGCATTTGTGGACATTGCATTGAAGAAGTTATTTCGAAATGCTGCACCAGGGGCACAGGTTAGTTTTTTTACTGTACATAGAAATGGTATGTAGTCACCATCACCTAAGAACATTTGTGATGTCACACAGAATAGAACATGAATCACAGACATTAAAAAATCATCTTGATTAATTAAATATTTAATGATGACTATAATTATGAAGCAATAATTGTAGTGTCAGTTCAATATGGTCGACAAAGTTAAGGCATTTATTATGTTGATACTATCATTCACCCCTCGTCCAGATTGTACTTTGATTCAGCACTCTTAGTTCGCAGAGGAGGACTGTCACTTCCTACCTGTATTATTACCTTTGGTAAGTGATAAGTCACTTGCCAAAGGTAGGAAGTAACCTTAAAAAGACGAAGTAAAACTTACCTTCACTCTAAGGAGTGAAGGTAAGATGAGGTGGATAGGGCGGATGAGTTGTGCTCGAATATAACCTTTACCTTTAATACAATGCCATCAATACACTTGTAGGTTAGGCAATTATTTTTTTAAATAAATACAACTAAGTCATAGAAGCACTACAATAAACATAAATTTAATCTGTGTCTGAAATGCATTCAGGAGGCATTCTGTAGGTAATGGCAATAACTTTATAATATTAATTTCCAGAAGATATTTCATGGAGTACAAGAATCTGTTGCAAGTGGGTCATCAGAACCTTTGGCAAATATATCTAACATTGTTTGTCAATCTGCATCTTCAACTTTTAAAGCTCCCGGACCATCAAACAGGATTGAAACATTCAATTTGGAAGACACTGGTTTGCCTGGACAGATCCCCTTACTAAATTTGGATATAAAAACATGTTCAGCATCAACATCAAAAGAAGTGTCAAGTACATTTTACAAATGTAAGAAGTATTTAAAACAAATTTGCAGACTCAAGGATATTATAAAAGGGATGAAGAATAAGAAGTTCCTTGATGAACTGTACACAAGCAAAGCCGTTAATGGGCTTATGAGTAAGGTCAGCCCTACCTTTGCCATTTTATTGCAAGGCCAATTAAGGAATTTCAAAAAAAGTGGTAAAGGAAGGAGATGGACTTCAGACGACAAAATGATGGCTTTAAGGCTCTATAAAAGGTCTCCAACCTGTTATCGGTTACTGAGAAGATTGTTTTGTCTCCCATCTCCCACAACATTAAAAGTTGTGTTAAGAGATTTCAGACTTAATGTGGGAATTAATTTAAATATATTTAAAATCATTGGCAGTGTAGTAAAGAAGCAAAATCCAATAGAAAATGAATGAATGATGAATGTCCTGATGTTCGATGAAATGTCCATAAAAAAGCATTTTGAATATAATATTAAGGACGACCTCATCGATGGATTCCAAGACCACGGTGCCCAAGGACGGACACCACAACCAGCAGCATATGCACTAGTTTTTATGATAGCTGGTATAAGAAAAAAAATAAAGCAACCACTTGCTTACTATTTATCAGGCTCATCTGTAACTGCTGATAGATTAGCCGCCTTAATTAAAGAGGTAAGTTGATTAAACTTAAAGAAGTAAAAAATAAAAATAACCACACATTTAGTACATTGCATTGAGTTAAGATTCTTGAAACCAGCTGGTAACAGTGTTAACTAGTGTTAACAAATAATTTGGTATCTTGTTAATAACTTGTTTGTTATCTCAATCAATTGTAGAGTTGTAGAATATTGATGGGATGCTATAAATCACATATAGTGGCCTGGCTGATTAAGTAGCAGGGATATATTGTATTGATTGGACATGTCGATCAATACCAAATGAGCTAAACTAGGAGCTAACTAGGTAAACTGCATTATAGGAGTTAATGATTCAGCCACTTGGGCAACTTTCATCTATTTAATATGCACAATTCCAGTGTCACTAATATTACAATGTTTGAAGAAAATTTCTGTCAACTTTCATGGTTTTAAAATTCGAACATTTCAGGTACTTGGACAGTGTCAAGAGAACTGCATCAATATAGCAGCTACAGTGTGTGATATGGATGGAGTGAATCGGAGGGCTATAAGCATTTTAGGAGCCACATCAAAAAAACCATACTTTAAATTTAATAACCAGGAAGTGGTTACACTTTTTGACACTCCACATTTAATAAAGTGTTTTAGAAATCTATTTCTAAAATACCCTATTCAATGCCCAACTAATATATCATCTTATGGAACAGGTAAGGAGAATTTAATATCAAATTATGAATATAATATACATGTATATGGATATAGAGCTCTATGGATTTGCGACCCCATGGACCCTGCGTTCCTCCAAGACAAGAGATCAGACCCCTTATCTCCTTAGCTTGGGTTTTCTGGCTGGTCAGTGTACCACGCAAATCTCGCGTCTAGCTTGCCTTAATCGGCCATCAAGAACGACCAGACGTTAGAGCTACGAGTATATGCTTACAGGGTAGAAGTGAATCTTCCGTAAATCGCGAGTCGTTACAGTGGTTTAAACGACCTTATTTAATATAGTGGTCCGCCCCGGCTTCGCACGGGTATTTTATATAAAAATCAAAATTATAATACACACACATAAACCCTATTTGCGTCAGGTTACTAAAAAAATAAAAATTTAACACGACTTTATTTTACATATATAGATTATAACAATAGTTTCGTTTACGCCTAGTAATATTATATAGCCTATGTCACTCAGTGAAGATGCAGCTTTCTAATGGTGAAAGAATTTTTGAAATTGGTCCAGTAGTTTTGGCAGCGCACGCCAGAATAGCTCGCAGATGGTAGATATTTTCCTACTTACCTACTTGACACTTATCGTCATATTTTGGACAATTCACACAATATCTTTATAAATTTTAGCCTGTGTGTTATTCTGATGTATAAGCTATATTATTGTAAAGTTTCATTAAAATCCATTCAGTACTTTGTACGTGAAAAAGTAACACACATCCATCCATACATACATACATACATACTTACAAACTTTTACCCTTTATAATATTAGTAGGATAGGATTAGTAAGAATTATACCTTATCAACAGCCTAAAATTTAAGTTATATGCTTCTAGTTTTGAAAATGACAATACTTTCATACAACCTTTCATCTCCCTTTTCAACCCATTACAACACTTTTTTCCAATTAAAAAGTGTCTATGTCCTTTGTCAGGCTCTAGACTGTGTACCAAATTTCATTTAAATCGGTTCAGTAGTTTTGGCAAGAAAGCGAACAGACAGAAAGACAGACACTTCAAAACCAAACGTCCAATTTTAATCATTCAAAGACCAAATATTATCTACATAAACTGTAAATGTAGTCAAAAAAAAATTCAAGATAAAAAAATGGTTGTTGTGCCTCACTCGACATAGATAGGTATAGTGTGTCGCGGTTTTTTTTATAGATATTTATAAGATCTACAATTAATTAGAACATTTTATGGTTATATCTTTTATATTTTAGGCAGCGTACGCAAAATAAGTAACTTTTCTGGTTGATTTTTTACACCTTGTGTCCGAAAAACCCAAATATCTTACGGAACCCTATTTTTTTCCAAAATAAAATTTAGCCTATGTCACCCGGGGATAGTGTAGCTTTCCAACAGTGAAAGAATTTTTCAAATCGGTTCAGTAGTTTTGAAGCCTATTCGATTCAAACAAACAATCAAATCTTTCCTCTTTATATATTAGTATAGAAGTATAGATGTGGCAAACCTCTTTTCAACCTGAGCCAATCATAAACATGTTGACGCCTTGAATAATAATATAGTGCATCTATACATTATAATTATTATAAATACATTATATTTTAAACATATTAACGCCCATGCAGAATTACCTCTATGGTGGATATGGATACTTTTCATTCCCAAAATATGTTTGTTCCCTTGGGATGCTTTGCACGTTTATTGGAGACAGATTGATGACACTAATTCTAAATTTCCCGCGGGCTAGCTGCGGGCAAAAGCCCTAACTAACTTCACTAATAATTATTATTTTTAATATATATCGTTACAGGTATAGCCAGGTGGAGCTATATTGTTCAATTCAATGAAGTGGACAATAGTGATGACCCAAATTTTGTGTTTGCTCCGTGCCTCAAGCAAGACCATCTGAATCCCAACTCAAAGCAGAAGATGAAAGTAAAGCTTGCGGTTCAGGTGTTCAGTCACACAGTTGCAGCTGGCTTCTATGCAAGAATATCAAAAGGTAATTTTTACATGGATATAAGAAATGCAATGAGCATGCTCCACCCATTTTCTGCCACCATGGCATTTGTATTAAGTGACTAACAGGCGCCTAAATACACACAAAGAAGGAACGTTTCAAGCCCAATGGATCTTAGGTGATTGACCGAGTTAAGCAACTTCGTGTACGATCGGTTTGTGGATGGCTAACCGTTATCGGCAAAATTTCGGAGAGAGGGCCAATATCATATCAAGCCATCTGTCCTGGTTATTTACAATTGTAAAACAATCGCTAAGCCTTGTTGAAGACCTTCATATGGCTTGAAAACATTCGACATTGGGACTAACCTAATTACATCCACATCCACATTGGTTGAGTATGGTCTAGACCCCCTTCAGCAGTAGCTGTGGGGGGACCCGTGCCCAACAGTGGGATAGCTTTTAAAGAAGGAACAACAACCACAAAATATGTTTTCTTATTATTAATGTAATGATGTAAATAATAATCAATTATTTACAGGTCTTTTACCAGCTGAAGCGGCTGTAACTGCTGATTTAATATCAAAAATGGACAGTCTATTTGATTGCCTTAATAGCGACACAGTTGATCTCCGGAGAGAAAACCATTTTCTACAAATATAAAAGCGTCGTCTCCACACATACCATTTATGAGGAAAATGGCGAATTTCTTTCAAGACATGAAATATATTGGGTCTTCCCGTCCACCACCATCCCAAGAAGGTTGGCTGTATACAATAAATGGGATCGAAAGGTTGTGGGACACTTTGCGCCGCAAGCATAAAACCCTGAAAAGTCTAGCAACCCGTAGACTACAACAAGACCCACTAGAAAATTTGTTTGGCTGCATACGAAGCAATTGTGGGGCAAATTATAACCCCACATCTAAACAATTCGTAGCAGGTTTAAAAACTGCTATTTTAAGCAACATTTCTCACATTGGTGGTGGAAACTGTGAGGAAGACAAAAACGAAAGAATAATAGAAAATTTAAAAGTATTGTTTCGAACAGTAAGTGAGGAACAATTATCTGCTCAAACCGCCGCACCGGAAGAGGATAGAGGGTTCAGGATATCAGATATGCAATTAATTGGTGTGTCAGATGAAATCGAAAAAAGGAATGACATAGAAGCTTGTGCATATGTTTGTGGATTCATAATAAAAAACATGAATCAAGTCTGTGAAACATGCAAGAATATATTCACAACGACCGACCGTACTACTATACATACTTTTATACAGTTTAAAGAATACAATGATGCCAAAGAATCTCTTAGTTATGCTAGTAAAAACTTTGTGCTCTGTGTAGAGATATGTGCCACAGAAATTAACATATTTTTGGAAAACAATTCACATGAGAAAAACCTTTTAAAAAAAATATTAACACATTTAAAAGAAAAAAATTACTTTGATTTTTTAAACACATGCACAGAGCATAAAGAAAAAAGTATTGATTACATCATAAAAAGTGTTTTCCACATAACAGTAAGGAGGTTTTGCTCTAAAAGGAATAACAATTTCACTAATGAAACAACAGCTTTAAAAAGAAAAATTAGTATATTATACCCTGTACAAGATAGCTTGATCTTTTTGACAGATGTAAATTTTTCTGATCGACATAACTTTGCAATGACGTACATATTATTTTCTTAATTTAATCATTTTAAAACTTGTATAAATATTTAAAAAAATACATATAACACATAAGTCCCTAAAGATTTAAGCGTTATCCGAAAATTTTAAGACTTTTTATTGCTTCAAAGTAAAATGTAAATAGGAACACTGAAAATAATAGACGTTTGTACAATGTTACATCGGTCGGACGGATGGGACACGAATAACAGGCAGTTACTGTTACAAATATCGATTACAAAAAATCATTGTTAAGTTAATTATTGTTACGAAAGGACCCCTTTTGGTTGGGGTTTCTTTGGCTAGTGGCTCTTTAGCTGGTATAACTCTTTTTAGAAAAATAAGAAAAAATTAATTAAATCTAATTTTAATTACGCATTCCATCGTTCCATCGACTGGCCATATAAGCCATTTATATGTCTAGTGCAATAAAGAATTTATCACTTATTACACCCACACAAATGGTGTCACAGTTACAAGTACATATTTTAAAACGTTATTTTTTGGACTACTAGATATTTTCTGTTTCCCATCACTAGCCCGTCTGTCAAAAAGTTCAAGCTAAGTTGTACAGGGTATAACCCACAAATGACCGATCTACTTAAATCCTTGAAATACTTTAAAATGTGTGAGAAATGTGATATTATGTTAAAGAACATTCGTATGATTCAATTATTTTACTGTGTAACTACTATTCCAAATAAATGCACTATATGTTTTACTAAGTATCTAGTTTAATTTTTAATAGTTTTAATGCCATTGATGTTAAAAGTGATAGAATCCTTTAAACAATGTGAAAATCTACTTTGTAATTTTATTGTTAGTAATTGAACACAACTGCATTTATTGTATTTTGCATTTTCTGTTTACATTCTATCACTTTTTCCATCTGTATTATAGAACAATTTAAATATTACATAAAGATCCATTGGGCATGGTTGAATTTGAATTTCCCGCTAAAATACGTATCGTTCAGTTTGAATTTCCCGCTAAAATTACCAATCATCCCATTCATTATTTTTGGGGGCACGTCGACAGGTGACTCCCAAGTCGTACAATTTTTTTTGTATAGACTTGACATTCTTCTCCGCTAGGAGTAATAGTGTTCTGTGGCAAGTAATCACTACGTTTTTGGCGCTTGCACCACGGACGGGACGAATCGATTATTCTAACTTCGTAAAGTTATTTTGATTACTAATAACAAGGTACATTTCAATTACAATATATATCAGTGTTGACTAAACACGTAATTAGTATGGAAGACACTGATACAGGCCATCCTGAGCCGACATATACGAAAGTCAGTCCTCGTGCCCTCTAACCAACTAATATTCTAACGAGCAATTGAGTATCAAGGACGTTGAATTCAACGTCCTTGTTGAGTATCTTAAGTTGAATTCATATAGGAGTTATAGTGTTCTGTGATTCATATATCGTATGCAATAACTTGTCAAAACAGCGTATATTACGAATTTTGTATGTTATTCTTAAGAACCTTACGATTAGATCGTAATTTTTGATGGTTGATTGAATGATTTTATTGTTTTTTATTTGTATTTACAGCTAATTTGATCTGTTTTTTTCTTATATGACAAGTTCCGTGTTGTGGTTTCAAGGAAAGTTGGAATAATTCACCGGTCACTATGGAAGTAATAATATCCGTCATAGATCCATTTTATTTCCTTCGCGAGGGTGGGCTCGAGTATGCCGCAGGAGCTCCCCATCTGGACTCCCAGAACTAGATGACTGATGTGTCGAGGTTTGAGACTGAGCAGTATGCCCCTAAATTTGGCACAGTGACGATGATAAATTATACTATACTAGCTGACCCGGCAAACATTGTTTTGCCATAAAAAATTTTTTTGTGAATATTTTGGGAGAACTTAATGTAAGTGTGTGGACTTCCACTCTTCTACTACCATTACCACTACTACTACCATTACCACTACCATTACCACTACTACTACTACTACCACTACCCCTACTACTACCACTACTACTCGCACTACCATTACCACTACCCCTACCAGTTCTGCAGCATTTCGTGGCAGCTTCAAATATAGCGCCACCAAATGCTGGAATAACATCCCCCCACCTTTCCTTAATCTTAAGACGATAAGTGGTTTTAAAACTGCCTACAAATCGCACTTGCTGGAGTTACAAAAATCTCAGTAGTTACATGTTTACACCAACCCGCATGCACCCACAAAAACCACACACACACACACAAAGTTGACTCGCATAAGCATTGTTAGATTAAAATATTATTGTAGTTCCGTTTAAATTGTTTAATGTTTTCTTTGTCCATTTTAAAATATGTATTCATTTACTTAGTATTCATTTAGGTACTTACTTTAATTGTTTTATTAATTATATACATATATGTATATAAACACAAAATATAAATAAATAAAAACAACTGGCACGAACCTCCCAACGAGGGCGTCCTGAAAATCAGCGGCTGCGGGCTTGCCACGGCCATTTGCTGAGGGCGTCCCATTTCGGCATCGATAATTTTTACTTATTTAAAATTGTATTGTTTCACATTTCTTGTATGTTGTATGTCGAAATAAATTTTTGTCTATGTCTATATCTACCACTACCACTACCCCTACCACTACCACGACCACTACCCCTACCACTACCATTACCACTACTACTACCATTACTTATAATCGAAAGCGTTCAATAAAAGTAGGAAATTATTAAAAATAAAAATCGCGATGGAAAAATAGGGGTTGATCGTAGAGGGTTGAAAATTCAGGGTTGTATGTATTTTCTAATGTTGTATCATAAAAAATACAAAAATAAAAATTAATCTAAAAATAAAAAATTAGGGATGGACTACCCTTAACATTTAGGGGGATGAAAAATAGATGTTAGTCGATTCTCAGACCTACTGAATACGTATATAAAATTTGGTAAAAATCGGTAAAGCCGTTTCGGAGGAGCAACAAACATTGTGACACGGAAATTTTATATATTAGATTTTCTGCACTCCACGTCGTCCATAGAAATGAACTTTCTACATTTAGCACAATTTGTAGCCATGTCAACTACATGGCACAGTTAGAGAAACAGTAAGAAGTGCTTTGTTAATTTATTTAAAAAGCACCAAAAGTTTTGTGGCCTTAACATACATGATAAGGCTACAAACTAAGTGAAATCTTCGTGTCCAAACAATAGAATTTAGGTGCGCACAGGAACCTACCGTGCGTCGTCCTGTTAGAACAATAAGTATGAACTATAGTTTCATTTATATTTAATTTTAATCCCTGCGACCCGTGCCCAGCAGTGGGACGTCTATCCCACTGCTGGGCACGGGTCTCCCCCACAGACACTGCTGCGGGAAGTCTAGGGCATACGGAGCATACTCCACCTCGCTGCTCCCATGCGGATTGGTAAAGGGGTTAGTGGCCATCCCTGTGTCGAATGTTCTCAAGCCACCCGAAGGTCTTCAACAAGGCTTAACGACTGTTTCCAGCATTGAAAACAACCGGGACCCACGGCTTTACGTGCCCTCCGAAGCACGGTAGCGTTCATGAAATTTTGCCACTAGCGGTCACCCATCCACAAACCGAGCGCGCCCGTCGTTGCTTAACTCAAGGTTCCGTTGACCTTAAAAAATAAATTGATCCAGTCATTCTTTAGTTATGCGCTTACCAACATTCATTTTTAAAATGCTTTTTTATTTATATAGAAGAAGAAGAAGATATCTGTGCTCGGGTCACGGATGTTGTGTTGTTTTCTGTCTCGACACTCGTGTGTGTGTGAGTGTGCAGCGTTCACTAAATAATACAAGAAACACATATTCTCATTGTTGCATTATTAAAACATTAAATTGTATTAATTAAAAAAAATACGAGCATTTTCAATGTATTTTAAAATGTTATTCAAATTATTTGACTTTTCTAAATTATGTCAAACATATTTATTATAAATCACACAAATAAAAATATTAGTTTCAAAATTAGAATGTGTTTTCAAACTTAACTATTTATGTTATATTCTACTTTCCTGTGAGAATAATTTAGTGAATACAATACAATGCAAAAATACTTAATCGTACACCAAAACACACATACGAGTAGATTACATGTAAGGGGTTATTAATAAGGACATTGGAATGAAGTAGAGAAAGGATTCAGTCATAAGATTGAATATCCTTTTGGTCTACGGTTTAGAAGTAAATTGTTACCAAATTCGACCGGATATTACGAACCATTAGTACCAAAACAACATTAATTCTTGTAACACGTCAAAAAAATGAGTGAATCGTTTTTCTCTGTGCTGCGGTTCTATCTATCTATAATAATATAACTCTATTCTGCGTCTGTACATTGAATAAATCAGTTTACAGATGATAATTTTACGTGATAACGTCCTAAAAAAAATATTATTAGAAATTGTTGCATTAATTCGCAAAACTTAAACTAGATGTCGCTGTGCCTTTTTCTGCACTATCTACTGTACCGTGTAAAATTGGGGAGGATCATAGATTCTCTAGTATAGAGTTATAAATCTATGGGGAGGATAATTAATTGATACAGATCCGAATATTTTTTCAAATTTATTATCTGTCTGATGTGCGCAATGGAATCAAACACTACCGAACCGATTTTAATGAAACTAAATATGTATCCCTGAGACGGATCAATTATACTGTTCATCCGGAAAGTAAAGTTTATGTCCTGAATTTAATACAGCCCCAGTTGAGGACGGTCGGGAGCATACTCCACTACGCTGCTCCAATGCGGATTGATTCGTTTATTCGACTGTTAGAAACAGTTACTCCTGTTAGTTGGTGTTAGTAATAGTCCAGTTTGTAATTGTTAATAAGTCTCGTTCCAAGTCACAGATGTGTTGCTGCCCTTGAGGACTAAGATGGTCACCTCTAAAGAAGTGTAACCGGAAACCACACCTTTCCAACCGGACCACAATTGTTTAAAGACAATTACAACACGGTAGAGATGGTACTAGGTACCGTGGCGGGCGGTGGTACTGCCCCGGGCGAACTCTATGATGCTTTATGTACAAGTGGTTAAAAAAACGTTTTCACTGTTTTAATGTAAGAACATACAATATTACAAATTCTTTAACAATGTAATCTTAAATATATCACGTGTCACATTGTTTGTCCGCGATGGACTCCTAAACTACTTAACCGATTTTAAATTAAATATGCAAACCGTGTGCAGTTTGATCCAACTTGAAAGATAGGATAGCTTACAGTAAATCCATTTTTAAACAACTACGCCTCTTGAAGTTATAAACACTGAGCACACATCATTAAACTCTCTCATTATAATTATTACACCAATAAAAGATAACACAGTAACAGTCCACAAGTGATGATGTAAACACGTATCGCCTATGAGTCAATTTATTTGTACCTACCTACATTAAGTCATAGAAATAAGTTTACGCTTACCCACATTATATTACATAGTTACTAAACGAAACCTTACTTAATACATCATTTGGTAAACAATATACGGCTGGGGTCTACCTTACACCCCCATACCACTCGCAATACAAGGTATTGCACCATTCATGAAAAAAATAAAAAATAAATCACATAGGCTTAGGGTCGACTCACACTGGCGCAGAGTCGAAGCGACGCGACGCGTCATGTTTTGCGGCGAGAGTGGGAGGGGTGGCGTAGGGGCTAATACTATATACAGCTGTGGGGCTATACAGCGGGCAATGCAGCCAGCGTTCTGGGTACAATGCTACAAGGTCTGCTTCTGGATGACATATCCATTAATGATTAATTTAAAGATCTGTTACAGTAATAAATTCTTGAAAACGCTTTTTTACAGATATCACACGAGTAAGGCTCCTAGTCAGAATGTGTTCTCAAATGACTTTTCAGTTGACGTACTTGCGAAAACGCTTTTTTACAGATATCACATGAGTAAGGTTTCTCGCTAGAATGTGTTCTCAAATGTCTATTCAGATTAGTTACTCTAGAATAAGCTTTTTTACAGATATCACACGAGTAAGGCTTCTCACCAGAATGTGTTCTCAAATGACATTTCAGATGAGTTACTCTAGAAAAAGCTTTTTTACAGATATCACACGAATAAGGCTTTTCACCAGAATGTATTCTCATCGAATGACTCTTCAGATAAGCCACCTGAGCAAACGCTTTCTTACAGATATCACAAGAGTAAGGCTTCTCCCCAGAATGAGTTTTCAAATGATATTTCAGATGATCTACTCGAGTAAACGCTTTTTTACAGATATCACACGTGTAAGGCCTCTCACCAGAATGTGTTTTCAAATGAAGATTTCGATAAGCCATCTGAGCAAACGCTTTCTTACAGATATCACAAGAGTAAGGCTTCTCCCCAGAATGAGTTTTCAAATGACTATTCAGATGACCCCTCTGAGCAAACGCTTTCTTACAGATATCACACGAGTAAGGGCTCTCTCCAGAATGAGTTTTCAAATGACGTTTCAGACAATCCACCCCAGCAAACGCTTTCTTACAGATATCACAAGAGTAAGGCTTCTCCCCAGAATGAGTTTTCAAATGATATTTCAGATGATCTACTCGAGTAAACGCTTTTTTACAGATATCACACGTGTAAGGCCTCTCACCAGAATGTGTTTTCAAATGAAGATTTCGATAAGCCATCTGAGCAAACGCTTTCTTACAGATATCACAAGAGTAAGCCTTCTCCCCAGAATGAGTTTTCAAATGACTATTCAAATGACCCCTCTGAGCAAACGCTTTCTTACAGATATCACACGAGTAAGGGCTCTCTCCAGAATGAGTTTTCAAATGACGTTTCAGACAATCCACCCCAGCAAACGCTTTCTTACAGATATCACACTTGTAAGGCTTTTCGCCAGAATGTGTTCTCAAATGACTATTCAGATAAGCTACTCTAGAAAAAGCTTTTTTACAGATATCACACTTGTAAGGCTTCTGCCCACAATGAGTTCTCAAATGTTTTATTAAATTCTGTTTAATAGTAGTTTTATAATGACACATTTCGCAATCGAAAGACTTTTCGCTGCCGTGGGCTTTCAAGTGACTCAACAACCGTGTCTCACTGCCAGTTCGATAAGGACACAAGTCACACGATAATTTCAGTCCATTTTCGGATAAGCCAGTGTCGCCGGCGCGCCCAGCGGCCGTCGGCGGCGCGGCATCCGCCGGCACAGCCTCGCAGTAACCATCACCTGCACAAGGAATGTTAATATTAACGGAATTGTTTTTATAGATACAAGGTAGCAAACGAGCTTTCAGTACCATCCGCTGCCGCCCTTGACAACTGTGACTGACTTTGAACAAGACTCAAATAGGGTTAGTCCAGTTAGCTGAGAGAGTTAATTAGAACTTAAGTTGATCAGTTCATTAGTGGGTATGAGGACTGGGGACTGTTAGTGATAGTTAGTCCTGTTAGTTGGTGTTAGTAATAGTCCAGTTAGTAATTGTTAGTAAGGGTTTCGTTCCAAGTCAGTCACTAGAGATATACAGAAACCTCGCCGGCGTCGCCTCAGCCAGTTCTAATTATCTGTAAGACTGAAATGACGACAGCCGACAACACCTGGCTAGAGTACCGGTTGCACTAATTATAGTACATGAAAATTACACTTGCCTAAATACATTCTTGTTTCTTCATTCTTAATGTCAGAGGTAGTAAAGTTCTTTGATTTGGAATTCATACTGCACGGAAAACGATTTAATGGGGACAGAACCACAGGTGGATAAATAAGTTATAAAAATATAATACACTTACCGTTAACCTTCTTGCTGCAGCCCGCCACTCCACCGAGATCTGTATCATCACACTCCTGGACTGGATCTTCCCTGTGTTTCAGCAGGTCCAGTAACATGACCCCATGCTCCTCAATCTTGATATCATCATCAGCAATATTGATATATGTATCATCTATGCTGTTAAGTTCACTATAGTCTTTATTAATCTCATCATTTTCGGTTTTAATCATGGCAGGATCAGTATAATCAAAATTATCAATATGTGGTTTATTATCTATGTCCTGCTCGATATCTTCGATTTCAGTCTTAACATTGACTTCAGGATACTCATTGTTCAAATATTCCTGTGCGTCGTTGTCAAAATATTCCTCCTTTATACATTCAATTTTAACTTCTTCATCTATTGAGTCATCCATAATGTACAGCCAATATCTTATTATTGGCACCAAACAGAGTTCTGTCAGAACTAGTGGGTCTTTGCTTTATCTGTGAATTAAAATTTAATATTAAAAATACATCATACTAGCTTTTATATATTATAGCATATTAGCTTTAGAAAGTGGTTAATAAGTGCAAATATCTGGGCCATATGTTAACCTCAGATTTGAGGGATGACCTGGACGTGGAGCGGGAGGCAGTGAGAGGCAACATGCTGGCCCGCAGGTTCGCTCGGTGTAGCAAGGAAGCAAAAATCACACTGTTCCGGGCGTACTGCCAATCCTTCTACTCGAGTGGCTTGTGGGTCAGGTACACGCAGCGTGCCTTGCCTACAATGTCCTGCGAGTCCAATACAATAACGTGTTTAGGATGCTGTTGGGTCTGCCGCGACACTGCAGCGCGTCGGGAATGTTTGCGGATACGAGAGTGGACGACTTTTTTGCCATAAGGCGGAAAAAAGTGGCTTCACTACTCCGCAGGTTGCATGACAGCCCCAACGGCATCCTGAGGGTGGTCGCGTCACGGTTGGATTGTCCCTTGCAACATTTCTGGGCCACAGTTGCCACAGGCTCTATTTAGTGGACATTTAATTGATGTGACATGTGCTTAATTTAATTTGTATTTTATTTTTATTTTAATTTGTATTTGACATTTAATTTTGTAATTATGATTGGACATCTTAACTATTGTATTGTGACCAGTTGGATATAATAAGAACAATATTAATTTACTAACATTAGATATAAGATGTCACATACTAACATAACCTACCTATTAGGATACCTACAAAAATCTGAAATAAACGATATTATTATTATTTTGTCTGTAGCTTTCATAGTCAGTCTTTCTGAAAGAAAATTTTCGTTTTGATCTACAGTAAAAAAGGGATGGAAAGAATTTGGTAAGTCCCAGTTGCATCATAATCCTAAAATTTGTTACAGAGTAATCAAGTTAAGAATTAGTGTCAGCAACATCTGTTGACGTTGTGCTAAACAGCTTTGCAATAAACATGCAAAGCATCCCAAGTGAACATATTTCTGGGATGAAAAGTATCCTATGTGCTATTCTAGGTTGTCATCTACCTATGTGCCACGTTTTATTCAAAACTGTGTAATTTTTGCATAATTGAGTAACAAACATCCAAACATCAAACATACCATACAATCACATTTATAATATTAGTAATATAATAGAATAACAATATAACATCATATCAATTTTTCCATAAAGTGGTATGCAAAGGTAATACAAGTAATACCCACTTTTTATTATGTTTAGGTTTCATGTTAGGTGGTGAGTTTACTACTATATGGTTTCCCGTATTATTTTCATAATAAAAAATACTGTTTTTTTTATTTCACCACTCACCACATGGCCATTAGCTAGACGTGCAAACATCTAGTCTAAAGCTTAGTCAAATTTTTCTCTCTTTTTCTTTTATTTTTTTTTCCTTATATTTTTTGCTTCATGGACAAGCAGACAGACTGTGACAACTAACCTGAGTGGTCACCGTCACCTAAAGGCTTTAGCAATACCAGAAAGGTCGCCAATGTGACATTGGCATCACATCTGTGATTGACTTGAAAGGAGCCTCTTACAAACAATTACTAGCTGGACTATTACTAACACCAACTAGGACTAACTATCACTAACAGTCTCCAGTCCTCAGACATACTAACATACTGACCAACCAATGTTCTAATTAACACTCACATCTAACTGGACTAACCATACCAGTCCCTGTTTGAGTCTTATTCAAAGTCAGTCTCAGTCGTCATGGGCGGCAGCAAATTGGTGGTGCTGGAAACTCTATCTTATATCCATAAAAAAAAGAATTGAATCAGCATACAACGGTACACAAACGTCTCACATAAAATAAGATCACGCATATATTCCGATGAAGAGGGAGACAGAGGTGTGGAGTACCCCTCTTATAACCAGTTTGTCCG
The DNA here is from genome assembly GCA_944567765.1 of Carterocephalus palaemon. Lineage (NCBI taxonomy): Eukaryota > Metazoa > Arthropoda > Insecta > Lepidoptera > Hesperiidae > Carterocephalus > Carterocephalus palaemon. Next base: position 694,660 of record OX155666.1, read on the forward strand.
ATGTAAAAGGTGGTGAGGCTTTTGCCGTGCCACAGTGTACATTAAATCATAATAAGCACTTACTTTTGAAAGGAAATTCCACAAGAAGAAATGCTGCTTGTACAGTCACGGCATTGATATATATAGTCACGGTATCAACTAACGACGGTACAACGCAGTGTTTTTTTTATTTTATTTTTATTTTTTAGTCTCTACACTTCATTGACATTACTTATCCTTAATCAATTATTCTTCACCATTATTTTGTACTTTTTTATTTATATCTGATACTTATGTACTTAAGTATTATTTTACAATAAAGCTAAACGTGTTTGAAGTTTTGAAGATATTTATTGATTTGACTTATTGACTTTCATGACTTTGACGTTTTACGCACTGCGCACAGACGATTTATGGATACTGGATATAGATAGTGAATCGCGACAGACTACTTAGAAATATCTTTATATTTTTTGTTAATTTCTGTAAAATAATATAAGAAAGCACGTCATAGTTCCTGCTGTCACAATCGTTAGAAAAGAGGGAAGGACGTGGGTGAATCGGTCCCTCTTACCGGAGCGTCAAACTGTGGTGGCAAGACGCCTCTACGTAATATATCTACATTATCTACCTAGTCTGTGGACGCCTCGCCTTCTAGAAGTTATGGTTATTTTGGGTTATGAAAAATGGATAATGGAGGGAGGGAAGGGAAGGCGCTTGCACTGAGCTGACAATAATACCTACAGGGGCACAATTTTGGAGTTGCCATTTTACAAAATAATTTTACGACATTCATTCCATTTTCAAAATGGCAAGTCAAAATATCACATGCCACAGATAAAGATATATTGTACTCTACTCTGTGATTTGTACAATTATGCAATGATACCATGATCTTAAATATTCTTTCAATTAGTAGTTTTATTTTTTAATTTTGTAGCTATATTATTTTGAACATCTAAAAAGATAAAGTAACTCAAGCTAGTTTAAGGTGAATAGTGTCTTCAATAAATTCGCGATTTTATAAAACTATATATTTCAATAACTTTTGTATATAAAAAAATACATCGAAAAACTGGCAGATTTTTTGTTGTCATAGCTGGCCACACTTAACATTATTCTTTTCACAAGAAAAATGTCTGCAGTACTAGTGATGAGTAGGACACGAAATAAAAATGAGTTTGTAAGAGTAGCCTCTTTTTTGTATTGAGCCGCTACAATGTCCCACTTCAAATGAGGCGAGGCGTTCGTCGCGCGCGATACATTTGTACTACGATGTCCCATTTCAAACGAGGCGAGGTGTTCGTCGCGCGCGATACATTTGTACTACAATACAATGTCGCACTTCAAATGAGACGAGGTGTTCGTCGCGCGCGATACATTTGAAGTAACTAGAATGACTTGGTACTTGTATTGTCCTACCTTACAATGTGTGACTGACGTAATAATTATTATTTATTTTAAACGTCATTGTTGTGTTGAACGTACCGCGACAACAAATTTGAAGTAGTACGTAATAAAATTTTGAGCCGCTCTTACATTTCTACGTCATGTCCGGGACAAATGAAGTGCCTCTTGTATGTCCTACTCAACACTATGCAGTACTATACTTATAAATCTGTGATGTCTGCCGTCTAACGTGCGTCGTATTTCTTGTGATCTTGCAGTTTGCTATTACATACAACATATTCAGCATATCTTTGCAGTAATAACGTTGAGTAATTTAGTTCCTCCGTTTTTGTGTCGAGTTATATAATTGTTGTGATTGTTTTCGAGATAGTGACTCTTTTTCTTTGTTCGAGATATTGACTCAAGTTTGTGGTTGTGGTTGTGTTTGTTTATAACAAACAATGAAGGAAAATATGAGGAAATGTTTCAAGTGTGGTTCTTCACCTGGAGAAGACAATGAAACTGTTTTATACAGGTTTCCAAAACCTTCTTCCTTGAACGTTGAGCGGTACAGTACTCCCAAATTAATAATGCACATGCAAATCTTCGCTAATTGTCGTATTCCCGGAAACACCCGAATCATTGAATCGGAGAAAGCCCTAAACAATGCACTTGCATTTTGCACCTTGTTCGAAAGAAACAGGAGTCAATGTCATATGTCAAATCATGTGAAATAATTAAAAACAAATTCGTGCGGTCGGCGGCTGTCGCCGGTCAGTCAAAGGTCCGTCAGTCGTCTTTATATATTGGTGGTGACTGCACGTGTTCTATCTGTGTGGAATTACATAGAGCTGCTATTACACACCCTTCTTGGTTTTGTTTTCAAAGGTGATGAATGCATTATGCATGAAGAAAATGCACTTAACCACTCTATATACATATCGTCTTCCGACGCTCGGGGAATACGACCGTTGCCGAACAGTGACGAAGATTTGTATGCGCATTATTAATTTGGGAGTACTGTACGTATAATTATTTAGCTTTTGTTTTGTTATATTACTGAAAGAACCTCAAACTCACTAGTAGGCAGTAGTAGGCCGTTTACATGTTATTTGTTATACATGTTATTTATAATTTACTCACCTTTATTCTTGATTAAGTCCAAATCATCACAAAACCAAAGAATTTATAGTTTATTAATATTTATTATTATTATATATTTCAGTTGCCAATTATGGGCTAAATACTGCTGCCCAAATGAACCATGGTCATCTGTGCGGTTCCACCAACAACTGTATGCCGAACATAGAATGCTGTGTCATCGACATTTTGAAGATACAGCATTTGTGGACATTGCATTGAAGAAGTTATTTCGAAATGCTGCACCAGGGGCACAGGTTAGTTTTTTTACTGTACATAGAAATGGTATGTAGTCACCATCACCTAAGAACATTTGTGATGTCACACAGAATAGAACATGAATCACAGACATTAAAAAATCATCTTGATTAATTAAATATTTAATGATGACTATAATTATGAAGCAATAATTGTAGTGTCAGTTCAATATGGTCGACAAAGTTAAGGCATTTATTATGTTGATACTATCATTCACCCCTCGTCCAGATTGTACTTTGATTCAGCACTCTTAGTTCGCAGAGGAGGACTGTCACTTCCTACCTGTATTATTACCTTTGGTAAGTGATAAGTCACTTGCCAAAGGTAGGAAGTAACCTTAAAAAGACGAAGTAAAACTTACCTTCACTCTAAGGAGTGAAGGTAAGATGAGGTGGATAGGGCGGATGAGTTGTGCTCGAATATAACCTTTACCTTTAATACAATGCCATCAATACACTTGTAGGTTAGGCAATTATTTTTTTAAATAAATACAACTAAGTCATAGAAGCACTACAATAAACATAAATTTAATCTGTGTCTGAAATGCATTCAGGAGGCATTCTGTAGGTAATGGCAATAACTTTATAATATTAATTTCCAGAAGATATTTCATGGAGTACAAGAATCTGTTGCAAGTGGGTCATCAGAACCTTTGGCAAATATATCTAACATTGTTTGTCAATCTGCATCTTCAACTTTTAAAGCTCCCGGACCATCAAACAGGATTGAAACATTCAATTTGGAAGACACTGGTTTGCCTGGACAGATCCCCTTACTAAATTTGGATATAAAAACATGTTCAGCATCAACATCAAAAGAAGTGTCAAGTACATTTTACAAATGTAAGAAGTATTTAAAACAAATTTGCAGACTCAAGGATATTATAAAAGGGATGAAAAATAAGAAGTTCCTTGATGAACTGTACACAAGCAAAGCCGTTAATGGGCTTATGAGTAAGGTCAGCCCTACCTTTGCCATTTTATTGCAAGGCCAATTAAGGAATTTCAAAAAAACTGGTAAAGGAAGGAGATGGACTTCAGACGACAAAAGGCTCTATAAAAGGTCAACCTGTTATCGGTTACTGAGAAGATTGTTTTGTCTCCCATCTCCCACAACATTAAAAGTTGTGTTAAGAGATTTCAGACTTAATGTGGGAATTAATTTAAATATATTTAAAATCATTGGCAGTGTAGTAAAGAAGCAAAATCCAATAGAAAATGAATGAATGATGAATGTCCTGATGTTCGATGAAATGTCCATAAAAAAGCATTTTGAATATAATATTAAGGACGACCTCATCGATGGATTCCAAGACCACGGTGCCCAAGGACGGACACCACAACCAGCAGCATATGCACTAGTTTTTATGATAGCTGGTATAAGAAAAAAAATAAAGCAACCACTTGCTTACTATTTATCAGGCTCATCTGTAACTGCTGATAGATTAGCCGCCTTAATTAAAGAGGTAAGTTGATTAAACTTAAAGAAGTAAAAAATAAAAATAACCACACATTTAGTACATTGCATTGAGTTAAGATTCTTGAAACCAGCTGGTAACAGTGTTAACTAGTGTTAACAAATAATTTGGTATCTTGTTAATAACTTGTTTGTTATCTCAATCAATTGTAGAGTTGTAGAATATTGATGGGATGCTATAAATCACATATAGTGGCCTGGCTGATTAAGTAGCAGGGATATATTGTATTGATTGGACATGTCGATCAATACCAAATGAGCTAAACTAGGAGCTAACTAGGTAAACTGCATTATAGGAGTTAATGATTCAGCCACTTGGGCAACTTTCATCTATTTAATATGCACAATTCCAGTGTCACTAATATTACAATGTTTGAAGAAAATTTCTGTCAACTTTCATGGTTTTAAAATTCGAACATTTCAGGTACTTGGACAGTGTCAAGAGAACTGCATCAATATAGCAGCTACAGTGTGTGATATGGATGGAGTGAATCGGAGGGCTATAAGCATTTTAGGAGCCACATCAAAAAAACCATACTTTAAATTTAATAACCAGGAAGTGGTTACACTTTTTGACACTCCACATTTAATAAAGTGTTTTAGAAATCTATTTCTAAAATACCCTATTCAATGCCCAACTAATATATCATCTTATGGAACAGGTAAGGAGAATTTAATATCAAATTATGAATATAATATACATGTATATGGATATAGAGCTCTATGGATTTGCGACCCCATGGACCCTGCGTTCCTCCAAGACAAGAGATCAGACCCCTTATCTCCTTAGCTTGGGTTTTCTGGCTGGTCAGTGTACCACGCAAATCTCGCGTCTAGCTTGCCTTAATCGGCCATCAAGAACGACCAGACGTTAGAGCTACGAGTATATGCTTACAGGGTAGAAGTGAATCTTCCGTAAATCGCGAGTCGTTACAGTGGTTTAAACGACCTTATTTAATATAGTGGTCCGCCCCGGCTTCGCACGGGTATTTTATATAAAAATCAAAATTATAATACACACACATAAACCCTATTTGCGTCAGGTTACTAAAAAAATAAAAATTTAACACGACTTTATTTTACATATATAGATTATAACAATAGTTTCGTTTACGCCTAGTAATATTATATAGCCTATGTCACTCAGTGAAGATGCAGCTTTCTAATGGTGAAAGAATTTTTGAAATTGGTCCAGTAGTTTTGGCAGCGCACGCCAGAATAGCTCGCAGATGGTAGATATTTTCCTACTTACCTACTTGACACTTATCGTCATATTTTGGACAATTCACACAATATCTTTATAAATTTTAGCCTGTGTGTTATTCTGATGTATAAGCTATATTATTGTAAAGTTTCATTAAAATCCATTCAGTACTTTGTACGTGAAAAAGTAACACACATCCATCCATACATACATACATACATACTTACAAACTTTTACCCTTTATAATATTAGTAGGATAGGATTAGTAAGAATTATACCTTATCAACAGCCTAAAATTTAAGTTATATGCTTCTAGTTTTGAAAATGACAATACTTTCATACAACCTTTCATCTCCCTTTTCAACCCATTACAACACTTTTTTCCAATTAAAAAGTGTCTATGTCCTTTGTCAGGCTCTAGACTGTGTACCAAATTTCATTTAAATCGGTTCAGTAGTTTTGGCAAGAAAGCGAACAGACAGAAAGACAGACACTTCAAAACCAAACGTCCAATTTTAATCATTCAAAGACCAAATATTATCTACATAAACTGTAAATGTAGTCAAAAAAAAATTCAAGATAAAAAAATGGTTGTTGTGCCTCACTCGACATAGATAGGTATAGTGTGTCGCGGTTTTTTTTATAGATATTTATAAGATCTACAATTAATTAGAACATTTTATGGTTATATCTTTTATATTTTAGGCAGCGTACGCAAAATAAGTAACTTTTCTGGTTGATTTTTTACACCTTGTGTCCGAAAAACCCAAATATCTTACGGAACCCTATTTTTTTCCAAAATAAAATTTAGCCTATGTCACCCGGGGATAGTGTAGCTTTCCAACAGTGAAAGAATTTTTCAAATCGGTTCAGTAGTTTTGAAGCCTATTCGATTCAAACAAACAATCAAATCTTTCCTCTTTATATATTAGTATAGAAGTATAGATGTGGCAAACCTCTTTTCAACCTGAGCCAATCATAAACATGTTGACGCCTTGAATAATAATATAGTGCATCTATACATTATAATTATTATAAATACATTATATTTTAAACATATTAACGCCCATGCAGAATTACCTCTATGGTGGATATGGATACTTTTCATTCCCAAAATATGTTTGTTCCCTTGGGATGCTTTGCACGTTTATTGGAGACAGATTGATGACACTAATTCTAAATTTCCCGCGGGCTAGCTGCGGGCAAAAGCCCTAACTAACTTCACTAATAATTATTATTTTTAATATATATCGTTACAGGTATAGCCAGGTGGAGCTATATTGTTCAATTCAATGAAGTGGACAATAGTGATGACCCAAATTTTGTGTTTGCTCCGTGCCTCAAGCAAGACCATCTGAATCCCAACTCAAAGCAGAAGATGAAAGTAAAGCTTGCGGTTCAGGTGTTCAGTCACACAGTTGCAGCTGGCTTCTATGCAAGAATATCAAAAGGTAATTTTTACATGGATATAAGAAATGCAATGAGCATGCTCCACCCATTTTCTGCCACCATGGCATTTGTATTAAGTGACTAACAGGCGCCTAAATACACACAAAGAAGGAACGTTTCAAGCCCAATGGATCTTAGGTGATTGACCGAGTTAAGCAACTTCGTGTACGATCGGTTTGTGGATGGCTAACCGTTATCGGCAAAATTTCGGAGAGAGGGCCAATATCATATCAAGCCATCTGTCCTGGTTATTTACAATTGTAAAACAATCGCTAAGCCTTGTTGAAGACCTTCATATGGCTTGAAAACATTCGACATTGGGACTAACCTAATTACATCCACATCCACATTGGTTGAGTATGGTCTAGACCCCCTTCAGCAGTAGCTGTGGGGGGACCCGTGCCCAACAGTGGGATAGCTTTTAAAGAAGGAACAACAACCACAAAATATGTTTTCTTATTATTAATGTAATGATGTAAATAATAATCAATTATTTACAGGTCTTTTACCAGCTGAAGCGGCTGTAACTGCTGATTTAATATCAAAAATGGACAGTCTATTTGATTGCCTTAATAGCGACACAGTTGATCTCCGGAGAGAAAACCATTTTCTACAAATATAAAAGCGTCGTCTCCACACATACCATTTATGAGGAAAATGGCGAATTTCTTTCAAGACATGAAATATATTGGGTCTTCCCGTCCACCACCATCCCAAGAAGGTTGGCTGTATACAATAAATGGGATCGAAAGGTTGTGGGACACTTTGCGCCGCAAGCATAAAACCCTGAAAAGTCTAGCAACCCGTAGACTACAACAAGACCCACTAGAAAATTTGTTTGGCTGCATACGAAGCAATTGTGGGGCAAATTATAACCCCACATCTAAACAATTCGTAGCAGGTTTAAAAACTGCTATTTTAAGCAACATTTCTCACATTGGTGGTGGAAACTGTGAGGAAGACAAAAACGAAAGAATAATAGAAAATTTAAAAGTATTGTTTCGAACAGTAAGTGAGGAACAATTATCTGCTCAAACCGCCGCACCGGAAGAGGATAGAGGGTTCAGGATATCAGATATGCAATTAATTGGTGTGTCAGATGAAATCGAAAAAAGGAATGACATAGAAGCTTGTGCATATGTTTGTGGATTCATAATAAAAAACATGAATCAAGTCTGTGAAACATGCAAGAATATATTCACAACGACCGACCGTACTACTATACATACTTTTATACAGTTTAAAGAATACAATGATGCCAAAGAATCTCTTAGTTATGCTAGTAAAAACTTTGTGCTCTGTGTAGAGATATGTGCCACAGAAATTAACATATTTTTGGAAAACAATTCACATGAGAAAAACCTTTTAAAAAAAATATTAACACATTTAAAAGAAAAAAATTACTTTGATTTTTTAAACACATGCACAGAGCATAAAGAAAAAAGTATTGATTACATCATAAAAAGTGTTTTCCACATAACAGTAAGGAGGTTTTGCTCTAAAAGGAATAACAATTTCACTAATGAAACAACAGCTTTAAAAAGAAAAATTAGTATATTATACCCTGTACAAGATAGCTTGATCTTTTTGACAGATGTAAATTTTTCTGATCGACATAACTTTGCAATGACGTACATATTATTTTCTTAATTTAATCATTTTAAAACTTGTATAAATATTTAAAAAAATACATATAACACATAAGTCCCTAAAGATTTAAGCGTTATCCGAAAATTTTAAGACTTTTTATTGCTTCAAAGTAAAATGTAAATAGGAACACTGAAAATAATAGACGTTTGTACAATGTTACATCGGTCGGACGGATGGGACACGAATAACAGGCAGTTACTGTTACAAATATCGATTACAAAAAATCATTGTTAAGTTAATTATTGTTACGAAAGGACCCCTTTTGGTTGGGGTTTCTTTGGCTAGTGGCTCTTTAGCTGGTATAACTCTTTTTAGAAAAATAAGAAAAAATTAATTAAATCTAATTTTAATTACGCATTCCATCGTTCCATCGACTGGCCATATAAGCCATTTATATGTCTAGTGCAATAAAGAATTTATCACTTATTACACCCACACAAATGGTGTCACAGTTACAAGTACATATTTTAAAACGTTATTTTTTGGACTACTAGATATTTTCTGTTTCCCATCACTAGCCCGTCTGTCAAAAAGTTCAAGCTAAGTTGTACAGGGTATAACCCACAAATGACCGATCTACTTAAATCCTTGAAATACTTTAAAATGTGTGAGAAATGTGATATTATGTTAAAGAACATTCGTATGATTCAATTATTTTACTGTGTAACTACTATTCCAAATAAATGCACTATATGTTTTACTAAGTATCTAGTTTAATTTTTAATAGTTTTAATGCCATTGATGTTAAAAGTGATAGAATCCTTTAAACAATGTGAAAATCTACTTTGTAATTTTATTGTTAGTAATTGAACACAACTGCATTTATTGTATTTTGCATTTTCTGTTTACATTCTATCACTTTTTCCATCTGTATTATAGAACAATTTAAATATTACATAAAGATCCATTGGGCATGGTTGAATTTGAATTTCCCGCTAAAATACGTATCGTTCAGTTTGAATTTCCCGCTAAAATTACCAATCATCCCATTCATTATTTTTGGGGGCACGTCGACAGGTGACTCCCAAGTCGTACAATTTTTTTTGTATAGACTTGACATTCTTCTCCGCTAGGAGTAATAGTGTTCTGTGGCAAGTAATCACTACGTTTTTGGCGCTTGCACCACGGACGGGACGAATCGATTATTCTAACTTCGTAAAGTTATTTTGATTACTAATAACAAGGTACATTTCAATTACAATATATATCAGTGTTGACTAAACACGTAATTAGTATGGAAGACACTGATACAGGCCATCCTGAGCCGACATATACGAAAGTCAGTCCTCGTGCCCTCTAACCAACTAATATTCTAACGAGCAATTGAGTATCAAGGACGTTGAATTCAACGTCCTTGTTGAGTATCTTAAGTTGAATTCATATAGGAGTTATAGTGTTCTGTGATTCATATATCGTATGCAATAACTTGTCAAAACAGCGTATATTACGAATTTTGTATGTTATTCTTAAGAACCTTACGATTAGATCGTAATTTTTGATGGTTGATTGAATGATTTTATTGTTTTTTATTTGTATTTACAGCTAATTTGATCTGTTTTTTTCTTATATGACAAGTTCCGTGTTGTGGTTTCAAGGAAAGTTGGAATAATTCACCGGTCACTATGGAAGTAATAATATCCGTCATAGATCCATTTTATTTCCTTCGCGAGGGTGGGCTCGAGTATGCCGCAGGAGCTCCCCATCTGGACTCCCAGAACTAGATGACTGATGTGTCGAGGTTTGAGAATGAGCAGTATGCCCCTAAATTTGGCACAGTGACGATGATAAATTATACTATACTAGCTGACCCGGCAAACATTGTTTTGCCATAAAAAATTTTTTTGTGAATATTTTGGGAGAACTTAATGTAAGTGTGTGGACTTCCACTCTTCTACTACCATTACCACTACTACTACCATTACCACTACCATTACCACTACTACTACTACTACCACTACCCCTACTACTACCACTACTACTCGCACTACCATTACCACTACCCCTACCAGTTCTGCAGCATTTCGTGGCAGCTTCAAATATAGCGCCACCAAATGCTGGAATAACATCCCCCCACCTTTCCTTAATCTTAAGACGATAAGTGGTTTTAAAACTGCCTACAAATCGCACTTGCTGGAGTTACAAAAATCTCAGTAGTTACATGTTTACACCAACCCGCATGCACCCACAAAAACCACACACACACACACAAAGTTGACTCGCATAAGCATTGTTAGATTAAAATATTATTGTAGTTCCGTTTAAATTGTTTAATGTTTTCTTTGTCCATTTTAAAATATGTATTCATTTACTTAGTATTCATTTAGGTACTTACTTTAATTGTTTTATTAATTATATACATATATGTATATAAACACAAAATATAAATAAATAAAAACAACTGGCACGAACCTCCCAACGAGGGCGTCCTGAAAATCAGCGGCTGCGGGCTTGCCACGGCCATTTGCTGAGGGCGTCCCATTTCGGCATCGATAATTTTTACTTATTTAAAATTGTATTGTTTCACATTTCTTGTATGTTGTATGTCGAAATAAATTTTTGTCTATGTCTATATCTACCACTACCACTACCCCTACCACTACCACGACCACTACCCCTACCACTACCATTACCACTACTACTACCATTACTTATAATCGAAAGCGTTCAATAAAAGTAGGAAATTATTAAAAATAAAAATCGCGATGGAAAAATAGGGGTTGATCGTAGAGGGTTGAAAATTCAGGGTTGTATGTATTTTCTAATGTTGTATCATAAAAAATACAAAAATAAAAATTAATCTAAAAATAAAAAATTAGGGATGGACTACCCTTAACATTTAGGGGGATGAAAAATAGATGTTAGTCGATTCTCAGACCTACTGAATACGTATATAAAATTTGGTAAAAATCGGTAAAGCCGTTTCGGAGGAGCAACAAACATTGTGACACGGAAATTTTATATATTAGATTTTCTGCACTCCACGTCGTCCATAGAAATGAACTTTCTACATTTAGCACAATTTGTAGCCATGTCAACTACATGGCACAGTTAGAGAAACAGTAAGAAGTGCTTTGTTAATTTATTTAAAAAGCACCAAAAGTTTTGTGGCCTTAACATACATGATAAGGCTACAAACTAAGTGAAATCTTCGTGTCCAAACAATAGAATTTAGGTGCGCACAGGAACCTACCGTGCGTCGTCCTGTTAGAACAATAAGTATGAACTATAGTTTCATTTGTATTTAATTTTAATCCCTGCGACCCGTGCCCAGCAGTGGGACGTCTATCCCACTGCTGGGCACGGGTCTCCCCCACAGACACTGCTGCGGGAAGTCTAGGGCATACGGAGCATACTCCACCTCGCTGCTCCCATGCGGATTGGTAAAGGGGTTAGTGGCCATCCCTGTGTCGAATGTTCTCAAGCCACCCGAAGGTCTTCAACAAGGCTTAACGACTGTTTCCAGCATTGAAAACAACCGGGACCCACGGCTTTACGTGCCCTCCGAAGCACGGTAGCGTTCATGAAATTTTGCCACTAGCGGTCACCCATCCACAAACCGAGCGCGCCCGTCGTTGCTTAACTCAAGGTTCCGTTGACCTTAAAAAATAAATTGATCCAGTCATTCTTTAGTTATGCGCTTACCAACATTCATTTTTAAAATGCTTTTTTATTTATATAGAAGAAGAAGATATCTGTGCTCGGGTCACGGATGTTGTGTTGTTTTCTGTCTCGACACTCGTGTGTGTGTGAGTGTGCAGCGTTCACTAAATAATACAAGAAACACATATTCTCATTGTTGCATTATTAAAACATTAAATTGTATTAATTAAAAAAAATACGAGCATTTTCAATGTATTTTAAAATGTTATTCAAATTATTTGACTTTTCTAAATTATGTCAAACATATTTATTATAAATCACACAAATAAAAATATTAGTTTCAAAATTAGAATGTGTTTTCAAACTTAACTATTTATGTTATATTCTACTTTCCTGTGAGAATAATTTAGTGAATACAATACAATGCAAAAATACTTAATCGTACACCAAAACACACATACGAGTAGATTACATGTAAGGGGTTATTAATAAGGACATTGGAATGAAGTAGAGAAAGGATTCAGTCATAAGATTGAATATCCTTTTGGTCTACGGTTTAGAAGTAAATTGTTACCAAATTCGACCGGATATTACGAACCATTAGTACCAAAACAACATTAATTCTTGTAACACGTCAAAAAAATGAGTGAATCGTTTTTCTCTGTGCTGCGGTTCTATCTATCTATAATAATATAACTCTATTCTGCGTCTGTACATTGAATAAATCAGTTTACAGATGATAATTTTACGTGATAACGTCCTAAAAAAAATATTATTAGAAATTGTTGCATTAATTCGCAAAACTTAAACTAGATGTCGCTGTGCCTTTTTCTGCACTATCTACTGTACCGTGTAAAATTGGGGAGGATCATAGATTCTCTAGTATAGAGTTATAAATCTATGGGGAGGATAATTAATTGATACAGATCCGAATATTTTTTCAAATTTATTATCTGTCTGATGTGCGCAATGGAATCAAACACTACCGAACCGATTTTAATGAAACTAAATATGTATCCCTGAGACGGATCAATTATACTGTTCATCCGGAAAGTAAAGTTTATGTCCTGAATTTAATACAGCCCCAGTTGAGGACGGTCGGGAGCATACTCCACTACGCTGCTCCAATGCGGATTGATTCGTTTATTCGACTGTTAGAAACAGTTACTCCTGTTAGTTGGTGTTAGTAATAGTCCAGTTTGTAATTGTTAATAAGTCTCGTTCCAAGTCACAGATGTGTTGCTGCCCTTGAGGACTAAGATGGTCACCTCTAAAGAAGTGTAACCGGAAACCACACCTTTCCAACCGGACCACAATTGTTTAAAGACAATTACAACACGGTAGAGATGGTACTAGGTACCGTGGCGGGCGGTGGTACTGCCCCGGGCGAACTCTATGATGCTTTATGTACAAGTGGTTAAAAAAACGTTTTCACTGTTTTAATGTAAGAACATACAATATTACAAATTCTTTAACAATGTAATCTTAAATATATCACGTGTCACATTGTTTGTCCGCGATGGACTCCTAAACTACTTAACCGATTTTAAATTAAATATGCAAACCGTGTGCAGTTTGATCCAACTTGAAAGATAGGATAGCTTACAGTAAATCCATTTTTAAACAACTCCGCCTCTTGAAGTTATAAACACTGAGCACACATCAGTAAACTCGCTCATTATAATTATTACACCAATAAAAGATAACACAGTAACAGTCCACAAGTGATGATGTAAACACGTATCTTCTATGAGTCAATTTATTTGTACCTACATTAAGTCATAGAAATAAGTTTACGCTTACCCACATTATATTACATAGTTACTAAACGAAACCTTACTTAATACATCATTTGGTAAACAATATACGGCTGGGGTCTACCTTACACCCCCATACCACTCGCAATACAAGGTATTGCACCATTCATGAAAAAAATAAAAAATAAATCACATAGGCTTAGGGTCGACTCACACTGGCGCAGAGTCGAAGCGACGCGACGCGTCATGTTTTGCGGCGAGAGTGGGAGGGGTGGCGTAGGGGCTAATACTATATACAGCTGTGGGGCTATACAGCGGGCAATGCAGCCAGCGTTCTGGGTACAATGCTACAAGGTCTGCTTCTGGATGACATATCCATTAATGATTAATTTAAAGATCTGTTACAGTAATAAATTCTTGAAAACGCTTTTTTACAGATATCACACGAGTAAGGCTCCTAGTCAGAATGTGTTCTCAAATGACTTTTCAGTTGACGTACTTGCGAAAACGCTTTTTTACAGATATCACATGAGTAAGGTTTCTCGCTAGAATGTGTTCTCAAATGTCTATTCAGATTAGTTACTCTAGAATAAGCTTTTTTACAGATATCACACGAGTAAGGCTTCTCACCAGAATGTGTTCTCAAATGACATTTCAGATGAGTTACTCTAGAAAAAGCTTTTTTACAGATATCACACGAATAAGGCTTTTCACCAGAATGTATTCTCATCGAATGACTCTTCAGATAAGCCACCTGAGCAAACGCTTTCTTACAGATATCACAAGAGTAAGGCTTCTCCCCAGAATGAGTTTTCAAATGATATTTCAGATGATCTACTCGAGTAAACGCTTTTTTACAGATATCACACGTGTAAGGCCTCTCACCAGAATGTGTTTTCAAATGAAGATTTCGATAAGCCATCTGAGCAAACGCTTTCTTACAGATATCACAAGAGTAAGGCTTCTCCCCAGAATGAGTTTTCAAATGACTATTCAGATGACCCCTCTGAGCAAACGCTTTCTTACAGATATCACACGAGTAAGGGCTCTCTCCAGAATGAGTTTTCAAATGACGTTTCAGACAATCCACCCCAGCAAACGCTTTCTTACAGATATCACAAGAGTAAGGCTTCTCCCCAGAATGAGTTTTCAAATGATATTTCAGATGATCTACTCGAGTAAACGCTTTTTTACAGATATCACACGTGTAAGGCCTCTCACCAGAATGTGTTTTCAAATGAAGATTTCGATAAGCCATCTGAGCAAACGCTTTCTTACAGATATCACAAGAGTAAGCCTTCTCCCCAGAATGAGTTTTCAAATGACTATTCAAATGACCCCTCTGAGCAAACGCTTTCTTACAGATATCACACGAGTAAGGGCTCTCTCCAGAATGAGTTTTCAAATGACGTTTCAGACAATCCACCCCAGCAAACGCTTTCTTACAGATATCACACTTGTAAGGCTTTTCGCCAGAATGTGTTCTCAAATGACTATTCAGATAAGCTACTCTAGAAAAAGCTTTTTTACAGATATCACACTTGTAAGGCTTCTGCCCACAATGAGTTCTCAAATGTTTTATTAAATTCTGTTTAATAGTAGTTTTATAATGACACATTTCGCAATCGAAAGACTTTTCGCTGCCGTGGGCTTTCAAGTGACTCAACAACTGTGTCTCACTGCCAGTTCGATAAGGACACAAGTCACACGATAATTTCAGTCCATTTTCGGATAAGCCAGTGTCGCCGGCGCGCCCAGCGGCCGTCGGCGGCGCGGCATCCGCCGGCACAGCCTCGCAGTAACCATCACCTGCACAAGGAATGTTAATATTGACGGAATTGTTTTTATAGATACAAGGTAGCAAACGAGCTTTCAGTACCATCCGCTGCCGCCCTTGACAACTGTGACTGACTTTGAACAAGACTCAAATAGGGTTAGTCAAGTTAGCTGAGAGAGTTAATTAGAACATAAGTTGATCAGTTCATTAGTGGGTATGAGGACTGGGGACTGTTAGTGATAGTTAGTCCTGTTAGTTGGTGTTAGTAATAGTCCAGTTAGTAATTGTTAGTAAGGGTTTCGTTCCAAGTCAGTCACTAGAGAAATACAGAAACCTCGCCGGCGTCGCCCCAGCCAGTTCTAATTATCTGTAAGACTGAAATGACGACAGCCGACAACACCTGGCTAGAGTACCGGACGAATAACCGGTTGCACTAATTATAGTACATGAAAATTACACTTGCCTAAATACATTCTTGTTTCTTCATTCTTAATGTCAGAGGTAGTAAAGTTCTTTGATTTGGAATTCATACTGCACGGAAAACGATTTAATGGGGACAGAACCACAGGTGGATAAATAAGTTATAAAAATATAATACACTTACCGTTAACCTTCTTGCTGCAGCCCGCCACTCCACTGAGATCTGTATCATCACACTCCTGGACTGGATCTTCCCTGTGTTTCAGCAGGTCCAGTAACATGACCCCACGCTCCTCAATCTTAATATCATCATCAGCAATATTGATATATGTATCATCTATGCTGTTAAGTTCACTATAGTCTTTATTAATCTCATCATTTTCGGTTTTAATCATGGCAGGATCAGTATAATCAAAATTATCAATATGTGGTTTATTATCTATGTCCTGCTCGATATCTTCGATTTCAGTCTTAACATTGACTTCAGGATACTCATTGTTCAAATATTCCTCTGCGTCGTTGTCAAAATATTCCTCCTTTATACATTCAATTTTAACTTCTTCATCTATTGAGTCATCCATAATGTACAGCCAATATCTTATTATTGGCACCAGAGTTCTGTCAGAACTAGTGGGTCTTTGCTTTATCTGTGAATTAAAATTTAATATTAAAAATACATCATACTAGCTTTTATATATTATAGCATATTAGCTTTAGAAAGTGGTTAATAAGTGCAAATATCTGGGCCATATGTTAACCTCAGACTTGAGGGATGACCTGGACGTGGAGCGGGAGGCAGTGAGAGGCAACATGCTGGCCCGCAGGTTCGCTCGGTGTAGCAAGGAAGCAAAAATCACACTGTTCCGGGCGTACTGCCAATCCTTCTACTCGAGTGGCTTGTGGGTCAGGTACACACAGCGTGCCTTGCCTACAATGTCCTGCGAGTCCAATACAATAACGTGTTTAGGATGCTGTTGGGTCTGCCGCGACACTGCAGCGCGTCGGGAATGTTTGCGGATGCGAGAGTGGACGACTTTTTTGCCATAAGGCGGAAAAAAGTGGCTTCACTACTCCGCAGGTTGCATGACAGCCCCAACAGCATCCTGAGGGTGGTCGCGTCACGGTTGGATTGTCCCTTGCAACATTTCTGGGCCACAGTTGCCACAGGCTCTATTTAGTGGACATTTAATTGATGTGACATGTGCTTAATTTAATTTGTATTTTATTTTTATTTTAATTTGTATTTGACATTTAATTTTGTAATTATGATTGGACATCTTAACTATTGTATTGTGACCAGTTGGATATAATAAGAACAATATTAATTTACTAACATTAGATATAAGATGTCACATACTAACATAACCTACCTATTAGGATACCTACAAAAATCTGAAATAAACGATATTATTATTATTTTGTCTGTAGCTTTCATAGTCAGTCTTTCTGAAAGAAAATTTTCGTTTTGATCTACAGTAAAAAAGGGATGGAAAGAATTTGGTAAGTCCCAGTTGCATCATAATCATAAAATTTGTTACAGAGTAATCAAGTTAAGAATTAGTGTCAGCAACATCTGTTGACGTTGTGCTAAACAGCTTTGCAATAAACATGCAAAGCATCCCAAGGGAACATATTTCTGGGATGAAAAGTATCCTATGTGCTATTCTAGATTGTCATCTACCTATGTGCCACGTTTTATTCAAAACTGTGTAGTTTTTGCATAATTGAGTAACAAACATCCAAACATCAAACATACCATACAATCACATTTATAATATTAGTAATATAATAGAATAACAATATAACATCATATCAATTTTTCCATTAAGTGGTATGCAAAGGTAATACAAGTAATACCCACTTTTTATTATGTTTAGGTTTCATGTTAGGTGGTGAGTTTACTACTATATGGTTTCCCGTATTATTTTCATAATAAAAAATACTGTTTTTTTTATTTCACCACTCACCACATGGCCATTAGCTAGACGTGCAAACATCTAGTCTAAAGCTTAGTCAAATTTTTCTCTCTTTTTCTTTTATTTTTTTTTCCTTATATTTTTTGCTTCATGGACAAGCAGACAGACTGTGACAACTAACCTGAGTGGTCACCGTCACCTAAAGGCTTTAGCAATACCAGAAAGGTCGCCAATGTGACATTGGCATCACATCTGTGATTGACTTGAAAGGAGCCTGTTACAAACAATTACTAGCTGGACTATTACTAACACCAACTAGGACTAACTATCACTAGCAGTCTCCATTCCTCAGACGTACTAACAAACTGACCAACTAATGTTCTAATATTACACTCACATCTAACTGGACTAACCATCCCAGTCCCTGTTTGAGTCTTATTCAAAGTCAGTCTCAGTCGTCATGGGCGGCAGCAAATTGGTGGTGCTGGAAACTCTATCTTATATCCATAAAAAAAAGAATTGAATCAGCATACAACGGTACACAAACGTCTCACATAAAATAAGATCACGCATATATTCCGATGAAGAGGGAGACAGAGGTGTGGAGTACCCCTCTTATAACCAGTTTGTCCGATGTAAAAGGTGGTGAGGCTTTTGCCGTGCCACAGTGTACATTAAATCATAATAAGCACTTACTTTTGAAAGGAAATTCCACAAGAAGAAATGCTGCTTGTACAGTCACGGCATTGATATATATAGTCACGGTATCAACTAACGACGGTACAACGCAGTGTTTTTTTTATTTTATTTTTATTTTTTAGTCTCTACACTTCATTGACATTACTTATCCTTAATCAATTATTCTTCACCATTATTTTGTACTTTTTTATTTATATCTGATACTTATGTATTATTTTACAATAAAGATAAACGTGTTTGAAGATTTTGATATTTATTGATTTGACTTATTGACTTTCATGACTTTGACGTTTTACGCACTGCGCACAGACGATTTATGGATACTGGATATAGATAGTGAATCGCGACAGACTACTTAGAAATATCTTTATATTTTTTGTTAATTTCTGTAAAATAATATAAGAAAGCACGTCATAGTTCCTGCTGTCACAATCGTTAGAAAAGAGGGAAGGACGTGGGTGAATCGGTCCCTCTTACCGGAGCGTCAAACTGTGGTGGCAAGACGCCTCTACGTAATATATCTACATTGTCTACCTAGTCTGTGGACGCCTCGCCTTCTAGAAGTTATGGTTATTTTGGGTTATGAAAAATCGTCGTCTACGTGAAAAATGGATAATGGAGGGAGGGAAGGGAAGGCGCTTGCACTGAGCTGACAATAATACCTACGGGGGCACAATTTTGGAGTTGCCATTTTACAAAATAATTTTACGACATTCATTCCATTTTCAAAATGGCAAGTCAAAATATCACATGCCACAGCTAAAGATATATTGTACTCTACTCTGTGATTTTTACAATTATGCAATGATACCATGATCTTAAATATTCTATCAATTAGTAGTTTTATTTTTTAATTTTGTAGCTATATTATTTTGAACATCTAAAAAGATAAAGTAACTCAAGCTAGTTTAAGGTGAATAGTGTCTTCAATAAATTCGCGATTTTATAAAACTATATATTTCAATAACTTTTGTATATAAAAAAATACATCGAAAAACTGGCAGATTTTTTGTTGTCATAGCTGGCCACACTTAACATTATTCTTTTCACAAGAAAAATGTCTGCCGTCTAACGTGCGTCGTATTTCTTGTGATCTTGCAGTTTGCTAATTTTGCTATTACATACAACATATTCAGCATATCTTTGCAGTAATAACGTTGGGATGAATTAAAGAGACGAATTCGTGCAAGAGATCCTGCCCCAGAAACACTTAGCCAGCTGCACAAACTAATAAGGGAGCTGCAAGATGCAATCCAAGAGGAATGGAATGGAATGCCACAACATTTGATTGTGACTCTCATCCGATCGATGAAGAACCGTATGGAAGCAGTAATAAGAGCTCGGGGAGGGAATACACGTTATTAAATAAACGTTTCTTAGCTTTTTTTTCATTTACGTGTGTTGTTTTATCAATTTCCTTCATACTCCATACAGGGTAAAAATTACTTGTTAAACAAAATATGAAACCTATGAAAATTTAATTTGAATTTAGAACATTAACATTAGGATTTGAAAATCTCATAACATGCACTATTAAACATTTGACATATATTCCAAAAGTGAGTTACATAGTGAGTTAATCATATATATAAACATACTAATATTAACAATTGACATAACTAAAGAACTTAAAACTAAAAAAAAAAAAAAAACCTTAAAAATAAACCTAAAAAAAAAAAATTACTAAAATACATCATTAAAAGGAGTCCCTTTAGGCAAGGTTCCAAAGATACTGGCAGCGTTCCCCCTTTGAATAGCTATACTAATTCTCTGTCCTAGGTAGCTGCCAGCTCTTCGGTCTCCTGTGATGTCGACTAACCTTTTTGCTATTTCCTTATAAAGCCTCATAGCGTTAGGACCCCACGGACCAAGGGTCTCGACACCGAATGGGACAAAATCATATTCGGTGCCTAGACCCCTGTATTTGCATGCTTTAGCTTTTTCAGCCGCTTCACAAGCCGCACCAACTCTGTTGTTGGTTCCATGTAGATGGGAAGGGGCCAGTGTGTCTGAACAGGTTGCATCCCATACCAGCACCCGGCCCATCTTCCATGGAATCAAACTCAAGGGACCGGCGTATGATATCGTTAAGTGCAGCATGTCTCGAGAAGCGGCCTGCACTTTTTTGGCATGACAGTCCGTGATGTCCTAGCTTGTCGACATCACTGCCACAGGGACATCTATGAGGAGCGCAGACCGGAACCCCGAGCCGTAGACAGGTTGCGATACGGAGCGTGTCAGGCTCAAGAAATGTGCCTGTATTTGGCGAAGGGTACGCGTGAAGCCAGTAGCCGGACTCATGCGCACCCACGGCCAAAAGCCTAGCACGCGCCGAACCTGTACTACAGCTCAAAAGATTTTCAAAAGTAGACTTACAGATTATGTCATCCCAGCTCCTCTGTGAATTAGTAGAAACTGGAAAATTTTGACCTGGGCATGCAATTAAGAAAGCGTTTCTAGCTTCTTCCAAGCCAGCAATCTCAAAGTTTGAAGGGGTTGCCCTTAAAATTTTACTTATGAGATTTGCTGAACTATGGACGGAAGATAGGAATGCTGGTAAAGCGACACTTGAAATTTTGCGAATCCCTAAACCACCATAACGGATGGGTAGGGATGCTTGGGTCCAAGATTGCTCGTTCAGCTGCATATTAAGAATCGATTCTAAGCTAATTTTGATTAAGTCGTCTATTTGTGTCATAAGATCTGGGCGATTCCAAAAGGAGCAGCAACGGAGCACGTACGTAAATTTTGGGACAAAAAGACAGAATTTTAATATGGAAAGTGCATAATGTGGACTAATTTCAAGGAGACGGTTAGCAGAATTTTGAAATTTTGTAATTGAATTATTAATATATTCAGAAATAGATTTGTCAAAAATTGGAGAACCTAAAAGGTAAAGGGAATTACTGTTAACTATTTTGATATTTGGAGCCAAAATATTAAATTTTTCTTTTACTTCATTTAAATTTAAGTCGCAGTTATTTATAAAAAGTTCGCATTTGCTAAAATTAAGCTCCAAACCAATTGCTTCAAATTTATTTTTGATTAAAAAAAGGTCCGAAAACACAGTATCCACATCACCTCCTAGGGTTCCGTCGTCCAAATACCAAACGTTGAATTTAGAATTTAAATTTTTGATTATCGGATTTATAGCCAAACTAAAAATTGCAGGCCCAAGGGGATCACCCTGCTGACAACCTACTTCCGAGGACAGTTCATTAGAACGATATAACAATTTTGTTGGGTCAGCGTAACTGAGAAGAAGATAATTGTATATTTCCGGTATATGTTGTTTTATTTCCGTCAGCAGAGTATCCCTATTTACCGAATTGAATGCATTTTTGACATCAATTTTGAGCAACACGTCAGGCTGTCCGTAAGATAGGAAAGAGCGTAGGGCATGGACGGCTGCCTCACACCCTCCTTTTACACCGAAGCCTAACTGTACTGGTTCAAATTCTGAATTTAATTTTGGTAAAATATGACGAACTGCAATTTTGGAGGCCAGACGTCGTAGTGTTGATCCAACAGCAATTGGTCTCACCCCTCCGTCCTTTTTGGTTAGGGCAATGAGGTTCGCGCCGAAAAGAATGGGAACAATTTCTGGATTGACATTACCTGAATACATAAAGTTGATTAATTTAGTGATCGAATTTAGAAGTTGCTCGCCTGCATCACCCACAGAATGCGATGTTAAGTCTTTCAAATGTTGGGGTGAGATTCCATCCAAACCTGCAGCCGAACCTGGTTTAAATGATAAAATGGCATCCGTAACAACTTTGTTTTGAATTTGTAGGCATGCTTGCCCTGCTGTTGGTGGGTCGAGAAAATATGGGTTTACTGGAGCTGGAGGATGTTTTGTCCGTAAGGCCTGAAGGGTGTCAGGGGTATCTGGTGATAGCACGTCGTTGGAGAACAAAAGGCGAGCGGCACCTTTGAGATCTCCGTCACAGATTTTGTTCTCGATGAGTTTGTTGTGATTACGTGGGGCATCATGTTTGATTAGAGGTGCGGGAGAAGGCAATGAGCTTACAGTACAGTTATTCTTAATCTTTTGTGTCAGTGATAAATTTGGTTCCTCAGTTTTTATTATATGTAGTGTCCTGTATGAAAATAAAAATAGGTTCTGCCAGTCTTGAGTACAATTGTTTATGTAACATTTCTGGATTAATTGTGTCAAATGGGTAGCAACGGTTATTCGAGCTCCTCGAGGGATTCTTTTAACTATAGGTATACTATTTTTCAAATGGCTAAGATATGTATGGAAAGGAGTTGGATCGTTGGCTACATAATTAGGTGCACTCTGAATAATGGGATGGATGTCTAAAGGTGAACTGTTTTGGCTAATACATTTCCTGTGTGTTTTTGTAATGTGAATGTTGAGGCCTTTCAAAGATTTGAAAGACTTGTTGCACTGTGTACATGTATGGGTCGCGTTCGACGTGCCATCACAAGATTGGGTCACGGTCTGCATTCACAACAGTTAATTAAATTAACAAAAACTAATATTAATTAAATTAACAAAAACTAATATAAATTAATAAAAACACAATAAAGTTACTTAAAATGTACACTAAAAACATGAAAAAGAAGTCAAAATATGAATGCTGCTTGTTTTGGTAAGACGCTCCAGTCACAAAGTAGACATGCTGCAGTGGAAAAGACCTAGCGACGCATGTCGTCGCTAGGACAACCGATGGCGGCCTTAGCAACCGCGTAACCTCGTCGTCCTTTTCTTTGGTCACGGGATGGCGCAGTTCGAGCTAGCACTGCTGCCGCCAACAACAACACATTTGCGACAACACCATGCTCCTGCGAAGAATCTTGTAGAAGAATGTCTGTTTTCGGTATTCAGTTAAGGTACACATTTTATCACAAATTAAAACATTGGATGTCAAGTCCAGATATTAATGCGCATTAAATTTAACCAATTTCAGTCCTAATTTATTCATATATATATATTCCAAAATACACACATTTTTCTGATAATCGTTACAAAACATAAACTTGCAAGGTGTTTCGATTTTTCTGATGAGAAGTGTATTTATGTTATATTCTACTTTCCTGTGAGAATAATTTAGTGAATACAATACAATGCAAAAATACTTAATCGTACACCAAAACACACATACGAGTAGATTACATGTAAGGGGTTATTAATAAGGACATTGGAATGAAGTAGAGAAAGGATTCAGTCATAAGATTGAATATCCTTTTGGTCTACGGTTTAGAAGTAAATTGTTACCAAATTCGACCGGATATTACGAACCATTAGTACCAAAACAACATTAATTCTTGTAACACGTCAAAAAAATGAGTGAATCGTTTTTTTCTCTGCTGCGGTCCTATCTATCTATAATAATATAACTCTATTCTGCGTCTGTACATTGAATAAATCAGTTTACATATGATAATTTTACGTGATAACGTCCTAAAAAAAATATTATTAGAAATTGTTGCATTAATTCGCAAAACTTAAACTAGATGTCGCTGTGCCTTTTTCTGCACTATCTACTGTACCGTGTAAAATTGGGGAGGATCATAGATTCTCTAGTATAGAGTTATAAATCTATGGGGAGGATAATTAATTGATACAGATCCGAATATTTTTTCAAATTTATTATCTGTCTGATGTGCGCAATGGAATCAAACACTACCGAACCGATTTTAATGAAACTAAATATGTATCCCTGAGACGGATCAATTATACTGTTCATCCGGAAAGTAAAGTTTATGTCCTGAATTTAATACAGCCCCAGTTGAGGACGGTCGGGAGCATACTCCACTACGCTGCTCCAATGCGGATTGATTCGTTTATTCGACTGTTAGAAACAGTTACTCCTGTTAGTTGGTGTTAGTAATAGTCCAGTTTGTAATTGTTAATAAGTCTCGTTCCAAGTCACAGATGTGTTGCTGCCCTTGAGGACTAAGATGGTCACCTCTAAAGAAGTGTAACCGGAAACCACACCTTTCCAACCGGACCACAATTGTTTAAAGACAATTACAACACGGTAGAGATGGTACTAGGTACCGTGGCGGGCGGTGGTACTGCCCCGGGCGAACTCTATGATGCTTTATGTACAAGTGGTTAAAAAAACGTTTTCACTGTTTTAATGTAAGAACATACAATATTACAAATTCTTTAACAATGTAATCTTAAATATATCACGTGTCACATTGTTTGTCCGCGATGGACTCCTAAACTACTTAACCGATTTTAAATTAAATATGCAAACCGTGTGCAGTTTGATCCAACTTGAAAGATAGGATAGCTTACAGTAAATCCATTTTTAAACAACTCCGCCTCTTGAAGTTATAAACACTGAGCACACATCAGTAAACTCGCTCATTATAATTATTACACCAATAAAAGATAACACAGTAACAGTCCACAAGTGATGATGTAAACACGTATCTTCTATGAGTCAATTTATTTGTACCTACATTAAGTCATAGAAATAAGTTTACGCTTACCCACATTATATTACATAGTTACTAAACGAAACCTTACTTAATACATCATTTGGTAAACAATATACCGCTGGGGTCTACCTTACACCCCCATACCACTTGCAATACAAGGTATTGCACCATTCTTGAAAAAAATAAAAAATAAATCACATGTTTTGCGGCGACGCGCGACGATGCTCGTAAGCGCGTCCGGATCACAGAGTGCTGATTTGGAGAGTGGGAGGGGTGGCGTAGGGGCTAATCCATACTAATATTATAAATGTGAAAGTGTGTTTGTTTATTTATTTGTTTGTTTGTTTGTTTGTCCGGCTTTCACGTCGCAACGAAGCTATTATATGGTATGGTTTCTGTATGTGAAGATAGTGAGGAGGGTGGAGAGTGACGTAGGCTACTTTTTACCGCGGTAAAACATTCCCATGGGAAGATATCGATATTTTGTTATTTGCTAGATATTTAGTTCCGGATATTGTTAATAGATGGCGTTAGTACAATTTAGTTAAATAGTTAGTATAGTGGTTAGTTAAGTAGTTAGTATCTTTTAATCGTGGAACTGTCACTATTCATCCACCACAAATGCTTTGACCACGCGGGCGGAGCCGCGGACAATAGCTAGTACTATATACAGCTGTGGGGCTATACAGCGGGCAATGCAGCCAGCGTTCTGGGTACAATGCTACAAGGTCTGTTTCCGGATGACATATCCATTAATGATTAATTTAAAGAACTGTTACAGTAATAAATTCTTGAAAACGCTTTTTTACAGATATCACACGAGTAAGGCTCCTAGCCAGAATGTGTTCTCAAATGTCTTTTCAGTTGACGTACTTGAGAAAACGCTTTTTTACAGATATCACATGAGTAAGGTTTCTCGCCAGAATGAGTTTTCAAATGACATTTCAGACGATCTACTCGAGTAAACGCTTTTTTACAGATATCACACGTGTAAGGACTCTCTCCAGAATGTGTTCTCAAATGACTCTTCAGATAAGCCACCTGAGCAAACGCTTTCTTACAGATATCACAAGAGTAAGGCTTCTCCCCAGAATGAGTTTTCAAATGACATTTCAGACGATCTACTCGAGTAAACGCTTTTTTACAGATATCACACGTGTAAGGACTCTCTCCAGAATGTGTTATCAAATGACGATTTCGATTAGCCACCTGAGCAAACGCTTTCTTACAGATATCACAAGAGTAAGGCTTCTCCCCAGAATGTGTTATCAAATGACGATTTCGATTAGCCACCTGAGCAAACGCTTTCTTACAGATATCACAAGAGTAAGGCTTCTCCCCAGAATGAGTTTTCAAATGATATTTCAGATGATCTACTCGAGTAAACGCTTTTTTACAGATATTACACGTGTAAGGCTTCTCCCCAGAATGAGCTTTCAAATGATATTTCAGATGATCTACTCGAGTAAACGCTTTTTTACAAATATCGCATGAGTAAGGCTTCTGCCCAGGATGAGTTCTCAAATGTTTTATTAAATAATGTTTAATAGTAGTTTTATAATGACACATTTCGCAATCGAAAGACTTTTCGCTGCCGTGGGCTTTCAAGTGACTCAACAACTGTGTCTCACTGTCAGTTCGATAAGGACACAAGTCGCACGATAATTTCAGTCCATTTTCGGATAAGCCAGTGTCGCCGGCGCGCCCAGCGGCCGTCGGCGGCGCGGCATCCGCCGGCACAGCCTCGCAGTAACCATCACCTGCACAAGGAATGTTAATATTGAATGTAATTTTTTTTATAGATATAAGATAGCAAACGAGCTTTCAGTACCATCCGCTGCCGCCCTTGACAACTGTGACTGACTTTGAACAAGACTCAAATAGGGTTAGTCCAGTTAGCTGAGAGAGTTAATTAGAACATTAGTTGATCAGTTCATTAGTGGGTATGAGGCCTGGGGACTGTTAGTGATAGTTAGTTCTGTTAGTTGGTGTTAGTAATAGTTCAGTTAGTAATTGTTAGTAACGATTTTGTTCCAAGTCAGTCACAAATGTGTTGCTACCATTGAGGACAAAGAAACCTCTAAAGAAGGGTAACTGGAATCCACCAGCTAGCATAGTTTTTATTATTATTTTACTATCGTCCAACATGGGAGACACTTATATTATATTGTTATTATTTTTAATTTATTCATATAGTCATCCGTTTCAGAGATACAGAAACCTCGCCGGCGTCGCCCCAGCCAGTTATCTGTAAGACTGAAATGACGACAGCCGACAACACCTGGCTAGAGTACCGGACGCTCGCTCAATAAATACCACCCACCACAACTCCTCGGGCACCACGCTGGCCAAATGCGGTTTGGCAGACTTTCCATGTTTTGGAGAACTCTCAGGTTCCCTCGCGATGTTTCCTTCACCGTTACAGCAGGTGACATTTAATTTCATGAATCGCAGATAACTAAGAAAAGTAACTGGTGCGTGCCGCTTGGATTTGAAGCCGGACCTCTCGAATGGGAGGCGAGTTCGATAGCCACTGGTCCATAAATGCGTCATAGTGTAAAGTGTTTCTGCGACTACAGGTGAACACGTGATGCGATAAGCTATCTCTAATATATATAAAATTATCTTGTCACACTCAGTGTTTGTAACAATACTCCTCTGAAACGGCTTGACCGATTGTTATGAAATTTTGTATGTATATTCAGTAGATCTGAGAATAGGACTTGACCAATTTTTTGATGTGAAACATCTTTATGCGGAGGGCAAACCAAATTTTTGGGGTGGCGAGCGTGGCGAGCGAATATGGAATATATATACTATACAGTTCCGACAAATGACGGTCGGAAATTATTTTATTAATAATAATAAAAAAAAATGTTTGTTTTTTTTTTTTTTCTTATACGTTTTAGTTCCTGTCATAATCTGTACTTTTGTGCATATTACTTGTACAAACTAATTTCGATGTTTCACATCTGCCAGGCGTCCCGTGACGGCTCACAATTTTTCTTTTTTAGATATTTTATTTTTATTTTCTTATCATTTGGAATTAAATAATACTGTTTAAAAATACATAAAACCCTAAATTTTCAAGTAGTAGTAATAGCAGTAGTGGTACTCTACACACTTACAATAAGTTAGTTATTGACGTGATAACGTTTTACAAATCGGTGAACGACAACACATACATACAATGACATGTCATACATACGAAAAAAAGTGTGACGTCACCTCCTTCCCGTACCGCCAAACGTACCGCCAAGTGTTACGCTAAGCGTATTCATTCAATTTTAGTCTGTAACCCGTAGCAGTAGAGCGAATAACCGGTTGCACTAATTATAGTACATGAAAATTACACTTGCCTAAATACATTCTTATTAACTCTGCCGACATAGTTCGCAGAGTTAGTAAGTTGAAGTGGCAATGGGCAGGCCACGTCGATCGAAGGACTGACAACCGGTGGGGGAGAAAAGTCCTCGAATAGAGACCACGACTCGGAAAAAGGAGCACAGGTAGCCCTTCGACAAGGTGGACAGATGACCTGAAGAAGACGGCGGGAAACTGCTGGTTTCAGAAGGCACAGGACCGGTCGGAATTGTGTCGTTTAGGAGAGGTCAATGTCTAACAGTGGACCTCAAAAGGCTGATGGATGGATGGATGGATGGAAATACATTCTTCTTTCTTCATTCTTAATGTCAGAGGTAGTAAAGTTGTTTGATTTGGAATTCATACTGCAGGGAAAAACGATTTAATGGGGACAGAACCACAGGTGGATAAATAAGTTATAAAAATATAATACACTTACCGTTAACCTTCTTGCTGCAGCCCGCCACTCCACCGAGATCTGTATCATCACACTCCTGGACTGGATCTTCCCTGTGTTTCACCACGTCCAGTAACATGTCCTCATGCTCCTCAATCTTGATAACATAATCAGTAACATCATCATCATCATCTATGCTGTTAAGTTCACTGTAGTCTTTATTAATTTCATCATTTTCAGTTATAATCATGGCAGGATAAGTATAATCAAAATTATCAATATGTGGTTTATTATCTATGTCCTGCTCGATATCCATTTTTTCAGTCTTAATATTGACTCCAGGATACGCATTGTTCAAATATTCCTGTGCGTCAGTGTCAAAATATTCCTCCTTTATACATTCATTTTTAACTTCTTCATCTATTGAGTCATCCATAATCTATAGCCAATATCTTATTATTGGCAGCAAACAGAGTTCTGTCAGAACTAGTTGGTCTTTGCTTTATCTGTGAATTAAAATATTATATTAAAAATACATCATACTAGCTTTTGTCCATAGCTTTCATAGTCAGTCTTTCGGAATGAAAATTTTCGTTTTGATCAAGAGTAAAAAAGGGATGGAAAGAATTTGGTAAGTCCCAGTTGCATCATAATCCTATAATTTGTTACAGAGTAATCAAGTTAAGAATTAGTGTCAGCAACATCTGTTGACGTTGTGCTAGACGGCTTTGCAATGAATGAGTAACAAACATCCAAACATAAAACATACCATACAATCACATTTATAATATTAGTAGTATAATAGTGTAGGAGTTTTAATTGTGTAGGGTGTTAGTATTGGCAGGCAACACATGCACACATGCACTGAGTTGGTTTAGAATATTAGTATATTTGAATAATGTCATAATAGAATGTATTCGGTTGTGACAGACTTCTATCTGAGACACGAACTGTGGTAGACATAGTGTGTAATGTCATTATAAACAATAATATCATAAATGTAATAATAAAGTGTAATTGTACAGTGTTTACAATATATATTATCATGAAGTGAGTTTGTTTAAATAGTGTTAGAATAAAAAGAGTATTTAGTTTTATACAGATCTTTTTGTTCTTAATAAGTTTATTTTTCTACTTGGTTTTTGTTTTGTTTTTACCTGTCATTGTATTTGAAAAATCTTTCAAGATATGAATTAAACAAACATACGTTTTTAACAAAACTTTATTCAATTACCAGTAAAACATAGTTTTCCTGTAATTCTACTGGCTACGCACACTGCACGTTAGTGGGGCTTGAGTGAACTCCACTAACAGGTTATGGGCCCAGAACCTACGGAATAATGTTGTCTGGTAACGGGAGTTCTCAAAGAGAGCAGAACTCAATGGCACAGAATTTGGAAGGTAGTTCAGGCAGCAGTACGTTATCTATGGAGAAACTAGAAGGTAGCAGTAACTATACTACATGGAAGTTTCTTATGGAGATGCATCTGGTACATGATGACTTGTGGGAGTATACAAGTGTTACGCCTGAAACAACTGACACGCAAGGTACGAGAAAAGACCAGAAAGCTAGAGCAAAGATTTGTTTGATGGTTAAACCTCATTGCTTAGTGCACTTACGCAGATGTAAAACAGCGAAGAGCGCTTGGGAAGCATTAAGAGATGCGTTCGAGGATAAAGGTCTGAATAACCGTTGCCGTTTACTTTCAAAACTAGTAAGCATGAAACTGGAACAATTCCCAACTGTGAGGGAATATGTGACATCTGTGATGATGGTATCTCAGGAACTGCAAGACCTAGGAAAAGAGGTTGATGATGAACTATTGGCTGCTTTACTTCTACAAGGACTTACGATTGAGTTCCAACCAATGAGATTACCCATAGAAAGCAGTAACGCGATAATTACTACGGACTATGTCAAAACAAAGCTCTTTCAAATGGAAGATAACTATTCGGCAAGCTCGAGTGCAAGCCAACCGACATCAGCATTACTGTCAAATAAGCAGAAGGGCAAGAGTAAACCCAAGAAGGTCAAACAAAAGATTAGATGCTTTATTTGTGATGGACCACATAAGGCAAATGAGTGTCCAGATAAAGGGAAGAAAGCAGCTTTACAAGCCTACGCGCTTGGTACGTCGACACCGCAAGCAGGAGACTGGATCATTGATTCTGGCGCGTCGACGCACATGACAAATCACAAGGCTTGGTTTAGAAGTAGCTTGAAGGATACTCCTAAGTCTTTGAGAGTGATCTGTGCAGACGGTAATGAAGTATATGGTGAAGGTGTAGGTACGGTAGTATGTGAATCAGCAGGATTAACAATCAATAATGTTACTTATGTACCTAAGTTAGCTTCTAATTTGTTAAGTGTGAATGCAATTGCGAGAAAGGGTCACGTAATAGTATTTACAGAAAAAGGCTGCGACATCTTCAAGAAGAATGAGTGTGAGGTTCGTGGTAAGGCTGTTGTGAAAGGTGTGGAAGAACGAGGCGTTTATAAAATTAAGTGCTGTTTACAGGGTTCTGCACTGGTGACAACGGATTGCGATCAGCAGAGGCTGTGGCATCGGAGGATGGGACATCTTGGTATACACAATCTCAAACTTCTTAGAGATAAGATGGCCATAGGGGTAAGTTTTCCTAATACTTGTTCGAAACTGGAGTGCATATCTTGCATTATGGGAAAACAAACCAAACAACCGTTTCCCAAAGGTGTTGCGACAAGAGCTAAGGAAGTATTGGGTCTAGTACATTCAGATTTATGCGGACCTATGCATATACCTTCCATTAGCGGGTATAAATACTTTTTAACATTTATTGACGATTTTACACGCAAAACATTTGTATATT
This sequence comes from Carterocephalus palaemon, assembly GCA_944567765.1. Lineage (NCBI taxonomy): Eukaryota > Metazoa > Arthropoda > Insecta > Lepidoptera > Hesperiidae > Carterocephalus > Carterocephalus palaemon. The sequence continues at coordinate 726,407 of OX155666.1, forward strand.
TTTTGAAACAAAAAAGTGAAGTTTTTGAAAAATTTACAAATTTTAAGGCGTTTACCGAGAATCAATGCGGCAAGAAAATAAAGATCCTGCGCACTGATAACGGAACTGAGTTCGTCAATAAACAGATGGATGATTTTATGAGGAAAAGTGGAATCCAACATCAAGTAACGATAGACTATACACCGCAACAAAATGGAGTAGCCGAGAGAGCAAATAGGACTATCATCGAGAAGGCGAGAAGCATGCTCGAGGAAGGAAATTTGTCGAAGGCTTATTGGGCGGAAGCAGTCCATACATCGGTATTCTTGAAAAATAGATCACCGACCATCGCCGTTAAGGGAAAAACTCCAGAAGAAGCGTGGTCCGGAAAAAAGGTTGATCTCAGTTTTTTAAGAGTTTTTGGGTGCAAGGCATATATGCACATTCCGAACCAAAAGAGGAAGAAGCTGGATACAAAAAGCATGGAGTTAACTCTAGTCGGATATTGCGAGGACTCCAAAGGCTATCGACTAGTGGATACAAAAACGCATCGGCTTTATAAGGCTAGGGATGTTGTATTTATTGAAACTCAACAAGAAACAGAGAGAGATAAAGAGATGGAAAAAGAAACTGAACATGGAGTATTAATTCCAGAGGTGGAACAAACTTACAATCGTGAAGAAGTTTGTTTTCCCCAAGGTGTCGAGCCTGATGTGACTGTGGATGATCAGCCACAAGAAGTGGAACAATCAAATACTCATGAAGAGACGTTTATTTCTCCAGTCCCTGAAACTGAATCAACTGTTGATAGTGAACTTCAAGAAGACATAGAGTTTCTAGACTGTGAATCTGACACAACTGTCGATTATCAACCTCAAGAGGTGGAACGGAGGTATCCACTCAGAGCTAGAAAAACTAAAGAGTACCCAGATTATTTGTTGTATCATGCTGCAGAATCAGAGTTGGATACTACTACGGTTCATGAAGCACTATCAAGATCTGATAGTAAAGAGTGGAGAGCAGCAATTCAGGAGGAGATTGATGCCTTAAAGAAGAACAAAACATGGATTTTGGTAAAACCTGAACAAGCAAGTAACGTCGTAGATTCTAAATGGTTATTTAGAATCAAAGAAGAGGCGGGAAATAGACGAAGATACAAAGCTCGACTTGTTGCCAGAGGTTTTAGCCAGAGATGTGGCATCGATTACGACGAGACATTCTCTCCGGTGGTGAGACACTGCTCTTTAAGAATCCTCCTAGGAATAGCAGCACAAAAAGGCTTAAATATAGACCAAATGGACGTAAAAACTGCGTTCCTGAATGGAGATTTAACGGAAAATGTCTATATGAAACAACCAGAAGGTTTTCATGAAAAGGGAAAAGAAGACTATGTGTGTCTACTTAAACGGTCGCTTTACGGATTAAAGCAAGCCCCTAGAGCATGGAACAACAAGCTGAACAGTGAGTTGTTGCAGCTAAAATTTAAACGGTGTAAAAATGAACCGTGCATATACAAAAGATCCCAGGGTAAGAAGATCATCATTTTAGCAGTATACGTGGATGATATGCTAATATTTTGGAATGACGCGGAAGAGCTGTGCAAAGTAAAAAGAGATCTCATGACAAAATTTGAAATGAAAGATCTTGGGAAGGCAGAGTATATTCTGGGAATGCACATGACGCAGAACGATATTGGAGTCAAAGTTGACCAAGAGAAGTATGTCAACAAAATTTTGAAGGTTTTTGGGATGACAGACTGCAAAGTTGCTTCAACACCATCAGTTCCTGGTCAAAAGCTAGAGAAACCTGGACCGGAACACAAACCTGATTCGACGATTCCATATCAGAATTTAATTGGTTCACTGATGTACTTATCTGTTTGCACAAGGCCAGATATTGCACATTCAGTAAATTATCTTAGCCAATTTAACACCTGCTATACTGAGGAACACTGGATAGCAGCTAAACGAGTGCTGAGATATTTAAAGGGTACTAAAAGCCTAGGGTTTTTTTAAAAAAATTTTTTTTTAATGTAAAAAGGTTATGGAATAAAGGGCTATTATTATTATTATTATTAAAAGCCTAGGGCTACAGTACAAGAGGACAGGAATGAGCAAAGTGCAGGGTTACGCAGATGCGAGTCATGCCAGTTGCTATGATAGGAGATCATACTCAGGTATGGTTTTTCTGCATATGGGAGCTGCAATCTCGTGGGAAAGCAGAAAACAGAGGACAGTTGCTCTCTCCACAGCGGAAGCCGAATATGTAGCAATGTCAGAAGCTGCTAGGGAGGGAATTTTCCTAAAAAGGTTGTACTCCGAGGTCACTGGTCAAGCTGAGGCAACAATGAAAATTTTCAGTGATAGCCAGTCTGCTGTGGCCATTGCGCAGAACCCTGTACATCATCAACGTACAAAACACATAGATGTGCGCCACCATTTTATAAGGGAGACTGTCGAACATGGGCATATTGCTCTGGAGTATGTAGAGACAGCTCATATGGTTGCAGATGCTTTGACGAAACCTTTGTTGAAAGGAAAGTTCAAGTGGTGTGCGCTGAATATGGGTGTTGTGTAAGTGTGTGATGGATGAAAGTAGAGAAATGAACTTATGGAGGAGTGTTAGAATAAAAAGAGTATTTAGTTTTATACAGATCTTTTTGTTCTTAATCGGTCGTATTAATAAACATAGACTAGAGCAAGAGTAACTTTAAACCTTGTCGTAAATAAGATTTAATGAAATTCATTATTAATAAACATGGAGTAACGAAGAAGTAAGCTACTACAAGTCTATTCTCAGAATCAAAGATAGTCCATGTCGCTACATAGTTTAGCGATGGTTTAGCGAGCGATTAGGCGTGCATTGACAACATTGACGTTGACTTGACGCGTTCTAAACGTCATTGATATTTATTTAGAAACTTTGATACATCCGTAGGTTCTGGTTCTGTTCGTTTTTAGTTGTTAAAGATGGATAGAGATTATTTTATTGATGATTTGATGGTGATAGACGAGATACGTGAGATGGAAAACCAAGTTCCACATTTACTGCGAGACGTGTGAGTTGTATAAAACTCGTCAAAATCTATTGGAACTTCATGGTGCATGAAACTGAGCTTAAATCTAAATACCGATTTTCAAGATAATACTGAGAGGGAAGAGATGGACAACCGGGTACATAAAAACAAGGAACTCAGTTGAAAGATGTTTTGTAGTGTGGAAGTCCTGATTTAAATGTTTACTTCGAGACTTCACAACAAAATTAGAAAATACCAAATTGTACATTGTTGCATTAACAGCACTGCACAATATAGCCATGTACAAGTATGATATGCTTGAGGGTGTAGAGGAGGAGAGCATTGTTCCTGTGATGCAGGCCATAAATAACTGTGTCAGAGGTAATGCAGCACGGGCAGCATTTATCGAAGAGAATTATTAAAGTAAATAGACTAGAATGTGAAGGAATAAATATGCATATTTTATTGAATAATTTGTTATTGGTTTTATTTCTTCTACCTTTAATGAAAAATTGAAACCACATGCATGTGACATTAGACCTATTATTTACTTTTTGCAAGGAATTTCGTGATTAATAATCAATTTAACAAAAACTGTTTCGGTGAATACTTATTAGGTACTTATTCTAAATTTCTTTTTTTCATAAAATTTCTCTTCTCTTTCCAAAATTGCTGCTTTTAGATTTTCTCTAAGAATTTCCATTTTTATTAATCACTTTTTCGCCATTTCTCTTAGATTTTCCATTTTTAGTGCACGCTTCTCTTCCGCAATTTCCAAAATTCTCATATTATGTTGTTCATCTTTCAACATTTACCTAATTAAAGTAAATCAATTTTAAATTTTACAAGTAACAAACTGCGAGGAGCGAGGTTACGGTTAGAGTATGTAAAATGTACTCTGTGGTTAAAAGCGCTTTAAATTGACTGAGCTGCACTGTCACTGCATGTCCAGTTTGATGTTGTCAATCCCAAAATATGAGCTATCACTGTCATTTTAATGCATGAAGTCGTTCACTGACTCACTCTTTTTACTTTTAAATTTTAAAGGTTGCCATATTTTACTCGTTAAACCCGGACTAAGAAATGTATTGTTAGTCCGAGGCTATTCCATGTTTATTAATAGCATTGCAATTACGAAGCTATTACTAGGTTAATCAAGAATTAACTAGTCCAAGTGTAACTTCGGATTACGCTTGGAGTAAGCGATTTTTATTAATAAGGGTGAATAAGTTTATTTTTCTACTTGGTTTTTGTTTTGTTTTTACCTGTCATTGTATTTGAAAAATCTTTCAAGATATGAATTAAACAAACATACGTTTTTAACAAAACTTTATTCAATTACCAGTAAAACATAGTTTTCCTGTAATTCTACTGGCTACGCACACTGCACGTTAGTGGGGCTTGAGTGAACTCCACTAACAAATAGCCCCGCTCCTCCAAAGTCCAGACATATCAAAAAGACACCTCCAACAAATAGAATAACAATATAACATCATATCATATTTCCATAAAGTGGTATGCAAAGGTGTGTAATACCCACTTTATATTATGTTTAGGTTTCATGTTAGGTGGTGTGTTTACTACTATATGGTTTCCCGTATTATTTTCATAATAAAAAATACTGTTTTTTTTATTTCACCATTCACCACATGGCCATTAGCTAGACGTGCAAACCTCTAGTCTACAGTTTAATCAAATTTTTCTCTTTTTCTTTTATTTTTTTTTCCTAATATTTTTTGCTTCATGGACAAGCAGACAGTCTGTGACAACTAACCAGAGTGGTCACCGTCACCTAAAGGCTTTAGCAAAACCAGAAAGGTCGCCAATGTGACATTGGCATCACATCTGTGATTGAATTGGAAGGAACCTCTTACAAACAATTACTAGCTGGACCATTACTAACACCAACTAGGACTAACTATCACTAACAGTCTCCAGTCCTCAGACATACTAACAAACTGACCAACTAAAATTCTAATATTACACTTACATCTAACTGGACTAACCATCCCAGTCCCTGTTTGAGTCTTGTTCAAAGTCAGTCTCAGTTGTCATAGGCAGCAGCAAATTGGTGGTGCTGCAAACTCGTAACTTAAATCCATAAAAATAAAAAAGAATTGAATCAGAATACAACGGTACACAAACGTCTCACATAAAATAAGATCACGCATATATTCCGATGAAGAGGGAGACAGAGGAGTGGAGTACCCCTCTTATAACCTATTTGTTCGATGTAAAAGGTGGTAAAGCTTTTGCCGTGCCACAGTGTACATTAATCATAATAAGCGCTTACTTTTGAAAGGAAATCCCACAAGAAGAAATGCTGCTTTACAGTCACGGTCTCAACTAACGAGTAACGACGGTACAACACATTGAGTGTTTGTTTTTTGATTTTTTTTTAATTTTTTAGACTATTCTAAGGTGTAGACACTGTCTACACTTCATTGACATTATTTATCCCTAATCAATTATTCTTCACCATTATTTTATTTATTTATTTAGATCTGTTAAATAAAGTTTTAATTATTGAAGATTTTGATTTATTCTATTTGATTTGATTAGCTTAATGACTTTGACGCTTGCTTGACGCAAAGACGATCTAGGAGTTTTAGTCTTTGCTATCAGAACTAAAGAGGATGGGAAATAAGGTCACGTGATTTGAAGCCGATTGTCTCTACATTATGGCGTCAACTCCACCCATCAACCGCCTAAAATACCGCCCCCTGGTTCATAGTAGACTCTTATAGTCTATACTGTCCAAATCGATTAAACGTTTAATTAACGTAAAAAAATAAAAAAAAGTTTATAGTAAACCGCACTGCAAGGGTATCCCGCGGGCGCTTGCCACACCGATATCGGTAAGAGAGATCCGATCCGACGTAGTGGCGTTTCACTCACATTTGGCCTACGTGACGAAGCTCGCATAGGCACGCCGATATCCGTAAGAGAGGTCCGATCTGGAATAGTGGCGTCTCAGTTGCCTACGTGACCTATCTCACATAGAGACGCCGAACCTCGCTCTTCCATCGCCCGGCGACGCTAGTCCGCCTTCCGATTCCAACCCGCGCTGACCTGCACGCTCTTACGTCTTAAATCCTTACTCGCGGATAACTTTGTGAACAATCAAATAGGCTACGTACCTACTTCTTTTTAATTCCTGTAATGTGTTATCTAAATAATCTAAATACTTATAATAAATAATAATAAATCCGAATAAACCTGTGATGTTTCTCTGAGTCTCTAACCTCATATGTGGCGCCTAACGTGTGTTTTCTGCGGTTAGGTATTTATTTTGAGCAAGTGCAGTCGTGAACTTTTTCGTAACCGCGTGTGCTTATACAAATTTAACTTTTCCGCGTGTGTTCCGTGTTCTTAGAAGATGCCTAGGCCAACGACTAGAAGTAGAACGGCAAGCGGGAACGGCAGGGAGAAATCTCCCTCGCGACCGTCCACGCCTAAACCCGTCGCGTCGTCGCCGTGTGAAAACGGCGACTTTTTCGTGCCGCCGACAGACGCCGCCGACGCCACATTCTCGAACGCGAATGTGGCTACCATAATCGCGTCACTCCAACAATCGCAAGCGAATGCTTTCAAGGAGTTGTTGGATTCGGTGCTGCGCACGAACGCATCCACTCCAGTATCGTTACTAGTGCCAGGGCAAGGCACCCTGGCCCGTTGCAAGGCATTCTTTACGGGACGAGAATCGGTCGAAGCATTTATCGACGCTGTGGAAGCCTACAGCGAGTGTGCTCAAGTCGGCGACTCAAATATTTTGCGTGGGTTAGCCTACCTACTCAAGGATGAAGCGGCTACGTGGTGGTTAGGCATAAAGGATAACGTCACGTCGTGGTCACAAGCCAAGGTGAACCTAGTCAGTGCCTTCGGTGACCGCAGACCGCCTCATCGGATTTACAGAGAGATATTTGCCAAAGAACAAGGCAAAGAGAATACGGACATTTTTGTAGCGCGTGTCCGCGCTCTGCTGTCCAGAATACCAAGGGGAGACTTATCTGTGTCGGCACAAATCGATATTGTGTACGGACTACTCGCCACAAGAATCAGGAAAAGATTACGGCGAGAAGAATGCAACAGTTTCGCCGACCTTATTCGTCAAGCCCGCGAGATCGAGGACGCAACCGACGACAAGAAAATCGACCTTAAAGTTCAAAACGCGGCTATGCCGCCAACGGGCGAGCGACGCGCGCAATGCACGCGCGTGCCATCGAGCGCGACGCGCGTGTTGCACGCCGCGTCTCCGCCGCCGCCCCGCCCGTCGCAGCCGCCGCCGCCGCCGCCGGAGTCCGCGAGAGCCGCTCGCGCGCAGTCTGTGTTTCCCGACGGCGACGCGGTGCGGGCTAAGCCCGCCGATACGCCTTTGCCGTTCAGCTTTGCACGCAAGCAACGAGTTTCCTGTGCGTATTGCAAAAGGTTTGGACATTCAAAAGATCAGTGCCGTAAGTTGAAGAACAATGGTGAGTCAAATTTTAATAATAACCTTGCGGCTGTGAGTGATAATGTAGTTATAGAGAGTGATGAAAGCTTCTACAGTGTCCACGTACGCGATAAAAAGTGTTTTCCTAATAAGGCGAGGAACTTTTCATTTAAGGCGATGAATGTTGATAATAATGTATTTTCTAATAAGGCGAGGAAATTTTCATTTAAGGCGATGAATGTTGATAATAATGTATTTTCTAATAAGGCGAGGAAATTTTCATTTAAGGCGATGAATGTTGACAATAATGTATTTTCTAATAATAGTGTCTGCAGTGTAAAAGAGCATGCACGCGGTAGCGATGTTATAGGACCGTGTACTAGTCGCGATTCACGTCCAATTTTTAATATTAGCATTTTAGGCTGTAAAGGCACCGCGTTAATAGATACTGGCGCAAAACATTGTATTGCGGGCCATACGCTATACGCTCTCCTTCTACGCAAAGGTCATCCTCTAAAGTCATCCTTACGCGAAATTAAACTCGCTGACGGGGTTGTTAGGTCAATGGAGGTTTTAACCACCATCTTAGAGGTGTCTTTGCAGGGCACAAAAATAACTATTCCGTTTCTGATTTTCCCGGACGCCGAGAATAACGAGACGCTATTGGGCATCGACTTCATAACTGCGGCGAGGGTGGTTATTGATTTTAATGCTGAAACATGGTTTTTCGCTGGAGAACCCATGTTTAGGTATAAATTATTCTTCGAGCCGATTTCACGTAGTATATCCTGTGCTTATACAGATGTCCTTAGGGACGACGAAGGAACGTGCCTTACATCAACGGAACGAGATGCGCTGGCGGTAGTTCTCACCAGACACGCCCACATTTTTAGAGCAGGGGGAGGCCCTACGCCAATCACAGAACATCACATCGAAACGGGTGAACACCCGCCGATTGCTGTACCACCTTACCGCCTGAATCCTGCGAAGAAACAGCTGATGAAATCGGAAATAGTGAAGATGATAAGAGATGACATCATTGAAGAGTGTGAGTCAGCTTGGTCTTCACCGGCCCTTATGGTGCTGAAGTCAAATGGGGAGATCCGTTTTTGTGTCGACTACAGGCGCTTAAACGCAGTGACCAAGGCTGACACTTATCCGATGCCCCGCATCGACGAGCTGCTACAAAGCACAAAACGTAACTGCTACATGAGTACGCTGGACCTACGGTCTTCTTATTGGCAAGTGAGTGTCAAGGAGGCTGATAGGGACAAGACGGCCTTTATTTGTTTTCTGGGGACCTATCGGTTTAAAAAAATGCCGTATGGGCTTCGTAATTCTCCGGCCACGTTCCAGCGTCTCATTGACCGTCTGCGGTCCTGCCCTGCATTACAAGATGTAACTGTCCTTGCTTACTTGGACGATTTACTCATCATATCAGAAGGGTACAGTCAACATCTGCAGGATCTCGAAGCAGTATTTAAACGTCTGGCTGAATTTAACCTCCATGTCAATAGGGAGAAGTGTGCATTTGCTAGAGAACGTGTCAAATATCTTGGCCATATAATATCTCAAGAAGGTATTTCCACCGATCCAGAAAAGGTGAGTGCCGTGCTTGACATGAAAGAGCCTTCTAATCTAAAACATCTCAGAACCTTCTTACAAACGTGCTCATGGTTCAGAAAGTTTATACCTAACTTTTCGAAAGTAGCTGAACCATTGACACGGCTTACGAGAAAAAACCAAACCTGGATTTGGGGATCGGAGCAGGTCAAATCATTTGAAGATTTGAAAAATCTTTTGACCTCTGCCCCTATATTAATTCAAGCTGATTTTAATAGCCCTTTTATTCTGCGCACAGACGCAAGCAACTATGCTTTGGGCGCAGTTCTATTACAGGGCGATGGTAACCAGGAAAGGCCCATAGAATACGCCAGCCGACTTCTCAATGCCGCAGAGCGCAATTACTCCACCACGGAAAGGGAGGCGCTCGCGGTAGTTTGGGCGGTTGAACGTTTTCGGCCTTACCTAGACGGCCAACCAGTAAGAATTGGCAGTGACCATCAACCTCTGCGATGGTTACTCTCACTTAAATCTCCCTCCGGCAGATTAGTCCGTTGGGCCCTCAAGCTCCAATCGTTTGATATAACATTTGAGTATACCCCTGGGAAAGCAAATGTCGTGGCAGATACGCTGAGCAGACCAAACTGTTACAAAGAGTCGCAAGGAGACTGTGGCATCTGCTCGGTGGTATGCGACTTGCCAACGAAGACCCCTGGTCAACTCCGCAAGGAACAGGAGAGCGACCCTGAGGTGGTAAAAATTATCAAAGAGCTTGAGGGTGCCAATGAAGTCGCTACCCAGAGATGGTTAGGAAGGGGATACCTGATGGACCAGGGAATCTTATATCGGTTTAATCCTGATGCAGAGAGTGATTCTCCACAACTGGTTATACCATCTAACGAAATCAACAACATTCTTAAAGAGCTACATGATTCTCCAACTGCCGGACATCCCGGTATTGACAGAACGTATCAAAAAATCGCACAACTATTCTATTTTACAGGGATGCGGAGAATAATCACTGATTATGTAAAAGCCTGCATTCACTGTCAACGTTACAAAGCATCAAACACCAAACCTCCTGGCTTACTCCAGACACCAGTACTTAATCAACGCAACGAAGTTCTGGCGATAGATTTATTTGGTCCCCTACCGGAAGGAGATCAGGGGGAGCGATGGATCTTACTCGTTGAAGACACTGCGACCCGCTGGACGGAGCTGTTCGCGCTGAAGGTAGCTACTGCAGAAGTATGCGCTCAAACTCTCATAGATGAGTACTTTATGCGTTTCGGGCTGCCTCGTAGAATCGTCTCAGATAACGGGGTGCAGTTTGTATCCAGAGTAATGCGCACATGCTTATCCATATTGCGCATCAAGCAAAATTTTATACCTCTTTACCATCCGCAAGCCAATCCTGCAGAGAGGAAAAATAGAGACTTAAAAGCCATGCTGGCCCTCTTAGTAGAGGATAACCACACTTCTTGGCCAAAGATGTTGCCTGTGATCCGGTTTGCGCTAAATTCTTCAAAATGTCGTACCACTGGCAAGACACCGGCTTTCTTTTCGTTTGGTAGAGAGATGAGGTCCCCCACAGAAGTGGTTCATGACATTCGTGGTATAGTGGACAAAGAGAATTTTGTTCCTCAAGTCAACGAATATATGGAAAAATTTATAAAATCCTTGGCAAGTATTAGAGAACGTATTGAAATCCAACAAGATAAGTCTAAGGAGTACGCTGACAAAACACGTAGTCCTTCAGTAAATTTTCAAGAAGGTGACTTGGTACTTATTAAATCACACTTACTAAGTCAGGCTTCAAACGAGGTGACTGCAAAGTTTTTCCCCAGACGCGATGGACCCTACAGAATTTTGGAGAAATTAACCCCCACAACGTACAAAATTGCAAGTACCGACCAACCAAATATCTCCTTGGGAAAATTTCATGCACAGGACATAACCAGGTACCTGGGAAGCGAGGAGTTTCTACCTAGGCCTGTTGTCCCGAAGAGGAAACGGGGAAGACCGGCGAAAGCGAAAGCTACTGGTTCTGATACGCTAGTCCAGGTGCGAGGGCGTTCACCAGCACTAGAGGGGGAGTGTATAGTAAACCGCACTGCAAGGGTATCCCGCGGGCGCTTGCCACACCGATATCGGTAAGAGAGATCCGATCCGACGTAGTGGCGTTTCACTCACATTTGGCCTACGTGACGAAGCTCGCATAGGCACGCCGATATCCGTAAGAGAGGTCCGATCTGGAATAGTGGCGTCTCAGTTGCCTACGTGACCTATCTCACATAGAGACGCCGAACCTCGCTCTTCCATCGCCCGGCGACGCTAGTCCGCCTTCCGATTCCAACCCGCGCTGACCTGCACGCTCTTACGTCTTAAATCCTTACTCGCGGATAACTTTGTGAACAATCAAATAGGCTACGTACCTACTTCTTTTTAATTCCTGTAATGTGTTATCTAAATAATCTAAATACTTATAATAAATAATAATAAATCCGAATAAACCTGTGATGTTTCTCTGAGTCTCTAACCTCATAAGTTTTGTATTCTTAAATGTGGAGGAAAAACTAATTAAAAAAAATATTGGTTGCCTGTAAAGTCGGTATACGGGCGAAAGTTTTACGTGACAACGACTTTGAGTGGTAAAATAATTTTAATGTGAATATTCATTCGTATAGTAGTATCGTCTCGTATCGTATCGTCTCTCTCGCTCTTAGGCGGGCTAACCATGCCCGAGTGGAAGGGACGCGTGCCTCTCACTCGCTCTCATTGTGAGCGCATAACGTGAGCGGAGCGTAACGCAGTTTCTTGAAGTGTCACCCGGCAAACCAATTTATAAGACGTTGTCACGTCAAAAACGACTATCTAGTTATAAGTTCCTCAACTTGACTCAACTCGATGACACCAGGCTTCCGGTGTCTTTTTAAAATGGCGCCCAAAACCAGCTTCAAGGCGGTCCTTTGGTGGTACAACGTAAGATTTTACTAATTGAATTGAATGTGTGACCTCTCTTGTACTTTTTCTACAAGTACAGATTGTGACGTGTAAGAATGAGACAGTTATATTTTTGTTATTGTTGTTCATATTTTTTTTTTTTTTTAATCTTTATTTTATCAAGGCTTTGGTACATCCTGGATGACCATGCCAGCCTCATTGGGAGTTTCGGAACTTACCTGCAGACATTCTCATGAGGAACGCTTCCTCAAGAGTAGCCTGGCAAGCAACAAAATAATTTTAAGACTATTTCCCAAGGGATCAGCCAAAATGATGTTAATCCCACCATTGCTTAGGTTGAGCCCTGCTACCACCGCGTGTCTGTCAATCCTTTTACACTCCATAAGCAGATGATAGCAATCCTCAACCTCCTTACAGCATTCACAAAGTTGGGTCGGACTTAATTTCATCAGGTGTAAAAATTTATTCAGCGCTATGTGCCCAGAACGCAATTTCATAGCCAAACAAAGGGCTTCCCTGGAGAGGCTGGCCTTGTCAAACCAAGGAACCCGTGGTGGTTCACATTGCAACGTTTTATACCATATACCCTTTGTTACGGACCTCTCATCGAAATGCTCTTTCCACATTTTAAAACACGCATTCTTTGCTTCAGGTATAAGCTCCGTAGCAAAAGGTTTACAATTAATTACATCTCCATCACTTATTGCTTCTTTGGCTAATCTATCAGCTATATCATTAAAACTTAAGTCAATATGTGAAGGAATCCATTGCACTTTGATATCAACCGACTTTGACTGCAGGCTATAAATCAGTTTAATAGCCTCATAGGCAATCGGTAAGCCTCGAATACTAGAGGTGCACCGAGCGAGGTGTTGAATGGCACTTTTACAATCCGATACAATCACCGCCTTTTGAATGTTTAAAGAGCTTACATATGATAGGGCTTCTACAATTGCTGTAATTTCTGATCTCATGACGGAACTTTCTTTACATAACCTAAATTTCATCTGCAAATTTTTTTGTGGATCAAAAAACGCCACGCCCACCCCGCTGGCGTCCTTCGAGCCATCAGTGAAAATTTTGTAATAGCCGCTATATTTATTACAGAGCATACTCGTAGCAAGCTGTTTCAAATTTACACAATTGTACATCCTTTTGGGCATATTAACATTGTCTAAAGAATCAATTAAACTGGATTTTAGATTGATTGCAGTTATCCAAACGCGTAAAGTATACATTTCTAGAACTACACTTTTATGAATATCCCTATTTTTTAGTGTGTCATGTATAGTGATTAGTATGGGTTTTTTCCTATTTTGCCAATAGCGATTATTGTTATTGCAAGAGCCTGACAACTGATCAATACAATTCATAGTTAAGTTATCCGAAGTTGAAGCTATTTTTAACCAGTATCTGTAAGTCAACCATTGTCTCCTGATATGTAGCGGAGGGATACAAAGCTCGCTCTCCATTACATGTATAGGAGTTGTACGGATGAATCCCCCACAAATTCTCAAAGCCTGATTTTGTAAAACTTCTAATTTATTTAACTGCGTTTTGGAGCTATTGTCATATAATGTACTTCCGTAATCTATACGACTTCTGATCAGGGATATATATAGTCTCCTTAGGTGTTTAGGGTGAATACCCCATGAGCTCCCAGCTAATACCTTTAAAATATTCAGAAATTTTAGAATTTTTTGTTTCATATTTCCTATATGTGCACCCCATTTAAGACAAGAATCTAAAGTCAATCCAAGATATTTAACTTCTCTCACTACCCGTATAACGGCTCCGTTTACTTCCACACTTAAATTACTATTATTAATCTTATATCCACGACTGAATATACATATTTTCGTTTTACTGACAGATAAATTTAATCCAATGGCGTCTAGTAAACTAACCATTAAATTGATGGCCTCTGTTATTTCCTGAAGCCCATAACAAATATTTTTATACAAATCGGAATTTTTTGTATACACCACAAAGTCATCAGCGTATTGTGATAAATTCACTTGAGTAAAGCTTGAACTAATATGCATCGTGACTATATTAAACAACAAAGGTGATAGGGGGTCACCCTGAGCTAACCCCCTATTTGTATGTCTAGTTAACAGTTGATTGTTTTTTCCTACAACTTGAAGCTGTCTATTAGTGAGAAAGTTCCACAAATACATACATATCTTTTTGCTTACCCCAATCTTATACAAAGTTGAGATTACAGGATTAATGAGCACATTATTATAAGCACTTTGAATGTCTATAAAAGCAGCGGTAGTTGGTATGTTTTCTAAAAAACCTTTTTTACAATGATAAATTAGTCGAGTAAGATTGTCAAGACATGAATAACTACGACGAAAACCAACAATTTCTGACGGAAACATTGATTTGCTCTCTACTAACCATTCAATACGCCTCATAAGTATAAGATGAAATATTTTACATGGACAAGACATCAGTGAAATAGGTCTTAAAGATGTCACCGTATCAGAAGTGCAACCAGACTTTTGAATTGGAATTATATTAATGACACGCCATTGATGAGGAACCACTCCCGTTAGTAAAATTAAATTGTAAATATAAAGTAAAACTAATTTTGCATTAGTTGGCAGATTATATAACATCGAATATGAAATGTAATCCGAACCCGGAGCAGTATCTTTCTTTTTAAGGTTGTTCTCTAGTTCTGTCATGGCAATATTTATATTCATGAACAGCACAACCTTACCACGGCCCCTAGTTCCTGGCCGCCTCACCAGGCCGGACCAAGGTAGCGGTCCCGGTAGCGGTGGGGCAGGGGGTGCGAAGAATCCCCAGGTTACGGTAGGCTACCATAACCATCTGAAATTGACCCTGGCGACGTATAACGGACGTACTCTGAGGCTCGACGAACATATAACAGAACTCGAGGTAGAGCTGGAGAAAATTAAATGGCAGATCTTGAGGTTATGTGAAGTCCGAAGACAGGGGGAGGACACCATAACCTTAAATTCAGGCCATATCCTCTACTTCCGAGAGGGCGATCACCTTTCCCAAGGCGGAGTCGGATTCCTCGTCCACAAGTCTCTCAGTGGTAACATTGTGGAGATATCCAGTGTGTCGACCCGGGTGGCATATCTTGTATTGAGACTGACTAAGAGGTACTCCCTCAAGGTCATACAAGTTTATGCGCCGACCTCGACACACTCAGACGATGAAGTAGAAGCTATGTATGAGGACATAGCAAAAGCCATGCATAGAACTACTAATACCCATTTCAATGTTATCATGGGAGACTTCAACGCCAAGGTAGGTATACAGACTGGTATCGAATCGTCAGTTGGACCCCACGGCTATGGAAGTAGAAACCATAGAGGCCAAATGCTGGTCAATTTCCTCGAGAGCCAGGGGCTTTCATTGATGAACTCATTCTTCAAGAAAAAGCCCCAGAGGAAATGGACATGGCGAAGCCCTGATGGAAGGTCTAAAAACGAGATTGACTTCATCATAACGGACCGAAGGCACATATTTAATGATGTCTCAGTGATCAATAGGTTTAATACAGGAAGCGATCACCGACTAGTACGAGGCATCTTAAATATTAACGTCAAGCTTGAGCGCAGTCGTATGGTGAAGTCTACGCTCCGACCGACTTACTTCCAGGCCGAAGCGGGAACTGAAACTTTCCAGCTCGAATTGAGCAACCGATTTGATGCCTTGGCACCCACCGCGGATATGGACGAGGATTATGAAAACGTGGTCAAAATCATGAGGGACGAGGGCAATAAGCTTTGTAGGATGAGGCAGACTGGTAGGAAGTCCAAGCTATCTGAAGAGACTCTGGACCTTATGAAGCAAAGACGAGAGTCGACAAATGCCACACAGTCAGAGCTCCAGTCACAGACGAGGAACATTAGGAAACTGATACGCCGAGACCTCCGACGTGCTAACGCTCAAGCCATATATCAGGCTATAGAGCAAAATCGGGGGTCGAAAGTGTTTTCCCACCGCCTCGGACGGAGCCATCTGACGAAGCTTAAAGCTCGTGATGGCAGGACCGTCACTTCTAAGCCAGAGATACTCGCAGAAGTGGAGGACTTCTATACCCGACTATATGCCTCACGTCAGCCGGAATCCAAGCCCCAAGACGAGGATCCCAGAGCCACGCTAATCCGCCACTACACAGACGAGCTTCCAGAAGTCAGTCACGAGGAGGTTGTTTTGGCCCTCAGACGGCTTAAAAACGGAAAAGCCCCCGGTGAGGACGGAATTACAGCTGAATTGATTAAGGCCGGAGGTAGACCAGTCACCAAGGAGCTAGCCAGAATATTCAATTCCGTTCTGCAATCGGGGAGAACTCCATCGGCGTGGAATAGGAGCATTGTAGTTTTGTTCCACAAAAAGGGGGACAAAACATTACTACAGAACTACAGGCCCATCTCACTCCTGAGCCACGTCTATAAGCTGTTCTCGAGGGTCATTACCAATCGCCTCGCAAGAAGACTTGACGAGTTCCAGCCACCGGAGCAGGCTGGGTTTCGTAGGGACTTTGGCACCATAGACCACATTCACACAGTGAGACAGATTATACAGAAGTCAGAAGAGTATAATCAGTCCCTGTGTCTGGCATTCGTGGACTATGAGAAAGCCTTTGACTCTATTGAAACTTGGTCTGTTTTGGAGTCCCTGCAGCGGTGCCAAGTCGACTGCCGATACATCGACGTGTTGAGATGCCTCTACAGCGCCGCAACTATGTCCGTCCACATCTATAATGGTCAAACAAGGCCCATCCATCTGCACAGGGGCGTGAGACAGGGGGATATTTTGTCCCCGAAACTGTTCACGAGTGCATTGGAGGATGCCTTCAAGACATTGGATTGGACGGGACGTGGGGTACGCATCGATGGCGAATACATCTCACACCTTCGATTTGCAGATGACATCGTAATTATGGCGAAATCACCGCAGGAACTGCAGGAAATGCTGACCAGCCTAAATGAGGCTTCCCGACGGGTGGGTCTAGGGATGAACTTGGAGAAAACGAAGGTTATGTTTAACTCTCAAATCATTCCTAGTCCCGTCACCGTCGAAGGCATAATTCTTGAAGTTGTCAGGGAGTATGTTTACCTCGGCCAAATTATACAGCTAGGTAAAAACAACTTCGAGAAAGAAGCCGATAGGAGGATTCAGTTGGGCTGGGCAGCGTTTGGGAAGCTTCGTCACATCTTCGCGTCGCCTATACCGCAAAGCCTGAAGACTAAAGTCTTCAATCAGTGCGTCCTACCAGTAATGACCTACGGAGCTGAAACGTGGACACTCACAGTAGGGTTGGTCCATAAGCTTAAGGTCGCTCAGCGTGCCATGGAAAGAGCTATGCTCGGTGTTTCTCTTCGGGACAAAATCCGGAACGAAATCATTCGTACGAGAACAAAAGTCACCGACATAGCTCTGAAAGCTAGCAAGCTGAAGTGGCAATGGGCGGGCCACATCTGCCGGAGGACCGACAATCGTTGGAGTAAACGACTGCTCGAGTGGAGACCACGAATAGGCAAACGTAGTGTGGGACGACCTCCTGCTAGGTGGCGCGACGATCTGCGCAAGGCGGCGGGGAGCAAGTGGATGAGGAGAGCCGAAGATAGGGCTCAGTGGCGTACCTTGGGAGAGGCCTATGTCCAACAGTGGACTAATGTGGGCTGAAGAGAGAGAGAATATTTATATTCAATATACTATTTCTATTTTCAGACAACTCTGGAATCGGTTCCCCAACAGTAGCTGGTGTTAAGCTATGTAGAAGGTCCTCAGCTAACTTTGGATTTATTCCCGCGTGCCTAGGCTGCCCACCTTTAACCCATCTCATTTTCTTCCACATTACACTAGGTGAAGTCTCATAGTCTATATCAGAACAGAATTTTTTCCAACATTTACGACGAGCTTCTTGAGTTAGAGCCTTTGCCTTATTTATTTTGATCATCAGTTTATCGTAATTATCAGGTATCGGATTTCGACGAACATTTTTTAAAGCCAATCGTCTCTCTGCTATAGCTTGAGAAAGGATAGGACTCCAATAAGGTTTCGGAGTGAATTTTGAATCTGGTTCCGCGCACGTCCGGATCCACGGAATGGCCTTACAAGCAGCTTTATCTATGGTTTCATGAAAATAATCGTACGCAGATTGAACATCATTATGATAATTGAAATTGGCAAAAGCACTGTCCAATAAACTTTTATACACATCCCAATTAGCATTTCTAAAGTTACGTTTCTTGAAGAAATTACTATTGTTTTTAAATCCGTATTTCATTTTGATAATGACATGATCACTGCCTAAACATTCCTTCGTCGTTGACCACGAGACTTGTGTTGCTATATCAGTGGTAACAAAGGTAATATCTGGAGAGGACTCCTGAAGTACTCCATTAACCATTTTAATCCTTGTGGGCTGGTCATCGTTAAGGCATACAAAATCTTTTTCAAACATGGCATTATAAATCAGGTTTCCTCGAGAGTCTGTTCTAACTGACCATAGTGGATGATGTGCATTAAAGTCTCCTGCAATAATAGTTTCTCTGGCGTAAAGACCAAATATTTGCTCCCAGTCGTGCTGACTTGTATTAACGCCAGGTGGACAATAGATCAAAATAATGTTTTTAATACCATGAATGTTAAGAATATTACATTGTGTTATCTCTATATTTGAATTTGTGACATTTATCTGTGTTTCCAATAATTTGACTGACTTGTGTGATAATATGCAAACACCTCCGTAACCATCAGTCCTATCTGCCCTGATTACATTATAATTCGATAATCTAAATCTGTCAGTTTCTTTCAACCATGTTTCACTAACAAGTCCTATGTGAATATTCTCTTTATTCATCAATAATTCTATATCAATCAGTTTTGACTTAATACTATTAGCATTCCATTGGAGTATGTTAACGAGTTTCTTTTTATTTTTGTTATCCATCATCAAGGCAGAAATATTTAGAGATAGTTTCGGCACTAATTAAATTACTAATAAGATTCCATAACTCTTTTCCAATAAATTTACATATCTTTAATAGTTTTGTTTGAAAGGAACCCTTCGAGGAGATAATTTCTTTTATTTTTCCATAAAATTCCTTCAATTTTGCCATCAGGATCAATATATTGAAATACGATTTATCCTCACCCTTCTCGCCATCTTCATTAAGTTCGTCTTGTTGCGGCATTTCATCATGAACATTTTGGTCTATTGTTTCTCGTTTCTTCTTTTTAAATGATTTATTTTTCTGTAATACATTATTGGTTGCTGGCTCATTTATTTTACTAGATGTGGACTCATGCTCATTTCTCATATCACTCTCTTTACAAATACCTCGTAGTATATCTGCGTAGGACGTATTATTACTACTTATCGTGGTTTTGTTTATATTTTGTTCAATGGTTGCTGATGGTTTCGATATTGAACGCTTTTCTAGTTGTATTTTCTCCCACGCTACTTTGTAACTGCTATTATTTTTGCCCATTTCTTCTCTGATTTCTTTTTCTCTTATAAATGCTGGGCAGATGCTTTTAACAACAGACATATGATTTCCTTTACAATTTACACAATAAAATTCGACGGCTTCACAGTTTTCATGGTTTTCTCCACATTTGGGACATACTTGAACTTTAGATGGGCAGAATTTCTTTATATGTCCAAATTTCCAGCATCGGGAGCATTGAGTGACGGGAAATATATAAGGTTCCACCTTCATTCTTGTCCCATATGCATCAACATATTGAGGCAAGGCGGATCCTTCAAAGCATATACGTATTGTTTCACATTTGGACCATTTTCCTTCCCTATCTCTCTTACTCAGTCTCCTAATATTCAATATGTCCATGTCACAAGATATTATTTCTTTTAAATCTTCCTCACTCAGTTCTAAATCTATTTCTTTTACAACACCATATGAATGTGCAACCTCGCTTGTTTTCCTGCATGTCCATCCTCTTTTTTCGAACTCGGTACACGTTACAACTTTGTCGGCATCAGCGTTGCATAAACATTTGATTAAAATTTTGTAAGGGCTCTTATACGTCACCTTCACAATATTATGTAAATTATTTACTTTAAATAATTTTGCCATACCAATCTGTTTAGGAAGTGGCTCCAAAGATGACAAAGACACCTCTACTTCTCTTTCATTTAATATGGTGCAGTTGTTCCTTGAAGGAGTAGGCAAAGAAATATTTCTTTTCTTTTTTCTTGGTTGCTTGCCTACAGTTATAAACTCCTCCATATCAGCACGGTGGCTGCCTTCTTCCTCTTCGTACCCTTCACTGCTATTAAATTCAATAGTACGCTTCTTTGCGAGACTCCTACTTTCATTGGTGTGCTCTGCCGGATCTGACACAATGTCGTGCCATTCTAAGTCGGACCCATTATTCCTGACCGTAACGATTTCCAATGCCCTTTCATTATTGTCCTCCTCATCGTCGTCATTCGAACTCATCATGTAAGAACAAAGAGTTTTATTTAATTATTTTACGTAGTATATTAATAAATCTAAAATTTGGTTTGACACGGGTTTGACTTCAGTCACCTGAATGCCTTGTTCATATTTGCATAATATTTCTATAATGAAAACATATATAGGCAAAATAGGGCCTATCCTCTTTAGTTCTGTTATCAATGGTTTTAGTAAAATGTACTCTGTCAGTGGTCTCTGTCTATAGTGTTTATGTACTCTTTGGTCTCTACCTAGTCTGTGCTACGATCGTCTGTGAGAGAGTTTATGTGTTCTACTCTGTGGTGCTGTGCGTGTCGTTCCAAAAATACGTAGTATCTCTAGCTATTGTTATATTCTTTGATCTTGTTCTGTGCTTTGATCGCTTAGTCTGTGATCTCTACGACTATAAATTAGTATAATTAATTAATTTGTAGCTAGCTACTAAAATATACTATTTAAAATGTACTCTGTGATTATACTAATCTGTGATCACAATCAAATAAGAAAAATAAACGTACAAAATAGTTGTAAATAATAATTGATTGAATGCCTATGGAATGTCAATGAAGTGAAGAATTGTACAGACAGAATAACAAACACTGAATGCGTGGTATCGTCGTCGGTTGTGATCACTGTACATATTATACAAGCAGCTCGCTGTTTCTTCTCGCTGAATTTCCCTTAACAAGTAAGTTTAAATGACACCGCAATAGCCTCACCACCATGGGACAAACTGGTGATAATCGGGTTATTACAAACCTTTGTATAACTGTACCACCCACCATCGGAAAACATGCTCTTATGTGTTAAGTTCAATTACACCTGATTCAACTACAATATAATTCAATTATTGTATTTCGGTGTAAAAATATGCGCAAAGTCTGTCAAAAATGAAGGTTATTGACAAGGCATAACGACTGTTTTCACCATTGAAAACATCCAAGATCGACGGCTTGACGTGCCCTCCGAGGCACCCATGAAATTTTGCCACTAGCAGTAACCCATCCACTAACCTGCTGTGCCCGTCGTTGTCTCTCGAACACATTGAATCAACGCGAGCCATTGGGCTATATATAGACGGTTATCTTCAATGTTCCATAAATTAAGGTTATTTAACTAGGGTTAGTAACTTACTTAACTTAAATAAATATTTATTTTGACACAATTGTCAAAATAAATATTTATTTATTATTTTTTGAAATCTCATTAATCTTGTATTAGTGTAATTGTTTGTGTACCGTTCTTCGCTTCGCTTCGCTGCGACCCACAGACGTCCCACTGCTGGGCACGGGTCTCCCCCACAGACGCAGCTGCGGGAGGTCTAGAGCATACTCCACCACGCTGCTCCAATGCGGATTGGTGGAGGGGTTAGTGACCAACCCTGTGTCGAATGTTTTCAAGCCATCCGGAGGTCTTCGACAAGGCTTAACGACTGTTTCCACCACTGAAAACAACCGGGACCGACGGCTTTACGTGCCCTCCGAAGCACGGTAGCGTCCATGAAATTTTGCCACTAGCGGTCACCCATCCACAAACCGACCGCGCCCGTCGTTGCTTAACTCTTTCGATCACATTGAACCGACGTGAGCCATTGGGCTATGGACGCTATGTACTGTTCTAATAAAGCATAAATAAATAAATACCAAATACTTATTCTCTTCATCACATTGGGTTAGCTGGTAGATAATGCCCCCAGGCTTTAAGTCCGCGCCTTGTAAAAACATTTTGTTTTAAAAAAAAATCCTAATGATGTATTTTTAATATTAAATTTCAATTCACAGATTAAACACAAACTAGTTTTTTCATGAGTATATGCTGCCAATTTTAAAAAATTGGTTATGGATGACTTAATAGATGAAGAAGTTAATAATGAATGTATAAAAGAGGAATATGTTGACACAGACGCACAGGAATATTTGAACAATGAAGATCCTGGAGTCAATGTTAAGACTGAAAAGCATATCGAGCAGGACAAAGAAAATAAACCAAATATTAATAATTTTGACGATACTGACCCTCCTATCATTAAAACTGAAAATGATGAGATCAAAGAAGACTATAGTGAACTTAACAGCATAGATGAAGTGAATATCAATATTGCTGATGATTATATCAAGATTGAGGAGCATGGTGTCATGTTACTGGACCTGCTGAAACACGGGGAAGATCAAGTCAAGGAGTGTGATGATACAGATCTCGGTGGAGAGGCGCGCTGCAGCAAGGAGGTTGATGGTAAGTGGATTAGAATTTTTTTTTTAAGTGAAAGGCGCTCGTCAGAGCAGCCAAGGCCAATATGGCAGTGCCTATAGTTTGCAGCAGCTGACCGTGTAGTGTATATGTTACAGCCAAAGTAATAAATCCAGATATTATATATACTATCCAGCTATTATAAATAATATCTAGTCAATTTAGACAAAGTGATAATTGAGACACTTTAATCACTTTAACTAGCTATTTTATAAAATATCTTGGACAACTTGGATAAAGTAATAAAAAAGTAATTATAGGTGAAAATACAATAAAATAATTATTATTTATTCCTCCAAGTAAGGCTCTTAGGACATTTTGAGTTACACAAGAGGCTTGACGGAATGGCGGGACAGCTCCTCATTCCGTTGCCACGTGCAAGTCGGTCCATATATTTTAGGGTACAATTTAAATGCTGACCAAAAATTCTTTTAGCTTACCGCACCTGTGACAGGCTTCTGATATTTGTGTTTAAAAGATTTTTAATCCATTATCGAGTACAAAAAGTACCTAGAACCAAATCAGATTCTGATGATTTGTGTTTCGGGTGAGCAATATTTTATTTGGTATTAAAAAAAATATATATACAATCAACTGTTAGTTTTTTTTGCCTCAGCAAAGATTACTAAAATGAAAGTCATAAAATAAAATATTGGTAACGTCTATTTAGCTGTGAAATTAACTTAAACGGCACAAAAACAAAAAACAAACACAATTTGGTGAGCAAAGTATCCAATTTGGTAAGCAAAGTATCCATTTTGGTAGATATTTTGAATTTATTGGAAGTCATTATGTGCATTTCTGGTAGGCATTTTAACCTAAGCCTAAATTTTATTACTTTGACTGACTTTCGCCAGCTATTATAAATAATATCTGGATAAGGTGATAAATATATCACATTATCAAGACAATTTAGTCATTATATATAATGACCAGTCATTATGTATAATAGCTATTTAATCACTATGACTGTAACATATATACTATTACTCATTTGTGTTATTTAAATGTTGTTATTTATTAAAGTTAAACCTTTATTTGCTGTTGGTAAACAACGACACAGCTAGTGAGTCCAAAAAACTGATCAACGAGGAAAAAGCAAAGAATAGTGCAAAAATGAATGGTGATGAATTAATTTTACGCCGTAAAAAACAGAACGCTGAAAGAGCACGTGCTTATAGAAAAAGGAAAAAAGATCTGGGTGAGTAAACGTAGTATTTATATCGAATTTTTAGAATTGCTAGAACTTTTTGCTGGTGCATGTTGTTGTTTATGGATTTAATTCAATTTTGAGTGCTTGAATTTTTTATTTAACTTATTTCATATGAATATTAAATTAAGTATTTTTTATTTATATTCGGTCCATTCAATATATTTAATTTTATTTAACAGATGCCATGCCCAGTACTAGTACCGTTCAAAGTGGTGAGCCTGCATCTGAAAATATTGTTACAGCAAAACTTTTACATCAAAAGCAACTAAATGCGGAACGATGCCGTAGGTATCGTCAAAAATGCAAGCGGCTAAAATCGGGTGCCAATTTTAACCGAGGCACTAGTGACAGCAATACAAGTACAAGTCGAGATACAAGTACAAGTCGAGAATTAATTGTTAATCCAGAGGAATTTCAAAACTCGTCAGATCACCCTCAACAATTTTTCAACCATGAATCTTCGCCGCAGGCTCCTAAAAATACAACTGGCAATGCAAACACCACTACTCCTGCGGGCGCAAGCTGTCGCCGGTACCGACGAAGACTCAACGCACGAAGAACTCACGCAGAAGAAAATCCTTCATCGATCTATACATTATATATGAGACATAACGGAGCTCATAATCTTTTTAAAAATTTATTTGAGAATAATCTATTTGGTTTTGCGTGCACTGTTTGTGATAGATTATGGTTCAAAAATGATTTGAAATCTCCACCTTTATCGTGCAGTGCAATCTTAGAACAAATATGCCCAACTGTCTCGTTGCAAGACATTCTTGTGTGTGCGACCTGTAAAACCTCGTTAACTGCTGGAAAAATACCAAATTTGGCTGTGTACAATGGATTTAAGTATCCACCTAAGCCTAATCTCCCTGAATTAGATTTAGTGTCCGAGCGATTAATATCACCGAGATTACCCTTTATGCAAATTCGACGGCTAAGATACGTACAAGGGCAATATGGAATCGCTGCACAAGTAATCAATGTGCCCGTTGACGTTGATAACATGGTCCAAACTCTGCCTCGAAATATAGATGATGATTATTGTATAAATGTACACATTAAAAAACGTTTAATGCACAAATCTAGTCATTTGCATGTATTAGTGAAAAAGGGTATTGTTAAAGACTGGCTCAGTTATCTTGTAGCTACTCCGCTTTATAAGCATTATGGCATTAAAATTAGTCAGAATTTCTTGGGAGAGTTAACCGATGAGAGTGAAAATCCAGTTGTTGTTTTAGACGATATCGCTGAACCAATTGAAATTGAAGATAGTCTAGTTGCTGAACAGCATACCCTCTTATGGTCGGAGGATAAATATTTACAAATTGCACCGGGAGAGAACAAAAGACCTATAAGCTTGCTGTTTGGTTCTCATGCAGAAGAATTGTCTTTCCCAGCAATTTACTATGGACAATTTCGGAAATTCAAAGATGGTGTTAATTGTAAGGCATACTCGGTTGCAACAAGCGAATTGCGGCGCTCTGATCGACGAGGAGTTACTCCTCGCCACTTGCTCTACTTAGCCATGAAGATTATGCGACTTCGAGTGAGTGAAAACATCAGTATTGCTTTTAAACATATAGGACAAGGCATAAACATAACAAAAGACCAGATATTATCCTCTGAATATCTTAATGGCTGTATGGAATCAAAATTGGCTTTTCTTAAATCGATACCGATCTCAGTACAATATTGGCAAAGTCGAAAGAAAGACCTCTTTGCAATGATCCGGCAACTTGGTAAGCCAACAGTATTTTTGAAGATGAGTGCCAATGAAATATCATGGAAATGGCTTTTGAAAACATTGCATAAATTGAAATATGGCACGGAGATAACTGATTTAGAAATTGATCAGCTGCATTATAAAGTCAAGGCAGAATTAATAAATGAAGATGCTGTGACATGCGCCATTTATTTCAATAAACTCGTCAATGTCATGATGAAAATTCTCCAACATAAAACCGTTAGCCCATTCGGTAAGCATTATGTTCAACATTATTTCAAGAGAATTGAATTTCAACACAGAGGAAGTCCTCATGCTCATATTTTACTTTGGCTGAATGAGGCGCCTAAAGATTCGTTTGGAGCAGATATTAATTCTACTATTCAGATTGTTGATGATTTAATTTCAGTATCGAGCACAGAAGCGTCAGGAAATATTAATCTCGTCACACACCATCACACTTTAACATGTTATAAAAATAATCGGAATCAACGAAAATGCAGATTCAACGCCCCTTTCATGCCTAGTCGGTCCACGATACTACTCAAGCCTTTGGCTAAATCTACTGATGATGAAAGATACGCTTATGATGAGTATAAGAAAAGATATAAAACAATACACCAAAATCTCGAAAACAATAACTACGATGATATTGATGATTTTTATAATAAAAACAATATTTCATCAGATGAGGACTATCATAAAATTCTATCTGCTGGAATTTTAAGGCCAATGGTTTTCGTTAAACGGCACCCTAATGAAAAATGGCATAACTTCTTTAATCCATTTATATTTCACCATTTGCAGTCGAACATGGATATCCAGTACATTACAGATGAGTATTCCTGTGCTGCATATGTTGTGGAGTATGTAAACAAATCGAATCGAGGCACTAGTAATCTTAAGCGGGAACTACTGGATCTTTTGGAAGAAAATCCAAATTTAGATTTAGTTGAAATGACAAGACATATGAGTGTTAATATTTTAAATACAATAGAAATGTCCAGCCAAGAAGCAGCATGGTTTCTTCTTAGGGAACCAATGTCTAAATCAACGCTTAAGGTTGAATTCATACCTACGATGTGGCCTCAGGAACGTCATCGTATTCGAAAAACAGAGAAAGAATTAGAAAGACTTTCTGATAACGATACCAATATTTGGAAAGAAAATTGTTTCGAGAAATACGAAAATCGACCTGCAGAATTAGAAGATATTTCGTTGATTCAGTTTGTTGCTTGGTATGCAGTCAAATCTGGACAAAACCCGTCGGAACCTGAAATTACAGACGAAAATTCGAATTCAGAAGATGAAGTAGACATTGAAGAAGGGTTAGTACTAGAAGAAAACATTAATCAACAAAGTAATAAAGTATATTCATCCATCCATCCATCCATCAGCCATTTTGGGTCCACTGCTGGACACAGGCCTCCCTCAATCGTCGCCACTCCTCCCGATCCTGCGCCCTCTGAATCCAACGGTTTCCCGCTGTCCTCTTCAGGTCGTCAGTCCACCTCGTCGGGGGGCGGCCAATACTTCGTTTTCCGAGACGCGGTCTCCACTCGAGGACTTTTCTTACCCAACGGTTATCAGTCCGTCGAGCGACGTAATAAAGTATATTACCGTCGGAAAACTCCAAGGATCGTACGCTATCGTCATTACGATATGGCAAATCAAATGTTAGACTACAAACGTGAAATGGTTACTTTGTACATTCCATTTCGTAATGAAGAAAGGGACATTTTGGCTGAAATGCGATTCAATCAAATTTATGAAGAAAACGAACAACTGATTTTAGCTCGTCGTGAAGAGTTCGAAGCAAATTTAGATATTGACAAAATTATTGAAGCATACAGAAAATTATGTCACCCTGATGAAAATGAGGAAGACCTTGAAATTTTGCCGCTTATAAAACATGATGCAAATCCATTTATTGAATTTTACAACAATCCAGACTCAGGTACTGTTTTGATTTAGAGTATAGCATTAATATGTAATAATATGTAAAATACTAACATAATGATTTTGTTTCAGAATTCAATGAAGATCTTTCTAATGATTGGTGACTTGCGTCAATTTTCACCTGTACGCGCTATCGCAATTTACAAGCAACCAAAACAAAGTATCGCAGGGCCTATGCTCTGGCGACAACTACAATTTTATCCGTTACATGAAGTAAGGCGTCAAGAAGATCGAGTGTTTTCGTCTATTTTAACAAAAATTGGTAGTGGATCACAGTTAAGTTATCAACTTCATCACCAATCAACGGTCGTCAACGTAATACTGTAATAAAACGAACACATTTTCCATTATCAGCTTTCAATGCATCAACGATTCATAAAGCGCAAGGAACGTACAGTGAAGTTGTTTATCATAACGAAAAAAGTCATGCTCAAGATTTAGTTTACGTAGCTCTTAGCCGCGTCACTGGTTTAAACGGTCATCGTGTCAGAAGATGGCAACAAAAAATTTTATCACACTGGTTGTCGAGTTATTAAACAAACAAGACTTGAGAATATAATTAGAGCAGGACTACAACTGCAACTGGAAACCCCATGTTGAAGCGGTTTGCAGCAAAATTAATAAATTTGTCTACGTTCTTAGGCGCTTAAGTAGAACAGCAGAGAAAAAAACCGCCTTAATGGCATACCACGGATATGTAGCCTCCAACCTGCGATATGGTCTTGTTCTCTGGGGAAATTCAACAGATGTCAAAAACGCCTTTGTTGTTCAAAAAAATGTATAAGGGCTATATGCGGTATTGCACCTTGGGAATCATGCCGACCTTTCTTTGAGGAACTTCGTATACTTCCACTGCCCTGCATGTACATTTACGAAGTTGCCGTTTTTGTCAAAACTCACCATGATAAATTTATATCAGCTAAAAACTTGTATGGTCGTATTAGTAGAAATCCTGATAGACTGGTGCTAAAAGAAATAGGGGAAACTAACATCTACTTTTTCTTTCTTGCAATGCCTTAACAAGGTGCACGTGTCTGTTGTATCAATTGTATGTTGTATCAATTGTATGTTACAAATATGTGTATAGCAATAAATGTTAAATAAATAAATAAATAAATAAACTATAGGAACTGCTATGTAATGTGTGTTAAGGTATACAATAAGATACCCGACAACATTAAATCTTTGACCTTAACGCTTTTCAAAAAGAAAATATTTAATTGGTTACACCGACATTGTTTTTACACTTTGACAGAATTTTTGAACCATATTAACATTTCATAATTTAAGTTGACATACTGATTACTGATGTGAAGATTAAATTAACGTAATGATAATAATAATTGTTAATAATATCTTAATGGTTGTGTATATTGTATAAATGGAAAATGTGTAATTTCATGTGATAGTCAAGATGAGCAGTCCAATTTAAAATCAGAAGTTGATAACGTATAAAAATTTGCATGTCTTTTAGGTTAAGTAAAAAGTTATGTAAAATAATAAATAACACCTATTATGTACCTTACTTTTTGCAAATAAAGAAATTGAATTGAAAATTGAATTGAAATTTAAAGCGACTCGTTGAATCCACTGATTACTATAACCGATGAAATCTCGAATTTCATTATGAGTCGACGGGTTACGAACTCATTCGGATGATATTTCTGCAAGTCTGACAAAATCAATCAACACTCTTGTTTTAAGGCGCCTAGTGGTGCAAAATGACCTTGAGAATCGGTGCACACATTCTCACAAACGACAACAGCGCCTCTAACGGAAAACCTCAGAACTACCTTACAGAGCATACAATGACATGTCATGAGGTACTGTATTAATCGCCTGTATAACCCGCGCAGATAGAGAATAGATCTGAAAATGGCACTTAAAATACAAGCACAACACACAACACAAGCAAGGGTACTTAAAACACTGGATTGTAAAATTTGCCTTTATTAATTGTGACATTTCAGAATCAGATTATAAAAATAAAGAACAATAGGATGGGAATGGTATCAAAGGTTTTATAAACCGCTTGGTCCAGCAGTGTCCTGGTCATCTGTACCCATTACTGGTTCAATTCCCTCCATGAATTGGTTAAAATCTTCCATGGACTGGTCAATTGTAAAATTTGCCTTTATTAATTGTGACATTTCAGAATCAGATTATAAAAATAAAGAACAATAGGATGGGAATGGTATCAAAGGTTTTATAAACCGCTTGGTCCAGCAGTGTCCTGGTCATCTGTACCCATTACTGGTTCAATTCCCTCCATGAATTGGTTAAAATCTTCCATGGACTGGTCACTTTCACAGTCCTGGTCTTCAGAGTCGTCACTTTCATCTTCGGTGTTGCTGTTCAATTACATCACAAAATGTCAACGTTCGTAACAAAAACTTAACGAAAATAAATAACAATCAAATGTAACGCAAACAAAAACAACAATATCAACGAAAACAACAATTACTCGGAGTGCGTCAAGTAGCTTAGAAAGCGAATCCCGACTGATTATTTGTTTGCAGCTCGTACTTCACTGTGTGAGTATAGACAGCGATAGAGAGTGAGCGAGAACGCATGCGAGAGGACGCCATTTTCAAATCTATTCTCTATCTGCGCGGCTTATACGGGGAAGTGTTTCAGTAGATGGCGTTTATTTTAAGTAATAATTGACCTAACAAAAAATTTATAGGAAGGTACGACAACGTAATGAAATTAGATTTATGCAATTTTTTTAGTTACTTAAAATAATAACAAAAAAAAAGTCATAAAAAAATAAAGAAAAAATTGAAAAAGAAAGGAAGTGTAACTGGAATTTGAACCCGAGTCTCTAGAGCGAGATTCTTACTCACTGCTAATGTCTATAATTTCCCCGTTATTGATATTATCTTTGGATTCTCTTTTCCTGTAATAAATACATATTATGACATATATAAATATTATTAGCTTTTTATTTCATTTGCATAAAATAATAACAAAAAAAAAGTCAAAAAAATAAAGAAAAAATTGAAAAAGAAAGGAAGTGTAACTGGGATTTGAACCCGAGTCTCTAGAGCGAGATTCTTACTCGCCGCAAACTCCAATTACGCCATTTACAGCTATACGATTAGGGTTGAAAAACTGTGTACGTATCTATCTTTTTGTACTCTGCAGGATTGCAGAGAACAATGAAAATTAATAAATGTTTGACAAAATTTAAATCTTTACGTCATTCATGTGTGTGACGTTTGCTTTATATGAACACTTTTGATTTATTTCCCATGTTTATTTACAAAATAGGAGTCCGTTTACGCCCTTCTAACTTAAAAAAATACTTATACCGTTAAATTATTTATATAAATGAACCTAATGTAATAACCAATCAATAAAAGTAATGAAATAACGTTGGAATCTTGCAGAAATTTTGCGGCAGAAAGCGCGACACGCCCGTCTAGCAAGAGGCCTCAGCCGCGACTGTCGGTACACGGCGTTTACACACACATGCTCGCCAATTATGTTCTAAAACACTGCGCAAATGAGAACAAGGGTTTTTTGGAAATTCTACAAAATGGATTTAAAAAGTGGTATTACTGATATATTGTATTTATTGTGATGAAAAATATATGTTAAATAGAAAAAAAAAACACGTATTTTAGAAGGGATTTGATTGTTTAGAAGATTATTTTAGAGGTATCTTCGTGATTTTTTTCTATCGAGTCAACATTAATGTATTATGTTTTGAAGGCCGTAGCAATCTAACATATATCCCCAAGAATACCATATATTTTTTTTATTTGATTCTCTGCAATGGTTCGTGTGATATCTTGTTTATAAAACTCGCGTTTAGCCTCTGTAGTCCTCTTAAGTGAAACTAATTTGAGAAATAATGAGCAATGACAGGCCCGTTGGCGCAATCGGTAGTGACCCTGTCTGTTGCGCCAGGGGTCGTGGGTTCGAATCCCACTCAGGACAAATATTCGTGTGACGAACACTTGTATTTGTTCTGTGTCTGGATGTCAATATTATATATTTAAGTATGTATTTAAAAATATCTATGTATGTATATCAGTCTCTGACACCCATAACACAGGCTCGCGCCTACTTTGGGGTCAGATGGCCGTGTGTGAGAATGTCCAAGATATTTATTATTATTTATTTAAATAAATATTCCCAATTTTCATTGTGTGAGTAGGGAGAAACATAGTACTTCTCGATATGGTGGAGTAGCTGTACTAAAAAACAATGATAATTAATTGAGGGTTCATTCAGAAATGCAAGCGTACATCAATAACATGAGTGTAAGTCAAGCAACTGCTTCCGAATCTGCTGTGGGAGTTTTTTGTGCAGCTATTTGTCAACTTGATGAGAATATAAAACTAGTAATTGCGTCAATATATATTAAAGTAAATCAAAAAATAGATGATTTAATGGATTTTCTAGGTTTTCATCTAGCTCCATTTGCTACGTCATCGGCACAAATCTTCCGTTCACGAGAAATATATTCACGAATGCCTGTTATATTGTCTGGTGATTTTAATACAGACTTCAAGAAAGAAGAATCTGCTCCACTCATTGAATACTTGAGAGAAGTATTTAATCTTGAAATACCCACCACGAGATATGATACAACGATCGATGCGGTTTTTACTAGATACATTGAAAAAATCGAATGTAAGTCAATGTTCACGTATTTTAGTTACCATAAAATGTTGGTTACATTTATAAACTGTGAAACTCATAATGAAGATGGAATTGATAATAGTATGATTGAAAATAATTGAAAAACGGATCAAAATGACTCAACGATAATAAAATATTGCTTTCAGTTTTTTAATGTGTATATAATCTAAATAATTGTTATGTATTATGTATGTCGTACTCTACTAAGACACAGAGTTCAATAAAAATATTAGTTGGAGACTAACTACTTTTATTATTTCCCACTAGCTTTTACCCGCGGCTCCGCCCGCGTGGTCAAAGGGAATTAATATGACACGTTTTCAAGAAGCGAACCAAAACCAAAATCAAAGCGTATGTCCTTTACCATGTTAATTTTAAACCACAACAACAATTTATCCAGCGTGAATTAAAAATTCAATTCAATTTATTAGATGCCTATGACTTAATTAATTTACATGTATAATTTCTTAGCGTGATTCAGAACTTGAAAATGAATTTTACTAACGCCATCTATTAACAACATCCGGAACTAAATATCTAGCAAATAACAAAACATCGATATCCTTCCCATGGGGATGTTTAACCGCGGTAAAAAGTAGCCTACGTCACTCTCCACCCTCCTCACTATCTCCACACACAAAAACCATACCATATAATAGCTTCGTTGCGACGTGAAAGCCGGACAAACAAACAAACACACTTTCGCATTAATAATATTAGTAAGTACTAGTAAGTATGGATTATCATTCCAATTTTCCAATTATAAAATTAAGATTGATAAAGCGATTTTTATACCCTTAATGGAATATTATTCCAAATATTTTTAGTTAAATGTCTGTGAAAAAAAGTCACTTTTACCGTGGTTTCATAAAACCACACAATCCTTTTTTTTTGGCACTGGCGCGTGTAGATTCTGTTATGAGGCGGAGGAATCACCCACCCACATCCTCTGCGACTGCCCTGCAGTGGCTCATGACAGAAGTCGCAAACTGGGCGGAAGCCTAGTCTCACCTTGTACAATCAAGGAACTTGACCTCAAAGGCATCCTGGGATTCATCCGAGTGATGGGCCTTTGGGATCAGGTTTGAACTTCTGGGGGCTAGCTACAATAGATCTCTTTAGGTCGCAGTGACTTAAGGGCAAAACTGCCCACACCCCCGTCCTACACATAATAATAATAATAATCTAACTTATTATTTACCAAGTTTCATCCAAATTCATTATGTAGTTTTTGCGTGATTGAGTAACAAACAGCCAAATTTACAAGCTGTCACATTTATAACATTACTATATTACATTACAGGTAGGATTTATAAACCCGCGGCTTCGTTCGCGTTATATCGTTTTCCGTGCAAAACTTAACCTCTGCCATTTGCCGATTTCAGCAACACTGAACTTACACTAGAGTTGCTATCCCAGTATAACTTTACTCTGTCGATTTATTCGATGGTTAATTCAATTTCGTTTCACCACGTTATTCTATAGATTTCTTACTCTCGTATACTTACTCTGTGACGTTGAACGAATTAATTGAATGTATGCGTAATGTTCGCGACGTCCCCACTGCTGGACACGGGTCTTCCCCATAGACACTGCTGCGGGAGGTCTAGAGCATACTCCACCACGCTGCTCCAATGCGGATTGGTGGAGGGGTTAGTGGCCAACCCAGTGTCGAATGTTCTCAAGCCACCCGAAGGTCTTCGACAAGGCTTAACGACTGTTTCCACCATTGTAAACAACCGGGACCGACGGCTTTACGTGCCCTCCGAAGCACGGTAGCGTCCATGAAATTTTGCAACTAGCGGTCACATGCGTAATGTACCCAAGTAAAATAGACAGTTTGACTGCAGTTTGGTTGCAAGTATATTGCACAATAGCGCTGTGTATTCTTTTATTTGTTCGGATAATACGTTAACTTGATAGTTGAGTTGACAGTGATCCCGTGCGCGCTTTTTAGAATTTAAAGACTTTATTTAAAGATACTAGCTGACCCCGCAAACGTCTTTCTGCCACATGAAACGCGTGAACTCAGTGACGCGACGCTACTGGTAAATGTTTTTAAAATCGTCTTTAAAAACATTTACCAGTAGAGCAAATTGTGAATCTAAACCATTCTCGAATCCCCTTGAACACACACAAAACATTTCATCAACATCTATCCAGCCGTTTAGCAGGAGTTTACTGTCATACACACGTACATACACAAGAAATATATATATTAGATTATAGTTTGTTTTTGTTGGTTTTCGGAACTTTTGAACTATAGTTTTATTCGTTAAATATATAAAATTGTTTTATACAAATCGTTGATTATAAACAATGGCAAATGAAAAGCGAAAGCGATCTGCTAATTGGATGGCATCAGAAAAGTCATTGCTGGTTGATCTCGTTACTGAGCATTTTCATGTGATAGAAAATAAAAGGACGGATGGAGTATCAATGAAGCAAAAGCTTGGAGAATGGATAACAATTTCAAGCAAATATAATTCGCACACAATGCTTTCTCATCGTGCTGCCGATAATTTGAAAGGCCAGTGCGAAAACTTAAAGAAATCTACAAAAAGAAGCATATTTTATAGCGTTGCGTTGCGTAGCGTTGAATTAATTTCAAACAGGTTTTTTCTTTGTTTCCTGAGAGTTTTGACAACACTAAGTATATTCCTGTAATCATATTATATTAAAAAAACATATCTTATTAAAAAATTAAAACTTGTGATGAAATTAAAACTATGTGATTTTTTTAGGTGGTGGACCTCCGAGGTCAGTGATTAAAGACCCACCACAACAGAAGATACTCTGCCTTATAACGCCAAGTGCTGTGGGCTTGCATAATCCATATGATAGTGACACATTAGAAAATAAACCACACAAAGAATCATTGCCAGGTGGGTCACTTATAAATGGTGATACCTGCCGAAAACATATATTTATCCACCTAATATAGTATGTTTGTTTTTAGAATGAAAACTTAGTTCCAGTTGTGTTGGTTCCAACTCCAGCGAACAAGTCACCATATCCTCAAGCTCAAGTAATGACCAGCAAGAAAAATGACACAAGTGAAGCGACAAACACAGATTATACTATAGTGGTAAAGCAAATTGTTATTAGAGGCTTTTGATAGGTCCTACCGGTCATCACACCACTCTCTTCATCAATATAGGGTATTTTTCGGAAAAAAAATCTTAATCAAACTTCCTGGAATATTTGGAGCAAATCATCGTTTAACTGTAGTACATCCTAAAATGAAAATGAAATGAAAAATGAAAAATGATTTATTAACCAACCAACAGATACAAATAAGAACAGTGCCACTAGCTCCCACACTAGGATTCCCTGTGTTGTGGGAGGCTAGGATTCCCCCTTTCGTTATTACACAATGATAATAATGTAGTTAAAATTTTATTTTGTAAATATAGAATAGATATGTGTTATATTTAATATTTAAATGTATTATTATGTGTACCTATGTGCTTATGTAATGTAATAAAGTTATTATGGATGGAAAAATACTAAAGCATTTATCTTGTTCCAGGATTGCGGTGATTACACTCCCAAAAACTTAAAAACGCCCATTTCCAAGCAGTTACAATGTAGTACACAAGGAAATAGAAGGCCTACTGCAGGGGAACGGCTTGAATGGGTGTCCAAAAGACGGCCACAGGTCTCTACTTCTTCACTAGAAAAGTTAAATGAATTGAAAGGGAACGCTCTCACAACTCAAATGGAGCATGCAGCTAAAGAAAGTGAAGAAGCTAAAGAATTATTTGACATTCAAATGGATATTCAGAGAGAAATTTTGAGACAGGAAAAAATTAAAACCAGATTATTACTTTTAGAGTTAAGGCGAAATAAAATAAAAAAAACATAATTTATAATTCATTCAGTTGTTTTATTGGTTACAATAAATAAGCTTCGGAAAAAGTCATTAATGATAGGATCTCGCGTTGCACAGGGCCTGACGTGTTGTTGTGGTTGCTGATCTATCGATCTATCTATCTGACCCCGATGCAACAGATCGTCCCATGGAGCTGGAAGCTGTAGTTCAGGATCATCAATGGGATCAGCTTAGCCTTGCTGCCTCAACATATTGTGTAACACAGCACTGGATACAATAATAGTAAGGGCCGATTTCACCAACGTTGAATAAATCTTATTCCCGGAATAAGTTGTTAATTACTCGCGAGTTAGCCCATTTTACGTTTCACTAATATTTAACCTAGAGATAAAATCTCAATACTAGAGTAAAATCATACACCGCCGATTTCGGCCGAGTAAACTGCTATTCGTAGATTAGTAGTGTCTATAGACCAGTCTCGATAGCTTTTAAAACAAAAAAAAATAATAGTAGAATATAACCAATTAGAAAAGGAGGAGTATTATAAACATTAAAGGAAAAATAAATTCCGGGCGATCTGAGGTAGGGAACGGGAAGGGGGGGGGGGATTGTTTAAGGGGAAAAAACGGTTTATGTTGATTTCCGGCAAAACTAAAAGTCCTATGGAAAAAGTCAAATGGCAAAGTGTAGATAGTAAAAAGATCTAAAACTTTTGTACTTACACTTTTTTCACATAACCTCAAAATGTATGTGAAAAGTTCAAAAAACCAAGTTTTTGGTTTTTTATTTTTATCTTTTACAAATAATTTTTCTTTTTCACGAAATTTGGTGAAAACTTACCTTTTTATGTCCCAAATACGCTGTAATTTATTTGATTAGAAATATTTATTTTTTCAACCTTATTTTGAATTAATATCGAAAAAGAACCCTATTTTTAAATCGAAAATTCACCCGTCAAAATATCAGCTTTTTTCAAAAAGTTGGTATGCTTTCTGTTCGTTGAAACCTCTACTTTCCGATGGTGAAAAAAAAAAAATATCTTACTATAGTAAATCTTCTCAGAAAATGCAATCTTTAATTACTTATTTTCCTTCCTTTGCTTTTTTTTTGTCTTACACATATACATTTTTTACATCACTATACACTTTCTATAGATTTTTAATATTTATATATTTTTTACAAAACTTTTTACGGACTTTTTATAGAGTTTTAATATATTAATATATTTTTAGTATATTTATATATTTTATATAATTTATATATTTTAAATATATTAGAAATCTATATAAAGTGTATAGTGATGTAAAAAATGTATATGTGTAAGACAAAAAAAAAGCAAAGGAAGGAAAATAAGTAATTAAAGATTGCATTTTCTGAGAAGATTTACTATAGTAAGATATTTTTTTTTTTTCACCATCGGAAAGTAGAGGTTTCAACGAACAGAAAGCATACCAACTTTTTGAAAAAAGCTGATATTTTGACGGGTGAATTTTCGATTTAAAAATAGGGTTCTTTTTCGATATTAATTCAAAATAAGGTTGAAAAAATAAATATTTCTAATCAAATAAATTACAGCGTATTTGGGACATAAAAAGGTAAGTTTTCACCAAATTTCGTGAAAAAGAAAAATTATTTGTAAAAGATAAAAATAAAAAACCAAAAATTTGGTTTTTTGAACTTTTCACATACATTTTGAGATTATGTGAAAAAAGTGTAAATACAAAAGTTTTAGATCTTTTTACTATCTACAACTTTGCCATTTGACTTTTTTCCATAGGACTTTTAGTTTTGCCGGAAATCGACATAAACCGTTTCTTCCCCTTAAACACCCCCCCCCCCCCCCTTCCCGTTCCCTACTTCAGATCGCCCGGAATTTATTTTTCCTTTAATGTTTATAATATTCTCCTCCTTTTCTAATAGGTTATATTCTACTTTTATTTTTTTTCACTTTTTATTATTTTTAAAGGCTTCTGCACTGGTCTACTATAGCATTGAGCGCGCACAGGATCACTGTCATCTCAACATAATGTATGTACTCTGTGATCTCAACTGTCAAGTTAACGTATTAACCGAACAAATAAAATAATACACATTGCTATTGTTTAAGTATAAGTAAAACTGTCTATTTTACTTGGGTACATTACGCATACATTCAATTAATTCGTTAAACGTCACAGAGTAACTACGCAAGTGTAAGATATCTATAGAATAACGTGGTGAAACGAAATTGAAGTTAACCATCACATAAATCGACAGAGTATAGTTATACTCGTCGCTACTCTAGTGTAAGTTCAATGTTGGTGAAATCGGGTCTTAGAGACTTATTCAATTTTATATATTCAAGTTACAAAGACTACTACTAATACTACTATTCATAATCTAACTTTATCTGCAGTTCTGCCTACCATCAAGATATAGATTTTATCGACCAATCAATTAATCGATAGTTATGAAATGTATTTATTTACAGTGTTTCGTCCATTTCTACTGAACCATGCAAATTCGGGAGTAACATGTAGCCTATGGCACATTAAGTTGTAGCTTGAATAATGGATTACCTAGTGCCCGTTGTATTGGAATAAGCTCACCACGGGTGGATTGTTGGAATGTTGATGTGCACATATGTATATGTTAACATCTTCGGCGAAATACAGGCGCTATGTTATATAGCCATCATGCGTAGAACATTTTTATTTTGGTTTTCGAGCCTTCGCTTATTTGCAGTGTGTTTTGACCTATATAGAGTGTGAGATGTACAGGCTGTTTTGTAAATGTCGATAAACCTTTCAAAGTTGATGTTAGTCCGTCATTCTGAACAGAAGCACATATGTATATTTATTATAACTTGCGAAAAAGCCCAAAAAGTTAAAAAATATTCTCAATTTAATTTTAATCCAACTTTTTCTTATTGATTTTATCCATCGACTCGGTGACAAATTCGATGTTGAGTGAGACACCTTACGCATCGTAGTTTTACGATATACGCGCTGTAGACTCGTATGAAAGAGCAAAGGTGTATTATTCATTTTGTATTTTTGTTCGGTTTTGTAAATGGCCATGTATGAGAATTTCCAAGATATTTATTAAAAAATACAGTCAATATTAACATTCCTTGTGCAGGTGATGGTTACTGCGAAGCTGTGCCGGCGGATGCCGCGCCGCCGACGGCCGCTGGGCGCGCCGGCGACACTGGCTTATCCGAAAATGGACTGAAATTATCGTGCGACTTGTGTCCTTATCAAACTGGCAGTGAGACACAGTTGTTGAGTCACTTGAAAGCCCACGGCAGCGAAAAGTCTTTTCATTGCGAAATGTGTCATTATAAAACTACTATAAAACAGGATTTAATAAAACATTTGAGAACCCATTCTGGCGAGAAGCCTTACTCGTGTGATATCTGCAAAAAAGCGTTTGCTTATAGTTCTAGCCTGAATCGTCATTTGAGAACACATTCTGACGTAAAGCTTCATTCTTGTGATATCTGTAAGAAAGCGTTTACTACTAAGTGTTATCTGAAACGTCATTTGAGTACACACTCAGGCGAGAAGCCTTACTCGTGTGATGTCTGTAAGAAAGCGTTTAGTCGATTAGGAAATCTGAATAAACATTTGTTAACACACTCAGGCGAGAAGCCTTTCTCGTGTGATATCTGTAAAAAAGCTTTTTCTAGAGTAGCTTATCTGAATAGTCATTTAAGAACACATTCTGGCGAGAAGCCTTACTCGTGTGATATCTGCAAAAAAGCGTTTAATCATAGTTCTAGCCTGATTCGTCATTTGAGAACACATTCTGACGTAAAGCTTCATTCTTGTGATATCTACTCTTGTGACGTCTGTAAAAAACCGTTTTCTCAATTAGATTATCTGAAACGTCATCTGAGAACACATTCATTCCGAGGCGAAAAGCTTCAGTAAATAATCGTTGATTAAAATATTGTTATAAAATTATAAATATTTGCAAATAAAGCGCTAGAAATTGTGTAACATACTTTTGTTCTAGTGTAGTGTTTAGTACTCGCTGCTCGCTGCGACCCATAGACGTCCCACTGTTGGGCTCGGGTCTCCCCCACAGGCGCAGCTGCGGGAGGTCTAGAGCATACTCCACCACGCTGCTCCAATGCGGATTGGTGGAGGGGTTAGTGGCCAACCCAGTGTCGAATGTTCTCAAGCCTCCCGAAGGTCTTCGACAAGGCTTAACGACTTCCACCATTGAAAACAACCGGGACCGACGGCTTTACGTGCCCTCCGAAGCACGGTAGCGTCCATGAAATTTTTGCCACTAGCGGTCACCCATCCACAAACCGATCGCGCCCGTCGTTGCTTAACTCTTTCGATCACATTGAATCGAAACGAGCCATTGGGCTATGGACGCTACACTACGCTACACTGGGCCCATAACCTGATAGAATTAAATAAGTATGCAGTAATTTAGACAACGTGTTTTATTTCTGAACTCAACTTAGGACTTACAAGAATAATAGCGGTGAGCACAGCGAGCACAGTGACAACAGAAAAAATGTGATATAGACAATAATAATAATAATAATAATAAGCCCGCAGGGCAGCTTGTGGCGAGCTGTTGGGGAGTAGCGACCCCACGGACCCGAGTTCCCCGCAGGAGTCTCGCCTCTGGCTTGCCTTAACCGGCCGTCCAGAGTGGGGCGTTAAGAGCTATATGCTCTCAGGGTGGAAGTGAAACTTGCGTAAGTCGCGAGTTGGTAGAGTGGGTAAAACCACCTCATTTAAAGCGCGGTACACCTCTCTACACCCTGAGCCACTTACTAACATGTTGCCGCCTTTGCCGTCCAGCGTGGCGGCATGTTTGGGTAGCCCATACAGTGAGTGGCGAGTCATCACCTGCCGCTTTTTAGGTTTGTAACGATCTGAATGGCAGGTGTCATAGTTCTCCATAGCCCATGTATCAGTCCCTCTAAATCCACCACAATAGACCCAATATAGTTTCCATTCCTTTACAATAGTTCCTGTACATCTGGCGGGGCCCACCTTCGGGTGTACCAATTGATGGTGCAGACGATCGAGGGTGGTATCCGCCACGTGTGCCACATCACAACTCATTAAAATGTCTCGAAGGGGCCTCTACGTGTTGGACCTGTGTCCCCACGCAAGCCTTCCAAATTACCGGGTCCACATCTGGACCCGTGAAATTTAAAGAGATACATAATAATAAATAATAATAATATCATTTATTTCAGGCATCAAGGCCCATAACATAAATACCCTAAAGACTAACATACATAAATATAACTTACATATAGACAATAAAAGCAGTATTGCAATTTGCCACAGAGTAAAAATGTCGTGTAATTACATTGTTAATCTAATTTTTTTTTTTTTTTTATAGTATAGACAGACAAACAGACATACGGGCCACCTGATGGTAAGTGGTCACCGTCGTCTATGGACACGTGCGACACCAGGGGTATCACAGGTGGGTTGCCTGCCTTGAAGGAAGCGTTTCACACTCTTTTTGAAGCGCTCCATGTCGATTCTTTCGGGCTCCTTTGTTTTGTTCTAATGTACTACGAGAAAAAAAGAAGTAAACTACTTCCTAAAAATGCAGAAAAGTTAGTATTTCTGCACCATAACCTTCCCCTTCTAAATTTTGATTATGAAAATAATTCAAATGCATAGAAAAATTCTTAACTTGTTTAATACAGAAAATGATTAAATTATGTACCTGTTTTATGTACCAATGACTACTTAATAAATGATTATAAAAGAAATGAGAACCTTACCCTTCTAAATTTTGATTACCACAATAATTCAAATACATATGTACATAGAATCCTCCATTTTTCCAAATCAGAAGATGATTATGTACCTGTGCTATGTACCAATGACTACTTAAATGATTATAACAGTAATGATAATATGTATGAATATATACGTAATCAATCGATTTTAATTTTTCATTTTATCAATTATTTAATATTTCTCTATGACAAAATATATTATTTAAGTATTCGGTATTCGGCCGAATATAATAAAAGCAGCCGAATAGGCCGAATACCGAATAGTAACCGAATATTCGTTGCAAGTCTACTAATTATCTATGTACTTAACTTTGGTCTCGAACAGCGTTTCCACACAAACAATGTACCATTCTCAATTATGCGATTGATACCAAACTCTTATCCGAGCCACACGCTCACAGAACACATATACTCTCACACGCTAGCCAAGAAGAAAAGCAGTGAATTGCCTCCACGCGGTTACAAGCCCCCTTTCTGCTCACCAGGTGGCGGCACGTCGTTTTATCAAAACAAACTTACACTTAAATAAAATGATACTTTTGCTAACAAAGGACATTGACAATAATAATATTAAATAGAAACATTAATTAACACCTATTATTCGTATAGATAAAGCTTATTTAAATATTTGTGGTATGAAAATAATGTCAACACGTGTTTATTACGATAACGAAACTATTAACATTAAAATGATATTTTTGCTATAATTACTTTACCAATATTAATCTAAAATAAGTACATAAATTAAGACATAATACTCATATTTAAATAGGCCTTAATCACTTTAATTCCAATATCACACTAGACAATATTTCCGCTTTAATTAAACCAACAATGATACTTGGATAAATGGAACGTAATTCGTTCCATTTATGAATTACTTCTTTCACCATCAATAATTTTCCACATTTATCAATCTTTTTATTCAATAATATAATCACCTAACACGCTCGTTTGTACCCTTAGTACCCGGTATGTATTATGTATTATTAGTCGGTAGGTTGTGGTAAAATTAATATCATTTGTATTCTCTAAACTGTTATTGTTTTACTGTAGTATTATTTAATTCATTTAAAAGAATGTTATTGTACTATGTACATTTACTGTCTGAACTTCTCAATACGCGGGGTCGCTCTGAAAACAAGCGGTCGTGGTTCGCAGCGATCATATCTAGTAGTATGGCCCTATTTCGGCAGATTATATACTGTTATTTATTTATTTATTTTATAGACATATTGTACAATACTTCTATAACAGGTCTAATTTGACGAAATAAATTTATATTCATTCATTTTCAAAATAAGTAGTTGGCATGGCACTTTTTATTTCCAGTAGGTTACTTCGGGGTACCGTTCCCTTATCCAGCCTCTATCACGGTAGGCTGGATATCCTCTCATCTTTATAAAGGGGCTCCGCCCCTCGACATCCTGCACATCAAGAGCCATGTTGAGTCGAAGCCGAAAAGTCGGCGCTTTATCTCTGAAACATTAATAATTTTTTGCACACAACTTCGACTTAATTAATTCCAATTTGTTCACCAATAAAAAAACAAAAATATTGCAATTTATTACAAGTCATTGAGGAAATAAAAATAAACTTGAATCAAGCCTAGCTTAGGTATTCTACAATAATGGGTCTAAAGACATTGAAATTTCGGTAGCCTTTTCTATCTACAGATACTTGTAAAGTTTCATTACTTAATATCCGTTTAATGAGATGACAGCCCATTTTCAA
This sequence comes from Carterocephalus palaemon, assembly GCA_944567765.1. Classification (NCBI taxonomy): domain Eukaryota; kingdom Metazoa; phylum Arthropoda; class Insecta; order Lepidoptera; family Hesperiidae; genus Carterocephalus; species Carterocephalus palaemon. The sequence continues at coordinate 769,960 of OX155666.1, forward strand.
CCCCAAGCAATGGTCCGGGTTCAAACCCCAGCGGCACGCACTGTGTAACGTACGTACTACTTTTCTATGTTATGTGCGATTTATGAAATTAAATGTCACTTGCTTAATCGGTGAAGGTTAACACATCGTCTGCACGCCTGAGAGTTCTTCATAATGTTCTCGAAGACATGTGAAGTCTGCCAATCCGCACTTGGCCAGTGTCTCCCATGTTGGATGTTGGTTTTATTATAAAGTAAAAAACTGCTAACTGCCGATTCCTTTTGGTGATAGAATTTTGTCCAGCAGGAATTAATTACAGTCAATATTAACATTCCTTGTGCAGGTGATGGTTACTGCGAGGCTGCCAAAGTCAAAGTCAAAGTCAAATAATTTATTTCGCCATGAGGTGATTATACACGCTTAACGAAAGTCTAGAACAAACAAACTACTTAAACAGAAGAGATATAATGCTATTCTAAACTGATTAATATAAAGTAAAGGATGAGCTATTGATCCCTGAATGAATAGCTAATCCTACACAGGTGCTTAAGGCTAATTTACAATAATTACCTACCACTAGGCTAAGCTCTAAGTCACGATAGACTATCTATCTGGTCATCGGCTTTAGGAAGAATTTACAATATTCTTATCCTATGCCCTAGTGTAGGCCGAGAGAGAAAAAAGCCGGAGGAAAAAACTCTCGGTACTCTTTTAAAATTCAAGTTAATTTGTACAGAAGAATGTACAGTATGACCATGACATGCTCAGGACAGACACGAGACAGCCCATCGTGTATGCCAAGAATCACCCCATATGCCACCTGCTTACAATGTTTAGTATAATTAATACAAAAGCATAGTGATAGCCTGTCAGAGTTTAATTCAGTCCCATGCCTTCTTATCATCCAAATACTCCTGAATATTATAATAAGCTTTTTGACATAATGTTTGTTTGATGTTTTTTTTAAACCTGTGTAAAGGCAGAGACTGAACCGCAGCCGGAACTTTATTGAATATTAGAATAGACATTCCTATGAAGGAACGACTTTTCTTATTAAGCCGGCATTTAGGCTGTGCCGGCGGATGCCGCGCCGCCGACGACCGCTGGGCGCGCCGGCGACACTGGCTTATCCGAAAATGGACTGAAATTATCGTGCGACTTGTGTCCTTATCGAACTGGCAGTGAGACACAGTTGTTGAGTCACTTGAAAGCCCACGGCAGCGAAATTTCTTTCGATTGCGAAATGTGTCATTATAAAACTACTCGTTATCAGAATCTTATAAGTCATTTGAGAACACACTCTGGCGAGAAGCCTTACTCTTGTGATATCTGTACGAAAGCGTTTTCTCAAGTAGGTGTTTTAAAATGTCATTAGAGAACACATTCTGGTGAGAAGCCTTACTCATGCGACATCTGTAAAAAAGCGTTGTCTCAAGTATCTCATCTGAAACGTCATCTGAGAACACATTCTGACGAGAAGCCTTACTCATGCGATATTTGTAAAAAAGCGTTTTCTGTTAAGAGTGAACTGAAACGTCATTTGAGAACACACTCTGGCGAGAAGCCTTACTCGTGTGATATCTGCGAGAAAGCGTTTGCTCGGATGTATAACCTGAATCGTCATCTGACAACACATTCTGACGAGAAGCCTTATAGAGCAAGATCCCAGTGCCGCCAGACGTTACTTATTTTCTCATAAACAATTTATATGGGATAAGCTAGTGTTAGTACATACTTCGAGCGTGTGCATACTCGCTAGCTTGGGTAGACGGCCAATTCATTGGTATCAGATGCTGAAAATCGAAAATTACAGTACCAACTTTTCTTATATTCTCATGGCTGATTTTCACATATGTTTTAGTTAATTTTGTAACAAATTAATAATAACTATTGCCAGACGCTTTAAAGATCCAGAAAAAATGATGTAAGTTTACTTATTTTCTCAAGCTTGATTTTTATGCACGACACCTGGGGAACTATTTCAACACTGTTAGTCAGCAGCCAGACCAATCGGATGGGCCAAACATCCTCCCAGACACACATAAAGTGTCGCTAGGTGTAGAGCGTGAGGTCATTTTTTGTACGCTTCAGAGTGACAAATTAAAGTCTCAGTACTGATTTTAACATATGTTTTAGATACATAATTTTGTTACAAATTAATAATATTAATAATTATTGCCAGACACTTTCCGTCGGCGCTTACCCGATGCTTTGAAGATCCAGAAAAAATGATGCAAGTTTACTTATTTTCTCAAGCTTGATTTTTATGCACGACACTTGGGGAACTATTTCAACACTGTTAGTCAGCAGCCAGACCAATCGGATGGGCCAAACATCCTGCCAGACACACATAAAGTGTCGCTAGGTGTAGAGCGTGAGGTCATTATTTGTACGCTTGAGAGTGACAAATTAAAGTCTCAGTACTGATTTTAACATATGTTTTAGATAAGTTTTAGATACATAATTTTGTTACAAATTAATAATATTAATAACTATTGCCAGACACTTTCCGTCGGCGCTTACCCTTACCAGACGCTTTGAAGATCCAGAAAAAATGATGCAAGTTTACTTATTTTCTCAAGCTTGATTTTTATGCACGACACTTGGGGAACTATTTCAACACTTTTAGTCAGCAGCCAGACCAATCGGATGGGCCAAACATCCAGCCAAACACACATAAAGTGTCGCTAGGTGTAGAGCGTGAGGTCATTATTTGTACGCTTGAGAGTGACAGGTGGATTTGGGATTTGGGTCCGGGCGATCAGGTCCCGGGGTTCCTGAACGGGCTGGTAATCCGTGCGGTTTGTTCACAAGCACTGGAACTTTCGCGTATACTTTACAAGCACATAAACGTATGCTTTGAGCGCAGGGCACGCGAGCACGCGGTTGGGTTCAAGATGGCGGACGGCCCGTGTGGTTAGTTGAGGCGCGGCGCGGGCAGAATTTGAACTGAGTGCGCGGGCATGTGTTCGGTATGTCTCGCCGAGTTAGACTGAAGCGTGGAGCGCGGCGCGTGAGCAGGCGCGCCAGAGAGAGAGAGAGAGAGCGGCGGCGGCCGCGCAGCGCGCTGAGGGGTTTGAGGCAAGGGGGGTTATTAAGGAGCCAGCGCCGCGCTGCAGATGGCGCGATCATCCTGGGGGGCGGGGGAAAGGCGCGGGAGAGCCGTGTCCTGTTGAGCTGGTTCAATGGGAAACCGAGCAATCTTCAGCACCGGTCTCCTTAGAGTTCCATGAGCAGTGTCTAGATCGACTACACGGATCACACCATCCTTTCCAGGGAATGTGCGGGTGATTCTTCCAAGCCTCCAATGAAGCGGTGCCAAGTTGTCTTCCTTGATGAGGACGATCTCTCCGACTTGGGGAGGGGATGAAGGAGCGAGCCAATTGGAACGGGTCTGTAGGGTATGGAGATAGGATTGGGACCACATCTTCCAAAATCGTTGGGAAATGGCTTGGATGAGCTGAAATCGCTTAAGAGCGGACAATGGCCTATCATCAAAGGAGTATTCAGGCAGTGCAGTAAGCGGACGGCCTACAATGAAGTGTCCGGCTGTAAGTGGTTCGAAGTCCGATGAGTCGGACGAGAGCGGGCAAAGGGTCTAGAGTTGAGTACAGCTTCGATTCGCGTCAAAAGGGTAGAAAATTCTTCGAAGGTGAGGTGTTGCTCACCCATAGTACGGTACATAGATTTAGTACTCTACCATAATTGTTTAGCCGACTTAAACCGCGTCCTTAGCAGCCACGTTATGTGCTGGTTAGCAAGTTTATACGTGAGAAAATCATTGTTTGCCGAAAGAAAGTTCTGAATTTCCCTGAGCTGATTCCGGGCGCCTTGGTAATTTGTACCACCATCCGACCGAATAAGGGTAGGAGTACCGTGTCGCGAGACAAAACGCTGCAATGCCGCATCGGCTCATCTGGCTATCTGCAGGGCTGAGACAGCTGTAATTACATAAAGTCCTGTTTTGTCGCTCGTATCGCAATCAAGACCACAGATTAAATGTACTCATTGAATTGGACAGTAATAATCTGTGGAAATGTCGCCGCCATGTTGATGTTGTTTCTATCTAACATCTTTCAAGTATTTAGAGGTTCTTCATAGAGAGCTTATTTAATTTTAATTGCAATTTTATAATGTAAACATGTTTACCACATAAATTTAGGTTATGATAATAAGCATTTATTTTCATTCGACTAATTATAATTTTCAAATATATATATAGCATAACTTAATGATCAAAATCATTCTTTAAAAATTTTTGTGTAAACGTTTGACACATTTGCTTAATTAAGCATAGTAATTCAGTGATAAAGTTGCCTTATGCCAATAATTACTATCAACATGGGAAAAGCACAGTCTAAGAACTCTGAAGTTATTATTGCCCAAAATGGAGCAGGTAACTCAGCGAGCACGACATCAATTGAGAACAAGGTGGAGATTATCCACATCCTTGTAATCATATCACTAGTACTATTCGTCTTCATTTGTTTGTGTATAATTATAAAGAAATGTGGAAGAATATTAAGACATAAATTGGTAAAAGACATTGTTTCCAAAATGGAGAAGGGACGACCTGAGGAAGTTCCTCGGGCTACCCAACAGCCTGCTACAGCTCATGTGTATTAGGAATCCGTAAGTTATTAAGTAAAATAAATTGATAATATGTAATAATTAATTAGCCTAGCTATTCAAAGGGGGAACGCTGCCAGTATCTTCGGAACCTTGCCTAAGGGGACTCCTTTTAATAATATGTATTAGTTATTATTTTATATTTTTTAAGGTTTTTTAGTTTTAGTGTTTAAGTAATTATATTTATAAATATTGTAAATGTTTAATAAATGTTACACTTGTAATATACAATTTAATTTAAAGTTTTCCAAAACTCTTAGCAAAAATATGTTATTAACGTTAACCAGTGATTATAAAGTTTTTCTATATTGTTTTATACTGTTTTATATAAAATTCTATTTTATTTTTTTATATATATGTAAATTCGATTCATTCCGCATAATAACAATTCTATGTAAACTATCTATGTATATATATTTCTTTCCTTGTGTGTGTGTTTCCTTTGTGTGAATGTTAAATATATCCTGTCTAAAATTTCTTGTTTTTATATTATATTCTCCTGACGGACATAGACACCCCAAACTACCGAGACTCGATACGGGTAGCCGGCATCTGACGAACATATTTCAGAACCCGCCAGGCGGGTAGCCGGCTGGAAGTTTAAAACGCATTACACACAACTCGCACCCAGGCTGATAAGTGCAGCTGGCGCCCTTGGCAGATTCCTTCCTAATTTGGGAGGCCCAGGGTCACCTTGCAGACGTTTGTATGCGGGGATTATTCGAAGCATGGCATTGTACGGTGCACCAATCTGGGCGGACTCTCTCACCGTTGAAAATAAGAAGCTCCTCCGTAGGCCACAGAAAGTTACAGCGGTGAGGGCGATCAGGGGATACCGTACTGTGTCATGGACGGCTGCCACACTACTTGCCAGTGACCCTCCATGGGAGCTTCAGATTGAGATGCTATCCAAAGTGCACTGCTTTCGCTCTAATCTAATCATTGCAGTGCGGTGCGCGCTCGGTATCGGACTTACGCACTGCACTTACGAATATAATATTTATATTCGCGATTCGCGCGGCTTCCGCCGCTGCATGTTACCATGGCTATGAGTTCAGGACAACTCATAGCCAATGAAGTGCTGGCGTTTCTGCAGCATGCCATCGATGTCATGGACGAGGTCAGCATATTGCAGATCGTCAAGTCCAACTTCAAGGATGAGGAAGTCTTAACAGCAAAGACGCTCCTGTACCGGTCGCTCGGAAGGATCGACCAGATGCCATCCCGCAGGAGGGAGGGTGAAAAAGGGATCCAGGACATCATCGATCTCCTGAAGGTGACTGATCCCGACGACGTGCCTAGTTTCGTGGCGAAGGACTTGAGTAAGTTACCGCCCGTCACGTTCGACCACGTCGATGTCACCAGGCTACTGAAGGACATTACGACCCTGAAGGCAAGCCTGGCAGATGTGGTGTTGAAGTTGGAGTCGTCCCAAGATACCATCGGGGACCTGCGGGCTGAAGTGGCGTCGTTGCGGTATGCATTGGCCGTCACTAGGTCAGAAGCGGAGGTCAACAACATCAACACGCGTCGCGGAGCACACGTCGCATCGCCATCGAGTTTCGAGTCAGCGAAACTCGACTCGACACCGATCGCTGTCCCCGCGCGAGTCAGCGGTAACGTAGCCGCTGCCCGTCCCACACCTTCCCCCTCGGAGGTGTCGCCTGTTGTAGTGACGTCAACGCCTCAACGTGACTACGCCGCGGCTGTCGCACGCCAGCAACCCGAAAAGCGGGCTACATTGAGGACTGAGAGTGGTAGCGGGAAAACCCGCAACGATCCCCCTCGTAGTGCAGTGCCTAAGCAACAGACTGTCAAGGATGGTTTCACAAAAGTGGAGCGGAAGAAGAGAAGGCCTCCTTGTCGTAACCAAGTTGGCACTGCACCGACAGGACACAACCAGCTCGTGCGTCCTGCAGTCCCAGTGACGTATATTTACGTCTCACGGCTCCACTTCACCACGAAGGCCTCCGACATCGCAGAGTACTTGGAGGTGAAGACGAAGTTCCGGCTGAGGGTCGAAAAGCTGGAGACGCGGAACGCAGTCGACTTCAATTCGTTTGTTGTCCGCGTTCCAACTGAACATCTGTCGACCTTCCTGGACGCAGAGCTGTGGCCGAGGGGTGTCGTGTTCCGCAAATATCGCGGACGTCGGCGGCCTCCGAGTGTCACCGGACCCGCGCCTGCTGGCGCGACTTAGAATTAAGTTATAATTATGTATGTTAGTCTATAAGGTATTTGTTTTATGGGCCTTGTGCCTGAAATAAAAGATTATTATTATTATAATCTCCGATCAGTGGGTGAGCGGCCAGCGATAGAGATTGAAAGGTTCCGAAAACTGGCCCACCAAGACATGATCCAAATGTGGAGGGAGGACCTGGAATCTTCTGTCGCTGGCCTGGAAATAGTGGAGGCGATACGCCCACATTTCGATAGATGGATCTCCAGAGGGCACGGAACAGTCACGTTCAGGATGGCACAAATGCTTACTGGACATGGCTGTTTCGGAGATTATCTACAAAGAGTAGCAAGACGGGAGGTGACGCCTGCCTGCCACGAGTGTGACGCACCTGAGGATACGGCGCGCCACACCCTCAACAACTGCGCTGCTTGGGGGCCCCAACGTCACACGCTGGCGGCAATTGTAGGGGATCTTTCACTGCAAAGTGTGATTAATGCCATGCTTAGCAGTGAAGGATGCAGGCAAGCAATGGCAAGGTTTTGCGAAGAAGTGATCTGCCAAAAAGAAGCTGCGGAAAGAGGGAGGGAGATCAGCGCCCACGCAGGATCGCTCCGCAGTAGGAGACCCTGGGAAAGAAGACGGCGCTATGCGCATCTACTTCCCCCATAGACGAGAGCACAAAAAAAGTAGGTGCCGTAAGGCACGCGCTGAGGCGTCACGGTAGTAATGCGCAAGCGATCCCGTGACGTTTCATCTTAAGCGCTGATGGTGCCGCTGGGTTTTAGTGGGTATTCTGGTCTTCAGCGAGTCCCACATACCTGTCTGTGTTCTCATAAAACCAGGCAGGATGCGTAAATGCATTTCCCAGCGAGAAAAAAAAAAGGAGGGTAGCCGGCATAAAAACAATTATTACACGGCAGAACTTTTTATTAATTTGTAACAAAATTATCTAAAACATTATGTGAAAATCAGCCATGAGAATATAAGAAAAGCAGGTACTGTAATTATCGATCTTCAGCATCTGATACCAATGAATTGGCCGTCTACCCAAGCTAGCGGGTACTGTTAGTACACGCTCAAAGTATGTACAACAGTAGCTTATCCCATATAAATTGTTTATGAGAAAATAAGTAACGTCTGGGGGCACTGGGATCTTGCTCTATGAGGCTTCTCGCCAGAATGTGTTCTCAAATGACATTTCAGATGAGCTACTTGACAAAATGCTTGTTTCAGATATCTCATGAGTAAGGCTTCTCACCCTAATGTGTTCTCAAATGAATTTTCAGACTATTGTTAGCAGCAAACGCTTTCTTACAGATATCACACGCGTAAGGCTTTTCACCAGAATGTGTTCTCAAATGATATATCAGAGAAGCTACTTGAGAAAACGCTTTTTTACAGATATCGCATGAGTAAGGCTTCACGCCAGAATGTATTCTCAAATGACGTTTCAGATAAGCTACTTGAGAAAACGCTTTTTTACAGATATCGCATGAGTAAGGCTTCTCACCAGAATGTGTTTTCAAATGACAATTCAGATAAGCTACTCGAAAAAACGCTTTTTTACAGATATCGCATAAGTAAGGCTTCTCACCAGAATGTGTTTTCAAATGCCAATTCAGATAAGATAGTTGAGAAAACGCTTTCTTACAGATATCACAAGAGTAAGGCTTCTCACCAGAATGTGTTCTCAAATGATATTTCAGATGAGATACTCGAGAAAACGCTTTTTTACAGATATCGCATGAGTAAGGCTTCTCACCAGAATGTGTTTTCAAATGTTTTATTAAAACCTGTTTAAAAGTAGTTTTATAATGACACATTTCGCAATCGAAAGACTTTTCGCTGCCGTGGGCTTTCAAGTGACTCAACAACTGTGTCTCACTGCCAGTTCGATAAGGACACAAGTCACACGATAATTTCAGTCCATTTTCGGATAAGCCAGTGTCGCCGGCGCGCCCAGCGGCCGTCGGCGGCGCGGCATCCGCCGGCACAGCCTCGCAGTAACCATCACCTGCACAAGGAATGTTAGTATTAACGGTTTTTTTTTATAGATATAAGATAGCAAACGAGCTTTCAGTACCATCCGCTGCCGCCCTTGACAACTGTGACTGACTTTGAACAAGACTCAAATAGGGTTAGTCCAGTTAGCTGAGAGAGTTAATTAGAACATTAGTTGATCAGTTCATTAGTGGGTATGAGGACTGGGGACTGTTAGTGATAGTTAGTCCTGTTAGTTGGTGTTATTAATGGTTCAGTTAGTAATTGTTAGTAAGGGTTTCGTTCCAAGTCAGTCACAAATGTGTTGCTACCATTGAGGACAAAGAAGCCTCTAAAGAAGTGTAACTGGAATCCACCAGCTAGCATAGTTTTTATTATTATTTTACTATCGCCCAACATGGGCGACACTTATATTGTTATTATTTTTAATCTATATATATAAAAGGAGAAGGTGACTGACTGACTGACTGACTGACTGACTGACATATCAACGCAGGGCCTAAACTATAAGGGTTAGAAACTTGAAATTTTGCACAGGGGTTCCTTTTATAACGTAGTGGAGCACTAAGAAAGGATTTTTGAAAATTCACCCACTAGGGGGGTAAAACGGGGGTGCAAAGTTAGTATGAAACTTTGCCGTTTTTGAAGTTAGTGAATGTCTAATTCCACGCGAGCGAAGCTGCGGGCGTCCACTAGTTTATTCATATAGAGTCATCCGTTTCAGAGATACAGAAACCTCGCCGGCGTCGCCCCAGCCAGTTCTAATTATCTGTAAGACTGAAATGACGACAGCCGACAACACCTGGCTAGAGTACCGGACGCTCGCTCAATAAATACCACCCACCACAACTCCTCGGGCACCACGCTGGCCAAGTGCGGTTTGGCAGACTTCCCATGTTTTGGAGAACTCTCAGGTTTCCTCGCGATGTTTCCTTCACCGTTACAGCAGGTGACATTTAATTTCATGAATCGCAGATAACTAAGAAAAGTCACTGGTGCGTGCCGCTTGGATTTGAAGCCGGACCTCTCGAATGGGAGGCGAGTTCGATAGCCACTGGTCCATAAATGCGTCATAGTGTAGTGTTTCTGCGACTACAGGTGAACACGTGATGCGCTAAGCTATCTCTAATATATAAAATTATCTTGTCACACTCAGTGTTTGTAACAATACTCCTCTGAAACGGCTTGACCGATCGTTATGAAATTCAGTATATTGTATGTATATTCAGTAGATCTGAGAATAGGACGTAATCAAATTTTTTTTAACAAAATTTTTATTTTTATTTTCTTATGATTTGGAATTAAAAAATACATAAAACCCTAAATGTTCAAGTAGTAGTAGCAGTAGCGGTACTCTACACACTTACAATAAGTTAGTTATTGACGTGATAACGTTTTACAAATCGGTGAACGACAACACATACATACATACGAAAAAAAGTGTGACGTCACCTCCTTCCCGTACCGCCAAGTGTTACGCTAAGCGTATTCATTCAATTTTAGTCTGTAACCCGTAGCAGAGTCTGTAACCCGTAGCAGAGTCTGTAACCCGTAGTAGAGCAAATAACCGGTTGCACTAATTATAGTACATGAAAATTACACTTGCCTAAATACATTCTTGTTTCTCCATTCTTAATATCAGAGGTAGTAAAGTTCTTTGATTTTGAATTCATACTACAGGGAAAACGATTTAATGGGGACAGAACCATGGGTGGATAAATAAGTTATAAAAATATAATACACTTACCATTAACCTCCTTGCTGCAGCCTGCCACTCCACCGAGATCTGTATCATCACACTCCTGGACTGGATCTTCCCTGTGTTTCAGCAGGTCCAGTAACATGACCCCATGCTCCTCAATCTTAATATCATCATCAGCAATATTGATATTTGTATCAGCTATGCTGTTAAGTTCACTATAGTCTTTATTAATCCCATCATTTTCAGTTTTAATCATAGGAGTATCATCAAAATTATTAATATTTGGTTTATTATCTATGTCCTGCTCGATATCCTCATTTTCAGTCTTAACATTGACTCCAGGATACGCATTGTTCAAATATTCCTGTGCGTCGTTGTCAAAATATTCCTCCTTTATACATTCATTTTTAACTTCTTCATCTATTGAGTCATCCATAATCTACGGCCAATATCTTATTATTGGCAGCAAACAGAGTTCTGTCAGAACTAGTGGGTCTTTGCTTTATCTGTGAATTAAAATATTATACTAAAAATTAGACTTGCAACGAATAGTGTATTCGGCAGTATACCGAATACCGAATATTCGGCGAGGCCCCTGACCGAATAGCCGAATATTAGGCAAAAGTATTCGGCTGGATTTTAGCGCCAAAAACTTGGACAGACGTGATTGTTTCGCGCTCCTTTGTTATGTTCTACTGTACTCGTTAGTCTTTCTGCACCATAACCTTCCCCTTCTAAATTTTGATTATGAAAATAATTCAAATGCATAGAAAAATTCTTAACCAATTCAGAAGATGATTATGTACCTACCTGTGTTATGTACCAATGACTACTTAAATGATTATAACAGAAATGAAAATATGAATATATTTTATACGTAATCAATCGATTTTAATTTTTCATTTTACCAATTATTTGATATTTCTCTATGACAAAATATATTATTTAAGTATTCGGTATTCGGCCGAATAATATGTAGATATTCGGTATTCGGCCGAATATAATAAAAGAAGCCGAATAGGCCGAATACCGAATAGTAACCGAATATTCGTTGCAAGTCTACTAAAAATACATCATACTAGCTTTTGTCCCTAGCTTTCATATTCAGTCTTTCTGAACGAAAATTTTCGTTTTGATCAACAGTAAAAAAGGGATGGAAAGAATTCAGTAAGTCCCAGTTGCAACATAACCCTATAATTTGTTACAGAGTAATCAAGTTAAGAATTAGAGTCAGCAACATCTGTTGGCGTTGTGCTAGGCAGTGTTGCAATAAACATGCAAAGCATCCCAAGGGAACATATATTTGGGATTAAAAGTATCCTATGTGCTATTCTAGGTTGTCATCTACCTATGTGCCAGGTTTCATCCAAAACTGTTTTGTAGTTTTTGCGTGATTGAGTAACAAACATCCAAACATACAAACATACCATAAAATCACATTTATAATATTAGTAATATAATATAATAACAATATAACATCATATCTATATGTCCTTAAAGAGGTAGTCAAGGGTGTGAAATAGTGCACTCCAAGCACATCACAGATAACATAAATTAAGACAGAAGGTCAGCTAAATGTCAGTCCTACTCTAAATGTGCTATTAATGATTAAATAAACCTAATTTCTTGTGTTTACCATATTTGTAAAATCTTTATATATCAGTGCACTGAAACTGATAATGACTATTTCAATATTTAAATAAATTTAATAAACAAAGTCTAGAGCACACTCCGCCACATTGTACCAATGCGGATTGCTGGACAGCTGGTTGCTTAGAGGACAACCCAGTGTCAAATGACCTTCGGATGGCTTAAAAATATACGGCACTTGGTCCTCGACAAGCTTAAGCTTACTTGAAAACCGCAACCGACGGCTTTTACGAGCCATCCGAGCTCGGAAGCGCCCTTGAAATTTTACTACTAGCTGTCATCCATCCATATACCGACCCCGCCCAACATTGCTTAATTTCGTAATCATGTACGACGACGCGAGCTATAAGAATTTGAACGCTCCTGATAGTTACGTTATTTAAACTATTAATGAGGAAAAATTACCTACATTTAAATTAAAATTTAAGTACCTAATTATATGTACTAATTTTGCAAAAATACAATCGCTAAAATAAATAGATTGAGTTTACTACTACGTGGGAATATAATAAAAATACTGTTTTTTTTATTTCACCACGCACCACATGGACATCAGCTAGACGTGCAAACCTCTAGCCTACAGCCTATTCAAATTTTTCTCACTCTATTTCTTCTATTCTTTTTCCTTATATTTTTAGCTTCATGGAAAAGCAGACAGACTGTGACAACTTACCTAGTGGTGAGTGGTCACCGTCACCTAAAGGCTTGAGCAATACCAGAAAGGTCGCCAATGTGATATTGGCATCACATCTGTGATTGACTTGGAAAGAGCCTCATACACACAATTACTAGCTGGACTAATACTAACACCAACAGGGACTAACTATCACTCTCAGTCTCCCGATGGCACAAGTCCTCTTCGACAGCACTCTGTGCAGTCAACACGCGGTAGCGCCCTAGGGTAGCGCCGCTTGCACCCCGCCTCTAAGCGGGGTCGCCTCCGGTGTCAGCTTGAGGGTCATTGACCAAAGGCAGTAATCAGTAATCTGGCTGGACGCAAAAGAAAAAAAAAAGCTTTTGCCGTGCCAGTGTACATCATAGCGCTTACTTTTGAAAACAAATTCCACGAGAAGAAATGCTGCTTGTACAGTCACGGTGTCAACTAACGACGGAACAACGCATTGTGCATTATTCTTCACCATAATTTTGTACTTATTTTTATTTCTGATACTATTTTACATTTTAGTTAAAAATAATTGAAGATTTGTTACGTACATAGCCTATTGACTTTGACTTTCAGGTAGATAAAATGTACTCACTCTGTGACTTTGACTGTCAAAGTTTGACTGACGCTTGACCACAGACAGTATCCCTTATTAATTTGTGCCACAGACCGTATCCCTTAAGTGCCCCACACAAAGCCCTGCTTGCAGGGCCTGCCGCAGAGGATGTTACCACACAAAGCCCTGCAAATCGGCCCTGCAGGTTGCGTCCACAGACTAGGTAGAGATATTATATTCTGTGGTAGAGATCTTGCGTCGTTTGAGTCACGCCGTTTAATTGAAAGAATTACAACCTGATGACTTTATGAACTTTTTAAGAATGACTGAGTCACAGTTTGAAGATTTATTGAAAACTAGTGGACGCCCGCAGCTTCGCTCGCGTGGAATTAGACATAATAATATATGTTTATTTTACACCCTTACAAAATTTTTACAAACTTTCAATGCCATATTTATTTATATCTAATCAATAGCGTATAATATAAATTTTATGCTTCTAGTTCTGAAAATGACAAAACTTTCATATAACCTTTCAACCCCCTTTTCACCCCCTTACAACACTTTTTTCCAAATAAAAAGTAGCCTATGTCCTTTCTCAGGCTCTAGACTATATGTGTATCAAATTTCATTTAAATCGGTTCAGTAGTTTTGGCGTGAAAGCGACACAGACAGACAGACAGACTTACTTTCGCATTTATAATATTATAGTATATAGTATATATAGTATATAGTATGGATGGTGACACCAGTAATTGAAAAAAAGAATATATTGATGAGAGATACTGTAACTTTATTATAAAAATCCTTTAAAATTATTGCACAAACAATACATAGAACAACGAAATGAAAACAAATTAAGACGGCGTACGAAGAAAACCAAACATTTATTGTTGAAAACTAGAAACCACAGATTAGATATACACCATATTAATAAATACTATACTTATAAATACTATACTAAATGGTTCGCAGCTAGCTAGCATACTTATAAATCTGTGAAATCGGCCCGACCTTACCACACATTGCCCTGCTTGCAGGGTTAGAGTGGGGAGATCGTGCGTCGGGCTGGCAGGATGACCCTGCCGCAGGGCAGCAATTAAAAAATTGGCCCTGCTTGCACACACACGATACGATTGGCGGGGGCACTGCAAGCAGGGCTTTGTGTGGGGCCCTTTAGTAGTTTGTGCCACAGACGCTTGACGCACTGCGCACAGACGATTTATGGATACTGGATATAGTGAATCGCGACAGACTATGTACTTAGAAATATCTTTATATTGATCGATTGAATGATTTTATTGTTTTTGATTTGGATTTCAACAAATTTGATCTGTCTTTTTCTTAAAAGAAAAGTTCTGTGGTGTGGTTTCAAGGAAAGTTGGAATAATTCACCGGTCAATAAGGAAGTAATAGATCCGTTATAAACCCATTTTATTTCCTTCGTGAAGGTGGGCTTTGAATTGTAAAAGGTAGGTAGTTAATTTAATTAGGTGCTCAATGTTTTCTTGTTAAAATATATTTCCAAATTATTTAATTAACATGTTACAATAAATTGGTCAATTTATGAATTAATTGTTGACACATCTCTTGTGCAGGAATGTGGAGTTTGGTGTACTTACATATTTGCTGTATAACACAAAGAACTTAATTATAATTAACCTTATATTACTGATAGACTAATTGTGGTTATGATATAAACTCATTATTTGTCTAAGCACCCTGGTTCTTAAGTTAAGTTCCAATTATGTCATTAGCTAAATATTCATTGTAATGATTAATTATGACATTAGAATATTTATTCAAAACAATCAGCAAGCGCACCGTATACAGGTTTTACCACCTAGCTATTCAAAACAACAGCAATCGCACCGTATTCAGGTTCTACCACCTAGATATTCAAAATAAAACAGCAAGCGCACCGTAAATAGGTTCTACCACATAGCTATTCAAAACAAGCAGCAAGCGTACCGTATATAGGTTCTACCACCAAAAAAAAGTGTGTGCGTGTAACCTTTACGCGCGATTGAAGTAAAACTTATTATAAGTTATTGTTATTGTTTTTTTTATTATTTATTATGTACAACCACCTAGATATTCAAAATAAAACAGCAAGCGCACCGTAAATAGTTTCTACCACCTAGCTATTCAAAACAAGCAGCAAGCGTACCGTATATAGGTTCTACCACCAAAAAGTGTCAGAACTTTTTGTCCTAATTTTTTCCGTCTAGCCCCCTTTCGTAACACGCGATAAGTAAGGAACTTCGTTCCAAAGATAAGAAGTACTCGTTCTATTTAAATAAACTAATAGTTTATAAATAAGCGTCACGTCCGTCAATACAAAAATATTGGTTGCCTGTAAAGTCGGTATACGGGCGAAAGTTTTACGTGACAACGACTTTGAGTGGTAAAATAATTTTAATGTGAATATTCATTCGTATAGTAGGAAGAAGGATGAAATAATAGTAACAATTTAAAACATTTTATGTCTGTCTCTCTCGCTCTTAGGCGGGCTAACCATGCCCGAGTGGAAGGGACGCGTGCCTCTCACTCGCTCTCATTGTGAGCGCATAACGTGAGCGGAGCGTAACGCAGTTTCTTGAAGTGTCACCCGGCAAACCAATTTATAAGACGTTGTCACGTCAAAAAAGTACTCGTTTGATTAAAATAAATTAATAGTTTATTAAGAAAATAACCGGAACATCCGTCAGAAAATAAACGTCACTTCCGTCTGTCAGAAAATAAACTTCACTTCCGTCAGAATCAAAAATCTGAGTTACTCCCTAGTCGCGCCTTAAGAATTTTTACTTCAAAAGTGTCGTTAGAACTTTTAGTCTTAATTGTTTCCGTCTAGCCCCCTTTCGCAACGCGCAATAAGGAAATTCGTTCCAAAAGTAAAAAAATTGGTTGTCTGTAAAGTCGGTTTACGGACGATAGATTTACGTGATAACGTCATAATCATTATTTTATACAAACAAATTGGTTGTCTGTAAAGTCGGTTTACTGACGATAGTTGAACGTGACAACGTCTTAAGAAAATACTGATGGAATGTCAAAAAGTGTGACGTCATGGTAACAACTCATGACGTCAAAAAGTGTGACGTCATGGTAACAACTCATGACGTCAAAAAGTGTGACGTCATGGTAACAGTACCATGACTTCAAACTTTTTCGGATGTGTTGGCGTTCATCGATTTAATAAACGTTATCACGTCAAAAGTACTCGTTTGATTAAAATAAATTAATAGGTTAGTAAGCGTTACTTCCGTCAGAAAATAAGCGTTACTTCCGTCAGAAAAATCTGAGTTACTCCCTAGTCGCGCCTAAAGAAGTTTTACTTCAAAAATATATACATAAACGAGTATTGTGCATTAATTAGGTGGTTATTAATTAAAATTTATTTATTATAATTTACTGCATCTTCTTAGCTATACCCATATTATGTTCTAGAATGTGCTTTATGATAATAGTAAAAAAAAACTCAAATACCTACTATGCAATGTTTAAATTTCATTCAAGGAAAGATAACACGAAGATTATACGTCAACCTTACGTCAACAGTTCTTTTTCGAAATGAACAAGTTGTTTAACGCGGATGTAATTGCACCGAAGTCTGCAAAATTCCTCCTGTGTAAACCAAACAAAAAAATGTTAGAATGGAGACCACGACTCGGTAAATGAAGTACCAGTCGGACCAGGTGGACAGACGACCTGATGAAGACGGCGGGAAACCGCTGGTTTCAGAAGGCACAGGACCGGTCGGAGTGGTGTCGTTTAGGAGAGGCCAATGTCCAGCAGTGGACCTCAAAAGGCTGATGGATGGATGGATGATGCAGATATAAAGAGATTTACTAAGTATTTACCTTTCCGATAGCTACTTTGAAAGACAAATTTGAGATGAGTTATGGCTTATTAAAATAATGGGTTTTATAAACCTATCTCGTTTCGTTTTTGACATAACATTAATTCAATTTTATAAACGAATAGATTTGATACGTAAACTTTTATTTCCCTTTTTTCTAACTTTTTGCACTGTCAAAATGTATGACTTATTTACGAATTATGTTCATCACTTAATTAACTTTTGTACACAATCGTGTACAAAAACGTATTTTAAAACTACAAAGTTCTTTTTCCAAAAAATATATATTGTTCAAAACATTTGAACGTTAAAAAGCTTGCGAAATAAATAAGCATGTATATATGGAGGTTATTTAGTTTGAGCGCGACAGACTACATAGAAAAATCTTTAAATTTTTTATGTACTCACGAAAGTCAGTCCTCGTGCCCTCTGCTGCGAACGAACTTAACTGCCCAACTAATATTCTACCGCCAAAGCCATTGAGTAAAAGTTTTCATGAGTTAATTACTTATCAAAACATCTAACAATAATCTTCGTATGTTATTCAAAAGAACTCACGATTGGATCGTTATATTCGATGATTGATTGCATGATTTTATTATTTTTGTTTTGGATTTAAAGCTAATTCGATCAGTCTTTTTCTTATATGACAAGTTCTGTTGTGGGGTTTCAAGGAAAGTTGGAATATTAAATTATAAATGGAAAATATATTGCATGTCAGGGCTCGTGTTCGCTGCGACCCATAGACGTCCCAATGCTGGGCACGGGTCTCCCCCACAGACGCAGCTGCGGGAGGTCTAGAGCCCTGTTAGTCCATATTAATTTCCACCCTGCACGATAAACACCTTTCGAGATTTTGGGAAAAGCTGTTGATTAAATTTCGTGAGCGTATATAACTTGCGATTGTGCTCCCCTGGAATGATACGCAATTTGTCCGGTTGGCGAGTCCGCGGCGCTGATAAGCTGTTCGCGCATGTTAGTCCACTGGAACCGCATGTCCGCGGCGGCTCGCGCGGTTTGCCTTTCCTGTTGTGTTCTGTGCTTTCCTGTATGCACTGATGATATCTCTTCACGTCGCAATCCGTGTCCCGGATTCAATAGATGTAACCGGCTTATCAGCCACCAATGCTACGAGGTGGGGAGAATGCATGCAAACATCTGGACTACATAGGACTTTTTAGTATGTAAAATGTACTCTGTCTGTGGACTCTGTATTGTTTATACTCTTTGGTCTCTATCTACCTAGTCTGTGCTACGATCGTCTGTGAGACAGTTATAAGTGTTCTGCTGTGGTGCTGTGCGTGTTGTTCCAAAAATACGTGGTATCTCTACCTCTCCTTGTGAAGTTGTGAGTATATTTATTCTGTGCTCTACCTAGTTTGTTTTAGAGGTGGGTTATAACAGGTTAAAATGAATACCTGTTGTCTCTGTTCCAGTTCCTTAAAAATAACAGTTCCAAATACCTGTTCCTAAAATAACACTATGTTTTTGTATACAGGTTCTACCACCTAGCTATTCAAAACAACAGCAATCGCACCGTATACAGGTTCTACCACCAACCCGCGATAAGGAAAGTAAAAAGTACTCGTTTCCAAAAGTAAAAAGTACTCGTTTGATTAAAATAAATTATAGTTTAATAAGAAAATAACCGGAACATCCGTCAGAATCAAAAATCTGAGTTACTCCTTAATCACACCTAAAAAAGTTGTACTTCAAAAACGTTTATTTATTTAATGTTAAAATTTACATAGTATTTTTTATATCTGAAACGTTATTTTAGTGCTGCTTTTATTTAAAATTGTAACAAATAGATATTTTGATATTAATAATATTATTTATCATCAGGTCTAAAAGTGGGTTCCTAGACGGTCTAGGTCCGTACCTACCTAAATTCAAATTCAAATTCAAATAATTTACTTCGCTATGAGGTGATTATACACGCTTAACGAAAGTCTAGGTAACTACAAACTACTTAAAGAGATATAATGCTATTCTAAACTGATTAATATAAAGCAAAGGATGAGCTATTTATCCTTGAATGAATAGCTAATCCTACACAGGTGCCTAACCTGCCTTATGGCTAATTTACAATAATTACCTACCACTAAGCTAAGCTCTAAGTCACGATAGACTATCTACCTGGTCATCGGCTTAAGGAAGAACTTTAATGATATGAACACAGAAAAGTTTTCAATTTTCACTATAACTCATACATTAAGTAAGATCGAAATCTATAGACAATTAACCGTAAAAAAATTACAATAAACGAAACTGATGATAAATCTTTGTCTGTTTAATCCCTTTTAATCTCATTCATATGTTACTGCACGTGTTGCCCGGCCGGATTCGGCCGATGAGTAGTTACGAAGTCGTAGTTACATTGATTGAACGTTTTGTGACCAATCCCCTATCCACTCAAATGTCCGGGCGACTAGAGCAGCCTAAAAAATATGTGTCAAATGTCCGGGCTACTATAGTCGCCCAGAGGACTCCTTCTATTAAAACAAGTTTTTCTTTATGGAAATGTCTATGGTGTTTGTCGATGGTTCATTATTTAGAATCTGTATTAAATTTCCGTTCTTTCGGTTGGTCAACCTTATAAAATGAAGCTTCCCACCATTTTCTCTATGCTAACAAACACGTTCGGATACGCGCTACTATTTTTAAAGTTTCGTTTCAAGTAAACTAATTACGTCGATCATTATACATAATATAATCTCTTGTAATTTTAAAAACAATTACTTTACTTTTTGATATTTCTATGAACATTATAAATACCTATATAACCATTTTATATTACATGCCCAAATGAAGTAATACTTTCACAATTCTAAAATTATTTATGTAGTAATATTAGCATTATTCTATCAGTGTTTCCGAATAGGTTCTGTTATCAATGGAAATAACAGATATGTAACACGATCTAATTTGAGAGTCACCTTTTGCAAGACGATTTCTTCTTGTGAAATGACGTACTATAATTTTCGGATAATAATGTATCAATGGAAATAACAGATATGTAACACGATCTAATTTGAGAGTCACCTTTTGCAAGACGATTTCTTCTTGTGAAATGACGTACTATAATTTTCGGATAATAATTTACAATGGAAATAACAGATATGTAACACGATCTAATTTGAGAGTCACCTTTTGCAAGACGATTTCTTCTTGTGAAATGACGTACTATAATTTTCGGATAATAATTTATCAATGGAAATAACAGATATGTAACACGATCTAATTTGAGAGTCACCTTTTGCAAGACGATTTCTTCTTGTGAAATGACGTACTATAATTTTCGGATAATAATACTTTAAGCTTCTCTTTTTAGCAAGTGTCAGTGTAGCGTGTGTAAGCGAGATAAATCAACAGGTATGAAGTTTTAACAGATAGCACGATCTAAATTGAGAGTCACCTTTGCAAGACGATTTCTTCTTGTGAAACGACGTACTATAATTTTCGGATAATAATACTATATGCTTCTCTTTTTAGCAAGTGTCAGTTTAGCGGGTGTAAGCGAGATAAATCAACAAAAAACTAATACTAAATAACAAGACCTAATTTGAGAGTCACCTTTGATAGTCTAGTTAACAAGTGCCTTTTAGGTCAAAATTTTTGCGCCTTCTCCGAAAATTATGATTGAGGTGTCATTCGATTCGGAATGGCATGTAGATAGTTTTTGAGAAAATGCGAAGCCCGCTCGCAAAAATTGCAATAGTTATAAACAATTAAGTGAAATAAAAAAAGGGGGTTTGGTATTTCGTTAATGTCTCAAAAACTATTTGAGAAAATTTAAATTTGAAAAAAGATTCAAAAAGAGGAAGAAATTTCCTAAAAAAAGTCTCGACTCCCGAAATTGTCGGACTAATGTTTATAATGTTCCCAGAGGGTTGAAAATACGCTCGAAAACGGGTACTCCGGCTTGCGTACGGCACGGCCCCATCGGACCTTTAATGAATAAATATTATTTAAACTTATTAAATATGAAAATTAAAAACTGAAAAAATTCAGGCGCCTGTAGGATAGATCAATGAACAATAATCCGTAATCAAAAAATTTTTATCGCGATTTTTCAAAAAGTTATCCATTAATTAATTAACAGTTTTTTGTAGCATGAACATTAACATTGTAAGTGCGATAATTGTTAAACTATTAATCTGAGATTTTTTTCCTTTCGTGGAGCTATTTCTCAAAGGTCTTAGAATAGATTCCCGTTGGAAAAATTCAAAAATTGTTAATTTTCGTTTTGTTATTAACAATTTACTGAGGGAAAAAATTATAAAGCTAAATTAAACATTGAAAAAAATTCTTATTTTGTAATATTATTATTGGTCCATTTTCTTCAGCTTCAGAAGCTACTTAAAAATGATTTTTAATAATTTTTATCTTCTATTGTTTAAAAAATTGTTATAAACAAATGCGTTGTTTATGAGATAATTAAAAAGTTTTTTTTATATCATAATCTTTGATGATAATTATGATTTTTTTTTAAAAAATCGTTTCTCTAAAAAAATTGTTTATTGCTTAAAAACGCATTTGTTGAATAACATTTTTTTTTTACCACTTATTATGAAAATTAAGGAACCATTTCTTTTTCTACTTAAAAAAAAAAAAACAACCATGTATTATTTTTTGAAAAAAAAAATTCTTTATATTTTTTATTGAACGAAATTCAAATATTTTTTTTTTTCCAAAAAAAAAATACTGGGTTGTTTTTGTTTTTTTAAGTAGAAAAAGAAAAAAAATACAAAGAAATAATTAATTTGTTAATAACAAATTGTGTATTAAATAAACAATGAAAATTTAAATAATAATCGATTTTTCTTTTTTACTATCAAAGATCAAGATAAACAATGATTTTTAAAAAAAAAATGGTTTCTTAATTTTCATAATAAGTGGTAAAAAAAAATTGTTATTCAACAAATGCGTTTTTAAGCAATAAAAAATTTTTTTAGAGAAACGATTTTTTTAAAAAAAATCATAGTTATCATCAAAGATTATGATATCAAAAAAAATTTTTTAATTATCTCATAAACAACGCATTTGTTTATAACAATTTTTTAAACAATAGGAGATAAAAATTATTAAAAATCATTTTTAAGTAACTTCTGATCATAAGAAAATGGACCAATAATAATATTACAAAAAAAGAATTTTTTTCAATGTTTAATTAAGCTTTATAATTTTTTCCCTCAGTAAATTGTTAATAACAAAACGAAAATTAACAATTTTTGAATTTTTCCAACGGGAATCTATTCTAAGACCTTTGAAAAATAGCTCCACGAAAGGAAAAAAATCTCAGATTAATAGTTTAACAATTATCGCACTTGCAATGTTAATGTTCATGCTACAAAAAATTGTTAATTAATTAATGGATAACTTTTTGAAAAATCGCGATAAAAATTTTTTGAGTACGGATTATTGTTCATTGATCTATCCTACAGGCGCCTGAATTTTTTCAATTTTTAATTTTCATATTTAATAAGTTTAAATAATATTTATTCATTAAAGGTCCGATGGGGCCGTGCCGTACGCAAGCCGGAGTACCCGTTTTCGAGCGTATTTTCAACCCTCTGGGAACATTATAAACATTAGTCCGACAATTTCGGGAGTCGAGACTTTTTATAGGAAATTTCTTCCTCTTTTTGAATCTTTTTTCAAATTTAAATTTTCTCAAATAGTTTTTGAGATATTAACGAAATACCAAACTCCCTTTTTTTATTTCACTTAATTGTTTATAACTATTGCAATTTTTGCGAGCGGGCTTCGCATTTTCTCAAAAACTATCTACATGCCATTCCGAATCGAATGACACCTCAATCATAATTTTCGGAGAAGGCGCAAAAATTTTGACCTAAAAGGCACTTGTTGACTAGACTATGATGAAACATAATTTGTCAAATATGTATGATGCTGAGATTTACTGCTTGTTAACGGTCATGGTATGAAATCGAGTAATATTACTTTAGTCTTGAAACAAAACTTTCTTGAAATAAGCTTATTTCTTTAAAGATCTATAAAACACAAACCTTGAAAATAAAAGGCATCTGTTTTGTTCTACGAAACCATAAATTTAATGTTACGTGTTGATGATAAATTAACATTAAATTAGCTGTTTTTCTTTTTAATTGGTTTTTATTATCTTAATGTTCTTCCTACCTATTTGTAATCGTTATTTTATAATAATTAGGTGAATGTGGTGAATCAAATCAATTCAAATAAAACATTATCCCAATGTATTATTTCACTGCGTCTATTGAAACGTATCCGGAGAGGACCGGTAACGGATTGTCTATCTCACTTCATTTACATAGGAAGAAATGAGAAATGTATACGGGTCGGGCAGTAACAGGTACTGTCAGCCTGACAGTACATGTTACTGCGTCAGGTACTGCGACGGTCGTGGCGTAGTGCGTACTGGCCGGAACATATTGTTCCGCGTAACAGTTATAACAGTTGATCCTTTAGTGACTGCAATATCGGAACGACCGCCAGAACAGTTTATTACTTGGGATAACAGGTATTTTGTTCTGCAGATAACAGTACGGAACAGGGACATTTAAATACGTGTTATTTTTACGTGTTCCGGTAAATACGCCTCACTCCTAGTTTGTTTTCAAAAGTTATTTGTAATTTGTAGCAAAATACCTAATAAAAATATCAAAAATATGCTTAGAGTAAAGTAATTGTAAATTGTAAATGATAATTGAATAGGGATATATATACCTATGGAATGTCAATGAAGTGAAGATTAAATTGTACAGGCTATCAAACACTGAATGCGTGGCGTGGTATCGTCGTCGGTTGTGATCACTGTACATGTATAAGCAGCTCGCTGTTTCTTCTCGCTGAATTTCCCATAACAAGTAAGTTTAGATGACACGGCAATAGTCTCACCACCATGGGACAAACTGATGAAAAGCGGGTTATTACAAATCTTTGTATACCTCTACTGGTGGGTACCATCGGAAAACATGGTTGATCTTACTGCTGATGTTATGTTCAATCACACCTGATTCAACTACAATATAATTCAATTATTGTATTTCGGTGTAAAATTGGGCTGTGGACGGTTAACTTTAATGTTCTATTAGGTTATATCTAGTGTTATTGTGTCAGTGATTGTGTCAAAATAAATATTTATTTATTATTTTTTGAAATTTCAACAATCTTGTATCAGTGTAGTTAATTGTTATTGTACCGTTATAATAAACCAGAAATAAATACTAAATACCATTGGGTTAGCTGGTAGGCATTAAGTCCGCGCTATGTAAAAACATTTTGTTAAAAAAAAACATAGTGATGTATTTATAATATAAATTTTCAATTCACAGATAAAAGACTAGTTTTTCCATTAGTTTTTGCTGCAAATTTTAAGAAAATGGTTATGGATGACTCAATAGATGAAGAAGTTAATAATGAATGTATAAAGGAGGAATATGTTGACACCGACGCACAGGAATATTTGAACAATGATTATCCTGGAGTCAATATTAAGACTGAAAACGAGGATATCGAGCAGGACATAGATAATAAATCACATATTGATAATTTTGATTATGCTTATCCTGCCATGATTAAAACTGAAAATGATGAAATTAATAAAGACTACAGTGAACTTAACAGCATAGATGATGATGATGATGTTACTGATTATGTTATCAAGATTGAGGAGCATGAGGACATGTTACTGGACGTGGTGAAACACAGGGAAGATCCAGTCCAGGAGTGTGATGATACAGATCTCGGTGAAAGCTGCAGCAAGGAGGTTGATAGTAAGTGTATTAGATTTTTATATCTTACTAGCTTTTGCTGGCAGTTTTTCCTGTAGAAAAATGAAACAAACGCTCTTACAGATATCCATACTTCCATACTAATATTATAAATGTGAAAGGGTGTTTGTTTGTTTGTACGGCTTTCACGTTTCAACGAAGCTATTATATGGTATGGTTTTTGTGTGTGGAGATAGTGAGAAGGGTGGAGAGTGACGTAGGCTACTTTTTACCGCGGTAAAACATCCCCATCCATGGGAAGATCGATGTTTTGTTATTTGCTAGATATTTAGTTCCGGATGTTGTTAATAGATGGTGTTAGTAAAATTCATTTCCAAGTTCTGAATCATGCTAACAAATGATACATGTAAATTAATAAGGTCATAGGCAACTAATAAATTGAATTGAATTTTGAATTTTGCACCGGACAAATTGTTGTTTTGGTTTAAAATTAATATGGTAAAGGAATAAGACATACCTACGCTTTGATTTTGGTTTTGGTTCGCTTCTTGAATTGGTTTTGTCGACCTTTGTTGTTTTGGCTTAAAATAATTATTATTTTTAAGGAATAGTTAGTACTTTAGATATATTATGAGTTTTATAAACATTTTGTATTGTAGTAGATGATAAACAACTCATTGTTAATTTCTTTTGACCACGCGGGCGAAGCCGCGGGTTAAACGCAATAGCTTTTTTATTTAGCTAGAATTTGGTGTAGGCCAGCCCTAGCTATTTTATTAGCATAAAACACCACCAAGTTCGCGCTGTATTTTTGTTGAGCTCTGCATAAAGGCGCTACTGCGATTCAGAATTAGTGCCAGCGCCACCTAGGATCGCTAAGAAAAACATATTTTGGTATATCATGGGGTATTTTCGAGAACCCCCAGATGTCAGCTATCCAAAAAAATTTTATGGACGTCACCGTTTGGACCACCCTGTATATCTTGATGGCAGGCAGAACTGCAGGTAATGCTAGATTCTAATTAGTGGTAGTCTTTGTAGCTTCTTATATTGTAGACCAACCCTTAATGGCAGAGGTTAAGTTTTGCACGGAAAACGATATAACGCGAACGAAGCCGCGGGTGGATAAATCCTACCTGTAATGTAATAAAGTAATGTTATAAATGTGACAGCTTGTAAGTTTGGCTGTTTGTTACTCAATCACGCAAAAACTACATAATGAATTTGGATGAAACTTGGCATATAGGTAAATAATAAGTTAGATTAACATGTAGGATTCTCTTCATCACGGATATATGTTCCCTTAGGATACTTCGCACGTTTATTGGAAATATGTTTTTCTTAGCGATCCTAGGTGGCGCTGGCACTAATTCTGAATCGCAGTAGCGCCTTTATGCCGAGCTCAACAAAAATACAGCGCGAATTTGGTGTAGGCCAGCCCTAATTATTTTATATACCTTTATGAGCGTTTGTAGTGTAGTAGACTTACAAACTAGAAGGAGAATAATATATTATATTTATATATATTTATCGATCAATCAATTAATCGATAGTTAAGAAATGTATTTACTTACAGTGTTTCGTCCATTTCTACTGAACCATGCAATTTCGCGAGTTGTTTTGACCTATATAGAGTGTTAGGTGTACAGGCTGTTTTGTAAATGTCGATAAACCTTTCAAAGTTGATGTTAGTCCGTCATTCTGAACAGAAGCACACATGTATATTTATTATCACTTGCGAAAAAGCCCAAAAAGTTAAAAAATAGTCTCAATTTAATTTTAATCCAACTTTTTCTTATTGATTTTATCCATCGACTCGGTGACAAATTCGATTGTGAGTGAGACGCCTTACGCATCGTAAAGTCAAAGTCAAATAATTTATTTCGCTATGAGGTGATTATACACGCTTAACGAAAGTCTAGATTGTCTAGAACAGACAAACTACTTAAAGAGAAGAGATATAATGCTATTCTAAACTTATTAATATAAAGTAAAGGATGAGCTATTGATCCTTGAATGAATAGCTAATCCTACACAGGTGCCTAAGGCTAATTTACAATAATTACCTACTAGGAAGAACTACACTAGGAAGAATTTACAATATTCTTATCCTATGCCCTAGTGTAGGCCGAGAGAGAAAAAAGCCGTTGGAAAAAACTATCGGTACTCTTTTAAAACTCAAGTTAATTTGTACAGAAGAATGTACAGTATGACCATGACATGATCAGGACAGACACGAGACAGCCCATCGTGTATGCCAAGAATCACATGCCACCTGCTTACAATATTTAGTATAATTAATACAAAAGCATAGTGATAGCCTGTCAGAGTTTAATTCAGTCCCATGCCTTCTTATCATCCAAATACTCCTGAATATTATAATAAGCTTTTTGACATAATGTTTGTTTGATGGTTTTTTTAAACCTGTGTAAAGGCAGAGACTGAACCGCAGGCGGGACTTTATTGAATATTAGAATAGACATTCCTATGAAGGAACGACTTTTCTTATTAAGCCGGCATTTAGGATACGCTAATTTGTGGCCGTTCCTTAGTGTTACATTGCGTAAGGCATTTAGGTCACTACGACTTACAAACTGATGCCTATTTTTACGAATATACATAATATTCTCATAGACGTACTGCGATGCAAGGGTTAGGATGTTTATGTCCTTAAATTTTTCTCTTAAGGAGTCTTTACTTTTCATTTTATATATGGAACGGATAGCCCTTTTCTGCAGAATAAAAATAATATTAGCATCAGCTGCATTACCCCAGAGTAAAATGCCATAGGACATTACACTGTGAAAGTAACTAAAATAGACCAATCTAGCGGTATCGACATCCGCTAAACAGCGTATCCTTTTAACCGCGTAAGCTGCAGAACTTAGTCTACCCGCCAGTCGACAGATATGGGGTCCCCACTGCAACTTCGAATCAATGGTGATTCCAAGGAAAACAGTCGAGCTAACTAAGTTCAGTTTTTCACCATTAAGTTCTGGTTGCTTATCTACTTGTTTCACATTAGGTGCTGAAAATTTTATGCAATTGGTTTTATTGCTATTCAAGAGTAGGTTATTTACGCTAAACCAATGCACCACTTCAGAGAGAGCATTGTTCACATCGTCATAGTTAGTTTGTTGCCTATTTAATTTGAAAATTAATGAGGTGTCATCCGCAAACAATACAATCTCGTTATTAATCTCTACCATATAAGGTAGATCGTTAATATAAATTAAAAACAGGAACGGACCCAGAATCGATCCTTGTGGGACCCCCATCTGTACTAAAGACCCAGACGATCTTGTACCGTTTACTTCGGCTTTCTGAGTTCTATCGCTGAGATAAGAAATCAGAAGTTTCAGTGCGGTATTTTTAATGCCATAGTGATTGAGTTTCCTCATTAAGGTTTCATGCTGTACACAATCAAATGCCTTGGATAAATCACAGAATATGCCCAGAGCATCCAGTGAATCCTCCCAAGCATTGATAATATTAGTAAATAATTCAACTCCCGCATCAGTTGTTGAACGGCCTTTTGTGAAGCCAAACTGTTTGTTATGTAGGAGTTTATTACTTGTAAAGTAGCTAAGAAGTTGCTGAAGAATTACTTTCTCAAATATCTTGCTACAAGCCGGTAAAATGGAAATCGGCCTGTAGTTAGTTGGATCTGTACTACTTCCGGTCTTTAATAAAGATATCACTTTGCTTTGCTTCATTAGGTCAGGAAACTCTCCACTTTTAATACTATTACATCTGTGGGGTGCTATTACATCTATAATTGTACTTATAAGTTTAACCGATATACCCCAAAGATCTGTGGTGTTCTTAATTTCTAATGATTTAAATATTTTGATAATTTCATTGGCGTCTGTGGGCCGGAAAGAAATTTGCATGCATTTACATTTTTCTTGAGCAACGATTCAGCTACGTCGGGAGAAGACCTCAGTGATTTAGTGGTTAAAAATGGAACGTCAGCAAAATACTTTTCAAATGCTGATGCTATCTGTTTATCGGTTCTAATATAAGAATTGGAAATGAAAAGCTCACTGACACCATCTCGTTTACTGACTCTTCCAGTTTCCGCATTAGTTTTATGATTTACGCGCTGTAGACTCGTATGAAAGAGCAAAGGTGTATTATTCATTTTGTATTTTTGTTCGGTTTTGTAAATGGCCATGTGTGAGAATGTCCAAGATATTTATTTTAAAAAAAAAAGTATGAGGCAACAGAGCACTACGTGTTTGTATGAATTAAGTGCCGCCCGATATCCTTTTAATATCAGTCAATATTAACATTCCTTGTGCAGGTGATGGTTACTGCGAGGCTGTGCCGGCGGATGCCGCGCCGCCGACGGCCGCTGGGCGCGCCGGCGACACTGGCTTATCCGAAAATGGACTGAAATTATCGTGCGCCTTGTGTCCTTATCGAACTGGCAGTGAGACACAGTTGTTGAGTCACTTGAAAGCCCACGGCAGCGAAAAGACTTTCGATTGCCAAATGTGTCATTACAAAACCACTTGTGATGGGAATCTAATAAGACATTTGAGAACTCATTCTGGGGAGAAGCCTTACTCTTGTGATATCTGTAAGAAAGCGTTTACTCAAGTAGTTAATCTGGAACGTCATTTGAGAACACATTCTGGCGAAAAGCTTCATTCTTGTGATATCTGTAAGAAAGCGTTTACTCAAGTAGCTTATCTGAAACGTCATTTAAGAACACATTCTGGCGAAAAGCTTCATTCTTGTGATGTCTGTAAGAAAGCGTTTTCTTTTAAGTGTGAACTGAAACGTCATTTGAGAACACACTCTGACGAGAAACCTTACTCGTGTGATATCTGCGAGAAAGCGTTTACTCAGGTGTCTTATCTGAAAGTTCATGTAAGAAAACACTCAGGCGAGAAGCCTTACTCGTGTGATGTCTGTAAGAAAGCGTATTTTTTTAAGTGTGATCTGAAACGTCATTTGAGAACACACTCTGGCGAGAAGCCTTACTCGTGTGATATCTGCGAGAAAGCGTATGCTCAGGTGTATAATCTGAATCTTCATGTAAGAACACACTCAGGCGAGAAGCCTTACTCGTGTGATGTCTGTAAGAAAGCGTATTTTTTTAAGTGTGATCTGAATCGTCATTTGAGAACACACTCTGGCGAGAAGCCTTACTCGTGTGATATCTGCGAGAAAGCGTTTGCTCAGGTGTATAATCTGAATCTTCATGTAAGAACACACTCAGACGAGAAGCCTTACTCGTGTGGTGTCTGTAAGAAAGCGTTTTCTGATAAGAGTGCTCTGAAACGTCATTTGAGAATACATTCTGGCGGATAGCTTTATTGATGACATATCTGTAAGTTAACGTTTGAAAATGTGGCGTTTTTTAAAAATCATTTACAATATAAGTATTGAATTTATAGGATCATTTAATTTATACATTTTTCAATTAACAAATAAATGAATAAGTCGAAATGATTAAAATTTGGTCTACTTAACCCAGGCTCATTAGGAACCAAGCACGAGGAGTTTATTGCAGCAATGTTAGACCATGGAGTCGAAATCATGGCTATTAATGAAACTTGGCTGAGGGAAGGTGAGGCGTCCGCGCCCCTGTCGTACCCGGTTACAAATTCTCGCATCAAACCCGCCCACCTGAGGGTTTTACACCACACCGGTTGGGTTTTACATTCGAAAGGGTATTCGCATGCGAGTGCTTTCTCATCCAGTCTGTCCAACCGTAGAACAAATGTGGCTAAGCTTCAACTTCAATGGAAAAACTCTTCTCGTAGGGACTGCATACCGACCACCCTGGTTGTGTTTTCAAATCTTTGTAGATGCTCTCACCGATTCGCTCTCTTCATTTGAGTGGCATAACTACACTATTTTATTAGGTGACTTCAATGTCAATCTTCTAAACAAACATAATTACACGAGAGCGCTAAATGAATTCCTTAGGGTCGACTCACACTGGCGCAGAGTCGAAGCGACGCGACGCGTCATGTTTTTCCGCTTAAAGCATATTCAGCTCTATTGCTCTATTATTAAAGCACAGCTCGACTCCAGCCCGCTCCACACCAGCCGCGTCGACGCGCGTCACCATATTTAATTATTTATATAATTATAATTATTATGTTTATATAATTTAATAATATTGAACTATCAATAAATATGATACGATTAATGGATCTATTTTATTTTAAATCAATAAATTAATAGCTTAATTTTAAGTTAATCATAATATACATATAACCTCCTCTTTTTTGAAGTCGGTTAATAAGTACAATTAGATAGTCAGTCACGGTTGATTTATAATACTTTATTTTAAATATTACACAATTTTTAAAATATATTAAAAACAGCTCCCAGCAAATTTCCTAAGCCTATAATATGAGGGTTTATATAAGTAACAAGTTATTACAATAAAATAATGCTACTAACTTAAAACGACAAACTTAAACCTATTAAAAAAATATATCCTGCAACTCTATGCCTTTCCGTGTTACTCTGTTCAAGGCGTTGACATGCGATGCCAAATATCTATGTGTGTGTGTAACCGTGGCCACTTGAACGACGTGTATTTGTTCATGATCCTTTATCTTGTACATTATTGATCGAAGAGTATAGAAGTTGTAAACAAATGTACACCACTGCCCAAACTACTTCAACTGGGGCGCACTGAAAACCAGCAGCTGAGGTTTTATGCCGAAGCATAAGCTGAGTGCGCTCCAATTTTTCACTGGTGGCAACATCTTTTTAAAAAAAAAAACGTGTTTTTTTTTAATTATATATATTTTTTTAATTTTTTGTATTATTGTTTTATTTTTGTCTCCTCGTATTTTTATTACCTATCATGTTTGTTTTTTATTTTATATAGATTTAATTGTTTTTATTTGTATTGCTGGTCACTGGTGAAAATAAAAGCTATTGTATTCTATTCTATTATTTGTTCGCTATCAATATCAGGAATCCTTCTTGAGTCAAGTACCTGTCTTTTTACCTTTTGTCAGCTTGTTTTGGTTCCTCTCCGATAGTGGCGCCCTCTATATCCGTGATTTTATATTTATTTAGGCCGTCGTGGTCGTCTCTCTCGCACACGAAGGGTGCGAGGGCAGTCGGCACCGATGCGTGGCAACCAGGCCGAGGTATCAATCGCGGCACGTAAATACGTGCCGGGCGTTAGGTTTAGAGGGGGAGGGCCCTCCCCTTTCCTTTCCTTCGTATGTGGGGTGTGGCGGGTTTTGTAGTCGCGGGTTTTCTTGTGGGGGGCCGGTAGGCCCCGGGATCGGCTTCACGCCGCCCGAGCGATCAGGCCCTACCGAGTGAATCCCGCTGGTGGGAAGCCCAGCAGGAGTCGATCGGCGATCGGGCGGCGACTTTATCCCGAGGGGGAGTCCGGGGCGTCCCGCGCGAGCTCGCGCGAGTGCGCCTTGCCGTCGGGGGGACGGGCGTGCAGCGGGGCCAGGTCCCGCAGGTGTGGCAGCCTCGACTTGTCGGCGCGCTCGAACATGCGGCGCGCTAGGCAGCTGACGAAGTCCAGGCTCTCAACTCTAAGATCCCTCTGGATGACGTCATTCCTCACACACCACGGCGCGCCCGCTATCCGGCGAAGGGCACGGGATTGAAACACGCGCAATCGCTTGCGTTGTGGCTCGCTCACCAGTGCGTACCAGGCGGGCACCGCGTATGTGAGGCGGGAGCGTATGTAAAGCTTGTAGATAGCTGTCTTCGTTGCCAGAGGGAGCCTTGAGGAGAGCACCGGACGTAGGACGGCCGTCGCCGCTCTTGCCTGCGCCACCGCATGGTCCACCTGGGGCTTCATCCGCAGCCGCTCGTCTATCATGATCCCCAGGTACTTTGCCCGTGGGGACCATAGGATGTCCTGTTCGTGGAGCTTCAAAGTAGGGTCCTGCCGCGAGGTTCCTCCTATCCTCACGGCCTGCGTCTTCATGACATTCACCGACAAGCTCTTTTTGGAGCGCCAGGCGGGAAGGGCGTCGAGGGTCCGCTGCATCTTCACCGCAGCGTGCGCTGAGTTCAGCGATGCGGTCAGGTACGCTGCGTCGTCTGCGTACAGGGCCAGGAGGGCGCCGCCCCCCACGGGGATGTCGTAAGAAGTCCCTCGACTCGGTTACAAGCCCTTTATATACTCACCAGGTGGCGGCACGTGGTTTTATCAAAACAAACTTACACCTAAATAAAATGATACTTTTGCTAACAAAGGATATAGACAAAAATAATATTAAATAGAAACATCAATTAACACCTACTATTCGTAAAGATAAAGCAAAGAAAAGTTTAAGTATTTGTGGTATGAAAATATGTCAACACGTGTTTATTATGCTAACGAACGATTAACATTAAAATGATATTTTTGCTCATAATTAATTAACCAATATTAATCTAAAATAAGTACTTAAATTAAGACATAATATTCATATTTAAATAGGCTATAATTTCATTAATTTAAATATCACACTAAACACCTGTATGCGCCGGAAGCCTTCGCTTTTAACGAAATGGTCACTAGTTAGAAAATATGAGTACGTGGTAAATGCAAAACCAGGAAGGAAGGTGATTTAAAGGGTACTCACGCAACCGCCGTTGTATAACCATAAATCCACTTTTTTGAGGGGCCCACTCAACACACATTCAATGTTCGATTTAAATTGTCAATAATATGAGTTTGGAGAACGTTATTCTGCACCGGTGGACAG
The DNA here is from genome assembly GCA_944567765.1 of Carterocephalus palaemon. Taxonomy (NCBI): domain Eukaryota; kingdom Metazoa; phylum Arthropoda; class Insecta; order Lepidoptera; family Hesperiidae; genus Carterocephalus; species Carterocephalus palaemon. The sequence continues at coordinate 803,623 of OX155666.1, forward strand.
TTGGCATGCCACTTTTTATTTCCAGTAGGTTACTTCGGGGTACCGTTCCCTTATCCAGCCTCTATCACGTAGGCTGGATATCCTCTCATCTTTATAATAATAATACATACTTATATATAATAATTTCGGAGATATTTAAATTCCGGCTGGGTCACGTTTGCGCGGCGCTTTATCTCTGAAACATTAATAATTTTTTGCACACAAGTTCGTCTTAATTAATTCTAATTTGTTCACCAATAAAAAAACAAAAATATTTCAATTTATTACAAGTCATTGAGGAAATAAAAATAAACTTGAATCAAGCCTAGCTTATTCTACAATAATGGGAAAACATCTAAAGACATTGCAATTTCGGTAGCCTTTTCTATCTACAGATACTTGTGAAGTTTCATTACTTAATATCCGTTTAATGAGATGACAGCCCAGCTTCAACCCCAAGCAAAGGTCCGGGTTCAAACCCCAGCGGCACGCACTATGTAACGTGCGTACTGCTTCTATGTTATGTGCGATTTAAGAAATTAAATGTCGCTTTTTTTTTTTTTTTTCGCTGGGAAATGCAATTACGCATCCCACCCATAACCTTTCGGACAGGTGGGTATGTGGGACTCGCTGATATCAGAATACCCACTAAAACCCAGCGGCACCCTCAGCGTTGTCGTAAGGAAACCTGCATGCCTGAGAGTTCTTCATAATGTTCTCGAAGACATGTGAAGTCTGCCAATCCGCACTTGGCCAGTGTCTCCCATGTTAAATGTTGGTTTTATTATAAAATAAAAAACTGCTAACTGCCGATTCCTTTCGGTGTTAGAATTTTGTCCAGCAGGAATTAATTACAGTTAATTTTAACATTCCTTGTGCAGGTGATGGTTACTGCGAGGCTGTGCCGGCGGATGCCGCGCCGCCGACGGCCGCTGGGCGCGCCGGCGACACTGGCTTATCCGAAAATGGACTGAAATTATCGTGTGACTTGTGTCCTTATCGAGCTGGCAGTGAGACACAGTTGTCGAGTCACTTGAAAGCCCACGGCAGCGAAAAGTCTTTCGATTGCGAAATGTGTCATTACAAAACTACTTTTGATCAGAATCTAATAAGACATTTAAGAACTCATTCTGGGCAGCAGAAGCCTTACTCTTGTGATATCTGTAAGACAGCTTTTTCTGCTAAGTGTGATCTGAAACGTCATTTGAGAACACATTCTGGCGAGAAGCCTTACTCATGCGATATCTGTAAAAAAGCGTTTTTTCAAGTAGCTCATCTGAAATGTCATTTGAGAACACATTCTGGCGAGAAGCCTTACTCATGCGATATCTGTAAAAAAGCGTTCTTTCAAGTAGCTCATCTGAAATGTCATTTGAGAACACATTCTGGTGACAAGCCTTACACGTGTGATATCTGTAAGAAAGCGTTTTCTGTTAAATGTGGTCTGAAGCGACATTTGAGAACACATTCTGGTGAGAAGCCTTACTTGTGCGATATCTGTAAAAAAACATTTACTCAAGTAACTCATCTGAATTGTCATTTGAGAACACATTCTGGCGAGAAGCCTTACTCATGCGATATCTGTAAAAAATCGTTTTGTCAAGTTGGTCAACTGAAACGTCATTTGAGAACACATTCTGGTGAGAAGCCTCTCACGTGTGATATCTGTAAAAAAGCGTTTACTCTATTAGCTAATCTGAAATGTCATTTGAGAAGACATTCTGGTGAGAAACCTTACTCATGCGACATCTGAAATAAGCATTTTTTCGAGTAGCTCATCTGAAATATCATTTGAGAACACATTCTGGCGAAAAACCTTACTCATGCGACATCTGAAACAAGCATTTTTTGAAGTAGCTCATCTGAAATGTCATTTGAGAACACATTCTGGTGAGAAACCTTACTCGTGCGATATCTGTAAAAGAGTGTTTTCTTGTATGTCTTACTTTACAAGTAGCTCCAGCTTGACCGCGGGTTCGGTCTCGCCTCGCGCCAGTGGACAGCCCGGTGCTGCACAGCGGCGGTTCTATATGAATGAGAGACTTGCACAGACAAAGGCAAATCTGTTTGACAAGTTGCGAATAGTCGGACTCTCCAAGGGGTGGCGATTTACTTGGATCCGTTATGGCAGAATCTACGCCGGCGCGAGCCTGGCTCGCCAGCCCTTCAGATAGGGGCGGGCATAAATACAATATGCAAATCTTAATATATATTTTTATTTTTTTATTTATTTATTTAACTTTATTGACACCTCTAAAGAGATATACAATGGGCGGACTTAATGCCTTATGGCATTTTCTACCAGTCAAACCCTGGTTGAGTGGGGAAAAGTTGCGGTAGGTGGAAAAAGAAGAAAAATAAAACTTAATTAAAACGAAAACATATTACAAATAATTAAATTGCATACATACATAAAATATATATATATATATATATATATATATACATAAATACAATACGTATATGTACATAAATAGTGTATAAATACCTATAAATTCAAATATATATAATTAATATACTATCAAACATATATAAGTAATATATATACTATATAATAATATACTTACATATATCACATACATACATATTCTCTTATCCGACAGTGGAAGGTGATAGGTAGCGCTCACGAACAAGTTTTTTAAATGCATATTTACTAGGTGCTTTCCTGATATGCACAGGTAGGGAGTTCCAGAGTAGTGACGCCTGAATTGTGAAGGATTTGTGATAAAAACTGGTACTATGCAGTGGAATATTAACTTGCAGATTTTGATACGACCGAAGCGAAGAATATATATTTCTTGTGTACGTGTGTATGACAGTGAACTCCTCCTAAACAGCTGGATAGATGTTGATGAAATTTTTTCATTAGATTCACATTAGCTTCACAATTTGGGCCACTGGAAAATGTTTTTTATACACTATTTAAGTATTTTCATTTTTAAACGTCATTCATTGACGTGAAGCGTCGCGTCACTTTGATATTTCATCTAGTAGGGTCTAGTATTATTGTCTACGCCCCTATTGTTGAGGCTGTCCGAGACGCCCATGTGACTCACTTACTTATTATTGTCATTTTCTCTAATCAATACTCGTGTACAAAATAAGGAATTGGCGTAAAATCACTCCTCACAAACCTCCTCCTACACATAGTGGTCCTTCGAGCCGATCGAGAATTGGACTACGACAAATCTAAGATTCGCAAGCAAAATTGGACGGAGCGATCAGTTCGTGAGCGGTGCAATTCCTTTCATTAATCCATACTAATCAGCCATTTTGTGTTAATTGCGTAGTGCCAACTACTCACCTGTATTTGTGCATATAAGATCGTGAGTATTTATCATTTTTCTCCTGTTACCTACTAAGATGAGTGAAAAGAATTTAGTTATTATTAATGTCAAATCAACTAAAATAACGGATAAGTTGCCTAAAAGTGCAACGTCAAAATGTGACGACGAATTACGTAATTTAATCAAAAAACGGGGTGTCATACGGGGAAGATTAACTGTTTTAAATTAAAGATAAGACCGCAGCAGAGAGAAAAACGATTCACTTATATTTTTGACGTGTTACAAGATTTAATGTTGTTTTGGTACTAATGGTTCGTAATATCCGGTCGAATTTGGTGAAAAATTACTTCTAAACCGTAGACCAAAAGGATATTCAATCTTATGACTCTGAATCCTTTCTCTACTTCATCCCAATGTCCTTATTAATAACCCCTTCTCGTATGTGTGTTTTGGTCTACGATTAAGTATTTTTGCATTGTATTGTATTCACTAAATTATTCTCAGACCAGGAAAGTAGAATATAACATAAATAGTTAAGTTTGAAAACACATTCTATATTTGAAACTAATATTTTGTGTGATTTATAATAAATATGTTTGACATTGTTCTTGACTTGTTTCCTATTCATTTATGTATATATATATTTTTTAATATATTTTAACTCATTATTATATTAACACAATGTATAAATATATAAGTAAGTATGTAAAAATAAATCATATATTCAATATATAGTAAGTATAAATGTACATTTAATATAATTTAAGATAAAATGGTGCTGTCCTCCTACCTACCTTCCACGGGCCGCACTGAAAATCAGCGTCATGGTGTTCCATGACAATTATGCTGAGTGCGGACCCATTTTGCTCATGTACGAAAATGTTGTGTTACCAATGTTGTGTTGTGTTTTAATTATGAGCAAAATAAATTTCATTTCATTTCATTTCACATTTAGAAGAGTCAAATGATTTGAATGACATTTTAAAATATAAAAGGAGAAGGTGACTGACTGACTGACTGACTGACTGACTGACTGACTGACATATCAACGCAGGGCCTAAACTATAAGGGCTAGAAACTTGAAATTTTGCACAGGGGTTCCTTTTATAACGTAGGGGAGCACTAAGAAAGGATTTTTGAAAATTCACCCCCTAAGGGGGTAAAACGGGGGTGCAAAGTTAGTATGAAATTTTGCCGTTTTTGAAGTCGTTAGGCGGGTAGACGTCGTTAATGGGTCTAATTCTACGCGAGCGAAGCTGCGGGCGTCCACTAGTTTTAAAATTGTACATTGAAAATACTCGGTTTTTTTTAATTAATACAATTTAATGTTTTAATAATACAACAATGAGAATATGTGTTTCTTGTATTATTTAGTGAACGCTGCACACTCACACACACACGAGTGTCGAGACAGAAAACAACACAACATCCGTGACCCGAGCACCGATATCTTCTTCTTCTTCTATATAAATAAAAATGAATGTTGGTAAGCGCTTATCTCAAGAATGGCTGGACCAATTTATTTTTTAAGGTCCACGGAAGGTTTCAATATTTAAAAAAAAAATCCAAAATCTGCTCATTTATAATTCCACGCGTGCGAAGCTGCGGGCGTCCACTAGTCTGTAATAAATATCTGCCCCGGCCGGGATTCGGAGCCAGAACCCGCGGCTTGTCACTCAGGACACCCACCTTCGCTCCACGCGGTCATCTGCCATTTTAATATTGTTATGCCTGCTGCCCTACTGTATTCTGCCCGTAGTAAGAGGCGACTAAAAGGGGGCTTCTGGGGTCACGAGCTAATGGATGGGAGCTCGAACCGTCCATCCAGTGACCCCGAGAACACCGAGTGGCTGCACGATGTTGTAGATGGGTGTCGTCGTCCTTGTACGTCTCCTCTGAGACAAACCTTTCACAAGCTCAGCGCTGGAGGGCACCGGAGCCCTCCACATACGCTGAGAAAGGTCACCGAGGGGGTTTTATTTGATGGAAATCCCACTTAACCCGGCGTCGCTCCCACGATATCCGGGTACTATAAAAGGATTCCAACTCGTAAATCAAAAAATGCCTATCATGAACACTTAATAAAACATTTCAAGTTCCAGGCAGTTCAGCTATAAGGCTTAACCTTAAAATGGCAATAGGACAAACTAGTAGACAAAATCAATGAAATTAGTTTGCTTGCAGGTCTTGAGGCCGGCAATCGCAAAGGATGATGGGCAACAATGTATGGACCCTGGTATCGGCACCAGTCGAAATGTATGATACACCGTTGGAAAGGTCTTTTAGTGTAGAATAACAATAACCATGACGCCAGTCCCAGTTTGCTGTCCGATCGGAGTAATCATTCCTTGAATATTATTAATGTTTCTTAATAAAGTATTTCAATCAGGTCAATTTATTCTCCATTTCGCCATAGTATTCATGTTTATTTCTTATTATGTGGTTAAATAATAAACGGTGACAGCCCAGTGGCTATCTAATTCTAACTAAGTACAAATCGTGAGGAAACCTGCATGCCTGAGAGGTCTTCATATTCGATCGTTCTCGAAGGCATGGGAATTCCGCCAATTCGCACTTGGCCGGCGTGGTGGACTAAAGCCTAATCCCTCGCATTCTGAAAGGAGACCCGTGCTCAACAGTGGGACAAAGAAAGGGTTGCGGTGATGTGGTTAAATAAAACTAATCATTTTATTTTTTTCTTCTACAATACATTTGTTATGTATTATTGTTTTTTATTAAAATTAAATACAAATGAAACTATAGTTCATACTTATTGTACATGTTTAACAGGACGACGCACGGTAGGTTCCTGTGCGCACATAAATTCTATTGTTTTGTACTTAGGGTACGCTAGACACGAAGGTTTCACTTAGTTTGTAGTAAAATTTTGGTGCTTTTTAAATAAATTAACAAAGCACTTCTTACTGTTTATCTAACTGTGCCATGTAGTTGACATGATTGCAAATTGTGCTAAATGTAGAAAGTTCATTTTTATGAACAATGTGGAGTGTAGAAAATATAATAAAGTTTATCATCGTCACTGTGCCAAATTGACGGGCATACTGCTCATTCTCAAACCTCGACACACCAGTGATCTAGTTCTGGGAGTCCAGATGGGGACGCTCCTGCGGCATATCTACTCGAGCCCACCCTCGCGAAGGTATATTTAACTCAATGTCGCGAAGGAAATAAAATGGATCTTTGACGGATCTATTATTACTTCCTTATTAACCGGTGAATTATTCCAACTTTCTTTGAAACCACAACAAGGAACTTGCCATATAAGAAAAAGACAGATCAAATTAGCTGTAAATCCAAATCAAAAACAATAAAATCATTCAATCAACCATCAAAAATATATCTAATCGTACGGTTCATATGAATCTGTTTTGACAAGTCATTGCATACGATAATTCAACTTAGATACTATGTAATTAAAAATTGTAGTACAATTAACAGTAGGTATTAGACTAGTAAAACAAAGAATTATTTAAAAAGAAATAGTAATTACAAAATAAATATGTCATCCAGAAACAGGCCTTGTGGCATTGTACCCAGAACGCTGGCAGCGTTGCCCCGCTGTATAGCGAGGCTAATTTTTTGGGCGAAAAAGCTGCCAGCCCTCCGGTCACCTGAGACGGAAATGAGTCTGGTGGACAAGACTTCCATGAATGCCTTCATATCAGCCGACCAAGGACCTAATGTTTCTACTGCAAGCGCCGCAAATTCATAGTTATCTAAAAGATTACTATATTTGCGACGCTTGAGGATACTTAGATACTTACTCAATTGCTCGTTAGAATATTAGTTGGTTAGAGGGCACGAGGACTGACTTTCGTATATGTCGGCTCAGGATGGCCTGTATCAGTGTCTTCCATACTAATTACGTGTTTAGTTAGACGTTAGAATAATCGATTCGTTCCGTCCGTGGTGCAAGCGCCTTCCCTACAGATATTTATAAGTATAGTACTGCCTTCCCTTCCTTTCCCTCCATTTTTCATAACCCAAAATAACCATAACTTCTAGAAGGCGAGGCGTCCACAGACTAGGTAGATATATTACGTAGAGGCGTCTTGCCACCACAGTTTGACGCTCCGTTAAGAGGGACCGATTCACCCACGTCCTTCCCTCTTTTCTAACGATTGTGACAGCAGGAACTATGACGTGCTTTCATATAATTATTATTTTATAGAAATTAACAAAAAATTTAAAGATATTTCTAAGTAGTCTGTCGCGATTCACTATCTATATCCAGTATCCATAAATCGTCTGTGCGCAGTGCGTCAAACACTGAGGAAGTAATGCGTCAAACGTCAAAGTCATTAGGTTAAATCAATAAAAATCAAAATCTCCAAATAGGTAATAATTTTAACTTTATTGTAAAATAGTACATACTTCGCTCGCTGCGACCCATAGACGTCCCACTGCTGGGCACGGGTCTCCCCCACAGACACTGCTGCGAGAGGTCTAGAGCATACTCCACCACGCTGCTCCAATGCGGATTGGTGGAGGGGTTAGTGGCCAACCCAGTGTTGAATGTTCTCAAACCACCCGAAGGTCTTCGACAAGGCTTAACGACTGTTTCCACCATTGAAAACAACCGGGACCGACGGCTTTACGTGCCCTCCGAAGCACGGTAGCGTCCATGAAATTTTGCCACTAGCGGTCAACCCATCCACAAACCGACCGCGCCCGTCGTTGCTTAACTCTTTCGATCACATTGAATCGACGCGAGCCATAGGGCTATGGACGTTACATCGTTAGTTGATACCGTGACTGTACAAGCAGCATTTCTTCTTGTGGAATTTCCTTTCAAAACTAAGCGCTTATTATGATTTAATGTGCACTGTGGCACGGCAAAAGCCTCACCACCTTTTATATCGGACAAACTGGTTATATGAGGGGTACTCCACACCTCTGTCTCCCTCTTCATCGGAATATATGCGTGATGTTATTTTATGTGAGACGTTTGTGTACCGTTGTAGCATACAATATTCAATTCTTTTTTATTTTTATGGATATAAGATAGACTTTGCAGCACCACCAATTTGCTGCCGCCCATGACAACTGAGACTGACTTTGAACAAGACTCAAACAGGGACTGGGATGGTTAGTCCAGTTAGATGTGAGTGTAATATTAGAACATTAGTTGGTCAGTTTGTAAGTACATTTGAGGAATGGAGACTGTTAGTGTTAGTTGGTCCTAGTTGGTGTATAGTCTAGCTAGTAATTGTTTGTAAGAGGCTCCTTCCAAGTCAATCACAGATGTGATGCCAATGTCACATTGGCGACCTTTCTGGTATTGCTAAAGCCTTTAGGTGACGGTGACCACTCACCACTAGGTAAGTTGTCACAGTCTGTCTGCTTGTCCATGAAGCTATAAATATAAGGAAAAAGAATAAAAGAAAAAGAGTGAGAAAAAATTGAAAGGCTAGAGGTTTGCACGTCTAGCTGATGTCCATGCGGTGGGTGGTGAAATAAAAAAAACTGTATTTTTATTATATTCCCACGTAGTAGTAAACTCACCACCTAACATGAAATATAAACATAATAAAAAGTGGGCATTACACACCTTTGCATACCACTTTAAGAAAATATTGAAATGATGTTATATGATGTTTATTGTTATTCTATTAAACTACTAATATTAAAAATGTGATTGTATGGTATGTTTGGATGTTTGTTACTCAATCACGCAAAAACTACAAAACAGTTTTGGATGAAACTTGGCACATAGATAGATGACAACCTAGAATAGCACATAGGATACTTTTCATCCCAGAAATATGTTCCCTTGGGATGCCTCGCATGTTTATTGCAAAGCTGTCTAGCACAACGTCAACAGATGTTGCTGACACTAATTCTTAACTTGATTACTCTGTAACAAATTATAGGATTATGATTCAACTGGGACTTACAAAATTCTTTCCATCTCTTTCTTACTCTTGATCAAAACGAAAATTTTCATTCAGAAAGAAAGACTATGAAAGCTACGGACAAAAGCCAGTATGATGTATTTTTAATATTAAATTTTAATTCACAGATAAAGCAAAGACCCACTAGTTCTGACAGAACTCTGGTTGCTGCCAATAATAAGATATTGGCTGTAGATTATGGATGACTCAATAGATGAAGAAGTTAAAATTGAATGTATAAAGGAGGAATATTTTGACAACGACGCAGAGGAATATTTGAACAATGAGTATCCTGAAGTCAATGTTAAGACTGAAATCGAGGATATCGAGCAGGACATAGATAATAAACCACATATTAATAATTTTAATTATCTTGATCCTGCCATGATTAAAACTGAAAATGATGAGATTAATAAAGACTATAGTGAACTTAACAGCATAGATGATACATATATCAATATTGCTGATGATGATATTAAGATTGAGGAGCATGGGGTCATGTTACTGGACCTGCTGAAACACAGGGAAGATCCAGTCCAGGAGTGTGATGATACAGATCTCGGTGGAGTGGCGGGCTGCAGCAAGAAGGTTAACGGTAAGTGTATTATATTTTTATAACTTATTTATCCACCCATGGTTCTGTCCTCATTAAATCGTTTTCCGTGCAGTATGAATTCCAAATCAAAGAACTTTACTACCTCTGACATTAAGAATGAAGAAACAAGAATGTATTTAGGCAAGTGTAATTTTCATGTACTATAATTAGTGCAACCGGTTATACGTTCGCCGTTTTAGAGGAGTATTGTACTGAGTGTGACAAGATAATTTTATATATTAGAGATAGCTTATCGCGTCACGTGTTCACCTGTAGTCGCAGAAACACTTTACACTATAACGCATTTATGGACCAGTGGCTATCGAACTCGCCTCCCATTCGAGAGGTCCGGCTTCTAATCCAAGCGGCACGCACCAGTGACTTTTCTTAGTTATCTGCGATTCATGAAATTAAATGTCACCTGCTGTAACGTTGAAGGAAACATCGCGAGGAAACCTGAGAGTTCTCCAAAACATGGAAGTCTGCCAAACCGCACTTGGCCAGCGTGGTGCCCGAGGAGTTGTGGTGGGTGGTATTTATTGAGCGAGCATCCGGTACTCTAGCCAGGTGTTGTCGGCTGTCGTCATTTCAGTCTTACAGATAATTAGAACTGGCTGGGGGGACGCCGGCGAGGTTTCTGTATTTCCCTAGTGACTGACTTGGAACGAAACCCTTACTTACAATTACTAACTGGACTATTACTAACACCAACTAACAGGACTAACTATCACTAATAGTCCCCAGTCCTCATACCCATTAATGAACTGATCAACTTATGTTCTAATTAACTCTCTCAGCTAACTGGACTTACCCTATTTGAGTCTTGTTCAAAGTCAGTCACAGTAGTCAAGGGTGGCAGCGGATGGTACTGAAAGCTCGTTTGCTATCTTATATCTATAAAAAAAATTACATTCAATATTAACATTCCTTGTGCAGGTGATGGTTACTGCGAGGCTGTGCCGGCGGATGCCGCGCCGCCGACGGCCGCTGGGCGCGCCGGCGACACTGGCTTATCCGAAAATGGACTGAAATTATCGTGTGACTTGTGTCCTTATCGAACTGGCAGTGAGACACAGTTGTTGTGTCACTTGAAAGCCCACGGCAGCGAAAAGTCTTTCGATTGCGAAATGTGTCATTATAAAACTACTATTAAACAGAATTTAATAAAACATTTGAGAACTCATTGTGGGCAGAAGCCTTACAAGTGTGATATCTGTAAAAAAGCTTTTTCTAAAGTAAGTAATCTGAATAGACATTTGATAGTACATTCTGGTGAAAAGCCTTACTCGTGTGATATCTGTAAAAAAGCTTTTTCTACAGAAGCTTATCTGAATAGTCATTTGATAATACATTCTGGTGAGAAGCCTTACAAGTGTGATGTCTGTAAGAAAGCGTTTTCTCGGATGTATTGTCGAAATCTTCATTTGAGAGTACATTCTGGTGAAAAGCCTTACTCGTGTGATATCTGTAAAAAAGCTTTTTCTAGAGTAGCTGATCTGAATAGTCATTTGAGAATACATTCTGGCGTGAAGCCTTACAAATGTGATGTCTGTAAGAAAGCGTTTTATCGGATGTTTTCTCGAAATCTTCATTTGAGAGTACATTCTGGTGAAAAGCCTTACTCGTGTGATATCTGTAAAAAAGCTTTTTCTAAAGTAAGTAATCTGAATAGACATTTGATAGTACATTCTGGTGAAAAGCCTTACTCGTGTGATATCTGTAAAAAAGCTTTTTCTAGAGTAGCTGATCTGAATAGTCATTTGAGAGTACATTCTGGTGAAAAGCCTTACTCGTGTGATATCTGTAAAAAAGCTTTTTCTACAGTATCTAATCTGAATAGACATTTGATAGTACATTCTGGTGAAAAGCCTTACTCGTGTGATATCTGTAAAAAAGCTTTTTCTAGAGTAGCTGATCTGAATAGTCATTTGATAGTACATTCTGGTGAAAAGCCTTACTCGTGTGATATCTGTAAAAAAGCTTTTTCTAGAGTAGCTGATCTGAATAGTCATTTGAGAGTACATTCTGGTGAAAAGCCTTACTCGTGTGATATCTGTAAAAAAGCTTTTTCTACAGTAACTCATCTGAATAGACATTTGAGAGTACATTCTGGTGAAAAGCCTTACTCGTGTGATATCTGTAAAAAAGCTTTTTCTACAGTAACTCAACTGAATAGACATTTGAGAGTACATTCTGGTGAAAAACCTTACTCGTGTGATATCTGTAAAAAAGCTTTTTCTACAGTAACTCAACTGAATAGACATTTGAGAGTACATTCTGGTGAAAAGCCTTACTCGTGTGATATCTGTAAAAAAGCTTTTTCTACAGTAACTCAACTGAATAGACATTTGATAGTACATTCTGATGAAAAGCCTTACTCTCCAGCCAATCTCATATGCTGATGGTATCTGTAAAATATAAAAATCATTTCACTAAAAATAAGGCTCAGATATAAGGTGAAAGAATTTTGTATGATTAATAGCAGCGTTTTCCCCGAAAGAAAACGCACATTAAAGTACTTACCTAATTCGAAGCTTATGGTTGAGATAGGCACATCCGTTTCCCGTAGACTTGAGTCATTCCACTACTCATTTCCTGTAAATAACGTGTTTCCGGTGGTCTGACTGCAGGTGGCGCTGTCCGAGTTTTTATAAAACTGGTGAGGCGCCATTTTTACTCATTGGCTGTATATTCATCAGGCAGCTATATAAATTAAGCTTCGAATTAGGTAAGTACTTTAATATGCGTTTTCTTTTAGGGGAAAACGCTGCTATTAAAGCACTTGACCGTAATTCGAAGCTTATGGTTGAGATATGTTTGTTATCGCCTGGTGAGACTCTGGAAACACTTCATAATAATAATACGCCAATGTGATCAAAAATTATTAAATTTATATTACTGAAATAATGTGGAACAACATGATGTCGAATCAGTACTTACAGTATAGGCGTGAAATAAGCCTATACAATCTCTGAAATGTATTTTTTTTTTCACAAAATATAAGATATCATCTATATAATGGCATGTCGAATGTTATTTAGAATTTAAATATTCATTTATGGAATAAAAACATTTTTCCGTTAGCCATTTACGCAATTTTTTGTTAAACAACTTGTCTGATGATAATGTTGATAAGTCTTTAGGTAGCTTATTGTATATTGTGACAGCCATGCAGTAGCAATTTTTCTATATTTCACAGTATTTCCTGGTGGCAGTGCTAAATTATTACTATGGTTCTTATTAAGGCGGTCAGTGCTATAAATTCTCTTTTTAAACATATCCTGTCGAGATCTTACAAAAATACAAATTTCAAAAATATACATATATGCATGGCAGTGTTAGTATATTTAATTTCTTAAAAAGTGGTCTGCAACTAGTTAACTGGGATACGTTGCAGATGCTGCCAATACACTGTTTTTGTGCAACAACTCTTGATTTTTTATTTCATCACAACCCTTTCTTTGTCCCACTGTTGGGCTCGGGTCTCCTCTCAGAATGGGAGGGATTAGGCCTTAGTCCACCACGCTGCGGATTGGCAGACTTCGCATACCTTCGAGAACGTTATGATGAACTCTCAGGCATGCAGGTTTCCTCACGATGTGTCCTTCACCGTTATAGCAAGTGACATTTAATTGCTTAAATCGCACATAACTTAAAAAAGTCATTGGTGCGTGTCACTGGGGTTTGAACCCGGACCGCTCGAGTGAGAGGCGAGTTCGATAGCCACTGGGCTGTCACCGCTTTACCTACCCAATACTACCCGGAGTATATTGGTTATTTGCATAATTAAATAAATGTTTAATCCAGCCAGCTATCACCGTTCGCGAAGCAGGCACGACTGAACCTCTGACGGTCATATTAAATTAACCTCGTTTGTCCTTTAACGATGATATCATCGTTTCGATCCAACAGACAGGATTGAGTCGAAAATTGACATAATTTGTTGTCAATTTCCAACCTGATTTCCTATAGCCGCTGCTATCAGTTTTGGGGCTAAATACTGGCCAAAAAATAATGGAACCGTCCGATCTTTAGAAGTTCTTCGTAGGGTAATGAAACTCGTGATCTGTCCGATTGTCGAATGAATAATTAATTGGTAAAACCACCTATTTATATTTACATTTCCTTTCATACAATACTCACTATTTAAAATACTAATTTACGAGCGCGCGTCCAATAAGAATACGCCGCAGGGCGATGTCGCGCGCGGGGCGCGGGGCGCTGCTCCGCGAAACCGCGAAGGCGCGAAGTAATAAATAGAAGCGGCGCGCCGAACGCGGAATCATAGATTAAAGCGCGGAATCAGTTCCCGCCTCGCGCCGCCGCCGAAATGACGAGATGCTCCGCCGCCGATGCGCCGTGTGTCGTAGTTCGCGTGTTCATCCTCGAAGACCCGATGTGTGGAAATGAAGAACGAAGAAAGCTGGTGTTCTGCTTGATCTGCCTGCGCGTGCTTCGGATTAAAAACCGTTTTCGCAAAGCGAATCGGCCGGCCGGCGTCTGCACGTCTCAACAACACGTTTTCTTCTTGTTTCTATAACCGACGTTGGCAAGGTTGCTCTTGCCTTCAAACCGCTTTTTCCAAAGCGAAACATGTGCCTGAAGAAGTGCTGCGTCCGTGCCTCGATCGTGTTTCTACAAACATACGTCATACACGTACCAACGTCTTTTTCAAGACGATTGCGTCACTGTTTCTATAAACAACGTAGGTAACTGGTAACTGGTTCGATGGTATGAGGTATCCATGTGAGGTATTCGGAGGTAAGGTAACAGGTAGGTACTGAACCACTACACATGTAAATTAATTAAGTCATGCAACTAATAAATTGAATTGAATTTTGGATTCGCGCTGGATAAATTGTTGTTTTGGTTTGTAGAAATACTATGTAGAGGCGTCTTACCACCACAGTCCGACGCTCCGATATAAGGGACAGAGTCACCCACTACACGTCCTTCCCTCTTTGCCGATTGTGACAGCAGGAACTATGACATGCCGTCATACCTATATTAATTTAAAGAAATTAACAAAAAATATAAAAATATCTCTAAGTAGTCTGTCGCGATTCACTATCTATATCAGTATCCATAAATCGTCTGTGCGCAGTGCGTCAAACGCACAAAATATTGGGATACTAATGTATGTCAAACGTCAAAGTCATTAAGCTAATCAAATCACGGATTTTGGCTAACCACTACACATGTAAATTAAGTCATATGCAAATAATAAATTGAATTGAATTTTGGATTCGCGCTGGATAAATTGTTGTTTTGGTTTGTAGAGATACTATGTAGAGGCGTCTTGCCACCACAGTCCGACGCTCCGTTAAGAGGGACAGAGTCACCCACTACACGTCCTTCCCTCTTTGCCGATTGTGACAGCAGGAACTATGACATGCCGTCATACCTATATTAATTTAAAGAAATTAACAAAAAATATAAAAATATCTCTAAGTAGTCTGTCGCGATTCACTATCTATATCAGTATCCATAAATCGTCTGTGCGCAGTGCGTCAAACGCACAAAATATGGGATATTAACGTATGTCAAACGCACAAAATAATGGGATACTAGTCAAACGTCAAAGTCATTAGGCTAATCAAATCACGGATTTTGGCTAAATCAAACAAAATCCGTAATACTTTTATCTTAAAATAGTACATATTTAATTATCAGTTATAATTAAAAAAAGTACAAAATAATGATGAATAATAATTGATTATAGATAGGTAATCTCAATGAAGTGTAGATAGGCTAAAAAATTTAAAAAAATCAAAAAACAAACACAATGCCTTGTACCATTGTACCCTCTTATTTGAGACCGTGACTGTAAAAGCAGCATTTCTTCTTGTGGAATTTCCTTTCAAAAGTAAGCTTATTATGATTAATGTACACTGTGGCATGGCAAAAGCCTCACCACCTTTTACATCGAACAAATAGGTTATAAGAGGGGTACTCCACACCTGTCTCCCTCTTCATCGGAATATATGCGTGATCTTATTTTATGTGAGACGTTTGTGTACCGTTGTAGCATACAATATTCAATTCTTTTTTATTTTTATGGATATAAGATAGAGTTTGCAGCACCACCAATTTGCTGCCGCCAGGTCAGCAGTCAGTCAGTTTGTTAGTACGTCTGAGGAATGGAGACTGTTAGTGATAGTTAGTCCCTGTTGGTGTTAGTAATAGTCCAGCTAGTAATTGTTTGTAAGAGGCTCCTTCCAAGTCAATCACAGATGTGATGCCAATGTTACATTGGCGACCTTTCTGGTATTGCTCAAGCCTTTAGGTGACGGTGACCACTCACCACTAGGTAAGTTGTCACAGTCTGTCTGCTTGTCCATGAAGCTATAAGTATAAGGAAAAAGAATAAAAGAAAAACAGTGAGAAAAAATTGAATAGGCTGTAGGCTAGAGGTTTGCACGTCTAGCTAATGCCCATGTGGTGAGTGGTGAAATAAAAAAAACAGTATTTTTATTATTTTCCCACATAATAGTAAACTCACCACCTAACATGAAACCTAAACATAATGAAAAGTGGGTATTACACACCTTTGCATACCACTTTAAAGAAATATTGATATGATGTTATATGATGTTTATTGTTATTCTATTAAACTACTAATATTAAAAATTTGATTGTATGGTATGTTTGGATGTTTGTTACACAATCACACAAAAACTACAAAACAGTTTTGGATGAAACTTGGCACATAGGTAGATGACAATCTAGAATAGCACATAGGATACTTTTCATCCCAGAAATATGTTCCCTTGGGATGCTTTGCATGTTTATTGCAAAGCTGTCTAGCACCACGTCAACAGATGTTGCTGACACTAATTAAATTCTTAACTTGATTACTACTATTTTACTGGGACTTACCAAATTCTTTCCATCCCTTTGTTACTGTAGATCAAAACGAAAATTTTCATTCAGAAAGACTGACTATGAAAGCTACAGACAAAAGCCAGTATGATGTATTTTTAATATTAAATTTTAATTCACAGATAAAGCCAAGACCAACTAGTTCTAACAGAACTCTGTTTGCTGCCAATAATAAGATATTGGCTATAGATTATGGATGACTCAATAGATGAAGAAGTTAAAATTGAATGTATAAAGGAGGAATATTTTGACACCGACGCACAGGAATATTTGAACAATGAGTATCCTGAAGTCAATGTTACGACTGAAATCGAGGATATCGAGCAGGACATAGATAATAAACCACATATTGATAATTTTGATTATCTTGATCCTGCCATGATTAAAACTGAAAATGATGAGATTAATAAAGACTATAGTGAACTTAACAGCATAGATGATACAAATATCAATATTGCTGATGATGATATTAAGATTGAGGAGCATGGGGTCATGTTACTGGACCTGCTGAAACACAGGGAAGATCCAGTCCAGGAGTGTGATGATACAGATCTCGGTGGAGTGGCGGGCTGCAGCAAGAAGGTTAACGGTAAGTGTATTATATTTTTATAACTTATTTATCCACCCATGGTTCTGTCCCCATTAAATCGTTTTCCGTGCAGTATGAATTCCAAATCAAAGAACTTTACTACCTCTGACATTAAGAATGAAGAAACAAGAATGTATTTAGGCAAGTGTAATTTTCATGTAGGTACTATAATTAGTGCAACCGGTTATTCGTTCGCCGTTTTAGAGTATTGTACTGAGTGTGACAAGATAATTTTATATATTAGAGATAGCTTATCGCATCACGTGTTCACCTGTAGTCGCAGAAACACTTTACACTATGACGCATTTATGGACCAGTGGCTATCGAACTCGCCTCCCATTCGAGAGGTCCGGCTTCAAATCCAAGCGGCACGCACCAGTGACTTTTCTTAGTTATCTGCGATTCATGAAATTAGATGTCACCTGCTGTAACGGTGAAGGAAACATCGCGAGGAAACCTGAGAGTTCTCCAAAACATGGGAAGTCTGCCAAACCGCACTTGGCCAGCGTGGTGCCCGAGGAGTTGTGGTGGGTGGTATTTATTGAGCGAGCGTCCGGTACTCTAGCCAGGTGTTGTCGGCTGTCGTCATTTCAGTCTTACAGATAATTAGAACTGGCTGGGGCGACGCCGGCGAGGTTTCTGTATTTCCCTAGTGACTGACTTGGAACGAAACCCTTACTTACAATTACTAACTGGACTATTACTAACACCAACTAACAGGACTAACTATCACTAATAGTCCCCAGTCCTCATACCCATTAATGAACTGATCAACTTATGTTCTAATTATCTCTCTCAGCTAACTGGACTTACCCTATTTGAGTCTTGTTCAAAGTCAGTCACAGTAGTCAAGGGTGGCAGCGGATGGTACTGAAAGCTCGTTTGCTATCTTATATCTATAAAAAAAATTACATTCAATATTAACATTCCTTGTGCAGGTGATGGTTACTGCGAGGCTGTGCCGGCGGATGCCGCGCCGCCGACGGCCGCTGGGCGCGCCGGCGACACTGGCTTATCCGAAAATGGACTGAAATTATCGTGCGACTTGTGTCCTTATCGAACTGGCAGTGAGACACAGTTGTTGTGTCACTTGAAAGCCCACGGCAGCGAAAAGTCTTTCGATTGCGAAATGTGTCATTATAAAACTACTATTAAACAGAATTTAATAAAACATTTGAGAACTCATTGTGGGCAGAAGCCTTACTCGTGTGATATCTGTAAAAAAGCTTTTTCTAGAGTAGCTGATCTGAATAGTCATTTGAGAGTACATTCTGGTGAAAAGCCTTACTCGTGTGATATCTGTAAAAAAGCTTTTTCTACAGTAACTAATCTGAATAGACATTTGATAGTACATTCTGGTGAAAAGCCTTACTCGTGTGATATCTGTAAAAAAGCTTTTTCTAGAGTAGCTGATCTGAATAGACATTTGAGAGTACATTCAGGTGAAAAGCCTTACTCGTGTGATATCTGTAAAAAAGCTTTTTCTACAGTAATTCAACTGAATAGACATTTGAGAGTACATTCTGGTGAAAAGCCTTACTCGTGTGATATCTGTAAAAAAGCTTTTTCTAGAGTAGCTGATCGGAATAGTCATTTGAGATTACATTCTGGCGAGAAGCCTTACAAGTGTGATGTCTGTAAGAAAGCGTTTTCTCGGATGTATTCTCGATATCTTCATTTGAGAGTACATTCTGGTGAAAAGCCTTACTCGTGTGATATCTGTAAAAAAGCTTTTTCTACAGGAACTCAACTGAATAGACATTTGAGTGTACATTCTGGTGAAAAGCCTTACTTGTGTGATATCTGTAAAAAAGCTTTTTCTACAGTAACTCAACTGAATAGACATTTGAGAGTACATTCTGATGAAAAGCCTTACTCGTGTGATATCTGTAAAAAAGCTTTTTCTAGAGTAACTCAACTGAATAGACATTTGAGAGTACATTCTGGTGAAAAGCCTTACTCGTGTGATATCTGTAAAAAAGCTTTTTCTAAAGTAAGTAATCTGAATAGACATTTGATAGTACATTCTGGTATAAAGCCTTACTCGTGTGATATCTGTAAAAAAGCTTTTTCTAGAGTAGCTGATCTGAATAGTCATTTGAGAGTACATTCTGGTGAAAAGCCTTACTCGTGTGATATCTGTAAAAAAGCTTTTTCTACAGTAACTCAACTGAATAGACATTTGAGAGTACATTCTGATGAAAAGCCTTACTCTCCAGCCAATCTCATATGCTGATGGTATCTGTAAAATATAAAAATCATTTCACTAAAAATAAGGCTCAGATATAAGGTGAAAGAATTTTGTATGATTAATAGCAGCGTTTTCCCCGAAAGAAAACGCACATTAAAGTTCTTACCTAATTCGAAGCTTATGGTTGAGATAGGCACATCCGTTTCCCGTAGACTTGAGTCATTCCACTACTCATTTCCTGTAAATAACGTGTTTCCGGTGGTCTGACTGCAGGTGGCGCTGTCCGAGTTTTTATAAAACTGGTGAGGCGCCATTTTTACTCATTGGCTGTATATTCATCAGGCAGCTATATAAATTAAGCTTCGAATTAGGTAAGTACTTTAATATGCGTTTTCTTTTAGGGGAAAACGCTGCTATTAAAGCACTTGACCGTAATTCGAAGCTTATGGTTGAGATATGTTTGTTATCGCCTGGTGAGACTCTGGAAACACTTCATAATAATAATACGCCAATGTGATCAAAAATTATTAAATTTATATTACTGAAATAATGTGGAACAACATGATGTCGAATCAGTACTTACAGTATAGGCGTGAAATAAGCCTATACAATCTCTGAAATGTATTTTTTTTTCACAAAATATAAGATATCATCTATATAATGGCATGTCGAATGTTATTTAGAATTTAAATATTCATTTATGGAATAAAAACATTTTTCCGTTAGCCATTTACGCAATTTTTTGTTAAACAACTTGTCTGATGATAATGTTGATAAGTCTAGGTAGCTTATTGTATATTGTGACAGCCATGCAGTAGCAATTTTTTCTATATTTCACAGTATTTCCTGGTGGCAGTGCTAAATTATTACTATGGTTCTTATTAAGGCGGTCAGTGCTATAAATTCTCTTTTTAAACATATCCTGTCGAGATCTTACAAAAATACAAATTTCAAAAATATATGTATATGCATGGCAGTGTGTTAGTATATTTAATTTCTTAAAAAGTGGTCTGCAACTAGTTAACTGGGATACATTGCAGATGCTGCCAATACACTGTTTTTGTGCAACAACTCTTGATTTTATTTCATCACAACCCTTTCTTTGTCCCACTGTTGGGCTCGGGTCTCCTCTCAGAATGGGAGGGATTAGGCCTTAGTCCACCACGCTGCGGATTGGCAGACTTCGCATACCTTCGAGAACGTTATGATGAACTCTCAGGCATGCAGTTTTCCTCACGATGTGTCCTTCAACGTTATAGCAAGTGAGATTTATTTGCTTAAATCGCACATAACTTAAAAAAGTCATTGGTGCGTGTCACTGGGGTTTGAACCCGGACCGCTCGAGTGAGAGGCGAGTTCGATAGCCACTGGGCTGTCACCGCTTTACCTACCTAATACTACCCGGAGTATATTGGTTATTTGCATAATTAAATAAATGTTTAATCCAGCCAGCTATCACCGTTCGCGAAGCAGGCACGACTGAACCTCTGACGGTCATATTAAATTAACCTCGTTTGTCCTTTAACGATGATATCATCGTTTCGATCCAACAGACAGGATTGAGTCGAAAATTGACATAATTTGTTGTCAATTTCCAACCTGATTTCCTATAGCCACTGCTATCAGTTTTGGGGCTAAATACTGGCCAAAAAATAATGGAACCGTCCGATCTTTAGAAGTTCTTCGTAGGGTAATGAAACTCGTGATCTGTCCGATTGTCGAATGAATAATTAATTGGTAAAACCACCTATTTATATTTACATTTCCTTTCATACAATACTCACTATTTAAAATACTAATTTACGAGCGCGCGTCCAATAAGAATACGCCGCAGGGCGATGTCGCGCGCGGGGCGCGGGGCGCTGCTCCGCGAAACCGCGAAGGCGCGAAGTAATAAATAGAAGCGGCGCGCCGAACGCGGAATCATAGATTAAAGCGCGGAATCAGTTCCCGCCTCGCGCCGCCGCCGAAATGACGAGATGCTCCGCCGCCGATGCGCCGTGTGTCGTAGTTCGCGTGTTCATCCTCGAAGACCCGATGTGTGGAAATGAAGAACGAAGAAAGCTGGTGTTCTGCTTGATCTGCCTGCGCGTGCTTCGGATTAAAAACCGCTTTTCTCAAAGCGAATCGGCCGGCCGGCGTCTGCACGTCTCAACAACACGTTTTCTTCTTGTTTCTATAACCGACGTTGGCAAGGTTGCTCTTGCCTTCAAACCGCTTTTTTCAAAGCGAAACATGTGCCTGAAGAAGTGCTGCGTCCGTGCCTCGATCGTGTTTCTACAAACATACGTCATACACGTACCAACGTCTTTTTCAAGACGATTGCGTCACTGTTTCTATAAACAACGTAGGTAACTGGTAACTGGTTCGATGGTATGAGGTATCCATGTGAGGTATTCGGAGGTAAGGTAACAGGTAGGTACTGAACCACTACACATGTAAATTAATTAAGACTTATAGGCAACTAATAAATTGAATTGAATTTTGGATTCACGCTGGATAAATTGTTGTTTTGGTTTGTAGAGATACTATGTAGAGTCGTCTTGCCACCACAGTCCGACGCTCCGTTAAGAGGGACAGAGTCATCCACTACACGTCCTTCCCTCTTTGCCGATTGTGACAGCAGGAACTATGACATGCCGTCATACCTATATTAATTTAAAGAAATTAACAAAAAATATAAAGATATCTCTAAGTAGTCTATCGCGATTCACTATATCTATATCAGTATCCATAAATCGTCTGTGCGCAACGTGCGTCAAACGCACAAAATATTGGGATACTAACGTATGTCAAACGTCAAAGTCATCAGGCTAATCAAATCACGGATTTTGGCTAAATCAAACAAAATCCGTAATACTTTTAACTTAAAATAGTACATATTTAATTATTCATTATAATTAAAAAAAGTACAAAATAATTATGAAGAATAATTGATTATAGATAGGTAATGTCAATGAAGTGTAGATAGTCTAAGAAATTTAAAAAAATCAAAAAACAAACACAATGCCTTGTACCCTCTTAGATATTTCTAGTCTGTCGCGATTCACTATATCCAGTATCCATAAATCGTCTGTGCGCAGTGCGTCAAGTCAAGCGTCTGTGGTGAACTGTCAGGTCAAAGTCAATAAAAAGCCGTGACTGTACAAGCACTGCAGCATTTCTTCATGTGGAATTTCTTTTCAAAAGTAAGCGCTTACCTAATATGATTTAATGTACACTGTGGCACGGCAAAAGCCTCACCACCTTTTACATCGGACAAACTGGTGATAAGAGGGGTACTCCACTCCTCTGTCTCCCTCTTCATCGGAATATAAGCGTGATCTTATTTTATGTGAGACGTTTGTGTACCGTTGTATGCTGATTCAATTCTTTTTTATTTTTATGGATATAAGATAGAGTTTGCAGCACCACCAATTTGCTGCCGCCCATGACAACTGAGACTGACTTTGAATAAGACTCAAACAGGGACTGGGATGGTTAGTCCAGTTAGATGTGAGTATAATAGTTATTAGAACATTAGTTGGTCAGTTTGTTAGTACATCTGAGGAATGGAGACTGTTAGTGATAGTTAGAGGACTACCAACTAGGAAGTTGGTGTTAGTAATAGTCTAGCTAGTTAGTAATTGTTTGTAAGAGGCTCCTTCAAGTCAATTACAAATGTGATGCCAAATTGTCCCATTGGCGACCTTTCTGGTATTGCTCAAGCCTTTAGGTGACGGTGACCACTCACCACTAGGTAAGTTGTCACAGTCTGTCTGCTTGTCCATGAAGCTAAAAATATAAGGAAAAAAAATAAAAGAAAAAAAGTGAGAAAAAATTGAATAGGCTGTAGGCTAGAGGTTTGCACGTCTAGCTAATGCTCGCTCGCGTTGATTTAGACCCATTAATGACGTCTGCCTGTGTTCGGGTTGCCCATTTGACTTCAAAAACGGCTAAGTTTCATACTAACTTTGCAACCCTGTTTTACCCCGTTAGGGGATGAATTTTCAAAAATCCTTTCTTAGTGCTCCCCTACGTTATAAAAGGAACCCTTGTGCAAAATTTCAACTTTCTAACCCTTATAGTTTAGGCCCTGCATTGATATGTCAGTCAGTCAGTCAGACAGCTTCTCCTTTTATATATATAGATATAATGTGATTGTATGGTATGTTTGGATGTTTGTTACTCAATCACGCAAAAACTACAAAACAGTTTTGGATGAAACTTGGCACATAGGTAGATGACAACCTAGAATAGCACATAGGATACTTTTCATCCCAGAAATATGCTCCCTTGGGATGCTTTGTACATTTATTGCAAAGCTGTCTAGCACAACGTCAACAAATGTTGCTGACACTAATTCTTAACTTGATTTCTCTGTAACAAATTATAGGAATATGATGCAACTGGGACAACAAATTCTTTCCATCCCTTTTTTACTGTTGATCAAAACGAAAATTTTCGTTCAGAAAGACTGACTGTGAAAGCTACGGACTAAAGCTAGTATGATGTATTTTTAATATTAAATTTTAATTCACAGATAAAGCAAAGACCAACTCGTTCTAACAGAACTCTGTTTGCTGCCAATAATAAGATATTAGCTGTAGATTATGGATGATTCAATAGATGTAGAAGTTAAAATTGAATGTATAAAGGAGGAATATTTTGACAATGACGCACAGGAATATTTGAACAATGAGTATCCTGGAGTCAATGTTAAGACTGAAATCGAGGATATCGAGCAGGACATAGATAATAAACCACATATTTATAATTTTGATTATACTGATCCTGCCATGATTAAAACTGAAAATGATGAGATTAATAAAGACTATAGTGAACTTAACAGCATAGATGATACAAATATCAATATTGCTGATGATGATATTAAGATTGAGGAGCATGGGGTCATGTTACTGGACCTGCTGAAACACAGGGAAGATCCAGTCCAGGAGTGCAATGATACAGATCTCGGTGGAGAGGCAGGCTGCAGCAAGAAGGTTAACGGTAAGTGTATTATATTTTTATAACTTATTTATCCACCCGTGGTTCTATCCCCATTAAATCGTTTTCCGTGCAGTATGAATTCCAAATTTCGCGGTTTTAGAGGAGTATTGTACTGAGTGTGACAAGATAATTTTATATACCTATTAGAGATAGCTTATCGCATCACGTGTTCACCTGTAGTCGCAGAAACATTTTACACTATGACGCATTTATGGACCAGTGGCTATCGAACTCGCCTCCCATTCGAGAGGTCCGGCTTCAAATCCAAGCGGCACGCACCAGTGACTTTTCTTAGTTATCTGCGATTCATGAAATTAAATGTCACCTGCTGTAACGGTGAAGGAAACATCGCGAGGAAACCTGAGAGTTCTCCAAAACATGGGAAGTCTGCCAAACCGCACTTGGCCAGCGTGGTGCCCGAGGAGTTGTGGTGGGTGGTATTTATTGAGCGAGCATCCGGTACTCTAGCCAGGTGTTGTCGGCTGTCGTCATTTCAGTCTTACAGATAATTAGAACTGGCTGGGGCGACGCCGGCGAGGTTTCTGTATTTCCCTAGTGACTGACTTGGAACGAAACCCTTACTTACAATTACTAACTGGACTATTACTAACACCAACTAACAGGACTAACTATCACTAACAGTCCCCAGTCCTCATACCCACTAATGAACTGATCAACTTATGTGCTAATTAACTCTCTCAGCTAACTTGACTAACCCTATTTGAGTCTTGTTCAAAGTCAGTCACAGTTGTCAAGGGCGGCAGCGGATGGTACTGAAAGCTCGTTTGCTACCTTGTATCTATAAAAACAATTCCGTTAATATTAACATTCCTTGTGCAGGTGATGGTTACTGCGAGGCTGTGCCGGCGGATGCCGCGCCGCCGACGGCCGCTGGGCGCGCCGGCGACACTGGCTTATCCGAAAATGGACTGAAATTATCGTGCGACTTGTGTCCTTATCGAACTGGCAGTGAGACACAGTTGTTGAGTCACTTGAAAGCCCACGGCAGCGAAAAGTCTTTCGATTGCGAAATGTGTCATTACAAAACTACTTTTGGTCAGAATCTAATAAGACATTTGAGAACTCATTCTGGGGAGAAGCCTTACTCTTGTATCTGTAAGAAAGCGTTTACTCAACAAACTGATCTGGTGCGTCATTTGCAAACACATTCTGGTGAGAAGCCTTACTCTTGTGATATCTGTAAAAAAGCGTTTTCTCTACAAGCTCGTCTGAAACGTCATTTGATAACGCATTTTGGTGAGAAGCCTTACTCGTGTGATATCTGTAAAAAAGCTTTTTCTAGAGTAGCTGATCGGAATAGTCATTTGAGATTACATTCTGGCGAGAAGCCTTACAAGTGTGATGTCTGTAAGAAAGCGTTTTCTCGGATGTATTCTCGATATCTTCATTTGAGAGTACATTCTGGTGAAAAGCCTTACTCGTGTGATATCTGTAAAAAAGCTTTTTCTACAGTAACTCAACTGAATAGACATTTGAGAGTACATTCTGGTGAAAAGCCTTACTCTCCAGCCAATCTCATATGCTGATGGTATCTGTAAAATATAAAAATCATTTCACTAAAAATAAGGCTCTGATATAAGGTGAAAGAATTTTGTATGATTAATAGCAGCGTTTTCCCCGAAAGAAAACGCACATTAAAGTACTTACCTAATTCGAAGCTTATGGTTGAGATAGGCACATCCGTTTCCCGTAGACTTGAGTTATTCCACTACTCATTTCCTGTAAATAACGTGTTTCCGGTGGTCTGACTGCAGGTGGCGCTGTCCGAGTTTTTATAAAACTGGTGAGGCGCCATTTTTACTCATTGGCTGTATATTCATCAGGCAGCTATATAAATTAAGCTTCGAATTAGGTAAGTACTTTAATATGCGTTTTCTTTTAGGGGAAAACGCTGCTATTAAAGCACTTGACCGTAATTCGAAGCTTATGGTTGAGATATGTTTGTTATCGCCTGGTGAGACTCTGGAAACGCTTCATAATAATAATACGCCAATGTGATCAAAAATTATTAAATTTATATTACTGAAATAATGTGGAACAACATGATGTTGAATCAGTACTTACATAGTATAGAGTACTAAATCTATGGTACTTACAGTATAGGCGTGAAATAAGCCTATACAATCTCTGAAATGTATATTTTTTTACAATATATAAGATATCATCTATATAATGGCATGTCGAATGTTATTTAGAATTTAAATATTCATTTATGGAATAATAACATTTTTCCGTTAGCCATTTACGCAATTTTTTGTTAAACAACTTGTCTGATGATAATGTTGATAAGTCTTTAGGTAGCTTATTGTATATTGTGACAGCCATGCAGTAGCAATTTTTTCTATATTTCACAGTATTTCCTGGTGGCAGTGCTAAATTATTACTATGGTTCTTATTAAGGCGGTCAGTGCTATAAACAGTTATTATAAACATATCCTGTCGAGATCTTACAAAAATACAAATTTCAAAAATATATATGCATGGCAGTGTTAGTATATTTAATTTCTTAAAAAGTGGTCTGCAACTAGTTAACTGGGATACATTGCAGATGCTGCCAATACACTGTTTTTGTGCAACAACTCTTGATTTTATTTCATCACAACCCTTTCTTTGTTCCACTGTTGGGCTCTGGTCTCCTCTATTGATTGGCAGACTCCGCATAGGTACCTTCGAGAACGTTATGATGAACTCTCAGGCATGCAGGTTTCCTCACGATGTGTCCTTCACCGTTATAGCAAGTGACATTTAATTGCTTAAATCGCACATAACTTAGAAAAGTCATTGGTGCGTGCCACTGGGGTTTGAACCCGGACCGCTCGAGTGAGAGGCGAGTTCGATAGCCACTGGGCTGTCACCGCTTTACCTACCTAATACTACCCGGAGTATATTGGTTATTTGCATAATTAAATAAATGTTTAATCCAGCCAGCTATCACCGTTCGCGAAGCAGGCACGACTGAACCTCTGACGGTCATATTAAATTAACCTCGTTTGTCCTTTAACGATGATATCATCGTTTCGATCCAACAGACAGGATTGAGTCGAAAATTGACATAATTTGTTGTCAATTTCCAACCTGATTTCCTATAGCCGCTGCTATCAGTTTTGGGGCTAAATACTGGCCAAAAAATAATGGAACCGTCCGATCTTTAGAAGTTCTTCGTAGGGTAATGAAACTCGTGATCTGTCCGATTGTCGAATGAATAATTAATTGGTAAAACCACCTATTTATATTTACATTTCCTTTCATACAATACTCACTATTTAAAATACTAATTTACGAGCGCGCGTCCAATAAGAATACGCCGCAGGGCGATGTCGCGCGCGGGGCGCGGGGCGCTGCTCCGCGAAACCGCGAAGGCGCGAAGTAATAAATAGAAGCGGCGCGCCGAACGCGGAATCATAGATTAAAGCGCGGAATCAGTTCCCGCCTCGCGCCGCCGCCGAAATGACGAGATGCTCCGCCGCCGATGCGCCGTGTGTCGTAGTTCGCGTGTTCATCCTCGAAGACCCGATGTGTGGAAATGAAGAACGAAGAAAGCTGGTGTTCTGCTTGATCTGCCTGCGCGTGCTTCGGATTAAAAACCGTTTTCTCAAAGCGAATCGGCCGGCCGGCGTCTGCACGTCTCAACAACACGTTTTCTTCTTGTTTCTATAACCGACGTTGGCAAGGTTGCTCTTGCCTTCAAACCGCTTTTTCCAAAGCGAAACATGTGCCTGAAGAAGTGCTGCGTCCGTGCCTCGATCGTGTTTCTACAAACATACGTCATACACGTACCAACGTCTTTTTCAAGACGATTGCGTCACTGTTTCTATAAACAACGTAGGTAACTGGTAACTGCACGCACTGAGTTAAATATACTATATCAATGGGTAACTGGTTCGATGGTATGAGGTATCCATGTGAGGTATTCGGAGGTAAGGTAACAGGTAGGTACTGAACCACTACACATGTAAATTAATTAAGTCATAGGCAACTAATAAATTGAATTGAATTTTGGATTCGCGCTGGATAAATTGTTGTTTTGGTTTGTAGAGATACTACGTCGAGGCGTCTTGCCACCACAGTTCGACGCTCCGTTAAGAGGGACCGAGTCACCCACTACACGTCCTTCCCTCTTTTCCGATTGTGAGAGCAGGAAATATGACATGCCGTCATACCTATATTATTTTAAAGAAATTAACAAAAAATATAAAGATATCTCTAAGTAGTCTATCGCGATTCACTATATCTATATCAGTATCCATAAATCGTCTGTGCGCAACGTGCGTCAAACGCACAAAATATTGGGATACTAACGTATGTCAAACGTCAAAGTCATCAGGCTAATCAAATCACGGATTTTGGCTAAATCAAACAAAATCCGTAATACTTTTAACTTAAAATAGTACATATTTAATTATTCATTATAATTAAAAAAAGTACAAAATAATTATGAAGAATAATTGATTATAGATAGGTAATGTCAATGAAGTGTAGATAGTCTAAGAAATTTAAAAAAATCAAAAAACAAACACAATGCCTTGTACCCTCTTAGATATTTCTAGTCTGTCGCGATTCACTATATCCAGTATCCATAAATCGTCTGTGCGCAGTGCGTCAAGTCAAGCGTCTGTGGTGAACTGTCAGGTCAAAGTCAATAAAAAGCCGTGACTGTACAAGCACTGCAGCATTTCTTCATGTGGAATTTCCTTTCAAAAGTAAGCGCTTACCTAATATGATTTAATGTACACTGTGGCACGGCAAAAGCCCCTCCACCTTTTACATCGGACAAACTGGTGATAAGAGGGGTACTCCACTCCTCTGTCTCCCTCTTCATCGGAATATAAGCGTGATCTTATTTTATGTGAGACGTTTGTGTACCGTTGTATGCTGATTCAATTCTTTTTTATTTTTATGGATATAAGATAGAGTTTGCAGCACCACCAATTTGCTGCCGCCCATGACAACTGAGACTGACTTTGAATAAGACTCAAACAGGGACTGGGATGGTTAGTCCAGTTAGATGTGAGTATAATAGTTATTAGAACATTAGTTGGTCAGTTTGTTAGTACATCTGAGGAATGGAGACTGTTAGTGATAGTTAGTCCTAGTTGGTGTTAGTAATAGTCTAGCTAGTTAGTAATTGTTTGTAAGAGGCTCCTTCAAGTCAATTACAAATGTGATGCCAAATTGTCCCATTGGCGACCTTTCTGGTATTGCTCAAGCCTTTAGGTGACGGTGACCACTCACCACTAGGTAAGTTGTCACAGTCTGTCTGCTTGTCCATGAAGCTAAAAATATAAGGAAAAAAAATAAAAGAAAAAAAGTGAGAAAAAATTGAATAGGCTGTAGGCTAGAGGTTTGCACGTCTAGCTAATGCTCGCTCGCGTTGATTTAGACCCATTAATGACGTCTGCCTGTGTTCGGGTTGCCCATTTGACTTCAAAAACGGCTAAGTTTCATACTAACTTTGCAACCCTGTTTTACCCCGTAAGGGGATGAATTTTCAAAAATCCTTTCTTAGTGCTCCCCTACGTTATAAAAGGAACCCCTGTGCAAAATTTCAACTTTCTAACCCTTATAGTTTAGGCCCTGCATTGATATGTCAGTCAGTCAGTCAGACAGCTTCTCCTTTTATATATATAGATATAATGTGATTGTATGGTATGTTTGGATGTTTGTTACTCAATCACGCAAAAACTACAAAACAGTTTTGGATGAAACTTGGCACATAGGTAGATGACAACCTAGAATAGCACATAGGATACTTTTCATCCCAGAAATATGCTCCCTTGGGATGCTTTGTACATTTATTGCAAAGCTGTCTAGCACAACGTCAACAAATGTTGCTGACACTAATTCTTAACTTGATTTCTCTGTAACAAATTATAGGAATATGTTGCAACTGGGACAACAAATTCTTTCCATCCCTTTTTTACTGTTGATCAAAACGAAAATTTTCGTTCAGAAAGACTGACTGTGAAAGCTACGGACTAAAGCTAGTATGATGTATTTTTAATATTAAATTTTAATTCACAGATAAAGCAAAGACCAACTCGTTCTAACAGAACTCTGTTTGCTGCCAATAATAAGATATTAGCTGTAGATTATGGATGATTCAATAGATGTAGAAGTTAAAATTGAATGTATAAAGGAGGAATATTTTGACAATGACGCACAGGAATATTTGAACAATGAGTATCCTGGAGTCAATGTTAAGACTGAAATCAAGGATATCGAGCAGGACATAGATAATAAACCACATATTTATAATTTTGATTATACTGATCCTGCCATGATTAAAACTGAAAATGATGAGATTAATAAAGACTATAGTGAACTTAACAGCATAGATGATACAAATATCAATATTGCTGATGATGATATTAAGATTGAGGAGCATGGGGTCATGTTACTGGACCTGCTGAAACACAGGGAAGATCCAGTCCAGGAGTGCAATGATACAGATCTCGGTGGAGAGGCAGGCTGCAGCAAGAAGGTTAACGGTAAGTGTATTATATTTTTATAACTTATTTATCCACCCGTGGTTCTATCCCCATTAAATCGTTTTCCGTGCAGTATGAATTCCAAATTTCGCGGTTTTAGAGGAGTATTGTACTGAGTGTGACAAGATAATTTTATATATCTATTAGAGATAGCTTATCGCATCACGTGTTCACCTGTAGTCGCAGAAACATTTTACACTATGACGCATTTATGGACCAGTGGCTATCGAACTCGCCTCCCATTCGAGAGGTCCGGCTTCAAATCCAAGCGGCACGCACCAGTGACTTTTCTTAGTTATCTGCGATTCATGAAATTAAATGTCACCTGCTGTAACGGTGAAGGAAACATCGCGAGGAAACCTGAGAGTTCTCCAAAACATGGGAAGTCTGCCAAACCGCACTTGGCCAGCGTGGTGCCCGAGGAGTTGTGGTGGGTGGTATTTATTGAGCGAGCATCCGGTACTCTAGCAAGGTGTTGTCGGCTGTCGTCATTTCAGTCTTACAGATAATTAGAACTGGCTGGGGCGACGCCGGCGAGGTTTCTGTATTTCCCTAGTGACTGACTTGGAACGAAACCCTTACTTACAATTACTAACTGGACTATTACTAACACCAACTAACAGGACTAACTATCACTAACAGTCCCCAGTCCTCATACCCACTAATGAACTGATCAACTTATGTGCTAATTAACTCTCTCAGCTAACTTGACTAACCCTATTTGAGTCTTGTTCAAAGTCAGTCACAGTTGTCAAGGGCGGCAGCGGATGGTACTGAAAGCTCGTTTGCTATCTTATATCTATAAAAAAAATTACAGTCAATATTAACATTCCTTGTGCAGGTGATGGTTACTGCGAGGCTGTGCCGGCGGATGCCGCGCCGCCGACGGCCGCTGGGCGCGCCGGCGACACTGGCTTATCCGAAAATGGACTGAAATTATCGTGCGACTTGTGTCCTTATCGAACTGGTAGTGAGACACAGTTGTTGAGTCACTTGAAAGCCCACGGCAGCGAAAAGTCTTTCGATTGCGAAATGTGTCATTATAAAGCTACTATTAAACAGAATTTAATAAAACATTTGAGAACCCATACTGGGGAAAAGCCTTACTCTTGTGATATCTGTAAGAAAGCGTTTTCTCAAGTAGGTGTTTTAAAATGTCATTTGAGAACACATTCTGGTGAGAAGCCTTACTCATGCGATATCAGGCATGACAGGCCCGTTGGATGACAGGCCCGTTGGCGCAATCGGTAGTGACCCTGTCTGTTGCGCCAAAGGTCGTGGGTTCGAATCCCACTCAGGACAAATATTCGTGTGACGAACACTTGTATTTGTTCTGTGTCTGGATGTTAATTATCTATTTAAGTATGTATTTAAAAATATCTATGTATGTATATCAGTCTCTGACACCCATAACACAGGCTCGCGCCTACTTTGGGGTCAGATGGCCGTGTGTGAGAATGTCCAAGATATTTATTATTATTATTATTATTATATCTGTAAAAAAGCGTTTTCTCAAGTATCTCATCTGAAAGGTCATTTGAGAACACATTCTGGTGAAAAGTTCTCGTGTGATATCTGTAAAAAAGCTTTTTCTAGAGTAGCTGATCTGAATAGTCATTTGAGAATACATTCTGGCGAGAAGCCTTACAATTGTGATATCTGTAAAAAAGCGTTTGCTCATGTGGGTTCTCGAAATCTTCATTTGAGAGTACATTCTGGGGAGAAGCCTTACATGTGTGATGTCTGTAAAAAAGCTTTTTCTAGATTAGGTCAACTGAAAAGTCATTTGAGAACACATTCTGGCGAAAAGCCTTACAAGTGTGATATCTGTAAGAAAGCGTTTTCTCGGATGGCTTCTCGAAATCTTCATTTGAGATTACATTCTGGTGAAAAGCCTTACTCGTGTGATATCTGTAAGAAAGCGTTTTCTCATATGGCTTCTCGAAATCTTCATTTGAGAACACATTCTGGCGAAAAGCCTTACAAGTGTGATATCTGTAAGAAAGCGTTTTCTCGGATGGCTTCTCGAAATCTTCATTTGAGATTACATTCTAGTGAAAAGCCTTACTCGTGTGATATCTGTAAGAAAGCGTTTTCTCATATGGCTTCTCGAAATCTTCATTTGATAACACATTCTGGGGAGAAGCCTTACTCGTGTGATATCTGTAAGAAAGCGTTTGCTCAGGTGGCTTCTCTGAAACGTCATTTGAAATTTCATTCTGGAGAGAGACCTTACAAGTGTGATGTCTGTAAGAAAGCGTTTACTCAAATATCTAATCTGAATAGACATTTGAGAACACATTCTGGCGAGAAACCTTACTCATGTGATATCTGTAAAAAAGGGTTTTCGCAAGTACGTCAACTGAAAAGTCATTTGAGAACACATTCTGACTAGGAGCCTTACTCGTGTGATATCTGTAAAAAAGCGTTTTCAAGAATTTATTACTGTAACAGGTCTTTAAATTAATCATTAATGGATATGTCATCCAGAAACCTTGTAGCATTGTACCCAGAACGCTGGCTGCATTGCCCGCTGTATAGCCACAGCTGTATATAGTATTAGCCCCTACGCCACCCCTCCCACTCTCCAAATCAGCACTCTGTGATCCGGACGCGCTTACGAGCATCGTCGCCAAATATGATTAATCAATTATTCTTCACCATTATTTTGTACTTTTTTTTTATATCTGATACTTATGTATGTACTATTTTACAATAAAGTTAAAATTATTACGTGTTTGAAGATTTTGATTTTTATTGATTTGATGTACATACTATACCTACATAAAAATCTGTGGATTTGATTATCGACTTTCATGACTTTGACGTTTTACGCACTGCGCACAGACGATTTATGGATACTGGATATAGATAGTGAATCGCGACAGACTACTTAGAAATATCTTTATATTTTTTGTTAATTTCTGTAAAATAATATATGAAAGCACGTCATAGTTCCTGCTGTCACAATCGTTAGAAAAGAGGGAAGGACGTGGGTGAATCGGTCCCCCTTAACGGAGCGTCAAACTGTGGTGGCAAGACGCCTCTACGTAATATATCTACCTAGTCTGTGGACGCCCAGCGTTGCCAACTCTACGTCTTTTTACATAGATCTACGTATTTTAAGCCTTTCCTGCAAACCTACGAACCTTAGTCCCAGAATCTTCGTATTTTCTATCAAAATTGTTCAAATTTGCAAAATAGACTGAATGGGCATAATTTCCTTTATTTTCGCCAAAAAAAAATTAATAAAAGTTCCATTTCATACTTACGCACTCTTAACTTGACACTCAACACTTCGCGCCATCATTTTAAAAAACAAAGTGTCCATTCCATTTATGTGTGATGTGACTCATGTCAGATTTGTCTGTGTAAAACGAAACGTCTTGCCGTAAAAGTGAATCTTTTTATAAAAAAATATTTCGAACTAAGATTTTGAAGATGTTTAATTTCGCAGTAAAACATTAAACATTTTAATAAATTCATGTACCTTATTAATTTGTCTGAAAATGGTAATAAAAAATTAATTAGGTACACAGGTTGTCGTGACGACCGCTAGGTGTCACGAAAATAACCAAAATACCATAATATTTCAATGTAGTTACACCAATTCAAAGCTTGTAATATTGTCTATGACACGATTCTGTCAAACCACTTGAAACTTTGCTAACTGTTTTATAGTATTGTGAACAACAAAGATAATTACAATCCAATGCCACTATTCACTGTGTGAAACAACTACGAGATTGCCACTGTACTGCCGAGCATCCAAGACATCCTAGAGCTAAGTATCTGAACGCCGAGTAATTATTAATTCAATTTTATGTTAATGCATGGTATAGCAGGAATACTCATAAATGAATGTAACGAAAGCGGGCAGGGCGCAAGGCCCAAGAAAGTCCTGCGTAGGCGGGGCGTAGGCCCATTGAAGTCCTACAGTTGTCCGGTGAGCTCACGCGGGTCTAAATGCCTTCCCTAGACGCGATGGGAAGGCCGTGTGCCGAAGTAGTGGCTAAGCGGGGAGGCTACAGAAATGGCTCCTCAGAAGTAGGTATTTCCTGTCATACCTGCTATAAAATGAAGGCGAGGGTTGCAGCTGTGTTGACGGTTGGGTAACCTTTGCAAAGAACTAAGAGTTGGGTAAATATTGCTTAAAATAAAATGGTGGTTTGGATGCTTAGCAGTAACTGATAGTTACCTATAATTACAGGTGGTTACATTAAATCAAGTAACGGGAGAGATAAATCTTAAGACCACAGTTAAAGTGGACTAGACCGAGGAGATCAAGACAGGACAGGACATGTGGACCGGTGGTTGACTCATGTAAAGGAGCTAGGTATGACTTGATTACCTTAGTAAGCAATTCGTGGAGCTATATGTGTAATACAGCAGTCACAATTTATAGCGAAGCAGATATCTTTGTATCATAACTTTATTTATACAATAAATAGCAACCAGCATATATGCCCCTAAATAATATACAGGGTGGAAAGATCGAATGCCACATGGATGGCAACTACCATAAATATTGTAAATAGCACATTCTGTTTAAAGGAGACATTCCTTTATTTTAGACAATAGGTCCCAGGATTTAGAGGTATTTTACTGTATTCAGTTGTCCTTCACAATTAAATATGTGAACCATAACAACCCTGTTCTTCACTACCCGCACCAAACGTTAAAAGAGAATCTCACCTGATTATTTTATTTAGTTTCACGTGTACGCATCGGGTTTTCACGTGACGGGTGAAAACAAAATTAAAAGGTACTTGTTAGTTTTCATGGCCTTCCGTTATTTTGATTGTATTTGTTATTTAGAGAAAACTAAACCCTATCAGTAACCCTTTCAATCTGCATCATAAAATACGTCACTTTATTTTTTGTCACATTTGACCGGTTCGAGTCCCGACTGAGGCAGGTGATTTTTCATAAATCCATAAATGCAGAATTTATTGTTTTTGAAAATAAAGGAATGTCTCCTTTAAACAGAATGTGCTATTTACAATGTTTATGGTAGTTGCCATCCATGTGGCATTCGATCTTTCCACCCTGTATACATATCTTCGACACAGGTATTTAAAAATAAAATAAAATTGATAATGACTGAAAGCAGAAAACTTTTTATAAATTTGTATTTTTTTATTTGCTAACGATATACTTTTTTAAATCTATAGTTTGTCTACTGTCTGTTACTTTTAGGGTTATATAAATTGTCGTTTTATTTACTTTTACCTACCATAATCTCTTCATTTCACTCATTAAAAAAGTACGTAGATCTACGTATTTTCTATAAGGAAATTTTACTATTTCTACGTAATTTTCTAATCTGGCCTACGTCTTTTTCAAAATACGAGTTGGCAACACTCGCCTTCTAGAAGTTATGGTTATTTTGGGTTATGAAAAATGGAGGGAAATGTTTAGAGGTTCTTCTCAGGATTCGTAATGAAACTCGTGATCTGTCCGATTGTCGAATGAATAATTTATTGGCAAAATCACCTATTTATATTTACATTTCCATACATGCAATAATGCACTATTTAAAACACTATTTTACAAGCGAACGTCCAATAAGAATTCGCCGCAGGGCGATGTCGCGCCACTACATCACTCCCCCCTAACCGCCGGGCCACAGCTCAGAGCGGCGCGGCGTGAGGCGCGGCAAGCGGTGAGCGGCGAAAACAAATAGTAGACAATCTATGAAGTATGCCACAGCTGCCGGCGACGTTTTTGATAGAAACTGAACTGCCTGGCAATTACGTATTACGAACTCTTAATTCCAGCCAGTCAGCGGTCACGTGACACTTCGCTAGATTCTGACCGGCTTCTGGATGGATTTTGGCTGGCAATACCGTATTATGAGCTTCCTATTGACATTACTTTTCAAGTTTATCTGTCTTTAAACTGTCATAAATAACAATTCAGTTTGAGGTGTCCGAGGATAGCTTTTATTGAATTGTTTTCAATTATTTTTCAGTTTTTGTATTTAATTTGGTAATTCTAAATGTGTGACGAGCTGGAAATTTTCGAATTTACCGAGGCTGACGCCGCTCGCGAAAAGGATTAAAAAAGAGTACTCGGAAAACGTGTCCGAGAAGAATGTTAACCATTCGATAAGTTAGATGACCGTGAATTTCAAGAAAGATACCGTTTATCAATGGTGGTACATCTGGTGGCCTGCCCCCCCTACGGTTGCTGGATTCCCGAATGGTTGCAACCCTTTTTTTCAGCTTAGCCTTGTAATCTACTCAATACTGATAAAAGACGGGCTTAGGTATGGCGTACATATTTACACATGTACATAGTATGGCGTAAATTGTATAGTATACAGTTTCCTTTCTTCCTCTGTTGTTTCTAATATTTATTTCTTTTTTGAGAGTGTATGTATGTACATAAATGATTAAATAAATAGGTAAATAAAATATTGGTTTTTCACTATCATTATTTTCCTATCATGATGATTTAAGAAGTCAGTAATTAAGATGAATACAAATTAGTTTTTATTTACTACTTACACTAGACCAACCCTTCGAAGTTTTAAATGCACCTTCTCCTTAGGATTTTAGATTTTCAGCAACCGATTCCCACATGCGTTTCGCATATCTACTCTCTAGCTTGGAAGGTTTTATTGTGTGTTATATTTATGTTTTTAAGCCACCCGAAGGTCTTCGACAAGGCTTAACGACTGTTTCCAGCATTGAAAACAACCGGGACCGACGGCTTTACGTGCGCTCCGAAGCACGGTCGCGTTCATGAAATTTTACCACTAGCGCTCGCCCATCCACAAACCAACCGCGCCTGTCGTTGCTGAACTCTTTCGATCACATTGAATCGACTCGAGCCATTGGGCTATGGATGCTACACAATACATTTCCAATTAACTATAAAACTATGGAAAGGTTTTAAATAGCTGTACTTAACGAAATATTAAGCAATGAAAAAACCTACGCCATTCCAATTATTTCAAATGTGTAATTCTGTATTTATTACTCTATTAGTCTATTAGAGTAGAATCTAAGAATGCACCTAATCAATAAAATTCTAAGTCGAAAACTCTAACCGCCGGGCCACAGCCCAGAGCGGCGCGGATTGCGGCGCGGCGTGAGGCGCGGCAAGCGGTGAGCGGCGAAAACAAATAGTAGACAACCTATGAAGTATGCCACAGCTGCCGGCGACGCGACCTGCGGCGCGACCTGCGGCGCGACCTGCGGCGCGGAAAGACGCGCGGTAGCGGCGGCGACGGGCTGCGCGGTGTGCGAGAGAAACAAATGTACTACCAATTTCGGCAGATCTCGCTATTATTTGTATTATTTTATAGTCATATCTTTGTTGTAATTGTGTTAATTTGTCGAAATAAATTGTTATTCTATTCTATTCTATTCTATTCTACTACTAGCCGGTATGGAGGCGGGCGCAGCTCGAGCGGCGCGCGCGGCGGCAGCGGTGGACGCATTCAGCATCGCGCGACCGAAACAAATAATTTTGTTTTTATCGCGCGTTGAGCCTCCTAAAATAATGGATTCTTCCAAGTCTTCGAGTATGTGGGCGATTATATAATCAAAAGTTTCTATGCTTGCCCTCGTATATTCAAAAATACTATCGGGATAGTTCCTATATTCATAACTAGTGGACGCCCGCAGCTTCGCTCGCGTTACACATTCACTAACTTCAAAAACGGCAAAGCTTCATACTAACTTTGCACCCCCGTTTTACCCCCTTAGGGGATGAATTTTCAAATTTTTCTCGCCGTAAAAACCATCCTTGAACTTCAACGAACATTTAAAAAAAAGAATTGGCCAAATTGGTCCAGGCGTTGTTGAGTTATGCGCTTACCAATACATTTTGCGATTCATTTTTATATTATAGATAAAGAGTGGTAAATTCTCCTAAAGGAAAATGGGTCCTATTATTGACTGAATGATATCTTGAGCGAAGAACGCACTTGTTTCAAGGCTATACCGAGCCACTTTTGATAGAGGCATTTTAATAGTTTAGCCGTTTTAAATACGTCCCCCGCTGGCGCCGCCGCGGTCGTACCTAGTGTAGCTGTGGCATACCACCGCAAATCGCGCCGCCCGCCGCGCCTCTCGTCGCACCGCCAGAGACTGGCCAGGCCGTTACACCCCATACATAAAAAAATAAATCACATAGACTTAGGGTCGACTCACACTGGCGCAGAGTCGAAGCGACGCGACGCGTCATATTTTGCGGCGACGCGCGACGATGCTCGTAAGCGCGTCCGGATCACAGAGTGCTGATTTGGAGAGTGGGAGGGGTGGCGTAGGGGCTAATACTATATACAGCTGTGGGGCTATACAGCGGGCAATGCAGCCAGCGTTCTGGGTACGATGCTACAAGGTCTGCTTCTGGATGACATATCCATTAATGATTAATTTATAGCCCTGTTACAGTAATAAATTCTTGAAAACGCTTTTTTACAGATATCACACGAGTAAGGCTCCTAGTCAGAATGTGTTCTCAAATGACTTTTCAGTTGACGTACTTGCGAAAACGCTTTTTTACAGATATCACACGAGTAAGGCTTTTCACCAGAATGTAATCTCAAATGAAGATTTCGAGAAGCCATCCGAGAAAACGCTTTCTTACAGATATCACACCTGTAAGGCTTTTCGCCAGAATGTGTTCTCAAATGAAGATTTCGAGAAGCCATATGAGAAAACGCTTTCTTACAGATATCACACGAGTAAGGCTTTTCACCAGAATGTAATCTCAAATGAAGATTTCGAGAAGCCATCCGAGAAAACGCTTTCTTACAGATATCACACTTGTAAGGCTTTTCACCAGAATGTATTCTCAAATGACCATTCAGATGACCCACCTGAGCAAACGCTTTTTTACAGATATCACAATTGTAAGGCTTTTCGCCAGAATGTGTTCTCAAATGAAGATTTCGAGTAGTCATATGAGAAAACGCTTTCTTACAGATATCACACGAGTAAGGCTTCTCACTAGAATGTGTTATCAAATGACGTTTCAGATGAGCCACACTAGCAAACGCTTTCTTACAGATATCACACTTGTAAGGCTTTTCGCCAGAATGTGTTCTCAAATGACTATTCAGATAAGCTACTCTAGAAAAAGCTTTTTTACAGATATCACACGAGTAAGGCTTCTCACCAGAATGTGTTATCAAATGACGTTTCAGATGAGCTACTCTAGAAAAAGCTTTTCTACAGATATCACACGAGTAAGGCTTCTCACCAGAATGTGTTATCAAATGACGTTTCAGATGAGCTACTCTAGAAAAAGCTTTTCTACAGATATCACACGAGTAAGGCTTCTCACCAGAATGTACTCTCAAATGAACATTTCGATTAGTCATATGAGAAAATCCTTTCTTACAGATATTACACTTGTAAGGCTTTTCACCAGAATGTACTCTCAAATGACTATTCAGATGAGCTACTCTAGAAAAAGCTTTCTTACAGATATCACACGAGTAAGGCTTTTCCCCAGAATGGGATCTCAAATGATTTATTAAATCCTGTTTAATAGTAGTTTTATAATGACATATTTCGCAATCGAAGGACTTTTCGCTGCCGTGGGCTTTCAAGTGACTCAACAACTGTGTCTCACTGCCAGTTCGATAAGGACACAAGTCGCACGATAATTTCAGTCCATTTTCGGATAAGCCAGTGTCGCCGGCGCGCCCAGCGGCCGTCGGCGGCGCGGCATCCGCCGGCACAGCCTCGCAGTAACCATCACCTGCACAAGGAATGTTAGTATTAACGGAATTGTTTTTATAGATACAAGGTAGCAAACAAGCTTTCAGTACCATCCGCTGCCGCCCTTGACAACTGTGACTGACTTTGAACAAGACTCAAATAGGGTTAGTCAAGTTAGCTGAGAGAGTTAATTAGAACATAAGTTGATCAGTTCATTAGTGGGTATGAGGACTGGGGACTGTTAGTGATAGTTAGTCCTGTTAGTTGGTGTTAGTAATAGTCCAGTTAGTAATTGTTAGTAAGGGTTTCGTTCCAAGTCAGTCACTAGAGAAATACAGAAACCTCGCCGGCGTCGCCTCAGCCAGTTCTAATTATCTGTAAGACTGAAATGACGACAGCCGACAACACCTGGCTAGAGTACTGAACGAATAACCGGTTGCACTAATTATAGTACATGAAAATTACACTTGCCTAAATACATTCTTGTTTCTTCATTCTTAATGTCAGAGGTAGTAAAGTTCTTTGATTTGGAATTCATACTGCACGGAAAACGATTTAATGGGGACAGAACCACGGGTGGATAAATAAGTTATAAAAATATAATACACTTACCGTTAACCTCCTTGCTGCAGCCCGCCACTCCACCGAGATCTGTATCATCACACTCCTGGACTGGATCTTCCCCGTGTTTCAGCAGGTCCAGTAACATGACCCCATGCTCCTCAATCTTAATATCATCATCAGCAATATTGATATATGTATCATCTATGCTGTTAAGTTCACTATAGTCTTTATTAATCTCATCATTTTCGGTTTTAATCATGGCAGGATCAGTATAATCAAAATTATCAATATGTGGTTTATTATCTATGTCCTGCTCGATATCTTCGATTTCAGTCTTAACATTGACTTCAGGATACTCATTGTTCAAATATTCCTCTGCGTCGTTGTCAAAATATTCCTCCTTTATACATTCAATTTTAACTTCTTCATCTATTGAGTCATCCATAATGTACAGCCAATATCTTATTATTGGCACCAAACAGAGTTCTGTCAGAACTAGTGGGTCTTTGCTTTATCTGTGAATTAAAATTTAATATTAAAAATACATCATACTAGCTTTTATATATTATAGCATATTAGCTTTAGAAAGTGGTTAATAAGTGCAAATATCTGGGCCATATGTTAACCTCAGACTTGAGGGATGACCTGGACGTGGAGCGGGAGGCAGTGAGATGCAACATGCTGGCCCGCAGGTTCGCTCGGTGTAGCAAGGAAGCAAAAATCACACTGTTCTGGGCGTACTGCCAATCCTTCTACTCGAGTGGCTTGTGGGTCAGGTACACACAGCGTGCCTACAATGTCCTGCGAGTCCAATACAATAACGTGTTTAGGATGCTGTTGGGTCTGCCGCGACACTGCAGCGCGTCGGGAATGTTTGCGGATGCGAGAGTGGACGACTTTTTTGCCATAAGGCGGAAAAAAGTGGCTTCACTACTCCGCAGGTTGCATGACAGCCCCAACGGCATCCTGAGGGTGGTCGCGTCACGGTTGGATTGTCCCTTGCAACATTTCTGGGCCACAGTTGCCACAGGCTCTATTTAGTGGACATTTAATTGATGTGACATGTGCTTAATTTAATTTGTATTTTATTTTTATTTTAATTTGTATTTGACATTTAATTTTGTAAATATGATTGGACATCTTAACTATTGTATTGTGACCAGTTGGATATAATAAGAACAATATTAATTTACTAACATTAGATATAAGATGTCACATACTAACATAACCTACCTACTAGGATACCTACAAAAATCTGAAATAAACGATATTATTATTATTTTGTCTGTAGCTTTCATAGTCAGTCTTTCTGAAAGAAAATTTTCGTTTTGATCTACAGTAAAAAAGGGATGGAAAGAATTTGGTAAGTCCCAGTTGCATCATAATCCTAAAATTTGTTACAGAGTAATCAAGTTAAGAATTAGTGTCAGCAACATCTGTTGACGTTGTGCTAAACAGCTTTGCAATAAACATGCAAAGCATCCCAAGGGAACATATTTCTGGGATGAAAAGTATCCTATGTGCTATTCTAGGTTGTCATCTACCTATGTGCCAGGTTTTATTCAAAACTGTGTAGTTTTTGCATAATTGAGTAACAAACATCCAAACATCAAACATACCATACAATCACATTTATAATATTAGTAATATAATAGAATAACAATATAACATCATATCAATTTTTCCATAAAGTGGTATGCAAAGGTAATACAAGTAATACCCACTTTTTATTATGTTTAGGTTTCATGTTAGGTGGTGAGTTTACTACTATATGGTTTCCCGTATTATTTTCATAATAAAAAATACTGTTTTTTTTATTTCACCACTCACCACATGGCCATTAGCTAGACGTGCAAACATCTAGTCTAAAGCTTAGTCAAATTTTTCTCTCTTTTTCTTTTATTTTTTTTTCCTTATATTTTTTGCTTCATGGACAAGCAGACAGACTGTGACAACTAACCTGAGTGGTCACCGTCACCTAAAGGCTTTAGCAATACCAGAAAGGTCGACAATGTGACATTGGCATCACATCTGTGATTGACTTGAAAGGAGCCTCTTACAAACAATTACTAGCTGGACTATTACTAACGCCAACTAGGACTAACTATCACTAACAGTCTCCAGTCCTCAGACATACTAACAT
Organism: Carterocephalus palaemon; assembly: GCA_944567765.1. Taxonomy (NCBI): domain Eukaryota; kingdom Metazoa; phylum Arthropoda; class Insecta; order Lepidoptera; family Hesperiidae; genus Carterocephalus; species Carterocephalus palaemon. The sequence continues at coordinate 846,949 of OX155666.1, forward strand.
ACTGACCAACCAATGTTCTAATTAACACTCACATCTAACTGGACTAACCATACCAGTCCCTGTTTGAGTCTTATTCAAAGTCAGTCTCAGTCGTCATGGGCGGCAGCAAATTGGTGGTGCTGGAAACTCTATCTTATATCCATAAAAAAAAGAATTGAATCAGCATACAACGGTACACAAACGTCTCACATAAAATAAGATCACGCATATATTCCGATGAAGAGGGAGACAGAGGTGTGGAGTACCCCTCTTATAACCAGTTTGTCCGATGTAAAAGGTGGTGAGGCTTTTGCCGTGCCACAGTGTACATTAAATCATAATAAGCACTTACTTTTGAAAGGAAATTCCACAAGAAGAAATGCTGCTTGTACAGTCACGGCATTGATATATATAGTCACGGTATCAATATCAACTAACGACGGTACAACGCAGTGTTTTTTTTATTTTATTTTTATTTTTTAGTCTCTACACTTCATTGACATTACTTATCCTTAATCAATTATTCTTCACCATTATTTTGTACTTTTTTATTTATATCTGATACTTATGTACTTATGTATTATTTTACAAAAGATACACGTGTTTGAAGTTTTGAAGATTTTAATATTTATTGATTTGACTTATTGACTTTCGTGACTTTGACGTTTTACGCACTGCGCACAGACGATTTATGGATACTGGATATAGATAGTGAATCGCGACAGACTACTTAGAAATATCTTTATATTTTTTGTTAATTTCTGTAAAATAATATAAGAAAGCACGTCATAGTTCCTGCTGTCACAATCGTTAGAAAAGAGGGAAGGACGTGGGTGAATCGGTCCCTCTTACCGGAGCGTCAAACTGTGGTGGCAAGACGCCTCTACGTAATATATCTACATTATCTACCTAGTCTGTGGACGCCTCGCCTTCTAGAAGTTATGGTTATTTTGGGTTATGAAAAATTGTTAATGGAGGTTTCAGTTATCTATAATGTACTCTGTGAATGGAGGGAGGGAAGGGAAGGCGCTTGCACTGAGCAAGTAATCACTACGTTTTTGGCGCTTGCACCACGGACGGGACGAATCGATTATTCTAACGTCGTAAAGTTATTTTGATTACTAATAACAAGGTACATTTCAATTACAATATATATCAGTGTTGATTAGACACGTAATTAGTATGGAAGACACTGATACAGGCCATCCTGAGCCGACATATACGAAAGTCAGTCCTCGTGCCCTCTAACCAACTAATATTCTAACGAGCAATTGAGTATCAAGCAGTGTTGCCAGTGGCAGATAGTCAAATGTAACATGAGACACCTCAAAAAGTTACATTTTCACGACAAAAGTTACATTTCCATTTTATGTGGAAAACAACACTAATACTATAATAAGACACTTTATTACAAAAAACTTAAAATGTTTTCTGTCCCATTTAAAGCTTCGAAAGAATCGTGATATTTTTTGATCAAATAATTGACTGATAATCCTAAAAAAGAAAAACATTTAATAAATACATAATGTGAAAGTTACACACCAAAAAATTTAGAAACGTATTTCTAAATACCTTAATCAATTTATAAAAAAAACCCTCATCATAAACCTAATAATGAAAAAGGTAGTTAATTCGCACATAAAACTTTATTGGATGCGTTCCGTTTCACGATTATTTATTATTTGTTGGAAAATATTTGAATACTTTAATAAGTCCTAAAAGTAACGTAAAAGTTACATTTTGAGTCGTGTTACATGGAAGTTACATGAGAGGGTCAAAAGTAACGTAAAATGTAACAAAAGTTACATTCTGGCAACGCTGGTATCAAGGACGTTGAATTCAACGTCCTTGTTGAGTATCTTAAGTTGAATTCATATAGGAGTAATAGTGTTCTGTGATTCATATATCGTATGCAATAACTTGTCAAAACAGTGTATATTACGAATTTTGTATGTTATTCATATGAACCTTACGATTAGATCGTAATTTTTGATGGTTGATTGAATGATTTTATTGTTTTTTATTTGTATTTACAGCTAATTTGATCTGTTTTTTTCTTATATGACAAGTTCCGTGTTGTGGTTTCAAGGAAAGTTGGAATATTCACCGGTCACTATGGAAGTAATAATATCCGTCATAGATCCATTTTATTTCCTTCGCGAGGGTGGGCTCGAGTATGCCGCAGGAGCTCCCCATCTGGACTCCCAGAACTAGATGACTGATGTGTCGAGGTTTGAGAATGAGCAGTATGCCCCTAAATTTGGCACAGTGACGATGATAAATTATACTATACTAGCTGACCCGGCAAACATTGTTTTGCCATAAAAAAATTTTTTGTGAATATTTTGGGAGAACTTAATGTAAGTGTGTGGACTTCTACTCTTCTACTACCATTACCACTACTACTACCATTACCACTACTACTACTACCACTACTACTACCACTACCCCTACTACTACCACTACCCCTACTACTACCACTACTACTCGCACTACCATTACCACTACCCCTACCAGTTCTGCAGCATTTCGTGGCAGCTTCAAATATAGCGCCACCAAATGCTGGAATAACATTCCCCCACCTTTCCTTAATCTTGAGACGATAAGTGATTTTAAAACTGCCTACAAATCGCACTTGCTGGAGTTACAAAAATCTCAGTAGTTACATGTTTACACCAACCCGCATGCACCCACAAAAACCACACACACACACACACACACACACACACACACACACACACACACACACACAAAGTTGACTCGCATAAGCATTGTTAGATTAAAATATTATTGTAGTTCCGTTTAAATTGTTTAATGTTTTCTTTGTCCATTTTAAAATATGTATTCATTTACTTAGTATTCATTTAGGTACTTACTTTAATTGTTTTATTAATTATATACATATATGTATATAAACACAAAATATAAATAAATAAAAACAACTGGCACGAACCTCCCAACGAGGGCGTCCTGAAAATCAGCGGCTGCGGGCTTGCCACGGCCATTTGCTGAGGGCGTCCCATTTCGGCATCGATAATTTTTACTTATTTAAAATTGTATTGTTTCACATTTCTTGTATGTTGTATGTCGAAATAAATTTTTGTCTATGTCTATGTCTACCACTACCACTACCCCTACCACTACCACGACCACTACCCCTACCACTACCATTACCACTACCACTACCATTACTTATAATCGAAAGCGTTCAATAAAAGTAGGAAATTATTAAAAATAAAAATCGCGATGGAAAAATAGGGGTTGATCGTAGAGGGTTGAAAATTCAGGGTTGTATGTATTTTCTAATGTTGTATCATAAAAAATACAAAAATAAAAATTAATCTAAAAATAAAAAATTAGGGATGGACTACCCTTAACATTTAGGGGGATGAAAAATAGATGTTAGTCGATTCTCAGACCTACTGAATACGTATATAAAATTTGGTAAAAATCGGTAAAGCCGTTTCGGAGGAGCAACAAACATTGTGACACGGAAATTTTATATATTAGATTTTCTGCACTCCACGTCGTCCATAGAAATGAACTTTCTACATTTAGCACAATTTGTAGCCATGTCAACTACATGGCACAGTTAGATAAACAGTAAGAAGTGCTTTGTTAATTTATTTAAAAAGCACCAAAAGTTTTGTGGCCTTAACATACATGATAAGGCTACAAACTAAGTGAAATCTTCGTGTCTAGCGTACCCTTAGTACCAAACAATAGAATTTATGTGCGCACAGGAACCTACCGTGCGTCGTCCTGTTAGAACAATAAGTATGAACTATAGTTTCATTTGTATTTAATTTTAATCCCTGCGACCCGTCCCCAGCAGTGGGACGTCTATCCCACTGCTGGGCACGGGTCTCCCCCACAGACACTGCTGCGGGAGGTCTAGGGCATACGGAGCATACTCCACCTCGCTGCTCCAATGCGGGTTGGTAAAGGTAAAGGGGTTAGTGGCCAACCCTGTGTCGAATGTTCTCAAGCCACCCGAAGGTCTTCAACAAGGCTTAACGACTGTTTCCAGCATTGAAAACAACCGGGACCGACGGCTTTACGTGCCCTCCGAAGCACGGTAGCGTTCATGAAATTTTGCCACTAGTGGTCACCCATCCACAAACCGAGCGCTCCCGTCGTTGCTTAACTCAAGGTTCCGTTGACCTTAAAAAATAAATTGATACTGGATCAATTTTCATTCTTTATCAATCAATTTCATTCTTTAGTTATGCGCTTACCAACATTCATTTTTAAAATGCTTTTTTATTTATATAGAAGAAGAAGATATCTGTGCTCGGGTCACGGATGTTGTTGTTTTCTGTCTCGACACTCGTGTGTGTGTGTGAGTGTGCAGCGTTCACTAAATAATACAAGAAACACATATTCTCATTGTTGTATTATTAAAACATTAAATTGTATTAATTAAAAAAAATAAGAGCATTTTCAATGTATGTATGTTATTCAAATTATTTGACTTTTCTAAATTATGTCAAACATATTTATTATAAATCACACAAATAAAAATATTAGTTTCAAAATTAGAATGTGTTTTCAAACTTAACTATTTATGTTATATTCTACTTTCCTGGTCTGAGAATAATTTAGTGAATACAATACAATGCAAAAATACTTAATCGTAGACCAAAACACACATACGAGTAGATTACATGTAAGGGGTTAATAATAAGGACATTGGAATGAAGTAGAGAAAGGATTCAGTCATAAGTTTGAATATCCTTTTGGTCTACGGTTTAGAAGTAAATTGTTACCAAATTCGACCGGATATTACGAACCATTAGTACCAAAACAACATTAATTCTTGTAACACGTCAAAAAAATTAGTGAATCGTTTTTCTCTCTGCTGCGGTCCTATCTATCTATAATAATATAACTCTATTCTGCGTCTGTACATTGAATAAATCAGTTTACACTTTGATAGTAAAATGTCTAGATAGAGTGTCGCGGTGCAAAGGAAGATATACAAACAGGCCAAGTAAGATATGCTAGTGTGTGTGATAGGTATATCTTACACTCATGCCACGCTCTTTTATTGTCGTGGTGTGCGTGCATAATGATACCAGTAGTTGAAAATAGGGAGTTTATTACATTATACAGTTACGTATTTTTTATCAACTTAAATATGCCAAAATAATAATATAATAATAATAAATTCTCGAGGTTCGGATCGCGGTCATTTTATATTATGTCCTTACATATTAAATTGTCGTTTTGTAAAGGAGGAACATAAAGTAGATTTTTTAAAATATTATAGTTACTAGCTGACCAGGCAAACGTTTTTTACCATATAAATAATTTTTAGTAAATATTTTGGGAGAGAGATAGCTGTAGCGTCCATAGCCCAATGGCTCGGGTCGATTCAATGTGATCGAAAGAGTTAAGCAACGACGGGCGCGGTCGGTTTGTGGATGGGTGACCGCTAGTGGCAAAATTTCATGGACGCTACCGTGCTTCGGAGGGCACGTAAAGCCTTTATAATTTATATTATATTTGTAATCATATGTAGTGAAAAACCCCGGGCTCAGCTTTAGAATATGCAACACCACAGATCGGATATGTACTTCTTTCACAGCTAGAACTCGTTAAAAGACGTCCATTCACAAAATATCTCAGCGCGGAGACGCGCCGTTTAGGAGAAAAAAAATATTAAATTTTCTATACAAATTCGTACACAAACACGATTACTACACGCCATCACACTATAATATAGATCGATAAGATCGATTACTCTGTGGTTGTCACTGGGATGCGATTCATTTCACTTTTTTTTAACCAAAACCAAATTTTTTTTATGCCAAAAATTTATGATAAAAGTTTAGTTTTAGTTTTAAATCTAGTTAAAAAATGTCGGGTTTCGAACATAATCGGTATTCGAATGCAATTTGCAAATGCCGAGTATATTTTATGATTTAAGTGTTTTTATAATACATCCATTTATTCTCAATAGTGGACGCCCGCAGCTTCGCTCGCGTGGAATTAGACATTCACTAACTTAAAAAACGCATTTGCATAGTTTCATACTTTACTTTGCACCCCCGTTTTACCCCCTAGGGGGTGAATTTTCAAAAATCCTTTTTTAGTGCTCCCCTACGTTATAAAAGGAACCCCTGTGCAAAATTTCAAGTTTCTAACCCTTATAGTTTAGGTCCTGCGTTGATATGTCAGTCAGTCAGTCAGTCAGTCACCTTCTCCTTTTATTATTCTCAATTTAATCTAAATAAATCATTTTTAATCTTGTTAGCTAATAATCTAGGGGCGCGGGGGAGGTGCAGGCCCCCCAGAAAAAATGGGGGCTCGGGGGGCCAAGCCCCCCGCCAAGAAAAAACGACACAATCAACACCAAATTTTGTTAGGTTAGGTTCAGGTTGGACTTGTTATAATTTTTACAAAAAAGGAACCCCGCCCAGCGACATCTGTGACAGGCTTCTAATAATAATGTTTATATGATTTTTTATCCACTATCTATTACAAACTACAGTAACGACTATCGAAATAATTTCCGATCAAAACGAAAAAAAATTTGGAAATACTATAAATAATTTAGTTAATCGAAATTAAAATATGAAATCTGAAGTTATTCGTAGTATCCCTACCTAGTCTGTTTGAGCTTTTGAAGCTCACCTAGTTCGAAGTGTTCAGTGACGCTGTAAAGGTCGGCGTGACCACACAGTAAAAGACCACTCGAAAAAAGAAATTAACAACTGTGGATGTTTGTTAGTACTCCTTGGTGTATATCTATTCTGTGAGTTAGTGTCATGGCATTTATTAATCGTGTTTCTTTACGAATTTGTATGGAAACTTTAATAATTTTTTTCTCATGAACCGCGCGTCTCCGCGCTGCGAAATTTTGTGAGTGGACGTCTTTTAACGAGTTCTAGCTGTGAAAGAAGTACAAAGCCGATCTGTGGTGTTGCATATTCCAAAGTGCTTCCAAACCCCGAAATAATATTCTTATGAATTTTTAATGACTTGTGCGACCGCCGTGTCGAAACATTTAATTTTCGTCATTAGCATGGTTAAAAAAATTAAAACCCCTTCAAGGATACCTATGTTGATATATACTCTTCAAAAAACATTTCCGCCATTGCCTTTCGAATATCATGTGTAATTCACATGTATTACACATTTTTATAAGGGAGTTCTGAGTTCATTAACTGGCAACACACACGACAATCACGTCAAATGTTAAAAATGGCGAACAACAATATTATTTTATTTTCGAAATATTTTAATGCCCTATTTGGCTTAAATTGATACGAAATAATGGTACTTATCGATGATAGGTGACTTTTTCGTTGTTTTTGATCGACCTTTATAATTTCGGCGCACTTTTATCACATAAACAGTCATTTTAAACAAAACAATTTAGCATAGCAACTCGAGCGTATGTAATGACAGCGGGATTGATACTGAACACAGGGAAAGCATTTAGTACCTAACAGTTAGGTACTATATTTTTTGGCGCGATTGCTGCGCGACAGTATATCTAGACATATTACTTATCTAAGAGTTTACAGATGATAATTTTACGTGATAACGTCCTAAAAGAAATATTATTAGAAATTGTTGCATTGATTCGCAAAACTTAAACTAGATGGCGCTGTGCCTTTTTCTGCACTATCTACTGTAGCGTGTAAAATTGGGGAGGATAATTAATTGATACAGATCCGAAAATATTTTTTCAAATTTATTATCTGTCTGATGTGCGCAATGGAATCAAATACTACCGAACCGATTTTAATGAAACTAAATATGTATCCCTGAGACGGATCAATTATACTGTTCATCCGGAAAGTAAAGTTTATGTCCTGAATTTAATACAGCCCCGGTTGAGGACGGGCGGGAGCATACTCCACTACGCTGCTCCAATGCGGATTGATTCGTTTATTCGACTGTTAGAAACAGTTACTCCTGTTAGTTAACCGGACCACAATTGTTTAAAGACAATTAAAACACGGTAGAGATGGTACTAGGTACCGTGGCGGGCGGTGGTACTGCCCCGGGCGAACTCTATGATGCTTTATGTACAAGTGGTTAAAAAAACGTTTTCACTGTTTTAATGTAAGAACATACAATATTACAAATTCTTTAACAATGTAATCTTAATATATATTAATCACGTGTCACGTTGTTTGTCCGCGATGGACTCCTAAACTACTTAACCGATTTGAACTTGAAAGATAGGATAGCTTACAGTAAATCCATTTTTAAACAACTCCGCCTCTTGAAGTTATAAACACTGAGCACACATCATTAAACTCGCTCATTATAATTATTACACCAATAAAAGATAACACAGTAACAGTCCACAAGTGATGATGTAAACACGTATCGCCTATGAGTCAATTTATTTGTACCTACCTACATTAAGTCATAGAAATAAGTTTACGCTTACCCACATTATATTACATAGTTACTAAACGAAACCTTACTTAATACATCATTTGGTAAACAACATACGGCTGGGGTCTACCTTACACCCCCATACCACTTGCAATACAAGGTATTGCACCATTCTTGAAAAAAAAATCAAAAAAAAATCACATGTTTTGCGGCGACGCGCGACGATGCTCGTAAGCTCGTCCGGATCACAGAGTGCTGATTTGGAGAGTGGGAGGGGTGGCGTAGGGGCTAATCCATACTAATATTATAAATGTGAAAGTGTGTTTGTTTATTTATTTGTTTGTTTATTTGTTTGTTTGTTTGTTTGTTTGTTTGTCCGGCTTTCACGTCGCAACGAAGCTATTATATGGTATGGTTTCTGTATGTGGAGATAGTGAGGAGGGTGGAGAGTGACGTAGGCTACTTTTTACCGCGGTAAAACATTCCCATGGGAAGATATCGATATTTTGTTATTTGCTAGATATTTAGTTCCGGATATTGTTAATAGATGGCGTTAGTACAATTTAGTTAAATAGTTAGTATAGTGGTTAGTTAAGTAGTTAGTATCTTTTAAGCGTGGAACTGTCACTATTCATCCACCACAAATGCTTTGACCACGCGGGCGGAGCCGCGGGCAAAAGCTAGTACTATATACAGCTGTGGGGCTATACAGCGGGCAATGCAGCCAGCGTTCTGGGTACAATGCTACAAGGTCTGTTTCCGGATGACATATCCATTAATGATTAATTTAAAGAACTGTTACAGTAATAAATTCTTGAAAACGCTTTTTTACAGATATCACACGAGTAAGGCTCCTAGCCAGAATGTGTTCTCAAATGTCTTTTCAGTTGACGTACTTGAGAAAACGCTTTTTTACAGATATCACATGAGTAAGGTTTCTCGCCAGAATGTGTTCTCAAATGACTCTTCAGATAAGCCACCTGAGCAAACGCTTTCTTACAGATATCACAAGAGTAAGGCTTCTCCCCAGAATGAGTTTTCAAATGACATTTCAGATGATCTACTCGAGTAAACGCTTTTTTACAGATATTACACGTGTAAGGACTCTCACCAGAATGTGTTATCAAATGACGATTTCGATTAGCCACCTGAGCAAACGCTTTCTTACAGATATCACAAGAGTAAGGCTTCTCCCCAGAATGAGTTTTCAAATGATATTTCAGATGAGCTACTCGAGTAAACGCTTTTTTACAGATATTACACGTGTAAGGCTTCTCCCCAGAATGAGCTTTCAAATGATATTTCAGATGATCTACTCGAGTAAACGCTTTTTTACAAATATCGCATGAGTAAGGCTTCTGCCCAGGATGAGTTCTCAAATGTTTTATTAAATAATGTTTAATAGTAGTTTTATAATGACACATTTCGCAATCGAAATACTTTTCGCTGCCGTGGGCTTTCAAGTGACTCAACAACTGTGTCTCACTGCCAGTTCGATAAGGACACAAGTCGCTCGATAATTTCAGTCCATTTTCGGATAAGCCAGTGTCGCCGGAATGTGTTCTCAAATGACATTTCAGATGAGCTACTCGAGTAAACGCTTTTTTACAGATATCGCATGAGTAAGGCTTCTGCCCAGAATGAGTTCTCAAATGTTTTATTAAATTCTGTTTAATAGTAGTTTTATAATGACACATTTCGCAATCGAAAGACTTTTCGCTGCCGTGGGCTTTCAAGTGACTCAACAACTGTGTCTCACTGCCAGTTCGATAAGGACACAAGTCGCACGATAATTTCAGTCCATTTTCGGATAAGCCAGTGTCGCCGGCGCGCCCAGCGGCCGTCGGCGGCGCGGCATCCGCCGGCACAGCCTCGCAGTAACCATCACCTGCACAAGGAATGTTAATATTGACTGTAATTTTTTTTATAGATATAAGATATCAAACGAGCTTTCAGTACCATCCGCTGCCGCCCTTGACAACTGTGACTGACTTTGAACAAGACTCAAATAGGGTTAGTCCAGTTAGCTGAGAGAGTTAATTAGAACATTAGTTGATCAGTTCATTAGTGGGTATGAGGCCTGGGGACTGTTAGTGATAGTTAGTTCTGTTAGTTGGTGTTAGTAATAGTTCAGTTAGTAATTGTTAGTAACGATTTTGTTCCAAGTCAGTCACAAATGTGTTGCTACCATTGAGGACAAAGAAACCTCTAAAGAAGGGTAACTGGAATCCACCAGCTAGCATAGTTTTTATTATTATTTTACTATCGTCCAACATGGGAGACACTTATATTATATTGTTATTATTTTTAATTTATTCATATAGTCATCCGTTTCAGAGATACAGAAACCTCGCCGGCGTCGCCCCAGCCAGTTATCTGTAAGACTGAAATGACGACAGCCGACAACACCTGGCTAGAGTACCGGACGCTCGCTCAATAAATACCACCCACCACAACTCCTCGGGCACCACGCTGGCCAAGTGCGGTTTGGCAGACTTTCCATGTTTTGGAGAACTCTCAGGTTCCCTCGCGATGTTTCCTTCACCGTTACAGCAGGTGACATTTAATTTCATGAATCGCAGATAACTAAGAAAAGTAACTGGTGCGTGCCGCTTGGATTTGAAGCCGGACCTCTCGAATGGGAGGCGAGTTCGATAGCCACTGGTCCATAAATGCGTCATAGTGTAAAGTGTTTCTGCGACTACAGGTGAACACGTGATGCGATAAGCTATGTATATATAAAATTATCTTGTCACACTCAGTGTTTGTAACAATACTCCTCTGAAACGGCTTGACCGATTGTTATGAAATTTTGTATGTATATTCAGTAGATCTGAGAATAGGACTTGACCAATTTTTTGATGTGAAACATCTTTATGCGGAGGGCAAACCAAATTTTTGGGGTGGCGAGCGTGGCGAGCGAATATGGAATATATATACTATACAGTTCCGACAAATGACGGTCGGAAATTATTTTATTAATAATAATTAAAAAAATTGTTTGTTTTTTTTTTTTCTTATACGTTTTAGTTCCTGTCATAATCTGTACTTTTGTGCATATTACTTGTACAAACTAATTTCGATGTTTCACATCTGCCAGGCGTCCCGTGACGGCTCACAATTTTTTTTTTTTAGATATTTTATTTTTATTTTCTTATCATTTGGAATTAAATAATACTGTTTAAAAATACATAAAACCCTAAATTTTCAAGTAGTAGTAATAGCAGTAGTGGTACTCTACACACTTACAATAAGTTAGTTATTGACGTGATAACGTTTTACAAATCGGTGAACGACAACACATACATACAATGACATGTCATACATACGAAAAAAAGTGTGACGTCACCTCCTTCCCGTACCGCCAAACGTACCGCCAAGGTTTCCCACGGCCGCCGTCATCGTAGGAACCGACGTACAGTCGTCAAAGCTACAGGTGAGGCTGACTCCGACCTGATCATAGCCGAACAAATAAAGTTTGTTCACGCTTGGAACTTCCACGCAAGTATGAACGAAGATAACATTTTACAGTACTTGAATCGGAGAAATCCGGGAGTTCGTTTCACTATTAGTAAACCTGAACCAACCCATGACAGCCACAACTGCTTTATAATCGGCGCCCCGGCCGATCACTATCATTGTTTATTGTGTCCAGAGAATTGGCCTATAGGAACATCACTACAACCGTGGTTCGCGATCCGGAAGCATTCCTTTCGTGGTCAAAACACCAAAGTTTAATCGCAAATATAAATTAAACTTATACTACCAAAACGTCCGTGGCATCAAAGGCAAAACAACATCCGTTCGAAACATACTATCCGAGTTCAGAGGACACGTGCTAGCATTGACCGAGACGAGACTGGACTGCGGCGTGTACGACGGCGAGCTGTTCCCAGCGAATTTTGCGGTACTACGCCAAGACAGGGCCGGCGGGCGCGGGGGCGGGGTACTGCTCGCCGCGCGCCCGCCGCTCACACTCCGGCGCATCGAGTGCGCACGCACTAAACACGACGAGATTATCTCAGCTGTTATCGCAAAAGGCGCGCTTCGTTTTATTTGCTGCGTAATTTATATACCTCCGAAAGTTGCAGATACGAGGTACTACTCGATATTTGAGGCCATCGAGAATCTTGTAATAACTTACGGTTTACCTATAGTGATTATTGGTGATTTTAACCTGTATTCAACATCTAATCTAGTTCGTGAAGAATTTAATACTCTTATATCTACACTTACTTTAAGACAATGTAACACTGTTGCCAACGGACTGGACCGTATGTTAGATTTATTACTTATAAATTCCGACCAAATTTTACCAACTGTATGTGAATCGATATGGTGTCTTGTTGACAAAGAGATTCACCACCCTCCACTTGACATAACACTGTACCTAGATCGCACAATTATCTCGAGCAGAGCCGCGGTAAACAAGGATCTAACCAACCCCCAGTTTGAGTCACGTAACTTTTACAAAACAAACTTTCAGTTATTATATGAATCCTTTGCACGTACTGATTGGAGTCCCGTTTATAGAGCCGCTAACTGCGACGAGGCTGTAAGGCAACTGTATACTATTATATATAACATTTTCGATGAATTTGTCCCGAAGAGAAAAGCTCCTGTTTGTAACCCGTGTTACCCGGAGTGGTTTAATCGTAAAATTATAACATACATTGAACTTAAAAACAAATATCACTTATTACACAAAGTAACAAATAATCAATTATATCTAGCATTCTTTATCTACTTTCGCAAACTATCTAAGTCTCTCATAATATCACATATGAATAATTACTTTTTTAAATTAGAAAATAAACTTTTAATGAATCCTCGGTTATTCTGGAGTAGTGTTAGAAAAAATAGGAAGTCGAACGAACCCGCTAACTTTAATATGACTAACCCTCAAGAAGTGGTAAACTCGTTTGCATCTTTCTTTAAAAGTGTATTTCTCACGGAAATTCCCTCTCTCGATTACCGCGCCGCGCTAACAGCAGTAGCCAACGATCCTTCTACCGACCAAAACATTAATATCAACGTCAAAGTTGACTATGTTAGTGATTGGGATGTACGCGCAGCGTTGAAAAAATTGTCACCGAAAATGACACAGGGTCCTGACGGAATTCCACAACTGATAGTACGCGACTGTCGAGAAATATTTGTAGAACCACTTATTTATATATATAACTTAGCACTGGAACAATGCATTTACCCATCGGAATGGAAAGTTTCTAAGGTCATACCAATTCATAAAAGTGGTTCAAAATCGGATGTACACAATTACCGTCCGATAGCCGTTTTATGTATTTTTGCCAAAGTTTTCGAATCAATTCTTCATACTAGAATACATAGGCAATTAAAAACGTGGTTTTGTGATGAGCAGCATGGTTTCCTGCCCGGTCGCTCAACGACCTCTAATCTTATAAATATAACAACACTTTTAGCAAGTGAACTTGACGAAAAAAACCAAGTTGATGTAGCCTACTTTGATTATAAGAAGGCCTTTGACAAAGTAAATAATGATATTCTGTTGAAGAAACTGGCCATCTTGTTTTCCTGTAAATTACTGCAGTTCTTCTCCGAATATCTATCCAACCGAAAACAGTACGTCCTGTTCAATAACTGCAGTTCAAAACAATACGCGGTTACATCGGGCATAGGACAGGGAAGCAGTCTAGGCCCACTATTATTTCTGATCCTAATTAACGATCTACCGAGGGTACTGCAGCATTCCAGTAGTCTTATGTTTGCAGATGACTTGAAACTGGCCCTTCCCGTAGCATCCATTCAAGATGGTAGGATGCTCCAAGATGATATAAATAGGGTACAACATTGGAGTTCAGCTAACAGCTTAGAACTAAACATTGACAAATGTGCAGTGATATCTTACACACGTAAACGTGAGCCCCTGCATATTGATTATAATATCACTGGTACAGTTATAAAACGTGCTACAACCATACGCGACTTAGGTACGGTATTTGATAGCCACATGACGTTTCGAGAGCATATAGTAAAATTAGGCAAGAGTGCGAGGCAAAGTCTGGGGTTCGTTGTGCGCCATTCCAAGAACTTTAAAAACTCAGCGACTCTAAAGGTACTATATAATGCTTTTGTAAGAAGTAAGTTGGAAACTAACAGTATTATATGGAACCCACATGAGGCAAAACACAAACTTTATATTGAAAAAATTCAAAAAACATTTGTACGCTATATTTACTTTAAAAAATTTGGCTACTACCCATACCTATATCCAACGCAATTCATCCTTGGAATGGTGGAAATGAGGATGTTAGAAGTACGTAGGAATCTCTCGCTAGTACTGTATTTTTTCCGAATAGTGCGCGGACATTCCTACAACCCCAAATTACTCTCGCAGGTGGACTTCACCGTGCCCACCCGGAGCGCCGTGCGCGCTGGCCGCCGCCGGCTGTTCGCGCTGCCGGCCGCGCGCACGGCGCTGCGGCAATGGGCACCACTGTCGAGGGCATTAAAAATAATCAACGACATTGCAGTAACACACGGGGACTTTGATATGTTTCTGTGTACTGAGCCTCAATTTTTAAAAGTTGCTGGTCGACATATGGAGGCCATGACCGCTGGCACCAGTGTTACTTTATAATTAAAATAATTTTCTATGTAACTCCATAATTTTGTGTAATCCAGGATTTAGACCTTAGTCTCATCTGTATTTATATGTTTCGCATTTGTGTCTGGTGTATAAACTGTTAACAAATTGCTGACTAAATAAATGAATAAATAAATAAATAAATAAATAAATAAAGTGTTACGCTAAGCGTATTCATTCAATTTTAGTCTGTAACCCGTAGCAGTAGAGCGAATAACCGGTTGCACTAATTATAGTACATGAAAATTACACTTGCCTAAATACATTCTTATTAACTCTGCCGACATAGTTCGCAGAGTTAGTAAGTTGAAGTGGCAATGGGCAGGCCACGTCGATCGAAGGACTGACAACCGGTGGAGGAGAAAAGTCCTCGAATAGAGACCACGACTCGGAAAAAGGAGCACAGGGCTCTTACTCTTGAAAACAATTTCAATAGATCGACATGGAATTGGCACGTTTCGTACCCTTGAATGCTACACTAGCGCCAAACATTTTTCAATATTAAGCGGTTATTGCGTGAACTAAATGATATTGCGTAAATCCGTTACAATTTTAATTTTGGTCAAATGAGGCTACTCTTGACGCGTTTTTGACGGCTCAATATTGAAGATTAAAATTGAGTTAATGTCAATTTCAGACAATAACGAAAGTGGTACTTTTTCAGCACTAAACCGTTTCTTTATTAAATTAAATTAAACGTAATGGCTCGCTTATCACTTGTGTACGGTGCTCTGAAGAAAGCACATAAGTTTGAATTAAGACAAAATAGAAATTATCGACGCTTAGGTAGAAATATGGATAAGGCATTTGCTTTGGGTGACGAGGAGCTTAGGGCAAATTATCGTGTTTCATATGATTTGTTTGGAGACATTTATAACGAATTTTTACACTTCTTGATATATCCCTGAGAAGTGATATATCCCTCAAACTTAAGGTAATCTGTGTATGTAGAACCAAAACTTACAGTTTCCACCTTAAAACTTACATTTACTTTAAGACCCACATATTTAACGGTATAATCACAATTACAAATGTCTCGGATGTATCATGAATGCCGTGGCTTCAATCCATAGTAGCCACTGCAGGCTGAGGATATCTCCTCATAATTGAGGAGGCCTAGAGCATACTCATACAAGCGGTGACAGCCCAGTGGCTATCGAACTCTCACTCGAACGGTCCGGGTTCAAACCAGTGGCACGCACCAATGACTTTTCTATGTTGTGTGATTTAAGAAATTAAATGTCACTTCCTATAACGGTGAAGGACACATCTTGAGGAAACCTGCATGCCTGAGAGTTCATCATAACGTTCTCGAAGGTATGTGAAGTCTGCCAATCCGCACTTGGCCAGCGTGGTTGACTAAGGACTAATCCCTCCCGTTCTGAGAGGAGACCCGAGCCCAACAGTGGGACAAAGAAAGGGTTGTGATGATGAGCATACTCCACTACGTTGCTTCAATGTGGGTTTGTGAACTTGCGGTATTTAATTATCGTAATGTCATTCATAGCGTTGCGTCCATAGCCCAAATCAGCCCAATGGCTCGCTTCGATTCAATACAATACAATACAATACAAAAATACTTTATTGTACACCAAAAATAAAGATATACATTAGCGAAGGGATAACAATCATCAGGTGAAACAACTGGCGGTCTTATCGCTTAGAGCGATCTCTTCCAGACAACCAACTTTTCTTAATGGATATGTTGATCGGAGACAAAAAGTAGGGCAGCGGCGTACAATTTAAAACTTAAGGTACTACACAATGTCACGAGAGGATTACAAACATGTGACCACAGAATTGGTTTTTAATAAATAATTAATAATAGATATAAATACTGACAATATAATTAGATACACATAATAAAATAAAATATACACAAGAAGCAGGAGAAAAAGAAAAGAAAAAATGGAGAGTGAGAAAAGTTAAAGGGAAAAAAAGTGAGATTTTACTTGCTTTTTAAAGGAATAAATAGAAGGAGCTTGTTTGATGGAAAGCGGCAGACTATTCCACAGCGTAACAGCAAGTACACCAAAGGATTTATTGAAGGATGCGCATTTATGAGAAGGAGTGGATAGTAGAAAGTTAGAATTGGAACGAAGGATTCGGTTATCGCCGTGTACAGTGTGTAAATAAGTGAATTTATCTTTGAGATAGCTTGGAGCAGAAGGGTTGAACAGCACACAGTAGAGAGCAGAAAGTACGTGAGAATTCCGGCGAAGACGGATCGGGAGCCACTTGAGTTTAGCGCGAAAATCAGAAATGTGGTCATATTTGCGAAGGCCAAATATGAACCTAATGCATAAGTTCTGGAGTCTCTCAAGCTTATTTAGTTGCTCCTCTGTAAGATCAAGATAGCAGACATCCGCATAGTCAAGAATTGGAAGGAGTAAAGTGTGTACTAACGCAATTTTGGTAGAAGTTGGCAGAAAATATTGTAACCGTCTCAATGAGCCCACAGCAGTAAATAGTTTGCGACTGACTTCGCTGATCTGAGGTTTCCAAGTAAGGCTACGGTCTAAGACAACTCCAAGGTTCTTGACCGTACAACTAAATGGTATTACGATGCCGTCCAATGACACAGGTGTAAGCTGTGAATAATCTATTCTGGTTATTATTCTGGTGGATCCAATTATTATAGCTTGCGATTTTATGGGGTTTAGATGAAGCCCAAAAGACTTACTCCAATTTGAAATCCGATCCAGATCCTCGTTTATCTTTTGAATAGCCGAAGGGAGATCTGATAATGGTGCTTGAGTGTAAATTTGGAGGTCATCTGCATACAAGTGGTAGGAAGAAGTGATGATAGGAGTGATAGTATTGATGAATATAGCAAATAGGAGTGGAGACAACACGCCACCTTGCGGTACGCCAGCAGGTGTAGTAACCCAAGATGAGGTGTTATCCTGAATTTTGACACGCTGCCGGCGCCCCCTCAAATAATTTTGAAACCAGTCAAGTGCAGTTGGAGATACGTTAATAGACTTTAAAATTCCCAGCAAAATATCGACATCTACCGTGCCGAAGGCATTGCTGAAATCTAGCAGGATTAAAACAGTTAGGTGTTGCTTATCTATGCCGATTCTGATGTCATCGGTTACCTTTAACAATGATGTAGTTGTGCTGTGACAAGGCCGGAAACCAGATTGGAATGGACTTAGGAGCTTATTGAAGGATAAGAATTTAGATAATTGATGTTGAACAAGTCGTTCAAGCACCTTAGAAAGGAATTGTAATATAGATATAGGACGATAGTCAGAAATAAAAGAGGGTTTGGATTTCTTAGGAATGGGAATCACCTGCGCATCTTTCCAGGAACTGGGAAAGGAGCCTGAAAGTATTGAGGAGTTAAATAAGTGGGTTATAATAGGAGTGACCAGATCTAGGAGTGGGATTATCATTTTCCGGCTGATGCCATCAGCGCCGATCGCATCCGACTTAATCGATAGAATGCTTTTCTTAACGTCACAAGCTGCAAAATGACTTATATAAAACGGGGAGGAATCTGGAGTGGAAATAGATGAAAGATAAGATAGTGTGGATAATTTAACATTATTATCAATGTTGGAAGAATGCGAAAAATGTTGATTGAGAAGATCTAAATTAAAGTCGATAGAAGTAGTAGAACGTATTTTCCCAACTCCAATGGATCGGAGAAATTTCCAGACTTTAGCTGGGTCTTCATTTTGAACAGATTTGTGAATATGGCGTCGTTGTGCGTCCCTACATAACTTGTTGCAGTGATTCCTTAAGAGCCTATATCTATCCCGATTAAAGTCACTGGGATCTGCCTTATACTTGGATTTTGCTCGATGTTTCTTTTGGATAATGCTCTTTAATTCATCCGTCAACCATGGAGCTGGAGCATGTTTCAAGCGTACTGGTCGGACAGGGGCATGGATATCATAAAGCTGCGTGATAAGTGAGTTAAATATTGCTACTTGCTCATCCACACTAGGGGCATTTAAAGCTACGGACCAGTCAATCTTTAAGGCATCCTCCATGAATCGGCTATTATCAATTCCACCAAAATTGCGTTGAAGAATAATCCTTGACTTAACTTTAGGAGGCTTCACTTTGTAGGAAAGAAATAACAGATCATGGTAGGAGAATGCATCAGCGGCGCATTGTCCATGCTTTTCAACATGGTCCAATGATGAAACAATCATTAAATCGAGAAGAGTAGGCAGACAGCTTGGAAAGAAATGAGTAGCGGAAGTTGGAAGGATTTCCAGATTAGCTGCTTCTACTATAGATTTTAGGCGAGAAGATCTTAGGTCATTTTTGAGTAAACATGTATTAAAGTCACCCATGATTATAGTATGATCATAAAGTGGAGTAAGCTCCTCTAGAAGATTTTCAAATGAGCTGAAATAATCAACTGTCAGTGAAGGACTGTAAAAAACTCCTAGAAGAATCTTTGAGTGTGAATGGATGACTTCAATAAATAGAAACTCTTCTTTCCCAGATTGACAGTGAGACGTAGTGCGGATAACAGTGAAAGGGATGTGAGATCGAAGGTACAAGGCCACCCCCCCACCACCTCGGTCGCTGCGGTCGCAGCGAATTAAGTGAAATCCTGGTAAAGAGTAAGATGTTGAAGGGAGGCATGGCTTAAGCCATGATTCGGAGACCAATATGGCATGAATGTGTCTGCTATCGAAGCTAGTGAGAAGGTCGGAGTAATGTGCCGGAATGCTCTGGGCATTTATATGTATAAGATTGAAGTTTTTCGCCAGACTAGAAAAATGTGTGTCAATCGTTTCATTTAAAGGAGGTATGCTGACAAAACTGTTGTTGCTGCTCAATCCATCACAAGGAGTACCAAAACTGTGGTCAGTATCATCGCTCTCACTCAATGTAAGCATTGTGTACAAAACAAAACAAAACAAGACAAACAAAAAAAAAATAATTAAAAAATATAAGTCTACCTAAAACTATTATCTAAAAGGTTCTTAATACATGAATTCATCTACCTGCCAGCATACACTATTAAAAAAAAAAAAAAGATTAAAAAGATTAAAATTACTTAAAGCTATCTTAAAAAAGAATACTGTCTGTTTATTTCATCTGCGGAGACAAGTAGTTACGATATTATTATTGAGTCTTAAATTATAATTATATTGAGGTATAAAATATATTTAGTAAAAATGGTGAAACAACAGACAGTTTGTTAGTACATTTTAAATAATACCCAATACACGATTTCAGTTTCAGAACGAAGATTGGCTATGCTCGCTCGACAAAAGTGTATCTCTATAAAATCCGGTCTGTACTTCGTCGATTGTCATTAATTGTCAACGTCAAATTGTCATTCGACAGACAGTTCGACACTTAACTTTTGTCTTTTGTATGTAGTTTGAATTAAAATTCCTTGAAATTTAATGCTGTACATAACTACCTTCAATAAATAAAATAACCATGCAGACAATAATATTGTACTGGACAAAGACGTATATGTATAAAGACATTAGTGGATATACCTATACTAAGGCATTAGCAAAACTAAAAAATTTAAGATGCAAAACTAAATGTTGCAATAAGTTATAGAAAAAGTATACCTATGCATCAAGAAAGTACTAACATAAAATTATGGAAAATTAAATAAATAAGATTAACAGAGATCACTTTTTAGTGATCTTCTTTGAACGCTGTGTCACTTTCGATTCCAACTTGCCTGTGCCCCCGGTCTGTACAGGGGCGAGGGTCGCTGCGGGCCCGGAAGGGATCTTGTCAAGGTCTGCGAGGCACTCCACTTTGTGCAATGATTTATCTGAGGCCAGAACATGGATGCGGCCGTCACGACTCCAGCAGTTAGTCACGCCAAACTTAGACCTGGCAGTTATAAATATGTGATGCCGGTTCCTGGTGAGAAACTCTGATAGGGTTATACCAGAGCCCTTGAGTTTGGTCTTGGCGTACCATATCTTATCACGTGTGATCACCTCCTGAAACTTGACCAACAGCGGCCTAGGTCTCTTCTCTGAGGCTCGACCAAGACGATGGGATTGAACAATTTGATCACTGGAGAAGCCGGAGAGCTGCAACCTATCTTGTATTATTGTCATCACTAATGCTGATGTATCTTCGGTCTTTACCTCTGGAACACCATGCAGCAGAAGGATTTTCCGCCGGCTCCTCATTTCAATCCGGTCCAACTCTTGTGAGAAGGCCTCCATCTGCTTTTGGAGTGTGCTTAGTGCAGATAGAACAAATTCTTTGAATCCGGCGAACTCAGCTGCCAATGTAGCAGTGGAGGTGGAGGGACCAGCCTTATTCAGCTCCTGCTGGAAGTCTGCCATCTGCTTGTTGAAACTCGCTGCCAACTCCTCGATAGAACCACGTAATGCTTCCATTTTGGTTATTAAAATGTGCTTGTTTAAAAAAGTGACTATTGCAAGAAATTATTATATGGAAATAATAGCTGGTAGGTAGATAGTCCTCACATGTACAATTTAGACATTAATAGTTTTTATTAGCTTTTATAGAATTAAATTTAACTCAGCTGTTTTATAAAAACATGTGTTTACTTTGACGTCTACCCTCAATAATGTGATCGAAAGAGTTAAGCAACGACGGGCGCGGTCGGTTTCGGGTGGCTTGAGAACATTCGACACCGGGTTGGCCACTAACCCCTCCACCAATCCGCATTGGAGCAGCGTGGTGGAGTATGCTCTAGACCTCCCGCAGAAGTGTCTGTGGGGGAGACCCGTGCCCAGCTGTGGGACGTCTATGGGTCGCAGCGAATGTCATTCAAGTTGTTTTTTTTTCTCGTAAGCACTTGTTACACTTACTTGTTACAGCGACCCATACAGCCAAATTGTATAAATTGTGACTCGCATTTATACAAATTATATTTTTTTTGGCCAAAATACATAGAATGGTGGGTCAAATTACCAAAGTTTTAAAAAAACTATATTATATCATATATTTAAACTGTTAATGTTTGATTTTGTTAACATTATCGGTTTAAAGTAGAATTGTTCATCACTGCCGCAATTCGGTAACGACGCAATTATTGGACAAGTTGTGGTATGGTGATAGCAAGCACCTAAACATGTACGTGTCTCATTAGTCATATAAGTTAGTTATTAAAGATACTCCATACTGAACGCACGTATGTTCTTATTATAACTCCCCGATCCCCGCCTCACCGCATGGCGACCCTTGCCATACCCGGCATGGTACGGGACGAGTGAAGTGCCGCGTCGGGATGTGATATTTATATTAATAAACAATTAACGGTCTACAAAAATGAGTAAAGGCAGTCAGCCTATAGTTACTTCTGGGTGTTCTGCTGCTCGTGGTGGCCGCCGGCGTGCTTTATGCCATCGTCAAGGCGCACTCTTCGATTAGTAAGGAGATGCGGCGGGATCGTGCGTCGTGGTAAAACCAGAATGTCTGGCAGAGGCATAAGGTATGCCCCTGTGGAAATTCAGAGCGACCTCGAGGAAGGAAAAACAGCGGCTTGAAGAACGGAGTATGTGTAATGTGTTGTGCGTATTTAGTTAGTTTATTTTAAAAACAGCGGTTTGAAGAACGCAGTATGTGTAATGTGTTGTGCGTATTTAGTTAGTTTATTATTTAGAAAAATTAATATTAAATTACTAAAACTGTAGATTACTTGTTTAAACTTTAGATTCGAGTGCACAGTTATCCGATGTAGAATTAACTTGTGAGGTGAAAAAATTCTTAAATATATGAAAATAAGTACGATAGATATTTCAGAGAAAATGGAGAGTTTTGAGTTAAAAACCGCGAGTACGTTGATTCCTTTAATGGATGGTAAACAAGAAAATATTGAGCAAATTATTGATGGTATCGATATGTATAGTAACTGTTTAAAAGGTGAGGACAGCAAGAAATTGTTGATTTCCTTTGTTTTGAAGACAAGATTATCTAAAATAGCTAAGTTAAAATTAAATTCCGAATATTCTACAGTTGAAAGTTTATTGTCAGATATAAAGAAGTATTTACTAACTAAAAAATCAGCCAATTCCTTGCTATCTCAGATGAATAACTTATCTCAAAATAATATGTCGATTTGCAAATTTGGAGAAAAGCTGGAGGAGCTTTTTGTAGGGCTCACTATAGCGCAAGCCGAAGACAATCAAAAGGCACGCGACATACTGAGACCTATAAACGAGCAAATAGCAATAAAAAGATTTGCAGATGGTCTTCGCAATCGACGGCTGAGTACAATAATATCAGCTCGGAACTACAGCGCGCTGAAGGATGCCGTGCGCGCAGCGGAAGACGAGGAGCTGGATAGCCCCGGGTATTCTTCTCAAAACGAAGTATACTCATACTCACAAGGTAACAAAAATCAATCATATCGCTACCCTAGGTACAGTCGGGGACGTCGAAATTTTTCCTACGGCGGCGCCCCTTCGCGAGGCAGTTATCAGCCCCTACCTCAGGTTAGAAAAGGCAACCAACACTTCGGTTCAAACTACTATCATAATCGAGCCAGTACTGCGAATACAAGGTATAATAATAATAATCAATCTAGATACCAGAGGAATAACACGAGATTTCATAGAGGTAAATTAAACAATAATTATCGCAATGCCTACGTCACAGCGATATCATCATCTAGCAACGAGACTGGGCAGAAGGAGGAAGATATAAATGTGGCAGAGTTTTTTCGAGCCTAATTATGTATTAGTATGTGAAGGGTTGGATTTCATCTACTTGTTTTGCGGAAATCGAAAATGTAAGTTTTTATTAGATACTGGAGCTTCTTTATCCATCATAAACAGTCAAGTCATTCAAAGTCACATAATAAAATATCCAAGTAATACAGTCATTAAAGGTATAGGTGGAAAAGTACAATCGAAATGCTTCGCGTATATTCCATTACAGTCAGCGAACGGTATTGTATTTCATCACAAGTTATATTTATTTGACAGCGTTCCATGTGAAGCGGACGGTATTATCGGGTTAGACTTTCTCAGAACTTATAATGCAAACATTGACTTACCTACGAACCGACTTACGTTACAATTAAATTATTATGAAACATGTACCTTAATGATACGTAAATGTACTAGTAAGACATTATTAGACTCAGAAGAATATTTAACTATCCCGTCACGTAGTGAATCAATTCATTATTTGAATATTGGTAAAAATTTATATAAAGATTGTGTAGTATATCCAAAACAGTTACATGAAAACGTATTTTTGGCAGGATGTATTGTAAAGCCGAATAGAGGTAAAATACCAGTGAGGTTCTTGAACACGGATGAAAAACCTATAAAAATTCTTAAAAATAAAATTATTCAGTTAGGAGATATTGATTACTTAGAAAACTATGATTTATGTTCCTTTAGCGAGTCCCAAAAGGATGTTAGTCGTGTCAAAAAACTATTAACAGAAATAAAATTAAGTCATTTAGATTCGAGTAATAGAAAGTCGCTTCAAATAATATGTTCGAAGTACTCAGACATATTTTTCTTAGAAGGAGATAAGCTGGGTACTGCACACGTCGTAGAACAGTCGATCATGGTGAAACCTAACACGAAACCCGTGTATGTAAAACCTTATCGACAGCCGCAAGCATTGAAACAAGAGATTAATAAACAAGTACAGCGGATGCTTGATGACGGTATAATAGAACCCTCTATTAGCGAATGGAATAGTCCAATACTATTAGTACCTAAAAAGTCAGGAGGTGATAAAAAATGGCGTTTGGTAGTAGACTACAGAAAAGTTAATGAATCGATACAGGACGATAAATTTCCCTTACCGAATATAACCGACATATTAGATTCTCTGTCTGGAAGTATTTATTTTACCCATCTGGATCTGTTTCAAGGATTTTATCAAGTTGGTTTAGACCCTGAAAGTAGGAACATCACTAGCTTTGCCGTTAGTACTGGGCAGTATAGAATGACACGTTTAGCCATGGGTTTGAAGGTTAACCCTAGTGCGTTTTCTAGAGTTATGTCGATAGCAATGTCAGGGTTAACTTACGAAAAATGTTTCGTTTACTGCGATGATCTGGTAGTGTTTGGAAGAAATAGAGATATTCACAATAAAAACTTGATAGACGTGTTCGAGCGCCTTCGAACAATGAATCTTAAACTTAATCCACATAAGTGCGAATTTATGAAAACAGAGTTATTGTACTTAGGTCACGTGGTGTCAGCTGATGGTATATTGCCCGATCCAGAGAAAATTAGAGTATTACAACACTATCCGGTACCTACAAATTCGGACGAAGTTAGGCGATTTGTAGCGTTTTGTAATTATTACAGAAAATTTATACCTCATTTTTCTGAAATCACTTTACCATTAAACAAATTATGTCGAAAGAATGCAATATTTTCGTGGACTGACGAATGTCAAAATAGTTTTGAAACGATGAAAAATAAATTAATTACTCCCCCAATTTTACAATACCCAGACTTTTCGGATACTAACACTTTCATTCTTCAAACTGACGCATCAGGTGTAGCAATCGGATCAATTCTGTGTAACAAGGATTTAAAACCTGTAGCTTATGCTAGCAGACCTCTAAATAAAGCGGAACTAAATTATCCAATTATTCAAAAAGAACTTTTGGCAATAGTTTGGAGCATAAAACACTTTAGACCATATTTATACGGTAAAAAATTTATCATCAAAACCGATCATAAACCTTTAATTTATCTCTTTGGCATGAAAGATCCATCGACAAGACTTTTAAAATTTAGATTGCAGTTAGAAGAATACGACTTTAGAATCGAGTATGTAAAAGGCAGTGATAACGTAGCAGATGCCTTAAGTAGGGTGACCATAAGTTCAGAAGAGTTGAAATCATTAAATAGTAGAGTTAGTTTGGTAATGACAAGAGCGCAGACAGCTAAATTAAACAAAGAGGCGTTGAGTAGGAACGAAGACACAAGGAATCCTTGTATACCTGCTGAATCGAGGTTTGGCCAACCAAGAATCGCAGAGATATTAAGGAAACCGAGTGACTTTGTAGAGTTGAAGTTTATTGAAGGAAGTAAATTAACTAAGAAAACCTTAACCTATGAAAAAGAATGTTTGGCATATGAAGACTCAACTTGTTCTATTTTTATAAACCTCAATTATATGTCGCATTTTACGCGAGTCGAATTTGCGAATTTATTGAGTGAATTTTGTAATAAATTGAATATTAAAAGATTATGCATAATTAAAAGCGAAGGAAATGTAGAATTTATAAAGCAATTAATAAATGAAGTAAAAAGTAGGGAAAAGTGGTCCGGACCGCAAATAAATATATTGAAAGGTGTAAAACGAGTCTACAGTAATGATGAAAAGGTATGCATACTACATGATTATCACTTACTGCCTACGAGTGGACATGCGGGTGTACAACGCATGGTCAACAATATCAAAGGTAAGTACTTTTGGCCTGGACTGGAATCCGATGTGTGGAGATACGTAAGCAAGTGTGGCAAGTGCCAAACTAGTAAGTATTCTAGAAACATAGTGGAGCCGATGGTCGTGACAACGACAGCATCGAAAGCCTTCGAAAAAATATATCTAGATATTATAGGTCCCTTAGATAAAGATATAGATAATAATGTTTATATTTTAAGTTTACAATGCGAGCTAAGTAAATACGTCGAGGCGTATCCTCTACAACGAAAAGACACGGTAAGTGTAGCAAAATCTTTTGTCAATAATTTTATATTAAAGTATGGTTTACCCAAAACCATCGCTACTGACCGAGGAGCAGAGTTTTTGTCAGAAACGATGACAGAGGTGTGCAAGTTGCTTCAAATTGAAAAGGTAAGCTCGACAGCTTATCATCATGAGTCGATAGGTTCCTTGGAAAACACTCATAAACACCTCGCTGCCTTCTTACGAACTCTGTGTGACGGACATCCGGAAACATGGAGTCAGTGGCTTCAGTTCTGGTGTTTTTCATTCAATACTACTGTCCACACGGAGACTAAGTATACGCCGTACGAACTGGTATTTGGCAATAGTTGTAACTTGCATAGTAACTTAAGAAATAACGTGGTAGAACCTCTCTACAATCCAGATAACTATGCACTTGAACTTAGGTATAGATTACAGTTAGCATCTAAGGAAGCGCATAAAAATTTAGTTCTAAGTAAATTGAAAAGAAAGAATGTATGGGATAAAAATTGTAATCCGATTCGGTATCGAAAAGGTGATTTAATTTTAATTAAAAATGAAACTGGTAAAAAACTAGATAAGTTATATGACGGACCATATACAGTGATAAGTGAAAGTGAACCAAATGTTACTGTGCAAAAAAGTGGAAAAATTGAGACTGTCCATAAAAACAGAACAAAACCATACGTAACCTAGTATTAAAAGTGTAGCGTTAATTGTTTATGTTATGGTAGGTTAGCGTTAATTGTTTATGTTATGGTATCCATTATTATAGTCGTAGTCGTAATAGGCGTCGTAGTCATAATCAATATCATATTTCATTACCGACGCATGATAACAGCGTCCTTTGTGTTACTTGTAAAACTTTTAAATTTATTTCTTTGATAATATGCTTAACGAATAAATTGTATGTCTTAGGAATTAAGAATATCAAACAAATTTGTTTGTAATATTATGTAAGTATGTAGTTTTAAATTTAACCAAATGTTACAAAAAAAATTGTATTTAAGCATTTTTTTTTAAATAACCCCGATGATGTGGTATGGTGATAGCAAGCACCTAAACATGTACGTGTCTCATTAGTCATATAAGTTAGTTATTAAAGATACTCCATACTGAACGCACGTATGTTCTTATTATAACTCCCCGATCCCCGCCTCACCGCAAAGTAACGCCAATTCTAATTTCGAACGCAATTGTGTTCAAGAGTACGAAACCAAATGACACTCAAGATGGGATCGGAATCACATTGATATTGGACAATAATTTTTGTTTTTTTCGAGAGTAAGTGCCCAGGTCGCCCTTCGACAAGAAGACAGACGACCTGAAGAAGACGGCGGGAAACTGCTGGTTTCAGAAGGCACAGGACCGGTCGGAGTGGTGTCGTTTAGGAGAGGCCAATGTCTAACAGTGGACCTCAAAAGGCTGATGGGTGGATGGATGGATGGAAATACATTCTTCTTTCTTCATTCTTAATGTCAGAGGTAGTAAAGTTCTTTGATTTGGAATTCATACTGCAGGGAAAAACGATTTAATGGGGACAGAACCACGGGTGGATAAATAAGTTATAAAAATATAATACACTTACCGTTAACCTCCTTGCTGCAGCCCGCCACTCCACTGATATCTGTATCATCACACTCCTGGACTGAATCTTCCCTGTGTTTCACCACGTCCAGTAACATGTCCTCATGCTCCTCAATCTTGATAACATAATCAGTAACATCATCATCATCATCTATGCTGTTAAGTTCACTATAGTCTTTATTAATTTCATCATTTTCAGTTTTAATCATGGCAGGATAAGTATAATCAAAATTATCAATATGTGGTTTATTATCTATGTCCTGCTCGATATCCTCGTTTTCAGTCTTAATATTGACTCCAGGATACTCATTGTTCAAATATTCCTGTGCGTCGTTGTCAAAATATTCCTCCTTTATACATTCATTTTTAACTTCTTCATCTATTGAGTCATCCATAATCTACAGCCAATATCTTATTATTGGCAGCAAACAGAGTTCTGTCAGAACTAGTTGGTCTTTGCTTTATCTGTGAATTAAAATTTAATATTAAAAATACATCATACTAGCTTTTGTCCATAGCTTTCATAGTCAGTCTTTCGGAATGAAAATTTTCGTTTTGATCAAGAGTAAAAAAGGGATGGAAAGAATTTGGTAAGTCCCAGTTGCATCATAATCCTATAATTTGTTACAGAGTAATCAAGTTAAGAATTAGTGTCAGCAACATCTGTTGACGTTGTGCTAGACAGCTTTGCAATAAATGTGCAAAGCATCCCAAGGGAACATATTTCTTACATATATATATATATTCTTTACATATTTGGGATGAAAAGTATCCTATGTGCTATTCTAGGTTGTCATCTACCTATGTGCCAAGTTTCATCCAAAACTGTTTTGTAGTTATTGCGTGATTGAGTAACAAACATCCAAACATCAAACATACCATACAATCACATTTATAATATTAGTAATATAATAGAATAACAATATAACATCATATCAATATTTCCTTAAAGTGGTATGCAAAGGTGTGTAATACCCACTTTTTATTATGTTTAGGTTTCATGTTAGGTGGTGAGTTTACTACTATATGGTTTCCCGTATTATTTTCATAATAAAAAATACTGTTTTTTTTATTTCACAACTCACCACATGGCCATTAGCTAGACGTGCAAACCTCTAGTCTACAGCTTAATCAAATTTTTCTCTCTTTTTCTTTTATTTTTCTTTCCTTATATTTTTTGCTTCATGGACAAGCAGACAGACTGTGACAACTAACCTGAGTGGTCACCGTCACCTAAAGGCTTTAGCAATACCAGAAAGGTCGCCAATGTGACATTGGCATCACATCTGTGATTGAATTGGAAGGAACCTCTTACAAACAATTACTAGCTGGACCATTACTAACACCAACTAGGACTAACTATCACTAACAGTCTCCAGTCCTCAGACATACTAACAAACTGACCAACTAAAATTCTAATATTACACTTACATCTAACTGGACTAACCATCCCAGTCCCTGTTTGAGTCTTGTTCAAAGTCAGTCTCAGTTGTCATGGGCGGCAGCGAATTGGTGGTGCTGCAAACTCTAACTTAAATCCATAAAAATAAAAAAGAATTGAATCAGAATACAACGGTACACAAACGTCTCACATAAAATAAGATCATGCATATATTCCGATGAAGAGGGAGACAGAGGTGTGTAGTACCCCTCTTATAACCTATTTGTTCGATGTAAAAGGTGGTGAGGCTTTTGCCTTGCCACTGTGTACAATAATCATAATAAGCACTTACTTTTGAAAGAAAATTCCACAAGAAGAAATGCTGCTTGTACAGTCACGGTATAAACTAACGACGGTACAACGCATGCATTGTGTTTTTTGATTTTTTTTTAATTTTTTAACCTTAGATTAGATATATGTCATATAACCAATCAAAGTTTATAACTAACTATTATAAGACACTGTCTGTCTACACTTCATTGACATTACTTATCCATAATCAATTATTCTTCACCATTATTTTGTACTTTTTTTATTTATATCTGATTCTTAAGTATGTACTATTTCGGGAAGCAGTGCCCTGCCCCGACGCACGTCTGACTAGGCGACTGTTGATGGCAACATCACTGGACACTGCCCACTTAACAAACATTTATATGTTCTAGGTACAACCGACAGCCCTCTGTGTAGAGCATGCCTGTCGGTAGAAGAAACTGCTGCCCACGTAATCCTGGAATGCGAAGGCGTGGCTAAACAACGGGCTGAAATCCTCGGAACACCGAGGTCGCTCCGCGAGGCCTGTGGAGACACCAGGAGGATCCTGCGCTTCTGGGCGGAGCTAGGCTGGCTAGACAACTAGCCGGCATTGCACGCAAAACGGCTCTCTATAAAGAGCCAATTGCGGAAACCGGAGCCCACCATACAATACAATACATGTACTATTTTACATTAAAGTTAAAATTATTACCTATTTGAAGATTTTGAATATATGTATGTAACTCAAATACGGCTGACTTGACGTTTGACGCACTGCGCACAGACGATTTATGGATACAGGATATAGATAGTGAGTGAATCGCGACAGAATAATTAGAAATATCTCTATTTTTTTTAAATTTCTATAAAATTATTTAAGAAAACACGTCATAGTTCCTGCTGTTAAAATCGTTAGAATAGAGGGAAGAACGTGGGTGAATTGGTCCCTCTTAACGGAGCGTCGAACTGTGGTGGCAAGGCGCCTCTACGTTACTACGTAGAAGGCGAGACGTCCACAGACTAGGTAGAGATACTTCTCTACCTAGTCTGTGGACGTCTCGCCTTCTAGAAGTTATGGTTATTTTTGAGTTATGAAAAATGGAGGGAAAGGAAGATAATTACCGATTTCATATGGTCTGCACTGAAAATCAGCGCTGTTGGTTCGGTACCGTTCCAACAGCTTAATGCTGAGTGCAGACCATTTGCAGTGTAACACTGCAACATATACAACTAGCTTTTACCCGCGGCTCCGCCCGCGTGGGAAAAGGGAATTAACAATGCTATCTATTAACAACATCCGGAACTAAATATCTAGCAAATAACAAAACATCGATATCTTCCCATGGGGATGTTTTACCGCGGTAAAAAGTAGCCTACGTCACCCTCCACCCTCCTCACTATTTCCACACATAAAAACCATACCATATAATAGCTTCGTTGCGACGTGAAAGCCGGACAAACAAACAAACACACTTTCACATTTATAATATTAGTATGGATATACATATCTAAGCATAGCATAAATGTACTGTGTACCTACTTTTAAGTGTCTATTGTTTATTTGTATCATATTTGTATATGTTGTAGTGTAATTTCTGCAATAAACGTTATTCTATTCTATACGGTATTACACCTTTTTTTGAAAACTGTTTTAAATTAATCCTGAGATCGTAACAAACCAGTAGAATTTTAATTTTATAAAACCGAAAAATGCCTTAAAATCTATTTTTTATTTATGATATTGAATTTTCGCGCGGAAACGCTAGCCGCCATGCTGTTTCGGCTCGTGACGTCACTTCGTTAGTAAACAATACGACTGCAAAAGACCAACTAACAAGATTTGTGAAAATTATAACTAACTAGTTATAATGTTTATCATTGGCATTCATTGGTGTCTTGTGCATGAATGCAATAATGCAAGTGTAAAAACGCTACAAACATTGTGGATTCAAGTGCCAAGTGATATTAAAATGAGATACACTTGTTTTAAACTGTCAAGAAGAGACCCAAAATCATTGTCCACAAAGACTAGACTGTATTTCTGTGAAGACCACATTGTATTTCAACAGCTTGTGCCTTGATTAATTTACAAGATGTCCTTATTAAATAACTGGTAACATGCCTCGCCCTAGTACAGCTATCTACACATCATAGTGAAAATTGTACCAAAATTAATCCAGTGGTTTTGAAGGATTAAATGAATACTTGCACAGGCAACTTTGGTTTTATACTATGTATCATTCGCTGCGACCCATAGACGTCCCACTGCTGGGCACGGGTCTCCCCCACAGACACTGCTGCGGGAGGTCTAGAGCATACTCTACCACGTTATATTATAGTAAATAAATATAATCAATAATAAGTATACTTTTATTTTTCCATGGTGCACTGTATAAAGACGATGTTGGTCAACACATGACTGAGTTGATTTGAAGAATGGGTCAACATGGCCACCATAATAGATGTTAGTGATATAGTAATAGATGTATATTTTTGAAGTGTATGTGCAAAATATGTGAATACATAGGCACTACAGGGTCTACTGCACTGCTTTATTGGTATCAATTGAGCTTTCAATATTACATACATAAAAAGTAAAAATAAACTTAGTTAATTCAATAAAACAACAAGCATTTTTCTTCATTATAAAATGAATGTATTGTAAAAATCAACAACATAGGTCACATCGTAATAAACAATAACTGATGTATCCATACTAATATTATAAATGCGAAAGTGTGTTTGTTTGTTTGTTTGTCCGGCTTTCACGTCGCAACGAAGCTATTAAATGGTATGGTTTTTGTGTGTGGAGATAGTGAGGAGGGTGGAGAGTGACGTAGGCTACTTTTTACCGCGGTAAAACATCCCCATGGGAAGATCGATGTTTTGTTATTTGCTACATATTTAGTTCCGGATGTTGCTAATAGATGGCGTTAGTAAAATTTATTTGCAACTAGCTTTTACCCGCGGCTCCGCCCGCGTGATGCATGACACATTTGTGATGGGATGAATAGTGACAGTTCCACGATTAAAAGATACTTAGAGGAACCAGAGGTAAATGCTGACCGCAGATAAAGTGGACGTACACTGACATACTGGAGCTTTAAGCTAACTTCAATAGACAAATGTGTCATATATGATAAACAATTCATTGTTAATTCCCTTTGACCACGCGGGCGGAGCCGCGGGTAAAAGCTAGTTGTATTATAAAGAATTAACAGTTATTCATATAATAACAAGAAAAGTATATTTTCTGTGATTTTCAAACTAACCTTTTGTATAAAATTGGAAAAATGTTATTCTTCCAAAAAGCAACTACACTAACTATTTAATAACTTCACATACTCATGTTCTTATTCAACAGGAATATAGTGAGCTGATTATTTTCTTTAAAATCACTACCAGCAACACAAAAATAACTTTTGTTTCCATACGCACAATACCTACATTTGCATTTCAACTTGTGCAAAATATTTCTTTGATATTGTATCGTCCTTATCTATGTAGTGTTGTGCAGTTTGGCACTAGACAGACTTAATTTCAAAAGTAGTCTTGTTATTAATCACACCTGGGGAGCCAGCAAGCATTGGGAATGAATGTCTAAGAAATATACAGGGTGTTTGTGTATTTATAGAAAAAACCTTCGCTGGCTTGCTCTATCCGTCATTCTGAAGACCACCACGAATGTAGTTTATTTTTAAAAGGAAGTTTTATTTCCTATACACAATAAAACACGATTTATTTTCTCAAAAATATAACTTACAACACTGTGGCACTGAGCCGCAAATGTTCTGATGAATGAATCGAACATAAGCTTCCATTTAATAAAAGTTTACAACTGGCTCGGTAGCTCGCTTCGGCACCTTTGAAACGCCGCGCCGCCGCTCGCGCCGCGTAAGTACCTACGAACCTGAACGGTTAGGCTCCGCTCACACTACCGCTGAGAAATCCCGTCGCCGACTTTTATCATCATTCTGCGTTAGAAAAAATATTCTTATTTGGCAACTGGTTATGAAAGTCAGTTATGAAAATGGATTCAATATTCATAGTTCGAAAGTTGCTACGAAAAAGATAAAAAAGTCTGTTTTCTTAACTGATTACGAAACTGACCAAACCAACATTTTCTTTGTGGATTTAAGATAGCAAACGGGCTTGCAGCTCCACCCATCAGCTGTCACCCATGACATCTATGACAAACTTGGAACAATACTGTACAATTAATAAATAGGTATGGGAGTACAGGTCCAGTTAGTGTAAGATGTTAATAAAAATATTAGTTGGTAAGTATTCGTTAGTATGTGGACTGTAGAAGTCGACTGTTAGTTAGTTAGTGTTAGTGATAGTCCAGTTAGTACTTGTTAGTAAAAGTACCGTTCGAAATTGGTCACAGACGCGTTGCTACCCTTGAGGACTAAGGTGGTCGCCTCTTTTATAGCGTAGCCAGCAACCACAATTTTCAGACTGGATGGATGGATGGAGTAATAGTAGTAGAAACAATAGTAGTAGTAGCACTTGTGTGCTATTGTTCGCTCTAATCCAAACTAACTCCACACAAAATTTCATAAGAATCCGTTATTGTGGCTGAAAAAAATTTCCGTGCAGTGTGATGTAAGCTTTACAACAGCGTCGAGCCGATAGCGGTCTTTGAAAAATGCCGCTCGCTCGCCACACGCGCCGTATTAGTAGTAGTGAGTTCGCGCGCTGCAAGCAAAATATTGTAACTCGTTTTTCGAGTTTTCTTCGGAAAACATTAAATTATTAATTTCTCCTGAATTAATGCATTTAAAAATGAACTACATTCGTGGTGGTCTTCAGAATTACGGGTAGAGCAAGCGAGCGAAGGTTTTTTCTATGAATAAACAAACACCCTGTATAGACCACGTTTTTTCTTTATTTGCATTCTAAAACAAATTCATTTAACAAACTGCTGTCTAGAACCATCTCCTAGTTTTCTATTAGAGATTTCTTTTGCACACAAAATTCTTATTGATGACCCGACATTAGCCAGATTAGATTTCCTCCAATTTACTGAAGTACACGACGGGGCTTCGGTTCGGCGGTGTAAACACATTAATAATGTAACACTGTACTTGCAGCCACCTTCTGAAGAGGGGCAATCGTGAATTATTACGTCAAAGCCGGAGTACTGTTTGCCTTTAAAAAATTCTCTATTATCTTGTGTTTTTGGCCCTTTCTTCGTGACGTTTTCTTGTATCTCTTGAATAAGAATAAGAATGATTTATTGGGACCTCTAGAATTTACATATATACTTAAATACTAAGCATATATTATAAAGGAAAAGTTATGGGGGATGTTTGGCCCCTCCAATTGGTCTGGCTGCTGACCAACAGTGTTGAAATAGTTCCCCAAGTGTCGTGCATAAAAATCAAGCTTGAGAAAATAAAATAACATTATTTTTTCTGGATCTTTAAAGCGTCTGGCAAGGGTAAGCGCCGACGGAAAGTGTCTGGCAATAGTTATTATTAATTTGTAACAAAATTATCTAAAACATTGTGTGAAAATCAGCCATGAGAATATAAGAAAAGCAGGTACTGTAATTATCGATCTTCAGCATCTGATACCAATGAATTGGCCGTCTACCCAAGCTAGCGGGTACTGTTAGTACACGCTCAAAGTATGTACTAACAGTAGCTTATCCCATATAAATTGTTTATGAGAAAATAAGTAACGTCTGGCGGCACTGGGATCTTGCTCTATAAGGCTTCTCGCCAGAATGTGTTCTCAAATGACATTTCAGATGAGCTACTTGACAAAATGCTTGTTTCAGATATCTCATGAGTAAGGCTTCTCACCCTAATGTGTTCTCAAATGACGTTTCAGACTATTGTTAGCAGCAAACGCTTTCTTACAGATATCACACGCGTAAGGCTTCTCACCAGAATGTGTTCTCAAATGATATTTCAGATGAGCTACTTGAGAAAACGCTTTTTTACAGATATCGCATGAGTAAGGCTTCTCGCCAGAATGTATTCTCAAATGACATTTCAGATTAGCTACTTGAGAAAACGCTTTTTTACAGATATCGCATGAGTAAGGCTTCTCACCAGAATGTGTTTTCAAATGACAATTCAGATTAGCTACTAGAGTAAACGCTTTCTTACAGACATCACAAGAGTAAGGCTTCTCCCCAGAATGAGTTAATAAATGTCCTATTAGATGCCTATGACAAGTAGTTTTGTAATGACACATCTCGCAATCGAAAGACTTTTCACTGCCGTGGGCTTTCAAGTGACTCGACAACTGTTTCTCACTGCCAGTTCGATAAGGACACAAGTCGCACGATAATTTCAGTCCATTTTCGGATAAGCCAGTGTCGCCGGCGCGCCCAGCGGCCGTCGGCGGCGCGGCATCCGCCGGCACAGCCTCGCAGTAACCATCACCTGCACAAGGAATGTTTATATTGACTGTAATTTTTTTTATAGATATAAGATAGCAAACGAGCTTTCAGTACCATCCGCTGCCGCCCTTGACAACTGTGACTGACTTTGAACAAGACTCAAATAGGGTTAGTCAAGTTAGCTGAGAGAGTTAATTAGAACATAAGTTGATCAGTTCATTAGTGGGTATGAGGACTGGGGACTGTTAGTGATAGTTAGTCCTGTTAGTTGGTGTTAGTAATAGTCCAGTTAGTAATTGTTAGTAAGGGTTTCGTTCCAAGTCAGTCACTAGAGAAATACAGAAACCTCGCCGGCGTCGCCCCAGCCAGTTCTAATTATCTGTAAGACTGAAATGACGACAGCCGACAACACCTGGCTAGAGTACCGGACGAATAACCGGTTGCACTAATTATAGTACATGAAAATTACACTTGCCTAAATACATTCTTGTTTCTTCATTCTTAATGTCAGAGGTAGTAAAGTTCTTTGATTTGGAATTCATACTGCACGGAAAACGATTTAATGGGGACAGAACCACAGGTGGATAAATAAGTTATAAAAATATAATACACTTACCGTTAACCTTCTTGCTGCAGCCCGCCACTCCACTGAGATCTGTATCATCACACTCCTGGACTGGATCTTCCCTGTGTTTCAGCAGGTCCAGTAACATGACCCCATGCTCCTCAATCTTAATATCATCATCAGCAATATTGATATATGTATCATCTATGCTGTTAAGTTCACTATAGTCTTTATTAATCTCATCATTTTCGGTTTTAATCATGGCAGGATCAGTATAATCAAAATTATCAATATGTGGTTTATTATCTATGTCCTGCTCGATATCTTCGATTTCAGTCTTAACATTGACTTCAGGATACTCATTGTTCAAATATTCCTCTGCGTCGTTGTCAAAATATTCCTCCTTTATACATTCAATTTTAACTTCTTCATCTATTGAGTCATCCATAATGTACAGCCAATATCTTATTATTGGCACCAAACAGAGTTCTGTCAGAACTAGTGGGTCTTTGCTTTATCTGTGAATTAAGATTTAATATTAAAAATACATCATACTAGCTTTTATATATTATAGCATATTAGCTTTAGAAAGTGGTTAATAAGTGCAAATATCTGGGCCATATGTTAACCTCAGACTTGAGGGATGACCTGGACGTGGAGCGGGAGGCAGTGAGAGGCAACATGCTGGCCTGCAGGTTCGCTCGGTGTAGCAAGGAAGCAAAAATCACACTGTTCTGGGCGTACTGCCAATCCTTCTACTCGAGTGGCTTGTGGGTCAGGTACACACAGCGTGCCTACAATGTCCTGCGAGTCCAATACAATAACGTATTTAGGATGCTGTTGGGTCTGCCGCGACACTGCAGCGCGTCGGGAATGTTTGCGGATGCGAGAGTGGACGACTTTTTTGCCATAAGGCGGAAAAAAGTGGCTTCACTACTCCGCAGGTTGCATGACAGCCCCAACAGCATCCTGAGGGTGGTCGCGTCACGGTTGGATTGTCCCTTGCAACATTTCTGGGCCACAGTTGCCACAGGCTCTATTTAGTGGACATTTAATTGATGTGACATGATCTTAATTTAATTTGTATTTTATTTTTATTTTAATTTGTATTTGACATTTAATTTTGTAATTATGATTGGACATCTTAACTATTGTATTGTGACCAGTTGGATATAATAAGAACAATATTAATTTACTAACATTAGATATAAGATGTCACATACTAACATAACCTACCTACTAGGATACCTACAAAAATCTGAAATAAACGATATTATTATTATTTTGTCTGTAGCTTTCATAGTCAGTCTTTCTGAAAGAAAATTTTCGTTTTGATCTACAGTAAAAAAGGGATGGAAAGAATTTGGTAAGTCCCAGTTGCATCATAATCCTAAAATTTGTTACAGAGTAATCAAGTTAAGAATTAGTGTCAGCAACATCTGTTGACGTTGTGCTAAACAGCTTTGCAATAAACATGCAAAGCATCCCAAGGGAACATATTTCTGGGATGAAAAGTATCCTATGTGCTATTCTAGGTTGTCATCTACCTATGTGCCAGGTTTTATTCAAAACTGTGTAGTTTTTGCATAATTGAGTAACAAACATCCAAACATCAAACATACCATACAATCACATTTATAATATTAGTAATATAATAGAATAACAATATAACATCATATAAATTTTTCCATAAAGTGGTATGCAAAGGTAATACAAGTAATACCCACTTTTTATTATGTTTAGGTTTCATGTTAGGTGGTGAGTTTACTACTATATGGTTTCCCGTATTATTTTCATAATAAAAAATACTGTTTTTTTTATTTCACCACTCACCACATGGCCATTAGCTAGACGTGCAAACATCTAGTCTAAAGCTTAGTCAAATTTTTCTCTCTTTTTCTTTTATTTTTTTTTCCTTATATTTTTTGCTTCATGGACAAGCAGACAGACTGTGACAACTAACCTGAGTGGTCACCGTCACCTAAAGGCTTTAGCAATACCAGAAAGGTCGCCAATGTGACATTGGCATCACATCTGTGATTGACTTGAAAGGAGCCTCTTACAAACAATTACTAGCTGGACTATTACTAACACCAACTAGGACTAACTATCACTAACAGTCTCCATTCCTCAGACGTACTAACAAACTGACCAACTAATGTTCTAATATTACACTCACATCTAACTGGACTAACCATCCCAGTCCCTGTTTGAGTCTTATTCAAAGTCAGTCTCAGTCGTCATGGGCGGCAGCAAATTGGTGGTGCTGGAAACTCTATCTTATATCCATAAAAAAAAGAATTGAATCAGCATACAACGGTACACAAACGTCTCACATAAAATAAGATCACGCATATATTCCGATGAAGAGGGAGACAGAGGTGTGGAGTACCCCTCTTATAACCAGTTTGTCCGATGTAAAAGGTGGTGAGGCTTTTGCCGTGCCACAGTGTACATTAA
The DNA here is from genome assembly GCA_944567765.1 of Carterocephalus palaemon. Taxonomy (NCBI): domain Eukaryota; kingdom Metazoa; phylum Arthropoda; class Insecta; order Lepidoptera; family Hesperiidae; genus Carterocephalus; species Carterocephalus palaemon. Next base: position 886,199 of record OX155666.1, read on the forward strand.
ATCATAATAAGCACTTACTTTTGAAAGGAAATTCCACAAGAAGAATGCTGCTTGTACAGTCACGGCATTGATATATATAGTCACGGTATCAACTAACGACGGTACAACGCAGTGTTTTTTTTATTTTATTTTTATTTTTTAGTCTCTACACTTCATTGACATTACTTATCCTTAATCAATTATTCTTCACCATTATTTTGTACTTTAAGTATTATTTTACAATAAAGTTAAACGTGTTTGAAGATTTTGATATTTATTGATTTGACTTATTGACTTTCATGACTTTGACGTTTTACGCACTGCGCACAGACGATTTATGGATACTGGATATAGATAGTGAATCGCGACAGACTACTTAGAAATATCTTTATATTTTTTGTTAATTTCTGTAAAATAATAAAAGAAAGCACGTCATAGTTCCTGCTGTCACAATCGTTAGAAAAGAGGGAAGGACGTGGGTGAATCGGTCCCTCTTACCGGAGCGTCAAACTGTGGTGGCAAGACGCCTCTACGTAATATATCTACATTATCTACCTAGTCTGTGGACGCCTCGCCTTCTAGAAGTTATGGTTATTTTGGGTTATGAAAAATGGATAATGGAGGGAGGGAAGGGAAGGCGCTTGCACTGAGCAAGTAATCACTACGTTTTTGGCGCTTGCACCACGGACGGGACGAATCGATTATTCTAACGTCGTAAAGTTATTTTGATTACTAATAACAAGGTACATTTCAATTACAATATATATCAGTGTTGACTAAACACGTAATTAGTATGGAAGACACTGATACAGGCCATCCTGAGCCGACATATATATACGAAAGTCAGTCCTCGTGCCCTCTAACCAACTAATATTCTAACGAGCAATTGAGTATCAAGGACGTTGAATTCAACGTCCTTGTTGAGTATCTTAAGTTGAATTCATATAGGAGTAATAGTGTTCTGTGATTCTTATGCAGTAACTTGTCAAAACAGCGTATATTACGAATTTTGTATGTTATTCATATGAACCTTACGATTAGATCGTAATTTTTGATGGTTGATTGAATGATTTTATTGTTTTTTATTTGTATTTACAGCTAATTTGATCTGTTTTTTTCATGACAAGTTCCGTGTTGTGGTTTCAAGGAAAGTTGGAATAATTCACCGGTCACTATGGAAGTAATAATATCCGTCATAGATCCATTTTATTTCCTTCGCGAGGGTGGGCTCGAGTATGCCGCAGGAGCTCCCCATCTGGACTCCCAGAACTAGATGACTGATGTGTCGAGGTTTGAGAATGAGCAGTATGCCCCTAAATTTGGCACAGTGACGATGATAAATTATACTATACTAGCTGACCCGGCAAACATTGTTTTGCCATAAAAAATTTTTTGTGAATATTTTGGGAGAACTTAATGTAAGTGTGTGGACTTCTACTCTTCTACTACCATTACCACTACTACTACCATTACCACTACCATTACCACTACTACTACTACTACTACCACCACTACTACCACTACTACTCGCACTACCATTACCACTACCCCTACCAGTTCTGCAGCATTTCGTGGCAGCTTCAAATATAGCGCCACCAAATGCTGGAATAACATTCCCCCACCTTTCCTTAATCTTAAGACGATAAGTGGTTTTAAAACTGCCTACAAATCGCACTTGCTGGAGTTACAAAAATCTCAGTAGTTACATGTTTACACCAACCCGCATGCACCCACAAAAACCACACACACACACACAAAGTTGACTCGCATAAGCATTGTTAGATTAAAATATTATTGTAGTTCTGTTTAAATTGTTTAATGTTTTCTTTGTCCATTTTAAAATATGTATTCATTTACTTAGTATTCATTTAGGTACTTACTTTAATTGGTTTATTAATTATATACATATATGTATATAAACACAAAATATAAATAAATAAAAACAACTGGCACGAACCTCCCAACGAGGGCGTCCTGAAAATCAGCGGCTGCGGGCTTGCCACGGCCATTTGCTGAGGGCGTCCCATTTCGGCATCGATAATTTTTACTTATTTAAAATTGTATTGTTTCACATTTCTTGTATGTTGTATGTCGAAATAAATTTTTGTCTATGTCTATGTCTACCACTACCACTACCCCTACCACTACCCCTACCACTACCATTACCACTACCACTACCATTACTTATAATCGAAAGCGTTCAATAAAAGTAGGAAATTATTAAAAATAAAAATTGCGATGGAAAAATAGGGGTTGATCGTAGAGGGTTGAAAATTCAGGGTTGTATGTATTTTCTAATGTTGTATCATAAAAAATACAAAAATAAAAATTAATCTAAAAATAAAAAAATAAAAAATTAGGGATGGACTACCCTTAACATTTATAAAATTTGGTAAAAATCGGTAAAGCCGTTTCGGAGGAGCAACAAACATTGTGACACGGAAATTTTATATATTAGATTTTCTGCACTCCACGTCGTCCATAGAAATGAACTTTCTACATTTAGCACAATTTGCAGCCATGTCAACTACATGGCACAGTTAGATAAACAGTAAGAAGTGCTTTGTTAATTTATTTAAAAAGCACCAAAAGTTTTGTGGCCTTAACATACATGATAAGGCTACAAACTAAGTGAAATCTTCGTGTCTAGCGTACCCTAAGTAGCAAACAATAGAATTTAGGTGTTTTAATGTAAGAACATACAATATTACAAATTCTTTAACAATGTAATCTTAAATATATCACGTGTCACATTGTTTGTCCGCGATAGACTCCTAAACTACTTAACCGATTTTAAATTAAATATGCAAACCGTGTGCAGTTTGATCCAACTTGAAAGATAGGATAGCTTACAGTAAATCCATTTTTAAACAACTCCGCCTCTTGAAGTTATAAACACTGAGCACACATCATTAAACTCGCTCATTATAATTATTACACCAATAAAAGATAACACAGTAACAGTCCACAAGTGATGATGTAAACACGTATCTTCTATGAGTCAATTTATTTGTACCTACCTACATTAAGTCATAGAAATAAGTTTACGCTTACCCACATTATATTACATAGTTACTAAACGAAACCTTACTTAATACATCATTTGGTAAACAATATACGGCTGGGGTCTACCTTACACCCCCATACCACTCGCAATACAAGGTATTGCACGATTCTTGAAAAAAATATAAAAAAAAAAACAAAGACTTAGGGTCGACTCACACTGGCGCAGAGTCGAAGCGACGCGACGCGTCATGTTTTGCGGCGAGAGTGGGAGGGGTGGCTTTTTTTTTTTTTTTTGCGTCCAGACAACCAACCTACGTGGACTGACCCTCCGGGCAAGACCGGGCTATACCTGGGAGGGAGGCAGGAAACGCACCTCATGCGTATCGGTACAGCCGGCTGTAGCGATTATGTCCGTAGACTAAAACCTGCCTTAGGGGATGGCTTTAGTCATATGACCCTCAAGCCGACATCGGAAGCGACCCCGCTTGGAGAGGCGGGGCGCAAGCGGCGCTACCCTAGGGCGCTACCGCATGTTAACTGCACTGAGTGCTGTCGAAGTGTGGACTTGTGCCATCAGGAGATGGCATTATCTGAGAGAATGGATTATTCGTCTGAGCCCTTGGAGGCCTCTAGTAGGCGTTCCAGGTCAGACGAGAGTTGGTTAGGTAGGTCCGTGAGGACATTACGTGGCCTTCGAATTTGATGACCAGTTAGTGTGGGGGTGGTGTAATCCACTGCTTCCCTAATCAGTGGGTTTGAGTGATTTTCTGAGGACTTAAAGAGTCTTTCAGAGAAGCTTTTCATAATCTGTTGGATGGTGGGAAGCTCTAAGTCCCGGTGAAGGTCGGCATTCCGCACGTACCAGGGTGCGTCAGTCGCGCCACGAAGGAATTTATTTTGTGCTACTTGCATCATGTTAATTACACTGGGAGCCGCATGGGCAAAGACTGGGGCGGCATATAGCATTACCGGTCGAATGCAAACCTTATAGAGCGTTCGCTTGTTTCTGTAGTTCATTTTACTTCGCCTTCCCAACATGCAGTTGAGTCGGCTTAGGTAGAATTTGGATGTTGCTGTTACCCTTTTGACGTGAGGTCTAAAGGTTAGTCTAGAATCTAATGTAATACCAAGGTATTTGGTTTCAGTCCTCCAAGGGACAGGGGTTCCCGCAAAACGGATAGGAGGGTCATCGAGGTTACGCCGGCGCTTGTGGTTGAATCGTATTGCGGCGCTTTTGTCTGCGTTGACCTCGATACGCCATCTTTTGAACCAGTCTCCTAGCTCGTTAACCGAGGTTTGGAGTCTGTTGAGAACTGATTGTATCCTCTGTCCCTTGAGGTATAAGGCAGTATCATCTGCGAAGAGGGAAAGTTGCACACCTTTCTTTGGGATAGGAATATCATTAGTGAATGATATGAATAGCAGTGGGGCAAGCACTGAGCCCTGAGGGACCCCGGCTGTTATGGGGCGCTCGGAGGATAGGATTCCTTCGTGTCGATAACGAAAGGAGCGGTTATGGATGTAGGAAGCAAGGATTCGTACTATCCGATCTGGAAGGCCAAGGTGGTGAAGTTTGTAAATGAGGCCTGCGTGCCAGACTTTATCGAAGGCCTTAGCGACATCGAAGAAGACTGCAACTGTCTTTTCGCGTCGTGGGTAGAATCCGCTTAGAATATACTCTACTATGCGGTGTACTTGTTGGGGGCAAGAATGTTTTGCACGAAAGCCGAATTGTTGCGGAATAATTAAAGGTGGTTCGTCTGCTGGAAGGAGATGCCTTCGCATGCGAGACAAGATAACTCTTTCGAGTACCTTTCCCATGGCCTTGAGGAGGCTGATGGGACGATGGTTTGAGGGGATATTGAGGGGTTTCCCGGGTTTCGGGATCCCTATAACGGTTGCCTCTTTCCACGCAGTGGGAAAGTGGCAATGTTCAAAACAGGCGTTAAAAAGAATAACTAAGAAAGTGATGACCTGCTCTGGAAGGTGTTTGAGCGCGAGGTTGGATATACCATCGGCTCCTGGGGCTTTTCTAGGTTTAAGACCTTGAATTATATTTTTAACTTCGTCCGTAGTTGTTACTATTGGATCAGCAGTGATGGGGAGTGAGTTTAACTGACGGACTTCATCCTCCACCGCTTCAACATGGGCGATGGGGTATGGCTGCGTGCTTGGTGCACATTGCGCAGCTATGCTGTCTGCAAAGCATTCAGCTTTATCCTCGTCCTCGAAGGCGATACTGCCATCGGGACGGGTAATGGGTGGTGTTTCGAGTTTAGCGTCTATCCGTAGGGCTTTCGCCACTCTATAGTACGCTGTATGAGAAGGAGAGATGTCACACATGAGGGAGTCCCAATTGGAGTTCCTCATTTCGGAGAGATGGGTTCGGACTTTACGCTGTAATCCGTTGGCTTTCGCGCGAAATTCAGGAGTTGGGTATGATGCAGCTTTCCTAAGAGCTGTATTTTTCTTACGAATTAATTTCCTGACTTGGAGTGGTAGTTTTTGGTTCGGAACCTTGACTACACGCTCGTTGTCATGGAGAGCAGACTGGATGGATTTAGTGAGGTTAGAGACCGTATTGTCTATCTTATCCGGGCTATTGAAATAGTCAGCTGAGACAGCATATGGTGAATCGGGGGCGTTAAACTCAGCGCTAAGTGACGTGTTGTAGCCTTTCCAATTGGTAAAGGTTTTGGTAATGGAGGCTGGGTTGGGGTCAGTTGATCCTAGATCTAGAGAGACCGGGCGATGGTCGGAACCCAGGTCATCGAGAGTGTCAATAGCTCTCGTATAGAGATATACTCCCTTGAGGAGGGCGATGTCCAGTATGTCAGGGGATAGGTCCACCCGATCTGGGTAGTGAGTGGGGGAGGTGGGTGATAGTACGTCAATGTCCAAGTCTGTGGTAAGCTTGAGGAGCTTCCTACCATTGGTGTTGGTGTTGCGGCATTTCCAGCTGGTGTGTTTGGAGTTGAGATCTCCGAATAGTATAATAGAGTCTCCTAGCGAGAGTAAAGCTTGTATGTCGCTTTGAAGAAGTGGCTTGTTTGTATTGTACACTGAGGCTATGATCAGGGACTGGTGTCCTGTCATGCCCAGTTTAACTACCGTGGCTTCCATATTGGTTAGTACAGGGGTTGCAATTGGGGAGCAATGGAGAGATTTCTTATAATAAATGGCAGTGCCTCCGCCCTTGCGGCCGTCGGCTCTGTCATCTCTTACAAGGGAATATTTGGGGATGGATAGGCCCTTTTGGTTGGAGGGTTTGAGGTGTGTTTCTTGGACTAACAGTAGGTCAACATTCCTTTTGCGAACAAACTGTTTAATTTCCAAGATGTTAGAGCGTAGACCGCGCGAATTGAAAGAGACAAGCGAAACGCCTTTTGGTTTCACTCGACCGGAGCTTATAGGTTGTGCGTTAGGCGCTTGAGACATTATTGTAGTGAGCTAACAAGCTCGTAGTGCTCAGCCAGGGCCAGAAGGCGCTCCTGGGCACTTTTTGAGGCGCGGATCTTGCGTGCGAGGACACCAATTTCGTCAATGTTAATATTGGCTATAGTGTCCTGTATAATTTTTAGGTCATCAACCAAAGTGGGCTTATGGCCCGTTTGAGGCTGTGCCTTGCGAGGGAGATTATGGGTGGCTTTAGGAGCCTGGGTGGGGGCAGCTACTGAGGCTGGACGTCTCCAGGAGTTAGGGGGAGGAGGGGGAGGCCCTGGGCGGGCACTGGGGGTCCTCAATTGAGGGAAGTTAGTCGCCGTCAAGAGAGGCGGGGCTGGCCGTGCGCTTTGGGGCTGCTTTTTCGCAGCCTTGGGCGGGGCAGGACGGGGGGCTCGTGGGCAACCGCGGTAGTTGGCTGTATGGCCAGTAGTCCAACAGAGCACGCAAGACGGGGGAGACGGGTCTTCCTTAGTGCGAGAGCACTCTTTCGTGAGGTGAGGCACAAGGCACTTCACACATCTCGGGTTAGCGGAGCAGTTTGCCGCTGCGTGGCCGTAAAGCTGGCAGCGGTGACACTGACCGGGGTATCCTCTTTTATGAGGGGGTTCGGCCCGGATTCCGGAGAGTCCACAAATAGTGAGGCTCTCTTTGAATATATTTTTGGCGATAGGAATATTGGTCAGAACGACCAGAGCCAGGGGGTATTGCCTGCCAGTGCGGCTGTGCATTTTATGAACTGATTCTACAGGATGGCCTTGGTTTTTAAGGTCCTCGTGAATAGCCTCGTTGGCTAGTTCGAAGGGGACTCCTCTAAGAATAGCTTTAACTTTACGCTCTTCAGGGAGGGCGTAGGTGTGATATTGGATTTTATTTTGAAATAAGATCCTAGTGAGGTTGCGGAACTGTTGCAAGTCTGGGACTTTAATTCGGATGAAGTCTCCGGTATTGGTGGCATGGGTGTACTGGATTTTATGCTGGGCGCATAATTCAGCTACTACGGTCCACTTAGATTTTTCCCGCAGGAGGACGGGAGGGGGGGGTTTTACGACGGTGGGTTCGGGGGAGCATCGCGAAACTGGTTTGGTTTTCGACTGCCTGGGGAGGTCAGTCGGGGTATTGTCCTGAGACGTTAATAGTTGGGAGGTCGGGGCCTTGGTGCGTGTCTTACGCTTTTTGCGCGTAACGCGCTCGAAATCACCTTCGGTGATTGTGGAGGGGGAGGACTCTGAAGAGTCGGAGGATTTCCCACGTTTGCGGGAGCAAGCGACGGAGGCGGAGTCTGAGAACTCCAGATCCTCGGGGTCGGGCCGTGAGGCGGCAGGTGGGTTTGGGACGGAGTCATGCTCCATTTGAGGGGGCGCGGGAGACGCGGGAGAGTATGAGGCTTGTTGGGCCCGGAGGTGGCATGTAAAGGCGTCCTTATCGAAGGATGGGCCGAAGAAGGATCCTAACATATCGATAACGAAGTCCCATGATGGACCCATCTTGGACGGGTCCATCGTGGGAGGGAGAAGGTGACGGTCCGTCAGAAGAGCATATACGCAACGATTTAAATAATATAAGAATAAAATAAATTAAATGAGAATACACACAAAGTGAATAAGTACACAAAGTAGATAAATACACAAGGTAAATAAATACACAAATAATAATATAGTTGTTATTCTCTAGTGAGAATAACAAATAAAAATATGGTAAGTCTTACCAGCGCGTAAGCACTGTAATGGCGGGCGCGCTAGCAAGGAGCGCTCCGGACACACACACACAAAACACTGAGCGGGAGCACGGGGGCGACCGCTTGGTTCGGCGTGCCGAACGGAACTGGAGGGGTGGCGTAGGGGCTAATACTATATACAGCTGTGGCTATACAGCGGGCAATGCAGCCAGCGTTCTGGGTACAATGCTACAAGGTCTGCTTCTGGATGACATATCCATTAATGATTAATTTAAAGACCTGTTACAGTAATAAATTCTTGAAAACGCTTTCTTACAGATATCACACGAGAACTTTTCACCAGAATGTACTCTCAAATGAAGATTTCGAGAAGCCATCTGAGAAAACGCTTTCTTACAGACATCACACAAGAACTTTTCGCCAGAATGTGGCTTTTTTACAGACATCACACATGTAAGGCTTCTCCCCAGAATGTACTCTCAAATGAAGATTTCGAGTAGTCATATGAGAAAACGCTTTCTTACAGATATCACACTTGTAAGGCTTCTCACCAGAATGTACTCTCAAATGTCTATTCAGATTAGCTACTCTAGAAAAAGCTTTTCTACAGATATCACACGAGTAAGGCTTCTCCCCAGAATGTACTCTCAAATGAAGATTTCGAGTAGTCATATGAGAAAACGCTTTCTTACAGATATCACACTTGTAAGGCTTTTCACCAGAATGTAATCTCAAATGAAGATTTCGAGAAGCCATCCGAGAAAACGCTTTCATACAGATATTACACTTGTAAGGCTTTTCACCAGAATGTACTCTCAAATGTCTATTCAGATCAGCTACTCTAGAAAAAGCTTTTCTACAGATATCACACGAGTAAGGCTTCTCACCAGAATGTGTTATCAAATGACGTTTCAGATGAGCCACCAGAGCAAACGCTTTCTTACAGATATCACACGAGTAAGGTCTCTCTCCAGAATGAGTTTTCAAATGACGTTTCAGATAATCCACCCCAGCAAACGCTTTCTTACAGATATCACACTTGTAAGGCTTTTCACCAGAATGTACTCTCAAATGTATATTCAGTTGAGTTACTGAAGAAAAATCTTTTTTACACATATCACACGAGTAAGGCTTTTCACCAGAATGTACTCTCAAATGAACATTTCGATTAGTCATATGAGAAAATCCTTTCTTACAGATATTACACTTGTAAGGCTTTTCACCAGAATGTACTCTCAAATGTATATTCAGTTGAGTTACTGAAGAAAAATCTTTTTTACAGATATCACACGAGTAAGGCTTTTTACCAGAATGTACTCTCAAATGTCTATTCAGTTGAGTTACTGTAGAAAAAGCTTTTTTACAGATATCACACGAGTAAGGCTTCTTCCTAGAATGAATTTTCAAATGTCTTATTAGATTCGGTTCAAATGTAGTTTTATAATGACACATTTCGCAATCGAAAGACTTTTCGCTGCCGTGGGCTTTCAAGTGACTCAACAACTGTGTCTCACTGCCAGTTCGATAAGGACACAAGTCACACGATAATTTCAGTCCATTTTCGGATAAGCCAGTGTCGCCGGCGCGCCCAGCGGCCGTCGGCGGCGCGGCATCCGCCGGCACAGCCTCGCAGTAACCATCACCTGCACAAGGAATGTTAATATTGACGGAATTGTTTTTATAGATACAAGGTAGCAAATGAGCTTTCAGTACCATCCGCTGCCGCCCTTGACAACTGTGACTGACTTTGAACAAGACTCAAATAGGGTTAGTCAAGTTAGCTGAGAGAGTTAATTAGAACTTAAGTTGATCAGTTCATTAGTGGGTATGAGGACTGGGGACTGTTAGTGATAGTTAGTTGGTGTTAGTAATAGTCCAGTTAGTCATTGTTAGTAAGGGTTTAGTTCCAAGTCAGTCACTAGAGAAATACAGAAACCTCGCCGGCGTCGCCCCAGCCAGTTCTAATTATCTGTAAGACTGAAATGACGACAGCCGACAACACCTGGCTAGAGTACTGAACGAATAACCGGTTGCACTAATTATAGTACATGAAAATTACACTTGCCTAAATACATTCTTGTTTCTTCATTCTTAATGTCAGAGGTAGTAAAGTTCTTTGATTTGGAATTCATACTGCACGGAAAACGATTTAATGGGGACAGAACCACAGGTGGATAAATAAGTTATAAAAATATAATACACTTACCGTTAACCTTTTTGCTGCAGCCCGCCACTCCACCGAGATCTGTATCATCACACTCCTGGACTGGATCTTCCCTGTGTTTCAGCAGGTCCAGTAACATGACCCCATGCTCCTCAATCTTAATATCATCATCAGCAATATTGATATTTGTATCATCTATGCTGTTAAGTTCACTATAGTCTTTTTTAATCATTGCAGGATCAGTATAATCAAAATTATCAATATGTGGTTTATTATCTATGTCCTGCTCGATATCCTCGATTTCAGTCTTAACATTGACTTCAGGATACTCATTGTTCAAATATTCAATTTTAACTTCTTCATCTATTGAGTCATCCATAATGTACAGCCAATATCTTATTATTGGCACCAAACAGAGTTCTGTCAGAACTAGTGGGTCTTTGCTTTATCTGTGAATTAAGATTTAATATTAAAAATACATCATACTAGCTTTTATATATTATAGCATATTAGCTTTAGAAAGTGGTTAATAAGTGCAAATATCTGGGCCATATGTTAACCTCAGACTTGAGGGATGACCTGGACGTGGAGCGGGAGGCAGTGAGAGGCAACATGCTGGCCCGCAGGTTCGCTCGGTGTAGCAAGGAAGTAAAAATCACACTGTTCTGGGCGTACTGCCAATCCTTCTACTCGAGTGGCTTGTGGGTCAGGTACACACAGCGTGCCTACAATGTCCTGCGAGTCCAATACAATAACGTGTTTAGGATGCTGTTGGGTCTGCCGCGACACTGCAGCGCGTCGGGAATGTTTGCGGATACGAGAGTGGACGACTTTTTTGCCATAAGGCGGAAAAAAGTGGCTTCACTACTCCGCAGGTTGCATGACAGCCCCAACGGCATCCTGAGGGTGGTCGCGTCACGGTTGGATTGTCCCTTGCAACATTTCTGGGCCACAGTTGCCACAGGCTCTATTTAGTGGACATTTAATTGATGTGACATGTGCTTAATTTAATTTGTATTTTATTTTTATTTTAATTTGTATTTGACATTTAATTTTGTAATTATGATTGGACATCTTAACTATTGTATTGTGACCAGTTGGATATAATAAGAACAATATTAATTTACTAACATTAGATATAAGATGTCACATACTAACATAATATGGATTATGGATACCTACAAAAATCTGAAATAAACGATATTATTATTATTTTGTCTGTAGCTTTCATAGTCAGTCTTTCTGAAAGAAAATTTTCGTTTTGATCTACAGTAAAAAAGGGATGGAAAGAATTTGGTAAGTCCCAGTTGCATCATAATCCTATAATTTGTTACAGAGTAATCAAGTTAAGAATTAGTGTCAGCAACATCTGTTGACTTTGTGCTAGACAGCTTTGCAATAAATGTGCAAAGCATCCCAAGGGAACATATTTCTGGGATGAAAAGTATCCTATGTGCAATTCTAGGTTGTCATCTACCTATGTGCCAGGTTTTATCCAAAACTGTTTTGTAGTTTTTGCTTAATTGAGTAACAAACATCCAAACATCAAACATACCATACAATCACATTTATAATATTAGTAATATAATAGAATAACAATATAACATCATTTCAATATTTCCATAAAGTGGTATGCAAAGGTAATACAAGTAATACCCACTTTTTATTATGTTTAGGTTTCATGTTAGGTGGTGAGTCTACTACTACATATATGGATTGTCGTATTATTTTAATAATAAAAAATACTGTTTTTTTTATTTCACCACTCACCACATGGGCATTAGCTAGACGTGCAAACCTCTAGTCTACAGCTTAATCAAATTTTTCTCTCTTTTTCTTTTTTTTCTCTCACAGACTGTGACAACTTACCTAGTGGTGAGTGGTCACTGTCACCTAAAGGCTTGAGCAATACCAGAAAGGTTGCCAATGTGACATTGGCATCACATCTGTGATTGACTTGGAAGGAGCCTCTTACAAACAATTACTAGCTGGACTATTACTAACACCAACTAGGACTAACTATCACTAACAGTCTCCATTCCTCAGACGTACTAACAAACTGACCAACTAATGTTCTAATATTACAATATTACACTCACATCTAACTGGACTAACCATCCCAGTCCCTGTTTGAGTCTTGTTCAAAGTCAGTCTCAGTTGTCATGGGCGGCAGCGAATTGGTATATCCATAAAAATTAAAAAGAATTAAATCAGCATACAACGGTACACAAACGTCTCACATAAAATAAGATCACGCATATATTCCGATGAAGAGGGAGACAGAGGTGTGTAGTACCCCTCTTATCACCAGTTTGTCCGATGTAAAAGGTGGTGAGGCTTTTGCCGTGCCACAGTGTACATTAAAATCATAATAGGTAAGCGCTTACTTTTGAAAGGAAATTCCACAAGATGAAATGCTGCTACAATTCATTGACATTACATATCCTAATCAATTATTCTTTACCATTATTTTGTATTTTTTTTTATTTCTGTTAAATACTATTTTGCATTTATGTAAATAATAAAATTAATTGAAGATTTCACTATCTATCCTAGTTTGTGATACAGTAATGTAAAGGGGAAACTTTGACTGACGCTTTGACGCTTGACTTGACTTGACGCCACAAACCAGGCTTGACAATCTTCTCATTGGCTACCGAGAAATAGGTTTTAATACGAGGATTGTATGGAGGTCTCAAATACACCCAGAGATGGCAGTGCACAGAACATAAAACTCCTAGCGGACTACGTAGTTTATACTATGGTACGTAAGATGGCGTTATTACGTTTGTTGTTATTTACGTTCCTGCCTGTCACAAATCTGTACTGTGGCCGCCGATTTGCGCAATTGTTTTTCGGTGTCTTGGCTTGTTTCGCGTTCTTGTACTTTTTCTGTACCTAAGAGTTCCTGCTCCTCCGGCTGTGCTGATTTTGTACATACGTGCGTGCATTGAAAGTTTAGCATTAAGATAGGACTCTGACGATCGTTGGGTGTTAAGGTTAACTTTTGTGAAAACATGTCTAACAAAAAGTGTTGCGTCCCCGGATGTGTAAATAGTTCAGCAGGTTATAAGAGAGAGTGTGATGATGATACGGATATGCATAAAGTAAAAGCTAAGAAATTGTTTATGAAGTGTTTTAAAAGAAAGAAGTAAATAATTACATGTAAGGTTATCGTTGTTTTATTTATTTGTAAACTTTAGTTTAACAGTTGTTTTTAATAACCTATAATTGGATTTGGCTACTAGAGATTTATATTTGAACATAAAGACCATTTTAGTTTCTAGTAGCCAAATTCAAAGATAGGTTATTAAAAACTATTAAGATGCCAGCTAGGCCGTATACGTATATATATACGCACACATACGCGAATGCATTTACGCACACATACGCGAATGCATTTACGCACACTAGGATGCCAACTAGGCCGTATACGTATACACGCACACATACGCGAATGCATTACGCACACATGCATATACGTAGACATTAGCTCCAAACCAAAAGTCCAGAGGGCGACACTTGTATTACCCACTTCGGTCGCAAAGATAAACCTCTATTTCAGTATATATAAAGGTACTCTGTGCCACAAACTAATAAGGATGCGCACAGACGATTTATGGATACTGGATATAGTGAATCTCGACAGACTAGAAATATCTTAATATTGATTGATTATGATTTTATTGTTTTTAATTTGGATTTACAGAAATTTTTCATAAATGACAAGTTCTGTGGTGTGGTTTCAAGCAAAGTTGGAATAATTCACCGGTCACTACGGTAGTAATGCGCTAGCGATCCCGTGGCGCTTTAAAAGACGTTGAGGGCGCCGCTTTTAGTGGGTATTCCGACATGGTTCGGCGAGTCCTACATACCCGCCTTTGTCTTCACGGGAGGGCGGGATGCGTAATGTATTTTCCCAGCGATAAAAAAAAGGGAGCGTGAATAAATATATCACTTGCCTTTGTCAAAAGTTTGTCACTGTCAAAATATACAATATTGACATTTTTTGTTTATACTACGTACAATAGTCGTTTCGATTGAATTGTGGAACCCTTTTTTCGTAGAATGAACCTAAATCCGTAAAAGAAGACCAGTTATATGTTGCCAAATAGATCGCCAGATCGTCAGAATTGTTTTGGTGCCTTTACTATTGTTGTGTCCTTCACAACATTAGCCTGAGCCATACTGATCTCAATATTCAAGAGTATGTTGATGAGGGCATGCTTCATCTCCACCAGACCTAAGACAACAGTGACACAAGCAATGTAGAAGTAACTTTGTTGTAACTTTTTTACATTTTTCAGATGTAACAAAATTAAAACCACGTTATATATCATCACAGTTTTATTAAAATCCATCCGTTTAGTCTAAAATACATAGAATACACTTTATTGTACACACAAAGTAATTACAAAAACACATTAGGTATTGAATTATCGAAGAGATAGTAGGTACAAAAGGTACAACCGGCCTTGATCGTCGTAATATTAACTGGCCATTTTGAGTAACAATATTCATTGTTTCCACTTTTGATTTGATTCAACGATGAATATAATGAAGATAGATTAATATATTTAAACGAAACACTGTTTAGCGCGAATGAAAACTTAAATTAATAATAATAGCCTGAAAATGTTTATCTTTATGAAGTGGCAAATGTCAAAATAGAAGCTTTCTTTCTATGACAGTTGACAATATGTTAAAACGTCAGGGCGACTTTCACCCACCTATTTCGTGGGGTGACCGGTGCGTCGTCGGGCGTCATTTACGAACGGCTACTAGTGGTCGTCGAGCGACACCCATTGGTTTTAGAACGCGTATAATGTCATCGAGCGTCGTCGAGCGACGTTTACGAACGCACCCTAGACGGCTCTAGGGCACCTAACATTTCTCAAATCCTTCACTAGGCCTAACTTTTAGACGAATAACGTTTCGTCTATGTAACATCTCTTTTCGTACATTTATATTATTTAAAAAAAAAAAACTAATTTTTATATGTAACTAGCTTTTACCCGCGGCTCCGCCCGCGTGGTCAAAGGGAATAACATTGAGTTGTTTATCATACATGACACATTTGTGGTGGATGAATAGTGACAGTTCCACGATTAAAAGAACGAACGAAGAAGCGATCCAAAACCAAAATCAAAGCGTATGTCTTATTTACCTTTACCATATTAATTTTAAACCAAAACAACAATTTATCCAGCGCGAAAAATTCAATTTAATTTATTAGTTGCCTAGGATTTAATTTATTTACATGTATCATTTGTTAGCGTGATTCAGAACTTTACTAACGCCATCTATTAACAACATCCGGAACTAAATATCTAGCAAATAACAAAACATCGATATCTTCCCATGGGGATGTTTTACCGCAGTAAAAAGTAGCCTACGTCACTCTCCACCCTCCTCACTATCTCCTTTCTTTCTAAATTTCGCTAACGAATTATACACTATACAAATGTGTCATGTATGATAAACAACTCATTGTTAATTCCCTTTGACCACGCGGGCGGAGCCGCGGGTAAAAGCTAGTGAAATTATAAATTAGAAAGCCTCTTACAAGTTTTCACGTATAGCACAATAAATAGAATAAAGAAAATCGGTAGTAGGTAAAACTATACACAACACAGTATTGATATACATAACTTATTTGTATTTATATAAAGTAAAAGTTAAAAATTAAGTCAGAGCGCTTGTGAAAAATTTTTTTTTACAATTATTATGTTATGCTTTAATTTAGGCCCACTTGTATCAAATAGATCAATATTACTCTCACGAGAGGTATTATTAAATGACATACAAGCTCTCCTGAAAAAAGAATTTTGCCTGTAGTTTGTTTTGGAGGGATGAACACATAGAGGAGGAACAGATGTTCTACTGTTAGTTCTAGGTACTCTGAATAATACATTACTGTGGCATTTTATTGAGCTGAGCTATGAGCTGCATGCGGTGAATTATATACAGGGTGTAATCGTTAAGTGTGCACAGGCGATTATTCCGTAACTATTACATATATCAAAAAACTTTAAACTGATATCGAAAGCACTTTACCTAATGAGTAAAATGACAATAATAACTTATTAAAAATAAAACGAGAAATATCCAAAAAATTTACATTAAACACTCCTATACAATACTTTCGCGTTCGGTCACGTGATTGCGCGGGAAACACTGACACAGGTCCACCGTCTAAGAGCGCCGACGCGTACGTTACCTTACCCATAACATACCACTCGCAATGCAATAATGCACCACTCTTGAAAAAAATAAAAAATAAATCACATACACTTAGGGTCAACTCACACTGGCGCAGAGTCGAAGTGACGCGACGCGTCATATTTTTCCGCCTATAGCATATTCATCTCTATTGTTCTATTATTTAAGTACACATTTCTGCTATGTAAATATGGAAGCACGCTTCGACGCGCGGCTGGACCAAGGGCTCCTGATTTGGAGAGTGGGAGGGGTGGCGTAGGGGCTAAAAATTAGCCTCGCTATACAGCGGGGCAATGCAGCCAGCGTTCTGGGTACAATGCCACAAGGTCTGTTTCTGGATGACATATCCATTAATGATTAATTTAAAGCCCTGTTACAGTAATAAATTTTTGAAAACGCGTTTTTACAGATATTTCACGAATAAGACTCCTAGCCAGAATGTGTTCTCAAATGACTTTTCAGATGACCTACTTGAGAAAACGCTTTTTTACAGATATCACATGAGTAAGGTTTCTCGCCAGAATGTGTTCTCAAATGACTATTCAGATGAGATATTTGAGTAAAAGCTTTCTTACAGACATCACACTTGTAAGGCTTCTCGCCAGAATGTATTCTCAGATGACATTTAAGACGAGCTGCTGTAGAAAACCCTTTTTTACAGATATCACATGAGTAAGGCTTCTCGCCAGAATGCATACTCAAATGATTTTTCAAATACGACAAACAAGAAAATTCTCTCATACATGTATTACATGCGTAAGGCTTTTCACCAGAATGTTCTCTCAAATGACGTTTTAGAGAAGTCATGTGAGCAAACGCTTTTTTACAGATATCACACGAGTATGGCTTCTCACCAGAATGTGTTCTCAAATGATATTTTAGTTGACCTACTTGAGAAAACGCTTTTTTACAGATATCGCATGAGTAAGGCTTCTCGCCAGAATGTGTTCTCAAATGATCTTTCAGATGAGACATACAGGTAAACGCTTTCTTACACATATCACACGAGAACTTTTCGCCAGAATGTGTCCTCAAATGACGTTTTAGATGAGCTACTTGAATAAATGTTTTTTTACAGACATCACACGAGTAAGGCTTCTCGCCAGAATGAGTTCTCAAATGTCTCATTAGATTCTGATCACAAGAAGTTTTGTAATGACACATTTCGCAATCGAAAGACTTTTCGCGGCCGTGAGCTTTCAAGTGAATGGACAACTGTGTCTCACTGCCAGTTCGATAAGGACACAAGTCGCACGATAATTTCAGTCCATTTTCGGATAAGCCAGTGTCGCCGGCGCGCCCAGCGGCCGTCGGCGGCGCGGCATCCGCCGGCACAGCCTCGCAGTAACCATCACCTGCACAAGGAATGTTAATATTGACTGTAATTAAAAGAATATCTAGGGCACAAATATAGTTTCATTTCCTCCTAGGATAATGCAAAATTGAAATTACCATACTTGGGACACAACAATTTTGAAAAACTAAAAAACTAACTTCTATGCATAAAATATTTTAATTAAATCGTTTCGAAGAACTCTCCAGAAGATATCTATATTGAAGGTGAGTTGTTAATACATAACACATGACACATTTGTGGTGGATGAATAGTGACAGTTCCACGATTAAAAGATACTTAGAGGAACCAGAGGTAATGCTGACCGCTGATAAAGTGTACGTAAACTGACTTACTGGAGCTTTAATCTAACTTCAATAGAATTGTGCTGGTGAAGATTGATGCAGGATCCACCGATCCTGCTTACGTTTACAGGCAATACTAAAGCGGAGAGCACATATAAGTGTGATTTGTTTTCCAAATGGGTGTGATTTTTTCTTTTGAAGTGTTTCCAGCTATACACGGCTTGGGACACAGAACAGAGCACTATTTTAATACGCTACTGTAGACGATATTATATGTCTTTCCATTTGGGGATAGAATGCTAGATATAGATATAATAAAAGATTCTGGGCATTGGAACATGTGGCTTCAGAGGACACACCTTTACCATATTAATTTAAAACCAAAACAACAATTTATCCAGCGCGAATTCAAAATTCAATTCAATTTATTAGTTGCCTAGGATTTAATTAATTTACATGTATCATTTGTTAGCGAAATTCAGAACATGCAAATGAATTTTACTAACGCCATCTATTAACAACATCCGGAACTAAATATCTAGCAAATAACAAAACATCGATATCTTCCCATGGGGATGTTTTCCCGCGGTAAAAAGTAGCCTACGTCACTCTCCATTCTCCTCACTATCTCCACACACAAAAACCATACCATATAATAGCTTCGTTGCGACGTGAAAGCCGGACAAACAAACAAACAAACACACTTTCATATTTATAATATTATAGTATATAGTATAGTATATAGTATATATAGTATATATAGTATGGATTGTTAAGAGACTGACATGATGACGTCACTTGTCGGATGATGTGGAAGGCTATATAAACGACAGCACGCGCCGGTTACGTTGACGCACCACGCAAAGGACTGCCCTCGGCCACGGATTGAGCCGGCTACATGTGCAAACTGCCGCGGAGCGCATCCGGAAAATAACATAGCGTGCCCTGCGTTCCGGAAGGAGAGCAGGCGTCACACCGAGGACAGGCCCTACCAGAGACCCTACACGCAGACCTCCAAGCGCGAGAAGATCTCCCGCCCCTCCAAAGGAGCAGAGAGTGGAAGCCCCGGGCTCAGCCACCAATCTGATGGCTGAAGCCAATGACCCCACTCCCCGTGGACAACCGCTCCAACGGCGCAAACCCAAGAGGGGAAAGAAGAAGAAAGAGACACAGCCGGCCTCCGAGACACCGGAGGAGTCCACCGATCCCGAGCCAGTGACGATGGGGCAACCTGCAGCAAGTGGCGTTAAGCGTGAGACTATCCGCACTGCCATATGCTTTGCTGCAGGCGATGCTTGCGGCCCTGGATCGAAACGAGGACCCGGAGGTAGTGGTCCTGGAGGTGGCTAAAGCCATGCAATCTGCATGAATAAGCCACCCAGGACCCTACCACTGAACGCCGTATTTGCGCACTTGTCACCATCCAAGCCGCCACCCGATCGCTGGTCGGTTCCTGCTGGGCTTCCAGGGGGGATTACTTCCAGAGAGATTAACCCGGTAGGACCAGACCGCTCGGGTGGCGTGAAAAACGAAGAGAGGAGAAGAAAAGGAAACCACAGCGCTCACAAAGCGTGGGGGTCACTAGACTTTGTATAGACAGATAGATTTTGTTTAATTTTGTAGTGATCATTTGATAAATTTAAAGCTATTGAAATAACCCTGCATCTGATCTCCCAAATATATATATGTATATATATTCCGCCATTTTGTGGCGGCGGTCATCTTGGACCGATTTTCATCAAAAATAGCTAAGAACACTCCCGACTAATTCACCTTTCAAACAAAAAAAAACAAAATCTCACCCCCGCCATGTCAGGAACATAACCATATCGATATTTAGGGCAAGCTGACAAGTTAAGCCTAATTCTAGATAGCCTATACTACTCGTATACTGTTCCTCATGAATGCAGCTATCTAGTACAAATTTTTTTATTATTATAGGACAGGTACTACTAGAGATTTGCGCGTTAAGCGCGCTAACTTAAAAAAAAATGGTTGTCTGTAAAGTCGGTTTACGGGCGATAATTTTACATGACGAAATATTATTAGAAATTGCAGCATTGATTAACGAAACATAAACTAGATGTCACTGTGCTTTTTTTCTGAATCACGCTATAAACTGTACTGTGTAAAGTATATTAATATCTTAGTAATAAACTAGTCCTCCCGCAGCATAGTCTGTGGGGGAGACCCGTGCCCAGCAGTGGGACGTGTATGGGTCGCAGCGAATAAACTAGCTCTATTGCTATGGGTTGCACACTAAAATTTAATGAATACGCTTGGCTCACTAGATAGATATATAGAATACGTAAATGTGGGTGAATCAGTTCCTCGATTGTTACTACTGAACTGATTCACTACTAGATGGCGCTACAAAATTGTATTCTGAATCACGCTGTTGATACTCCTTGTAGTATATGTGAATGTATTTAGGCCAGTGTAATTTTCATGTACTGTAATTAGTGCAACCGATTGTTCGCTCCAGTGCTGTGGATATGGGTTACAGAATAAAATAGAATAAATAATACGCTTGGCGGTACGTTCGTTTGACGTTCATCGATTTATAAGACGTTATCACGTCAAATATTGTAATATTATTATAGATAAGCAATATATATTAATTTTCTTATTTTTTAAGCTTACGAAAATAAAAATACATCTGTGATTGTATTCCGAACTGTACATGTACTTGATACAATGGTGATCAATAAAATAAACAGCCTGTATAGCTAACACACTTTATAGGTTGAAAGTGTTGAAACACACTGAAAATAAGCGAACGCCGAAAAACTAATTGGAAAAACAACCCCACAATCCATCCGAGGTGAGCTTATAGCAATACAACGGACACAAGCCCAATATCCGCTACAACGGAATAATGACGGATTTTCTGCATAGATGTAGTATACGGTTTGGAGGGTGCTATAGGCTACTTTTTATGCCGGGATGTTGCATGGTTCCATAGAAATGGACGAAACACTACAAATCGTTAGATTTTAATTGATTGATTTGAATTGATTCTTAATGTCAGAGGTAGTAAAGTTCTGCACGGAAACCGATTTAATGAGGAGAGACCACGGGTGGATAAATAAGTTATAAAAATATAATGCACTTACCGTTAACCTCCTTGCTGCAGCCCGCCTCTCCACCGAGATCTGTATCATCACACTCCTGGACTGAATCTTCCCTGTGTTTCAGCACGTCCAGTAACATGACCCCATGCTCCTCAATCTTGATAACATAATCAGTAACATCATCATCATCATCTATGCTGTTAAGTTCACTATAGCCTTTATTAATCACCTCATTTTCAGTTTTAATCATGGCAGGATGAGAATAATCAAAATTATCAATATGTGGTTTATTATCTATGGCCTGCTCGATATCCTCGTTTCCAGTCTTAATATTGACTCCAGGATACTCATTGTTCAAATATTCCTGTGCGTCTGTGTCAAAATATTCCTCCTTTATACATTCATTTTTGACTTCTTCATCTTTTAAGTCATCCATAATCTATAGCCAATATATTATTATTGGCAGGAAACAGAGTTCTGTCAGAACTAGTAGGTAAATGCTTTATCTGTGAATTAAAATTTAATATTAAAAATACATCATACTAGCTTTAATTAGTAGTTTAATAGAATAACGATATAACATCATATCAATATTTCCATAAAGTGGTATGCAAAGGTAATACCCACTTTTTATTATGTTTACGTTTCATGTTAGGTGATGAGTTTACTACTACATATATGGTTTCCCGTATTATTTTCATAATAAAAAATAGTGTTTTTTTTATTTCACCACTCACCACATGGGCATTAGCTAGAAGTGCAAACCTCTAGTCTACAGCTTAATCAAATTTTTCTCACTCTATTTCTTTTATTCTTTTTCCTTATATTTTTAGCTTCATGGACAAGCAGACAGACTGTGACAACTTACCTAGTGGTGAGTGGTCACCGTCACCTAAAGGCTTGAGCAATACCAGAAAGGTCGCCAATGTGACATTGGCATCACATCTGTGATTGACTTGGAAGGAGCCTATTACAAACAAGTACTAGCTGGACTATTACTAACACCAACTAGGACTAATTAACACTAACAGTCTCCATTCCTCAGACGTACTAACAAACTGACCAACTAATGTTCTAATATTACACTCACATCTAACTGGACTAACCATCCCAGTCCCTGTTTGAGTCTTGTTCAAGGTCAGTCGCAGTTGTCATGGGCGGCAGCAAATTGGTGGTGCTGCAAACTCTATCTTATATCCATAAAAATAAAAAAGAATTGAATCAGCATACAACGGTACACATACGTCTCACATAAAATAAGATCACGCATATATTCCGATGAAGAGGGAGACAGAGGTGGAGTACCCCTCTTATAACCAGTTTGTCCGATGTAAAAGGTAGTAAGGCTTTTGACGTGCCACAGTGTACATTAAATCATAATAAGCGCTTACTTTTGAAAGGAAATTACCACAAGAAGAAATGCTGCTTGTACAGTCACGGTATGAACTAACGATGTAACGTCCATAGCCCTATGGCTCGCGTCGATTCAATGTGATCGAAAGAGTTAAGCAACGACGGGCGCGGTCGGTTTGTGGATGGGTTGACCGCTAGTGGCAAAATTTCATGGAGCGTCCATGAAATTTTGCCACGTGCTTCGGAGGGCACGTAAAGCCGTCGGTCCCGGTTGTTTTCAATGGTGGAAACAGTCGTTAAGTCTTGTCGAAGACCTTCGGGTGGTTTGATAACATTCAACACTGGATTGGCCACTAACCCCTCCAGCAATCCGCATTGGAGCAGCGTGGTGGAGTATGCTCTAGACCTCCCGCAGCAGTCTCTGTGGGGGAGACCCGTGCCCAGCAGTGGGACGTCTATGGGTCGCAGCGAGCGAAGTATGTACTATTTTTTAGTAAAGTTAAAATTATTACCTATTTGAAGATTTTGATTTTTATTGATTTGATTAGCCTCTATGGCTGACGTTTGACGCACTGCGCACAGACGATTTATGGATACTGGATATAGATAGTGAATCGCGACAGACTACTTAGAAATATCTTTATATTTTTTGCTAATGAGGGTTTTCGATACTTTTTCTGCCACCCGATGGCGCTTCGTAGGCGTCAGGTCTAAACAGCTGTCAGATAGTACTGATTTCGAAATTTCGACCGAACGTATAATATTTTCGGTAAATTCCACGTATTTGTGAAATTAATGTGCTTTTATTATGGATTACGGGCAGAAAAATGTGCAAAAAAAACAAATATGGCATGCACCTAAAAAAAATAATCTTGATGTTCCACCCAAAAAAGCACAGAACCTTTCATATGAAATATCAGAATACAATGTTTGCAAAAAAAACGAAAAGAAGTATGTGTTATGTATGATCCAAGACCACAGTCCTCTAACAGTCTGGGAAAGGAATGGGCTTCAGCAGTTAGAAATAAAGTTGTTAACTTCTGTTCACTGTCACAGAAAATAATAGGATTGTGTGGACTTTTGGACAGTGCAACATGCAAGATGTGATTAAATGACCATGATTCCTTTACAATTACATCATCAATCAACTTATCTTAATATATATAATATACGTGTCACGTTGTTGGTGTTTATTGGACGCCTAAACTACTTAACCAATTTTAAATTAAATTTGCACACCGTGTGCAGTTTGATCCAACTTGAAAGATAGGATAGCTTACATCTTAATTTTAGCCAAAATATTATTTTATTGCAAATTATTTATTGTAATTTTATATTTGAAAACGTCTAACTGACATGCTTTACAATAATGTCATTTCAGCCATCGCCACTTCGTATTACTTTTGACACATAACTTTGCCATTGACGATGACATGGCCAAGGCGTACATTGTTTATATTTTAAAAAAATGGAAAACGGTCTGTGGGGAAAATTAATTCGTTTGAAGAGTTTTGAAAAGAGCGTAAAAAGCTAATATAATATACATATAGCTAATTTTCAAGTAGTAGTAGTAGTAGTAGTAGTGGTAGTGGTAGTGGTAGTGGTAGTGGTAGTAGTAGTGGTAGTGGTAGTAGTAGTGGTAGTGGTAGTGGTAATGGTAGTGGTAGTGGTATTAGTAGTAGTAGTAGTACTAGTAGTAGTGGTAGTGGTATTGTTAGTAGTAGTGGTAGTAGTAGTAGTAGTAGTAGTGGTAGTGGTAGTAGTAGTGGTAGTAGTAGTGGTAGTGGTAGTAGTAGTGGTAGTGGTAGTTGTAGTGGTAGTGTAGTGGTAGTGGTGGTGGTAGTGGTAGAGGTAGTGGTAGTGGTAGTGTTAGTCCACACACTTACATTAAGTTCTCCCAAAATATTTAAAAAAAAAATTTATGGCAAAACAACGTTTGCCGGGTCAGCTAGTTCATAATAAAATATCTGTAAGCCTATTCCAGATGTATATTACTTATAAATTATAGTAGCTACGACTTGTAATAAGACTGTACAGTTGCAAGTTGTAGCTACTATATTTTTTTTATTATTCAGTATATTATGTAATCATCAATATTAATTGCATTTGCATAATCCCTATGATTGTAGATGTTTGTTTTGGTTAATTCATACCATTCATACCTCGTAACTACTGACTCAGCGAAGGAAATTGAAAAGAAAACCAAAATTAAGACGAAGACAAAGTAATGTATATAGAACGATAATCGTGGTAATCGTCGGCCGTGAAGTGACTTTTACACGAGGCTATTTTTCGTTGGATTATATTTATCTCTGCGAATGGCTACAAGCCACTGTTTGAATGGGCTTTTATCAGCTTTAGGGAGCTTATTCCCTCCTGTTTTATTTGCACACATAGGCGCTGCACAAAACTTAGGCATTTTAAAAAAACAATACTCTTTTTGTAACGATTCTAATAATAAATAAACCAATAAGATACTCAATTGCTCGTTAGAATAGGGCACGAGGACTGACTTTCGTATGTCGGCTGGATGGCCTGTATCAGTGTTTTCCATACTAATTACATATTTAGTCAACACTGATATTGTAATTGATATGCACCTTGTTAATAGTAATCAAAATAACTTCACGACGTTAGAATATTCGATTCGTCCCGTCCGTGGTGCAAGCGCCTTGCGCCTTCCCTTCATTTCCCTCCATTTTTCATTCTTAACCCAAACCATAACTTCTAATAGGCGAGGCGTCCACAGACTAGGTAGATATATTACGTAGAGGCGTCTTGCCACCATAGTTTGACGCTCCGTTAGGAGGGACCGATTCACCCACGTCCTTCCCTCTTTTCTAACGATTATGACAGCAGGAACTCTGACGTGCTATCATATATTATTTTATAGAAATTAACAAAAAATATAAAGATATTTCTAAGTAGTCTGTCGCGATTCACTATCTATATCCAGTATCCATAAATCGTCTGTGTGCAGTACGTCAAACGTCAAAATCATTATCAAATCAATAAAAATCAAATTGTGGGACTTAATGCTCAGATGAATAAAAAAAGGTAGATAAAGCGCGGCCTTAGTTACAGGTGAAGCCAAAAAACTCGGCTCCTTAAAGTAAACACACGCGATCACGCACACAGATGCATTAAACTAGGCTCATTTTCGTCAGTACCTCCCGGAGCGCCGTACAATAACTTTGCCTACAAAATGCCGTCCTGTGTATTTAAATGGTGCAAAAACAACACTAAACGCAACAATAAGTGTCAAGGAATATCGTTTGACACGTAAGTACAAGCAAAACTATATTTTTTAATGTTAACACTACTTAATTTGAGGTTGTTCGGGTCAATGTCGGGAGGTGACGTAACGGGAGAGTGTTGCCAAGTTCCCTTAATTCGAATTGCCTAAATTTGGGTAAGTCGTGGAGAAATTATGTAGATTGCACGTAATTATTGTTTTTGTATGTTATATCTAATTGAAGTCAAGATATAATATAAATATACATTTATATTTTAACTCGCGTGTTTAAATTCTTATGTACCTAAATATTTTTTTTACTATCAAATATTATGGTTTTAGATTTCCAAAGGATATTATTGTAAGAGATGAATGGGTGCTGCTTTAAAAATGAGCTGCTTTAAAAATGAGCCGAGATGAACCAAGATGTTTTCGATATATGCGCAACTTGCGAAGTAATATCACAGAATAATAGTACAAGTACAGAAGGCCCACTTCGAAAAGTCATTTAAAGAAATATAGACTCTAGCTACGATACGATTAAGTTCAATTCAGATCGCGCAGCGCTTAATAACCTACGCATAAAGTTACCTACAGGTTGCGTCTCTTTCTAGCGCGTAACTCTTACTTTTTCTGGCAAAAACGGGGCTGTCTTCTTTTAAAAAATAAATGAATCTAAATGTTGAATTACCATTTTTGTAGTATGTACTCTAGAGAACAAATGACTTTCAAAATAAAAACGTCAGGTAGGTGTTAATAGTGCTTTAATTCTAATACATTGGTATATGTACGACAAACGAAACATAAAAAGTCTCTGATATTTAATGAATGTTCTAGGTAGACACTTCGTCGTTTCGTCATAAGTCTTGGTCATCAGCCTAAATGCTAGACGCGTAACGTGTTGTACGATTGTATGTAAGCTAAGTACCTACCACCAAGGTACCAAGGTACTTAGCTAAAACAATCTTTTAGTTTTATAGGGAGTGACTGACTTCGTACTAAATAATTAATGAAATATTTATACATAACGCCCCGTCGGTCGAGTGGTTTAGGTACGTGGTCTAAGGGTCTCGGATTCGATTCCCGGGTCGAGCAAAATGTGTTCTAGATTTTTTCGAACATAGTTCGGGTTTGTGATCACCAACCCGCATTTGGCAAATGACTTGATTTCAATGATGGAGGCCTTTGCCTTGCAGTGGGACATTTATAGGCTGTTACTTTTTTACTTTATTTATACCTACCTAACTATAGAGTAGGTAACCTACTCAATACATACTTATTTCTCTAACCATTATGGGTAAAGTAAAGTAGGTATATGATAATTTCATAATAATCATAACAGTTTTTAAAATCTTACCTCTCAGCGTCCTTAGGAAGCCGAAAAAAAGTCAAATTCGGATCGCTATCTTTGTTATGACAATTAAACACTGCACAGTATCTTCTTGCCTTCTTTTTCTCCATGTTTTATACAATGCAACGAACAAATGAAGTACCTATATAGTCAAGGTAAAACGGAACAAACCTTACGCGTACCTACGTCACACAGCCCTGGCGCGTGAGGCCAGACTAGTCTGCTCTAACAGGTCGCTGTGCGTTGTTACATTTTTGATACCTACACGTGGAGTGGGACAGGCCTGGTAATATTAAGAAAATATCTATAGAGAATATAAATTTGGTGAGGGAAAGTCAGCATACCTATATAGTCACGCAAATTTTAGGTTCTTTTACAGGTAACAATAGAACTTTTAATAACTTAGAAAATTACCACGATTATGCTGGCCATGGGCATAAAGTAAATTTAATACGATTAGTTATTGAAAAATATTTGATAAGACTGCATCATATTTCTAAAATGAATACAATAAAGATGACACTGAGTTCTAAGCGCCAAAAATTTTAAAAACTTATACAGCATAAAGGATTCTAGATTAAAACTAAAATTAAATTAAATTAAATTTTTATGTTATGATGAGGTAATATTTACCCCACCTAAGTAATTATCAGGGACTTTTAAAAAAAAGTGGCAACACTTCGCTAACTCACACATAGTTTTAAAAATGGTTACAGTTTCTTATTAGAAGTGCGGCATCTACCTTTTTTTATTCATCTGAGACTTAATGATTAAATACTCTTTGATTGTGGGTTAAATCCATAGAGATAGCAATATAGATCGTTGGTTAGATCAAATATCAAATCTTCAAATCACAAATTATTAAGGGATACTACGTATCTTCAAATCTTTCTTTATATGTAAAATATATGTACATATCAGAAATAAAAAAACTACAAAGTAATGGTGAAGAATAATTGATTAGGGAAGTAATGTCAATGAAGAGTAGACTTGTACCTACCATTTAATAGTTAGTATAATTTTTTTTTAAAAAAGCTGTCTACGATTACGAATAACACCAATATACAATGCGTTGTACCGTCGTTAGTTGAGACCGTACAGTCACGGTCTCAACTAACGACGGCAGCATTTCTTCTTGTGGAATTTCCTTTCAAAAGTAAGCGCTTACCTATTATGATTTAATGTACACTGTGGCACGGGAAAAGCCTCACCACCTTTTACATCGGACAAACTGGTTATAAGAGGGGTACTCCACTCCTCTGTCTCCCTCTTCATTGGAATATATGCGTGATCTTATTTTATGTGAGACGTTTCTGTACCGTTGTATGCTGATTCAATTCTTTTTATTTTATGGATATGAGATAGAGTTTGCAGCACCACCAATTTGCTGCCGCCCATGACAACTGCGACTGACTTTGAACAAGACTCAAACAGGGACTGGGATGGTTAGTCCAGTTAGATGTGAGTGTAATAGTTATTAGAACATTACTTGGTCAGTTTGTTAGTACATCTGAGGAATGGAGACTGTTAGTGATAGTTAGTCCTAGTTGGTGTTAGTAATAGTCTAGCTAGTAATTGTTTGTAAGAGGCTCCTTCCAAGTCAATCACAGATGTGATGCCAATGTCACATTGGCGACCTTTCTGGTATTGCTAAAGCCTTTAGGTGACGGTGACCACTCATCACTAGGTAAGTTGTCACAGTCTGTCTGCTTGTCCATGAAGCTATAAATATAAGGAAAAAAAATAAAAGAAAAAGAGTGAGAAAAATCTGATTAAGCTGTAGACTAGCTAGAGTTTTATACGTCTAGTTAACAGTGAATAGATAAACTAAACAGTGAGTAGCTAGCGAACTAGCTAATAGTGAAATAAAACAGTATTTTTTTATAAATAATAAGAATATAGTAGTAAACTCACCACCTAACGTGAAACCTAAACATAATAAAAAGTGGGTATTACACACCTGTGCCTAACCCTTTAAGGAAAAATTGATATGATGTTTATTGTTATTCTATTAAACTACTAATATTATAAATGTGATTGTTTGGTATGTTTCGATGTTTGTTACTCAATAACGCAAAAACTACAAAACAGTTTTGCATGAAACCTGGCACATAGGTCGATGACAACCTAGAATAGCACATAGGATACTTTCCATCCCAGAAATATGTTCCCTTGGGATGCTTTGCATTTTTATTGCAAAGCTGTCTAGCACAACGTCAACAGATGTTGCTGACACTAATTCTTAACTTGATTACTCTGTAACAAATTATAGGATTATGATTCAACTGTGACTTACAAAATTCTTTCCATCTCTTTCTTACTCTCGATCAAAACGAAAATTTTCATTCAGAAAGACTGACTATGAAAGCTACGGACAAAAGCCAGTATGATGTATTTTTAATATTAAATTTTAATTCACAGATAAAGCAAAGACCCACTAGTTCTGACAGAACTCTGTTTGCTGCCAATAATAAGATATTGGCTGTAGATTATGGATGACTTAATAGATGAAGAAGTTAAAAATGAATGTATAAAGGAGGAATATTTTGACAATGACGCACAGGAATATTTGAACAATGAGTATCCTGGAGTCAATATTAAGACTGGAAACGAGGATATCGAGCAGGCCATAGATAATAAATCACATATTGATAATTTTGATTATTCTCATCCTGCCATGATTAAAACTGAAAATGATGAGATTAATAAAGACTATAGTGAACTTAACAGCATAGATGATACAAATATCAATATTGCTGATGATGATATTAAGATTGAGGAGCATGGGGTCATGTTACTGGACCTGCTGAAACACAGGGAAGATCCAGTCCAGGAGTGCAATGATACAGATCTCGGTGGAGTGGCGGGCTGCAGCAAGAAGGTTAACGGTTAGTGTATTATATTTTTATAACTTATTTATCCACCTGTGGTTCTGTCCCCATTAAATCGTTTTCCGTGCAGTATGAATTCCAAATCAAAGAACTTTACTACCTCTGACATTAAGAATGAAGAAACAAGAATGTATTTAGGCAAGTGTAATTTTCATGTACTATAATTAGTGCAACCGGTTATTCGTTCGCCGTTTTAGAGGAGTATTGTACTGAGTGTGACAAGATAATTTTATATATTAGAGATAGCTTATCGCATCACGTGTTCACCTGTAGTCACAGAAACACTTTACACTATGACGCATTTATGGACCAGTGGCTATCGAACTCGCCTCCCATTCGAGAGGTCCGGCTTCAAATCCAAGCGGCACGCACCAGTGACTTTTCTTAGTTATCTACGATTCATGAAATTAAATGTCACATGCTGTAACGGTGAAGGAAACATCCGGAAACAAACCGCACTTGGCGAGCGTGGTGCCCGAGGAGTTGTGGTGGGTGGTATTTATTGAGCGAGCGTCCGGTACTCTAGCCAGGTGTTGTCGGCTGTCGTCATTTCAGTCTTACAGATAATTAGAACTGGCTGGGGCGACGCCGGCGAGGTTTCTGTATTTCTCTAGTGACTGACTTGGAACGAAACCCTTACTAACAATTACTAACTGCACTATTACTAACACCAACTAACAGGACTAACTATCACTAATAGTCCCCAGTCCTCATACCCACTAATGAACTGATCAACTTATGTTCTAATTAACTCTCTCAGCTAACTGGACTAACCCTATTTGAGTCTTGTTCAAAGTCAGTCACAGTTGTCAAGGGCGGCAGCGGATGGTACTGAAAGCTCGTTTGCTACCTTGTATCTATAAAAACAATTCCGTCAATATTAACATTCCTTGTGCAGGTGATGGTTACTGCGAGGCTGTGCCGGCGGATGCCGCGCCGCCAACGGCCGCTGGGCGCGCCGGCGACACTGGCTTATCCGAAAATGGACTGAAATTATCGTGCGCCTTGTGTCCTTATCGAACTGGCAGTGAGACACAGTTGTTGAGTCACTTGAAAGCCCACGGCAGCGAAAAGTCTTTCGATTGCGAAATGTGTCATTATAAAACTAGATTTGAACAGAATCTAATAAGACATTTGAAAATTCATTCTTGGAAGAATCCTTACTCGTGTGATATCCGTAAAAAAGATTTTTCTACAAAAGCTAATCTGAATAGTCATTTGAGAGTACATTCTGGTGAAAAGCCTTACAAGTGTGATACCTGTAAGAAAGCGTTTGCTCAGGTGGCTTATCTGAATATACATTTGAGAGTACATTCTGGTGAAAAGCCTTACAAGTGTGATACCTGTAAGAAAGCGTTTGCTCAGGTGGCTCATCTGAATATACATTTGAGAGTACATTCTGGTGAAAAGCCTTACAAGTGTGATATCTGTAAAAAAGATTTTTCTACAAAAGCTAATCTGAATAATCATTTGAGAGTACATTCTGGTGAAAAGCCTTACAAGTGTGATATCTGTAAGAAAGCGTTTGCTCAGGTGGCTCATCTGAATATACATTTGAGAGTACATTCTGGTGAAAAGCCTTACAAGTGTGATATCTGTAAGAAAGCGTTTTCTCATATGACTACTCGAAATCTTCATTTGAGAGTACATTCTGGCGAGAAGCCTTACAAGTGTGATGTCTGTAAAAAAGCTTTTTCTACAGTAGCTCATCTGAATAGTCATTTGAGAATACATTCTGGCGAGAAGCCTTACAAGTGTGATATCTGTAAGAAAGCGTTTTCTCAGAAGGCTTCTCGAAATCTTCATTTGAGAGTACATTCTGGTGAAAAGCCTTACTCGTGTGATATCTGTAAAAAAGCTTTTTCTGCAGTAGCTAATCTGAATAGTCATTTGAGAATACATTCTGGCGAGAAGCCTTACTCGTGTGATATATGTAAAAAAGCTTTTTCTACAAAAGCTAATCTGAAAAGTCATTTGAGAATACATTCTGGCGAGAAGCCTTACAAGTGTGATGTCTGTAAGAAAGCGTTTTCTCATATGGCTTCTCGAAATCTTCATTTGAGAGTACATTCTGGTGAAAAGCCTTACTCTCCAGCCAATCTCATATGCTGATGGTATCTGTAAAATATAAAAATCATTTCACTAAAAATAAGGCTCAGATATAAGGTGAAAGAATTTTGTATGTTTAGTGGTCCACTGCTGGACATAGGCTTCTCCTGCACGACACCTCTCCGCCTCTGCGACGTGGCCTGCCCATTGCCACTTCAACGTACTAGCTCTGCGAACTATCGGTGAGCTTTGTTCGTCTATGGATGTCATCATTTCTGATTCGGTTGCGTGGCGAAATACTGAGCATAGCTCTCTCCATAGCCACTCTCGAGCTTATGAAATAGGCAGACGGTTAAGGTACCGTCCGTTATTTATAAAATTATTATCCATACTCCATACTAATATTATAAATGCGAAAGTAACTCTGTCTGTCTGTCTGTGTCGCTTTCACGCCAAAACTACTGAACCGATTTAAATGAAATTTGGTACACAGATAGTATAGAGCCTGAGAAAGGACATAGGCTACTTTTTATTTGGAAAAAAGTGTTGTAAGGGGTTGAAAAGGGGGTTGAAAGGTTCTATGAAAGTTTTGTCATTTTCAGAACTAGAAGCATAACATTTATATTATAGGCTGTTGATAAAAATAATGATATAAATAAATATGGCATTCAAAGTTTGTAAAATTTTTGTAAGGGTGTAAAATAAACATATATTATTATGTCTAATTCCACGCAAGCGAAGCTGCGGGCGTCCACTAGTTTAAAATAAAAATAAAGTGGACCAAACAAAACGTGACGTAACACTGCACCAACCCAACCAGTCTAGAGCATACTCCACCACGTTGTTCCAATGCGGATTGGTGGAGGGATTAGTGGCCAACCCAGTGCCGAAAGCTCTCAAGCCACCCGAAGGTCTTATACAAGGCTAAATGATTGTTTTACAACCGAGACAAACAGGACCAACGGCTTAACGTGCCCTCCGAAACAATAACGCCTATTGAAATCTTGCCACTAGCGGTCACACGTCCACGTACCGACCGCGCCCGTCGTTGCTTTACCAGGTCGATCACATGCTCGACGAGAGCCATTGTACGATGTGGTATGAGTACTTCCATACGTTATACAAAAAAAACAACGAGATGATGGAAAATGACCAAAACTCAATTTAAGCAATTTATTATAGTATTCAATGTACCTACCTACTAATATTACACAAAAAAATGCAGGAAGTTGTACAAAATAATTTATACAAATTACATTATTAAATAATCAATACATTACTAACACATTACATGAAAACAAAGAAATCTTCCACCACGTTTATCACAGAAGTACAACTAAACTCATTTATATATTTTCATGGATATAAGATAGCAAGCGAGCATAACAACCCATCGCTGCCGACCATGACAACTGTGACAACACTTATCATGGCCCACAAGTATAAGTCTTCATCAGTCTGTCACAGATGAGATGAGGACTATTAAGGTAGCCTCTGGAAAAATCAATTGGATATGATTAAAGTAATATAGCAAACTAATGTTAATCTGCCTTATATCCATAGTAAAGATCTTTTTATACATTGATAATTATACTCCAGTTTTTCAACCTTAAGACAGACAAAATGAAAAATATAGTATGTAATTTAATGCAACAACAAATCTTTTAATTTATACTAATAATAAAGAGGAAACATTTGTTTGTAATGTTTTCACACAAAAACCGCTGCACCGATTTCAAAAATTCTTTCACCATTAGAAAGCTGCATCTTCACTGAGTGCCATAGGCTATATAATATTACTAGGTGTAAACGAAACTATTGTTATGTGTCATTCCACGCGAGCGAAGCTGCGGGCGTCCACTAGTCATTTAATATTTCAAAGTGTCAAATTGCTGTCCAAATATATTAACATTACCTTCACAGTATTTGGTGCTTGCAAATTGCAGATATTATTAATAATTGCATGAGCAATTATCAAAAATAATGTGCCACAGCATGTACTGTATTTACCTATTATTACACTTGTAATAATCTTCTATAAATAAAAGGAGAAGCTGACTGACTGACTGACTGACATATCAACGCAGGGCCTAAACTATAAGGGCTAGAAACTTGACATTTTGCACAGGGGTTCCTTTTATAACGGAGGGGAGCACTAAGGATTTTTGAAAATTCATCCCCTATGGGGGTAAAACGGGGGTGCAAAGTTAGTATGAAACTTTACCGTTTTTGAAGTCAAGTGGGCAACCCGAACGCGGGCAGACGTCGTTAATGGGTCTAAATCTACGCGAGCGAAGCTGCGGACGTCCACTAGTAGGTAAATACAGATACAGATCTATGGCACAGAACATGTTTTGAAAACATGCTTTAAATTTCTGTAATATCACATCAGTGGAAAAACAGCAAGAGTTTTTTTATTATTCTTATATCAGAAGAATCAAATAAGCTTGGTCTACTTTAGATCATTATTGCAAGTTTTCAATCACAAGTTTGTCCGTTCTGAACATGTCTCCAATCACTACCTGGAATGGAAAAGTGAGTGTAAGTAGAGTTAAACCGGGAATATAAGGGAGGGTGCTATTTTCGAGAGGAGCTAGAGGTCCTGGGTTCGATCCCCATGTCAGGCAAAATTTTTTGTTTTCTCGGACATTCTCACACACGGCCATCTGACCCCAAACTAGGCGCGAGCCTATGATATGGGTGTCAGAGACTGATATACATACTGATATACATAGATATTTTAAATACATACTTAAATAGATAATATTAACATCCAGACACAGAACAAATACAAGTGTTCGTCACACGAATATTTGTCCTGAATGTGATTCGAACCAACGACCCCTGGCGCAACAGACAGGGTCACTACCGATTGCACCAACGGGCCTGTCATTGGAAATCCCTATAGCAGCATGGAGTCAGGATTTGTGCCCAGTGTATAATTAGTTTTATTATTCACAGCTTTATTGTTAACCTTAATAATTATTAAAAAAAAAAAATTTTTACAAAGCTTTTTATACCATTTTTTTATTTTCGTGCATTGTCATCGGAACCAAATATGTGTGCCAAATTTAAGCTCGATAGCTTCAGTGGAAGTGGGTGAAATATTGATTGCAAGATTCCAGGACATAGATACATACGAGAGAAGTTAAATAAAAGCTTTTAATAATATAGGGTTTAACAAATAGGGTTTAACAAAGGGCGAACTTAATGCGGGTAGGCATTCTCTGCCAGTCGACCCAATTGCAATATGCTCACCACCTATTACGTGAATACTACCTGTGATGTATTGGAAATGGAACTACTATGCCTTATTGGTAAATAAGGCCATGTTAGTTAAAAAGTAGGTAGTTAGATATTGTTTGTTTTTTGATTCTTTGTATATTGTAGGTAGATAGATATACTTTACTTGCGATGGCTACCGAGCCCGTAATAAACACCTTATACCTAATATCGTGGTTTTAATGAACACATTACTACCCTACTACCTGAGGGTAGTACTACCCTCTGCCTATCCCTACGGGAATAAAGACGTGATGTTATGTAAACAGACATCACACGTCAACTAGTCGAATGATAGGCCATTCACTATAGGAGAGAAGACTACTTAGAGACCTATATATGTTAGTATTAATAGTTGTTTAGTTTCAAATTGCTCACTGTCCCTTTTCTTTTTACGTGTGGGAAACCTTGAAAAGGTACCAAACTTCGTGGGAGCGACGTCGGGTTATGTGGACTTTCACCCACTAAAACCCGCTCAGTGGCCTACTCCGGCACTACAGTAGGGCTTCGGGATCTCTTGTAGTCTCTTGCGCCCAAGACGGGCTCTTCCCGGTTTACCCAACGCTGTACAGCCACAAACAGCGTCGTCTTTCCCGGGGTCACATGATGGACAGTTCGAGCTCCCCCTCTCACTGCCCGCAAACCCAGAAGTCCCCTTTTAGTGGCCGTTTTACGACAGACAGGGGCTACCGTAGCACTATTCTGGTCCCGAGCTACAGGGACTGCTGGGACTGCTCACTGTCCCTGGAGGACTAAATTTCACCACAAGTGTAAACACAGTTATCTTACAATTGTAAATGTTCAGTACAAACCTGTCGTTTGATCATTGCCAAGTTCTCCTTAGCAAATTGAAACTCCTTATTGATAATTTTGGGGTCTGTCACTGTCTTACTATCTTTGAATGAGTCCCTGATTCGACTTAGGGCATATTGTCTGAAAATTAAAAACAAAAAAATATTTTACTATCAATATTGCAGGCTAATAATGATATTTTATTTTAAGATCCCAGAATTGTGAATGGTGTTGGATGCATATGGACAGCGTCTGTGTGCATTTAAGAGTAAGTTTTGATTGATGCAGATCTGCTAAGGAATGCATTGATTTAAGAGTGAGCTTTGATTGATGCAGATCTGCTAAGGAATGCATTGATTTAAGAGTGAGCTTTGATTGATGCAGATCTGCTAAGGAATGAATTGATTTAAGAGTGAGCTTTGATTGATGCAGATCTGCTAAGGAATGCATTGATTTAAGAGTGAGCTTTGATTGATGCAGATCTGCTAAGGAATGCATTGATTTAAGAGTGAGCTTTGATTGATGCAGATCTGCTAAGGAATGCATTGATTTAAGAGTGAGCTTTGATTGATGCAGATCTGCTAAGGAATGCATTGATTTAATTTATTTGCCATGCTACTTCCTCTATTTAAATCACCAAATGAAGTATGCGCATATTTTGCACAGTATAACTATATATTCGCGTTTTGTGCAGTTTTAAAATACAACAACATAAATACACATTGACATTCTATTATGATAATATATATATACAAGAGACTGCCTGTGATAGTAATTAAGGGTACCCTAATTACTATCACAGGCTGTCACTCGTACGCAGTATGTAATATTATAAAATCAAGCAATCAAAAGTCTTAAGCTTTACTCACTTGCCCTCCGCTTAAGGATAGCAGACGGTGGGTGATTGCTAGTGGAATAATTTATCTATATATATATAAAAGGAGAAGGTGACTGACTGACTGACTGACATATCAACGCAGGGCCTAAACTATAAGGGTTAGAAACTTGAAATTTTGCACAGGGGTTCCTTTTATAACGTAGGGGAGCACTAAGAAAGGATTTTTGAAAATTCACCCCCTAGGGGGTAAAACGGGGGTGCAATGTTAGTATGAAACTTTGCCGTTTTTGAAGTTAGTGAATGTCTAATTCCACGCGAGCGAAGCTGCGGGCGTCCAATAATTAGAAAATACCAATAATACTTTGCCAAACCCTGGAATGGAAACCAGGCGTGATAGTAAAGTTATTTCAAAGAACAGTAATAAGATTAACCTAAACAGTATCTTGGTTGCAATTTCGATTTTGAGGTTATGTAACTCTTATTCTTACTAAACGTCGTGGTATGAAAAAATTATCACCAGAAATTTTAATATATTGTTTTTGAAGCTGATATTTAAAAAAGATAAATAGTGATTAATTGTTTTGTTGATCAATAAAAGTGAATTTTATGTACTAACCTGAAGTTGTAGTTTGAAAACTTTTGAGATTCTCTTATCAGGGCTTTGTACATCGTTATAATTTGGGTTCTAGTAATGTTAGCTGTCATTTTTTCAAATCCTACTACAAATACTTGTTTAAAATTTCACAAGAATTTGATCTTTTTTTGGATCTGTTCTGTTTCTTTCATTTGATTTGATTGATGACCAGTAATCCAGTGTTGCCAGTGGCAGATAGTCAAATGTAACATGAGACACCTCAAAAAGTTACATTTTCACGACAAAAGTTACATTTCCATATTTTATGTGGAAAAAAAAACTAATACATACTATAATATGACACTTTATTACACAAAAACTAAAACTAAAAATCAAGGGAACAAAAACCAAAAACTTTATTGGATGCGTTCCGTTTCACGATTATTTATTATTTGCTGGAAAATATTTAAATATTTTAATAAGTCCTAAGGCTCTGCGCAAACGGGCCACCGACCACAGCCACCGGTGGCCAGCGACAGCCACTTAACATAAACTTTTGGTGGCCGCCACCGGCTACACGTGTGCGGCGCGTCTATACAAAATATGAAAAAGTTTATGTTAAGTGGCTGTCGCTGGCCACCGGTGGCTGTGGTCGGTGGCCCGTTTGCGCAGAGCCAAAAGTAACGTAAAAGTTACATTTTGAGTCGTGTTACATGGAAGTTACATGAGAGGGTCAAAAGTAACGTAAAATGTAACAAAAGTTACATTCTGGCAACGCTGCAGTAATCAGTAATAGTTTGTGTTGATGACAATTTGTCACAGTGTTGCCAGAAGAACGACTCACGTTCCCCCATGCCCCATATAGTACCTCAAATCCCCAAAATTCAGGGTTCCAAGAAACTATCATGAGATTTTATATCTGATATCAATTTCAGCAATGGCTTTCATTACTAAATCAGCATCTGCACACTCTTCGCCTGCAGTGTCATAATATTTTTCGGAGCTGAATCTGCTGATCACCTTGAGACTTGGTTTAAAATTCAGGCATCCTTCCGTCAACGATTATCTTATCCTCAAACTAGATTCTGCAGTTTGGATTGCTAATCTATTTCGAATGCGGCAAGCACGGGCTCGGGTGGAATCGCGCGAACTAACTTGCTTGCAACGGATCAGATTTACTTCTTGGAGCGTTGAATTTTCGTAATAATGAGATAATTTTCTTTAATACCACGGCTTGTTTTATACTTTCAGTAACTCCCCCAATTTCATTTTTTCCCCTCCAAAAATTCCCCCAAACATCTTATCCCCCCAAATGTCCCATATCTATGATAATCCCCCAAATTTGGGGGAT
This sequence comes from Carterocephalus palaemon, assembly GCA_944567765.1. Classification (NCBI taxonomy): domain Eukaryota; kingdom Metazoa; phylum Arthropoda; class Insecta; order Lepidoptera; family Hesperiidae; genus Carterocephalus; species Carterocephalus palaemon. Next base: position 925,117 of record OX155666.1, read on the forward strand.
TCCCCCAATCTGGCATCATTGATTTGTCAATCGATACGGATCGACAAACAAAGCAAAGTTGAACAAACCACAGAATACTAGAAAATACATTCAATAAATTATACGCCGCAGAAAATTCAAGTCTACCGATGAACTTGGTTCTTTGGAGACATTGCACTTTGGGTTATACGTCGTACTTATTAATTCCAATATGGAATTTAATTGATTTTATCGTTGAATCCAAGTCCATGACTTGGAATTCATTATTTCAGTAATTTATTCATTTCGGTCATCGGTGAGAAAGTTATGAGTTACGTGAGTAACCGAACGGAAATAATAAAAATATTGCTAGCCTTTAGGGTACCTCCCAATTTATTGGGAATATGGTCCAAATGTTCTGCGACGGTCAGTTGTGTTACATATCTCATAATTTCAATTCCGTAGAAAAACTGTCACTTGAAATACAGTGTAAACTCCATGTAACGTCACTCTATTTAACGACAAACTCCCTTAAGCGTCGAAATCAATTGGCTTTGGTTGGTTTAGCTTGTATTTCATACAATGTTTCACTCTACTATTCTTCCACTATGTCCATGACATATTGTCACTCACTCCCATATTTGGTGACGCCGTAAAGGTCTGTACGGACCATACAGCAAAAGTACATTCGAAAAAAAAAGCACACATCCGTGATAAAGACATGAACCATATTATTATTAATTTTGAGGAATTGATAAAAATATTTTAGAGTAATAAATAAAAATATTTTGCAAACATTAAATCTTCATTTTAATCATTAACATTGTGTTTTTTTCTTCAAATTCTGAAAATAAATTTGGATCATGCAGCAGGGTTATTTCAAATCTCCCATAACAACACTGGTCACCCTAAAATGGCTGCAGCCCGCTCCGCAACACATATCGAGCGGACTCACCACAGATTTATAAGTATAGTACTACGGGACTCACGTTTTCATTTTCAGTTTTCATAATAAAAATCTTGGTTAATTTGATTAGTTTACAAAATTGCACACGTTAAGTTATGAATTAAAGTTCAGTGTTAAGTTCAATATCAATTGGATTGCCTCACGAAGAAAAATGTAAGTTATAACTGACATTTATTGTGTAGTGTAGTGACTAGTGTTTATTTTGATTCATAGTTGACCTTTATTAATAATGCAGCTCGCTTATAATGACTTGTACTCTTTATATAGTCTTAAATATTGCACCGACGAAGTGTTGCAAACATGGTTTAACATTTAAGTCATTTAACTTCATAAGGAAACGTTGTGTAACAACCGTACGTCTAGAGCTTGTTTGTAAATATAGTTAGTTAATCTCGTCAGCGATGTGAAAAGGCTACATTTCATATTATTTAGAACTATTTTAAATGTTTTATTCAATAAACTCCAACTTACTAATGTATAAAAATTAAGTTCTGTTGGAAAGTTAAGATAATATGTAATGCTAAAATTTAAACATTAAAATTATATATACCTAATATGTACAATGTTAAATATAAAATTCATTATTTAGGGTTGGTTGGGGCCGTAACACCGCTACGCAAGGTACCAGTTACCATTTCTATAGCCTGTTTTACTGTTACTTATGTATGTTAAATAATTGGTCTTTAAGCAATTTTGTTCCTCGGACGGTGGTACCTGGTTACACTTACAGACTACGACTCGGAAAAAGTCGCCCTTCGACAAGGTGGACAGACGACCTTAAGAAGACGGCGGTAAACTGGTTTCAGAAGGCACAGCACCTTATATTTGTATTGTTTGCTATGGATATGTCGAATAAAACACCTAAAATACAACCTTCTACCACCTTATTAAGTAACTAGTGGACGCCCGCAGCTTCGCTCGCGTAGAATTAGACCCATTAACGACGTCTGTCCGCGTTCGGGTTGCCCACTTGACTTCAAAAACGGCAAAGTTTCATACTAACTTTGCGCCCCCGTTTTACCCCCTTAGGGGGTGAATTTTCAAAAATCCTTCCTTAGTGCTCCCTACGTTATAAAAGGAACCCCTGTGCAAAATTTCTAACCCTTATAGTTCAGGCCCTGCGTTGATATGTCAGTCAGCCAGTCAGTCAGTCACCTTCTCCTAATATATACAGATAAAGTTATGTCGTTTCAGTTAAACAATATATAAAATTAAAATGGAAACTTGCATACAATTATGTGATTAGCATATTTATTTAAATATGTACATGTAACTACAACAAAACGATGACGTCATCATATTTATATTATTATGCCGCCAAGCTGAATGTTTTGCATAACAGCACGCAGACCGTTCGCTTCTCCACATATTTTATTTATTTATCTGTACATATATAAAATTGTAGCGTCCATAGCCCAATGGCTCGTATCGATTCAATGTGATCGAAAGAGTTAAGCAACGACGGGCGCGGTCGGATTGTGGATGGGTGACCGCTAGTGGCAAAAATTTCATGGACGCTGCCGTGCTTCAGAGGGCACGTAAAGCCGTCGGTCCCGGTTGTTTTCAATGCTGGAAACAGTCGTTAAGCCTTGCGAAGACCTTCGGGTGGCTTGAGAGCATTACAACACCAGTGCGGTTCAATATGTACACTGGACTTCAGCCAAAAAGCACAAATTTCAATTTAATCACTTGTGGTGGAAAGATCAACTTCGCAACCGCAATAATTACTTGCGGTGGCAAGAGTTTTCAATAGATAATGACAGCTTATGTTGGAGATTTTCGTTCAAACGACACAATAGACCCATTATTTTACATTAACTATCAGGAAAATCACGCAGATTTAATAGGTATTAAGTAAATAAGTAAATGTAGCGTCCATAGCCCAATGGCTCGGTTCGAATCAATGTGATCGAAAGTGTTAAGCAACGAAGGGCCCGGTCGGTTTGTGGATGGGTGACCGCTAGTGGCAAAAATGCAAGCGCCAGTAATTTTTCCCATCCTGAGACATGAGTTGTGTAAACCGGGAAGAGCCCGTCTTGGGCGCAGCGCCGGAGGGGACCGGCGCGTTCTACAAGAGACCCCGGAGCCCTCCTGTAGCGCCGGAGTAGGCCACCGAGTGGGTTTTAGTGGGTGAAAGTCCCACATAACCCGGCGTCGCTACCACGACGTTCGGATACCTTTTCAAGGTGTCCCACTCGTTAAACAAAAAAAAAAGACTGTGTACCAAATTTCATTTAAATCGGTTCAGTAGTTTTGGCGTGAAAGCAAGACAGACAGACAGAGTTACTTTCGTAGTTATAATATTAGTATGGATTTAATATCATCTTTGTATCTATTGGGTGTGTAAATAAGGTGTATTTGAATTGTATCTCAATGTCATCGTTTATATTGTTCGCAGTCAGTTGATACATGGCCCGGGATGGACACAGGTGGGACGACGAAGAGCGACTGTACTCCAGCAGCGATGACAGCCCAACAATCTCTTACAGGTATGGCCGGCGATTTGGAAAGAAATTAAAGAAGGAAAGAGAGAAAGAAAGTTTATTTTGCTCTTATACAACAACACAATATTTGTACCACTTAGAATATTTAAAAATAGAACAAAACGACACTAACAATAGAAAAAAGGTATTTGATACATTGAAAGTTTTATTATAAAGCATTATCTAGTTAGATAAAGGTTATTTAAATAACACAAAAAAATTATTTCTACAATGACAGCACCGGACTAGCAGACTTTGACAATTGAAAGTGTACACTGTCAAACCATTTTTTGACAATGTTGACTATAGCTTCATGGTGTCGGTTTTTTGTGTCGGTGTGCGCGCGCATCGTAAAAATTTTACTCTCATCATTTTTCCCTAACGCGCCAAAAGAAGTATAACTTCAAAAAACATCTGTTATGTTGTAGTACATGAACAGAATGGGTCCGCACTGAGCATACTTAATTAATAAATAAATTAATTAAAAAAATCTCGCTTCGCGTACAACTCTGACGTGATAATTTCATTTAAATGAGTTCATGTCCTTGAACGAAGGCGTCCGTTGTTATAATTGGCTCAATTAAATTAGCATGATGTGTTTATTAACGACCAGTTAGTAACTCATGGGTGGTAGAATCGGCATACAGTTCGATTTTCGATTGTTCTCGCGAAGCAGATTATGGACAAAGCCGTTTGTATGTGTAAGTAAAGTCAAACTCGAATCTTACTCTATGCTCGAATTATGCTGGGAATTAAAAAAAAAAATCCGCCACTTTATTCTACTATTCAAGACCTTTCATTTGACATCCATATTGAGGGAGTTGTTAAAAAATATACAGGGTTATTGGTAATTCGACGTATTCCCGTTAGGAGGTGATAGGGGTGACTATTTGTGATAATTTTCACCCCCATATGCATTATGCAAAAGTGAACCATTTTCGAGTTATCAAGCTTTTCAGCTTTTTTCAAAATAGGTCAGAAATGCAACATCAAAAATTTATTAAAAAAAAAAGTATCAATTAAAATCAATTTTTTTCTTCTGATTTATAAAAACGATTAAACAATGGCTATTTATCAACATTGAAACTACAATTATCGGTCCAACTTTAAAAATGCGAGACGATTAACGATATTACTTCAATATTTTTTGAGATTTTTGTCCACTAAAATGCCTTAAAAACAAAAAAAACTTATATCAAACTTGGCTTGCAGATTATTTTAAAAACATAACCGTTTTCTTAGCTTTCCAACAAGGCATAACAACTATGAACTTATTTCAAAAAAACTGAGAAAAACCGATCACAAAGCAAGCAGGCGGAAATTTGTATTCGAACTAAACTTATGGTCTTTCTTTAAAAATTCAAAAAAAGTAATTAAAAACAATGCCCAATGTAAATAATACAAAAAATATAAATATAAAATTTAATTTAGAACCAGTAAAAGTTTAGTAATAAGAACAAATAATAATAAGTAACAATTACGTCATTTTGTAATTTAGCCTAATTAAAGTTCTTGCTCGAAGGGACTTCCCCTATTGCGTACGCAAAGTCTCATTATTTTTCTGAGGTGTAAGTTAACTACCGAAGTTGTCAAATTATTCTGCATTATGTGCAAGAATTTATCGATGAACCAATTTTGCTCGCTTAAGAATTTTTTTAACAAATGAAATGCTTGAAGACGTGCCTTTAGCTATAAGGCAAAACATGATATACTAGCAAGACGGATGTCCTGCAAATGTGATTCGGAATAATTTTAACACTTCGGTAGTTAAGTTACACCTCAGAAAAAGAATGAGACTGCGTACGCAATAGGGGAAGTCCCTTCGAGCAAGAACTTTAATTAGGCTAAATTACAAAATGTCGTAATTGTTACTTATTATTATTTGTTCTTATTACTAAGCTTTTACTGGTTCTAAATTAAATTTTATATTTATATTTTTTGTTTTATTTCCATTGGGTATTGTTTTTAATTACTTTTTTTGAATTTTTAAAGAAAGACCATAAGTTTAGTTCGAATACAAATTTCCGCCTGCTTGCTTTGTGATCGGTTTTTCTCAGTTTTTTTGAAATAAGTTCATAGTTGTTATGCCTTGTTCGAAAGCTAAGAAAACGGTTATGTTTTTAAAATAATCTGCAAGCCAAGTTTGATACAAGTTTTTTTTGTTTTTAAGGCATTTTAGTGGACAAAAATCTCAAAAAATATTGAAGTAATATCGTTAATCGTCTCGCATTTTTAAAGTTGGACCGATAATTGTAGTTTCAATGTTGATAAATAACCATTGTTTAATCGTTTTTATAAATCAGAAGAAAAAAATTGATTTTAATTGATACTTTTTTTTTAATAAATTTTTGATGTTGCATTTCTGACCTATTTTGAAAAAAGCTGAAAAGCTTGATAACTCGAAAATGGTTCACTTTTGCATAATGCATATGGGGGTTAAAATTATCACAAATAGTCACCCCTATCACCTCCTAATGGGAATACGTCGAATTACCAATAACCCTGTATATTCCGCCATGGTGGTGGCGGCCATCTTGGATTGATTTTTATCAAACATAGCTAAGAACACTCCCGACTAATTCACCTTTCAAACAAAGAAAACAAAATCAAAATCGGTTCTTCCGTTCGGGAGCTACGATGCCACAGACAGACATACACACAGACACGTCAAATTTATAACACCCCGTCGTTTTTGCGTCGGGGGTTAAAAATACCAACTGTTGAAAATTTTTTCCACCTGACATAATTCACCCGGCGCGGCGGCGCTCTTAGAACCTGACCTACTTTACAAATCCACTTAGAATGCGACCTTGGTTTTAAATTCACATTCTTTATAAATGTAATGTCACAGGAACAAAGGCAGGAACTTGAACAAAAAAAATATTAATAAATTGTGAATCTAAACCTTTCTCGAATCCCCTTGAACACACAAAAAATTTCATCGACTTCTATCCAGCCGTTTAGGAGGAGTTCGCTGTCATACACACATACCTACACAAGAAATATATATTATATTAAGATTAAAAGTCGTGTTAGTTAAGCTATTTATAACTTAAGAATGGCTGAACCGATTTGGCTGAAAATTGGTGGGGAGGTAGCTCAGAACCAGGAGACTGCTATAGGATACTTACTACTAGCATTTTTACCCCGTTCCGAATTGTTTCTTTTTATCGACAGTTGAAAATTTGACAATTTGAAATTTTTGAAGTCGACAGGAGTCGACAGGTTGTTTCGAGTTTCTATTGGCTTATTGTTCCGATAATATTATTAATGTACCATCATACATACCATGTCGACCAAGACGGTCAATCAAATCTTTTCCGACAAAGCCGTTATGCTTGATATGATTTGATATATAAATCTAAATCTATATCTATATATATAAAAGGGGAAGCTGACTGACTGACTGACTGACTGACTGACTGACATATCAACGCAGGGCCTAAACTATAAGGGTTAGAAACTTGAAATTTTGCACTGGGGTTCCTTTTGTAACGTAGGGGAGCACTCAGAAAGGATTTTTGTAAATTCACCCCCTAAGGGGGTAAAACGGGGGTGCAATGTTAGTATGAAACATTGCGGTTTTTCAAGCAAAGTGGGCAACCCGAACGCGGGCAAACATCGTTAATGGGTTTAATTCTACGCGAGCGAAGCTGCGGTCGTCCACTGGTAAATATATAATTATACAGTTAAAAATGTGAGCCGTCACGGGACGCCTGGCAGATGTGAAACGTCGAAATTATTTTGTACAAGTAATATGCACAAAAGTACAGATTATGACAGGAACTAAAACATATAAGAAAAAAAAATAATAAAAAAAAAAACAAAAAAAAAAAAACAAAAAAAAAATACACTACGGAGTATACACTATAGGTATCCGAGCTCAGTGTAGCGAGAGAGATGGCTTAACGACTGTATATATATACCATCATATAGCGTGGCGACGCGTCGCCACGGCATGCGTCGCCACGCCAGAAATCGGTTTTACGTTTATGTATATGTATATATGTTTCACATCAAAACAAATTAGGTATATCTCGTGATGCCCCGCAGATACGACAAGTACCGCGGGTACGCGCCGCACGCGTCGGATACGGATATCCGTGCGGAGGAGCGCGCGCGCCGCTCGCCGGCGACGGTGCTCGCCAAGTTCTTCCTGTTCTGCACCGCGATGATCCTGTTCTGCGCCCTGCTCTACATCCCCGCGTACAACCGCGCCAACGACCAGCTGCCCAAGGGTGAGTTCGGGTATCGGGTAAATATAGATTTTGTACAAAATACCGGTTTTTTACAAAATACCGGATTTGTACAAAATACCGGTTTTGTACAAAATACCGGTATTGTACAAAATACCGGTTTTATACAAAATATCGGTTATGTAGAAAATATCGATGTTGTATTGAACATATAAAATCCGCATTGACATGAGGAATGCTATCTCATTTACAAAAAAACACAAATGTAAAATTTTACCGACTAATCATATTGAAAACCTAGCTGATGCCTTGGATTAACATTTAAGATATTTTTTATCCCAATACTGTTTTGGGAAATGAAAAATCAATTACAATATTTTTTCAGTAGGACAGTAGGTATGTACTATAAATTTCACGCAGGCGAAATGTTGTTATAGCGGCAACAGAAATACATCATTTCCTCCGGTTTTTTCCTCCGGTTTTTTTCTCTCTCGGCCTACACTAGGGCATAGGATAAGAATATTGTAAATTCTTCCTATAGCCGATGACCAGCTAGATAATCTATCGTGACTTAGAGCTTAGCTTAGTGGTAGGCAATTATTGTAAATTAGCCTTAAGGCAGGTTAGGCACCTGTGTAGGATTAGCTATTCATTCAAGGATCAATAGCTCATCCTTTGCTTTATATTAATCAGTTTAGAATAGCATTATATCTCTTCTCTTTAAGTAGTTAAGCGTGTGTAATCTCCTCATAGCGAAATAAATTATTTGAATTTTAATTTTAATTTGTGAAAATTTCAACTGTCTAACTATCACGGTTCACGTGATACAGCCTGGTGACAGACGGACAGCGGTGCCACAGCGGAGCCTTAGTAATAGGCGTCCATTTTTCCCTTTGTGTACGGAACCCTAATAAAACACTTATTCAGAAGCCACTGGGCCCTATGTTCAGCAGTGGACAGTTGGCACGTTCTTCCGCTAAGAGAGTGGAGACAGAATATTAGAACGAAACCTAAGTTGACGGCCCCGTTGGCGCAGTCGGTAGTGACCCTGCCTGTTGCGCCAGGGGTCGTGGGTTCGAATCCCACTCAGGACAAACATTCGTGTGACTGGATGTTAATATTATCTATTTAATTTAATATTATCTGTGTCTGGATGTTAATATTATCTATTTAAGTATGTATTGGAAAATATCTATGTATGTATATCAGTCTCTGGCACCCATAGTACAGGCTCGCGCCTACTTTCTGGTCAGATGGCCGTGTGTGAGAATGTCCATGATATTTATTATTATTAAGTTACGGTTAAGGAGGTTCATGACGGTCGGTTTGTGGATGGGTGACCGCTAGTGGCAAAATTTCATGGGCGCTACCGTGCTTCGGAGGGCACGTAAAACCGTCGGTCCCGGTTGTTTTCAATGGTGAAAACAGTCGTTAACCCTTGTCGAAGACCTTCGGGTGGCTTGAGAACATTCGACACTGGGTTGGCCACTAACCCCTCCACCAATCCGCATTGGAGCAGCGTGGTGGAGTATGCTCTAGACCTCCCGCAGCGCGTCTGTGGGGGAGACCCGTGCCCAGCAGTGGGACGTCAATGGGTCGCAGCAAGGAGGTTCATTAAAAATATAGTAACGAACAATAGCCTACCCGCCACTGGGTTACTACGCTCGTCACTCGCTCGAGTCGCTCGCTCGAGTGCCCCCGACCCGTCACTCGCTCCACTCGCCCGCCTGAAATATTCACTTTCAAACGTCAAAATTAAATAACCTTGATGTTTATTTTTACGTATCCGTCGATAACAATGCACTAAAGGCTGTTTCGCGAATTGAATTGAAAGGTCCTGTTTAGAGGCGATCAATGCCATTTTTATAGGTATAACTGGTTTTAAGATATTTTACTTATACATTACGTATATTTTAAAAGCTTTTATTTAACTTCACTCGTATGTATTCATGTAAGTATGTCCTGGAATCTTGCAATCAATATTTCACCCACTTCCACTAAAGCTATCGAGCTGAAATTTGGCACACATATTTGGTTCCGATGACAATGAAAATAAAAAAAAAGGTTTAAAAAGCTTTTTAAAAAAAAAAAAAATTGTAACGGTATAATTATTACATATAATATAATTATTATGGTGACAGCCCAGTGGCTATCGAACTGCGGTGGTGACAGCCCAGTGGCTATCGAACTCGCCTCTCACTCGAGCGGTCCGGGTTCAAACCCCAGTGGCACGCACCAATGACTTTTCTAAGTTATGTGCGTTTTAAGAAATTAAATGTCACTTGCTATAACGGTGAAGGACACATCGTGAGGAAACCTGCATGCCTGAGAGTTCATCATAACGTTCTCGAAGGTATGTGAAGTCTGCCAATCCGCACTTGGCCAGCGTGGTGGACTAAGGCCTAATCCCTCCCATTCTGAGAGGAGACCCGTGCCCAACAGTGGGACATCTATGGGTCGCAGCGGTCACCCATAGTAAATAATAATAAATAAATACCATGGAAATTCGCACACGACCATCTGACCCCAAATTTGGCGCGAACCTGTACTATTGGTGCCAGAGACTGATATAACATACATAGATATTTTTAAATACATATGTATTCAGATAATATTGACATCCAGACACAGAACAAACACAAGTGTTCGTCACACGAATATATGTCCTGAATGAGATTCGAACCTACGACCCCTGGCGCAACAGACAGGGTCACAACCGATTGCGCCAACGGGCTCCTCAATTATATATCGATGGTCAAAATCCCACCATTATTCAATTATGTTTCCCTTTCAGCCGCCGTCGCCGGTTGGTCAATACACACCAACCGCAACACACGAATATACGTACAACCGGACAACGTGACAACTATACACGAGCCAAAAGACGTTTGCCCAAAATCAACCAGACATAAGAGAAACAATCTCTTTCTCCTCATAGTCGTTTGCTCGTCGACCGTGAACTTTGACCGACGTGCCGCCATCAGACAAACGTGGGGTAACTACACCAACTATCTCATCCTATCTAAACTCTTCGAGGAAGTTACGGAGCAATACAAATCTTACAACTACACCTACGATTTGTACGTAGACGCTGATACAAGACCCAACACTAATATTAGTCTGGAGAGAGGTAAAAGAGACATAGCTGGCTTCGGACAGCTGCTGCCTGAGCTAGCGAAAGCGCTTCAAAACAATTTGATCGAAGATAAAACTGAAGCTGTAGACGAGAAACGATTTGAGGACGACGATAAAATCGATGATAAAATGCTACCAGAGTTCGATATGAATAAAGAAATCGGTGATTTGGATGACGACGCGAGTGTTGATTACGAATACGGCTCAAATATAATGAAAATACCACCAAAAGGTTACGATGATGGGATAGATTTGAGCAAAGTGTTGTCGATGTTGAAGCATACAAAGTATCCGAGAGCTGATGAATCTAATCCAGACTTTAAACTGGTGTTTCTATTAGGGCTGCCGTCTCAGGCGAACGATACTGAGCTGCAGGATAAGATCGACGATGAAGCTGATAAGTACGGGGATGTCATACAGGAGGGATTCGTCGATTCGTACAACAATTTGACGCTGAAATCTATTATGATGCTGAAATGGGTCACAAACAACTGCAATGAGAGTGGTGAGTCGAATCTTTTGTTTTTGTTTTACGATTGGGAACCATTTGGTGATGCAACGGAGGTCCACCAGTAGGTACAGTACACATTCGGTTTAAAGAATATTTATTTCTCTTAAGACACACATACAGTAAAAGTCACTTAAAATGAGAAACTTAAATTAGGTAGATTGTACAGATAGTTCGTCTAAAATGTACAGTGCAAATATAATATTAGGTTGAACTTAAGCACGTTTGAGTGTGTATGTGTGTGTGTGCCTGTTCGTGCGTTGTGTTAAATACTCATTCAGATTTCAGATTCATTTATTTTTCATTATATGGTATTTTGTATACGCTTAATGAACGTCATAACATTTTTTATCTACCGCCGGTTCACAAAGTTGATGCTACCGAGAAGAACACGGCAAGAAATTCGGTAGTTACTCTTTTCAAAATTTACAATTTTTATAATTGAATCGCATTACATTATTATTGAACAAGTGGAGCTGGAGATACATCGCACCAAGCATTTCTATCGTTCAAGTAGTCATTAATTTTATAGAAAGCTTTATTAAGGAGGTTTTGTTTAATGTAAGATTTAAATTTATTATCTGAGAGACAAGTAATATGTCCGGGTATTTTATTATAGAAGCGAACACAGTTCCCCATAAAAGATTTTGATACTTTACTTAGTCTAGAGCTAGGTACAATAAATTTATCCTTATTTCTTGTACTAAAGTTATGTACAATGCTTTTTTTGTCAAAGAAATTAACATTTTTCCGTACATACATAACTACTTAAATATACGGTATATACATACATATATTCTACTTAAATATACGGTAATAATATTAATAAAATAAAATAAAAAAACATATTTTCAGTCCGTTACATTCTGAAGACCGACGACGACATGTACGTGAACGTGCCCAACCTGGTGTCGAACCTGCGCAACCGGTCGCGCGCGCACGACGCGCCGCCCGGCGCGCCCCGCCCCGAGCGGCTGCTCGTCGGCGACCTCATCTGTGGCGCCAGGCCGGTGCAGGACGCTACTAATAAATGGTAAATATATAAACTAATGATATAAAGGCATGGGACTGAATTAAACTCTGACAGGCTATCACTATGCTTCTGTATTAATTATACTAAATATTGTAAGCAGGTGGCATATGGGGTGATTCTTGGCATACACGATTGGCTGTCTCGTGTCTGACTTAATCATGTCATGGTCATACTGTGCATTTTTCTGTAAAAATTAATTTGAATTTTAAAAGAGTACCGAGAGTTTTTTCCTCCGGCTTTTTTCTCTCTCGGCCTACACTAGGGCATAGGATAAGAATATTGTAAATTCTTCCTAAAGCCGATGACCATATAGATAGTCTATCGTGACTTAGAGCTTAGCTTAGTGGTAGGTAATTATTGTAAATTTATCTTAAGGCAAGTTAGACACCTGTGTAGGATTAGCTATTCATTCAATAATCAATAGCTAATCCTTTGCCTTATATAGATCAGTTAGTAGTTTAAGTAGTTTTTAGTTAGGTACCTAGACTTTCGTTAAGCGTGTCTAATCACCTCATAGCGAAATAAATTATTTGACTTTGACTTGACTTTGACTAATATTGGTTGCCTGTAAAGTCGGTATACGGGCGAAAGTTTTACGTGACAACGACTTTGAGCGGTAAAATAATTTTAATGTGAATATTCATTCGTATAGTAGTATCGTCTCGTATCGTATCGTCTCTCTCGCTCTTAGGCGGGCTAACCATGCCCGAGTGGAAGGGACGCGTGCCTCTCACTCGCTCTCATTGTGAGCGCATAACGTGAGCGGAGCGTAACGCAGTTTCTTGAAGTGTCACCCGGCAAACCAATTTATAAGACGTTGTCACGTCAAAACACGCTTTTATAAATGCACGTAAAAACCAAAAATAGGTTTGTTATAACTAGAGACCGGATTATATGCATTTGCATATTTGCATATGCATTTGCATATTTTACCTATTATCTAGTTATGATGCATATTATCGGTACATTTACAATATTTTTCTGAGTACCTAAAATGCGATAAAAGTGTTAATATCGCGAAAAATTCGATGACAATGTTTGATTTGATGACAAATTGATTAAATGTAGGGTTCACAAATGTGTGTTATTTCAAATTGTATATATTGATGCGTACCATGCCTCCGGAAAAATTTTTTTTTGCATATTCTGCCAATTTTCATGCATATTTCAAGCATTTTTCATATTGCATGCATATAATAAGCTTTTTATGTTGCATATAATCCGGTCTCTAGTTATAACCTTGAAACCTGATCGTGTTCAAAGTCCATTACTTGGCCTTTCTCACAAGTGCAAACACGACTATGATACGATATTCCATCATTGAATGCCAGTGCCTATCTTCCGGCTTCATCATCAGTCCTTGAAACCTAATCGTGGTCAATGTTCATTACAAGACTTTTCTAAGAAATCCAAAAACAGCTATGTTACGATGTTCCATCATGAAGTTCCAGTTAATATCTTCCGGCTCCATCATCAGATCAGTTCGACAGTACCATATTATTGTATTGTCATCAGAACTACATACAGCTGCCTATTTTCATTACGCTACGATCCTTGAAAGATGGTTAAATTAGTTACCTTAGATTCCATTACATAGTTAGTTACATACAGGTCGACCTAATAAAAGCGTGTTAATAAGTATTGTGGACATTCTCACATCTGACCCCAAAGTAGGCGCGAGCCTGTACTATGGGTGTCAGAGACTGTTATACATACATACCGCTAGGCGTTGCTTAACCTTGTCGATCTTATTGAATTTACAAACGAGCACTTATACTTGCCCAACGAGTCGTGCAATTTATCCTTACTAAGTATGTATTATTATTATTAAAATTAACATTCTCAGGTTATTAATTAAATTCAATCGTTAAATTATTAATTGAATTAAGATGATTAAAAAAAATTAACAAATCAAATTTAAACAATACGATCATATAATTTATAATTTCATTAACTACTTCTGTCTACGAGAAACTTTAATTGAGTAATATGCCTTACCTAATTTCATCATGCATGTTTATTCCAAATTAATTTTAAAATTGTTAATATTTAGCAATTCTATTAAATGTGTCACTGATACATATGTATTAATATATTATGATATGTCAGTGAATCATTTTCAGTACATATATTAGTACTCAGCCAGCACATAGAATCATAGGATCCTTAACTGCTCGAGGAAAGTCATTTATATAAATGAAAAATAACAATGGTCCTAAAATACGATTACTATTTTGTATGTTGGATTGATTTTGGTTATTTCTGTAATATGTAATCTACTAATTGTTTCTCAATCCATGTTTCTAATTTGTGTAGTAGTATTGAATGATCAACAAAGTCGAAAGCTTTGGTCATATCCATATATATTGCTCACTCTTTTATTATTTTCATCATCGTTCTTCCGAAATCCTATTTGCTCGTCAGTAAGGATGTTAAATTTTTCAAAATACCAATAAATGTTACATTAAAAAAAAATTGTGAGCCGTCACGAGACGCCTTGCAGATGTGAAACATCGAAATCATTTTGTACAAGTAATAGGCACAAAAGTACAGATTATGACAGGAACTAAATATGGCATGATAAAAAAAATACAATATTACGAATTTGCTCCAGAAAATGATGACAGTTTATTTCATATACATTTAATTTCTTCATACCTATACAAAAAAAATATAATAATTATTATAATTTAATTTAATAATTATTATTAACATTTAACAATTATTATTAATAATATTATAAAATGATTATTATATTTTATTATTAATAATTCCATCATAATATAGCGTGGCGTAGCGTCGCCACGGCTCGCCACGCCAAAAATCTGGTTTACCCTCCGCCTAAAG
This sequence comes from Carterocephalus palaemon, assembly GCA_944567765.1. Taxonomy (NCBI): domain Eukaryota; kingdom Metazoa; phylum Arthropoda; class Insecta; order Lepidoptera; family Hesperiidae; genus Carterocephalus; species Carterocephalus palaemon. Next base: position 940,244 of record OX155666.1, read on the forward strand.
ATGTTTCACATCAAAATCCTGAAAACTTTTTAACACCCAAGACATTACGTCACCTTTTTTGTTTGATACGTGTACACCTACCGCACAGGTACAGCCCCCGCTACATGTACGGCGGGCGCGTGTACCCGCGCTACCTGTCGGGCACGGGGTACGCGCTGTCCGCGGACACCGCGCGTGCCCTGTACGCCGCCGCGCTCACCACCAACTACTTCCATCTGGAAGACATCTACATCACCGGTGAGTGGCTGTGCATGTTATAGTAGGGGAGCCCAAGAGGGGATTTTGCGGGATACTCAAGCGCGTAAGCCCTCCCCTTTCTTTACGTTACTCTCAAATTGTAAGATTAGTGGAATATACACTTTTTAGCATGTAATTAACTCACCCTACCTTAATCTTACGCGCTCAAGAATTTCTGATGACAATTTTTTTTTTTAATTTATTAATTTATTTATTTATTTATTTTACAATATCTAATCCTAATCTGATCCTTTATCCTTGACGGCCCCATTTATATATGGGGCTCATATTTGGTGGAGGTACTTAACCGGGTACAAGGTATCCCACTGTATATTAAACTTACGCGCTTGAGTATCCCGCAAAATCCCCTCTTGGGCTCCCCTACTATTAATATCTTACGAAAGTATACAACTCGTAACAACAACGTAAAATAGCATACATTTTATTTCTATTTTATATAATTAATTCATGTTTATGTCAACGGTTCAGATTGGTATAACGATGTTTTATTTCTCATAAGACATACATACAGTAAGTAACGTTGTAAATGTGCATTCTGAACGCCTGTACCGCGCGACCGGCTTTGAGTAGACTAGCCACTTACTTACCTTTAGTCCTTCAGCTTACATGGTCCTTCGAGCCGGATTTGAATCTGCGATCTATTGATAGGTTGCAAGCTTAATGCCCTATTGAGCATGCCCTCCTTAAGGTATTTCCAATAGGCCAAAAATCAAAATCGCCCTGAAAACCAGCGATCGTATACTTCAGCTAGTGCTATTTTGTTAACTTTCTATTCTATTTTAATTAAATAAAATTGTATGGTGCAAGCCGTACATTCCGCTGCGTCATATCAAGTCAATATCAAGAGCAATTCGAAAAGGTGTAGAGGTTAGCAAAGGACCCTACAAAAATAGTTTTTTTATTTATCCATCCAGGTATTTGCGCAGTGAGAGCGCAACCGCGCATAGTGCCGCGCGACGAGCCCGGCTTCTCGTACACGCCGGTGAAGGGCTCAGTGTGCGTCGCGTACGCGCGGCTCACCTCGCACCGCGTGAGCGCGCGCGCGTTGTTCAGACTGCAGCGCGCCATGACGCACCGCGCCACGCTCGACAGGTGAGACCGCTCGCTTGTACTCGTACCACGCTCCGCTACCACAGACTGTGTACACGCTCCGCTACCACAGACTGCGTACACGCCGGTGAAGGGCTCAGTGTGCGTCGCGTACGCGCGGCTCACCTCGCACCGCGTGAGCGCGCGCGCGCTGTTCAGACTGCAGCGCGCCATGACGCACCGCGCCACGCTCGACAGGTGAGACCGCTGGCTTGTACCACGCTCCGCTACCACAGACTGTGTACACGCTCTGCTACCACAGACTGTGTACACGCCCCGCTACCACAGACTGCGTACACGCCGGTGAAGGGCTCAGTGTGCGTCGCGTACGCGCGGCTCACCTCGCACCGCGTGAGCGCGCGCGCGTTGTTCAGATTGCAGCGCGCCATGACGCACCGCGCCACGCTCGACAGGTGAGACCGCTGGCTTGTACCACGCTCCGCTACCACAGACTGTGTACACGCTCCGCTACCACAGACTGCGTACACGCCGGTGAAGGGCTCAGTGTGCGTCGCGTACGCGCGGCTCACCTCGCACCGCGTGAGCGCGCGCGCGCTGTTCAGACTGCAGCGCGCCATGACGCACCGCGCCACGCTCGACAGGTGAGACCGCTGGCTTGTACCACGCTCCGCTACCACAGACTGTGTACACGCTCTGCTACCACAGACTGTGTACACGCCCCGCTACCACAGACTGCGTACACGCCGGTGAAGGGCTCAGTGTGCGTCGCGTACGCGCGGCTCACCTCGCACCGCGTGAGCGCGCGCGCGTTGTTCAGATTGCAGCGCGCCATGACGCACCGCGCCACGCTCGACAGGTGAGACCGCTGGCTTGTACCACGCTCCGCTACCACAGACTGTGTACACGCTCCGCTACCACAGACTGCGTACACGCCGGTGAAGGGCTCAGTGTGCGTCGCGTACGCGCGGCTCACCTCGCACCGCGTGAGCGCGCGCGCGCTGTTCAGACTGCAGCGCGCCATGACGCACCGCGCCACGCTCGACAGGTGAGACCGCTCGCTTGTACCACGCTCCGCTACCACAGACTGTGTACACGCTCCGCTACCACAGACTGCGTACACGCCGGTGAAGGGCTCAGTGTGCGTCGCGTACGCGCGGCTCACCTCGCACCGCGTGAGCGCGCGCGCGCTGTTCAGACTGCAGCGCGCCATGACGCACCGCGCCACGCTCGACAGGTGAGACCGCTGGCTTGTACCACGCTCCGCTACCACAGACTGTGTACACGCTCTGCTACCACAGACTGTGTACACGCCCCGCTACCACAGACTGCGTACACGCCGGTGAAGGGCTCAGTGTGCGTCGCGTACGCGCGGCTCACCTCGCACCGCGTGAGCGCGCGCGCGTTGTTCAGATTGCAGCGCGCCATGACGCACCGCGCCACGCTCGACAGGTGAGACCGCTGGCTTGTACCACGCTCCGCTACCACAGACTGTGTACACGCTCCGCTACCACAGACTGCGTACACGCCGGTGAAGGGCTCAGTGTGCGTCGCGTACGCGCGGCTCACCTCGCACCGCGTGAGCGCGCGCGCGCTGTTCAGACTGCAGCGCGCCATGACGCACCGCGCCACGCTCGACAGGTGAGACCGCTCGCTTGTACCACGCTCCGCTACCACAGACTGTGTACACGCTCCGCTACCACAGACTGCGTACACGCCGGTGAAGGGCTCAGTGTGCGTCGCGTACGCGCGGCTCACCTCGCACCGCGTGAGCGCGCGCGCGCTGTTCAGACTGCAGCGCGCCATGACGCACCGCGCCACGCTCGACAGGTGAGACCGCTCGCTTGTACCACGCTCCGCTACCACAGACTGTGTACACGCTCTGCTACCACAGACTGTGTACACGCCCCGCTACCACAGACTGCGTACACGCCGGTGAAGGGCTCAGTGTGCGTCGCGTACGCGCGGCTCACCTCGCACCGCGTGAGCGCGCGCGCGCTGTTCAGACTGCAGCGCGCCATGACGCACCGCGCCACGCTCGACAGGTGAGACCGCTCGCTTGTACCACGCTCCGCTACCACAGACTGTGTACACGCTCTGCTACCACAGACTGTGTACACGCCCCGCTACCACAGACTGCGTACACGCCGGTGAAGGGCTCAGTGTGCGTCGCGTACGCGCGGCTCACCTCGCACCGCGTGAGCGCGCGCGCGTTGTTCAGATTGCAGCGCGCCATGACGCACCGCGCCACGCTCGACAGGTGAGACCGCTCGCTTGTACCACGCTCCGCTACCACAGACTGCGTACACGCTCCGCTACCACAGACTGCGTACACGCCGGTGAAGGGCTCAGTGTGCGTCGCGTACGCGCGGCTCACCTCGCACCGCGTGAGCGCGCGCGCGTTGTTCAGATTGCAGCGCGCCATGACGCACCGCGCCACGCTCGACAGGTGAGACCGCTGGCTTGTACCACGCTCCGCTACCACAGACTGTGTACACGCTCCGCTACCACAGACTGCGTACACGCCGGTGAAGGGCTCAGTGTGCGTCGCGTACGCGCGGCTCACCTCGCACCGCGTGAGCGCGCGCGCGCTGTTCAGACTGCAGCGCGCCATGACGCACCGCGCCACGCTCGACAGGTGAGACCGCTCGCTTGTACCACGCTCCGCTACCACAGACTGTGTACACGCTCTGCTACCACAGACTGTGTACACGCCCCGCTACCACAGACTGCGTACACGCCGGTGAAGGGCTCAGTGTGCGTCGCGTACGCGCGGCTCACCTCGCACCGCGTGAGCGCGCGCGCGCTGTTCAGACTGCAGCGCGCCATGACGCACCGCGCCACGCTCGACAGGTGAGACCGCTCGCTTGTACCACGCTCCGCTACCACAGACTGTGTACACGCTCTGCTACCACAGACTGTGTACACGCCCCGCTACCACAGACTGCGTACACGCCGGTGAAGGGCTCAGTGTGCGTCGCGTACGCGCGGCTCACCTCGCACCGCGTGAGCGCGCGCGCGTTGTTCAGATTGCAGCGCGCCATGACGCACCGCGCCACGCTCGACAGGTGAGACCGCTCGCTTGTACCACGCTCCGCTACCACAGACTGCGTACACGCTCCGCTACCACAGACTGCGTACACGCCGGTGAAGGGCTCAGTGTGCGTCGCGTACGCGCGGCTCACCTCGCACCGCGTGAGCGCGCGCGCGTTGTTCAGATTGCAGCGCGCCATGACGCACCGCGCCACGCTCGACAGGTGAGACCGCTCGCTTGTACTCGTACCACGCTCCGCTACCACAGACTGTGTACACGCTCCGCTACCACAGACTGCGTACACGCCGGTGAAGGGCTCAGTGTGCGTCGCGTACGCGCGGCTCACCTCGCACCGCGTGAGCGCGCGCGCGTTGTTCAGATTGCAGCGCGCCATGACGCACCGCGCCACGCTCGACAGGTGAGACCGCTCGCTTGTACCACGCTCCGCTACCACAGACTGCGTACACGCTCCGCTACCACAGACTGCGTACACGCTCCGCTACCACAGACTGCGTACACGCTCCGCTACCACAGACTGCGTACACGCTCCGCTACCACAGACTGCGTACACGCTCCGCTACCACAGACTGCGTACTCGCTCCGCTACCACAGACTGCGTACACGCTCCGCTACCACAGACTGCGTACACGCTCCGCTACCACAGACTGCGTACACGCCGGTGAAGGGCTCAGTGTGCGTCGCGTACGCGCGGCTCACCTCGCACCGCGTGAGCGCGCGCGCGCTGTTCAGACTGCAGCGCGCCATGACGCACCGCGCCACGCTCGACAGGTGAGACCGCTCGCTTGTACCACGCTCCGCTACCACAGACTGTGTACACGCTCCGCTACCACAGACTGCGTACACGCCGGTGAAGGGCTCAGTGTGCGTCGCGTACGCGCGGCTCACCTCGCACCGCGTGAGCGCGCGCGCGCTGTTCAGACTGCAGCGCGCCATGACGCACCGCGCCACGCTCGACAGGTGAGACCGCTGGCTTGTACCACGCTCCGCTACCACAGACTGTGTACACGCTCTGCTACCACAGACTGTGTACACGCCCCGCTACCACAGACTGCGTACACGCCGGTGAAGGGCTCAGTGTGCGTCGCGTACGCGCGGCTCACCTCGCACCGCGTGAGCGCGCGCGCGTTGTTCAGATTGCAGCGCGCCATGACGCACCGCGCCACGCTCGACAGGTGAGACCGCTGGCTTGTACCACGCTCCGCTACCACAGACTGTGTACACGCTCCGCTACCACAGACTGCGTACACGCCGGTGAAGGGCTCAGTGTGCGTCGCGTACGCGCGGCTCACCTCGCACCGCGTGAGCGCGCGCGCGCTGTTCAGACTGCAGCGCGCCATGACGCACCGCGCCACGCTCGACAGGTGAGACCGCTCGCTTGTACCACGCTCCGCTACCACAGACTGTGTACACGCTCCGCTACCACAGACTGCGTACACGCCGGTGAAGGGCTCAGTGTGCGTCGCGTACGCGCGGCTCACCTCGCACCGCGTGAGCGCGCGCGCGCTGTTCAGACTGCAGCGCGCCATGACGCACCGCGCCACGCTCGACAGGTGAGACCGCTGGCTTGTACCACGCTCCGCTACCACAGACTGTGTACACGCTCTGCTACCACAGACTGTGTACACGCCCCGCTACCACAGACTGCGTACACGCCGGTGAAGGGCTCAGTGTGCGTCGCGTACGCGCGGCTCACCTCGCACCGCGTGAGCGCGCGCGCGTTGTTCAGATTGCAGCGCGCCATGACGCACCGCGCCACGCTCGACAGGTGAGACCGCTGGCTTGTACCACGCTCCGCTACCACAGACTGTGTACACGCTCCGCTACCACAGACTGCGTACACGCCGGTGAAGGGCTCAGTGTGCGTCGCGTACGCGCGGCTCACCTCGCACCGCGTGAGCGCGCGCGCGCTGTTCAGACTGCAGCGCGCCATGACGCACCGCGCCACGCTCGACAGGTGAGACCGCTCGCTTGTACCACGCTCCGCTACCACAGACTGTGTACACGCTCCGCTACCACAGACTGCGTACACGCCGGTGAAGGGCTCAGTGTGCGTCGCGTACGCGCGGCTCACCTCGCACCGCGTGAGCGCGCGCGCGCTGTTCAGACTGCAGCGCGCCATGACGCACCGCGCCACGCTCGACAGGTGAGACCGCTCGCTTGTACCACGCTCCGCTACCACAGACTGTGTACACGCTCCGCTACCACAGACTGCGTACACGCCGGTGAAGGGCTCAGTGTGCGTCGCGTACGCGCGGCTCACCTCGCACCGCGTGAGCGCGCGCGCGCTGTTCAGACTGCAGCGCGCCATGACGCACCGCGCCACGCTCGACAGGTGAGACCGCTGGCTTGTACCACGCTCCGCTACCACAGACTGTGTACACGCTCTGCTACCACAGACTGTGTACACGCCCCGCTACCACAGACTGCGTACACGCCGGTGAAGGGCTCAGTGTGCGTCGCGTACGCGCGGCTCACCTCGCACCGCGTGAGCGCGCGCGCGTTGTTCAGATTGCAGCGCGCCATGACGCACCGCGCCACGCTCGACAGGTGAGACCGCTGGCTTGTACCACGCTCCGCTACCACAGACTGTGTACACGCTCCGCTACCACAGACTGCGTACACGCCGGTGAAGGGCTCAGTGTGCGTCGCGTACGCGCGGCTCACCTCGCACCGCGTGAGCGCGCGCGCGCTGTTCAGACTGCAGCGCGCCATGACGCACCGCGCCACGCTCGACAGGTGAGACCGCTCGCTTGTACCACGCTCCGCTACCACAGACTGTGTACACGCTCTGCTACCACAGACTGTGTACACGCCCCGCTACCACAGACTGCGTACACGCCGGTGAAGGGCTCAGTGTGCGTCGCGTACGCGCGGCTCACCTCGCACCGCGTGAGCGCGCGCGCGCTGTTCAGACTGCAGCGCGCCATGACGCACCGCGCCACGCTCGACAGGTGAGACCGCTCGCTTGTACCACGCTCCGCTACCACAGACTGTGTACACGCTCTGCTACCACAGACTGTGTACACGCCCCGCTACCACAGACTGCGTACACGCCGGTGAAGGGCTCAGTGTGCGTCGCGTACGCGCGGCTCACCTCGCACCGCGTGAGCGCGCGCGCGTTGTTCAGATTGCAGCGCGCCATGACGCACCGCGCCACGCTCGACAGGTGAGACCGCTCGCTTGTACCACGCTCCGCTACCACAGACTGCGTACACGCTCCGCTACCACAGACTGCGTACACGCCGGTGAAGGGCTCAGTGTGCGTCGCGTACGCGCGGCTCACCTCGCACCGCGTGAGCGCGCGCGCGTTGTTCAGATTGCAGCGCGCCATGACGCACCGCGCCACGCTCGACAGGTGAGACCGCTGGCTTGTACCACGCTCCGCTACCACAGACTGTGTACACGCTCCGCTACCACAGACTGCGTACACGCCGGTGAAGGGCTCAGTGTGCGTCGCGTACGCGCGGCTCACCTCGCACCGCGTGAGCGCGCGCGCGCTGTTCAGACTGCAGCGCGCCATGACGCACCGCGCCACGCTCGACAGGTGAGACCGCTCGCTTGTACCACGCTCCGCTACCACAGACTGTGTACACGCTCTGCTACCACAGACTGTGTACACGCCCCGCTACCACAGACTGCGTACACGCCGGTGAAGGGCTCAGTGTGCGTCGCGTACGCGCGGCTCACCTCGCACCGCGTGAGCGCGCGCGCGCTGTTCAGACTGCAGCGCGCCATGACGCACCGCGCCACGCTCGACAGGTGAGACCGCTCGCTTGTACCACGCTCCGCTACCACAGACTGTGTACACGCTCTGCTACCACAGACTGTGTACACGCCCCGCTACCACAGACTGCGTACACGCCGGTGAAGGGCTCAGTGTGCGTCGCGTACGCGCGGCTCACCTCGCACCGCGTGAGCGCGCGCGCGTTGTTCAGATTGCAGCGCGCCATGACGCACCGCGCCACGCTCGACAGGTGAGACCGCTCGCTTGTACCACGCTCCGCTACCACAGACTGCGTACACGCTCCGCTACCACAGACTGCGTACACGCCGGTGAAGGGCTCAGTGTGCGTCGCGTACGCGCGGCTCACCTCGCACCGCGTGAGCGCGCGCGCGTTGTTCAGATTGCAGCGCGCCATGACGCACCGCGCCACGCTCGACAGGTGAGACCGCTCGCTTGTACTCGTACCACGCTCCGCTACCACAGACTGTGTACACGCTCCGCTACCACAGACTGCGTACACGCCGGTGAAGGGCTCAGTGTGCGTCGCGTACGCGCGGCTCACCTCGCACCGCGTGAGCGCGCGCGCGTTGTTCAGATTGCAGCGCGCCATGACGCACCGCGCCACGCTCGACAGGTGAGACCGCTCGCTTGTACCACGCTCCGCTACCACAGACTGCGTACACGCTCCGCTACCACAGACTGCGTACACGCTCCGCTACCACAGACTGCGTACACGCTCCGCTACCACAGACTGCGTACACGCTCCGCTACCACAGACTGCGTACACGCTCCGCTACCACAGACTGCGTACACGCTCTGCTACCACAGACTGCGTACTCGCTCCGCTACCACAGACTGCGTACACGCTCCGCTACCACAGACTGCGTACACGCTCCGCTACCACAGACTGCGTACTCGCTCCGCTACCACAGACTGCGTACACGCTCCGCTACCACAGACTGCGTACACGCTCCGCTACCACAGACTGCGTACACGCTCCGCTACCACAGTCTGCGTACACGCTCTGCTACCACAGACTGCGTACACGCTCTGCTACCACAGACTGTGTACACGCTCCGCTACCACAGACTGCGTTCACGCTCCGCTACCACAGACTGCGTACACGCTCCGCTACCACAGACTGCGTACACGCTCTGCTACACAGACTGTGTACACGCTCTGCTACCACAGACTGCGTACACGCTCTGCTACCACAGACTGCGTACACGCTCTGCTACCACAGAACCAAGCTTCTCTTAAGGCACTCTTTTCAACACTTCTCTCCCCAGGTCGGCCGACTATTATTGGATTTTTCTAACATGAACTGCCTGGTAGCTTGGAGTCAGGAATTGTGCTCGGTATATGACAATAATCCTATTGTCATATACCGAGCCATTATATGGGACCTTAACATAACTGGTAAAAAATGGGTAAGTATACGAAGTGTATACCCACTTCGGGGAAATAGAGGTGTGATGTTTTGTTATGTAAAAAAATAGTCCCTCAACTCTTCAATTGTAAAACAATCGATAATGTGGCTTGAAAACACTCTACTTGGGTTGGCCACTTGGTTGACGGCTCTCTCAGCTTTGGTTGCAGGAGAGACCGGCAGTCCCAGCAGTATGCCAAAGCTATACTTTATTAGACAACTAGTGGACGCCCGCAGCTTCGCTCGCGTGGAATTAGACATAACAATAGTTTCGTTTACACCTAGTAATATTATATAGCCTATGTCGCTCAGTGAAGACGCGGCTTTCTAATGGTGAAAGAATTTTCCGAAAATCGGTCCAGTAGTTTTTGTGTGAAAACATCAAAAACAAATCTTTCCTCTTTATAATATTAGTATAGAAGTATAGATGAAAATATCCCGTCTTTTCAGATGTGAACGCATGCGACTGACGCAGGTAAGAAAGGACCGCCTGCGGCCGAAGACGCCGCCCAAGCGGTCGAAGGCGACCACGTGACACAAGTACCGCGACCCCGCCGGCTACATGCACGAGTGCACGTGACCGCCAGGGTTGGTGATGCACGATTGTCGCAAAATCGCATAGTCGCAAAATCGCAAAATCGCAAAGTCGCAAAATCGCAAAGTCGCAAAAACGCAAATTCATGTCATCTCCGTGTAAAATATCTCAGTTGATCGACAAATAAATCATGTGCGTGCATTTTTTGAAAAATCGCAAAATCATGTGGTATTCATGTAAAATTCTCAGTCGAGTGACAAAAAATGGTTTTGCGCGTTCGTTTTACGAAAAGTCGTAAAATCGCATAGTCTCGTAGTTCAATAATGGTTGTACATGCGGTTGTAGGGAATTTAAATAAACCGGTATATTTGTAAGTTTTAAATGTTTTGTATTGGGGACGTTATTATATACGTTAAAAATCTTATTAATAATAACCATTAACATTATTATAAATAAAAATGTCACTTTTTTTTAAGTGCTTTAAAACATGGCGTAAAATATTTCAAAACAGAGCTTTGCATTACTTTGGATGCAAAGGCGAAGAATATATTTAATAAGTTTTCTCATACTCTACTTTCACAAAATCTAGACTCAATTTAGTATTACAATACATACTTTGTTTACATTAATTAGGATTTGCGAACTGTCAGAATAAGTCTCAGATATATGCTTTCTTGGCGACTATAACAAATCGTAAAAGTTTAATGTCAGAAGGACATTTCCAAGAAATCGTTTATCATTTATAATAACCATATATTTCTTAAATTATTATTCAATAATTTATTAATCTTTATAATTGGATCTTCATAAAATAACTTCATAATTATTAATTAATAATCATTTTCCAAAATTCTGTCAATAACTTTTATTAAATAATAGTTTTTGCCAACGTTTTCAGTGCTTGGCATATTGTTGTCAGAACGTAATTAATAATAAAGTTTTTAAGTTACCTATTAACTATTACGATAGCATTATACCATACAAATATTCTCATAATATTTGATTTTGAACTAATTAAATCCATGCTATTATTTACCAAAGTAAATCACATATATAAAATTAAAGGGAATAAATCATTGAAATCAAATTAGTCTTAGTAAAAATCTCATAGTATTTAAAACGCCTTTAAATAAATATATCTCGTTATCTAGCTGTTATAAATTTATTAAATAAAAAAATGTTAAAAAAATTAACTGTTAAAAATTGTATTAAAAAAAAGCTATCAGTATAGTGACATTTATCAATTGCTAACGAACGATTGATTACATTTTGTTATAATATCAGAATAAAAATATGCTATGCATGTTTCAAATTATATTAAATCAGTGCACGATGCGTGTCTTTATGTTCTTTTAATAATTATTAATAATAATAATGTTTATAATAGGCGAACCTGTGAAAGGGACTTATTTAAAGTTTTTATGACATATTAACGTATATATCGATTAGTTTTTGAGTGGCTTAACAAAATAATGAAATATTATCGTATCTACATATTTGAATGTGAATGGCATCAGCGTCGTGCACTGAATGAAGTTCTGTGCCTTGCAGTTTAAATTTTCCCGAGTATAGATAACTTATTTACGCTAAACATACGTAAATTGAATAAATATATTTTTATAAATGTGTAAATCTGATATTGTAATGAAATCCTGCTGCGTCACAAATAGAAGTTCAAAAGTTTATCTAATTGTTAATAATAATATTCAACTTGTCTTTTATTCAATCGTAATGAAAATAACAAATCAAAACGCTTAGTAACATTTTGTTTGCCTAAAATTGTTGTAAATTTATAGAAAAGATTTATATATAGATAAATATATTTCTTACGAATCGAAAAATCATAGAAATTTCAGTAACTCATTGTATGCAGTAAAATATAGAACAATGCATCGTTTTCATAGTTGAAATTATCGGCTTACTCATGTACGCCGTACTGTATACTGTATACGCCGTGCCCGCCGCGAGCGCGTTCCCTCCTGAACATGTTTATCGTAATCTACCGAAACTAGTCGGCCCATTTCCGACTTAACCCACACTTGAGTAAGCCGGTAACTTCACCTATGAATATAGACACTCACGAATCATTCAGTAATAAAATGCATCGTATATTTATAAAATGTGCGAAAACAATATCTTTTTGCTAATACTTAACCAGTTTGCCTTATAAGAGAATCCTCACATGCACAAATTGATATAATTAATAGTAATTAATAATTGCCTCCAATACGTCGTATAATTAATAGTAATTAATAATTGCCTCAAATATGTCGTATATTTCGCCATAGGAAGTGAGCATAGCTGTGTAGTGCATAAGATTTGTTTAGAAAACAGTGTGATAGTACTCCTGCCAAGAAAGGACGATATGATAGGAAGGAAATCTGTCAGAATAATGTCATTTTGACGGAATAACAGTTGAAAATAAATTTGCCGCGAACAAAACAATGTTATTTTTTTCAAACCGTATATTATCTCTATCTAATTAGACTGTTGTGCCATGATTACATTACATACATATTGTACATGTAGTATACGTTGACATCCAAAATGTTATGAAAAATGACATGTTTTGACAGATTCTTAGATGTATAGATTAACATATACGAGTAAGGTCGATGATATTGTTTTGTTAAAGCAAGACAATATAATATGTGTAGTTACATTACAGTCCGGTAGGTCGAACAAATTTCATTTTGAGAATAATTTAGAATAATTTTAAATCTCAATAAAAATAAAACTATAGTTTAATTAAACTTAACGCTCTAATAAAAAAAATCTAGGATTTGATAAGAGTCTGATTCGGGTATCAGAAAAATTTAAACGAATACATTATTAAAACAAAATACGAAGTTGAAATTACGCTTATAATGAGATCTGTTGTATTTTGTGCTGTAGTGTCTAAGTTATATTGAATACAGCGTCTTGATACGTCCGACGAGTGAGAAGTATTGTAAATAAATTTCGCGATATACTTACTCCTAAATGTACAAGATTATGTAAATTATGTTGTCTCTTGTTTGACTTGTTTCAGGGTCAATAATCTATATTCTATAAATCTAGTAACTGATAAAATGAAATTTATCTTATGTATAATTCATAATATATAACTGAACTCTCCGCATGGCATATAAATATACCACATGTAAATAGTAGGGCGGTATGTCATGTATACAGGGTGTAATCGTTAAGTGTTAACAGGCGATTATTCCGAAACTATTACAGATATCAAAAAACTTTGAACTTTAAAATTTTTGGATATTTCTCGTTTTTTTTTTTTTATTATTGTCATTTTATTGTGCTTTCAATATCAGTTTAAAGTTTTTTGATATCTGTAATAGTTACGGAATAATCGCCTGTGTACACTTAACGATTACACCCGGTATATATGGTCGGTTAGGACGTATGTATGTAGTTTTATTTTAAGGTGTCAAAATTATTTCTTCTTCAATACCAAGCGGTGTCAGGTTTTAATCGTATTTGGGTTTGATTATTTTCTGAGGAAAAATTGGCTATTAATTCTTAATTGACTTTTAAATTATCTTTAAAACACAATATATATCTAACTTGTAACATTCTATATATATAAAATATCTCATAGTAAGGGTTTAACATCAAGTAATTGGTATGAATCTCATTGCTTTCTCTCTACTAATACTGAGACATGTAAAAGTTTTTGGTATTAAATGTAATTAATATTCTCTTCCATCCTCATGCTCTCCGCCTTCCATCCCGTACTGGAGCAGCGTGGTGGAGTGTGCTCCAAGCCTTTTTAGCTGTGAGACACTCGTGCCCTGCAGTTGACGCTAATGGGTTGCAATAAGCCATGTATCTATTCGTAGAGTAATACCACATATAATAAATGATTAAACGAACTTACCTGTACGTGAAGTTCTATCATAATTATACGAGGGCTTTGTCCAAAGAGACAAAGCACGAGTATAATACGAATACATACCTTTATTAACTTTATTCTGATAACAATTTTAGACGTGCCACAGATAATTCGATAACAGATAAAAACTAATAATTATTAGACTAGATAATTAATGAAAAAAAAAAACTGAATGTCAAAACGAGTTAAAAGATGTTGAGTATATATTTATTAAATGAATGAAAACACTTTTAATGACATTGTAGTAAGAGTACGGGTACGAATATGAAGAATCTGTAATAAAAGTATTGACACTTGGTTCTGTATTATTCCTTTTTATTTCGAATGGACTTTTGCTGTTTGGTCATACACACCTTACCGCGTCACCGTCTATTCAGATCTTAATAGTCTATTCATGCTGAAATTTCGCTTCGCTTTTTAATTGCACGATATTATCACATACATCATTTTAATTTCAAGTCGAACATGATTTATAATATTAATTTTTGTATTTTAATTCTTTTTTGTTTGAAAATTTAAATAAAATTTGACTGAACTTAATCTTATTTTACTTTAACTATAGCGTTTAGAGTCATTATTCATTATTAAATTTTAATTACGAATTGTTTTGTTTACGATTTTTTTCACCCTTTCCAGATAAAAGAAACGCGCGGGAGAATATACGTTATTTACAAGTATCTGCGATTACTCATCTCCAACGATTGCTAGATATCGATTATTAATTATTACGATATATTTCGAATACCACTGATTTATTTTATAACAAAGTTATGAAATTATGGTAATTTTTTTATCAAAATATTTTTACTGTTGAAATCTGCGCAGTGAATTTTTATTTATTTATGACATAAATTATATTTTTTATTTTAATGAAATTAAGTACATTACGATATATTTACATAACTTTTTATTTTTACAATGATGGAATGTGCACCTGTGAATTAATCAACATTTAGCATACCTACTTAATTCATAACTCATAATAACAATGTTTCGAATTCATCGATCTGTTTTTTCACTTTTTATTTAATAAGCACTTATTATTTTTCTATCATCACGTAATCACTTGTAAATTGATATGCGTTTTTGATATCAAAGTGTACGTCTTAATTAGTCTTATTAATTTAGTTTAAACGATATTTTTGTGATTATTTTAATTAGTGCATTTTTACATTACACATTAGTTTATTTATCGTGTTCATGGCATTACAAAACTAATATCTTGATTTCATTACTTAATATTAACTTTTTAATGTCATGACACGTAATTTATTTAACACATATACAAATGCATATTGTTTGTATTACATAAATACAAAAATCTATTTTATTTTATTTTGACAAATTATTGTTTAGCTCAAATTTGCTCATTTTTAAACCATGTAAATATAAATTTGTTTTTTATAAATAAGGTTAGGATAGCAACATTATATCATATATCATGTGAAATGAAATTAATGAAAGAAATATATCTCACATTATTCTGTAAATAACTACATCGCACAGTAAATTCCCAGTCCGTAATATAATTTAGAAGAAGTCGACCACCCATGCCCCGTTTTAAAATAATAATCCAATGCTTTTATTTACAGTTGTCTTATCCTACTTCTAATCTCCCCGAAGTAAACATAAGACATTTTATTAATTGTAATATGTTGTTTCTGATTTTAAAAAATGCTTTTTTTTAAATATAAACAAGAGCAGTCCAGCTAGTATATCAATTAGGTCTACCAACTTTTAGAACAATTGTCAATACTCTTTATTATAGCAATATAAATTCATTTATTTCTAACAAATCTCTAGATGAATGAATTCAATTGAATTACCAGAAATGTTTTTCAATATTGTACTTTATTTTACTAAAATTCACGTAAACCATACATAATTACCACAAATGGATTTGATGCTTTGGATTGTGATGAATTGATATTATTTATTAGATTTTTTACATGCTCAATGGTTTTCGACGTTTGATCAGATATTTTTTGAGTTTTACTCAGTTGACTGATTTATTTAAATTATTAACCCTTAGTAAAAGACATTTTATATAATTGGAACTACATGTGAACGTGTGTTTAAGAGTTTTATGGATTTAATCCAATCGTGCTATTATGATTTTAACACAATAGCTTCAAATCTACTATAAGTAATGTATGTGTTAAGAGTAAAATTGTCAATTTAGTTTTAAGTATCAGTTTACAATAGGTTGCTATTTCATATATCGTATCAATTAACAGACATACTAGATGTAATCACGTATGATTATGCATTAGATGTATAACAAACTTTCCACGTGTCATTTATGTAATATGGACCACGGTCTGAAATAAAATTTATTATTACATATTAAATTATGTAAATCCATAATTTTTTTTACATTTATTGAAAATGTAAAAAATATTAAAGACGGTTGATAGATTGAATCCGTTGTGTCGTTGAACATACCGCCCACCTTGGAAACTAAGTTTCCTTCGGAAATGGTGAATCTTTACACGGGACCTGAATATTATACGCGATATCATAGGTACTATGTTACGGCCATTTTAGCGTGAGTAGATAATTAATTATTGTTGGATTGTTGTAATAACGTTGAATATGTTGTCATTTTTAAAGAACTTTGCAATCTTGTGTCCAGATATGGCCGTTTATTTATTATGACGTGACCCAAGTATTCTCAGTTTTATTAATACCTTTTTAATATCCATATCTTCACTAAGAATAATATGTAAAAGGGAAGTGTTTGTTGATTTTATCCTTCTCGTCCTCAACGAAATTACATTATTATCATTTAAACGAACTCTGTGAAGTTCGATTGAAATTATGTGAACGAGTTAATCGAATATTAACGATATAATCGAATTTTTAAAAACACCCGCGCGGTTGGCCTATGCTTGTGTTGCGAGTGGCGAATACATAAAACTACACAATTTAACATCGCAGATAAATATCGTCGTTGTATAAGTCGTCATTACAGTCAGGCTTTATATAAGAAGTATTTTATCGCGTGAAGTGAAAACTCGACCCAATAGCAGACAAACATGCATTATAGACATAGTTCATGGGCCCATTTTAGAAATTAAATTTTATTGAGATGACATCTTTAGTATAAAATCATTGGTTATTTCATGCTATGTGCATCATGCACATAGCAAGTCCAGTGTAAAAGTCTCCCAATTTTATTAATAATGGTCACAAGATTGCTAGTACTATAAAAAATGACCACAGAAAAATGACACATACACAATAACCCAATCAAGTTTCACAGGAGCATCTTACGAAATCTCAAATTGACAATTGTGTTAGGGATTTGACAGAACTGTCAATGTTAATTGGGACAGCTATTTATTCGAACAGATGCCAGCGCATCTGATTATTGAATAAGATGATTGTTTAGGCTTTAAGGGTGATTTTCACGTCGAGATGGCGGCAGCTCTATTTCCATGCCATCAGAATGTGAATAGACCTTTAATTTTTTTTAAAACACCTGTCTTCCTACGAAAAATAATTATTATGTTTCATTGAGATATGATGAATTTATGTATTTGTTGTTAATTTTTTAACTATAAATTTATAAGAGCATTTTTTCTCAAACCATCAGTAGAGGCGCAGCTTGTCTTCTACTATTGCAATGTTATTATGGCTTTACATTTATTGAGAACAATGAAAAACATCAATATAAATTACCTACTTATAACATTCGTAATATTATTAGAGGATTCATAATAGGAGTATTTTAGAGATGTGTTTTCATTAAATAAATTATCTTCGAACCCAGTAATATTATAGAGATTTTCATATATAATTATATTATTAAACTATAAAGTTTCTGATCAAAGGAATTTTACTTAGGAATTATAGGTAAATATAAACAATATCAGGTGGAATTAAAACATTCTAATCATAAAAAGATAAATAATATTTCCAGTGATCCCTAATTATAGACGAGTTAATACCTGTAATAAAGACAGTAGTAATATAAGGCTTATAAATAATATAATGTACCTATGTAAACGAATCAGTGCTTTACTTATACATAGATAAATAGCTTCGTAGGGTGAGCGCACACGAGCGACTTTGGTCGTCGCTAAGAGGATGTCTTTATAAAGGAATAATGGACGGTGATGTTTCAATTGAACCTTAATTACTCTGTATCTCTTCTAAAGCATGAATTGTACGAATAAAACTTAACAATTGCTCGCAGAAAAACTTTCAATTACAGTCTAAATACACATAAAACTTCGAATGTATAGAAATATTATATTAAAAAAATCTGGTCTAAGGTTCCAAGATGTTGGTGATCAAAATCGATTGCACAATTGCTATGCGATAGTTTTCCTTATTAATTTTATTATTTGCGACGGTTCAAGTCGACTGTGGGCGCTGGCGATGTATAATCTGTATTCTCATGGCCATATCTGATCCAGTGTCATAAGTTTTTTATGTTTCTTGGTTGTTCGTAGTCTAACTACGAGTATGTAGACTGCGGACACTGGGGTACCTACCCACATTATGTAACTTTTTTATGGCCAGTAAGAAAAATAAGGTAGGAAAATAAAACCATTCTTCATATTAGATAATTGATTTAGAAATTGCGAATGGCTGTTTCCCTAATACAGCTGCCAATCTCATTCAGAGAAGATAAATAAATAAGTCTCATGTCCTACACTGGAATAGTAAAAGGGATGTCAATTGTCATTCGTATATTGAATTTGGAAAAGAAAAACTTAATTCCTATCGGTCTACCATTTCGTGTAACTCAGTATCTATTTCCATTTGTTTAACTTTTATCCGATATTATTGTAAGTACTTCGTAGTCCGTTTTTATTTATCAATTGAATTGTAATATTTATTTTTGTGCCCGTTAAATTATTTAAAACAGGTAGGTGAGCTACTACTACTCAAATTGGCGATGATTTGACTCTTGTTAAGCTTATTGGTGGCGCCCGCAATGTAATTCTGGAAGAAAACTACAAAACGAGAGTAACCATATTATAAGAATAAATAAAAACGGGCTGCGGATACATCGTCGGTACAAAAGTCAACTAGACAAAGTGTAATTTTGGCAATTTTTACATGACATCAATATCTTGACACTACGCATACTGTGGCAAAATATTGTATATGTGGCATTTCAAATATAAATGTTATTATTACAAATCGTTTTTCTGCATAACTGAAAAAAGTTAAAATTCTACATAGGTAAACTAATCTCACATAGATTAGTTTACTTAGTTTACTGCCAAAATGACACTTTGGCTTGTTGACTTTTGTACTGACGAGTCATGTTGTGTCAAAATATATTTTTTTAATGTTAAAACGTTGCTAGAGTGAATTAGCTTTGCCTGAGGGACTAGGTAAATGCATAGTGTTCCGGAATGTGATGATTTATACGAATAAATGATGATAGTAGCTGGTTTTTTATTTTAATATACCTACTGTAATTCCCATGGGGATGTTTTACCGAGGTAAAAAGTAGCCTACGTCACTCTCCACCCTCCTCACTATCTCCACACACAAAAACCATACCATATAAGCTTCGTTGCGACGTGAAAGCCGGACAAACAAACAAACACACTTTCACATTTATAATATTAGTATGGATAGTATGGAAGTATGGATACAAGTGTCTAGGCAGGAGAATTGATTGAGGAGGCAAATATTCTCGTATATACGTTTTATATCGTATATACTCGTAAACAATAATAGACAATCTTTTTTTTTCTTCTTAAAACTTTTATTGGGAACATAATTTTTGACTTAAAAACGTTATATTTTATGCTTTATTATGGCCACATTTGCTGAGTGTGGCCATCGGTACAAATATAATAATACTAAAAATAAATAATCAGGATTTATTCACTGAAATTAATATTAACCTAAGTGAAGTCTAAAGATAATATTGAGAATTATTATGAAATATTGTGAATGAAATTGGCATGACCCTTACAAACGACATATTGTGTATAGATACATGTAATAATCACATTATTTCGTTGTTATTACTGATTCATTACTTATAACTTAACATCTAATACGACGTTTTAAATGCATTTGACACAAAAATATTTGTCTTCAAAGTATTCTTGTCTATTTGACATCCATATTACATATTTGCTTTGAGTTATTATTAACAAAAGTCCATAAGATAGTCTCTTGCCTATTGTGCCATTATATTTTTGATATGAAAGTTTTGTACGAAATTTTAAAAAGGATAATATAAAATAATCATGATTTAACTACAAATATAATTATAATAGCATAAATATTAGTATTTCATAAGCGTTTTCCACGAGTTTGTGTTTGTAATTCGAATGATATGAAGGGTCCACTAACACTTTCAAACTAATGTATAATACGAGGTTATGAAACATCAACACCGTACAAATAAGGGTTTTATCATTTAAATATATTGAATAGTGATAAAACCCACCTATTATCATTATCATTAACTAGTGCATGATAAATTTGCAGGACACAGGTCGCGGTTCGCGCTAGATTTGTCTAAATTACACTAAAAATAATTATATATTTATACTTTATTATGTACAGTGCAGTATGGCCACGTTTTCTAAGAAAATAATTACAAATATATTTTTTTAATAATTACAGCATAATAAAGGTGCAATCAGATCAATTTAATAAGTCCGTAAACAACAAATGTTTAAATGAGACCATGTTTTAAGGCGTAAGTTGAAACCCTGATTGGTGATTCCCAGATTCGATTTCCGGGCAACGACTTTCTTACGAACTTATTACATATCGCTGATATTTTTGTATAAATAGTTGTCATAATATAGTTATTGCTCAATTTAGATTCTATCACAGACATATAAGATATTCTATACAGATTCACAATCCTATGTTTACTTACAAATGGAATGAAAAGAATGAATTTTAAATTTAAATAAAATACCGAATCGCCGTTTTTCTCGAATGGAATTTGCTGTATGGTCATAAAGATCTTTATGGCGTCACCGAATAACAATTCATACGTTTGACTCCCCGTGCTTATGGTATGTATATTTGTCTATGGTGCGTAGTAACATCCATAGACAAACATACATACCAAAATAACTTCAAGAATAATTAAAGCCAATAAAAAACAGGAGAATTCTGGCGTTCAAGCGACAATATATACTTTTTTTAGCAAGAAGTAACCAAGTCTGTGATCTGTTATGGAATGAGTGGAAAAAATAATCTTAGTTTAAATAATATTGCTACTAATACAAAATAATACTAACCATTAATGATAATCAGAAAATTGTATCCGATAAATTATATTTAAAATAAATGCAACTGTACCAGGAAATTATCTTAAGGAATTATATCTTTAATATTAATATTATATAATAAAGATAAGATGGCTTTATATTAAAAAAAAAGGCTATTCAAAAAATGTGCACTCTGAAAATCACATATTAAATCTGATCAAATGTCTGCACTTTTTTCTTAGTTTTGGCGTTATTACGTGACATGCTCTTACAGCGTTCTAACAGCTTATTATAAACATGTCTTCCTATTTTTACTTGATATATCAATGGGCTTATAAAACGAGCGTCCAAAGAAAATATAGCGCCATCTACTTAATTCTAGTAATATAATAGCTACATCATTTACAATACATACATACTGAACACATCAAACGTTTAAAGCTTAAATAGTATTATTAACACTTATTATCGTAAATAAATTATTTGAAATTCGCTACAACGCTCACTAAAGCGTGTATTTGACTCACTTCATAAATATACTTACAGCGCCATCTAGTTTTGACTTACAAAAACAATTCCGTAGAACGCCATCTGCCGCAAATAGTGATGCGTCGGATACCCGCGAAAATAGTAGGAGAGCTGGCACCAATTTTTCGGTAGGTATTTGAGGCAAGCTGAAAACTTGTCCAACGCCTCTCCTATTATACCCCAACACGGAACTGCAGACCTGGCTGGTGAGTAGCGGGATAAAATCAACCCCTATATAAATAAAAAAAAAAAAAAAAAATCCAAAAATATATTTGAGGCAATATGTAAATTTTATAAGTTGTAGTCCAATGTTTACAGAATATAAAAAATTTTTTGGAAATATTTTTTTTTTAAATTTATATCGGGGTTGATTTAGCCCCGCTACTCACCAGCCAGGTCTGCAGTTCCGTGTTGGGGTATAATAGGAGAGGCGTTGGACAAGTTTTCAGCTTGCCTCAAATACCTACCGAAAAATTGGTGCCAGCTCTTGGACTACTACCTAAACCACAGCGGAGCGAATGCAACGCGAACAGATGGCGTAAAATAATTTTGTACTTTTGGTTTCAGCGCCACCTAGTGACGGATAGTGGTAATTTAAACAAAACTGCGCCTACCGCCGTTTCGCGTCGTACTCCTTGACCAGATCGGGAATAGCGTTCGGCTCCACGGGGACCTTCGTAAGCAACTCATCCAAGTTCCTCACGTAGCTTAACTTGCGGAAGAACTTTGAACTGTGAACAGATAAATGGAAATGTTTATTTATTTGGCTATGACAACAGCATCCAGGTTAAAAATATAAAATACCTTAAAATATACGCATAAAGACGGATAAGAAAAAAAAAGGACTTACAGCGGGCGGAGTCGCGTGTAAAGTCTAGTTAAAATATAATAAAAGATTTTGAATAACTCACCTGACGAATGGTTTGGTGATGACCACGAAAGACTTGAGCCAAAAAGTGGGATGCACCAAATACAGATGCTTTAGGCTTTTTCTTAATCTGGAAATTAATGTTAATATTTACATAAAATATTGTTTACAAGCTTACTTGGTAGATATTAAGTTTGGCCGTTTTTAAAAACTTTTATTTATCTTCATTCGTACTATGTATCTATGTATGTATGTATATCCTGGAATCTTGCAATCAATATTTCACCCACTTCCACTGAAGCTATCGAGTTGAAATTTGGCACACATGAAAATGATGAAAATGAAAAAGCTTTTTTTAAATCTATTTTTTAATTAATTAGTTATTTTGTTTTACGATTAAACCCTTATAAAGGAAACCCTTTAGAGGTACCCGGACATCGTGGGAGCGACGCCGGGTTATGTGGGATTTTCACCCACTAAAACCCCCTCGGTGGGTTTCCTCAGCTTGTGGAGGGCTCCGGGATCTCTGTTCCACTGCTGCACTCTCCCCCACAGACCACTAACCCCTCCATCAATCTGCATTGGAGCAGCATGGTGGAGTATGCTCTAGACCTCCCGCAGCTGTCTGTGGGGGAGACCCGTGCCCACCAGTGGGACGTCTATGGATCGCAGCGACCGTTGAAAACATTCGACACTGGTTTCCACCAATCCGCATTAGATTAGCGTGGAGGAATATGCTCTAGACCACCCGCAGCTGTCTGTGGGGTAGACCCGTGTCCAGCAGTGGGACGCCTATGGGTCGCAGCGACGACGAGCGACCCCATTAGGAGCTGATTGCACCGAAAATCCGGAAAAGCCTGAAGTGCAGTCTACCACTCCCCTTCAGTGCTTCAGCGAGGGGTTGATGAGCGGACAGAGATCGCAAACTCCAGTACCGCCGTACCTGCCCGACGGGTTTCGACAGGCCCGTTGGCGCAATCGGTAGTGACCCTGTCTGTTGCGCCAAAGGTCGTGGGTTCGAGACCCACTCAGGACAAATATTCGTGTGACGAACACTTGTATTTGTTCTGTGTCTGGATGTCAATCCATACTAGTCCATACTAATATTATAAATGTGAAAGTGTGTTTGTTTGTTTGTCCGGCTTTCACGTCGCAACGAAGCTATTATATGGTATGGTTTTTGTGTGTGGAGATAGTGAGGAGCGTGGAGAGTGACGTAGGCTACTTTTTACCGCGGTAAAACATCCCCATGGGAAGATATCGATGTTTTGTTATTTGCTAGATATTTAGTTCCGGATGTTGTTAATAGATGGCGTTAGTAAAATTAATTTCCAAGTTTTTATCTTAGTATCTTTTAATCGTGGAACGGTCACTATTCATCCACCACAAATGTGTCATGTACCTATGTTAAACAACTCATTGTTAATTCCCTTTGACCACGCGGGCGGAGCCGCGGGTAAAAGCTAGTATTATCTATTTAAGTATGTATTTAAAAATATCTATGTATGTATATCAGTCTCTGACACCCATAACACAGGCTCGCGCCTACTTTGGGGTCAGATGGCCGTGTGTGAGAATGTCCAAGATATTTATTTAAAAGCTTTTATTTAACTTCACTCGTATGTATGTATGTATGTATGTATGTATGTATGTCCTGGAATCTTGCAATCAATATTTCACCCACTTCCACTGAAGCTATCGAGCTGAAATTCGGCACACATATTTGGTTCCGATGACAATGCACGAAAATAAAAAAAAAGTTATAAAAAGCTTTTTTTTTAAACTTTTTTTAATATTTCAATTTATTGTACCTGCGGTCCACCAGCTTGTAGCACTCGTGCAGCCAGGCGGCGGAGGGCGGCGTGCGGCGGCGCGCGCCGTGCAGGTACACCAGCACGTAGTCGTCCGTCACCAGCCGCTCCAGGGTCCAGATCACGTATCTGGAACAATTCCTTTTTTTTAAAACAGATTTCCACCCACTAAAACCCCTCGTTGGCGTCCCTAAGCTTGTGGAGGGCTCCGGGATCTATGTTAGAACGCACCGGTGCAGCGGACGAAACTTGCTTGGAAGAATTCACTGGATGCTCTGGGCATATTCTGTGATTTATCCAAGGCATTTGATTGTGTACAGCATGAAACCTTAATCAGGAAACTCAATCACTATAGCATTAACAATACCGCACTGTAACTTCTGACTTTTTATCTCAGCGAAAGAACTCAAAAAGCCGAAGTAAACGGTACAAGATCGTCTGGGTCTTTAGTACAGATGGGGGTCCCACAAGGATCGATTCTGGGTCCGTTCCTGTTTTTAATATATATTAACGATCTACCTAATAACGAGATTGTATTGTTTGCGGATGACACCTCATTAATTTTCAAATTAAACAGGCAACAAACTATGACGATGTGAACAATGCTCTCTCTGAAGTGGTGCATTGGTTTAGCGTAAATAACCTACTCTTTAATAGCAATAAAACCAATTGCATAACATTTTTAGCACCTAATGTGAAACAAGTAGATAAGCAACCGGACTTAATGGTGAAAAACTGAACTTAGTTAGCTCGACTGTTTTCCTTGGAATCACCATTGATTCGATGTTACAGTGGGGACCCCATATCTGTCGACTGGCGGGTAGACTTAGTTCTGGAGCTTACGCAGTTAGAAGGATACGTAGAATTAGACAAAATCAACAACACGTGGTGGTGGTTATGCTATTAAATTGTAGCTTAAATGACAGATTTGTAGGTTTAACATAGCAGCGCCATCTATTGATTACTTACTCAATCCAGTCAACAGATATCGCCATCTGTTAAAATCGTTTGGAGTTAACAGATAATTGTGAATGTCAAATAATAGACAAATAATTTGCAATAAAATAATATTGCGGGCTATAAATTAAGATGTAAGCTATCCTATCTTTCAAGTTGGATCAAACTGCACACGGTGTGCAAATTTAATTTAAAATCGGTTAAGTCGTTTAGGTGTCCATCGCGGACAAACAACGTGACACGTGATTTATACATATAAAAGGGGCAATTTTATTTGATCCTCTGAAAACTGATTGATCTACTTTACATGAGCACTTTCAAAAATAAATGATGTATTTTTTTATGTTTAACCTTTATATTAATTATTGCGTCTATAGCAGTTGATCTACGGATAAATTATTAATGAACTTCATGTTACCTTAAACATAATAATTATGTTTAAACCTACTCTTTTAATATTTGGTATACAAAAATAATATTTGATCTTCTTTTGATCTCTTTTTAATACTGTTAGCTATTAGCGAAGCCCCCCGCCATGAAAAAACGATACCATCAACTCCAAATTTTGTTAGGTTAGGTTCAGGTTTGTCTATGTTTATTTACTCAAAAAAAGGGACCCCGCGAAGCATTATATAATACATAAAATACATTATACTGTATTGTATTCAGCTGGCTCTGGAAGTTACTCACAGGAACAGGTTGTCCATGACGTATCTGTAGTCCGGGCGCGCGGTGTCCGGCAGGTGGCACGCGCTGAACACTATGATGGCCGCGTCGCCCGCGTCGTACCCGCCGTGGGAGATATATACATTATATTGTATTGTATCCAGCCGGCTGTGGAAGCTACTCACAGGAACAGGTTGTCCATGACGTATCTGTAGTCCGGGCGCGCGGTGTCCGGCAGGTGGCACGCGCTGAACACTATGATGGCCGCGTCGCCCGCGTCGTACCCGCCGTGGGAGATATATACATTATATTGTATTGTATCCAGCCGGCTGTGGAAGCTACTCACAGGAACAGGTTGTCCATGACGTATCTGTAGTCCGGGCGCGCGGTGTCCGGCAGGTGGCACGCGCTGAACACTATGATGGCCGCGTCGCCCGCGTCGTACCCGCCGTGGGAGATATATACATTATATTGTATTGTATCCAGCCGGCTGTGGAAGCTACTCACAGGAACAGGTTGTCCATGACGTATCTGTAGTCCGGGCGCGCGGTGTCCGGCAGGTGGCACGCGCTGAACACTATGATGGCCGCGTCGCCCGCGTCGTACCCGCCGTGGGAGATATATACATTATATTGTATTGTATCCAGCCGGCTGTGGAAGCTACTCACAGGAACAGGTTGTCCATGACGTATCTGTAGTCCGGGCGCGCGGTGTCCGGCAGGTGGCACGCGCTGAACACTATGATGGCCGCGTCGCCCGCGTCGTACCCGCCGTGGGAGATATATACATTATATTGTATTGTATCCAGCCGGCTGTGGAAGCTACTCACAGGAACAGGTTGTCCATGACGTATCTGTAGTCCGGGCGCGCGGTGTCCGGCAGGTGGCACGCGCTGAACACTATGATGGCCGCGTCGCCCGCGTCGTACCCGCCGTGGGAGATATATACATTATATTGTATTGTATCCAGCCGGCTGTGGAAGCTACTCACAGGAACAGGTTGTCCATGACGTATCTGTAGTCCGGGCGCGCGGTGTCCGGCAGGTGGCACGCGCTGAACACTATGATGGCCGCGTCGCCCGCGTCGTACCCGCCGTGGGAGATATATACATTATATTGTATTGTATCCAGCCGGCTGTGGAAGCTACTCACAGGAACAGGTTGTCCATGACGTATCTGTAGTCCGGGCGCGCGGTGTCCGGCAGGTGGCACGCGCTGAACACTATGATGGCCGCGTCGCCCGCGTCGTACCCGCCGTGGGAGATATATACATTATATTGTATTGTATCCAGCCGGCTGTGGAAGCTACTCACAGGAACAGGTTGTCCATGACGTATCTGTAGTCCGGGCGCGCGGTGTCCGGCAGGTGGCACGCGCTGAACACTATGATGGCCGCGTCGCCCGCGTCGTACCCGCCGTGGGAGATATATACATTATATTGTATTGTATCCAGCCGGCTGTGGAAGCTACTCACAGGAACAGGTTGTCCATGACGTATCTGTAGTCCGGGCGCGCGGTGTCCGGCAGGTGGCACGCGCTGAACACTATGATGGCCGCGTCGCCCGCGTCGTACCCGCCGTGGGAGATATATACATTATATTGTATTGTATCCAGCCGGCTGTGGAAGCTACTCACAGGAACAGGTTGTCCATGACGTATCTGTAGTCCGGGCGCGCGGTGTCCGGCAGGTGGCACGCGCTGAACACTATGATGGCCGCGTCGCCCGCGTCGTACCCGCCGTGGGAGATATATACATTATATTGTATTGTATCCAGCCGGCTGTGGAAGCTACTCACAGGAACAGGTTGTCCATGACGTATCTGTAGTCCGGGCGCGCGGTGTCCGGCAGGTGGCACGCGCTGAACACTATGATGGCCGCGTCGCCCGCGTCGTACCCGCCGTGGGAGATATATACATTATATTGTATTGTATCCAGCCGGCTGTGGAAGCTACTCACAGGAACAGGTTGTCCATGACGTATCTGTAGTCCGGGCGCGCGGTGTCCGGCAGGTGGCACGCGCTGAACACTATGATGGCCGCGTCGCCCGCGTCGTACCCGCCGTGGGAGATATATACATTATATTGTATTGTATCCAGCCGGCTGTGGAAGCTACTCACAGGAACAGGTTGTCCATGACGTATCTGTAGTCCGGGCGCGCGGTGTCCGGCAGGTGGCACGCGCTGAACACTATGATGGCCGCGTCGCCCGCGTCGTACCCGCCGTGGGAGATATATACATTATATTGTATTGTATCCAGCCGGCTGTGGAAGCTACTCACAGGAACAGGTTGTCCATGACGTATCTGTAGTCCGGGCGCGCGGTGTCCGGCAGGTGGCACGCGCTGAACACTATGATGGCCGCGTCGCCCGCGTCGTACCCGCCGTGGGAGATATATACATTATATTGTATTGTATCCAGCCGGCTGTGGAAGCTACTCACAGGAACAGGTTGTCCATGACGTATCTGTAGTCCGGGCGCGCGGTGTCCGGCAGGTGGCACGCGCTGAACACTATGATGGCCGCGTCGCCCGCGTCGTACCCGCCGTGGGAGATATATACATTATATTGTATTGTATCCAGCCGGCTGTGGAAGCTACTCACAGGAACAGGTTGTCCATGACGTATCTGTAGTCCGGGCGCGCGGTGTCCGGCAGGTGGCACGCGCTGAACACTATGATGGCCGCGTCGCCCGCGTCGTACCCGCCGTGGGAGATATATACATTATATTGTATTGTATCCAGCCGGCTGTGGAAGCTACTCACAGGAACAGGTTGTCCATGACGTATCTGTAGTCCGGGCGCGCGGTGTCCGGCAGGTGGCACGCGCTGAACACTATGATGGCCGCGTCGCCCGCGTCGTACCCGCCGTGGGAGATATATACATTATATTGTATTGTATCCAGCCGGCTGTGGAAGCTACTCACAGGAACAGGTTGTCCATGACGTATCTGTAGTCCGGGCGCGCGGTGTCCGGCAGGTGGCACGCGCTGAACACTATGATGGCCGCGTCGCCCGCGTCGTACCCGCCGTGGGAGATCGCGCGCTTGTACGGCTCTATCACCTGCTCGCATACAACATTACATGTCTATCTATATATATAAAAGGAGAAGGTGACTGACTGACTGACTGACTGACTGACATATCAACGCAGGGCCTAAACTATAAGTTCCTTTTATAACGTAGAGGAGCACTAAGAAAAGGATTTTTGAAAATTCACCCCCTAAGGGGGTAAAACGGGGGTGCAAAGTTAATATGAAACTTTGCCGTTTTTGAAGTTAGTGAATGTCTAATTAAACGCGAGCGAAGCTGCGGGCGTCTACTAGTACTAATATAAAGATGTAGCGTCCATAGCCCAATGGCTCAGGTCGATTCAATGTGATCGAGTGAGTTAAGCAACGACGGGCGCGGTCGGTTTGTGGATGGGTGACCGCTAGTGGCAAAATATCATGGACGCTACCGTGCTTCGGAGGGCACGTAAAGCCGTCGGTCCCGGTTGTTTTCAATGTTGGAAACAGTCGTTAAGCCTTGTCGAAGACCTTCGGGTGGCTCGAGAACATTCGACACTGGGTTGGCCACTAACCCCTCCACCAATCCGCATTGGAGCAGCGTGGTGGAGTATGCTCTAGACCTCCCGCAGCTGCGTCTGTGGGGGAGACCCGTGCCCAGTAGTGGGACGTGTATGGGTCGCAGCGAATATAAAGAGGAATGATTTGTTTGTAATGTTTTCAACAAAAACTACTGGACCGATTACAAAAATTCTTTCACCATTAGAAAGCTGCATCATCACTGAGTAATATAGGCTATATAATATTACTAGGTGTAAACGAAACTATTCCAGGACATACATACGAGTGAAGTTAATTAAAAGCTTTTAAAAAGTATTATTAATTATCAAGTAATTTTATTCGTTCTTTTTTTGTTGTTTTGTTGTTTTGTTGTTGTTGTTTTTTTTTGTTGTTTTTTTGTTGTTGTTTTTTTTTTGTTTTTTTTTTTGTTTTCTTTTTATCATGCCATATTTAGTTCCTGTCATAATCTGTACTTTTGTGCCTATTAATAATTTCAACGTTTCACATCTGCCAGGCGTCCCGTGACGGTTCAAATTTTTTTTATATTTCATTATTCACCTTCATGTCACAGTTGGAGATGCCGCCACCGTGGGCCACGGAGAGCCACGAGCGCTCGTCCCGGAACTCCTCGGCGGCGGAGTACTCCGGGATAGGGTCGCTGCATTCGCTCGCTGTGGCTGTGGATTTGGACCTGAGGAAATTTATTTATTTATTTATTTAATAAGTTGCGCCAACAAGCGAACACCATGGAAAACAATGAAATTATACATCCAAATTAAAAACAATTTAAGTGTCACCTCAATTATAGGCGCAAACAACACTGTAAACATGAGCAACACATACCATACAATACTTACAATTTAAAAAATACAAATACATATTGCAATTTGGAGAAAAAGTACAAAACAGAAACAAAACAGAAATAATTTGGAATATCAAAACAAAAGTAAATAAAGACAATACAAAAATAGGTTAAAAATTGAGTAAAAAATTTTCATGAGTAAAATTAAAATTAAAAAAAATTATTCATGCATGTGTTTTTCTATAATTTATCATAGCATAGATAAAGATTTTTTGAAGAAGAGAAATTGACATATATTAAACACTAGTGGACGCCCGCAGCTTCGCTCGCGTGGAATTGGACATAATAATAGATTAAAAAGTAGCCTATGTCCTTCCTCAGGCTCTAGACTATCTGTGTACCAAATTTCATTTAAATCGGTTCAGTAGTTTTGGCGTGAAAACGACACAGACAGACAGACAGAGTTACTTTCGCATTTATAATATTAGTATGGATAGTTAAAAAAAAAATGCGTGAGTACGAAGTACACATGTCAGAAGTGAAACTTCTTTGGCTAAATATTCAAATATACACTAAAAAAGAATAAATATAAATATTCATTTGAAAGTCTTGTTGTTTTATTACAAAACTTAAGTTATGTTAGTCTTTATAAGTTTTAATTTCAATTTAATTTTCATTTATTGCCATGTACACTTACTTGTTTTATATTCGCACCGCACGGTATCTCTAAATGACGATTCCGTTTAGCGATCTTTTATCTGTATTTTGTCTTATTTAGTCTGTCGTATATCTTTGGTTTTGGATTTTGTATCTGTATTTTACTCGTATTTAGGTGGTGGAACTTTGGATTTGACTTGTACTGTGCGACGTTCGCCGTGGGCCACGCTGGGCCACGCTGCCCACTCACCGCTTGGTGTCGTCGTCCTCGCTGGGCGGCGGCTCGTCCTCGGACTCCATCGAGCAGCCGCTCAAGCTGTATACCAACCGCCGTGGGCCACGCTGGGCCAGGCTGCCCACTCACCGCTTGGTGTCGTCGTCCTCGCTGGGCGGCGGCTCGTCGGGCGCCGGCGGCTCGTCCTCGGACTCCATCGAGCATCCGCTCAAGCTGTCCAAACTGCAATCGTCGTCTGGCAGCTGAAATACACCATGAATGGTAGGTGGTAGAGCCTATAGGGAACCAAATAGGTTTTATATGAAAGCTAATTGGTTCCATATAGAGTTCGCCCGGGGCAGTACCACCGCCCGCCACGGTACCTAGTACCATTTCTGCCACGTAATAATTGTTTTTAAAGCAATTTTGGTCCGGTTGGAAAGGTGTGGATTCCGGTTACACTTCTTTAGAGGCGACCATCTTAGTCCGAAAGGGTAGCAACACATCTGTGACTGACTTAGAACGAGACTCCAACTAACAAGGACTGGACTATTACTAACACCAACTAACAGGACTAACTATCACTAACAGTCCCTAGTCCTCATACCTACTAACGAACTGACCAACTAATGTTCTAATTAACTTTCTCAACTAATTGGACTAACCATCCCAGTCCCTAATTGAGTCTTGTTCATAGTCAGTCACAGTTGTCATGGGTGGCAGCGGATGGGTGGTGCTGCAAGCTCGTTTGCTATCCTGTATCCATAAAAAAAAAAAGTGGTATTATGTAAAGACATTCGCGTCATCACGGAACCGAAGTGGCAATGGACAGGCCACGTCACTCGACGGTCCGATAGCCTTGGGTAAGAAAAGTCCTCGAGTGACCATGACTCGGAAAACAGAGTATCGGCCGCCCTTCGACGAGCGAAAGCAACCGGACTGACTGACGAACGAAAGCAACCGGGACCGACGGCTTTACGTGCCCTCCGAAGCACGGTAGCACTCATGAAATGTTGCCAGTAGCGGTCACCCATCGACAAATCAACCGCGCCCGTCGTTGCTTAACTCTGTCGATCACACGAAACAATCACGAAACGCGTGTTAGTTTGTGTGTGGTGTATTTTTCCTGTGTGTGAGGGAGAGAGGTGCTACGTGCATGAAGGTATACACAGGTATACCATACATCTTTGTTCGCGGATTGTTGCTAAAATTGACTAATCCTTGGTTTGTCTGTCGATCACATTGAATTGACGCGAGCCATTGGGCTATGGACGCTTCTTTGATAATTTTCTTATGATAATTCGTAATGGAGAGGACTTCTAGGGTTGCGGGCGTCAAGAGTGAGAGCTCGAAACACAAATATTAATCAAGATAGAACGGCCATCACGTATTATTTTGATACAAACGATGCGTGTCACTTTTTTCGTCAGCCCAGCCCAAGTCACGCCTACTTGTGACGTCACACTATAGTAATTAGAGAGGTGACACACTCGTTTTAGTTGTAATCAAATTTTTTAAGTCCGGAACGCGGTGATAGCGCGCGACTGCAAGCTGGAGTCGCTGGATGAGTTTGTGGTCCGCTTGGCGCGTGTTATGATATGTATAACCGCGCCGACAATGTGTCTCATCCTCATCTAAGGGGGATAGCGCCGCTGCATGCACGATGCCGCATTGGCCGGTTCATGCCCGAAAGTAATTTAAGTTTCAGGGGTCCCTGGGTCCCAGGCAGGCAGGTCTTTGGGGTCACTGCCTCCTTGGTGTGAGTAGGATTGCGGGTTTACAACGTGGTAAAGGCCTTGTTCTTTGCAACTTTAAAATACTCCGTTTTGAGTTTCATAACAATGGGATAAAATTGGACTACAAATTACTTAAAAAAATGTCTAGACACTCACTCGCAGTAGGCCCAACAATAAAATTGAACATCCACGACCCGAGTAGGTACAAATATTTATCGGCGAAATAAATATCTGTCCCAGCCAGCCGTGATTCGAAACAGTTATGGTCTCTCACCACCGCGCCACTCACACCCCCTGAAGGCCGACCGCTCCCTAGAGAGCTGTTCCTTCTTCCCCCCGACCATCAGGGGGGAAACAGCGACTAACGGCTGCAGTTCCGATGACACACCGTCTCCCACGCTCAACAACGGGGATGGAGCAATTGCCCGGATAGAAGGACCATCCTAACATCCGAATTCCCTCACGCGGGAGCGCTCACAGCGCCGCGAAAGACGAGGAAAGGTTTCGTTCGTTCGTAATCAAATATATCGATAGCGTAACGTAAAGTAACACCACGTAAAGTAACACCACGATAACCTAACGTAAAGTAACACCACGATGGCCATGTGCGGATTGGCAGACTACACGCCTTCGAGAACATTATGAAGAACTCTCATCCATGCAGGTCGCCTCACGATGTGTCCTTCACCGTTACAGCGAGTGACATTTAATTTCTTAAATCACACATAACTTAGGAAAGTCATTGGTGCGTGCCGCTCGGATTTGAACCCGGACCGCTCGAGTGAGAAGCGAATTCGATAGCCACTGGGCTGTCACCGCTAGACCTTATAAACCGCTAAAACCTTCATAGGAAAGTCTCTCCACTTGTTGTAAAAAAGTCATCCCACATGCCCGTTTGCGATTACATTCTCGCAAAAGAGAGTCAACGCAATCAAGATATCAATTAACAAAGCGAACAATACACGAACTCATTACAAATGATTTGTATAACGAAGTGTTTTTCACTGAAATCGCGTGAGCAAAGGCTGTTTCGTAACAATCGATTCGCACGGATATTTACTAACTGCGAGCCTAAGCTGCGAGCGTTAACTCGCTCGAATGGGAAAGTGTGAACATCGGAAAATGAAGTTATGATTTACCAGTAGATATTTTATTGAAGATCTATCAATGAGAAAAATATTTAGGCAATGTCGCTGCGACCCATTGACGTCCCACTGCTGGGCACGGGTCTCCCCCACAGACACTGCTGCGGGAGGTCTAGAGCTTATCCACCACTCCGGTCAACTGCTGGACATAGGCCTCTCTTTAACGGCACCGTTCCTATAAAAAATTATTAAAATAAACTCTCCATATAAACCTTAACTGTGCCAAATTCAATGCACCTTCACCGTTCACGTAATGTTCTTAAAAAGGGGTATAAAGATTTTTGCTTCCAGTTTAATATTAGAATAGAATTCATGGCTTACTACGGTGCGACCCATAGACGTCCCACTGCTGGGCACGGGTCTCCCCCGCAGACACTGCTGCTAGAGCACACCTACTCCACCACGCTGCTCCAATGCGGATTGGTGGACGGGATTAGTGGCCAACGCAGTGTCGAATGTTCTCAAGCCACCCGAAGGTGTTCGACAAGGCTTAACGACTGTTTCAGTTTTAAACGTCTATGGGTCGCAGCGAGATATGTAAAAGTAGACATGGAGTCTTCCCTATATATGGGGATATATCTTAATATATATATTTCTTGTGTACGTGTGTATGAAAGTGAACTCCTCCTAAACAGCTGGATAGATGTTGATGAAATTTTTTGTGTGTGTTCAAGGGGATTCGAGGATGGTTTAGTTTAGATTCACAATTTGGTCCGCTGGAAAATGTTTTTTAAACACTATTTTAGTATTTTTATTTTTAACCGTCGTTCATTGAGGTGAAGCGTCGCGTCACTTTGTCAGAACAACGTTTGCGGGGTCAGCTAGTATATACTAGTGGACGCCTGCAGCTTCGCTTGCGTGGAATTAGACATAACAATAGTTTTGTTTACGCCTAGTAATATTATATAGCCTATGTCACTCAGTAAAGATGCAGCTTTCTAATGGTGAAAGAATTTTTGAAATCGGTCCAGTAGTTTTGGCAGCGCACGCCAGAATAGCTCGCAGATGGTAGATATTTTCCTACTTACCTACTTGACACTTATCGTCATATTTTGGACAATTCACACAATATATTTATAAATTGTAGCCTATGTGTTATTCTGATGTATAAGCTATATTAATGTAAAGTTTCATTAAAATCCATTCAGTACTTTTTACGTGAAAGAGTAACACACATCCATCCATACATACATACTTACGAACTTTCCCCTTTATAATATTAGTACGATAGTAGGATGAATCTATATATATAAAAGGAGAAGGTGACTGACTGAATGACTGACTGACTGACTGACTGACTGACTGACATATCAACGCAGGGCCTAAACTATAAGGGCTAGAAACTTGAAATTTTGCACAGGGGTTCCTTTTATAATGTAGGGGAGCACTAAGAAAGGATTTCTGAAAATTCACCCCCTAAGGGGGTAAAACGGGGGTGCAAAGTTAGTATGAAACTTTGCCGTTTTTGAAGTCTTTAGACGGGTAGACGTCGTTAATGGGTCTAATTCTACGCGAGCGAAGCTGCGGGCGTCCACTAGTTAGAGGATAAACGTGTTGGCATAATTAAATGCACTCACCACTTGTACCTTCCGGCGCTGCGGCGCGACGGGGCTCCGGCGCGCGGTGGGGCGGAGCGCCACGGAGCACGTGTACGGGTCCAGCAGCGCCTGGTACGCCGATTGGTCCTCCTGCGACGACGAGACCACGTCCGGAGACCCCAGCTCCTGTCACCAACATCAGCACAAGGAACAAAATTAAGAAGGAAAGAAGAACGAAAAATTATTACTTAGAAAGCAGAAATTACGGCATAAATAAATATTAAAGTTAATAATTAATTAACGACTAATGCTGCACTGCCGTTAGCATAATGGTATCCACTGAGAATTGTAGTGTGATTCACTCGTATGTATGTATGTTCGAGTATGTCCTGGAATCTTGCAATCAACATTTCACCCACTTCCACTGAAGCTATCAAGCTGAAATTTTGCACACGATTTAGCGATGAATGACAATGCACAAAATAAAAATAAAGTTACAAAAAGCTTATTTAAAAAAAATAAAATTAACAGTATAATTATCACCAAACTAATTATCTCACACATTGGCTTCTAAACATTTAATTAAAGATATTAAAATGTATAATTAAGCAAAAAAAATAGTTTAAAAAATTCAAATGATTTGCATTTGAGTTTACATCTACGCATAGGTACAAAGAGGTATACAGGGTGTAGAGCCTGTATACCTCTATGTACCTGTGTATACCCTGTATACCTCTGTGTACCTGTGTATACCCTGTATACCTCTGTGTACCTGTGTATACCCTGTATATCTCTGTGTACCTGTGTATACACGGTGTACTCACGTTCTGTGCGGCAATTGCGCTGGACATCTCTATGGGAAGGTCAAAGTTCGGCACCTGGCGAATTACCGGCGAATCACACCACTCTGACACCTGGATAGAATAAATATAAATAATAAAATATACACGATGGTTTGTAAATGTCGTGTTATAATTGACTAGTGGACGCCCGCAGCTTCGCTCGCGTAGAATTAGACCCATTAATGACGTCTGCCCGCGTTCGGGTTACCTACTTGACTTCAAAAACGGCAAAGTTTCATACTAATTTTGCACCCCCGTTTTACCCCCTTGGGGGATGAATTTTCAAAAATCCTTTCTTAGTGCTCCCCTACGTTATAAAAGGAACCCCTGTGCAAAATTTCAAGTGTCTAACCCTTATAGCTTAGGCCCTGCGTTGATATGTCCGTCAGTCAGCTTTTCCTTTTATTTATATAGATAAATTATTATATAAGTAATGAGCTAAGAATATTATCACTTGGTACTACTGTAATTCTGCGTTTGTGTGAATTTTGTACATGCCTGTAGTGGTGTTCATACCTATCCTATACCTTTGATATGTTATCTGTAAATGTTATGTATGTAACGTTGTTGGCGTGTCTTATAAAATAAAATAAAACTCACCGCACTATGAAACATGTCTCCATTCGCTGTACCCTCCATCCCACTCTTTGGTGTACTGTGATTACTCAGCTTCTTCTTTCTCTCTTCCACATACTTTATGATGGCACTGTCGTCACCGTTCTCTCTCTCCACCTGCCTTAGAGGAGTGGACATCTTTATCGGAGTCACAGTGAACTGCGGAATGATTTTTCTCCGCTGCAGTTCTATTCTGGCCACGTCTGGTGGATCATTCAGGCACTCGCTCAACAACTGACTCTCGGCTGTAACAAAGTTCTCTGAGAAATACAAGTTATTCTTTGAAGTGTTACGTTGAGGCTCATAGAGGCCATAGCCCGTGTTGGTCCGATCCTCCTCAATACTTGACAAACTCAGGTCTTCCTCGGGCTTAAATGTTTTCTTTGGAATAACATCAGGGTAATTCTCATCCGGGCTACCTAGACCCATCAACGGATGGTTCGTTGTTAGAGTTAGAGTAGAACTTAGCTTGGGAGGGCTTATACCAAGATTTCTCGGACGGTTGTCTACTGGAGCATCGAGTTTCAAGTTCGACATCTTGTTTATTAAGCTGTTGTTGAGCTCTGCCTTTAGTTTGTTCACTCTGCCTTTCTCTGGCTCTGACAACCTGAGGACTCCATTCTCAGGGTTCTGCAGACGAAGAACGTCCTCGCCTTCATCAGACGAGAGCATAGAGCTTGGTGTGTCCTGAGATCTGATGGACTCAGAGCCAATATCCATCTTCTCGTCTGAAGATTGGGAGCTGAGGAGATCGTCTTCACTCAACCTCGGGGCATGGAAACTACTGAAATTCAAATTATGTATGGTCATAAACAGTATCGTAAATATTAATCTACCTTAACTTACCTTTTATGAGTTTTTTATGTATTTTTTTAAATCTTTTGTATTACCTAAATAGAAGAAATAGAAAAAGTTAACTTAAAAACTTAAAAGGTTTAAGAAATTTAATGCTGAGTCATAGACCTAACCAGTCACTCAGACGGGTCCGTACTGAAAATCTGCAAAGTATGTGCACATTTGCGTAGACATTCCTCAAGAGGCGAAAATACGAAAATTAAAAAAATGATATATATGATTAAAAAAAAAGAGTTTATTATTTTGACTCGCAAAATATTTACGAATCTCCGAAATTTGCGTTTAAGTCTGACCCTCCCTTACTTCCCCTCTCCACTGGACACTGGACATAAAAACTCTGCGGTACTGTCCAAAACCGCGTAGTTATAAATAAAACGACGTTTTGTTAATCAACAATACCAGAGACCATACCATCCTCTTTCCTCATGATAAGCAGTACCTTCGTCTGAGCTACAATAATTTATTGACGAAAAAGAGGGTGGCGTAAAAAATAATTAGATCATTGTTAATTACTTACATATTCCAACTTTCGCACTTATTTAATAGCTTTTAAATTAATACTGATTTCCTTAGTCGTTTAGTGCAAATAGCCCAAGATTGTGCAAAAAACAATCAAAATCAACACCCTCCTAAAATATCCTTGCAATAATTGATGCTTAGAACAAATTTACAACTAGAAAAATATTCAAATATAAGTGCATAGCTTACGTCATTTGTAACTTTTCACTGCTTATATCTGTAATAATGTACACTAACTTTAATTATTTATTTTAAACATTTTAATAGAAACAAGCAAAATTGTCTACAAATTTGACGGACGCCAACGCCAAACTGACGCAAAAACAAATTAACAAAATCGAGGCAAAGCACAGAATACATATGCCAAAGAGTATTAGTGCGTTCAGGATAATAAATATTTCAGTATCAACTGTGTAAATAATTATTATCCGTATTTATTAAATTCTCATATTTAAAGATGTTTAGAATGGCATTAAATATTGTGATATTTTCAATTTAAAAATCTGGATCGAAAACTAGCAATGTGTCTGATGCCAACAAAAACTACATTAAAATTACTTAAAATGGTCACTTTAAAGAATTTTATTGATAATATGTAAGTAAGTACTTGACTGTTTCGGAAAAAATACTTTTGTTACTAAGAAAGTAAGATACACAAGAAGAATAATTACAAACACATGATTTTTTCCAAGAAAAATTGCACACAATGCATCTTTGTTACTTCAGAACTCTTATGGCAATTTACCTAATTATTCAATGGTTAGTCGTTGCCGATTTAGTGGTTGGTAGAGTGCTTTATCCCTTTATAATCTAGTGATTTGACGTATCGATAACTAGTGCAGTATAATTTTATATGTTACATCTTTGAAGCTCTATTTGTAGCGTTATTCTTAGCTTTATGCTCGTAATATTATGTTACATATTTTTATAAGTCTGGTCAGCCAACTGGTTCGTTTTTAGAGAATCCAATGTCCAAAAATTGCTACTACATAAAAAATTGTTTGTAAACTATGTTAGTAAAGATATACACACACTAATATAAAAAAAAAAACAAAAATGTATACACCATGTATCAGCGAGGCAATCCGTGTTTTTGTATGTGGTTCAATAAATATGTATAAACTGTGCGCTTCTTCTACAAGCCGAATAGTAGGCTAACCAGACTTATGGATGTGTAAAATGGTTGAAAATCTGCATTCAGAAGTTTCTTTGAAACTGTCAAAGTGGACGGAATCCCTTATAGTACTGGTTATCATATATTTTCGTGATTCCGAGTATAAATCATTGATTTTTTTAAAACGCACCTATCTTAGAAATGTTATTGGTGCGTGCCGCTTGGGTTTGAACACGGGCCACTCGAGTGAGAGGCGAGTTCGAGTTCGTCACCGCATAGAATTAAACGTCACTTGCTAGAAGGGGTGAAAGACACATCGTGAGGAAACCTCATGGTCATGCAGGTTTCCTCTCCTCATGCTGAGAGTTCATCATAATGTTCTCGAAGGCATGTGAAGTCTGCCAATCCACACTTGGCCAGCGTGGTAGACTATACAATAAGACTATAAAATAAGGTTCGACAGTATATCGCTTTATTTATGGGAAATTCATCATCATCATCATCATCATTTTTAAGGCCTTTGTTGTACTTACATGCTATTCTTACCTTAGTGACTTGCTATCAGCACGGACTACATTCCTTTGTGCTTCCTCTATGTTATCAGGTTAATCAAATACCATTAAGCAATTAGGAAATCAAAAATGAAAAATGCGATAATTGAATTTTAGTATGCATTTACCTTGATATTGTTGTCCATGCATGTGTAATTATTACAATTAACCATATTTGATGTTCAATAAAACATTGGTCACCCATGGCTATTAAATTTTACGATTCTTAGCGAGTTTCAGCAATTAAGTGATAACTAACACATGTGGGAATGTGCCGTATAAAAGTTTGTTGAATTTTTTCACGGAAGATCGGAAGTTTTTCATAACAAGATACTAACAATCAAAACAAAATGTTTCGTTTGTTTTCTAAATATTGTCGCTGAAAAAGTATTTCTACCCAGCATAATGATACCGAAAGTCAGTGCGATTTCAGTTTCGGAGAACTGAAGTTACAATATTATTTTACAGTTGGTGAAACTACTACAATGCAAAGTTTGTTATTATTTGTTTTGTTCTACGTGACATCACCTTTATATGCTGCGGAAGATGTAAGCTGTAAGTACCTATATTAAATTTACTTAATCATTCGTTAACTTTACAATCTTACAACTAAATATATTATAGCAGAACTGTTTATCTGCTGTGATAACTTATAAGAAAAATTCAATTAAGTGCGACTGTCTACATTGTAGACTCTACAATTACAATTTAAGCAACTATCAGACGATTGGTTTAATTACATGCGTACGACGCTGTTAGTAACAACTGATTGACGCAACGGCCACGCGCCAGTCCGCACCAAGCTACGAGCGCAGGGGCTAAAACTACAAGGGACGATAAAGGGATAGGACTGGACAACATTTTTATAGTAGCATTTAATAAAATAACGTGTTTCAGACCAAGCGTGCGTGGACAAGTATTCAAGGAAGGGCTACCAACCATGGCAGGAGTGGTCCGACCATTACACCTGCCACCGGTATCGTTGCGAGATACGCGATGGAAAATACTTCATAGCTGCAGTGGGGTAAGCAAAGCAAGTCCTAAGTAGACACTTTTAAAATGTCCAATAGATCCCATTGATAGACCTTGCTTTCCTCCTTTCATCATTTTAAGTATATGAAAAGATACGAGCTGGACTCCTCTGCCGTATGTCAGATTTGCGATGGGCGAACTTTTCCATTGAACGAGTTCCACAAGGACGAAACAAAGATCCACCTATGTTGTGCTAGACAAAGAGGCATAGTTCCTGGGCCTCGCCTTGGGTTCTCACAGTGGTAAAGTCTCGGAGCTGATGTCTTGCAGTTCATATACCACCAAGGGATTACCAAAATTCCCATCTGTATCTAAATCTCTAGACCATATACCCATTATGGTCTAGAGATTTAGAGAATTATGCGTCGATTTTCTTTACAGATGTCGTAAACCCAAAATACCAGAAAACGCTTTAGAATGTCACGAATACATTGAAGATGAGAATGTTGGTGAGTTTAAATTATTAGCGTATAGCAATGATATTAAAAAATCATTTTATTATTTAAAGGAATGTTCATTTGACGGAGAGTATGAATACGAATTAGGTGAGAATGCGAGTGATATTTCTCTGCGAGTGATAAAGTCTCTATTTAAAATTATAAACTGTTTTTTAGAGTTTCCGACTTGCTGTGCAAGACTGCGGTGCGTGGTGGAGGTTAACGGTGAAAGGATTGTCCAAACCCGTGGTCAGCCTGGAGAACTCTTCCCGGACAAGTAAGCCTGAGCTGCCATTGAATTCCTATTCTAGGATCTATCTGATATTCTCAAGAACATGCATATGTACTTCATTTTGGGCTAACGTTTTGAAGCTACAATTGTTTTAAAAACTCTTTAACAGAACTTTCGAAACAATCGCAATTTATTGCACGGGTTTGATATTCCAATTGTCTTGATTATTGCCAACGACTTTTATCATATTTATATACAATGATATCGTTTGCAGGCCCTGGAAAGGCCAGCAGAATGAGCCCAACGCAGCCGTCGTCGGAATGCCCGGAATCCAACAAAACACCATTGTCAACGAGCCCCAGGGTCAGCCAGCCCCTGGCATATTCAACAACCGAGGCGCAGGCAAGCAAAGTAAGATGTCATCGGCTATTGAGCTTCTGCACTCCTAGTCCAGTGGCGCCAATAGCTTATGATGTCTGGGTAACCGTAGAT
Organism: Carterocephalus palaemon; assembly: GCA_944567765.1. Classification (NCBI taxonomy): domain Eukaryota; kingdom Metazoa; phylum Arthropoda; class Insecta; order Lepidoptera; family Hesperiidae; genus Carterocephalus; species Carterocephalus palaemon. Next base: position 982,570 of record OX155666.1, read on the forward strand.
ATTGGTTTTGCTGGTTTTATATTGTTTATCGCATTATATTGATAATGTTAATGTATCGATTTAAAGAATTATTTAATTATAAATATTATTAACATTTGTATTTTTTGATTGATTTTTTTTAACATAAACAGGTATGATGAATGTACCTACACATTAAGATGTTTTATTTCTTCTATATTTGTATTAGTAGTTTGAGTACGTACAAATTAAATTTGAAAATTTAATTTTTGATAATTTATGAAAAGATACTTTATTTTGTATTTGAGTATTAGGGTACCTTATTGCAAATTAAATTTGAGTGTTAAATTTTTATTAATCTAGCCAACGATATTCCCGACAGCGGATGGCAACGATATTAGCGGCCGTCGCTACGTGGACCCATACCCCAACCAACAGCTGCAGGATTCCCCGCGCAAGAAGAGGTCAACCATCTATCCACTGTTTGATAGGGCTTTAACGCAGGAGGCATATGCCTACCAACCACACTCAGTCAAAATACACGGCTACACCCCTGAAAAATACACTTCATATTTCACTAACAGCGTAAGAGGCTTGTCCAATTCTAAAATACCTTTTAGTTTGTCTTGAACTGTTTATATTGAAATGTTTCTCTTTGGAGTGGTGGTTGAACTCATGTACCTAGCCTAGTTACTAGTTCTGTTAATCATAAATCGTTTTATTTGTGCAATTGTTGTTAAATATTCTATTGAGTGTTGTTAATAAAGTAAAAAAGAAATTACGTTTAATTACTTATTAATATCCTGTTCCTTAGAATCTTCAGATACCTTCTGATATAAAGTAAAATACATTATAAATATTAAAACATACAATAGTGAACCAGCGTTAAAAAAATGTTAGGAATAATGACGATTATTGAGTGTATAAAAATATTATAATGAAAAATAAATGTATCTGAATCTAATTTTTTATGAATAAAACTTGAAAACTAAACAAACATAGAACTTCCTATTGATCGAACTTCACTTTTTCATTACTAAACAAGAACGCATCTAATGCAGTATGTTTTTCATCTGTGACCATTTTACTGACTGACTCTATGGTTTTACTAGCATTGTTGTCATTTTGTCAAACATGTCAATAGGAGATGAGAGACTGGCCTGCATGTCAGACAGAGTCAGAGATTTCATTTTGACGTTGGGTGGGATGGGAGGAACTCTTCTTTTTGTTTTCCCTTGAAAAATAGGAATAGGACTAAGGAAAGTACTAAGTATGTTTTCCTACAGCTATACTAAAATTAATAACTTGTTTCTAAATGATACATGACAGATAGGATATAATGAATATCAAAACTGTGCGTGGTGTTGGTGGTGTTTGTAGACGATATAAATATTGACGAACGTGAAAGTGAACGAGTGATTAATAATTTTGATGAACCAGGTACCTACTTATTATTAGTATACTTAATGCATGTAAAAACTTATATGATCGCATAGGACAGCATTAAAACTCTTTGTATCTGGATCATCACTCGCATTGAGAATATAGGTACCTATGAAGGGGTGAGGAGGACTCTGGAGGACTCCCCTCCTCCCCCCATCCCGCCCTTATATTCGTGCCAAACCATTTTATCATTCTAAATCCAACCCTAGGTATGTTTTTTTATGAATTTAACATGTTAACTGTAACAGACCTTGAACAAGACTCAGTCTTGATCGAAGTCGGTCATACATGCGTTACTATGAACATAAAACATTAAACATAACTTCACTCCTTTATTTATCCGAAGGGGAAGGTAGTGGTGTGTACGTTGTACACTCACTTCTCACCAGTTATGTTTAGGTCCCATAAGTGGTGAGTATATTGCCATACACCGGGCACAACACAGAAGAAGGCTCAAGGTAATCAGACTAATCCTTCAACTAATTATCATATTGAGGTATTGAAATTGAATTGAAATTGAATTGAAAAAAACAATTACATGTAATGTACTCTTATTGAAAATCCTTCTATGCAGTACTTACACTTGTTAAGAAATTAAATGTCACTTGCTATAACGGTGTTGGACACATCGTGAGGAAACCTGCATGCCTGAGAGTTCTTCATAATGTTCTCGAAGGCATGTGAAGTCTGCCATTACGCACTTGGCCAGCGTGGTGGACTAAGGCCTAATCCCTCCCATTCTGAGAGGAGACCCGTGCCCAACAGTGGGACGTCTATGGGTCGCACTTGTTACATGATCTTGCCCTTATAGCATAAAATATGTCAAGTTTATTTATATTACTTTTGCATTGTCCAGAGTTGAAAATTTTTGTTTTGTCTAAATTGATTTTTAAATTATTTTTGCTAAACCATGTTATAATCGATGTTATGGTGTTACTGTAAGAAATCATATGATGCTTTATTGCTAATGGAAGATCATTGATATAAATAATAAACAGTAGCGGGCTAAATACACTGCCTTGGGGTACACCAAATTTAGCATTTTTACACTGTGATTTATAATTAATATTTTCCTTGGTTCTTACGACATACTCTACTTACTTATCAATTGTTATCTATCACTTTGTTAGGTTGGTTAGGTTTGATTTAAAAGAGAGGTTCTAAGTAGTTTCCCATAGACTTAGTTTTCGTTGCTTGATGGCTATCTCAGATTATGATCAACCAGACTGCGGGTGGAGCTAGATATTGATAAATTGTAATCTTTGCTGTAGCTTGCCGTTGATAAAGACTATAATTATTATATTTTAAAACTTCCCTTGTTTGTCGAGGTAATTCTGCATGAAAAACGATTTGACGCAGGCGGAACTTCAGGAAAAGCTAGTAAAGAATAGTTTAAATAATCTACACATTCACTTAACATAAGGAATACTAGCACATGACAACATAATTAGTTTAAGAAGCTATTAGAAATCCCTATTATATATAAACTTAACCACATAACTATCCAAATCTAGATTTGTTCTACTCAAAACCTGTTGAGTTTGCCAGAACTGCCAGCAGGTATACCTTTCTACTTTAGATTTATATCTATACTAATATTATAAAGAGGAAACATTTGTTTGTAATCTTTTCACACAAAAACTACTGGACCGATTTCAAAAATTCTTTCACCATTATAAAGCTGCATCCTTCACTGAGTGACACTGTCTATATAATATTACTAGGAGTAAACGAAACTATTGTTATGTCTAATTACGTTAACTCCACTAGTTAGAAATATAAACGCATCAGGATATTATTTCTGTAATATTTACAATGTATTTACCACGGTGGCTTAAGGAATCAATTGAGCATGGAGCCGGTGAAGCCGTTTGCCTGCAGCCTGCCCGACTGCGGGATGACGTTCACCAACGAGGACCACCTGCACGTGCACACCAAGAAACACGACATGGTGTTGCAGCTGGGCATCGAACAGAAGGCTGCGTTTGTTGGTGAGTATAGTTCATTAAGATAAAGATAAAACATAAAAATCATTTATTACTTTACTCATACATAAAGCTTAAAGCATAGAAATTAAAAAAAAAAACTACACAAAAAGTACTTATATATTGAACAGTGAGAAAAAAAAAGGCTAAAAATATATATTAATTAATATCATGGACATCCTCACACATGACCATCTGACCCCAAAGTAGGCGCGAGCCAGTAATATGGGTGTCAGAGACTGATATACATACAAATATATTTTTTAATACATGATACTTGAGGGAGGCCTATGTCCAGCAGTGGACCCAAAAGACTGCTGGATGGATGGATGGATAGATGAAGAACAGAGTTTGGATGGTAACATAGGCTACTTTTTTTCCCCGGAAAATTCCATGATTCCCGTGATTTATGGACGCGGGCGGAGCGCTGATATGGAAGCATTGATAGTGGACGCCCGCAGCTTCGCACGCGTGGACTTAGACATAACAATAGTTTCGTTTACACGTAGTAATATTATAGTATAGCCTATGTCACTCGGTGAAGATGCAGCAACGGTGCTTAACGAAAGTCTAGGTAACTAAAAACTACTTAAAGAAAAGAGATACAAGTATATGCTATTCTAACTGATCTATATATGGCAAAGGATTAGCTATTGATCACTGAATGAATAGCTAATCCTACACAGGTGCCTAACTGTACAGTATTTGAATGTGTTGTACGTTGTAACCCACAGCAGACCAGACGCCCACGCCGACGCGGTTCATCAGGAACTGTGAGGAGGTCGGTCTGTTCCAGGATCTGCAGAACGTCAACCCGTTCGACGAGGGGTTCAAGCGCGCGATGGAGATCAAGTGAGTCTGGTCTTTGGTACTCCAGCTGTGTAGCATCCGTTGCCCAATGGCTCGCGTCGATTCAATGCGATCGACTTAGTAATAATAGATCCTTCTTAACGCGTTAACTTTAGCTCCACAAATTTGTAATGAATCCGTAAATGTGTTATCCCCTGTTTATTTACACACTTAAATGTAACATTTTTACAAACTTTGAATGCCATATTTATTAATATCTAATCAACAGCCTAAAATATTTTTATGCTTCTAGTTCTGAAAATGACAATATTTTCATACAACCTTTCAAAACCCTTTTCAACCCTTTTTAACACTGTTTCCAATTGAAAAGTAGCGTATGTCCTTTCGCAGGCTCTAGACTATCTGTGTACCAAATTTCATTTAAATCGGTTCAGTAGTTTTAGCGTGAAAGCGAGACAGACAGATAGACAGATAGAGTATGGAGTAGGTATGGATTCTATTGTATTTATCCTTTATATTACTAATATAAAATTTCATTCAAATAATGTAGGTAAATACGAAAAACTTTTATACGTACTAACTTTGCACCCCACTTTTACTCCCTTCAGGGGTGATTTTCGAAACTTTCAATGATAAACCTTCATAATGAATTTCATTCGAATAACTTCAAAAACTAACTTCAAAGTTTCATACTAACTTTGTACCCTCGTTTTACCCCCTTAGGGGGTGAATTTTCAAAAATCCTTTCTTAGTGCTCCCCTACGTTATAAAAGGAACCCCTGTGCAAAATTTCATGTTTCTAACCCTTATAGTTTAGGCCCTGCGTTGATATGTCAGTCAGTCAGCTTCTCCTTTTATATATATAGATATAGATTGCACACTTCTGTCTTCCTGCAGACACGGCCCCCACTGTCTAGAGACGGCGGCACCGGCGGGCGCAGACGACGGCCTCCACACGCCGCAGATGGTGTTCCCGCTGGCCGACGCCGGCGACTGCGCCCTCTACAGCACCACCAACAACCGCCGGCTGACCATCAGCAGGTGAGGCAGGATACGACGGCCTCCACACGCCGCAGATGGTGTTCCCGCTGGCCGACGCCGGCGACTGCGCCCTCTACAGCACCACCAACAACCGCCGGCTGACCATCAGCAGGTGAGGCAGGATACGACGGCCTCCACACGCCGCAGATGGTGTTCCCGCTGGCCGACGCCGGCGACTGCGCCCTCTACAGCACCACCAACAACCGCCGGCTGACCATCAGCAGGTGAGGCAGGATACGACGGCCTCCACACGCCGCAGATGGTGTTCCCGCTGGCCGACGCCGGCGACTGCGCCCTCTACAGCACCACCAACAACCGCCGGCTCACCATCAGCAGGTGAGGCAGGATACGACGGCCTCCACACGCCGCAGATGGTGTTCCCGCTGGCCGACGCCGGCGACTGCGCCCTCTACAGCACCACCAACAACCGCCGGCTCACCATCAGCAGGTGAGGCAGGATACGACGGCCTCCACACGCCGCAGATGGTGTTCCCGCTGGCCGACGCCGGCGACTGCGCCCTCTACAGCACCACCAACAACCGCCGGCTCACCATCAGCAGGTGAGGCAGGATACGACGGCCTCCACACGCCGCAGATGGTGTTCCCGCTGGCCGACGCCGGCGACTGCGCCCTCTACAGCACCACCAACAACCGCCGGCTCACCATCAGCAGGTGAGGCAGGATACGACGGCCTCCACACGCCGCAGATGGTGTTCCCGCTGGCCGACGCCGGCGACTGCGCCCTCTACAGCACCACCAACAACCGCCGGCTGACCATCAGCAGGTGAGGCAGGATACGACGGCCTCCACACGCCGCAGATGGTGTTCCCGCTGGCCGACGCCGGCGACTGCGCCCTCTACAGCACCACCAACAACCGCCGGCTCACCATCAGCAGGTGAGGCAGGATACGACGGCCTCCACACGCCGCAGATGGTGTTCCCGCTGGCCGACGCCGGCGACTGCGCCCTCTACAGCACCACCAACAACCGCCGGCTCACCATCAGCAGGTGAGGCAGGATACGACGGCCTCCACACGCCGCAGATGGTGTTCCCGCTGGCCGACGCCGGCGACTGCGCCCTCTACAGCACCACCAACAACCGCCGGCTCACCATCAGCAGGTGAGGCAGGATACTCATGACGATTCCTTGGCGCAGTGGACCCTATTACTAGGACCCTGGACTAGTTCGTTCGAGCCGACTAGTTTCGATCTATTACGATGATCATCTTCAGGAGTGAACGCGCTCGCGGCGGGACGGCCTTCGGCCTATTTCCGACTAAAATCACACGTGAGTAAGCCGGTAACTTCAACTATGAATATAGACACTCACGAATCGTTCAGTAATAAGATAAATTATTTCTCTATAACAGATCATCTAGCGACGAATCAGGCGCTGTAAAAGAATACGAAACCACTACAATATCGAAACTGACCAACGAAGTGACTACCATAAGCCGAGTGGTCGGGAAACAAGATGTAATGGACAGAGTGACCACAACTGATGACGTGTCCATAGTGAAACACGAAGAAACAGCGAGAAACAGAGACGGAGTGAATGAAACATCAGTTTCTTATACAAACAATGTGATAAAGATCCACAGCAACGTAGAAATACGCAAGGATGGTACCATTGTTAATATTGACGCATCTAAGAAGCCACAGAAAAAGGCATACAATGATTCCAAAGACAATGTTAATAAAGACGTCGGTAAACTAGAAGTGCCGGATAAAATACCTATATTGAGTCAGAAGTCAATAGATTTAATAGTAGACAGCCTTGCCTCAGAATGTAAAGAGCTTGATAAGGATTCAGCGAAGAGTCTAAAGAGAAATTTCAGCAAAGTCGCATCTAAATCTGACGGTGGTACTAAGTTGGATACAAATAAAACTAGTAATGATGTAGGTGACTTTGAAGTGATTATAAAACTGCCGAACGGTAGGAAAGTTAGAATGAAAGGCGTAGACGAAGAGATTCCAGAGAAGACGATACAAAGGGATACTAAGGAGAAATTGAAGAATACCATTAAGAGTAAAGTTAATCAGGTAATTTTTGCTGTAACTCAGCTAACTGGACTAACCATCGTCTATCTGTACTAATATTATAAAGAGGAAACATTTGTTTGTAATGTTTAAAAACTACAGAAACTACTGGACCGATTTAAAAAATTCTTTCACCATTAGAAAGCTGCATCTTCACTGACTAACATAGTAGCCTATAACTATATAATATTATTATTATAGGTGTAAACGAAACTATTGTTGTGTCTAATTGCGGGCGTCCACTATATAGTAATTGATATTTGAATCAGTCATAGTTGTCATTATGTACATACAAGAATTGTAGTATAAATAGCTCGCCAATGGCTCGCGTCGATTCAATGTGATCGAAACAGTTAAGCAACGACGGGCGCGGTCGGTTTGTGGATGGGTGACCGCTAGTAGCAAAATTTCATGGATGGTACCGTGCTTCGGAGGGCACGTAAAGCCGTCGGTCCCGGTTGTTTTCAATGCTGGAAACAGTCGTTAATCCTTGTCGAAGACCTTCGGGTGGCTTGAGAACATTCGACACTGGGTTGGCCACTAACCCCTCCACCAATCCGCATTGGAGCAGCGTAGTGAAGTATGCTCTAGAGCTCTAGACATATCATAGTCTGTGGGGGAGACCCGTGCCCAGCAGTGGGACGTCTATTGGTCGCAGCGAATACTCATAAAACAATTTTAAGATAAGATAAGATAAAAATCATTTATTTCTTAACTCTAACACACACATAAACCTTATACATAGCAATTTAAAAGAAAAGCACGGGATTAAACAAAAAAAAAAAAACAAAACATTAAACAGTGAGATAAAAAAAGAAAAAAGGTGAAAACAAATATTAAAGAACAAAAAAGAAATTCATATTATAAAATTTGATTATTACTAAAAAAATTAATGGAACTATGTTCACATGTGTCAGAGTTGCAGAAAATGGAACTCGCTCAGCATAATACCGCAGCGATTGCGGCGCTGATTTTCAGCGAGCCCAACTCGAGGTGACTCACGGACGACGATGGACATGCTATATATATTTAAATACATATATATTATATATATAATTTATGTGTGAATCTTTTTTTTTTTTTTATAGTAGTATAGTATTAGTAGTATTATTTTCATTTTCAGGTCAAGCAGAAAACGTCGAATGTGCCTGGCTCGCAAATACTACCTATATCGACCGGTACTCTCATTCCCGTGACGCTAGTGAACCCTATGCAGACATTATTGCCCAAGATACCAATAGTCCGTTTTACCCCGCCGACGACTGAGAGAAATTTCAAGACAGTGAAACGAAAAGTGGACGGTTCGAATCAAAGTGATAGTGTTGATAGTACTGTGAGTGGTGATAAAGGTGATGGTGATAAGTGTGTAGTGATAGATGGTGATAAGGTGAAGATATACGGACAGAGGCATGCCCGCTTGGATAGCCACTGCGCTGCTTCTAGGAGATACAGGTACATTATATAAATATATACTAATACTAGCTGACCCCGCAAACGTTGTTCTGCCATATGAAAAGTCAAAGTGACGCGACACTTCATGTAAAATATTGTTCATAAAAAAATACTAAAATCGTGTTTAAAAAACATTTTCCAGTGGATCAAATTGTGAATCTAACTAAACCATGCTCGAATCCCCTTGAACACACACAATTTAATCAACATCTATCCAGCCATTTAGGAGGAGTGACATACACACGTACACAAGAAATATATATATAGGCGCATGGTCAACATCAGATACCCCATTCACTGGCCGAGAACACATATCCTATGTGTTTTCCAGTTGGCGTGGATAAAGAGGGTGTGAATATTAAAAATCAATAACGTAACGTTACAATCACAATATTATAAATGGTATTAATAACGACACTCCACCGAACACGTGATGTGCACGCTTGATGCGACCTGATTCCTCGATTTGGTTCTTCATCAGCCGTATCGCTAACCAATCTGCCCACCAGCGTCCGGAGTTGTATCAGGGTGTTTGCGGTTAGAAAAAACCTACTCGGAAGCATAGACAATAGATATTTGGAAAACCAACCACATTTAGGATGTATGCAAAAACGTAGACTTTGCTTGCTGCGAAATGATATTAAATATTGTTTGGTTATACTGATTTTGATTCCAAAATTATACAAAAGATGGTATTATTCTACACAAGTAATGACGTTTTTCAATTCAGTGTTACCAATGGTTTTATTTTTATTTTGGTTATTTTATATATTTTGATCTGGTAACATCAAGTCAGATTTATAAAACAAAACATTATGTACTAAATAAACCATAATTAGTAATATTAAGTTCAGAAAATGGGTCCAGCAATTTTGAATATTGTAATTTAAATATTGATATTCCATAATTACTGTCGTTGAATTGTAGGAATGGACTGTACAAACGCCATTTATTTAAATTTAAAATGAAAATTCAAATGTCACATGTCAAATGTGTCATTAATTTCATTAATATTAGTTGTAAATAAATGCAATTTCACTGTTTTTTACGATTTTTCCACCTCACGACCCGGTGATAAATAGGATTCCGAAGCCCCGCATGTACGTCTACTTACGAATAATAATATGTAATACTTATTAATATCGATGTCGTCAAAATCTAGTTCCGAAGCATAACTGGACTTCTGTTCATCACTTAAATTGAAGATCAGTTTGAGAAAAATGAAGAATGATTTGAATCCTGTGCATGAGTCGAGTCAGGTTCACAATTTTCCTCAGGTGAATGAAGACTGCTTAAATTATTTATATGTAGTCCTGCTTCAAAAGTGACTCATATCTTGTACAGGATGGAGAAGTATCCTATACCAGAGGCTTCGAATGCAGCCAAAGAAATTTTAAACATGAATGAATGTTGTGTTCTCTGACAATTTCAGGGCCTTTTTAGTTCTTTGTAAACATTGGTGTTTTACCTACGCTTCGTATTACTGTAGTATTATAAATTAAACAATAAATTATCGTATAAAATTACAGTCTTCTTATTTTTATAAAATAGGATTAGTTACTAATGCTCTAAAAGATGGCATATTGTATTTGATCTTAATGAATTAAGAGCTAACTAATTCTATTCTAATTGAAACATTAAAAGAAAATTTAAATTAAAGGTGCCAAGGTGCAGAAAAATGCATGAAGTTTTCCAAATTAAAAAACAGATGGCGTCACATTCATGGGCCATGCACAAGCCTTGAGCGCGGACTCTATTTCAGTTATATAAAATGTACTCTGTGAGTTGTATCAGAGCGGCGACAGTGTCATCTTTCTTGCATCAAAAGCGACATTGACAACCGCTTTATTTAATACTGGCAGTCTATCAAATGAGGCGCCGACATATATATTAAGATTATAAATAGGAAACATTTGTTTGTAATGTTTTCACACAAAAACTACTGGACCGATTTCAAAAATTCTTTCACCATTAGAAAGCTGCATCTTCACCGAGTGACATAGGCTATATAATATTACTAGGTGTAAACGAAATCATTGTTATGCCTTAGCATCCCATTATGTCTCCTCCAGGGAACGTCTAAAAGAGTCGACGAGGAAACAGGGCGAGGAGAACCGACAGCTGCGCGAAGCCAACAGGCGTTTAGTAGCCGAGAAGGCACTGTTGACGACGATACTCGCAGACCACATCAAGCGGTGCCCTCTGGGGGACGAATTGAGTGAGTGCTTTACTGCAGAATCTTCTTAGGTGGGGGGGGGGGTGGCTCCTCTAGAGGGGTTAGGCCTTAGTTTACCATGCTGGCCAAGTGCGGATTGGCAGACTTCAAATGATGTTGAGAACATTACGGAGAACTCTCGGGCATGCAGGTTTGCTCACGATGTTTTCTTCGCCGTTACTGGCTGTAACTGATCGACCAAGTTAAGCATTTACGGGTGCGATTGGTTTGTGGATGGGTGACCGCTAGTTGCAATATTTCGTGGGCGCTACCGTGCTTCGGAGGGCACGTAAAGCCGTCGGTCCCGGTTGTTTTTAATGTTGGAAACAGTCGTTAAGCCTTGTCGAAGACCTTCGGGTGGCTTGAGAACATTCGACACTGGGTTGGCCACTAACCCCTCCACCTATCCGCATTGGAGCAGAGTGGTGGAGTATGCTCTAGACCTCCTGCAGCAGTGGCCGTGGGGGCGACCCGTGCCCAACAGTGGGATGTGTAAGGGTTGTAGTGAAAAATTTTATTGTATCCTATTATTGATCAGTCGACCTAACTAAAAATTTAATTAACAAAATAATTTGTATCATTATATGGTCTCTTTTTTCCAGGAATAATGCAAGAAAAGTTACAGAGGATACAATAGAATTACACAGTGGATCCGTGCCAACCAGTGATGGAGCAGCGTGGAATCCTAAACGCAACCCTCATCTGGAATCTATATATATAAAAGGAGAAGGTGACTGACTGACTGACTGACTGACATACCAACGCAGGGCCTAAACTATAAGGGTTAGAAACTTGACATTTTGCACAGGGGTTCCTTTTATAACGTAGGGGAGCACTAAGAAAGGATTTTTGAAAATTCAGCCCCTAAGGGGGTAAGACAGGGGTCAAAGTTAGTATGAAACTTTGCCGTTTTTGTAGTAAGTGAATGTCTAATTCCACGCGAGCGAAGCTGCGGGCATTCCACTAGTAATTATATATAATACTAGCAATAAGAAATTAATTTATCACAATATTTTTAATACTTGACTGAATTAATTTGATCGGATTATTAAAATACATTTTAATTAACTGTACTCTGATTTTTCCTTTACCGGCTGTGAGAGAGACCCGTGCCCAACAGTGGGACTTCTATGGGTTGTAGCTTGATAGTACTTTTCTATATCAAAGACTGATAGTGTATAATCATACTTAAATAGATAATATTAACATCCTGACACGGAATCTACGTACTAACTGGACTATAACTAACACCAACTAACAGGGCTAACTAACACTAACAGTCCCCAGTCCACATATCTACTAACGAACTGACCAACTAATGTTCTAATTAACTCTCTCAACTAATTGGACTAACCATCCCAGTCCCTAATTGAGTCATGTTCAAAGTCAGTCACAGTTGTCATGGGCGGCAGCGGATGGGTTGTGCTGCAAGCTCGTTTGCTATCTTGTATCCATAAAAAAAAAGGTTAGATCTTACCTATTCAGTCTACTGGCAATTTTGATGAATAATAAAACGCAATTTATAACAATATCTCTATATTTATGGCACTTTAATTTTAAAGAAAGGAAAAAACATTGGAGACAATTTCTCAGCAACATTTTTAGTATCTACTGGCAATATATTATTTAATAATTGATATAATATTAAATTCAGAAGAAAGAGGGTTCTGGTTTTAATTCAAACTTGTATGTTACTAGTGATGTGAAGACGACATGTGTAATAACGATAACTAAAAAACGGTTTTTTTGAGTTACGCTTAAATATATCACTGGTTATGTTGAACAACAAAATGCATTATTTTTTATGTAAAAAATATAAATTGATCATTAGATGACTACAAATGCTGCTGAGATACGTAATGATCAAACAAAAATTTCCGAAGACGAAATAATACTGATCAATTTTATTGTCAGCCATATAGCATTATATATTTTTATATTAACCGCCAGTTGTGTGTATGTACCTTAATATTAATCAAAATATCAATCTTAATAACAATGTGATATTTAATTTTCATGTGACAATATAAACACGTCATTAATTAACAAAGTGGATGCGAACACATAATATTTGCACTGGACATAATGGAATTATTTATGCTGCAGTTTAAAATAGTTAATATTTTCATTATATTTCGTGTATATATGAATAAAATAATCACTTGTTATTAAAATTATATTTCTGCATTCTAACAAATCATGTTTGTACAGTTCTTATAACAACAAACTTAAATTAATCACATCTTATAAATAAATGTTGGATAAATTCATTTTTAACAAGGGACTGTAAATTAATGTTCCATTACTGTTTATAAGCTTTTTTGGTTGTATAATCCGTTATTGCCACAACACCTAAATTTCAATCCTGATACGTAGATATTTGGTAGGAACGTTTTAATAATTCAGCCCCATGTTAAAATGAGGAATTTCACACAATAACAACTCACAAATATTGCTAATAAATACAAATCATACAAAATGAAGTTTCAATACATATGTAATCTATCGATAATAATTATATTGCTTTGTCTCACTTCACTGTCGTATGGTTCTTATTGTTACTTAATTATGCTTCTATCAATTAAGGCATCCTGTTGTATTCGGTTTATTTTAGCTAGCTTCCTACTTTTAATATCCATTTATAGAAGTTTCGGAATTTAATGGCATAGAAAACATATTAATGAGCAAATAATTAAGGAAAGGGAATTTAATTTTGCAATCGACCGTTTGTCATTTTCCTTGTTCAGTAGTCAGTGGTCATGTCTAGATAATCTGTGGACATTGCATTTGATAGGTAAACGTGGGAAAGATTTATCGTACGATCGTACCTCTGTACCCTCATGTCACTAACCTTGTAACCCTAAAAATACTCAGAATCCTATTGTGACGATCCATAAAAATCACAAATATTGAGGTTAACGTTATACATTCACGAGTAGATACCGACGCTCGTTGTGGAAACAATACGTATTATTTTTCATTCCATCGCAGTTTTCATTAATTGGGCCAGTGTCAATAAAATTAAACGTTTTCAATCCAAAGTACCTGTGAATTAGCTTTAGTTCTTATCATTATTAACCATTTTACAATGGACTACTTTCCAAATAACTTATTCGTCACACTTTACATACCATTATTGCTTATTACAGTGCCAATTACATTTAACAGATGGTAATCATTTGTGTGATAATGATAAGCACTAAAATGATACTCGGGTTTAACAGTGACAAAATGTTATAATTAACCTTCATTAATAACATTAAAAAGACATCACGAGGAAGTAATATCGCACGCTCCAATCAGTAAGATGTTTTCTGTCGATGTTAAGCCAATTTGTCAAGTCAATATATTAAATAAGGAAAATATTTAGATGATATGTTTTGTGGGAAATCGGTTATTAACATTTTATGCATAAAAAGGCTTCATTACAACCGTGAGTAACTTTTAAATTTAAAATACACCACAATACAAAAAAATTGCGTAGAACATCTTATTTTTCAAATAATTTTGAAATGTGTTAAAACATATTGATTTATATACATATCTAGTATATTCAACTATAATAAAACAATACAACACTTATAATAACTAATAATATAATAGAACTGCACTGTAAACATATGTAAAAATGTTTAAGGGAATTGCCATATTTTGATAAAATACCTATAATTTTTCTATAGCATTGATGACATTAATCAAAATTAATATGATCCTGTTATTAAGGTTTCGTAACCAAAGGGTAAACCGGGACTATTACTAAGGCTCCGCTGTACACCAGGCTGTATCTCAAACCCGTGATAGTTAGACAGTTGAAAATTTCACAGATGATGCCGCTATAACAAAAAATACTAAAAAAACAGAAAAAATAAAAATGTAAGTGTACACATACAGACATGATTTTTTTTTTATAGACGTCTTGTAACGAATAACTTAAAATAAAAGTTATCATGAAACCTTTTGAATTACACATGTTCATATTTCATATTTTTACAAGTATTTTGACATACTTATTTTAAATCAATGATCTGTTGGTAAACTAAAAATCTAGAATTCAGATTTGGTACTAGTAGTACTAGCGTAGTATTTCCCACCGATCCGTATTGGAGCAGCGTGGTGGAGTAAGCTTTAGACCTCCCGCAGAGGTCTAAAGCCCAGCATTGGGACGTATGTCTATGGGTTGCAGCTACTAGTAGTACATAATTTAGTTCCAATAGTATATTTATCATTATCTTTAAATATTTATATACATACATGTTATAGAAAAAAAAGATATTAATTTCTTTTCAATATGGCATTCTCTTAAACATCTGCACACGAGATGGACCTCCGATTAACATGTGAAAATCTGACAGACAGGCCACATAATGTCAGGAATAGAATTTTTAAGACCATGGAAATGACATTTTTCGATCAGATACGGTATGTGGCTATAAAACATGGATTTAAAGGCGTAAATTGTTTATGTTTGTTAATTCCATGCTATATAGTTTTATTACATTTTCATTGTCATACTTCCTGTCTTTAATATTCCATTGAAACAACGTCGACTCAACTGGTGGTCTTATTTTATGTTTAACTTGCAAAGCTAACAGCTGGTTAGTGTAAACAAGAGTGCAAGAATTAGAACCGCGGTCAAAATAACTCAATAACGTTAGTGAAATTAAAATAACTTATAACGTTTCACGTTACAATTAAACGTTTGTTTAACTGGTACAACGTTACAATAACGTTATTGAAATATTTTAATCGCTGAAATAGTTAAATTTTATTAATAGGTACATGCTTTTGAGGACCATTGAGCCCAGATGCCCAGCGTTGGGCCGCCAGGCATACAACTGAGCTAGTAGCCGTGTAGATATGTTAAGAATCTAATTGACTATTATAAACCTGAGAATAGCTAATATCCTCTCTATGCGTGATATGCAAGTAATTCGAAAGTGAAGGAAATAGTTATATTAATAAATGTGTTGAAATATATTTTTACAATATATACCTACGAATGTATTTACAACGATGAGGTATTTAATGATATTTTTCTGGAAGAGCATCGCTTCACTGTTACAAATGGAAAATATATTCCAACACTACTTACATTGCATTCTTAACGTACATAGTGTAAATTAAAGCGATTTAGGTAAAACTTTAAATTTAAGTATTATCAACAGCGTCGTTATAACAATTCTAGTCATAATTTTTAAATTCAAAATAGCTGTTACAGATTTCTAGTGCTTTAAGGAACGGTTACGTTACGTTATAAACCAAAAGTGAACAAATAATGTGACAGCTATTTTAAACGGAGTTAGTTTTTGAAGATTTTTGGAGCATTCCAATGTTCTAACGCTGGGTGGAAGCCCAACTACAGTGCTGTGTCATGCTAGAACCTTCTAGACAAGAATCCCAAAGTATCATAAGTGGTTTCACATGCAATGGATGTATTGAAACGATACCTTTCCCTAGCTGTGTAGGTATTATACGAACACGAAATTTTTATCTAAAAAAAACTCTTTGGTATCTTTGCTCGCTTATTAAACAACTGTCAAACCAATCCAGGTAAATATCTCGACCAAAAATATTGCTTTTAACATCATCAAATTTAACTTTTATAAATGTTAATTAATTTTGTTAAATGTCTATCTTTGCTAAGCGTTACACGGTTCCATCAGGATGTATAACTATAATACAATCGTAAGCTAATTTTTAATTAAGTATATACATGGTATCTCGTATAGAAGTACATTAACACTAGTCATATGATTCCAAATAATACTTAACAATACGTGAAAATAAAAATTTAGATTACTATTGGAAGATTCAAATGAGTTATAATGGATTCATGAATTGTATCTATTATACAAGCAACCAGCAATAAGTGAATTCTGGTGAGACTTTCTTATATTGAGAAAAAAAGCACAAAACTGTTAATTTAACGCTGCTTTTATAGTAACGGGACGTTAGGTATTTTAAGCGTTATAATATTTCAACGCTATAAATAGCGATAAGCGTTAACTATTTCGTATCGTTTTCAAGTAGATATATTAATGAACAATTTAAAATTATTGCTTATTTCAAATTAATATTTCTTCTATTAACGTATAATTATTAATATCTAATAGTTTCATATAAAACCGAACTAATTAATAGTACATCTATCGTATGTTTAACATTAAATTATTTGGTGTTAATTTGCCTAACATTTATCGTTACTGAGGTTTATTGCCTGACCTCTCTAACCTAGCGTTATTATTTTTATTTATAATTCTAAATTCACCCGTATATCAAACAACACTAAATATATTTCGTTTCTTACATTTACATAGATTCGATACAAAATACCGACATGGAAAGTGAAAACTGCTTGGTAAAAACTGGAATTATTATGGTATTTAAAAAAGTTAAATAAAATTAACTTCATTAAAAACATTCGGAAACAAAAATTCACTGCTGTGATTTGGAACGCTTTTGGAAAGTGAAATAAACTATCCGAGAACATCGTAGGATAACTAGTAATAAAATGAAGATAAATAAAAATTTGAAATTTACGTAAGTAAAACAAATACCTACTAACGTAAAATTAAAATAATTTTAGTTAGATTCTTAGTATAAAATAAAAAAAGACCTAGAGAAGGAAAAATTATAGACAATTTTTCCATTCAAAGTAAAATAGTAAGCGAAACATTTTTAATACCTATGGAATGATAAGGAAAATATTATGAATTTAGATCTTAGGTACATGATAATATAATAATATCTTTATTATAGATATATAATTTTTAAGTACCAAATATTATGGTTCCTTCTATATCTATCCATGTAAATGTAAAACGATTTAATATTAATAGATATTTTAAAAACAATAGTTTTTGAAATCTTGATTGTAAATAATCTTTGTAATATAAACCCATTCTCATATCATTTTATTATTGAAGCATTATCTATTTATAATTATATATTTGTACTTTGTACATGAAAAGGACAAGAAATCTTATTTCTAATGAAATACAATTGATTTGCGAGTACAGTGAGAAATTGTATTCTGCGTTTACCTAGCAAGAGTGATGTCGAGCCGATTTGATGATTATATCACCAATTGGTAAGAGATACAACGTTTCAGAGAAACACCAGCATTGACAGATGGGTAGAAAGAATTGTACAGTAGATAGATACATGAACAACGGTAGAAGAATGGACCTTGAGATTAAACTCAGGATAATCAGTTCGTCTGCATCATTATTTGGGGGCCTTTGAACAAACTTAATCGCTCACACCAAGCAGGTATATAGCCAATTTATTTGTGTATTGAAATAGTTGATTTAATATTTATTAAACCTAAACCCAATATATCGACTAAGAATGTCTTTTAAGTCCATATATTGTTGTATTCCATGTCAATTAATAATTAATATATATATCCGTTATATTGGAAAGAAGGTTATGTATTAGTAATATCGTTTGAACTGACTTCAATATGACCGATCACAACTTGACCACAGTAAACAAAGCATCATGTGGACCATTATATAGATAAACTAGCTGACCCCGCAAACGTTGTTCTGCCATATGAAATGTCAAAGTGACGCGACGCTTCACGTCAATGAACGACGGTTAAAAATAAAAATACTAAAATCATGTTTAAAAAACATTTTCCAGTGGAGTAAATTTTGAATCTAAACCATTCTCGAATCCCCCTGTCGAACACACAAAATTTCATCAACATCTATCCAGCCGTTTTGGAGGAGTTCACTGTCACGTACGCAAGAAATATATATAGATTACAGCGTTAGTAGCTCACCAAAACTTGTGTCAATTTAATTTGAATTAACTTTTCACGTAAGTAATTTGAGCTAGGTACACAATTTCTCATACGCTATTCCTGCCTTGACTATATTTGCTATCGCCTAAATAAAACCTCAACACTTAACACCGCTCCAGATAAGTCAATAAAATGTATATTTTCTACGATATCACGTTACAACATTTTTTTTCGATATCTAACTTCTATCATTATTCATCCGACTGCATGCGGCAGTTCTTGCTAGTTAATTAGTTGTAGTCATTTGCTTAAATCACCATTTTTTTCTATCTAAAAAGTGCCTCAAGTCTATTTTCAAAGTGCATCTATGAGCAAAGTTGGTCAATAGCTTGGACCGTTCGAAAGCGCCGAAGTAACCGGATATCAAAGTAGTCCCTGTAGTGTATGCGCCGGCGTCAGTTACGCGCTAGCTGTGAGCCAGTACGGACGTGGGCCGGACGCATAACCTACTTCACCTATTGAGTGATCAAAGGCGTGTTTTATTTACTATAATGGACACCCAAACACTACAGTCCCACAATGGTCACGCGTTATATACACGCTGGTAACGTCTGAAATTTCGATATCAGGAAACTAACTAGACTAACTATAATTTTACTGATAAATCGCTTAAAGTACGCAAATATTAGAGCAAAGATGCTGGACATGAGATGTTGCTTAGTTGCTTAGCCGAAATAAATAAGCGTTTAGTTTTCACACCAAAACAGTCGTTAGAAAAAACTCATTCTCAACTAGTCCAATATAGCTATCGAATCAATTCAAACTATCATAACTACATATAGTGTTGCCAGGCGTCCGGATATAGCCGGACATAGGTAGACTTTTTAATTGCATGTCCGGCCAAAATACGCGGTGGTCGGCTTGTCCGGCTTTTGTTAGGCTTTTTTACATTTTTATTTTTATTTCATTAGAATTCAACAAGATTTAGGTAGGTATGACAATAATCAAAAAAGCTTGATTTTACATACAATTAATTTTCTTGTCATGCCTATTAATACTGAGACACAAAATCCTCAATAATGTAGGGTGTCCGGCTTTTCTACTTAAATGTCCGGCCAAAATAGCTGGTCTGTCCGGCTATTAGGTTTGGCGACCTGGCAACCCTAACCATTGCAATTCAACGCATTTCACCTATAATACCGATTCATAGAGACGTGATCGCGTGAAAACTAAGCACTATCTACGATGTACGCTACATTGGACGAAGAATGAAACGTAGGGCTACGCCGTCAGCCGACCGATTATCGACATATAGTTACATCACTAGCGTCCATGCACGATACGTTCGTGTCGGTCGCGAATCGATCGACGGAAGCGATTTACCTACTTCACCTGATGCATGCGCATGCTAGCAGCAGCAGTGCCGTCAGCGCTAGGGGGTCAACAGTTGGGGCGGCGTTGCACATGTCTTCTTCACAGAAACACATGTGGCCGGTGCCTGTACTTTCCATCATGCAAACGTGGTCCACCATGAACAGGTTGATCTGGAGCTGGGACGTACACGTCCGCCGGACCACCTCGTACGCTGGAATTGAATAAATGAATCTATATATCTTAATATATATAAATCACGTGTCACGTTGTTTGTCCGCGATGGACTCCTAAATTAACCGATTTTAAATTAAATATGCAAATGTGCAGTTTGATCCAACTTGAAAGATAGGATAGCTTACATCTTAATTTATAGCCGTAATATTATTTAATTGCAAATTATTTCACACTTTAGTCCACTAGTAAATAAATAAATATCTTGGACATTCTCACACACGGCCATCTGACCCCAAAGTAGGCGCGAGCCTGTGATATGGGTATCATAGATTGATAAACATACATATAGATATTTTTAAATACATACTTAAATAGATAATATTAACATCCAGACATAGAACAAATACAAGTGTTCGTCACACGAATGTTTGTCCTGAGTGGGATTCGAACCCACGACCCCTGGCGCAACAGACAGGGTCACTACCGATTGCGCCAACGGGCCTGTCAAATAGTTTGTGGTCTAAATCTTTTATCATCTTCTTCTTCTTTCTTAAAGAGGTGGTTGGGTACTCACGACTCTTGGAGTAGCGCACCATCTTCACGCAGCAGCCGTTGCAGGTCTGCAGCGGGGGCTGGTCCCGCGGCAGCGCCGTGTAGTTGAAGGGGTCCTTGCAGCGCGCGTCGGTCCAGCTGTCGCACTCGTAACAGTAGATCGTTCTGGCTGTAACCGTTAACATTACTGAGTAACGCGTAGAAGAAGATGGCTGACGACAGGGTTTGAGTAGAAATCTAGGTCTAGGTAGTATCTTTGGAAGATTGCACCCTCGAAAAAAGGTAAAGGGGCTAGGGGTTAAAACGCGTACAAACCCTCAATGAACTGTGGAGTAACGCGTAGAAGAAGAAGGCTGTCGAGAGGGTTTGAGTAGAAATCTAACATACCCCGGTCTCAACCCCTAGGTCGGGGATCTTTGGAAGATTGCCCCCTCGAAAAGGTAAAGGGGCTAGGGGCTGAAACGCGTA
This sequence comes from Carterocephalus palaemon, assembly GCA_944567765.1. Lineage (NCBI taxonomy): Eukaryota > Metazoa > Arthropoda > Insecta > Lepidoptera > Hesperiidae > Carterocephalus > Carterocephalus palaemon. Next base: position 1,003,832 of record OX155666.1, read on the forward strand.
CAAACCCTCAATGAACTGTGGAGTAACGCGTAGAAGAAGAAGGCTGCCGAGAGGGTTTGAGTAGAAATCTAACATACCCCGGTCTCAACCCCTAGGTCGGGGATCTTTGGAAGATTGCCCCCTCGAAAAGGTAAAGGGGCTAGGGGCTGAAACGCGTACAAACCCTCAATGAACTGTGGAGTAACGCGTAGAAGAAGAAGGCTGCCGAGAGGGTTTGAGTAGAAATCTAACATACCCCGGCTTTATCCCCTAGGTCGGGGATTTTTGAAAGATTGCCTCCTCGAATAGGTAAAGGGGCTAGGGGCTAAAACGCGTACAAACCCTCAATGAACTGTGGACATTGACAGACCAAAACGCACCTGGGGCATCGAAAAAGTATTTTGTGCTCGTCAACCGAATACCGTCTCAATCAGGCATCACTGAAAATCAGCGTTGCGACTTCATCGTCGCACCATATATGCTGAGTGACCTTTTTAGGACAGGGATATCCGGCATTTCTTAATTATAATTATTATTTTTGTTTATATAGGTATATTTTGTAAGTATTGTTATGGCATTAGTTAGTTTTTATTTAGTTATAAGGAACTGATTGTATATTTACTGTTTTAAATAAAGTTTTTATATTTCTATTCTATTTCTAAAAAAAGGTAAAGGGGCTAGGGGCTAAAACGCGTACACACCCTCACAATGAACTGTGGACATTGACAGACCAAAACCCACCTAGGTTCGCCGAATTTACGAATCGTGCAACGATTGCCAACTTTTATTAATTGTATTATGTGCATGCTTTCTCATGTGGGAAGGAGGTGTTGTATGCATGAGTGTATACACCATCATACGCCTTGTTCGCGGGTTATTGCAAAGTAACTAAAAAAAAGTAAACTAACTTTATTTATTTAATTATTTATAGAAACTTTACTGTAAAGCCTTAATACCAGTGGGCATTATCTGGAACACGCTTAGATACCTATTAACGTTATATACGTTAATCCACGCATGTCCACTAGATGAAACCCGTGCCCAACAGTGGGACAGTAGAGTATTGTGGCGTTGGCTATTGTTTGTACGTCATTCCACAGTACAGTTTGAAAAATATCTATGTATCTAATTGCAAATGTATCCCACGAGACACAGTTCATAATATAATAATTCGCATTGTAAGTATTTAGTAATTCAATTTATTACCTATCTTCCGTGTTCGAAGGTATTATGCAGTCAGTCTTAAGTCAGAATTATTGATAAAACATCAAATTCAGCAACAGGAATACATCGAACTTCACAAGTGATCGCCATGCACATGCAGATTTCATTATTATGCCGAACAGTTAAAGCTATTATGCCGGGACTACTTCATCCTTCGGCGAATATTCGCGTTATCGCGATAAGTTCGCCTAGTTCGTAATTGCGATATATTCGGGCGAACACGAATGCTTCGCGCATCAAAGGATTTTGACGCGACACGAATATTCGCACGATAATGCGGCCCCAGCATAAAGTACATAACAAAGATTGCGCAGTAGTGTAGTTACGCCAAATTCTAAATACGATTATGAAATTAAGGGCTCGCACACATTGATGTTATAAAAATCAGAATTAAATTAAATTGATTCAAATGATCAAATTGATGCGAATATGTAAGGGAAACTGACCAAATATGGAATAGTATCCCAAATACGGAATCTAACCTGTATTGCGGTAGGACACACGACAAAATTCCATATTAGGGGTGCCTACTATTCCATATTTAGTTACCTAATGTTCCTGTTATCAATGTTAGCTGCAATACATGCTCGTTTCTACTCTTTTGTACATTAAAATACACAAAAATCTTCCTTATTAATGTAGGTACTTACCTGTTACCTGATAAAGTTAATAATTGTATTATTTATCTAACTTAAAATGAGATACATATTTACGTACAACAGAACATGCAATATGAATGCATGCATGCATACACACTAATAAACACATATTCACATATTAAAAGAATCATGCAAAATCTTAAGTTTGTTAGTAACATAAAACTTCACGCCTGCGTTTCCCCCAAGGGTTAGGCAAAGGCAATAGACCCACTTTTCACCAGTAAAGATCTCATGTAAGGTTTTATTTTCGATAAACCTTTCAGCAGTTACTAAGCTGAGGCTACGTCTGTAGACCTTCGCTACGCCGTAGCCGCGTAGCACTCATGATACATGTTCATAGCTTTTTTTAAGGATAAAAGATAGCAAATGAGCTTGCAGCACCACCCATCCGCTGCCGCCCATGACAACTGTGACGACTTTGAACAAGACTCAATTAGGGACTGGGATGGTTAGTCCAATTAGTTGAGAGAGTTAATTAGAACATTAGTTGGTCAGTTCGTTAGTAGGTATGAGGACTGGGGCCTGTTAGTAATAGTCCAGTTAGTACTTGTTAGTAGGAGTCTCGTTCTAAGTCAGTCACAGATGTGTTGCTACCCTTGAGGACTGAGATAGTCGCCTCTAAAGAAGTGTAACCGGAAACCACACCTTTCCAACCGGACCATAATTGCTTTAAAAACAATTATTACACGGCAGAAATGGTACTAGGTACCGTGGCGGGCGGTGGTACTGCCCCGGGCGAACTCTATAAGGAACCAATTAGGTTTCATATAAAACCTATTTGGTTCCCTATAGGCTCTACCACATACCGCTACGTTGAATAGGTAGAACTTGTATCCAGATCACCAGGAGCATACCGCCCTTCATGACTGCTGTCTTCAATGACAACTGTGACAAAACTCCAACAAGTGATTGTTGTTTCAGTTCTTAGTTATCTATAACATTATAGCTGTTGAAGATTTTTATGAATGTAACCTAAGAACGAGCGTACAGCGCCCATCTGCTGCCGCCCGTGACAACTGTGACAGACTTTGAAGACTCAAATAGGGACTGGGATGGTTAGTCCACTTAGCTGAGAGAGTTAATTAGAACATTAGTTGGTCAGTTCGTTAGTGGGTATGAGGACTGAGGTGGCGACTGGAAGCGACAGTTAGTCCTGCTAATTGGTGTAAGCAGTCCGGTTAGTAATAGCATAGAGGAAGGATAAATGTAGTCCATGATAATAGTTAGTAATAGTCTTGTTCCAAGTCAGCGATGTTTAGTTAGTCTTATTCCAAGTCGGTTACGGATGCGTTGCTACTGAAAAGTGTAAACGGAAATACATATCACCTCTTCAACTGGAGCAAAATAATTAAAATCAATTATTACACTGTTGAAATTATTTTAGGTTTCGTGGTGGGCGGTGGTCCCCGACAATAATAATAACATGTATAACATAACATAAAAAAAAATTGTGTGTACTTATGTACTTACACGCGTTAGAAGTTATACTTGACTATAGCTAACTTCATCCTGTTGGATTTCGTTTCGGTGTGCGCGCGCATCGTAAAAATTTACTCTCATCATTTTTCCCTAACGCGCCAAAAGAAGTATAACTTCTAAAAAAATTAAAATATTAATTAAGCTCGTGACTCAACTATAAGTACTTATACCAGTTTGGTAAGTCCTATCCTACCTAACTCTACCAAACTCTAGAGTTAATTCTGTAGTCGGAAGTACTTCGTCTGAAACAGTTTAGTAGTAGGTAACGACGTCAGCCAGACGAGCGTTCTAAGCTAATTGGAATTAGTTCTACCTCCGGTACAAGTCGCTCCGGGCGAGATATTGGCTAAGATTGATCTGTAGGCAGTGTAGCATAACATACACGGCAGTTCTATCCTATGTCAATATATTTATGAAAATACTAGCTCTCTCACGTAGCTTCGCCTGCGTAAAGATAACTGTAATCAAGCTCAGAATTAGTGTTAGCGCCATCTGTTGACAGTGTTCCAGACTGCAGAAGTATAAGTAATAAATGGCATTTTTTTTTAAATCTATATATATAAAAGGAGAAGCTGACTGACTGACTGACTGACTGACATATCAACGCAGGGCCTAAGCTATAAGGGTTAGAAACTTGAAATTTGCACATGGGTTCCTTTTATAACGTAGGGGAGCACTAAGAAAGGATTTTTGAAAATTCACCCCCTAAGGGGGTAAAACGGGGGTGCAAAGTTAGTGTGAAACTTTGCCGTTTTTGAAGTTAGTGAATGTCTAATTCCACGCGGGCTAAGCTGCGGGCGGGCGTCCACTAGTTATTATTATATAATAATAATAAAAAATATGCATTGAAGAGATCGTTATCTGACCTTATGCAGTTACCGTGCAGTTGTGCCCACTTAGGTAACATGCAGTCTACTCACGCGATGCATAAATTAGCATAGATTTTTTCGAACCTTGACATGTTTGGTTACATTGTGTATTTATGGCCAGTTATTATAAAAATACCGCGAATGGGAGAGGTTGGAAAAATTCTGCCGCGTTGGTCTAGTGGTAACCACGAATGCTACGAGGTCCTGGGTTTGTTCACCGGCTCGGGCAACTCGCTGCGGCCCATAGACGTCCCACTGCTGGCCACGGGTCTCCCCCACAACGCTGCGGGAGGTCTAGACCATACTCCACCACTGCTCCAATGCGGATTGGTGGAGGGGTTAGTGGCCAACCCAGTGTCGAATGTTCTCAAGCCACCCGAAGGTCTTCGACAAGGCTTAGCGACTGTTTTCAGCATTGAAAACAACCGGGACCGACGGCTTTACGTGCCCTCCGAACCACGGTAGCGCGGTAGCAGCTATCGACCTCACCTCACTCGAGGGGGACACCAAGGAAAACCAAGCGGCACACGTTTGAATTAAGGTTAATTTAGTAAAATCCAATATAAGTAGGTACTTATTATAAAAAAAAATTATATAAAATATGATAAATTATTAGCGATTCTGATCATCACATACTGTAACGGCGAAGGAAAAAAGCGAGGAAGCCTGAATGCCTGAGATCTACTACATAATGTTATCGATAAGTCTCTAGTCCGCAGTTAGCACGGCTAACTATGGTCTAACCCAGTGCAACAGGGGGGCAATTTGATAGTTAAGGGGGGCAATTTAAAAATGGACTCGACACGACTTTAACCCTTTCGCTCTTTGGATTATTTAAATGCAATGCTAGATATCGGTGACAAATTAAACAAAAAAGGCAAATTCTTAAAAAAAATGCTGGAAATAATTATTAGGTATAATTTCGTTTGACGTTACCAATATATCAACTGAGAAATTAGTCGTCAAGTAAACTTCGTCGGGTATTCACGACGTTAAAAATATGTTAGGGGGAGCATAACAATTTTAAAAATGTTATTGCATAAAAAAGGTTGGGAAACATTGGTCCAACCCCTCCCATTTTTGCCCCGTACCCAACAGTGGGAAAATGATGGGGCTTTTTACCGCCAGCGTACAGTAACCAGATTATGGGAGGCCTAACAATACAACGCAAGGCTTCTTGCATGTTATCCCTTATAGTACTTATAAGGCTTATACAAACCTCATTAGAAAGATTGCTATCTTAAGCTGTAAGTTGAAAGGGTGTCAACTACGATCCAAGGGCTGGGATACACCAAGACTATATACGAGTACTAATATTATAAAGAGGAAACATTTGTTTGTAATGTTTTCACACAAAAACTATTGGACCGATTTCAAAAACTTTCACCATTAGAAAGCTGCATCTTTACTGAGAGACATAGGCTATATAATAATACTAAATTTCTTCTTAAATTCTTAGCTGGCAGTATCGGTACTTAAAATTATAATCTACTAGTGGACGCCCGCAGCTTCGCTCGCGTGGAATTAGACATGATAATAAATTCTTCATAACGCGTTAACTTTAGCTCCACAAATTTGTAATGAATCCGTAAAAGTATTATCCCTTATGTTTACTTAAGCGCTGGTTGCGGAAACTGGAGCCAACCACCATACCATACCATCCCCTATGTTTATTTTACACCCTTAAGGGTAAAATTTGAACAAACTTTCAATGCCATATTTATTTATCAACAGCCTAAAATATAAATTTTATGCTTCTAGTTCTGAAAATGACAATACTTTCATACGACCTTTCATGCCCCTTTTCAATCCTTTACAAAACTTTTTACCAATTAAAATGTAGCCTATGTCCTTTCTAAGGTACCTATGTACCAAATTTCATTTAAATCGGTTCAGTTGTTTCGCCGTGAAAGCGGGACAGACAGACAGTTACTTTCGCATTTATAATATTAGTATGGATTGTGGGGCAATTATACAGGAGATCTCGCTCGACCATGCACGCCTAGCTAGGATGGTTGACGAGGCACATATAGGTACATCTGCATACATACAGGTGCTCCAGCTGTCTTCAATGTACATTTACTCCTCAGAAAGCGTGTCATCTAAACCGTTAACCACGCCATTAGAGAAACGTTTTCCAAATGGCGACAGAATTACGTTTGGAGAATTTCTTCAAATGCTTTTTCCTGGTGAACAGTTTGTAAAACCTACTCTGGTTGTCATGTGAGTTTTAGCCGTTGGTTTATCAAGTAATAAAGTGGTTATATCTACGAGGTGATACAGCCTATAGGGAAACAAATAGGTAGATTTTGTTAAATATAGAGTTCGCCAGGGGCAGTACCGCCCGCCACGGTACCTAGTACCATTTCTACCGTGTAATAATTGTTTATAAAGCAATTGTCTCTAATTATTTTACATAACCACATCTTATTTCAATTGCCTTGATTTATAAAACGCTTACATAAAGACTTAATTAATTACATAAATATGTATGTGGTCTTACCTTGATTTATCTGTGAGGTAGTGTTGTGTAGAAGTTATTAGGTAAGCTTTTAAAATAATGAAGATAGTAAGCTTTAGTGTGCTTAGTATTTAGTGCAACTAAATTCTAACTAAAAGCTACGGTTACAAGTTTAAAAATACGTTGACCCAGTCTACAGTTTACTAAACAGATAGTTTAACGAGTTAAAAGTAGTTAAATAAATGGATATCTTCAAGGTTTGGTTCATCAGGATTCCAATTATGTATTCTTATATGTTTAGTTGTTTTATGTAATACCAAAACAATTTGACAGCCTTGAAAACAGAATATTTTTTAACTAAATATCACCGAAAGATGGCGCTGTTAACATATTAAAATTTATATTCGTTTTACTTGTGCAGATTAAAAAATGTGATCATATTATGGCGTTAATGTGTTTATTTGCTTTTTAAATTACTGTTGTCGAGTGTTCTAAAGAAGCTCCGCCATTTCTGATCTCATTTTTAATCAATGATGTAGAATCATGTAGTTTATACGCCAAGCGTCACGATAAGCTGATGACACGGCAATACCTTGAAGCTGAAAGCATTTTGGTGGATTTAAAATAGTTTTAACAGATACAAACGAGTACTTACTTTGGCATTCGGCCTGAACAAGGGGGGTCAGGCTGAGTGCCCACAACGCTGAAAACCCATGCTGTCATTAGTTAAAACCGAAAACAGATACATAAAGCTGGAGCAATGGCCGCTCCAATTTCCGCCGCTAGATGCCGCTACTTGCAACGGGAGTCAGTGTTGCTAACTAGAGAATTTACCGCGATTTTTGTTAAATATAAAATGATCTTAAACGGTTTTGTAAATCAAAAGTTATTTGCCGAATGTGATCCTGAAGAGAATATTCGTTAGTGTAGGAACTTGAAAATATTAAGTATACATTACCAAATTAGTGGTGGTAGTGAGTTAAAATGTATAAAGAAATTTTAAACTTCCAGTTATACTTACTAAGATTCATTAATTTAAATATTTCGTAAGTCTTCACTATATCAAGCATGTTTTATAAGACATTAAGCTTGATTATAAATAGTTACATTGACATGATATTGGTTGAGGTCTGGAAGACACAAGATAATAATCACTTATCTCTATGTAAACTAAATAGAAAACTGAGTTCCCATTAAGGCAAAAATATCTAAATTCATTTAAAAAATGTGTATGGGTAACTGCTTATACACAAAGTATGACGCACCTGCTTCACTGCAAACATAGAATTAAGAAAACGTACATAACTCAAAGTGTTTTATTTAAGCGTCACTCTAAGGTAATTATTATATGATCTATCCAGGCAGCAACCAATTGAAAGTCTATTACGATTAATTCTTCATTGCAAGTAGCGCCCCGTAGCGAGAAAAAGAAGTAGCGATCGATTTAAAAAGATTCGCAGAAGAGAAAGTAGTCAAGATCCTGTAAATAACTGAAAGTACATATAATAAAATTAAGTAATTTTGAAAAATAAAACCATAGACTGGGTCGTATTGCTAGGGAAGTAATTTTGAAAAGGAGGAAATACTAAAAAAATTAGACTAACGTATTAAAACATACATTGTGCAAAAGAAGAACAAGAAATAGATTAGGGTAACATTGTCCTCTATTTCTAAGTTGTTTGTAGATATTTATACTTTGACAGGTGATCTTGTGTCAATTAGACAACCCTATTGTCAGCCACACAAGCTACAGATAAAGATGAGGCGGAATCACAACTTTCAGCACCTATGCACCTGTATGTTTTGATACGTTTCTTACCAATTGTAATTGTATCGTGATAAGTATCATTTCTGTGTGATTTATCAATTCTGATCTGAAAAATAATCATCAGTTATTCACAGGAGATCGTGTTCTGTGACCTTGTACAGTGTCTGACGAGTGTTTAAATCGTAAAAAAAGAATCATGCAAAATTACCCATTCCTTTAACTGTTTAACATGGCAACACACATTCCTGTGGACACCCAAACACGTGTAATAATAATACAAATAATATAGTTGGGTACGTCGATATCGATATATATTTTCCCCTTTCTTTTCTTCGTAAATATATTATCGTTTTAATAAAGGTAGCTACACTATGCTAGCACACTCTAGCTAGAGTTTAAGCCACACTCTTGTAATTTATCATATTTCCTAGCACAACTCATGTTATAATGAAAGAAGAAAAGAAACCGGAAGCTAAAAGAAGCAAGAAATTAAATAAAACAAACCATTTACTTAAGTTATATGCATTTCTAAATTATCTAGGTAAGTTGGTATTCGAATTAACCAAAATTTTGATTGTTTCTTTAATTAAAAATACAGAAAAAATTTAATATTTCAATGAATGAGCAAAAGTTATTCATAAAGTCAACAACAACAAACGAAAAAATCCCTTTAATAATGAAATCTATCGATATCGACGCCCCGAAACACGTACACAACACTCAGGGTCTAGCAATTCAGATCTATGTAGACGTCACAACACTTGACATTGGTACAGATAATTAATGTGTGTATTACCAGTACGTATGCACGAATTTCCTTTTGCTTGGTCCACTCCGAACCAGGACATAAGGAGAACTGAAACATACAATAAATTGTGAAATTCAAAATTATTTATACTTAATTACACATAATACATGAAATGCAGTTTTTTGAGGCCTGTCAAGTAGGTAAGCAATAAAGAATGCTTGTAGAGGGAGCTCTCGCTCTTCCATACCTATTTAGAGGTGGCATTTAGTAACAATTTTATTAACAAATCTACAAATCTACATAACATAATTTTTGGATAAGAGATCAGCTCAGCAGATAATCACCTACTGTGTGAACGTTTATGCGCACGCGCACAAGAGTGTGAGTGTGTGCGCTCGTGCATATGTGTGTGTGTTTGTGTGTGCGTGTGTGTGCGCAGGCTATCACTATCTACTATATACTATCACTGCAGTCCCAACAATACTTATACTGACCAACTAATGATCTTATGTCCAACCTCTGTTACCTGGACTAACCATCTCAGCCCCTATGGACACGAGCCTATACTGGAGACGAGCCATTGGGCAATGGATTACTTTAAAAAATGCCAAGCTCTGAATAGTCGCAGCCCATCTCACTTGAGATTAAACGACTGCACAGACAGATCTACGTGCGTACCAAATTTATATTTACAATCAAAAGAAATGTATTACAGTATATAAATATTTTTCAGGTCAATTTTTTCTTAAACTAAAACTACACGCAAAGAAATTAGTCCCGTGACGTCTTTCGAATGAGGGTCAATCGTTTCACACTAAAATAATCTTTAGTATCTATTATTAGACAAAAAACATAACTAACCATTACGCCTGTATTTCCCCGATGTAGTAGGCGTGTACTAGGGTAAATATTTATATATAAAAGGAGAAGGTGACTGACTGACTGACTGACTGACATATCAACGCAGGACCTAAACTATAAGGGTTAGAAACTTGAAATTTTGCACAGGGGTTCCTTTTATAACGTAGGGGAGCACTAAGAAAGTATTTTTGAAAATTCACCCCCTAAGAGGGTAAAACGGGGGTGCAAAGTTAGTATGAAACTTTGCCGTTTTTGAAGTCAAGTGGGCAACCCGAACGCGGGCAGACGTCGTTAATGGGTCTAATGCTACGCGAGCGAAGCTGCGGGCGTCCACTAGTGTTTAATAATCTGTAACTGGGGGTACAACGCGTTATCATCTCTGCCTTTTCACCAGTTATGTTAGCTGCTGCACCCATAGACGTCCCACTGGTGGGCACGGGTCTCCCTCACAGACACAGCTGCAGGTTTAGGGCATTAAATACTCCACCACGCTGCTCCAATGCGGATTGGTGGAGAGGTTAGTGGCCAACCCAGTGTCGAATATTCTTAAGCTACCCGAAGCTCTTCGACAATGCTTAACGATTGACAAAAATCTCAAAAAATTTATTTCAATATTTGTCGTTTTATCGTTTGTCGTCGCGCATTTTTAAAGTTGGACCGATAATTGTTGTTTTAATATTGATAAATAACCATTGTTTAATAGTTTTTATAAATCAAAAGAAAAAATTAGATTTAAATTCATATTTATTTTTTGTTATATTTCGACATAATAGTACCTATGCAATGACCGTAATAGCTGGCAATGTATACCTGGATTTGTGGAGCGAAATTAATATCGTAGTGACGTCACGATTTTATAAATGGCACCCGCCAAGTAGGGCACGCGCAGCTGTGACAGCGCTCGCTCGCTCACCCGAGCGGTCCGGGTTCAAATACAAGCGGCACGCACCAATTACTTCTAAGTTGTGTGATTTAACAAATTAAATGTCACCTGCTGTAACAGCGAAGGAAATATCTAAAATCTATACTAATATTAAAAAGAGGAAAGATTTGTTTGTAATGTTTTCACACAAAAACTACTGGACCGATTTCAAAAATTCTTTCACCATTAGAAAGCTGCATCTTCACTGAGTGACATAGGCTATATAATCAGTGGCGGATTTACAAATTTTCCGCCAGTAGGCTATTCAATTCTTCTCTAACAAAATTCTATTTTACAGAGCGTTTCGTAATTTTTCATATTAAGACGTTACAGTGTTCACTTCTACATACAACTTTTATTTTGTTAAATTTTCGAGATTCATTTTCTCCATGTATATTAAAATTAAATGTTTTTTTTTATGTAAGACAAAACAATTTGGACCAAATTTGCCGCCCCCTAAAATCTGCCGCCCTAGGCTTCAGCCTACTCAGCCTGCTGGTAAATCCGCCACTGTATATAATATTACTAGGTGTAAACGAAGCTCCTAACCGACGCCACTCCGACCGGTCCTGTGCCTTCTGAATCCAGCGGTTTCCCGCTGCCTTCTCCAGGTCGTCGTTTAGGAGAGGCCTATGTCCAGCAGTGGACCAATAACTTTGTCTACCGTTATGCAACTAACGCTCTCGTTGCAGTTATTACCTGTAGTAAACCGCCAAGTAAAAGGCCGCCTTCGACAAGAATTTTATTGCGAATACACTCTTTTTTTTTCACAGAACCGAAGTAATTTCCATAGAGATTGATTCCTTTCTTCCTTCATGGTAATTTCAAATAAAAAATAAAAAAGTAACATTGTATACGGCCAGAGTACAAAATAAAATAGAACGAGATAAATATTAAACTAAAAACATTCTCCTCTAGAAATGTGTACATATGTAATTAAAATACTCATATAAATAAAATTAAAATATTAAATCTTTCGCCTATATTACCTATTATTGTAAAATTAAACTTTAAGTATAAACTGAGATGCCCAGCCTTAGTGTTTTTTGTTGTAAAATATGTATAACCATACATAAAAAATTGCCAATATACAAAAGTAAGTACTATGTGAAGCAGTTACACAAATAGTAGTCCAGAAGTTACACGTAGGAACAATAATGACACGAACGGCTGCGCAGTTTAATTTAAATGTTTAAAAACACTCGTAAAACTTGTACAATTCTCAAACATACTGACGTACGTAAAACAGAATTATTTTATGGTTTCCGCACACGACATACCTTTTCAACGATCGACTTTTTGTCAGATATTCTTTTATACCGGAAAATTGCACGGTTCCCATGAAAAGGACAAAATATACTGTAATAAACGTTCGATTTTAAATCGGTTGATTTAATTCGATATTAACCGGTTAATAATTAATCTATATATATAAAAGGAGAAGGTGACTGACTGACTGACTGACTGACTGACATATCAACGCAGGGCCTAAACTATAAGGGTTAGAAACTTGAAATTTTGCACAGGGGTTCCTTTTATAACGTAGGGGAGCACTAAGAAAGTATTTTTGAAAATTCAACCCCTAAGGGGGTAAAACGGGGGTGCAAAGTTAGTATGAAACTTTGCCGTTTTTGAAGTCAAGTTGGCAACCGGAACGCGGGCAGACGTCGTTGATGGGTCTAATTCTACGCGAGCGAAGCTGCGGGCGTCCACTAGTTTTTCTATATAAAAATACCGGAAAATTGGGACAAAATACTGTAATAATCGTGCGATTTTTAATCGATTGATTTAACTATATATTAACCGAACAACCCTGCGTGGAAAATTTGCAGGTGACAGGTAAAAACTATACTGAAAAGAATAACTATGATTATGGATAATTATTTACGTAAAACGACTTGACGCGAGCGGAGTCGCGGAGAAAGTATATAGGTACTTAATATAATTGTAATAAAAAGAAAGTAAAAAGAAAAAAAGAAAGTATGTAATATAAGTATAATATGATATAATTTATTGAAATGTATTATTTAAATTCACTAAATAATTTAGATTTTCAGATCTTTCAGATTCATTTATTTTTCATTATATGGTATTTTGTATACGCTTAATGAACGTCATAAAAATTTTTATCTACCGCCTACCTCCCTCTTTAAATAATACATTTCAAATATATTTTAAAAGAAGACTCGGTGAAAAAGTCGGCCGTGTGCCAACACCCTTCGCGTTTCATAGCCAACGGGAGGGTTTGATTGCCCCATAAACTTAAATGTATCTCGGTTACAACGTCTGTATGACTTACGTGATACTCAAATAGGCTCATTAATCTATTTTGATTTATGATTAGTCAATGATATTTTATATCTACTATAGATATGCCACCTGCTTAGAATTCAGTGCCAACATGGCGTTCTGTTCGTTGCCCCGCGTGACTCTGAGTATACAATCAACGTACCAATTGGTACATATTCGAGGCTTCACTTCTACAGCACCTGTGATAGATCTGCTTTTTTTACTAGTGCGATTAGTCAATAATGTAATATACACAACTTTCGAAGACGATAATCAAAAATCTTCATTGATTAATCGAAAATTAAGAGCAAATTTGTCAAATTATATGGCTCTAGGGCAGAAGACGGCAACCTGCGGCTCTTTGGATGTGAAGCTGCGGCTCTTTAGTTCCATACGCAAGTATTAATAGATATTTTTCTTATGAATAAATAGATTGTTTTTTATTTTATCAAATTTTTTTGTCTCTTTAAAAACATTGAAATTTTGTAAATTGTATTTTTTGACTCTTCCGACTCAAAAGGTTGTCGACCCCTGCTCTAGGGTATTTTAATCCTGAAAAATAAGGAGGAGCCCTTAACATAGAGAGACAACATTTGCTAAAATCGAGAGTAGCTACGGGGAAAATAGGGTATTGATTTGTCCCGGTAACGATTTGGATTCTCGCCAGAATATCTGACATACGATAATTCTCGGGTTAGTGTGCCGTGGGATTTGAACCCACGACCGGCGCAGAAGATAGGCTCACTTGCGATTGCGTCAAAGGGCCAGGCAAACAGTTTGTTAGTAGTTAATTTAATAGTTTTAATGAATTAATGATGATTCATGAATTTATTTGTTTAAATGATTATATAAATAACTAGTGGATGCCCGCAGCTTCGCTCGCGTGGAATTAGACATCACTAACTTCAAAAACGGCAAAGTTTCATACTAACTTTGCACCCCCGTTTTACCCCCTTAGGGGGTGAATTTTCAAAAATCCTTTCTTAGTGCTCCCCTACGTTATAAAAGGAACCCCTGTGCAAAATTTCAAGTTTCTAGCCCTTATAGTTTAGGCCCTGAGTTGATATGTCAGTCAGTCAGTCAGTCAGTCAGTCACCTTCTCCTTTTATATATATAGAAGATTAAGGTGAAAATATTTATCCTTAAAACTGGCAGTTAGACTGTACAAATATTTTGCCTATAATTACTTTAGTCATAATACCTAATAGAATTAAAATTAAATATACAGTGTACGCAGCCCAATGGCTCGCGTCGATTAACATAAATCATTGATCTATATTTTTATATGTTTGTTAAATACTAAAAGAATCTACTCGGTTTCACAATAAATTATTGATTTAAAAACTTGACTGAAAAAAGTCATCTCATTTGGTAAATAATTTGGGGCTAGGGGGCCTCCACTCCTTTGTTGCCCCGAGGCCACCAGACCTCTAAATCCGGCCCTGGTTAAATGTGATTAATTCTTGCCAGTTAATTAACATTTATATACATATATGTATATGTACACATCTAACTGCCAACGAATTTAATAAGCTGCCAAAATACTTTGAAGCCTGACTCTGGCATAACGACTGCATTAAATCTGTTTGCTCACGATCAAAGGCCCACCGTGTGGGCAGGTACGTGTAGTAACGTGTTTTCTTTTCAACCAAAATAGCTGGAGCTAGACGAGGCAGGCTCCTCATTACAGTGACAGAAGAGAGATTGCGGCCCGTAGAAAACTTGCAACAATGGGAACCTTGCGGGCTGATGTGAATGCATGTTTGAATACTTGAGTAAAGTAAGGGTGCATCGGGGTAATTGAGAAAATGAGTTTTTATTTAAAATTATCTTAATATATATATTTCTTGGGTACGTGTGAATGACAGTGAACTCAAACGGCTGGATAGATGTTGATGAAATTTTTTGTGTGTGTTCAAGGGGATTCGAGAATGGTTTAGATTCACAATTTGGTCCAGTAGAAAATGTTTTTAAACACGATTTTTGTATTTTTGCATGCATGAACGATATCTAAATATTATGACCGACTTTCAGTGAAGTGAAGTGTCGCGTCACTTTGACATTTCATATGGCAGAACAATGTTTGCGGGGTCAGCTAGTAATATTATAAAGAGGAAAGTTTTGTTTATAATGTTTTCACACAAAAACTACTGGACCGATTACAAAAATTCTTTCACTAAACAGTAGAACTAAAATTACTAACCTATTAAAATGTAGCCTAATTTATTTTATTTTATATTTATATTCATCCATCAAACACTGCTGTACATAGCTCTCAGGCTTGGCTTTATTTGACATTTTCAACAATTATCGTCAATTCGTCATATTTCAACCAATTTACACAAAATCTTCCCCCCTCCCGTTACAAGTAGAGAACAGTATGACAAAGGGTTGTGGTGATATCTTAATGGCCGATCGTCATGCATAAAAAATACATAAGTTGTACCAAAAACTCTGTTGGAATATGGCCAAAATAATGTCGTGTGTTCTATAGTCCGACAATTCCAGCGTTATTGAAGTTAATATTGTAGCCACTCCGGCCCCAAATTATAGATACTCGCTGGCAACATTTTACTGTCAATTTTTTTTATAGCGTCTGTCCTACTTTCTCGCCCTTCACTTTCACTCATGATAGCATCCCCCGCCGACCGAAGCGCATAATATATGATTGATTTTGTTAAAACCTATGTTGTATAGTTGTACTAAATTCATACTAATTTTATAAATGCGAAAGTAACTCTCTCTGTCTGTCTGTCTCGCTTTCACGCCAAAACTACTGAACCGATTTAAATGGAATTTGGTACACAGATAGTCTAGAGCCTGAGAAAGGACATAGGCTACTTTTTAAGTGGAAAAAAGTGATGTAAAGGGTCGAAAAGGGAGATGAAAGGTTGTATGAAAATATTGTCATTTTCTGAACAAGACGCATAACATTTATATTTTAGGCTATTCTAACAAATAGAAGAATAGAAGAATACATAATTTTATCACGGACCTTGAAAATAAATATCAAGGGGATATTTAAAAAAAAATCCATTAAGAATAGTTGGTTGTCTGGAAGAGATCGCTCTAAGCGATAAGACCGCCAATTGTTTCACCTGATGTTTTATATTCCTTTACCTATGTATGTCTTTATTTTTGGTGTAAGTACAATAAAGTATTTTTGTATTGTATTGTATTGTATTGTCTTCACATTTAAATAATGTACATATATGAAATATTAAAAAGTATATTTAGTTACCTGGAACGGGGAAAATCCACCGCATTTTCGTTGTCACAGCGTCGTTGGGCCGTTTCAGCTGCAGTCGACTGCCATGCCAGCCCCGGCTAGCACCCGCTCCACATACTCTATTGAACTGACACTGAAACAGTTTCTCCCAATCAATCGTTTTACAGAACAGCGTGGTACCACAGCCTAAAAAGTATACGTTAGGCCGTCGCACAGTGCGATCGTGCGGGGTCGCGGGGGACAGCGTGATACCACAGCCTAAAAAAGTATTCTTTAATACAGTCGGCTGCACAGTGCGATCGTGCGGGATCGCGGGGCGAGAGAGATGGTTTCTTCTGTAGAGTTTAGGTAGGTATTAGAAAGCGCATGATCCACGTAGATTTGACCTAGTTTTTTTTATCAAGGAATTATATTTTTTGTATCTAAAGGCAGGGATGACTGACATTTTGTAAATATTTTTATAGTTTTACATAATTTACGAAATTTAGCTGAAATAATTGAGAAACTGCGAGTATGGTTCCAAAATTATCCACAGTGACTGATTTTGTTTAAAAATTATTTTTTAATAGTAACTATTTACGTATTTTTCAAGTCATTTAATTTTATTTGTGGCTCAGTGTATAAATCTGTTAAACGTGAAGCGTTTCTCATGAGAGGGTCTGCAGGCAACTCCTGAAACTCCGCATGATGCTGGCATGGTCATCCAGGATGTAGGTACTTGTACAAAACCTTGTAAAAAATTTAATTAAAAAAGAACTTCTGCCTAAACTTAACCGCGAAGTATTTATATAAAACAATTGTAAGGTTATTTATAAATTGTTATATGTTATGTTTACTTATTTTTTAATCTATAGTAATTCAGTTAACTAATGAGGGAGCTTAAGTTAGTACAAGTTTTAACAACTACTGACGGTAAATTCCTAAGACCAAAAAGATTTCTTCGATACACAACTGTTTCAAAATTCGTATGCAAATGATACAGTTTCTCCGCCGGAGGTACGAGTATATCAACATAGGTGGCATCTTATGAAAGTGGTCTATTTTTATCGTCTTAGAGAGAGCGTTTAGAAGTGGACGGCTGACTGCAGCGTAAGATGGTAGCTTTCATTGATTTTTCTACATTTGAATTTAAATTGACATATATTTCGAGAACTCTGAGGCGTTATAAGAGTATTGGTTTTATGTAACCATTCCAATAAGTTACTTAGGTTTAAATTGAACTAAGTTAGAGAGCATCTGACAAATCACGAGATTACTTAAGTAGATTGAAACATTTATTTACCAGAGTGAGGTGTGTTGAATTGATGTTTCAATAAGTTCAACTACTTCAGTACCTACTTCCGAAGCGTTATATAAAGAGAAAAGAACTGGAAACTTCCAACTAGGTAACCCAACTAAGTGACTTATTACCTCTAGATAATAAATATCGGATCATAATTTTCGTTTCGTCAGTTCCCTGGTTAAATGTCTTTGTATTTACACGAGACCTTCGACTTTCTCAAAAACTATTAGATCTACGAGTACATACATACTTGTAATTTAACATTTCGTCATCAAAGACTGAAAGAACCGCTATGACATAATGACGTGACGCTTGTAATATATAATAGTTACTAAATTTTATATCTTTAAAAACATTTAAGTATTATTTACCTACCTTAAATCTTCACTGTCAATTTTAATAATGTTAGGTAGTACCTGGTACATAATTAATAAGTTAGTACTGGTGGACTTCCGTGGTAACGACGGTCCTTCGGAAGACCAGCGGTGGTTGTCTCCGGACTCCAGCATAATGCTGAGCAGGGTACATTTTTGTACAATATATCACTTATACTATTATTGTGAACTGTTTTTTTTTACTGGTTCTTGCAAATTTAAGTGTATGCTTTACCGAATTAATTTTCTTTTTTTTTTCTTTAATTTCTGTCGAGATCTGTAGTATCGGTGGAAATGTGATAACCTTGTTTAATACCGTTTACATATTAATATGGCCTTACCATCGTACTTATTAATTCTATGGGCCTTATATACGATTTATCCTAGTTAATGTCGATTATGCAACATGCATGGGTACCGTAATTTAGTTTTATGCTATAAGCGATCAGTCTCGTAACGTCGTTACAGCCATATTGTTATATGGCTGTAACGACATCTAAATTGTAATTAATATAATAATTAATAAAATATACAAAGGTAGGCACGGTAAGTTGGTACTAAATATTGTTCTAGCCTAGAGAGAAACCATGTACAGCTCGTAGCTGCATAATTACAGTCCAACAACTAAGTAAATTACCTATTTTATTTCAAATCACATAGCTTACCGTATATTATTATCGAAACGGTACACTTTTTTAATAATAATCGATAGGAACCCGCACTATTTTAATGTCTTACTAGTAGTACTATTATTCTGTGGTCTTACGAAAAAAAAACTTATTTAATACCTACCTACATGTTCTAAAACAATGAACTGTAAAATTAAACCATGCCAAATTAAATGTCATAATTTCTAGAATTTATAGCCAATAAAAAAAGAAAACCACTTTAACTGACAGCTAGATTGGCGGGAACATAGGTAGGTAAGTTTTTTTTGTTGTGTTTTCAATTTTGATAAAATCTCATCAGAATTCCTATTTCATTTCATTTAAATAAACACCGAGTGCTTTCTTTTGAATGTTTTTTAATGTATTTTTTGCTACACTGTTTTTTAACATCTTTCTTACATAATTTGCACATTTTATCCACAATCAGCGTTAGTAACTGACCACAGGGTCTCTTTGCCAATATTTGAATAGTTTACCTCATTCATAATGAGTGAAAAGTGTTTTATTTACACATTTTAGTCAAATAATGGTTGTAAAAGGGATGATGGAATGTTAGCGTAAAACGCTCGCGAGCGCCCTCGCTTTGCGCAGACCATATCGATTTTGGTAAAAGCCAAACTCGTGGTTATGTTAGCATTGTTTACGACTGACTTTTCTACAATACCCTTTTTATTAAAACACGTTTTTTTATAATTTGAACTATTTAAACACTCAAATTCACTTTGACACCAATTATTTTGAATTCTTTTTACATTTCGACGAGCGCGTTTTATTTGTTTTTCAGCAAGATTATCATGTGCTAAACAAAATCCCGGATTATATCTGCGGTAATTATATTAAATTTATGAATATTTCTTACCGGTGACTATCCTTTAGTTGAAAATAAATAAATGAAGATTGGATCACTACCTAATTAGTGTTACGTCGTCGATGTGCTTCCAGCGACGAGCATAATAGTGCTATAAGCGCTGTAAGTTAGACATTTTACTATAATGTACGGGTTGTAAGCGATTTTGAGCACATTTTATCCGACAACGGAACGCGACCGCCCACCGCGCGCTTGCTACGGACTGCCGGGGTTGTCACACTGCGGATATCATTCCCCGACACATCTGACGTTTCTACGGGTGGATTGTATTAAAACATAATGTCCCGCGTGTGGAAACTAACGATTAAGAGTCATGTAATCATAGTTTAACCAAAAAAAATAGGTCGATATTTTTATTGTCATATGAATCTTTAGGAATACGTCACATGCTGACGCGATACTTAATAAAAGGTGCACAATTTTGGGTCTCCTCTCTGAATGGGAGGAGTTAGGCCTTAGTCAACCACGCTGGCCAATTGCGGATTAGCAGACTTGACATGCTTTCGAGAACATTACAAAAGAACTCTCAGGCATGCAG
The DNA here is from genome assembly GCA_944567765.1 of Carterocephalus palaemon. Taxonomy (NCBI): domain Eukaryota; kingdom Metazoa; phylum Arthropoda; class Insecta; order Lepidoptera; family Hesperiidae; genus Carterocephalus; species Carterocephalus palaemon. The sequence goes on from OX155666.1 coordinate 1,024,050, forward strand.
GTTTACCCACGATGTGTCCTTCACCGTTAAAACAAGTGACATTTAATTTATTAAATCGCACATAACTTAGAAAAGTCATCGATGCGTGAACCCGAACCGCCCGTTTCGTTATTTTCCTGTGCCTACTACCTGCGTGTTATGTGCACAAGTTATGTTACTAAAATAAATAACTGCTACGGATTTACCCTTTTTGTAAACCTATACGATTGTGGGATATACCTAACGTTTTACTTAACGTTTATAATAACAAATAAGGGAAGAAGTAATTGCAGTTAAATTTTAATTTTTTTTTTATCCTACTAATATTATAAAGGGGAAAGTTTGTAAGTATGTATGGATTTCACGTAAAAAGTACTGAATGGATTTTAATGAAACTTTACAAAAATATTGCTTATACATCAGAATAACACATAGGCTACAATAATTTATAAAGATATTGTGTGAATTGTCCAAAATATAACGATAAGTGTCAAGTTTGTTATGTCTAATTCCACGCGAGCGAAGCTGCGGGTGTCCACTAGTTCCAAATAAACCAATTTAGATAAAATTCTCCAAAGTTTTATCCAATCAAGTTGTAAATGGCAACACCGGTTATCCGTCAATGCTACAGTTTGCCGCTATGCAGAGAAGCGATGGCGCGTAGCATCTTATCTTACTGCGTGAAAATCCATGGTGTTTGATGCACCCTAGACTAGACCACCATGAACTAAACACCAAGAAACATCGCTACTTGTTCAAGGTTTAATTCAAGCTTTTCTTTTTCATTTAATATTAACGATATAAATCGCTAGCTTAACACATGTAGGTCTATTTTAAGCTGTCAATAAAATATTCTGACATTTTTAATTAAAAGGGCGGGCTCAATGCCATTTGGCATTAATTCTCTTTGGCATAATGCTGGCATATTGTAACCTTTAGTTTTAATAATGAGTTTTATATTGCATTAAATAACATAGTAAATTCTAAGGGTTGTTTTTCATAGATTTATTTATTTTGACGACTACGCGCGTCCTCCGTGCGGTGAGTGAATGACTGCCGAACCGCGGGTCCGCGCTTCGAATCCCGGCCGAGGCAAATATTTATTTCGCAGTTTAATTAGGTGATTGTTATTATTAAATTGTGTTGTTTTCTGTGTGGACAACGGTGTTGCGTGTATTTTATGCTTTTATAGTAATTATTTTTAAAAAAAAGATTAACCGTAATTGGCTGTAGTTTTATTCTAAAAGAAAAGTATTTAATGAATTGACGAGCTTCTTCTTTTCATTGATGTCGCTTATAGTAGGTAATAGACATGGATAAAGTAGAGGTAGGTGGTACGTATATTAAAAAAAAACTATTAGAATGTTAAAATACAGTTTATTTCCTAATTCCAGAGAGAAATAATTAATTTACAAAATGAAGACAAAACATAGAACTTACAATTTACTTTTTATTTCATTAAATACAATGTCATTTAGTTATTAACATGAAAAAATTGTAAAAGGTGTATGATTAAAAAATAATGTAAATGAAGTAAGTATTAAAAGTAACCATGAATAATTTAATATTATTATGCTTACGTACAGTAAAAAAAATATTAAAAATTGGAGTACAACAGAAATTACTTAAAAAAAGTTAATTAATCGTCTTTTTAAACGGTTTTATTTATATTTAATTTAAACTGAAAAATCAAAAGATAGTGTCACAAGATAACTTAAGATTCTCGAACAAAAAATTATTTTTAAGAGTAGTTTTCATGGTGGTTGGTGGCTGCAGTTGAAGTACATCCTTACTAGCCAAGTTCATCTGAAATAGTCAAATTACATTTAATTTTGATTACCTTTTTTTTTGTTTAACGAGTGGGAAACCTTGAAAAGGTAGGTAAAGGAACGTCGTGGGAGCGACGCCGGGTTATGTGGGACTTTCACCCACTAAAACCCGCTCGGTGGCCTACTCCGGCGCTACAGGAGGGCTCCGGGGTCTCTTGTAGAACGCGCCGGTGCCCTCCGCCGCTGCGCCCAAGACGGGCTCTTCCCGGTTTACACAACGCTGTGCAGCCACAAACAGCGTCGTCTTTCCCGGGGTCACATGATGGACGGTTCGAGCTAATTTGATAACTTCAATATCATTTATTAATACTAGTATTATTATAATTACTAGATTTATAGAATTATTCGTGCCCAGACCATGTCACTGATAAGCGAAATAAAAATTAGTCTTTAACTCCGTCTATCCGTACCTAAAAGTCGCATCCGAAATGGCACAGCCTGGAGTTAACGAAGTACCGCAGCAGCTCGTTGGCGCGGAAGTAAAACGTCTCCCGCTCGTATATGTTGAGGAAGCTCAGGTCAGGCGACAGGAAGTCCTTGGTCGGTTGATCTGGGGGTCATCACCATCATCACATAACCATCACCATCAACATAATTACTTATCACATTATTATTAACTAGTGGACGCTTCGCTCGCGTGGTATTAGACATAACAATAGTTTCGTTTACACCTACTAATAATATTAATTATCATACACACGTACACAAGAAATATATATATTAAGATGTACACGACAAACATAAAAAAATACCAGAATAAATAGTAATTAATTTAGTACATAGGTCCTGCTTATTCCAAAATCTGATCTCTTCCAGCAGGCCTGGGAATGGAGCATTCATTATAGTGAGTTGTAGTAAAGTTGTAGTGAAATAGGCTGACACAGCTGATGACATTATTAAAAAAATAAAGAATAAATGGTTTTAGCGGAACAAATATGTTGAATAATTCCTAAAAAACGGGCAAGTTTTAATAAAAACATTGAGATTAATAAGATTTTCATTAAAATAAAAGTATAAAATACAGCAATCGGCCATATTAACTGAAACGCCAATCAGAGCGGATGACGTCACGGCTAAGTAATAATTCCCCTGTCGCTTGGGCTTCTGTTGAATACAGCGGCTTAATTAACTAGGCGTAACGTCAAGCGGACGCCATGACACCTGCGAGGGATTTCGCGCTAAATTCAAAGTAGATGGGAAATCTATATATATAAAAGGAGAAGGTGACTAACTGACTGACTGGCTGACTGACTGACTGACTGACTGACTGACTGACTGACATATCAACGCAGGGCCTAAACTATAAGGGCTAGAAATTTGAAATTTTGCACAGGGGTTCTTTTTATAACGTAGGGAAGCACTAAGAAAGGATTTTTGATAATTCACCCCCTAAGGGGGTAAAACGGGGGTGCAAAGTTAGTATTAAACTTTGCCGTTTTTGAAGTTAGTGAATGTCTAATTCCACGCGAGCGAAGCTGCGGGCGTCCACTAGTACTGTAATAACTTGCGTTAAAACTCAATTTATTGCTGAAATAATGTTTTTTTTTTCTCGAAATACTGGATGTGTACCTACATTACAAAAGGCAAATTCGAAATCTGTCATCACGCCTATCCTGTAAAGTTAGTGTAGGTATCTAAAAATGGTTACCATTAGGGGAGATAGTGAAGTCGGGCAGGGCCGAGACGTAGGCGAAGGCGTTGGTGGTGCACAGGCTCATGGCGTTGGCCGGCATCAGGTTCACGGTCAGGATCACCTCGGCTGGACGACAATAATTAATGAATGAATGAATGAATTATTAATGATTTATTTATACAAAACACAACAGCACAGAGAGTCACAAGACATATAGAGTAATAAAAAAAATTTAACTTAAGTCTATGAATACAAATAGAACAAAACAAGACTATGTATGATTTAATAACACAATGCAATGCAGTAGTTACAATAAAATCATCATCATCATGACTGAACGATTCGTGAGTGTCTATTCATAGTTGAAGTTACCGGCTTACTCGCGTGTGATATAAGTTGGAAATAGGCCGGATTCAACTACACAATTCATCATCCAATACTCGAGTACAGTACACACAAATATTTATCTGATATGATGACTGAAGTGCACGGATTAATTTCGAGTGTTTCGATAGCATAAGACTTTACTTACGGTAGATGCCTTCATACTCGTAGCTGTAGAAGGTGTCCTCTCCTTGTGCATAGTGCTGCACCAGCGTACGGTTGGAACTGAAGACCAGCCCGGGGCAGCGGACAGCCAGCACCGCGTTGTCCGTGGCCAGGTTGTAGCTGTGGACAAGGGTTACATCATGACGTCAAAAACTGTTCGCCACGCCAAGGTGTAGGCTAGAGATCACAAAAGATACTATAATCGCTATAGAACGCTGGTACAATGCGGATTGGTGGAGGGGTTAGTGGCCAACCCAGTGTCGAATGTTCTCAAGCCACCTGAAGGTCTTCGACACTTATCGACTGTTTCCAGCATTGAAAACAACCGGGACCGACCGCTCTACGTGCCCTCCGAAACACGGTAGCGCCCATGAAATGTTGCCACTAGCGGTCACCCATCCACAAACCGACCGCGCCCGTCGTCGCTTAACTCTTTCGCATTGAATCGACGCGAGCCATTGGGCTATGGATGCTACCCTTTAGGTACAGAACCCTTAAATTACCGTGCGATACTCACAAGAACTCAGACACAGCGCACTTATCATGATTCTTGATCGTCAGGCCGTTGTCGACGTATGTGGCGTTGAAGTACGGCGTGTCGAAGAGGAAGCTGGTGATGGTGTACTGCGCGGGCATGGCGCCCACCACCTGCGCGTTGCAGCGCGAGTTGGCGGCCAGGTTGCGCCGGATGCAGTCGTAGTCTTGCACGGAGCATGGTCGAACTATCTTCGGAGGCGCTGGTTGGACAAACAATTCCTGATTACTATGTTAGTAATCTCTAAAGTCTGATTACTATGTTAGTTATAAGAAACTTTTCAACTGTTTATTGTTTGTTTGTTTCATTTTTTTAATGCTTTGAATATGCTTATTTAGCTTTTATTTTGTTTGTGTTTATTTTTTTTATTTTTATAAATTCTGTATGTCTGTGTCCATGTGTGTGTGAATAAAGATTTCTTTCTTTCTTTCTGATTAGGGTGCCTAAAAATATCTAAGCGTGGACTTAGATATTTTTAGGAATAGGAATGGAAATTTAATAGTTCATCATCATCATCACAACCCCTTTTCTTTGTCCCACGGGCACGGGTGTCCTCTCAGAATGCGAGGGATTAGGCCTTGCTCCACCACGCTGGCACACCTCACATGCCTTCGAGAACATTATGAAGAATTCTCAGGCATGCAACGCAGGTTTCCTCACGATGTGTCCTTCACCGTTATAGCAAATGACATTTATTTTCTTTAATCGCACATAACTTAGAAAAGTCATTGGTGCGTGCCGCTGGGGTTTGAACCCGGACCGCTCGAGTGAAAGGCGAGTTCCGTTGCCACTGGGCTGTCACCGTTTAATTAATAGTTCTCCTGTGTTCTTTTTCTGGTGCAATAAATGATATTGTATTGTATTGTAATAGTTACTGAATATTATATTTGTGTAAGCGCTCATGACATGACATATGTTAAACTATCAAATGGATGAACCTTAATGCTAATAATCCTGGAGGTAGCGTCTGTGGAATTTTTCATGGTGATTTCAGACTGATCAATTTTAGGTTTATAGATATTTATTTTTGATACATATTGCATTGTATTGTCTTTAAAAGCTTAGGTATATTTAACTTCACTCGTATGTATGTCCGCTAGCGGTCACCCATCCACAATACGACCGCGCCAGTCGTTGCTAAACTCGATCTACCACATACGAACAACGCGAGCCATTGGGCTATGGACGCTTCAATAAAAAATTATACTGTAAAAAATTCTTTTTTTTTAAAAAGCTTTTATAACTTTTATTTCTATTTTCGTGGATTGTCATCGGAACCAAATATGTGTGACGATTTTCAGCTCAATAGCTTCAGTGGAAGTGGGTGAAATATTGATTGGAAGTTCCAGGACATACATAGTAATACATACCTACATACGAGTGAAGTTAAATTAAAGCTTTTAAAGTCAATACAATGCAATACAATATGATTTATACACATAATAAACAAAAATTATAACGATAAAATGAAAAGTGTGCTAAAGGCTGTCTTAATGCATAAAAAGATAACAATTGAATTTTTTATGCGTAAGCTCGGTTCACTTAGGATTTTAGTTTACGGCGTCACGATAACAGATGGCGCTGTCAATGTTTTTGAAACGTGGCGACATTATCGCGTGCCTACGATCGCTGAACGAACCGGGTTTGCGTTTAATTCAAGCTCTAATCCTAATGTATATCTTATTGCTTAAAAAGATAATAATTGAATTGTTTAGGCGCCACTATTCTAGCGGTCATGAACGCTTCCCTGCTTTGGAGAAAGGATTATTGAAATCAGTCCAGTAGTTTTTGTGTGAAAACATTACAAACAAATCCTTCCTCTTTATAATATTAGTTTAAATATATTCTGACCTGCACAGCAAGCTGCGACGATCGCCAAGAGCGCCAGGAGACGAGCCATGACCACTTCCATGTGATCGTACACGAGTGACTGCATGCGCAGACGCAATTTCGCAATCAAATTGACTTCAACGCAATTTAGTGATATTGTTTATCAGAAAAATCTAGAGAATAGAGGTAATTGGTGTTTGGACAGCTGAACAATTTCATGATTTAATATAATCTATATTAATATTATAAAGAGGAATGATTTGTTTGTAATGTTTTCACACAATAACTACGGGACCGATTTCAAAGATTGCACGCGAGTGAAGCTGCGGGCGCCCACTAGTCTTATGTAAAATCAAAGTTTTTTTATTTTTTTATTTTATGTTACCGTTCATCCTAGCCTGGCTAGTTTTCCAATTGAAAAGCCTGTCCTTTCTCAAGCACTAGACCAGGGGTTCCCAAACTTATTTTGTCTACCTTGAGAATAAATTATTGTCTACTTTGAGAATAAATTATTATTTTTTAGCGTCCCCATTTTTTCACCTACTTAAAAACCACTATAACTTCAACTATTTAATTATTGTTAGCTATATAAGCGAAGATTAAACCAAATTTCATTTAAATAGGTTCAGTAGTTTTGGCGTTGAAGCGAGACAGACAGACAGAGAGAGTAGAGTAGATAGAGAGAGTAGAGTTACTTTCGCATTTATAATTATTAGAATGGATTATGGCTTTATTTGAAATAAACTTGTAAATTATTTTCAACGCGGACAAACTCGCCGGGTCCAACTAGTTGTGCAGAAAATAGTGTTTATCAGGAATTTGAATGTAAAAACAATAACGTATACGATTTGCTCACCAATGTGTCAATATTTGCGTAAACACGCTCTATTGATACTCATTACGCGCTTACAATTTTGAATAATGCAAACTGAACAATGTTATTGAGCATCCATTGAGATATTTTGCTGTATAGATATCGATTTTAATTTATTTATGTAATATTCCTATTATTGGGATAGGTCACTGGCAATAATATTATGCATCACAGGAATTCAACCAGAACCTCCAGTTCAGCAGTCAAATTCAAATTTCAAATTCAAATAATTTATTTCGCTATGAGGTGATTACACACGCTTAACTACTTAAAGAAAAGAGATATAATGCTATTCTAAACTGATTAATATAAAGCAAAGGATGAGCTATTGATCCTTGAATGAATAGCTAATCCTACACAGGTGCCTAACCTGCCTTATGGCTAATTTACAATAATTACTTACCACTAAGCTAAGCTCTAAGTCACGATAGACTATCTATCTGGTCATCGGCTTTAGGAAGAATTTACAATATTCTTATCCTATGCCCTAGTGTAGCCCGAGAGAGAAAAAAGCCGGAGGAAAAACTCTCGGTACTCTTCTCGGTAGTCTCTTTTGCTACCGACAGCCCAGCGGCTTCCGAACTCGCCTCTCACTCGAGCGGTCCGGGTTCAAACCCAAGCGGCACGCACCAATGACATTTCTATGTTATTTGCGATTTAAATTAAATGTCACTTGCTGTAACGGTGAATAACAAATCGGAGGAAACCTGTATGCCTGAGAGTTCAAAATGTTCTCGAAGGCTTAGAAGTCTGCCAATCCACACAGCGTGGTGGACTATGGCCTAATCCCTCCCATTCTGTGAGGACACCCGTGCCCAACAGTGGGACAAGGTTGTGGTGGATTATATAATTATATAGATAAACATGGGCAAATTATTATCTACAAGAATTGTGCGTCAGTCGGAAATTGCAATTAAGGATCATTGTTTTAAGGCTTGGCGATGTTACGTGTTGTTATGTAATGTTATTATTTAGTGTTGATTAGATTATAATAAAAGGTTGTATATAGTTCCACTCTATTTATTACGTTATTATCAAGCCGCGGGAACTACGTGTCCCCGGCTGTCGATACACAGTACAACTGTTAGCTTGCAATTTGGCCAGGCACGACCGGATGACACACATGCACATTTATTACCTTTACTAGATACACCCACAATATTCCCCCCCTTTTTTTAAAAAAAATTATAACATTTTTCAATATAAAATATTACAAAAACAACCAAAAAAATTTTTAATTTTACATTACACATAGCTGTTTTTAATTTACACATAACTAGACGGCTGTTGGGCTGCTGAAGTTTGCTGCACAGGTGCTGTAGGGTTCACCTTGAGCACCTGCTTACGTAACCACGCTCGAAGTCGATTGTGACAAAAATGTCTTAAGGCCAACAGTAAAACAATGGATAAGAGAACCATCAGTGCTAAAATAACGTAGCCGTAGGTCTCCATTTTACTGGTTATTTCTCGCACATTCGTATCTTGAGATACTACTGTAGATACTGCAACATTTTCACTTTGGGGTTTACTCTGACCATAACCCATGATGCTTAAATTATATTCAATAAAAAAATACGTGAAATTCAAAACTGTGGTAATCTACCTTAACTGTTCAAGATTAAAATCAGTTATGTGTAATTATACAAAACAATCTTAATTTAAATAAATTTGAGATGAACTCATTTGTGACAAAACAATTTTTATATTTGCCTAGTCAGTATTATCACAATTAGATATAGTTATTTATTTTATACAATATTTATTATTTAAAGTGCATATAAGGGAACTTAGGTAGGTACATAGTCAGCGAAACGAACTGGCCTTCTTATGATGCGACCTGAGCGAGTCGTCTTATCGTCAAGCGATGGCGATGAGCGATGCTCGCTTGAACTATCACTTATTATATTTTCTTTAAGAACATAGGCTGGTTTTAACCTATCTATTGAAATGTTAACTATACGATTAGGAAACTGGATTTTAAAAATTTTAGATTTTCTAGAAATAACTCTATAGGGTCCATCGTAAGTCGGTTTTAATGGTTTATGTACTTCATTGCGTACAAAAACAAAATCACACGTTTTTATATCTGGATGTACAAAAATTGATTTACTTGACTGACACTTGGGAGTTGGCTTAAAACTGTTAATAATAGACTTTAATTTTTTAACATATGTAAAATCGTCACTAACGTCAGGAGAATCCTGATAAAAATCTCCAGGTAAACGTAAAGTTTTTGCGTATGTCATCTGCGCAGCTGAAATATTATTATCGCTGCGCCCTGCTGCTCTTAACCCGTACAACACAGTGGGCAATTCATCAATCCATGATGATGATGATGTCGTCAGTCTGGCTGTAAGTGCTGCTTTCAATGACCTGTGCCATCTTTCGATAGCACCATTGCTTTGCGGGTGATATGGAGTAGTTCGGATTTTATTAATACCTAGCAATTCCATAAGCTTAGTAAACAGTTGACTTTCGAATTGTCTTCCCTGATCACTAGTTATTCTCAGTGGACAACCAAATCTTGTAACCCACCCTTCATAGACTAGTTTCGCTACCGTTTCAGCGGTTATGTCTTTAATAGGAAATGCTTCCGGCCAACGTGTGCGTCTGTCTATCATTGTGAGACAATAACGATAGCCTTCGGAAGTTATAGGCAACGGGCCTACTATATCGATATGGACATGCTCGAATCTATCACATACCGGAAAAGTTTCCAATGCTGCATGGGTGTGTCTTTGCACCTTTGCACGTTGACAACTTATACAAGTTTTAGCCCAATTCCCAATGTCTTTATTCATATTTGGCCAAAAGAATTTTTCAGAGACTAATTTACGGGATAACCGAATTCCAGGATGACTTAGGTTGTGAATCGCGTCAAAGGCTACCCTACGAAAATCTTCAGGTAGGTAAGGCCTAACAAAATCGCGTGATACATCGCAAAAAATAGGTTTGCTACACATGGGCATAACTATTTTCCTTAGCTGTACACTATCTTTTATCGCGGATGGTCGTGTAACGTAAGTATCCTCAAGTTGTGCGTCTGCAAGTTCCGAGTAATTAATTGCAGTCGGGCAAAATATTGTTTCGACACGCGAAAGTGTGTCTGCAACAATATTATCATTCCCGCTTACGTATCTTATATCCGTTGTATATTCGCTTATATATGCTAATTGCCTCACACGTCGTGGGGTTTCTTTCTCACACTTAGTTTTTTTATAGGTATATATTAAAGGTTTATGATCTGTATATATAATTAAATTACGTCCTTCTATTAGATCTTTAAAATATTTAATCGATAAATAAATAGCTAATAATTCTCTGTCATATGTTGAATATTTACTTTGTGCATTACTTAATTTCTGAGAGTAATAGCCTAACGGTTTCCAACTATTGTTTATATATTGTTGTAATACGGAACCAACTGCAATATTGGATGCATCGGTCATAAGAGCGATAGGTATGTTACCTCGTGGGTGAGATAGAATTGCTGCGTTTTGTAAGCTAAGCTTACATTCTTCGAACGCTGATTCTGCTTCGGGCGTCCAATTAATAACAGTTTTGTCTTTCTTCTTTGCATTATGTAAATATTTATTTAAATGAATTTGATAATTAACTGCATGAGGAATGTGAGCTCTGTAAAAATTTAGCATACCTAAAAATCGTCTTAGTTGTTCAATAGTTTTAGGCTTAGGGAAATTTTTAATTGTTTCTATCTTACTTTCTAAAGGATAAATTCCATCTTGGGATACTTCATATCCTAAGAATTCGAGTTTAGACTCACCAAAACTACATTTACTAATATTAATAGAAAGACCATATTTATCGAAACGTTGTAAAACTAAATCTAAGTGTTGTTTATGTTCTTCCACGGAGGAACTTGCTATAATAACATCATCTATATATGTAAATAAAAAATCTAGGTCTCGTAACACTGTATGATCCATAAAACGTTGAAATGTTTGTGCTGAATTGCACAATCCGAAATTCATTTTAGGGTATTCCCACAGGCCACAAGGGGTTATAATTGCGGTTTTCTCTATGTCATCCGGGAAAACAGGTATACAATGATATGCGCGAATGATATCTAAACGTGTCATAATCGTTTTACCATCCAAGATATAAGTAAAATCGCGTAAACGAGGCAAAGAATATCTGTCTGGTTTCGTAATCGCATTTAAACGTCTGTAGTCCCCACATGGTCGTATGTCACCATTTTTTTTAGTAACTACGTGTAGCGGACTAGACCATGGGCTCTTAGAAGGTCTACAAATACCGGCTTCTTGCATAACCCGAAATTCTTCTTTGACTTTTTTATACATATCAGGAGGTAATTGTCTACAACGCGCATGCACAGGAGGGCCTGTCGTTTCAATGTAATGGTACACATCATGTTTAGGTATAGCCTTATAGTTAACAGGTTTAGTGACATCTGGATACTTGCTAATAATATCACAATAAGGGTGATTTTTATCAATTGTACATATAGAGCTTAAATTATAGTTAGTAATAGTTGCAATTGTATTTAGGTTAGTTAACTTATCTATTAATTTACGTGACTTTAAATCAACTAATAAACCATAATGGGTTAAAAAATCAGCACCGATGATGGGTTGATTTACATCAGCAATAATAAAATCCCAACGGTATGAACGTCTTAAACGTAAATTTAAATTTAACGATTTTATGCCATAGGTTTTAATTTCAGTGCCATTTGCGGCATACAATTTATACTCTGAACATTTATTTTTAATTAAAAATTTTTTAGAAACTGGAATTACAGATACATTTGCACCAGTGTCAATTAAAAATTTATAACCTGTAGTTAAATCAGTTATACAAAGGCGGGGTGTTGGCGATATTGCGCAGATGTCCGCCGATTTTATCTGCACAAAGCTTAGTTTCCCTTCCAGGCACAGGGTTGCTGGCATTTATTAGCACGTTCTTTAAAGCGATAATGGTAAAAACATACCCAATTTGGATCTTTCGGCGAACTGCGTGGCTTGTTAAATTTGTTCGGGCCGCGTGAGCTGGAACGAGAACGATAACCTTGATTACCTCTCCACGGAGATCTACTTCTTGGTCTGCCGAGCTGGTCAATTCTAGCGCTCAGCTTGGCTATTTCTGCCAATAAAGGTTCAAATCCAGTAACTGCTGCAACTGCTGGATTAGCAATAATCTCTGCGAGTTGTGGCTGCTGGGTCGTCTCCGTGACTTTATCAGCTATTGCCGCTAAGTTGTCCATGTCCTTGACCTCAGATACAGCAAGGACAGCGCGCACAGCTTGTGGCAAATGGCTCTGCCAGAGGATTTTCAGAGTGTCGTCCGGAATCTTCTCACGAGCAAGGTCACGCATCCGTCTCAATAGCTGGGACGGTTTCTGGTCTCCGAGTTCCATTTCCCCGATGAGCTTTTGTATTTGTCGATTTTCTGACTCCTCGTAGATAGCTAATAACCTCGATTTCAGCGTTTCGTATTTGTTTGTCTCGGGCGGTTTCAACAGCACGTCCGTCACCTGCTGAATAACGTCCTTCCCAAGCTTGGACACAATGATGTTAAACTTGGACTCATCCGCCATCTTTTGTGGTGTGATGACTGACTCGGCTCGCACAAACCACACCCTGGGCTGGTCAGTCCAAAAATCAGGTATGCGTGATGACACCGAGATCACGGCTATCTCGTTTTCCGGTTGTATCACTTCACTTTTACGTTCCAAAGTGGCGGGTCCTGGCACTTGCACCGGCGGAGGCGGAGGCGTCATTTTTTTTAATTTAATTATTTCTTCGCGGGGTTATTCGTCGCGGAATGTTCTTCGCGGGGTTGTTCGACGCGGGGTTGTTCGACGCGGGGTCACCAATGTTACGTGTTGTTATGTAATGTTATTATTTAGTGTTGATTAGATTATAATAAAAGGTTGTATATAGTTCCACTCTATTTATTACGTTATTATCAAGCCGCGGGAACTACGTGTCCCCGGCTGTCGATACACAGTACAACTGTTAGCTTGCAATTTGGCCAGGCACGACCGGATGACACACATGCACATTTATTACCTTTACTAGATACACCCACAGCGACAATCTAATGTAAATTGGAGTTCTTTTTTCTGTCTGTCTGTGTGTTGAGAGAGAATGAAGTCCGCCTTTTATATTTACTAGTGGACGCCCGCAGATTCGCTCGCGTGGAATTAGACATAACAATAGTTTCGTTTAAACCTAGTAATATTATATAGCCTATGTCACTCACTAGACTCTCTAGAGTATCCACCACGCTGCTGCAATGCGGCTTGGTGGTACCTTTGTTACTCCCAAGTCAGACGCAGTTACGTTTGCTCAGGTAGGCTAATTTTAACAACACTAACGACAAAAGCCGGACTGTATTCTGTAAATTAATAGTTTAAAAAATCTAGAAAAGCTTTTATAAATGCACATAAAAATCAAAATGAAATCTAATCGTGGTCAAAGTTCATTACAAGACTTTTCTAAGAAATCCAAAAACAGCTATGATACGATGTTCTATCAAGAAGTTCCAGTTCATATCTTCCGGCTCCATCATCAGATCAGTTCGACAGTACCATATTATTGTATTGTCATCAGAACTACATACAGCTGCCAATTTTCATTACGCTACGATCCTTGGAAGATGGTTAAATTAGTTACCTTAGATTCCATTACATAGTTAGTTACATACAGGTCGACCTAATAAAAGCGTGTTAAAAAAACGACAAAATGCATTATTGTATTAGACCTGCCGTTTATTACAAATTTCCTGTCTTGGGTCTACTGGAGGAGATTTCAGACGATATATATACCCTTGTACCATTTTCTTCCTGTCTTATATACTTTACCTATGTCCTAACTAGTGTACATAATTTATTAAATCTATACTAATAATAGAAAAAGGAAAGATGTGTTTGTAATGTTTTCACACAAAAACTACTGGACTGATTTCAAAAATTCTTTCACCATTAGAAAGCTGCATCTTCACGGAGTGACATAGGCTATATAATATTACTAGGTGTAAACGAATTGTTATAAAAGTAGACTAGTAACATAGACTTTGAAGATGGGGAATAAAGACAAACACATTGGCTTAAAAATCAATTTTATTCATAACTATCGTACATTATTCATTATTTAATAATAATAATAATCAATTAAATACACGGCGACGCGCGCTCCAAGCCTATATGCACTCATAAATGCAGTCAAGCGCATTTAAATACCTTGCGTACAAGAGAGCTTAGGAAATTGTATGAAAAAAAATCTACAAAAATGTTTTAGTACAGATTCAAAATAAAAATGGAACATGTAGATTTTCAACTTAATGTTACATTATACAGAAACAGATAATTATAGTTTTTGGAATACATAATGACTTCTCAACAGACTTGAGATAATTGCTCATAACTTTGACCATGTTTACGAACTATTTCATATTGATAGTAATTCACATTATTAGTTCGCAATTACACAGATGTTACAATATGACAAATACGTTAACTATTTTCAAATGCATTCAGTGACTAATGATCGTATATGTTTGTATGTTACTGACAAAACCAGATTTCAGGCCAAACCGATTTGTCTTGCACGTGTCAGGATTTTCTAGTTATCTAGGACGAACTGGTATGGTCAAAACATATTAAGCCATCCAATTTATTGGTTGGCTTTTTGACAGTATTTTACCCAATATTCCATCGACATCTTTGACAGGTCAAATATTGCAACTTGACCCGAAATCTGCATTTGACAGTAACGTAACCATATAATATTTAAAAGCCTCAAATGACAATTTTGTTGATAATTATAATAACATTCAAATATTGCCAAGAAACTTATTAACTTGTGATTATACCCAATACTTAAGAATTCTTGCAAAGTCAGTTATCAAAAAAAATTATTGATAAAGTATTTGGAAGTAATTATTAACAACTTTATCGCACAAGAGCAAATAAAGTGACATTTTATCTGTAACATTTGACATAAAAGTTGACATATAATTGAGAGAAAGGGTTAACTATTACGCGTTATAAAATTGAGTAAATTAGTGATTCCTGATGAATCTTTCTGAATGCTATCTTTGAGATGTCAATTTCACCTAATTACTGCAACCGAAACAAAAAAATCTGATTATTACCCAATATTCTGCATGCAGTTTTTGCAAAATGTTCTAATGTGTATAGGCATAAGGTTTAGAAAATAATTCGTTCATTATATATGTTTGCTTGACCAAGCATCAAAGATACATGAATTTAAACATCCAATTACTTACAGTCCGTAACATACTATCGCCATCATCGTATTCAATACGACTTCAAAACTATTTATGCATTTCAAACTGCTGAACAAACATTCGAACAAATGAATTAACTTTCCACGCAATTCCATAAACCATTTTGTAACTACAATTTATTTAAATTACACTTTTATACAATATTACATTTACGTAACATACAATAACATAAAAATCTAACAGCATTTTTTACATTTAAACGTATCCAACAATAATAAACAACTGCCACGAGAATGTAGAACATGTTCCTTCGGTACTTGCCTTTCGGATTATTTTATTTTTTATTTTACATACATAATAATTAAAAATGGGTGTCCTTTCCTTGCAAATCAAAAAGGGTTATTGTGTAAATTAATCATGTGCATACAATACTTCCGAAAATACGACTTAAAATGACAAAATGACAGTAATTTTAAATGTATGACATCTTATCTGTCAATTTTTTTTATGAATGACAGTTAAAATGATAAATGTTAGCTATCTTAATAGCTAACGAGCTTGCAGCAACAAATGACAACCATGACTGACTTTGAACAAGACTAATGGGGATATCCTACATATTGGTTAGTCTAGTTGGCAGAGTTAATAAGGACATTAGTTGCGTCAGTTCGTTAGTGGCTATGAGGACTGGGACAGGGAATGTTAGTGAAGTGAGTCCCGTTAGTTGGTGTTTGTAGTCCAGTTAGTAGTTGTTAGTAAGAGTTAGTCTAAGATGTGTTGCTACTCTTGAGGTTTAAGATGGTTGCCTCTGAAGAAGTGTAACCGGTGACCACACCATTCCAACCGGACCATATTTGTTTTAAAAACAATTATTTCTACAATAGAAATGGTACCGTCTTACTTACGCTGAATTTCAATAACCTATCTACGGATAACCTAGTAAATAGGTTATTGAAATCCAGCGTTAAACTGCAATTATGTACATATTTTTCAAAATGTCAGTTTTCCTGAGTGAATAACATTTTTTTTAAACTGACAGTTTTCTTAACTGCATAACATTAGTATAAACTGACAGTTTCCATGAGAGAGAGATCGTACCGAAGGCTTGTCTTGGGGTTTCTCAATTCTCGTGGCGAGTTCGACAATATTGGGCTAAGCTCGCTACATTGTATCCAATATGAATATCTGTACAACGGAGAATTTCTTACAAACGCTTTTTCACTGGCTTTTGTCCATAGGTAATGAAACGACTTATTTATTTCCAACTTCGAAAATAGATTTGCTAACATATCAGAATTCTTTCTTAAGCCTTACAGCGCCGTCGTTTGTGAAGCGATTTCTTTTTTACACTAGTATTTAAAAGATACACTGAATAACATTTTATATTAGTTTTATATGGTCTTCATCCAAAGAAATTTCTACAACAACACATGTGATGTAACATCATTGCTACGTACAAGAAATTCACCTCGAAAACAAATTGATCACTACACATCTAGGGTCCATATTGATTGTATTATAGAATCATTACAAAGGCACTTCAGAATAAAATATTGTTAACACAAAACATACAGAAGTACTGGGACATATCTGATGTTCATCACCAACAGGCGCTAAACAGACGGTCGACTATTATTGGGCGAACAGCTTTTCGTTCAACTGTCTCGTAGGTTTTGGGGTCGCAAAAAGATAGACATTTGGGTTTGATTCCAGAGTCAGGCAAATTATTAATGCTTTTTTTTAAATTCAGAACCTATTACCCTGCAATTAAAAAACGATATATGCAGTTTATGTTTAGGTTATACATAATTAATAATAATTAATTGTATCAAACGTTACTTTGGGGAACTTCATTATTTCAAACCAAACATTAATCTACTTTGCAACTAATCCGCGAACAAAAATGTATGGCGATGTATATGTATATACGTGCGTGCTGCGTGCATGAAGGTTATACATACATCACCATACATTTTTGTTCGCTGATTAGTTGCAAAGTAGATTAATATTTGGTTTGTAATAATGCAGTTCCGCAGAGTATAATGTTTTATACTGGAAAATGATCACTATACATTTGAAAACCATGCATTTTTAAACGGTTTTATTCTAATATACTTACATTTACTTTCGCTATAACAACCAGATATGTCCCAGATTACTCAGGATAGGGAGATATATTGTATGTGATCGTATGTATCGTAATTTGAGAGCGGCAAGTGGAAGATTTAAAGAGTTTAACTAAAATTGCGCCAAGTAAAATATAGATAATAAAGTACCAATTTATATCAAAATGGTAATTGCTTGTGACGTTTCAGAGGCCATACCGCCCCAGGCGTCAACGTTGAAAGTTAATGCAAAGCAAAGTCTTCATCTCCAATACAAAGACTTTGTATAAATATTGAGATTCTAACTGTCATTTCACACGGCGCCCGGTAACTAAATAAATAGCCCGTACAGAAACAATGATTTGAAGGAGTTTTACTAAATCTTATCATTGTTAGGGTTCCGTACCTAAAGGGTAAAACGGGACCCTATTACTAAGGCTCCGCTGTCCGTCTGTCCGTCTGTCACCAGGTCTCATGAACCGTGATATTTATACAGTTGAAATTTTCACAGACGATGTATTTCTGTTGCCGCTATATCAACAGATACTAAAAAACAGAAAAAAAATAATTAAGGGGGGCTCCCATACAACATACATGATTTACTTGACGTTTTTATAGATAATGGTACAGTACTCCCAAATTAATAATGCGCATAGAAATCTTCGTTACTGTTCGGCAAAGGTCGTATTCCCCGAGCGTCGGAAGACGATATGTGTATAGAGTGGTTAAGTGCATTTTCTTAAAAATGGTTTTCAAACACAGGTTTACATTAAAATCTAATCATTATAATCTCAGTTCAAAAGTATTTACAGCACTGATCATTCCAGAATAATATTAAAATTACAAATAATTAATCAGAATCAAGGAGGATCTCTATTCCTGACATCCTAGATTCATCAGAACTTTCATTAATGCTCTTGTTCATTTACACTTTCCCCACTGCTATCACCCGTGTAAATAATCATTTCATCGGAAAAACTATCGATTCTTGGGTCAAATTTTCTATATTCATCTTCGCATTTAACAGCGTGATCACAAACTTTTTTCCATTCTTCTGATCCTATATTATTGATTTTTTCTAATATAGCATCTTTAACTGACTTGACAGTCATTGCAATATTTTTTTTGGCTACGTGATGCTTTATTTGGGACCAAATATTTTCAATGGGGTTAAAATCGGGATGATATGGTGGCAATCGTATAATTATATTCGGTGGTTTTATTTATTTCCATCGCCAACAGTTAGTATGTTATTTTACAAAATAAACTATTTCAATTTGAGTAAGATAATTAAAGTTGAAATTAAATTCACCTTTGAAAACAAAACCAAGAAGGGTGTGTAATAGCAGCTCTTTAAAATTCACCAGTATATAAAGACGACTGACGGACCTTTGACTGACCGGCGACAGCCGCCGACCAACCGAATTATTTTCAATTTTTTCACATGATTTGACATATGACTTTGACTCCTGTTTCTTTCGAACAAGGTGCAAAATGCAAGTGCATTGTTGAGGGCTTTCTCCGATTCAATGATTCGGGTGTTTCCGGGAATACGACAATTAGCGAAGATTTGCATGCGCATTATTAATTTGGGAGTACTGTACCGTGATAGTTAGACAGTTGAAATTTTCACAGATGATGTATTTCTGTTGCCGCTATAACTACAGATACTAAAAAACAGAAAAAAATAAATATTTAAGAGGAGCTCCAATACAACAGACATGTTTTTTTTTGCAGTTTTTATAGAAATGATACGGAACCTTTAGTGAGCGAGTCCAACTCGCACTTGGCAGTTTTTTTTTAAATAATTGAACGCCAAAGTATGTGACGTTGTATAAAATAATGATGGAATATGTCTTTGTATATGTGTTTGCGAGCGCGAATCGATACGTTTCCAAAATCTATTGGTAACTTCGTAGAAAAATCCTCTTAATTTATCATTTTTCTGTTCGGACTTTTGACAAAGTAAAATTAGATGGTTATATACATAAGGGTACACATTAGTGGATATAAATATTAAAGCACAATTAAAAATTGTAAGTAAAATAGAGATACAAAAAGCAAAAGAAAAATGTAAAAGAAAAACGTTAGATTTTGGTATTTTGTTACTTACGACGCTTTGGCGGCTGGGAAATGCAAGTTAAAAGGTTATATTTAACTTAATATTATGAAAAAATATTGCCTTATTTTCGTTTAAATTTCAATAAAAATCATCATACTTTTTCTTCTTGTTTGACCATTTCTAACCAAAATATACATCAAAATCTCAAAGGTCATTAGAATACAATACAATATAGAACGGTAAAATGTATTCGACTTTCACGTAATAGAGTCATTGTAATATGTTAATATAACCTGAATTTCTCAGCCGCCTTATCTGAATAGTTGGTGAATCCAGTAGATTCGTTTAAAAAATGTATTTTTTATTACAAAAATGTCTTCACTAAATATATATATATATGTAGTTAAATGTTCAATGTGATCAATACAATTTGCATCGCATACGGCGAAGCTATGAAAAATAGGCTAAACTTTCGACCAAAAGCAACCGTGCTTTTGTAAGCACAAAATCATACGATACAAAAGACAAGTGTTTTGACGTGATAACGTCTTATAAATTGATGAACAGCGTGACATGAAAATCCACCAATCCGCATTCTCCACCAATCCGCATTGGAGCAGCGTGGTGGAGTATGCTCTAGACCTCCCGCAGAAGTGTCTGTGGGGGAGACCCGTGCCCAGCAGTGGGACGTCTATGGGTCGCAGCAGCAGCAGCGATATGAAAAAGTGTATCCCGTTCCGCTTCCGTTTCCGTTGAGTGTTTTTATTAAATTAATTTTTAATTTTATTAAATTAATTTTACACACGACAACATGGCGGTTCATGGCTCCGAAAAAGGGAACTGTCAAAATAAATATATAGACTTGTCTGTTATCTTTGTATTTTCAATTCTCCTTTTTTGTATTGTATAAAATAATGATTGTGACGTTATCACGTAAATCTATCGTCCGTAAACCGACTTTACAGACAACCATTTTTTTTTTAAATACACGCCTACCTTCGCTTCTGAAGCGCTCACGATTTAAGATCTAGTGACGTCATTACATAGGAAACATAATATGAAAAGTACACAATTATAACACATACAAAACATTTGAACCAACATTTGGCCTTGAATCACAAGCGCCGCCTAACGGTGAATCGTTAAAACATTCTCATTTTTTTTAAACTTAATTGTTTTTTACATTAATAATTAATATTATAAAAGACGTGACTCTGTGGTACGTGCAACTAAAACTTTTTTGTTATAACAAATTAGTTGTATTCGTTTATTTATATTTATGTTATTGTTATAATGACAAAATGTTCTCGATTTCTCACATTAACCTTTTAAAATCACATTAGATTTAAATCTGATCGTTGAAGTAAACTGCTACAAAAGATAGATTGTTCAAAATATGACACGTCATATCGTGAACATTTCAATTAGACTATCGAATGATTCAATTAAAATTGCTAAACGGAGAAAACACAATCATTTATCATGGTTTTAGCAAAGTTGATATACATTAATTGATATTTTACATAAGTTTTAAACACTTAGATATTATAATTAACTAGCATATATATATAAAGGAGAAGGTGACTGACTGACTGACATATCAACGCAGGGCCTAAACTATAAGGGTTAGAAACTTGAAATTTTGCACAGGGGTTCCTTTTATAACGTAGGGGAGCACTAAGAAAGGATTTTTGAAAATTCACCCCCTAAGGGGGTAAAACGGGGGTGCAAAGTTAGTATGAAACTTTGCCGTTTTTGAAGTCAAGTGGGCAACCCGAACGCGGGCAGACGTCGTTAATGGGTCTAATTCTACGCGAGCGAAGCTGCGGGCGTCCACTAGATAACTAGTGGACGCCCGCAGCTTCGCTCGCGTATAATCATCGACACATCTTAATACCAGATAGAACGATATGTGCAAAATTGGAAAGAATCATAAACTTAATTAAAATCAATGTATCTGTTTAAATTTTAGGATATTGTCGAGCTTATGAGAAATCTCTCTTATTGTAGATGTGAAAACTAATGAAAATTTATATTTAGCGTTAACGAGGTGGACTGATGAGCCGAAGAAGACAGCGGAAAACCGTTGGAATTTGAATAGTCTGTTAAATTGAATTATCAAATTCTCGTTTGTTATAAAATATGTCTGTATGTGGTATTAGAACAGATTGTGACGTTAATATCGTAGCGGTCATGAATAAATTGAATAATTCCAATTAATTCATTAAATGTTCAATATGTATTATTTTTCGTCTTTTGCATCTTGTTCAAATTTTGTCGGTTGTGAACCATGGTAACGGATGTGTAGTGCTATGAACAAAATATTCCATTGAATTATTAAATTTTTATGTGACTCTTTGTGTTGTTGTGTTTTGTATAAATAAATAATGAATAAATATATAAATATCTTGGACATTCTCGCAAACGGCCATCTGACCCCAAAGTAGGCGCGAGCCTGTGTTATGGGTGTCAGAGACTGATATACATACATAGATATTTTTAAATACATACTTAAATTGATAATAATATTAAGATCCAGACACAGAACAAACACAAGTGTTCGTCACACGAATATTTGTCCTGAGTGGGATTCGAACCCACGACCCCTGGCGCGACAGACAGGGACACTACCGATTGCCAAGGGGCTAAATAATGCTTTCATTCATTCATTGATATATCAATAGAGAGGTGCATTTATACATATGTCTTTATATTATGAAAATTGACTGGGTTTTTAATAACTGGAGAGAAATGAGATTATACTAATCTTTACACTGTACAAATTAATTTTAAAAAGATAGAATTTGCATAAAAAATTATATCAACTTTGCTAAAATTCACGCTCGGTCCGATTCAATGTGATGATACTATGAATCTATGTATAAATTTAACATGATATATGACTATCCCACTCCGGCCTTGAGACGAGTGTATATAAAAAAACCCGTTACATACGTCCGTCCGTCCTACTAAATGCAATTTCATAGTTTCGAGACTCGATAAATAAAATTAATTATGATTAGTTACATAATTACGTTTGAGAGTCGTAATACATAGATCTTTACATGTATGTGTTTCGTGGATTCGCATCCATTTGGCTTATTGTATTCGTAATGTTTACGGATGGTTGGTTTATTATACATTAGCTGGTTTTGTGTTCATATAGTGTATAAATATAGATTCGTATGTAATGTAATCCATACTAATATTATAAATGCGAAAGTAACTCTGTCTGTCTGTCTGTCTGTGTCGCTTTCACGCCAAAAATAGTGAACCGATTTAAATGAAATTTGGTACACAGATAGTCTAGAGCCTGAGAAATAGGCTACTTTTTATTTGGAAAAAAAGTTTTAAGGGGTTGAAAAGGGGGTTGAAAGGTTCTATGAAAGTTTTGTCATTTTCAGAACTAGAAAATAAAATTTATATTATAGGCTGTTGATTAGATATAAATAAATATGGCATTCAAAGTTTGTAAAAATTTTGTAATGGTGTAAAATAAACATATATTATTATGTCTAATTCCACGCGAGCGAAGCTGCGGGCGTCCACTAGTAATTAAATAAATATTTTTACCAATAGGCTTGCAAAACAGATTTCACGTCAATTTTGCATTGCAAATGGTGTTACAAAAGTGTACACGGAAATGACATCGACTTTGCTAGTCCAAAACATACGTGAGAATTCAAATATGCCAAATGGACACAATCGCATACTAATATTACGACTCTACCACAGACACAAAACTAAGAGTCCCTCACTCATCGCACGGCCGAATGGATGTTAAAACAGTATAGTTAGTTAGTACAAAGCTGTAGTAAAACACAATTTTCTGTACATAAAGGTAGTACGCGCGTACTCGCTTCACCCGATTCACTGGCTAGTGCTGTATAGCCTGACCAGGACATATGAGGTGCGGCCATCTTGCGGTATACAATAGGAACTAATTCGTAACACTGGTATACATTTTTTACCGTCACATCTACGATGCTACGACAATGTAAAATTTTGCTAGTGTGATTGTTCGTTGACATAAATCGTATTTATTACAAACATGTTCAGTATAAAAGATGCGTAGAACTGACGATGGTAGTGAACAAAAAAAAGAGTTTATGATCATGAATAAATTGTAATTTCACATTTATTGCTGTTATTTTAAGGTTTAGTTTGACAATTCAATATCTAAATTGTTTAATTTTAAATTTCAAAGACGTAACATAAAAATATATTGCCAAATTCTGAACTGGATGTAATTATTACGACTACTATTCCACGCGGCACGAAAGTTTAGCTCTGAACGAAATTCGTAGGGGATAGTTGCGCATGGGGCAACTATCCCCTCATCTATTATCAGTGCGGGGGACATAATACGGCTGGCGAACAAAACATTGCTTACGACTGACAACCAACTCGCCAGACGTTACCTTAATTTGGACTACAGCACATTCCAGGTCAGATCTAGACTTTGATGCCGATAAATATACCGTGTTGCTATGTAGATTAAGGGGATAGTTGCGCATGGGGGTATTATTGCGGGGGATATAATACGGCTGGCGAACCAATCAGCGCTTACGACTGACAATCAACTCGCCAGACGATACCTTAATTTGGATTTCTGCGCATTTGAGATTTTGAGATTTCTTTAGAGCTAGACTTTGATGCCGATAAATATACCGTGTTGCTATGTAGATTAAAGGGATAGTTGCGCATGGGGGTATTATTGCGGGGGACATAATACGGCTGGCGAACCAATCAGCGCTTACGACTGACAATCAACTCGCCAGACGATACCTTAATTTGGATTTCTGCGCATTTGAGATTTTGAGATTTCTTTAGAGCTAGACTTTGATGCCGATAAATATACCGTGTTGCTATGTAGATTAAAGGGATAGTTGCGCATGGGGGTATTATTGCGGGGGACATAATACGGCTGGCGAACCAATCAGCGCTTACGACTGACAATCAACTCGCCAGACGATACCTTAATTTGGATTTCTGCGCATTTGAGATTTTGAGATTTCTTTAGAGCTAGACTTTGATGCCGATAAATATACCGTGTTGCTATGTAGATTAAAGGGATAGTTGCGCATGGGGGTATTATTGCGGGGGACATAATACGGCTGGCGAACCAATCAGCGCTTACGACTGACAATACCTTAATTTGGATTTCTGCGCATTTGAGATTTTGAGATTTCTTCAGAGCTAGACTTTGATGCCGGTACGTATACCGTGTTGCTATGTAGATCTCGACAGAAGACGGCGCGCTCGCGGCACACCTCATATATCTCTGGTCCTATACGACAGTTTAGTAGTTGGGGCGGAGGGCTAGGGCTCCGTCTGCGTGGCGCGGGTGGAGAGTCGCGCGCGGCGCCGGCGCTACGAGCCGGGCGTTCCGCCCCCGGGCGTGGAGGCGTCCTCGCGCTGCTTGCTTACGTACACCTGGAAAGAAAGGCAAACACACATATATCGGAATCCAGACCATATTTATTTATTTATTTATTTATTTATTTAATTTTCATGTCACCTTAAAGGCTAACATAGGGCCAACATAATGCCTAATGGCATTTTCTACCAGCCAACCCTGGGTGGATATAGAAAATTTGCTGGTGGCAGGTAAAAACTGTATATATAACTGCAGGCATATTGTACTAGGTAAATAAATCAGTACCGAACTGTATGGCAACACTTGCTATGTAATGTGTGGCAACATTTACAATGCTCTGCCAGGAAATATAAAGCACTTACAAATATATAAATAATATATATATATATATATAAAAGGAGAAGGTGACTGACTGACTGACTGACATATCAACGCAGGGCCTAAACTATAAGGCTTAGAAACTTGAAATTTTGCACAGGGGTTCCTTTTATAACGTAGGGGAGCACTAAGAAAGGATTTTTGAAAATTCACCCCCTAAGGGGGTAAAACGGGGGTGGAAAGTTAGTATGAAACTTTGCCGTTTTTGAATTTAGTGAATGTCTAACTCCACGCGAGCGAAGATATATAAAGCACTTAAATTGAAGTGTCAATTTAAAAAATAAACTAAAATCCTGGCTAATAAAAAAACGCTACTATGCAGTAAATGATTTCTTACTAGATCGAGACAAATAAGTATCTTACCCAATGTAGATTAATGGCGATAACTAATTAAATTAAATGCCTTGAAAATTGTTGTAATGTATATCAAAATTATAAATTAATTATTCATGTATTGTACACCTGCAGAGGGTTTCTGTCTTAGGGATCATATTTGACACTGTACCGTCTACCAACTAACAACAGACTGCAATAAAGAATTTGAAAATAAATTTGAGACTACAATTCAAAGACAAGAAAAATCATTAAAGGCTCATGCCACCTATCGACGTCCCACTGGTGGGCACGGGTCTTCCCCACAGACAGCTGCGGAAGGTATAGAGCTACGCATATCTTAATATATATATTTCTTGTGTACGTGTGATATGTACAGTGAAATCTTCCTAAACAGCTGGATGTTGATGAAATTTTTTGTGTGTGTTCAAGAGGATTCGAGAATGGTTTAGATTCTTTAGATTCACAATTGGGTATTTGAATTTTTTTTTTATGTGATAAATGAAAAGATCATATATAAGTTTTATAACAAAACTATTTTTTTTTCTTTTTTTTCGCAATAATTCAAAAGTTATTTCAAAATAAAAATTCAATTCAATAATTTTTGAATCCAGTACCGAAGACACGCCGACAACGAACAAACCCGAGCGCGTGTGACGTCATAATGTTAGTTTTCATTGTTAAATATTTAAAGGATGATGGACAAAAATGTATGGAACCTGGTACCGGTGTGTGATTCATCTTGATTGGACATGGGGTACCAAAATGGCCATCCTCCTTTATATAACATTTTGACGTCACAAATATGGTGACCAATCATGGCGCGTTTAGTCACGTGGTTTTTATTCAAATTTCATCAATTTTTAATTGTTTATAAATAATTGAAAAAAACATTTTTAAGTTTTTTGCATTAAATATCAATATTATTAATAATATAGTATTAAAATACATAAAAAAAATCAATAATTTTTTTTTTTCAAATACCCAATTTGCTCCACTGGAAAATGTTTTTTAACGATTTTACACGATTTTAGTATTTTTCTATGAACAATATTCAAATATTTCAACCGTCGTTCATTGACGTGAAGTCATTTACATGGAGTGTCGCGTCACTTTGACATTTCATATAGCAGAAAAACGTTTGCGGGGTCAGCTAGTAATAATATAAAATTAAAAATCATAACGCCTTGCGCATCGCCGAGTTCTGGTGGTCGGCCAGCTGTGGGACACAACACCTCGCGCTGGTGTTCGGCGCGGCCCACTCACCTTGACCAGCCGGAAGCGGCTGACGGACAGGTGCCGCTTCAGGTGCGGCTGCATGCGCTCCTCGCCGAGCGCGAACGTGAACGCGACCATGCAGAACACGGCCGCCTTGCGCATCGCCGAGTTCTGGTGGTCGGCCAGCTGTGGGACATAACAAAAAAAATAATAATTATACTCCAAAAAAATTTTTTTTTTAAAAAGCTTTTATAACTTTTTTTTTATTTTCATGCATTGTCATCGGAACCCAATATGTGTGCCAAATTTCAGCTCGATAGCTTCAGTGGAAGTGGGTGAAATATTGATTGCAAGATTCCAGGACATACATGAATGAATACATACGAGTGAAGTTAAATAAAAGCTTTTAAAATACAAAAATCTTTATTTTCATAATGTAAAATACATTGTTTAGAGTTGGATCCCTTCCCTCCATTTTAGCTTACACTGTGTTATGGAGGGATAGTGCCTTCCCCAACCTTTCCAGTATCAAAGGAAAACAAAAAATAAAAAAATAAAAAATAAAAACAGACTACGTAACATAAGATAAGATTTTTTTTTCTTCCTTTCCAGAACAAACTAAGTTACATAAATATAAGTACGCACATGCCTTAACCTTAGCTAACCTTCTAGTATTTTTTAAATTACTAAGAACAAACTTAATTAACTGGTTATATATAAAATTATAAAATGCAAAGAAATTTTAGTTTGACAATTTCCATAACGAACACATCGTTTCATCATCATCATCACCACAACCCATTCTTTGTCCCACTGTTGGGCACGGGTCTCCCCCACTGACTAATCTACGGGAGGTCTAGAGCATACTCAACCACGCTGGCCAAGTGCGGATTGGCAGACTTCACATGCCTTCGAGAACGTTATGAAGAACTCTCAGTCATGTAGGTTTACTCACGATGTGTCCTTCACCGCACAGACAGTTGCGGGAGGTGTAGAGCTACGCATATCTTAATATATTTCTTGTGTACGTGTGATATGTACAGTGAAATCTTCCTAAACAGCTGGATAGATGTTGATGAAATTTTTTGTGTGTGTTCAAGAGGATTCGAGAATGGTTTAGATTCACAATTTGCTCCACTGGAAAATGTTTTTTAATGATTTTACACGATTTTAGTATTTTTCTATGAACAATGTTCAAATATTTTAACCGTCGTTCATTGACGTTGAAGTCATTTACATGGAGTGTCGCGTCACTTTGACATTTCATATGTCAGAACAACGTTTGCTATCAAGCGTCAGCTAGTAATAATATAAAATTAAAAATCATTAACGCTATGCCGGGGGTAGCAGACAACTGTGTTAACCAGGCACGGTACGGTAAATCGGTACAGGCGTTTCATAGCCGGAGAGCTGGCACCAATTTTTCGGTAGGTATTTGAGGCAAGCTGAAAACTTGTCCAACGCCTCTCCTATTATACCTCAACACGGAACTGCAGACCTGGCTGGTGAGTAGCGGGGCAAAATCAAAAGCTATATAAATTAAAAAAAAAAATTATTTCCAAATTTTTTTTTATATTCTGTAAACATTGGACTACAACTTATAAAAATTACATATTGCCTCAAATATATGTTTGGAAATAATTTTTTTTTTTTTAATTTATATAGGGGTTGATTTTGTCCCGCTACTCACCAGCCAGGTCTGCAGGTCCGTGTTGGGGTATAATAGGAGAGGCGTTGGACAAGTTTTGAGCTTGTCTCAAATACCTACCGAAAAATTGATGCCAGCTCTTGGACCATTTGTTAAGCATGCACCGGCTGGTGTGGACCCACCTGGCCGATGCCCTCCATCAGCTGGGAGACCAGGTCGTCGGTGATCTCGGGCGCGCGCGCCTTGGCCACCTCCTCGGCCAGCTTGAGCGGCGTGAGCACCTGGCGGGAGTTCGTCAAGCATGCACCGGCCGGTGTGGACCCACCTGGCCGATGCCCTCCATCAGCTGGGAGACCAGGTCGTCGGTGATCTCGGGCGCGCGCGCCTTGGCCACCTCCTCGGCCAGCTTGAGCGGCGTGAGCACCTGGCGGGAGTTCGTCAAGCATGCACCGGCCGGTGTGGACCCACCTGGCCGATGCCCTCCATCAGCTGGGAGACCAGGTCGTCGGTGATCTCGGGCGCGCGCGCCTTGGCCACCTCCTCGGCCAGCTTGAGCGGCGTGAGCACCTGGCGGGAGTTCGTCAAGCATGCACCGGCCGGTGTGGACCCACCTGGCCGATGCCCTCCATCAGCTGGGAGACCAGGTCGTCGGTGATCTCGGGCGCGCGCGCCTTGGCCACCTCCTCGGCCAGCTTGAGCGGCGTGAGCACCTGGCGGGAGTTCGTCAAGCATGCACCGGCCGGTGTGGACCCACCTGGCCGATGCCCTCCATCAGCTGGGAGACCAGGTCGTCGGTGATCTCGGGCGCGCGCGCCTTGGCCACCTCCTCGGCCAGCTTGAGCGGCGTGAGCACCTGGCGGGAGTTCGTCAAGCATGCACCGGCCGGTGTGGACCCACCTGGCCGATGCCCTCCATCAGCTGGGAGACCAGGTCGTCGGTGATCTCGGGCGCGCGGGCCTTGGCCACCTCCTCGGCCAGCTTGAGCGGCGTGAGCACCTGGCGGGAGTTCGTCAAGCATGCACCGGCCGGTGTGGACCCACCTGGCCGATGCCCTCCATCAGCTGGGAGACCAGGTCGTCGGTGATCTCGGGCGCGCGCGCCTTGGCCACCTCCTCCGCCAGCTTGAGCGCGCACAGCGACGTCGGGTAGCCGCGCGTGCGGATCACGGGCTTGAGCAGCGTCAGCACCTGGCGGGAGTTCGATCGTCTTTATTAGACATAGGTACAAACTGACACGGTCCTGTCTGCTGAAGTAATTATTAGGTACGAACGTTGGTTAAGCTGTATTAAAATCGCGTGCGGATCACGGGCTTGAGCAGCGTCAGCACCTGGCGGGAGTGCGATCGTATTTATTAGACATAGGTACAAACTGACACGGTCCTGTCTGCTGAAGTAATTATTAGGTACGAACGTTGGTTAAGCTGTATTAAAATCGCGTGCGGATCACGGGCTTGAGCAGCGTCAGCACCTGGCGGGAGTGCGATCGTATTTATTAGACATAGGTACAAACTGACACGGTCCTGTCTGCTGAAGTAATTATTAGGTACGAACGTTGGTTAAGCTGTATTAAAATCGCGTGCGGATCACGGGCTTGAGCAGCGTCAGCACCTGGCGGGAGTGCGATCGTATTTATTAGACATAGGTACAAACTGACACGGTCCTGTCTGCTGAAGTAATTATTAGGTACGAACGTTGGTTAAGCTGTATTAAAATCGCGTGCGGATCACGGGCTTGAGCAGCGTCAGCACCTGGCGGGAGTGCGATCGTCTTTATTAGACATAGGTACAAACTGACACGGTCCTGTCTGCTGAAGTAATTATTAGGTACGAACGTTGGTTAAGCTGTATTAAAATCGCGTGCGGATCACGGGCTTGAGCAGCGTCAGCACCTGGCGGGAGTGCGATCGTATTTATTAGACATAGGTACAAACTGACACGGTCCTGTCTGCTGAAGTAATTATTAGGTACGAACGTTGGTTAAGCTGTATTAAAATCGCGTGCGGATCACGGGCTTGAGCAGCGTCAGCACCTGGCGGGAGTGCGATCGTATTTATTAGACATAGGTACAAACTGACACGGTCCTGTCTGCTGAAGTAATTATTAGGTACGAACGTTGGTTAAGCTGTATTAAAATCGCGTGCGGATCACGGGCTTGAGCAGCGTCAGCACCTGGCGGGAGTGCGATCGTATTTATTAGACATAGGTACAAACTGACACGGTCCTGTCTGCTGAAGTAATTATTAGGTACGAACGTTGGTTAAGCTGTATTAAAATCGCGTGCGGATCACGGGCTTGAGCAGCGTCAGCACCTGGCGGGAGTGCGATCGTCTTTATTAGACATAGGTACAAACTGACACGGTCCTGTCTGCTGAAGTAATTATTAGGTACGAACGTTGGTTAAGCTGTATTAAAATCGCGTGCGGATCACGGGCTTGAGCAGCGTCAGCACCTGGCGGGAGTGCGATCGTATTTATTAGACATAGGTACAAACTGACACGGTCCTGTCTGCTGAAGTAATTATTAGGTACGAACGTTGGTTAAGCTGTATTAAAATCGCGTGCGGATCACGGGCTTGAGCAGCGTCAGCACCTGGCGGGAGTGCGATCGTATTTATTAGACATAGGTACAAACTGACACGGTCCTGTCTGCTGAAGTAATTATTAGGTACGAACGTTGGTTAAGCTGTATTAAAATCGCGTGCGGATCACGGGCTTGAGCAGCGTCAGCACCTGGCGGGAGTGCGATCGTATTTATTAGACATAGGTACAAACTGACACGGTCCTGTCTGCTGAAGTAATTATTAGGTACGAACGTTGGTTAAGCTGTATTAAAATCGCGTGCGGATCACGGGCTTGAGCAGCGTCAGCACCTGGCGGGAGTTCGATCGTCTTTATTAGACATAGGTACAAACTGACACGGTCCTGTCTGCTGAAGTTATTATTAGGTACGAACGTTGGTTAAGCTGTATTAAAATCGCGTGCGGATCACGGGCTTGAGCAGCGTCAGCACCTGGCGGGAGTGCGATCGTATTTATTAGACATAGGTACAAACTGACACGGTCCTGTCTTCTGAAGTAATTATTAGGTACGAACGTTGGTTAAGCTGTATTAAAATCGCGTGCGGATCACGGGCTTGAGCAGCGTCAGCACCTGGCGGGAGTGCGATCGTATTTATTAGACAT
Organism: Carterocephalus palaemon; assembly: GCA_944567765.1. NCBI lineage: Eukaryota > Metazoa > Arthropoda > Insecta > Lepidoptera > Hesperiidae > Carterocephalus > Carterocephalus palaemon. The sequence goes on from OX155666.1 coordinate 1,055,817, forward strand.
AGGTACAAACTGACACGGTCCTGTCTGCTGAAGTAATTATTAGGTACGAACGTTGGTTAAGCTGTATTAAAATCGCGTGCGGATCACGGGCTTGAGCAGCGTCAGCACCTGGCGGGAGTGCGATCGTATTTATTAGACATAGGTATAAACTGACACGGTCCTGTCTGCTGAAGTTATTATTAGGTACGAACGTTGGTTAAGCTGTATTAAAATCGCGTGCGGATCACGGGCTTGAGCAGCGTCAGCACCTGGCGGGAGTTCGATCGTCTTTATTAGACATAGGTACAAACTGACACGGTCCTGTCTGCTGAAGTTATTATTAGGTACGAACGTTGGTTAAGCTGTATTAAAATCGCGTGCGGATCACGGGCTTGAGCAGCGTCAGCACCTGGCGGGAGTGCGATCGTATTTATTAGACATAGGTACAAACTGACACGGTCCTGTCTTCTGAAGTAATTATTAGGTACGAACGTTGGTTAAGCTGTATTAAAATCGCGTGCGGATCACGGGCTTGAGCAGCGTCAGCACCTGGCGGGAGTGCGATCGTATTTATTAGACATAGGTACAAACTGACACGGTCCTGTCTGCTGAAGTAATTATTAGGTACGAACGTTGGTTAAGCTGTATTAAAATCGCGTGCGGATCACGGGCTTGAGCAGCGTCAGCACCTGGCGGGAGTGCGATCGTATTTATTAGACATAGGTACAAACTGACACGGTCCTGTCTGCTGAAGTAATTATTAGGTACGAACGTTGGTTAAGCTGTATTAAAATCGCGTGCGGATCACGGGCTTGAGCAGCGTCAGCACCTGGCGGGAGTGCGATCGTATTTATTAGACATAGGTACAAACTGACACGGTCCTGTCTGCTGAAGTAATTATTAGGTACGAACGTTGGTTAAGCTGTATTAAAATCGCGTGCGGATCACGGGCTTGAGCAGCGTCAGCACCTGGCGGGAGTGCGATCGTATTTATTAGACATAGGTACAAACTGACACGGTCCTGTCTGCTGAAGTAATTATTAGGTACGAACGTTGGTTAAGCTGTATTAAAATCGCGTGCGGATCACGGGCTTGAGCAGCGTCAGCACCTGGCGGGAGTGCGATCGTATTTATTAGACATAGGTACAAACTGACACGGTCCTGTCTGCTGAAGTAATTATTAGGTACGAACGTTGGTTAAGCTGTATTAAAATCGCGTGCGGATCACGGGCTTGAGCAGCGTCAGCACCTGGCGGGAGTGCGATCGTATTTATTAGACATAGGTACAAACTGACACGGTCCTGTCTGCTGAAGTAATTATTAGGTACGAACGTTGGTTAAGCTGTATTAAAATCGCGTGCGGATCACGGGCTTGAGCAGCGTCAGCACCTGGCGGGAGTGCGATCGTCTTTATTAGACATAGGTACAAACTGACACGGTCCTGTCTGCTGAAGTAATTATTAGGTACGAACGTTGGTTAAGCTGTATTAAAATCGCGTGCGGATCACGGGCTTGAGCAGCGTCAGCACCTGGCGGGAGTGCGATCGTATTTATTAGACATAGGTACAAACTGACACGGTCCTGTCTGCTGAAGTAATTATTAGGTACGAACGTTGGTTAAGCTGTATTAAAATCGCGTGCGGATCACGGGCTTGAGCAGCGTCAGCACCTGGCGGGAGTGCGATCGTATTTATTAGACATAGGTACAAACTGACACGGTCCTGTCTGCTGAAGTAATTATTAGGTACGAACGTTGGTTAAGCTGTATTAAAATCGCGTGCGGATCACGGGCTTGAGCAGCGTCAGCACCTGGCGGGAGTGCGATCGTATTTATTAGACATAGGTACAAACTGACACGGTCCTGTCTGCTGAAGTAATTATTAGGTACGAACGTTGGTTAAGCTGTATTAAAATCGCGTGCGGATCACGGGCTTGAGCAGCGTCAGCACCTGGCGGGAGTTCGATCGTCTTTATTAGACATAGGTACAAACTGACACGGTCCTGTCTGCTGAAGTTATTATTAGGTACGAACGTTGGTTAAGCTGTATTAAAATCGCGTGCGGATCACGGGCTTGAGCAGCGTCAGCACCTGGCGGGAGTGCGATCGTATTTATTAGACATAGGTACAAACTGACACGGTCCTGTCTTCTGAAGTAATTATTAGGTACGAACGTTGGTTAAGCTGTATTAAAATCGCGTGCGGATCACGGGCTTGAGCAGCGTCAGCACCTGGCGGGAGTGCGATCGTATTTATTAGACATAGGTACAAACTGACACGGTCCTGTCTGCTGAAGTAATTATTAGGTACGAACGTTGGTTAAGCTGTATTAAAATCGCGTGCGGATCACGGGCTTGAGCAGCGTCAGCACCTGGCGGGAGTGCGATCGTATTTATTAGACATAGGTATAAACTGACACGGTCCTGTCTGCTGAAGTTATTATTAGGTACGAACGTTGGTTAAGCTGTATTAAAATCGCGTGCGGATCACGGGCTTGAGCAGCGTCAGCACCTGGCGGGAGTTCGATCGTCTTTATTAGACATAGGTACAAACTGACACGGTCCTGTCTGCTGAAGTTATTATTAGGTACGAACGTTGGTTAAGCTGTATTAAAATCGCGTGCGGATCACGGGCTTGAGCAGCGTCAGCACCTGGCGGGAGTGCGATCGTATTTATTAGACATAGGTACAAACTGACACGGTCCTGTCTTCTGAAGTAATTATTAGGTACGAACGTTGGTTAAGCTGTATTAAAATCGCGTGCGGATCACGGGCTTGAGCAGCGTCAGCACCTGGCGGGAGTGCGATCGTATTTATTAGACATAGGTACAAACTGACACGGTCCTGTCTGCTGAAGTAATTATTAGGTACGAACGTTGGTTAAGCTGTATTAAAATCGCGTGCGGATCACGGGCTTGAGCAGCGTCAGCACCTGGCGGGAGTGCGATCGTATTTATTAGACATAGGTACAAACTGACACGGTCCTGTCTGCTGAAGTAATTATTAGGTACGAACGTTGGTTAAGCTGTATTAAAATCGCGTGCGGATCACGGGCTTGAGCAGCGTCAGCACCTGGCGGGAGTGCGATCGTATTTATTAGACATAGGTACAAACTGACACGGTCCTGTCTGCTGAAGTAATTATTAGGTACGAACGTTGGTTAAGCTGTATTAAAATCGCGTGCGGATCACGGGCTTGAGCAGCGTCAGCACCTGGCGGGAGTGCGATCGTATTTATTAGACATAGGTACAAACTGACACGGTCCTGTCTGCTGAAGTAATTATTAGGTACGAACGTTGGTTAAGCTGTATTAAAATCGCGTGCGGATCACGGGCTTGAGCAGCGTCAGCACCTGGCGGGAGTGCGATCGTATTTATTAGACATAGGTACAAACTGACACGGTCCTGTCTGCTGAAGTAATTATTAGGTACGAACGTTGGTTAAGCTGTATTAAAATCGCGTGCGGATCACGGGCTTGAGCAGCGTCAGCACCTGGCGGGAGTGCGATCGTCTTTATTAGACATAGGTACAAACTGACACGGTCCTGTCTGCTGAAGTAATTATTAGGTACGAACGTTGGTTAAGCTGTATTAAAATCGCGTGCGGATCACGGGCTTGAGCAGCGTCAGCACCTGGCGGGAGTGCGATCGTATTTATTAGACATAGGTACAAACTGACACGGTCCTGTCTGCTGAAGTAATTATTAGGTACGAACGTTGGTTAAGCTGTATTAAAATCGCGTGCGGATCACGGGCTTGAGCAGCGTCAGCACCTGGCGGGAGTGCGATCGTATTTATTAGACATAGGTACAAACTGACACGGTCCTGTCTGCTGAAGTAATTATTAGGTACGAACGTTGGTTAAGCTGTATTAAAATCGCGTGCGGATCACGGGCTTGAGCAGCGTCAGCACCTGGCGGGAGTGCGATCGTATTTATTAGACATAGGTACAAACTGACACGGTCCTGTCTGCTGAAGTAATTATTAGGTACGAACGTTGGTTAAGCTGTATTAAAATCGCGTGCGGATCACGGGCTTGAGCAGCGTCAGCACCTGGCGGGAGTGCGATCGTCTTTATTAGACATAGGTACAAACTGACACGGTCCTGTCTGCTGAAGTAATTATTAGGTACGAACGTTGGTTAAGCTGTATTAAAATCGCGTGCGGATCACGGGCTTGAGCAGCGTCAGCACCTGGCGGGAGTGCGATCGTATTTATTAGACATAGGTACAAACTGACACGGTCCTGTCTGCTGAAGTAATTATTAGGTACGAACGTTGGTTAAGCTGTATTAAAATCGCGTGCGGATCACGGGCTTGAGCAGCGTCAGCACCTGGCGGGAGTGCGATCGTCTTTATTAGACATAGGTACAAACTGACACGGTCCTGTCTGCTGAAGTTATTATTAGGTACTAACGTAGGTTAAGCTGTACTAAAAATTTTTTATTATGTTACTAGCTTTTACCCGCGGCTCCGCCCGCGTGGGAAAAAGGAATTAACAATGCCATCTGTTAACAACATCCGGAACTAAATATCTAGCAAATAAACATCGATATCTTCACATGGGGATGTTTTACCGCGGTAAAAAGTAGCCTACGTCACTCTCCACCCTCCTCACTATCTCCATACACAAAAACCATACCATTTAATAGCTTCGTTGCGACGTGAAAGCCGGACAAACAAACAAACACACTTTCACATTTATAATATTATATTAGTATATTAGTATAATAGTATAAAGTATAAGTATATAAGTATGGATTTTTATTTTTGTATTATTAGTATCTCTTTAAATTTCATGGGTCCAAATGTAGACCCGGTAATTTCGAAGGCTTACGTGGGGACACAGGTTCAACACGTAGAGGCCCCTTCGAGACATTTTAATGAGTTGTGATGTGGCACACGTGGCGGATACCACCCTCGATCGACTGCACCATCAATTGGTACATTACATTGGTTATGACATTTATCCCATATTTATTTGACATTTATTACACAAAATTGACTTTATATATGACATGTAGACATTTATTTGGTAAATTAATAAATTGTGACATAGTAGCAAGTAAATTTTAAAATTTCAATTTGTATGCATGATAAGTTTGTAATTGAAATTATTATATTTGTATGCCTGAATTGGTTAAGTCACTCATATGTACATAAGACAAATAAATAATTTGAATTTACTATTCCCCCCTCCCCCTCCCCCATCCCATTTTAATTAATATAGTAATGGTCATGTATGTTTTATCCTTATCATGATATAGACAAGCACTGCAACTCTGACTCTAATGTTTAACAAAATGACATAATATGTACATTGAAAATTACATTAAACTTTGACATTATCATATATTATTATAACGATTGACATTATATTATAGAACGATTGATGACATTATCTCATTTTATTATATTGACCAAGTGCTATTGACTAAAGTGCAGTATGTGTCTGAGAACTATGCAATTTTGTGAATTTGTGATTTTGAGGAATAAAATGGCTATTTTTTTTTATTTTTTATTTTATTTTTTTATTCCCCCCTCCCCTCCCAACCCTCTCATCCCCCCTCCATCCCCCCCGCTCACCTGCGCGGCGGGCAGCGCGCGCGCCACGTGCGGCATGCCCGCGTCCACCGAGCGGATCACCTCCTTGTTGTTCGCGCCGTACGCGCATATCAGCTTCAGCAGGATCAGGTCGAAGTATTCCAGCCACTGGAAACGGAAACAAAACTATTTATACACAACTAGTAGACTCCCGCAGCTTCGCTCGCATTACACATTCACTAACTTCAAAAACGGCAAAGCTTCATACTAACTTTGCACCCCCGTTTTACTCCCTTAGGGGATGAATTTTCAAATTTTTCTCGCCGTAAAAACCATCCTTGAACTTCAACGAACATTTAAAAAAAAGAATTGGCCAAATTGGTCCAGGCGTTGTTGAGTTATGCGCTTACCAACACATTTTGCGATTCATTTTTATAATATAGACTAGTGGACGCCCGCAGCTTCGCTCGCGTAGAATTAGACCCATTAACGACGTCTGCCCGCGTTCGGGTTGCCCACTTGACTTCAAAAACGGCAAAGTTTCATACTAACTTTGCACCCCCGTTTTACCCCCTTAGGGGATGAATTTTCAAAAATCCTTTCTTAGTGCTACCCTATGTTATAAAAGGAACCCCTGTGCAAAATTTCAAGTTTCTAACCCTTATAGTTTAGGCCCTGCGTTGATATGTCAGTCAGTCAGTCAGTCAGTCAGTCAGTCAGTCAGTCAGTCAGTCAGTCAGTCACCTTCTCCTTTTATATATATAGAAGATATGTATGAAGGTAGTTTCATATTAATAAGTAAAATGTACCATGTAATTCCACTTGGAATATACGTCAAGTAATGGTCAGCTGTGACCCGTGCCCAATAGTGGGACAAAGAAAGGGTTGTGACGATGATGATGAATGGTCAGTTGCTTTTATTGTGTCTCTCCCAAATATCCCTCAGAACTCACAAACTGTTGGTGGTTCGCTCGCTGCGACCCATAGACGTCCCACTGTTGGGCACGAGTCTCCTCTCAGAATGGGAGGGATTAGGCCTTAGTCCACCACGCTGGCCAAGTGCGGATTGGCAGACTTCACATACCTTCGAGAACGTTATGATGAACTCTCAGGCATGCAGGTTTCCTCACGATGTGTCCTTCACCGTTATAGCAAGTGACATTTAATTTCTTAAAACGCACATAACTTAGAAAAGTCATTGGTGCGTGCCGCTGGGGCTTGAACCCGGACCGCTCGAGTGAGAGGCGAGTTCGATAGCCGCTGGGCTGTCACCGCTTGGTGGTTGGTGCATAACAATACCTGCGCGCGCGTCTCCTCGCGCCGGCACAGCCAGATCAGCACCTTGACCGCCTCGGCCGCCGCGCGCTCCCGCGCCGTGCTCCAGCCTGCGGACAAAACATACGTAACTAATTGTATCAGCCTAGACAAGTGGCAAAACGCTTGTAGAATAGAAATAGAATAGATTAAAAAATGTATGGGTGTACGAGGCAATGAGCCGTACACGTGCTATAAGTAAGACAACACCTTTGGCGCGTGGCGACCTTTCAGCGTGTGTGTGCTAATGCTTCACATATACACACACATGCTCATCATATCATTATAAGCATTTTTACTTTAATAAATTAGTGTTAAAACTGCACTCACTGGGTGTACTCATTTATCTGGGTTCGCCCATCCCCAAACTGTAGTACCCCCTACAATGGGATTGACATTCGCTTACGACTAATTAGTCGTTAGCTAATGTCAATCCCATACATTTGTTAATCTATTCTACTAGCGTTTTTGCCACTTGTCTAGGCCCCCAGGCGTTACTTTGCTGAACTCCATTATTACAAACCAAGGAAACAAATCAAATCAAATGTCTTTATTGCAAGATAAGGTACAATATTAGGTCTAAGTAGTTAATAAATATACTGTAAAAAAAATTTTTTTTAAAAAGCTTTTATAACTTGACCTTGAAACCTAATCGTGGTCAAAGTTCATTACAAGACTTTACCACAAGTGCAAACACGACTATGATACGATATTCCATCATGAAGTTCCAGTTAATATCTTCCGGCTCCATCATCAGATCAGTTCGACAGTACCATATTATTGCATTGTCATCGGAACCTAATATGTGTGCCAAATTTCAGCTCGATAGCTTCAGTGGAAGTGGGTGAAATATTGATTGCAAGATTCCAGGACATACATACATAGATACATACATACATACATACATACATACGAGTGAAGTTAAATAAAAGCTTTTAAAATTTACAAATGAGCTCTTATCTTAACCCAACGAGGCATGCAGATTATCCTTACTATTTATATATCATATATTACTATTATTATTAAAACTAAAATATTGCGTTCGTTTAAGGATTAATCTACTTTGCAACAATCCGCGAACAAAGATGTATGTTTCGCCAAACAAAGATGTACGTTTGGCCAAACAAAGATGTACGTTTCGCCAAACAAAGATGTACGTTTCGCCAATCAAAGATGTACGTTTCGCCAATCAAAGATGTACGTTTGGCCAATCAAAGATGTACGTTTCGCCAAATAAAGATGTACGTTTCGCCTTCGTTTGAGGCGTTTTGAGGCGTGTTGGTTTGTGTGTTAAGTATTTAATACATATAATACGTACATACACTGCATATTAATAAAGCATGCTGGAGACTTACGGTTGCTTTTAAACCATTGTAAACAACCGGGACCGACGGCTTAACGTGCCCCCGGAGGCACGGTAGCGCCCGTGTAAATATATCCACACCGCGCCCGTCGTTGCTTAACTCGGTCTAGTAGTACTAGAATGAAATTTTATACCTGAAGACTGTGCGTTGCCGCTGCTGTCGGTGTTTTCTTTATCGGCGGCGTTTTCGTCCACCGTTAGGGCCGCTAGCGCCACGCGGACAATGAACCTGGGACACCAACATTTCTGAATATTAGTACGACATAAATTTAACGGAACTAAACACAAAAATTAAATTGTGTGGTTTTATGAAACCACGGTAAAAGTGAAACTTTTTTTCACATTATAGATATTGAACTAAAAAATTTTGAAATAATATTCCATTAAGGGTATAAAAATCGCTTTATCAATCTTAATTTTATACTTGGAAAATTGCAATGATAATGGGAAATAAAATAACAAGCAATATTAGCAAATCACTACACTATTAGCCGTTCGAAATGTATGTATATAAATTTCAACAAATTCTGTTAAGGACGTTTGGTCGAATGGTCCAATGTTTGTTAAAAACAATATTCTACGCCACGAGTCGCGGTTCGATCCCTAGGTCTCAACAAAAATAAAATTTTAGTTTAGATTCAATTTTATAATGTAATGCGACGTGCGTCACGCGACATGCAACAGACAAGCCAAAATTTTCAGAACGATGTAACAAAAGTTTCACTTTAATAATAAGCTGCGGTCGTCTAGTTGGCAATTATTGACCGCAGCTTCGCTAGACAGTTTCGTTAATACTTCCCATTCATTTTTATAAAGTTTTTGGAACGAAGTTCCTTATCGCGCGTTGCGAAAGGGGGCTAGACGGAAAAAATTAAGACTAAAAGTTCTAACGACACTTTTTGTGGTAGAACCAGTATACGGTGCGCTTGCTGCTTGTTTTGAATAGCTAGGTGGTTGAACCTATTTACGGTGCGCTTGCTGTTTTATTTTGAATATCTAGGTGGTAGAACCTGTATACGGTGCGATTGCTGCTTGTTTTGAATATCTAGATGGTAGAACCTGTATACGGTGCGATTGGTGCTTGTTTTGAATATCTAGATGGTAGAACCTGTATACGGTGCGATTGGTGCTTGTTTTGAATATCTAGATGGTAGAACCTGTATACGGTGCGATTGCTGCTTGTTTTGAATATCTAGATGGTAGAACCTGTATACGGTGCGCTTGGTGTTTTTTTGACTCACTTGAAGTACTCGGCGGGCTTGCGGCAGTCGCCGTGCTTGAGGATCTCGTGCGTGGCCAGCAGCAGCTGCTCGCAGCGCTCGGGCGACGCGCCGCCGCCGTCCAGCTGGCACAGCGCCTCCAGCACCTCCGTCTCGCGGAGACCGGCTGGAACATTCGTATTACACGGCTTGAAACATTGGTGTTCGCGCCAATCATACGCGACGGAATGATAACGGTGAAGGACACATCGTGAGGAAACCTGCATGCCTGAGAGTTCATCATAACGTTCTCGAAGGTATGTGAAGTCTGCCGATCCGCACTTGGCCAGCGTGGTGGACTAAGGCCTAATCCCTCCCTCCCATACGCGACGGAATTGACCGAACCCGCTCGGCCCCGCTCGGCCGCCTTCGGCTCCGCTCGCGCCGCGCGCTAGTGCTCTCTCTCTCTCTATCTCTCTAGCGCGCCTACTCACGCGCCGCGCTTCGCGTTCAGTCCACTACGGCGAGAGCTTAGTAGCACACGTACGCGTTCGATTCCGATCCGCCCCGCCGCGCCGCGCTCTCCACACGACACGGCCGCGACCGCCATCTTACTATACCGCGTGGCCCAAACCTCCGCTCGCGCCCAGTATACGCGATAGTGCTCGTGTGTATACGTCCATACTAATATTATAAATGAGAAAGTGTGTTTGTTTGTTTGTTTGTCCGGCTTTCACGTCGCAACGAAGCTATTGTATGGTATGGTTTTTGTGTGTGGAGATAGTGAGGAGGGTGGAGAGTGACGTAGGCTACTTTTTACCGTGGTAAAACATCCCCATGGGAAGATATCGATGTTTTGTTATTTGCTAGAAATTTAGTTCCGGATGTTGTTAATAGATGGCGTTGTCATGTATGATAAACAACTCATTGTTAATTCCCTTTGACCACGCGGGCGGAGCCGCGGGTAAAAGCTAGTAAAACTATACGTGAAGTGAACGAACCTCACGGATTACCAGCCCATACGAAAACCCGGACGCCAGCTCGCTCAAGACCATCCATCCATCTGCCGTTCATACCCAATTCCACCAGTCGCCGGCCATTCCCTAATTTCCCTCCAGCTCATCGTTGGATGTAGGTAAGTTCCCTTACCCAACAATTGGTATTACACGGCTTGAAACAGGAAGGCTTGAAACATTGGTATTACACGGCTTGAAACATTGGTATTACAAGGTTTGAAACAGGAAGGCTTAAAACATTGGTATTACAGGGCTTGAAACAGGTATAGTATGGCTTGTCACATTGGTTGTATGGCTTGATGCATTGGTATTACAAGGTTTGAAACAGGAAGGCTTAAAACATTGGTATTACAGAGCTTGAAACAGGTATTGTATGGCTTGACACATTGGCATTACATGGCTTGATGCATTGGTATTACAAGGTTTGAAACAGGAAGGCTTAAAACATTGGTATTACAGGGCTTGAAACAGGTATTGTATGGCTTGACACATTGGTATTACACGGCTTGATGCATTGGTATTACAAGGCTTGAAACATTGGTATTACTAGGTTTGAAACAGGAAGGCTTAAAACATTGGTATTACAGGGATTGAAACAGGTATTACATACACGGCTTGCGGACACAAGTGATTTGATAAACACGAAAAAGGAACGATAAGACTTGACAATCATAATCATAATCTTAATTTATTTGCAAGAACAAAGTAATAACATACAAACTTTAACAGTTGATGTTTCACATAATGATCTATCGATTATTTTGCGATTACTACAAGGATAGCTAACTTACATTTGGTTATTATAAATCCATTTTCGTCCACCTCGTAAGGCTTCATCTTGTCTCTGAGAAAAAAAAAAGATAAAATACATTACATAAAAAAAATAGAGATCGAGTGTAATATGTTTACATATAGTTTTTTTTTAATGTTTTATGTATGTGCGACTGCCACTGCCTTGTGTACTGGCCGTAAGCGCGACTGATAAGCTAGAGGTCCTGGGTTCGATATCCCGGTTTGGTAAAGTATTATTCACTGCGACCCATAGACAGTGGGAACTGCTAGGCACGGGTCTCCCCCATAAACCCCTGCTGCGGGAGGTCTAGGCCATACTCCACCAAGCTGCTCCAATGCGGATTGGTGGATTCAAGTGGAATTTCATGAACGCTCCCGTGCTTCGGGCACATAATGCCGTCGGTCCCGGTTGTTTTCAATAGTGGAAACAGTCGTTAAGCCTTGTCGAAGACCTTCGGGTGGCTTGAGAACATTCGACACTGGGTTGGCCACTAGCCCCTCCACTAATCCGCATCCACAAATTGGTGCAGCGTGATGGAGTCTGCTCTAGACTTCCCGAGGCAGCATCTGCGGGGCAGATCCGTGCCCAACAGTGGGACGTGTATGTGTTGTAGCTAGATGGACTATCCACAAATTGGTGCAGCGTGATGGAGTCTGCTCTAGACTTCCCGAGGCAGCATCTGCGGGGCAGATCCGTGCCCAACAGTGGGACGTGTATGTGTTGTAGCTAGATGGACTATCCACAAATTGGTGCAGCGTGATGGAGTCTGCTCTAGACTTCCCGAGGCAGCATCTGCTGGGCAGATCCGTGCCCAACAGTGGGACGTGTACGTGTTGTAGCAAGCAGCAAGCAGCCTAGAGTCTTTCAAATATAGACTAAAGTTATGGTTGATCGAACAGACGTTCTACAGTATCGAGGAATTCCTTAGTAAATTTAAATCTAATTGATGCTCTATACACATCAATTATATTTTTTATTTACTGTTATTATGTATATTTTTTTGTAAAATTTATGAATAATTAATTGTGACATTTTTCTCTATTTCTAATTACCTCAAAATGAGACGCTTTCTTTATTTTTCTTTTGACATGTTTTATTTTTTATTTTTGTATATTTTGACATTTATCAATGGCTGTAATCGATGATTTTTATTTTTAAATTTTTTTGAAATTGTGGTAAATCAGAATATGTATACAACTTAGTATAATTGTATCAAAAAATTACATGTAACTTATCGTTACCAATAAACTAACTATGAACTATGAACTATGTAGTAGCTAGATGGACTATCCACAAATTGGTGCAGCGTGATGGAGTCTGCTCTGGACTTCCCGAGGCTGCATCTGCGGGGCAGATCCGTGCCCAACAGTGGGACGTGTACGTGTTGTAGCTAGAAGGACAAACCCGTGAGGATGGGCGTAGTCGAGCCGCGTGGGCCCGGGCGAAGACTCCTTAGTACTGATCGCTTCCTCCGAACTCTCCGCCGACGCAGCTCGTATCAACGCCTCCCTGAACGAACATAAAATAATAAATAAATAAATATCTTGGACATTCTCACACACGGCCATCTGACCCCAAAGTAAGCGCGAGCCTGTGTTATGGGTGTCAGTGACTGATATACATACATAGATATTTTTAAATATATACATAAATAGATAATACTAGTGGACGCCCGCAGCTTCGCTCGCGTTACACATTCACTAACTTCAAAAACGGCAAAGCTTCATACTAACTTTGCACCCCCGTTTTATCCCCTTAGGGGATGAATTTTCAAATTTTTCTCGCCGTAAAAACCATCCTTGAACTTCAACGAACATTTAAAAAAAAGAATTGGCCAAATTGGTCGAGGCGTTGTTGAGTTATGCGCTTACCAACAAATTTTGCGATTCATTTTTATAATATAGATTAACATCCAGACACAGAACTAATAAAAGTGTTCGTCACACGAATATTTGTCCTGAGTGGGATTCGAACCCACGACCCCTGCCGCAACAGACCGGGTCACTACCGATTGCGCCAACGGGCCCGTCAAAATAGAAAACTATAGTGGACGCCCGCAGCTTCTCTCGCGTGGAATTAGACATAACAATAGTATCGTTTACAGCTAGCAATATTATATAGCCTTTCGTCAAACGGTGAAGATGCAGCTTTCTAATGGTGAAAGAATTTTTGAAATCGATCCAGTAGTTATTGTGTGAAAACATTACAAACACATATTTCCTCTTTATAATATTAGTATAGAAATAAGTCTATTCTACATAGCATTACCATTACAACCTTATTTTAGCGCCAGGGGTCGTGGGTTCGAATCCCACTCAGGACAAATATTCGTGTGACGAACACTTGTATTTGTTCTGTGTCTGGATGTTAATATTATCTATTTAAGTATATATTTAAAAATATCTATGTATGTTTATCAGTCTCTGACACCCATAGTACAGGCTCGCGCCTACTTAGGGTTCAGATGGCCGCGTGCGAGAATGTCCAAGATATTTATTCCTATTATATTCATTTAGATCCTAAAAATTGTCACCATTGTCCTTTTTAAGGAAGAAAGAAGAAAGAAAAAGAAGATAGAACTTAAGCCCAACAGTGGGGATCCATACTGCTATAAACACTCAATTCATATATAACTTGAGCCCAACAGTGGGCATGATACTCACGCGTTGCAATGTCCGTTGGGCACGCCGTTGGCCTTGTTGGAAAGCGTGACGTCAGACATTTGGCTGATTCCGGAGTCCTTGCTCGACATGTGATTCGTACATTCCGCTGGGAAAATAAATAAAAAAATACGATTAGGTTTGATCATAGTTGTTTCATCAAACAACTAAACAATGGACACAACAATTTTTAAAATTTATTTATTTACAACAAGTGCACGCCCGCAGCTTCGCTCGCGTGGAATAAGACATAACAATAGTTTCGTTTACACCTAGTAATATTATATAGCCTATGTCGCTCAGTAAAGATGCAGCTTTCTGACTGACTGACAACGCAGGGCCTAAACTATAAGGGTTAGAAACATGAAATTTTGCACAGGGGTTCCTTTTATAACGAAGGGGAGCACTAAGAAAGGATTTTTAAAAATTCATCCCCTAAGGGGGTAAAACGGGGGTGCAAAGTTAGTATGAAACTTTGCCGATTTTGAAGTCAAGTGGGCAACCCGAACGCGGGAAGACGTCGTTAATGGGTCTAAATCTACGCGAGCGAAGCTGCGGGCGTCCACTAGTTGTGTACATAAATATTAAAATAATAATAATAATACCGTTGGAGTGTCTCGCCGTGTACGTGTGTATCTCCGACGTGGTCCTCCTGATGTGCGAGTACACGTCGTCCGCGGCGGCGGGGGACGCGCCCGGCGCGCGCGCCTGCGGGGACTCCCCGTCCGCTGCGCGTACATACGACATGTTAATACGCTCGCTTCGCTCCGTGGCGAATAAATATCTGTTACTGTGATGGCAGCACTGCCAAATGGCAGGCATTATCTACCTACCTATAATTAATTACTTGTCTTAGTTTAATATTTGTTTGTTAATGAACACATTATTATTAATTATTTATTTATTTTTAGATTTATATTCATGATTTTGATTGCTAAATTATTGTTGGATAATTTTTGATGAGATTCAGTATTGACTCAGATTTTCCCAATATAAGCGCATGTTTCGAACGGGCGATTCATTGTGACGGCCATCTGACCACAAAGTAGATATTAGGGACAGAGATTAAGCTACATATGAACGTGCAAATCGGTTGCACTCCTACAAGCACGCGGGACATCTATGTGTGGCCACTGGCCGCTTGTCGCGTACGCGGCGAGACTGGAAAAAACCGGTTGACGCTGTCACATCAAGTTGAAAATCGCAGGGTAATCGCTACGCACATTGTTGGTTTTGTTAGTTGCAAGTTTGAATATCTAATATAAAAACGTGGTATTAATAATAATGGTTGTATATTGTACTGTGTGTATGAATAATGCTAGAAAAAATAAAAATATATCATACTTTAACTATCCCAAGGAGTGCAATAGGTAAGTAAATATTTGATTATTACTTTTTCAAGTAAGTACCTTTATTTTACGGAATTATCCTTTTTTTAATAAGAAATGTGTACTACACGGTGTGTTTTTACCTTTTTATTATTATTACAAGCTTTTACTAAACATTTGTAGGTATGTGGGTGGGTTTTTTGCGAGCTCCACTCCTTCCTAGGACGAGGGTGATCTGTTATGCGGATGACACCCTTGTCACAGCTCGCGGAGCAAGCTATGAGGAAGCAGCACGTCTGGCCACGGTTACCACATCACTTGTCGTAGAACGAATTGAACTGCTGGGTCTACGGGTGTCTGTTCATAAAACAGAGGCAGTCCTGTTCCACGGGCTACACAGAGGCGTACCTCGCGGCGCATGTATAACCATACATGGCGTTGGGGTTGAGGTGAAAGCCCAAATGAAATACCTTGGCCTAATCCTTGATAGTCGATGGAGGTTTGGAGCACACTTCTCCCAGCTAGCGCCTAGGCTAATTAGTGCTGCCAGCGCCCTTAGCAGACTTCTGCCGAATATAGGAGGACCAGGGTCGCCTTGCAGACGTCTTTATGCTGGAATACTAAGGAGCATGGCACTGTATGGTGCACCAGTCTGGGTGGATTCGCTCACCGTTGATAACAAGAGATTACTGCGTAGGCCGCAGAAAGTTATAGCGGTGAGGGCAATCAGGGGGTACCGTACGGTGTCCTGGACGGCGGCGACGCTTCTTGCAAGCGACCCTCCATGGGAACTCCAAGCGGAGATGCTGGCAAAGGTGTACTGCTTCCGAGCTAATTTATCTATGGAGACACGACCAACAATGGGACAAGTGGAAAAGTTCAGAACAGTAGCCCAGGGTGATGTAATCTGAAGGTGGAAGGATGCCTTGGAGACCCCTATTGCCGGAATAAGAACAGTGGAGGCGATCCGGCCACATCATACTCGTTGGATCTCAAGAGAGCACGGAACAGTCACGTTCAGGATGGCGCAAATGCTTACTGGACATGGCTGTTTTGGAGAATATTTACACCGGGTCGCAAAACGGGAAGAGACAGCTGCCTGTCAGGAGTGTGGCGCACCTGAAGATACCGCGCACCATACCCTCGTTGAGTGCGCTGCTTGGGGGCCACAACGTCACACACTAGCGGCTATCGTGGGAGGGGATCTCTCGCTGTCGAGTGTAGTAAATTCTATGCTAAACAGCGAGAGATGCTGGCAGGCAGTGGCCACCTTTTGTGAGCAAGTAATGCAACAAAAGGAGGCCGCGGAACGGGTTAGAGAAAACAGCACACACGCTAACCCGCTCCGCAGAAGGAGACTTGGGGGCAGAAGACGGCGCTATGCGCATCTCCTCGCCCCACCATAGACGAGCACTAGCAGGCAGATGCCGCAAGGCGCGCGTCGAGGCGCTACGGTAGTAATGCGCAAGCGATCCCGTAGCGTCTCACTTCGACGCTGAGGGTGCCGCTGGGTTTTAGTGGGTATTCCGTAATCGGCGAGTCCCACATACCCGCCCGACCTTATGGCCGGGTGGGATGCGTAAATTGCATTTCCCAGCGATAAAAAAAAAAAAAAGGTATGTGGGTGGGTTGGTACGTACTATGTGTTTTAAATTTAAGTATTGCAAGTGAGATTTGAACCACATCCAGATGTCTTATTGAACTGAAATTGTTCCTGCGTAACTTCTGTGACAGTACAATAATATGATAGATTATAACCTGACGCTGCAGCTAGGATTTGATATGCCATGTGAGTGTTTCCTGATACATTACTTGAAAAAACTATATATTAGATTTAGAATTTTCCATACCATAAAAATAAATAATAAAATATTAAAAAATAAAAATTATAAAAATAAAATTATTAGAGTAAGAAATTTGTAAAGTATGTTATTTTCTATTTTCTATTCTGTATTGGTTCTTATTGTAGTATTCTTTTTATATTCTGAATAATAAAACTATTTAACAAATGATTTCTTTAATTTCTCTTAACCTGTTGTGACAACCCTACCAAAATAGGTAACAATTTTGCATGTTCTTAGGAAGCTTAGCCTCTGTCCCTAATATCTACTTTGTGATCTGACCCCAAACTAGGCGCGAGCCTGTGATATGGGTGTCAGAGACTGATATACATACATATGTACAGTACTCCCAAATTAATAATGCGCATGCAAATCTTCGCTAATTGTCGTATTCCCGGAAACACCCGAATCATTGAATCGGAGAAAGCCCTCAACAATGCACTTGCATTTTGCACCTTGTTCGAAAAAAACAGGAGTCAAAGTCATATGTCAAATCATGTGAAAAAATTGAAAACAATTCGGTTGGTCGGCGGCTGTCGCCGGTCAGTCAAAGGTCCGTCAGTCGTCTTTATATACTGGTGAATTTTAAAGAGCTGCTATTACACACCCTTCTTGGTTTTGTTTTCAAAGGTGAATTTAATTTCAACTTTAATTATCTTACTCAAATTGAAATAGTTTATTTTGTAAAATAACATACTAACTGTTGGCGATGGAAATACAAAAACACACCTAAAGCACAAATGATAGCTTGGTTACAACAACACAACATTCCGCATGACCCAAAGAAACTGAAACCCGATTTGTATGAAATTATTAAAAGTCATAAAGAAAAATATACAGAATTCGCCATAGACCGTATAATGGAGGAACATGGGCATAAAATTATACGATTGCCACCATATCATCCCGATTTTAACCCCATTGAAAATATTTGGTCCCAAATAAAGCATCACGTAGCCAAAAAAAATATTGCAATGACTGTCAAGTCAGTTAAAGATGCTATATTAGAAAAAATCAATAATATAGGATCAGAAGAATGGAAAAAAGTTTGTGATCACGCTGTTAAATGCGAAGATGAATATAGAAAATTTGACCCAAGAATCGATAGTTTTTCCGATGAAATGATTATTTACACGGGTGATAGCAGTGGGGAAAGTGTAAATGAACAAGAGCATAATGAAAGTTCTGATGAATCTAGGATGTCAGGAATAGAGATCCTCCTTGATTCTGATTAATTATTTGTAATTTTAATATTATTCTGGAATGATCAGTGCTGTAAATACTTTTGAACTGAGATTATAATGATTAGATTTTAATGTAAACCTGTGTTTGAAAACCATTTTTAAGAAAATGCACTTAACCACTCTATACACATATCGTCTTCCGACGCTCGGGGAATACGACCTTTGCCGAACAGTAACGAAGATTTCTATGCGCATTATTAATTTGGGAGTACTGTATATATTTTTTAAATACATACTTAAATAGATAATATTAACATCCAGACACAACAGGCAGGGTCACTACCGATTGCGCCAACGGGCCCTTCAAATATATTTAAAAAAATATATTTTTTGCATCAGAGGTGACAGCCCAGTTGATATCGAACTC
The DNA here is from genome assembly GCA_944567765.1 of Carterocephalus palaemon. Lineage (NCBI taxonomy): Eukaryota > Metazoa > Arthropoda > Insecta > Lepidoptera > Hesperiidae > Carterocephalus > Carterocephalus palaemon. The sequence continues at coordinate 1,074,460 of OX155666.1, forward strand.
GCCTCTCACTCGAGCGGTCCGGGTACAAATCCAAGCGGCACCGCACCAATTGACTTAGACTAAGTTATGTCGGATTTAAGAAATTAAATGCAGTGAAAGACACATCGTGAGGAAACCTGCATGCCTGAGAGTTCTTCATAATGTTCTCGAAGGCCCTTAACAAATTTAATTAAAATATTGAAAGCGTCACCCACTGCTGGACATGCGCCGCACGTGATACTTGACGACGGTGTTGACGAACGCCTGCGTCTCGGCAGGCAGCTCCGCCATCAGCGCCGTGAACTGAAAGAAAGAAAGAATAAAGAAAATTATTTTATTTTATCAGCAACTAGTGGACGCCCGCAGCTTCGCTCGCGTGGAATTAGACGTAACATAACCTAAACACAAAATTTCATTGAAATAATATAGATATATACTAAAAACTTATACCTACTAACTTTGCACCCCCCTTTTACCCCCCCTTAAGAGATGATTTTCGAAACTCAATAATAAACCTTCATAGGTATACTGAATTTCATTCGAATAACATCAAAAACGGCAAAGTTTTATACTAACTTTGCACCCCCATTTTACCCCCTTAGGGGGTGAATTTTCAAAAATCCTTTCTTAGTGCTCCCCTACGTTATAAAAGGAACCCCTGTGCAAAATTTCAAGTTTCTAGCCCTTATAGTTTAGGCCCTGCGTTGATATTTCAGTCAGTCAGTCAGTCAGTCAGTCAGTCAGTCAGTCAGTCAATCAGTTACCTAGACTTTCGTTAAGCGTGTCTAATCACCTCATAGCGAAATAAATTATTTGACTTGACTTTGACTTTGTAGAATAATTTACAATATTCTTATCCTGTGCCCTAGTGTAGGCCGAGAGAGAAAAAAGCCGGAGGAAAAAACTCTCGGTACTCTTTTAAAATTCAAATTCATTTGTACTGAAAAATGTACAGTATGACCATGACCAACGGTGGGACACAGGTTGTAGCGGAGGCTACTATAGACTCACCGGCACCGGGTTGCAGTCGTACAGGTAGGCGAGAGCTTTCCTCGCGTACAATGAAGTTATATAAAAGCTTTTAAAAAGCTCTCGGTACTCTTTTAAAATTCAAATTAATTTGTACAGAAAAATGTACACTATGACCATGACCAACAGTGGGACACGGGTTGTGGTGGAGGCTACTATAGACTCACCGGCACCGGGTTGCAGTCGTACAGGTAGGCGAGAGCTTTCCTCGCGTACAATGAAGTTAAATAAAAGCTTTTAAAAAACACTCGGCACTCTTTTAAAATTCAAATTAATTTGTACAGAAAAATGTACAGTATGACCATGACCAACAGTTTATTTTGTTGTGTGTGTGTAATTTTTTCTTCCAAAATTTTTTTTTTTTCTCCGTTTTTTATTCGTTTTTTGTCATTATCTTATTATTACTAGATTATTATTTGATTTTAACCTTCTATTAAAACACTTTTTTAATTGTAAACCTATATTATGTAAAATTCAAAATTTTAACTGAGCGTAACAATGTGCATGTTGTGCTCACCTGTAATTGTATGTACACGACTGCAAGATTTATTTGTACTGTTTTTTTTATACTGTTTCGTGTATCATATGTTGGTGTGCCTAATTTAAATAAATAAAATAAATAAATAATAAAAACAGTGGGACACGGGTTGTAGCGGAGGCTACTATAGACTCACCGGCACCGGGTTGCAGTCGTACAGGTAGGCGAGAGCTTTCCTCATGACCAACAGTGGGACACGGGTTGTAGTGGAGGCTACTATAGACTCACCGGCACCGGGTTGCAGTCGTACAGGTAGGCGAGAGCTTTCCTCATGACCAACAGTGGGACACGGGTTGTAGTGGAGGCTACTATAGACTCACCGGCACCGGGTTGCAGTCGTACAGGTAGGCGAGAGCTTTCCTCATGACCAACAGTGGGACAGGGGTTGTGTTGGAGGCTACTATAGACTCACCGGCACCGGGTTGCAGTCGTACAGGTAGGCGAGAGCTTTCCTCATGACCAACAGTGGGACAGGGGTTGTGTTGGAGGCTACTATAGACTCACCGGCACCGGGTTGCAGTCGTACAGGTAGGCGAGAGCTTTCCTCATGACCAACAGTGGGACACGGGTTGTGTTGGAGGCTACTATAGACTCACCGGCACCGGGTTGCAGTCGTACAGGTAGGCGAGAGCTTTCCTCATGACCAACAGTGGGACACGGGTTGTGTTGGAGGCTACTATAGACTCACCGGCACCGGGTTGCAGTCGTACAGGTAGGCGAGAGCTTTCCTCATGACCAACAGTGGGACAGGGGTTGTGTTGGAGGCTACTATAGACTCACCGGCACCGGGTTGCAGTCGTACAGGTAGGCGAGAGCTTTCCTCATGACCAACAGTGGGACACGGGTTGTAGTGGAGGCTACTATAGACTCACCGGCACCGGGTTGCAGTCGTACAGGTAGGCGAGAGCTTTCCTCATGACCAACAGTGGGACAGGGGTTGTGTTGGAGGCTACTATAGACTCACCGGCACCGGGTTGCAGTCGTACAGGTAGGCGAGAGCTTTCCTCATGACCAACAGTGGGACACGGGTTGTAGTGGAGGCCACTATAGACTCACCGGCACCGTGTTGCAGTCGTACAGGTATGCGAGAGCTTTCCTCATGACCAACGGTGGGACACGGGTTGTGGTGAAGGCTACTATAGACTCACCGGCACCGGGTTGCAGTCGTACAGGTAGGCGAGAGCTTTCCTCGCGTACACGACCATGACCAACAGTGGGACACGGGTTGTAGTGGAGGCTAATATAGACTCACCGGCACCGGGTTGCAATCGTATAAGTAGGCGAGAGCTTTCCTCGCGTACACTCGCACTTCGACCGCACGCGGATCCGCCGCCAGCGCGGCCACCTTGACGAGCGCGCGCCCCGCCACGCCCGTCGCACCACCTGACGAACACAACCACCGTTTAAAGTGTAAACGTTAAAAAAAACGAACTTAGAGGTTTCTGGAAGCCGAACTACTGAATCACATAAGGGCCGCACTGAAAATCAGCGCCATGGCTCCCTGTGAAACCATGGCATATGCTGAGTGCGGTACCTTTTTGCCATCGAACATTTTCATATCTGTTAAAATTTAAAAGCATTAATTAATAAAGTATGTAGGTACTAGTTAATAATAATTTATAATTATATTTCTTAAGAGGAAAAAGATAGTTGTTAGTTAAGTAAGTTCATAGTGTGTTAATATTATTTTGTTCTCTTGTAAATGTGTTGATGGCAAATAAAGATTTATTCTATTCTATTCTAAAGTGTATGCTAGAGATTGGCTGTAGGTTTTTATTGAAGTAAACCGAAAAAGAATTCATAATTTATATCAATTTAAAGAAAAATATAAAAAATACAGCGGTGACAGCCCAGTGGCTATCGAACTCGCCCGTCACTCGAGCGGTCCGGGTACGCACCAATGACTTTTCTGAGTGATGTGCGATTTAAGAAATTAAATGTCACTTGCTGTAACGGTGAAGGACACATCGTGAGGAAACCTGCATGCCTGGGAGTTTTTCTAATGTTCACGAAGGCATATGAAGTCTGCCAATCCGCACTTGGCCAGCGTGGTGGACTAAGGCCTAATCCCTCCCGTTCTGAGGAGACCCGTGCCCAACAGTGAGACAAAGAAAGGGTTGTGATGATGATGATAATGAAAAGAAAAATGGTCCCTAAAACGGAACCTTGGCGAACACCAGAGTTTTCCCGAGAACCTAAAACATTTAACCCTATAAACACTACACGGAGTCCTAGTGCTCGCAGTCGGGCGCCCCGCGCGCGCCCAACGCTGGGCGCAACAGCCGCACTCACCGTGCAACGCGACGGTGAGCGTGTTGGGCGTGGAGAACTCCTGCGCGAGGTCGGACAGGAAGCGGACTAAGGCCTAATCCCTCCCGTTCTGGGAGGAGACCCGTGATGATGATGATAATGAAAAGAAAAATGGTCCCCAAAACGGAACCTTGGCGAACACCAGAGTTTTCCCGAGAACCTAAAACATTTAACCCTAGAAATACTACACGAAGTTCTAGTGCTCGCAGTCATGCTTCCCGCGCGTGCCCAACGCTGGGCGCAACAGCCGCACTCACCGTGCAACGCGACGGTGAGCGTGTTGGGCGTGGAGAACTCCTGCGCGAGGTCGGACAGGAAGCGGACTAAGGCCTAATCCCTCCCGTTCTGGGAGGAGACCCGTGATGATGATGATAATGAAAAGAAAAATGGTCCCCAAAACGGAACCTTGGCGAACACCAGAGTTTTCCCGAGAACCTAAAACATTTAACCCTAGAAATACTACACGAAGTTCTAGTGCTCGCAGTCATGCTTCCCGCGCGTGCCCAACGCTGGGCGCAACAGCCGCACTCACCGTGCAACGCGACGGTGAGCGTGTTGGGCGTGGAGAACTCCTGCGCGAGGTCGGACAGGAAGCGGACTAAGGCCTAATCCCTCCCGTTCTGGGAGGAGACCCGTGATGATGATGATAATGAAAAGAAAAATGGTCCCCAAAACGGAACCTTGGCGAACACCAGAGTTTTCCCGAGAACCTAAAACATTTAACCCTAGAAATACTACACGAAGTTCTAGTGCTCGCAGTCATGCTTCCCGCGCGTGCCCAACGCTGGGCGCAACAGCCGCACTGACCGTGCAACGCGACGGTGAGCGTGTTGGGCGTGGAGAACTCCTGCGCGAGGTCGGACAGGAAGCGGACCGCGGCCGCCTTCGTCTTGGCCGTGGGCGCGGTCGCGCCGTCCGCGAGGAACCTGGTAAGGAACATTGATGAAAATTAATCGAATTGACTACCAAAATTGACTTGGACCAACCCTTATCAAGTCAATTCATAAAATCCATACTAATATTATAAATGCGAAACTAACTCTGTCTCGCTTTCACGCCATAACGAATGAACCGATTTAAATGAAATTTGGTATACAGATAGTTTAGAGCCTGAAAAGGACATAGGCTACTTTTTAATTGTTGAAAAGGGGGATGAAAGGTTGTATGAAAATATTGTCATTTTCAGAACTAGACGCATAACATTTAAATTTTAGGCTGTTGATTAGATATTTTATAAATAAATATGGCATTCAAAGCTTGTAAAAATGTTACCCTTAAGGGTGTAAAATAAACATAGGAGATAACACATTTACGGATTCATTACGTGGAGCTAAAGTTAACGCGTTAAGAAGAATCTATAATTATGTCTAATTCCACGCGAGCGAAGCTGCGGGCGTCCACTAGTACCTGAATATATTGTGCATCTGTAGCTCCGGTGGGAACACCTCGTGGATAGTGTCCAGGGTCTTCATGATCTTGCTCTTCACCGAGCCGAGGATGTCCGTGCCGAGTTTCATTAGCAGTCTGGAGCAAACGAAAATAATTAATTATATCAGGTGCGTTAATTTGCGGAACTCCATTATTACAAACCAAAAATTAATCTTTGCGATTAACCGTCGTGAAGGCTACTTACCCTGAGGATGCCTTGTTTTGGGGCGAAACACGTGTTGGTGTGTGTATTCATTGATCGCATGTGCATGTTTCCTGTGTGGGAGGGAGGAAGGTGCGTGCATGAAGGTATACATACATCACCATACATTTTTGTTCGCGGATTGTTGCAAAGTAGATTAATTTTTGGTTTGCAAACGATAATGTTGGCTATAGGAAACAAAAGTCGTTGGTAAAAAAAACGCTTGGATTTGAACCCACACCCCGTGTGAAACGAGAGTAATTTGTAGGATTTTAATCTCAATAATTTACAACTCAGGGTTGGCACTCTCTCTCTCCAGGAGGGAACACAATAGTATGTATATCATAATTATGTAGTTATAGTAATGTTGATGTATTTTTATGTATGAAGTATGTATGTAATATTTATCTTTCTTTTCCTTACGTAATTGTGCACCCTACCTTTATACATATTATAATTATTAATGTTAATCCTTGCAATGTGGTTGCCTGGAAGAGATCGCTGCTTAGCGATAAGGCCGTCCATTGTACCTTAGATACTAAGATTATTAATATTATTTCTGTATAATTGTTTGTTATTTCTATGTGTGCAATAAAGTGTTAAATAAATAAATAAATTAATATGCACATTCCGCATATCACACAGGGCTGGCACTCATCGGAACATGAGCTGGTAAAGTCAGTAGTAGTACTAGCAGACATTTTCCAAGAGGGAGAACACAATAGTATGCACATTCCGCATATCACAGGGCTGCCACTCATCGGAACATGAGATGGTAAAGTCAGTGGTAGTACTAGCAGACATTTTCCAAGAGGGAGAAGAAGAAAGAAAAGAAAGAAAGAAAATTATTTTATTTTCATCAACAAGTAGACTAAAATACACAGATACAATTAATAAATTTAAAGGGTTGAAAATTTGGACGCCCTCAGCAAATGGCCGTGGCAAACCAACAACCGCTGATTTTCAGGGCGACCTGCTTGCAATGGGTACCTCGGGCAAGTTGACGTACAAGTATTATACATATATTTACTAGAAACTATTACGAGTACATATTTTAATTCTTAGCTTCTTAACAGCTATACGATTTAGACTACTACATATCTAAAACTACTTTAACTAATACAAATCTTTGAAATAGGTGGGTGCCATGCTTGTGCCTGTGTATAGAGAATATAGAGAAATGTGTATAGAGAACACAATAGTATGCACATTCCGCATATCATATAGGGCTGCCACTCACCGGAACATCAGCTGGTAGAGCCAGTCGCGCAGCTGGTGGCAGTGCACCATCAGAAGTTCGCACACGGCGTCCAGGAGGAGGGAGAACACCTTCGTGTGGGCGTCGACGAACATCTTGTTCAGGAGCTCCGTCAGACGCCGGAGCTGGTCTTCGGTGAGAAGGCGACCGCTGTTCAGGTAGTTAGTCTGGAAAGAGTAATACGTTTTGTGTAAAATTTAAAAATATTCAGTTTATTCCATCATTTAGAGGCACTAAAACCTTACAGAGCTAGTATATAGTAGTATGTAGATGTGCCGAAATAATATTATGTTGTTGCTATGGAGTTGCGTACAGTTGCTCGTACGCTCTGTTTATGCGCACACATTTTATTTATTCATGTAACCTAATTTATTTAATTTTATATTAATTATCTGAAGAGTTGCTAGAACTCAGCTGGGTCTGCTGAGTTTAAGCAACTCTTCGGATACTTAATATAAAAATAAATATCAGAATGATAACTAGGGCACTCACAGGCCACTGCAAACTAAGAAGGCAATATGTCCCTACTAGGACTTAGTCTGAAGTTTTCAGGTACTGCGTGGAGGGCCAAGAGAGTCCAGAGCACCTCATCACACAATGCGGTGCTCTTGGACGCCTGAGAAGCATTCATTTGGGAGCACACGAATTGCATCCGAATGAAATCAAATCATCACCATCGCTAAAGTCCTAGCTTTCCACAAAGCAGTAGGACTAGATAGTGAACTATAACTGGCTGTGGGTACACACGATTAGGTATGGTCGAAGTGCCCGGAGCTGAAAAAGCTCGAGCTAACATCTCAAGTTGCCACCACTTACTACAGGTACCACTGAAAATCAGCGCTATGACGCGTTATGCGTTGTAGCTTAATGTTGAGTGGTCACCTTTTTTTGTCACAGCCAGCATATAGATAGGTCTTTAATTTAAGTCAATAATTGTAACTCAGCTGACACAAAACCAAGATGACCAATTTATGTGTAAAACTGTAACTGTTTGATGTACTGATGCTGAAATGTGATAAAAATAAATGTATCTATCAATCTATATATCTATCTAAGTTGCGTTGCTACCCTTGAACACTAAAATTTCTTTAAAACGGTAAATGGTACTAGGTACAGAGATAATCATCTATTTTGCACTGGGTGGCGGCAGTTTGCTCCATCATTTAGCGGCGGGGTGTACTCACGAGGTGCGTGAGGCCGTCCTTGCGCTCGGTCCAGTGCGTGCTGGAGCAGAGCGCGATGATGTCGTCGGGGGGCGGCGGGGTGGCGGGGGAAGGCTAAGATTGCTTTAAGATGGTAAATGGTACTAGGTAACCGTGATAATGATGTATTTTCACTGGGTGGCGGCAGTTTGCTCCATCAGTTAGCGGCGTGGTGTACTCACGAGGTGCGTGAGGCCGTCCTTGCGCTCGGTCCAGTGCGTGCTGGAGCAGAGCGCGATGATGTCGTCGGGGGGCGGCGGGGTGGCGGGGGAAGGCTAAGATTGCTTTAAAATGGTAAATAGTACTAGGTATCGTGATAATGGTGTATTTTCACTGGGTGGCGGCAGTTTGCTCCATCATTTAGCGGCATGGTGTACTCACGAGGTGCGTGAGGCCGTCCTTGCGCTCGGTCCAGTGCGTGCTGGAGCAGAGCGCGATGATGTCGTCGGGGGGCGGCGGGGTGGCGAGGGAAGGCTAAGATTGCTTTTAAATGGTAAATAGTACTAGGTATCGTGATAATGATGTATTTTGCACTGGGTGGCGGCAGTTTGCTCCATCATTTAGCGGCGTGGTGTACTCACGAGGTGCGTGAGGCCGTCCTTGCGCTCGGTCCAGTGCGTGCTGGAGCAGAGCGCGATGATGTCGTCGGGGGGCGGCGGGGTGGCGGGGGAAGGCTAAGATTGCTTTAAAATGGTAAATAGTACTAGGTATCGTGATAATGGTGTATTTTCACTGGGTGGCGGCAGTTTGCTCCATCATTTAGCGGCATGGTGTACTCACGAGGTGCGTGAGGCCGTCCTTGCGCTCGGTCCAGTGCGTGCTGGAGCAGAGCGCGATGATGTCGTCGGGGGGCGGCGGGGTGGCGAGGGAAGGCTAAGATTGCTTTTAAATGGTAAATAGTACTAGGTATCGTGATAATGATGTATTTTGCACTGGGTGGCGGCAGTTTGCTCCATCATTTAGCGGCGTGGTGTACTCACGAGGTGCGTGAGGCCGTCCTTGCGCTCGGTCCAGTGCGTGCTGGAGCAGAGCGCGATGATGTCGTCGGGGGGCGGCGGGGTGGCGGGGGAGCCCTCCCAGCCGAGGCGGGAGCCCGAGCCCCAGGAGAAATTCTGAAAGTGGTCAAGCGTCAAAGTGTTATTAAATAAATAAAATAAATAAATAAATAAATATCTCGGACATTCTCACACACGGCCATCTGACCCCAAAGTAGGCGCGAGCCTGTGATATGGGTGTCAGAGACTGATATACATACATAGATATTTTTAAATACATACTTAAAAAGATAATATTAACATGCAGGCACAGAACAAATACAAGTGTCCGTCACACTAATATTTGTCCTGTGTGGGATTCGAACCCACGACCCCTGGCGCAACAGGCAGGGTCACTACCGATTGCGCCAACGGGCCTGTCAATTAATGTTATGTTCACCTCACTGAAAACCAGCGCTTCGACTCATTAAAATGAATCGAAGCATATGCTGAGTGGTGGCCTTTTCACATAATCTGCGGCACATAACATTATTATGTAATAAGTACTATGTTAGTTATAAGAAACTTTCAAACTGTTTATTTTGTTTTGTTTACCTTGTTTATTGTTAACTTGTTTTTGTTTATTTTTATTTTTTTCACTTTTAATATGCTTATTTTGCTTTTATTTTGTGTTTGTGTTTATTTATTATTAATTCTGTATGTCTGTGTCCATGTGTGTGTGAATAAAGATTTCTTTCTTTCTTCTTTCTTATGTCGCTGCGACCTATAGACGTCCCACTGCTGGGCACGGGTATCCCCCACAGACACAGATGCGGGAGGTCTAGAGCATACTCCACCACGCTGCTCCAATGCCGATTGGTTGTACATTTATCATATTATTAAATTGTAAATTTTGAAAATTTCGTGGAGCGTTCGGTAGGTAAGCGATTTGGAGTGAAATCTATAATGTTTACTATATTTCAAACTGATTAAATTAAATAAATAAATAATTTATTTGCCTCATTAAAATGAATCGAAGCATATGCTGAGTGGTGGCCTGTAGTGTATGCGATCTATATATAATCTGTTAAACATGACGTTGTCTCGAGCACACGGGAGTGACATAAACAGTCACGTATTAGCCACGGGCGAGAACGGACGTTTGCTGACGCACTGGTGTGGTAACGAGCCAATTAACGTACCCTTTATGACAAGGGTGACACGGAGCACTACATATGGCGACGAGAATAAAAGGTTAGTGGTAAATTAAAAATATTAAAAATATTTTTTCGAAGTACGAAGAGAGGAAGGTTGAATAAGTATGTAGGTACATAAATAAAATTGGATGGTCTAAGAACTTTATGCATTGGATGTTTATTACTTTATGATTGATTGTTAAATTACTGATGGATCAACATAAAATAAATATACATACCTCTGTCCATAAGGATCCCGATTACCTAATCATCGTGTCGCGGCATTGCTATGCGGTAGGCAGGTATCGCGGCAGATTATTGTAAACAATTTATTACAGTTTTTATTATTCATAAAATTGAGTTCGAATTCCTAGTTGTTCTAGTCAGTACTTCAAATGTATCGCGACGAACAATATACACTTCGCCTCATTTGAGGTGGGACATTGTGCGCGCTCATTACAAAAAAAAAAATAGGCTACTCTTACAAACTCATGTATGATTCGCGTCCTACTCTTCACTATAACGCATCGCACTCAGTGAACACTTAGAATTATGTATCGTGTAGGTATGTAAGTTACATATCGGCGGCAGGGTGAAATTAGGTGGTCGAGACGTTAAGTTCTATAAACTATTTAATTTTCTTCAATAGAAAATTACATTTTAACTTATTACTAAACTAAATCTAGAGTGGTGAGAGACCCGTCCAATGTTAGGCACGGAATGTCTTGTTCGTGGGACCGCTACGCGACCAATCGAATTGTCCGTACGTAACATGTATGTAACCGCCATTGTTTTCCAATACATTACAACTACTTACCGTAAACTGTGTGGTGGTTTTATATTGTTTTGAGTAATATTATACCGGAACAACAGCGGCAACACTAGTTATGCTATTATTTATTCGAGGCTATGACTTTAGTAATCAATAATTTTAATGAATTACAACTAAAGCTGGTAATTTAATAAGCCATACCTAACGGTACTAAGTATTGACCTAGATAGGTTGATTTCTTGTATTTATTTATTTATTAGAGTTAAGGCATCCCAACAACATTTCACAGATTATTATACGAATTACATTAAATGGTGTTGTGTGCCAGAGTGAAAATGTCACTTACAAGGAAGCACAACTTACACAGAGAACATGCATATTATATTATAAAAATAAAAAATAAAATAGCCCTTTATTTCCATGAAAAATAATACAAGCACAATAATTACAATTTTCGTTACACAAATTTCACAAATACTTTTAATTTCAAAAATAAAATTTTATTTATATTTACCTAGTTATAATAAAAATTTAAATTTCACAAATACCTATGAATTTCAAAAAGAGTAGGTAGGCTCTTTGTTGTATTACCTGTGTTGTATTTCATTCCAATACATAATAAAAAATACGCTTTATAAATAGATTGAATTTACAGCATTTTTTATGTAAGTTACTACAAAAAACTCGTTACCTTTGGCCAAGGCATATTATATTAAGTTATATTATTATTATATAAGTTTCAAGTAGACAAGATGATATAGGCTCTTATTTCAGTGATAACAAAATCATAAATAAATAAATTGTATCATAAACTCATAACCAGGTACTTACACCTACCTGAAGGATTGTTCTTAAAGGGATAAAACGTATAGATTTTAATCTGTACTGTGTGAAATGGATTGCCTACCTGAAGGATTGCTCATATGGGTGTAAAACGAAAAGATTTTAATCTGTATTGTGGACATGTGTGACATGTAACATGGATACAGATACTCTTCGGGGATCATCGAGATGAAGGGTACCTACATATCCTATGTTTCTATTAATTAATTCGACTGCAAACATTTGTTGCTAATATGAAGCAATTCATCAATTCTATTCATCCTTTAAGTAATATATCTGAGACTACGCTGCGCGGGGCCACCCACACCGCTTTATTTTATAAATGCATTATTTTCCTTAGACGGACATTTTAAATTCGTTATTGGTATGTTTTGAATGGAATTTCCGATTTTAACAATTTGTATTTTACAGGTATTGAAACGGTCTTTAATAAAATATCATTTAATGCGATAAGGACTGATACAGAGGTATGAATAATGTGGTTTGATTATATTGAGCAAATTATATCAACTTTTAAAATGTAAAAAAGTTGTTATAGTGGCATAACTAGAGTAGTTGGATATATGGTATCGCGACACTTTTGTAAATAATGAGGTGTCTGCAAAGTCGTAGTACATTATTTAATTTTTATTCTATCATCAATAGTTTTCGCAGATAGCAAGAATATGTTAGGTAGTACGAACCTATAAATCGTGCGTGATCGTGTGTTAGGTAGTACGAACCTATAAATCGTGCGTGATCGTGTGTAACTGGTAGTACGAACCTACATGAAATTGTGAATCGTGCGTGATCGTGTGTAACTGGTAGTACGAACCTACATGAAATTGTGAATCGTGCGTGATCGTGTGTAACTGGTAGTACGAACCTACATGAAATTGTGAATCGTGCGTGATCGTGTGTAACTGGTAGTACGAACCTACATGAAATTGTGAATCGTGCGTGATCGTGTGTAACTGGTAGTACGAACCTACATGAAATTGTAAATCGTGCGTGATCGTGTGTTAGGTAGTACGAACCTATAAATCGTGCGTGATCGTGTGTAACTGGTAGTACGAACCTACATGAAATTGTGAATCGTGCGTGATCGTGTGTAACTGGTAGTACGAACCTACATGAAATTGTGAATCGTGCGTGATCGTGTGTAACTGGTAGTACGAACCTACATGAAATTGTGAATCGTGCGTGATCGTGTGTAACTGGTAGTACGAACCTACATGAAATTGTGAATCGTGCGTGATCGTGTGTAACTGGTAGTACGAACCTACATGAAATTGTAAATCGTGCGTGATCGTGTGTTAGGTAGTACGAACCTATAAATCGTGCGTGATCGTGTGTAACTGGTAGTACGAACCTACATGAAATTGTGAATCGTGCGTGATCGTGTGTAACTGGTAGTACGAACCTACATGAAATTGTGAATCGTGCGTGATCGTGTGTAACTGGTAGTACGAACCTACATGAAATTGTAAATCGTGCGTGATCGTGTGTTTAGGTAGTGCGAACCTACATGAAATTGAAAATCGTACGTGATCGTGTGTTTAGGTAGTGCGAACCTACATGAAATTGAAAATCGTACGTGATCGTGTGTTTAGGTAGTGCGAACCTACATGAAATTGAAAATCGTACGTGATCGTGTGTTTAGGTAGTGCGAACCTACATGAAATTGAAAATCGTACGTGATCGTGTGTTCAGGTAGTGCGAACCTACATGAAATTGTAAATCGTATGTGATCATGTGTTTAGGTAGTGCGAACCTACATGAAATTGTAAATCGTACGTGATTGCGTATCAGGCAGTAAATGCATTATGATACTAGTTGACTGTATGTAGATGTGGGGATGAATTAATAATATACTGTAAACTTGTAGTTACCAAGATTTACTTCAGTTCTAGGTCGCCCCATATCTACCTACCACGAAAATTACAAACTTATTGCCAGCTCCGGAAAAGCTGAATTTCGAAGGAGACAACGCTACAGTTGCTTTAAGATTTAAGCAATGGAAAAGATGATGGTCACCAGGTTATTTCCCTTTTGCACAGGATTCGTAGTGGGAATACCAGACAGGTCTGTCACCTTTCCTCCTCTTGCGCGGCGCTGTAGGCACTCCTGCGCTGAGGGAATTCGGAATAAGGGGAGATCCCCTCTATCCGGGAAATTGCTCCAGGGGTAAACCCCGTTGGTGACTTCCCCGCTGTTGAGCGTGAGAGCCAGTCGTACGTCGCGCACGCGACTAGCCGTATGTCGCGAATTCCCCCTAGATGGTCGGAGGGAAGAAGGTCCAACAGCTCTCTATGTAGCGGTCGGCCTTCAGGGTTGCGCGCGTGCAGCGGCGCTGTCCCTCTTAGGTGAGGATGTGGCCCATTGTCGGCGCGGTTATACATAACACGTCCAGCCTGCTGTCGCGCGCTATCACCGCGTTCCGGACGTAGCGCCCCGCTCCTGTGATTTCTCGCAGGGCGAGGCTGGGCCTGGAGACGCTTGCGCTGCGTGGCGCCGCCAGAGCATACCATGCTGGCGCCGCGTACGTACTCTTAAGCCTAGATCGGATATAGCACTTGTAATGGGAATACCCGTGTCTGCACAAGATGCATCGTCGGACGGGCGCATTTGATGCGTCGTGTTACAGGTGCGCTAGGCGGTCGCGGTGCTACGGTGACAGCTGCAACAGCCAGTGGTTACAAATGATTGGATAATGCCTACCTACTAAAGAAAAGTTACATCCTGAAAAAGTCCAAGGTGCAGCCGAGGACGGTGCACGATCGACCCTCACTAAGCGGTCAACTACCCGACCGTGCCTATAAAAAGCCAAACGCGGCCAACGAAGGGTATGGTTGCTCAGCCGTCGAAGGGTAAGGTTGTCGGTACCTATGCTATGTGTCGGAAACTACGCTGCTTTGCTGTAAGTACGTTCCATATTTTAAGTAGCACAATTTGATGCTACAATTAAAGGTAGTCCCTCACTCTTACCACTTTGTGGTATGCAAATGTCATAGTAGGTAAATTAATGGGTCACTTAGATTATGCTGTCAAAAAAAAAAAAAAAACAACAAGTTTTGTATAGGTTCGGATATCTTATTATAAATTCTAATACACATTCCGTAGGCATTGCTTTGGAGGCCTGCATTTTGGGAAAGGCCTATGTCCGTATCAATTAATGTCTATTTTATACTGATATTTTTCTTTACTCAATACCTTTTTGTGACTTATGTATTGGGATAGGGCCATTGTAATGGTGATAGAAAACGGCACGCCGAGTATCCAACACTTTTGAAGGATGGATGTAGTAGTAAGGAATGTACTTACTCGTCGTGAGATAGGTACCTAGCTCATTTATTTCTAGTTGTTTCATAAATCTACGAGATCTACATATGGATTTTTAGAGCGATACTTTATTAAATAAAAAATAAATAAAAATCATGGACCCTAAACTGGGTACTGACCTGTGCTATGGGTGTCGGAGTCTCATATGCATGTATGGACATTTTAAAAACATGCTTGAATATATAGTATCGACATCCGGATGGTGTAACATGCCAGTTTACAAGATCGAATACAATCTTAGGCTTTGTGAAAACACAACTAGAAACCTAGTACTTCCTACTGACTGCAATTGCGACTATATAGTATATGATATCCGTTGATGACTAATCCAAAAAACAATACTCATTATATTACAAATACGCCACCAACGCATCAAACGCGGCGCGTGTCGTGTTTATGTCTGACATGAAGCGACTTGCTGACGGTTGCTGGCTGGACTGTTACTAACGATCTGATCAACTGGTGTCCTTCATAGGTTTATAATACTTAATAGATTGGCAATGCGAAAGAAAAATAACATAGATACTCATATTATGTTAGAGCGAAAAAGATAAGCGAGACCATTGCGTACACGCTATCAGCCGGTATAAGCCCAACGTCAGTTGTAAACGAAACAAATTTTATTACTGAACGATTCGTGAGTGTCTATATTCATGGTTGAGGTTACCGGCTTACTCACGTGTGGTTTGAGTCGAGAATGGTCCGACTGGTTTCGGTCTCTTGTGATGATCATCTTCAGGAGTGAACGTGCTCGCGGCGGGCACGGCGTTCACAAACAAATTTTGCTTATTTTTCTAAATCTTACGTTTGAAAGCGTACATTTGGTGTTAATTAGACAAATAATTATGGTTACGTATACAGTACCAGAAGGTAACTCATCTTAGAATGAAAATACATAGAAGTATGCATTTCATATGTAAGTAAGATTGAAATATTTAATTCTCCAATTGCAATGTTAGTGAACTTTGAAAAAAATAAAAAAGTAAAAAAAAAAAAAAAAATTAATTTAATTAACAAATGGATGGGTGGTGCTGCGAGCTCGTTTGCTATCTTAATGTGGACTATGTTCTCGATTATTAAATTTATAATAAGGAAGGGATGTAGTGTATGCGATCTATATATAATCTGTTAAACATGACGTTGTCTCGAGCACACGGGAGTGACGTAAACAGTCACGTATTAGCCACGGGCGAGAACGGACGTTTGCTGACGCACTGGTGTGGTAACGAGCCAATTAACGTACCCTTTATGACAAGGGTGACACGGAGCACTACATGGCCTTTTCACACAATCTGCGGCACATAACATTATTATGTAATAAGTACTTTGTTAGTTATAAGAAACTTTCAAACTGTTTATTTTGTTTTGTTTACCTTGTTTATTGTTAACTTGTTTTTGTTTATTTTTATTTTTTTCACTTTTAATATGCTTATTTTGCTTTTATTTTGTGTTTGTGTTTATTTATTATTAATTCTGTATGTCTGTGTCCATGTGTGTGTGAATAAAGATTTCTTTCTTTCTTCTTTCTTATGTCGCTGCGACCTATAGACGTCCCACTGCTGGGCACGGGTATCCCCCACAGACACAGATGCGGGAGGTCTAGAGCATACTCCACCACGCTGCTCCAATGCCGATTGGTTGTACATTTATCATATTATTAAATTGTAAATTTTGAAAATTTCGTGGAGCGTTCGGTAGGTAAGCGATTTGGAGTGAAATCTATAATGTTTACTATATTTCAAACTGATTAAATTAAATAAATAAATAATTTATTTGCCTCAAAGTGGTACATTTTTATGTTACAATTAAAGGTCCCTCAATCTAACCTCTTCAATAGAATACTATACAGTTTGGCACATGAAAAATGTTATGTTAGTTATTTAAGTTTGTTACATTGTATACCGCAAATACGACTGCTCGAGAAAAAAAAAAAAGGGCTAGGCTGAAAACCAGCAGCCGTGGTTCTCTCTCAGTCCCACGGCACAGGCTGAGAGTAGTCCTATTTTGTCTCTCTTCTTTTTTAAATTTAATTCAGGTATATGTGCGGCTTATTTTTGGTTGTTGTTGTTTATTTAATTATTTTATTTTTTATTGTGTAAAATGTAAATAGTCCGTTTAAAGAATTCGAAAGAATCCCGATTCGTGTCGTGCCATGCAGTGTCGTGTCGTGTCATTGTCGTGTCGTGTCAGTGTCGTGGAGCAGTGGGAAGGCACTCACATCGTTCCGGCGGTACGAGTCGAGGCTGCGGTCGGAGCACACGCTGGAGGCCTCCGAGTCGTCGTCGCGCCGGCTCTCGCACGTCGACGTGTCCTCTTGATTCGTGTCGTGTCATGCAATGTCGTGTCATGCAGTGTAGTGTCGATATCGTGTCGTGTCAGTGTCGTGGAGCAGTGGGAAGGCACTCACATCGTTCCGGCGGTACGAGTCGAGGCTGCGGTCGGAGCACACGCTGGAGGCCTCCGAGTCGTCGTCGCGCCGGCTCTCGCACGTCGACGTGTCCTCTTGATTCGTGTCGTGTCATGCAATGTCGTGTCATGCAGTGTAGTGTCGATATCGTGTCGTGTCAGTGTCGTGGAGCAGTGGGAAGGCACTCACATCGTTCCGGCGGTACGAGTCGAGGCTGCGGTCGGAGCACACGCTGGAGGCCTCCGAGTCGTCGTCGCGCCGGCTGTCGCACGTCGACGTGTCCTCTTGATTCTGCGACACAATCATTGAGGCGTCAACGGTTAACAAACATCAGTATAAATAAAATAATTATATCATGGACATTCTCACGCGCGGCCATCTGACCCCAAACTAGGCGCGAGCCTGTACTATCGGTGTCAGAGACTCGCTGCGACCCATAGACGTCCCACTGCTGGGCACAGGTCTCCCCCACAGACACTTCTGCGGGAGGTCTAGAGCATACTCCACCACGCTGCTCAAATGCGGATTGGTGGAGGGGTTAGTGGCCAACCCAGTGTCGAATGTTCTCAAGCCACCCGAAGGTCTTCGACAAGGCTTAACGACTGTTTTCAGCATTGAAAACAACCGGGACCGACGGCTTTACGTGCCCTCCGAAGCACGGTAGCGCCCATGAAATTTTGCCACTAGCAGTCACCCATCCACAAACCGACCGCGCCCGTCGTTGCTTAACACTTTCGATCACATTGAATCGAGGCAAGCCAATAGGCTATGGACGCTACATGCTGTCAGAGACTAATATACATAAATAGATATTTTTAAATACATACTTAAATAGATAATATTAACATCCAGACTCAGAACAAATACTGGCATCAATTTTTCGGTAGGTATTTGAGGCAAGCTGAAAACTTGTCCAACGCCTCTCCTATTATACCCCAACACGGAACTGCAGACCTGGCTGGTGAGTAGCGGGACAAAATTAACCCCTATATAAATAAAAAAAATTTTTTTTTATTTCCAAACATATATTATGCAATATGTAATTTTTATAGGTTGTAGTCCAATGTTTACAGAATATAATTTTTTTTTTTTTTTAATTTATATAGGTTTTGATTTTGCCCCGCTACTCACCAGCCAGGTCTGCAGTTCCGTGTTGGGGTATAATAGGAGAGGCGTTGGACAAGTTTTCAGCTTGCCTCAAATACCTACCGAAAAATTGGTGCCAGCTCTCCGGCCAAGAGCTTCTATTGTATCCGTACAGTCAGTATCGTCACCACAAGTCATACGCACCCGCAGCGCCGCCTCGGCCTCCCGCGACTGCTGCAGCAGGCGCTGGCTCGCGCCCGCCGCCCGCTCCCCCCGCTCCCCCCGCTCGGCAGACTCGCGCCGCCGCAGCCCGCCCACCACGCTGCCGGAGCGACCCACCCTGTATACTAGTAATACGCACCCGCAGCGCCGCCTCGGCCTCCCGCGACTGCTGCAGCAGGCGCTGGCTCGCGCCCGCCGCCCGCTCCCCCCGCTCCCCCCGCTCGGCAGACTCGCGCCGCCGCAGCCCGCCCACCACGCTGCCGGAGCGACCCACCCTGTATACTAGTAATACGCACCCGCAGCGCCGCCTCGGCCTCCCGCGACTGCTGCAGCAGGCGCTGGCTCGCGCCCGCCGCCCGCTCCCCCCGCTCCCCCCGCTCGGCAGACTCGCGCCGCCGCAGCCCGCCCACCACGCTGCCGGAACGACCCACCCTGTACACAAAATCACGTTATATTAAATTAATAAAGCCTAGTCCTAACCTAACCTACAAAATCCTACATCTTTTTTTAATATTATAGATTTTAGCCAAACGAACAAGCGGACGGGCCACCTGATGGTAAGTAGTCACCGCCGCGTCGCCTATGAATATAAGCCACACCAGAGGAGTTGCGTGACAACTTTTATAGCTGCCCGCTATAAAAGTTGTCACGCAAGTTTATCTCTGAACGAAATCCAAAGGGGATAGGTGCGCATGGGGAGACAATACTGGCGAACCAATCAGCGCTTACATATGACAACCCACTCGCCCCGCGCCACACGATACCTTAAATTTCGACTTCCACGCATTCAAGGTCAAGACTTTCGTGCCGCCAACTGTACCCGGAACCTGCCGCATTCAAGGCCACATCTTGACTTTCGTGCCGCCAACTGTACCCGGAAACTGCCGCATTCAAGTTCAGATCTGGACTTCCATGCCGCTAACTGTACCCGGAACCTTCCGCATTCAAGGCCACATCTTGACTTTCGTGGCGCCACCTGTATCCGGAACCTGCCGCATTCAAGCTCAGATCTGGACTTTCGTGCCGCTAACTGTACCCGGAACCTGCCGCATTCAAGGCCACATCTTGACTTCCGTGCCGCCATCTGTACCCCCGGAACCCGCTCACCTGGTGGGGCTGGTCTCCCGCGAGCCGGCCAGCGAGCGCGGGATGCCCGACGGCCGGCGGCGCGCGCCCGACAGCGACAGCGGCCCGCCGCGCGGCGACGGCGACGACGATCTCGACGTCGCTGTTGAACATATTAAAAAATCATCGACTTAATATTATCAAGTGTATGTACAAAAAGGTTAGTTATTTATATGCGCAATAAACTGATCAATATTTGTGTTTCTCGCCATCACAGCACTTTCTTTGTCCCACTGTTGGGCACGTCAGGTGTTGAGTCAGACCTTCGACAGAGGAATTTTTTTTTTCTTCTGATTGTTTTAACTACGAGTAGTGCTTAATTATTAATATGTTGCTGGATGTGTTCACCTATAATTGCAGGAACACGATTTTATGATGTTTATATTTAATTTTAGAAATTTTATGTGTATACAGTGTTGGTGAACCTTAATCAAATCTTCTATATAATAAAAATGAATCGCAAAATGTGTTGGTAAGCGCATAACTCAACAACGCCTAGACCGATTTGGACAATTCTTTTTTTAAAATGTTCATGTGAACTTCATTCAAGGATGGTTTTTACGGCGAGAAAATTTTGAAAATTCATCCCCTAAGGGGGTAAAACGGGGGTGCAAAGTTAGTATGAAGCTTTGCCGTTATTAATAATAATAATAATAATATTATAATAAATAATATTATTGAAGTTAGTGAATGTGTAACGCGAGCGAAGCTGCGGGCGTCCACTAGTAAATAAATAAAATAAATAAATAAATGAATCAGTATGAACGATACTACGATACATAGCCCAATGGCTCGCGTCGATTCAATGTGATCGTAAGAGTTAAGCAACGACGGGCGCGGTCGGTTTGTGGATGGGTGACCGCTAGTGGCAAAATTTCATGGACTCTACCGTGCTTCGGAGGGCACGTAAAGCCGTCGGTCACGGCTGTTTTCAATGGTGGAAACAGTCGTTAAGCCTTGTCGAAGACCTTCGGGTGGCTTGAGAACATTCGACACTGGGTTGTCCACAAACTCCTCCACCAATCCGCATTGGAGCAGCGTGTTGGAGTATGCTCTAGACCTCCCGCAGCAGTGTCTGTGGGGGAGACCCGTGCCCAGCAGTGGGACGTCTATGGGTCTACGAAATCACAACCCAAAACATCTATTCTAAACAAAACACCTCCATGAGACCTAAGCAGTGGACATGGTCCAAGAGCTGGCACCAATTTTTCGGTAGGTATTTGAGGCAAGCTGAAAACTTGTCCAACACCTCTCCTATTATACCCCAACACGGAACTGCAGACCTGGCTGGTGAGTAGCGGGGCAAAATAAACCACTATATAAATTAAAAAAATAATAATTTTTATTTCCAAACATATATTTGAGGCAATATGTAATTTTTATAAGTTGTAGTCCAATGTTTACAGAATATAAAAATTTTTTTGGAAATAATTAAAAAAAAAAAATTTATATAGGTTTTGATTTTGCCCCGCTACTCACCAGCCAGGTCTGCAGTTCCGTGTTGGATAATAGGAGAGGCGTTGGACAAGTTTTCAGCTTGCCTCAAATACCTACCGAAAAATTGGTGCCAGCTCTCCGGCCAACATGGGGGGGTGGGTGTCCCCGTAATCACTAGGCCTCGCGTGAAAAGCGTTTTCGGCGTTGTACTTACGCGTGGACTGCGACACGCCGGGGCGCGAGCGCGAGCGCGCGGCGGTGCGCTCGGGGCTGGCGGGCACCGCGCCCGTAGGCGTCGCGGCCGCGCGCTTCGCCCGGGCTGGACACACACACACACAATCATTATTAATCTTATCTATATATATAAAAGGAGAAGGTGACTGACTGACTGACTGACTGACTGACTGACATATCAACGCAGGGCCTAAACTATAAGGGCTAGAAACTTGAAATTTTGCACAGGGGTTCCTTTTATAATGTAGGGGAGCACTAAGAAAGGATTTCTGAAAATTCACCCCCTAAGGGGGTAAAACGGGGGTGCAAAGTTAGTATGAAACTTTGCCGTTTTTGAAGTCGTTAGACAGGTAGACGTCGTTAATGGGTCTAATTGTACGCGAGCGAAGCTGCGGGCGTCCACTAGTTATATATATTTCTTGTGTACGTGTGTATGTCACTGAACTCCTCCTAAACAGCTGGATAGATGTTGATGAAATTTTTTGTGGGTGTTCAAGGGGATTCGAGAATGGTTTAGAATAGATTCACAATTTGCTCCACTTGAAAATGTTTTTTAGTATTTTTGTATGAACAATATCCAAATATTTTAACCGTCGTTCAGACGTGAAGTCATTTACATGGAGTGCCGCGTCCCTTTGACATGTTAGTTGGTGATAGTAATTATACCACAACTCATTAAAACAGCTCAAAGTATGTTTCATGGGTACACGTGAAGAATTCCAAATTACCGGGTCTTATATGTCTATGTCCAGCAGTGGATCACTAAAGAATGATGATGATGATTTAAAGACCTTCCGCATTTTGATGTAGACCTAGCCATGTAAAGCGGATTACAGACATACACCCAAAGCAACTCCATTTTATGAAATACACAAACACAAATAAATACATATTGCGAAATGAATATCAATCAAGGTTGACCAGGATTTGAACCCACTGTCCCACAGCTGAACGTCACTGTCACTATTATTTTAATATTAGAAACTACAATTAGTTTTTGTGCAAATGCTTTTAAAGACCACATTCATGATATTGATCGTGAATATTACGAAACCAAAAAGTGAATCATGAAAAAGGAATGGCAATGGTGAAAAATTGAATTTCATTCACAACTGTGAAATAAAATTATGAATTCAAAATGATTTTAAATGTAATAAAACACGAAGCATGATCAGCATAATTATGTTAATTTTATGTTAAATTAATTTTATTATACGTAACAACTAGGGACATTCACGAAAGCGTACCTAACAACACCTAATAATACCTTGTTGCGGCACCTCCCCCTCTGGTGAGCACATAGGAACAAACAATTAATAGGTATTAAAAATTATTTCATTCACCAAAAACCTAGCTATAACCCTGTTCTGAGTAGTGCACAAAATAATATTTGTTATCGATAAAACGCCATCCCAACGTGCATTTCATAGTAGCTCATTTACGTCACAGGATATTTAAAAAAAAAAAGGGTAGATTTCAAAAAGGTCGTACCGATTATTGAAGTCCCTTTCACTCATTACCAAACTTATTATGTAAACTTAAACGTAACGTAACGTAATGTAAACTTACATTTATAATATATAATATGAGTATGTTTTAGTTGTGTTTACTCTTTTTTTTCCCCTAGAATATTGCCGCCTACCACCCTGGGTTGACTGGCAGAAAATGCCAATAATAGGCATTAAGTCCGCCCATTGTAACATCTTTTTTTGGATTTAGAATAAAGTATATAAATAAATATTCTAGCTAGTGACGTCACGAGCTACACTCGCACAGTACTCACGCAGGCTGGCGGCGGGCGGCTGCAGCTTGGCGCGCGCGAGCTGCGAGTAGAGGGCGCGGGCGCGCGCGCGCTGCGCCGCCGCCGCGTCCACGGCGGACACGGAGCGCGCCGCGCCGCACGCGCCCGGCGAGCGCTCTGGAAACGAACGATACTCACGCAGGCTGGCGGCGGGCGGCTGCAGCTTGGCGCGCGCGAGCTGCGAGTAGAGGGCGCGGGCGCGCGCGCGCTGCGCCGCCGCCGCGTCCACGGCGGACACGGAGCGCGCCGCGCCGCACGCGCCCGGCGAGCGCTCTGGAAACGAACGATACTCACGCAGGCTGGCGGCGGGCGGCTGCAGCTTGGCGCGCGCGAGCTGCGAGTAGAGGGCGCGGGCGCGCGCGCGCTGCGCCGCCGCCGCGTCCACGGCGGACACGGAGCGCGCCGCGCCGCACGCGCCCGGCGAGCGCTCTGGAAACGAACGATACTCACGCAGGCTGGCGGCGGGCGGCTGCAGCTTGGCGCGCGCGAGCTGCGAGTAGAGGGCGCGGGCGCGCGCGCGCTGCGCCGCCGCCGCGTCCACGGCGGACACGGAGCGCGCCGCGCCGCACGCGCCCGGCGAGCGCTCTGGAAACGAACGATACTCACGCAGGCTGGCGGCGGGCGGCTGCAGCTTGGCGCGCGCGAGCTGCGAGTAGAGGGCGCGGGCGCGCGCGCGCTGCGCCGCCGCCGCGTCCACGGCGGACACGGAGCGCGCCGCGCCGCACGCGCCCGGCGAGCGCTCTGGAAACGAACGATACTCACGCAGGCTGGCGGCGGGCGGCTGCAGCTTGGCGCGCGCGAGCTGCGAGTAGAGGGCGCGGGCGCGCGCGCGCTGCGCCGCCGCCGCGTCCACGGCGGACACGGAGCGCGCCGCGCCGCACGCGCCCGGCGAGCGCTCTGGAAACGAACGATACTCACGCAGGCTGGCGGCGGGCGGCTGCAGCTTGGCGCGCGCGAGCTGCGAGTAGAGGGCGCGGGCGCGCGCGCGCTGCGCCGCCGCCGCGTCCACGGCGGACACGGAGCGCGCCGCGCCGCACGCGCCCGGCGAGCGCTCTGGAAACGAACGATACTCACGCAGGCTGGCGGCGGGCGGCTGCAGCTTGGCGCGCGCGAGCTGCGAGTAGAGGGCGCGGGCGCGCGCGCGCTGCGCCGCCGCCGCGTCCACGGCGGACACGGAGCGCGCCGCGCCGCACGCGCCCGGCGAGCGCTCTGGAAACGAACGATACTCACGCAGGCTGGCGGCGGGCGGCTGCAGCTTGGCGCGCGCGAGCTGCGAGTAGAGGGCGCGGGCGCGCGCGCGCTGCGCCGCCGCCGCGTCCACGGCGGACACGGAGCGCGCCGCGCCGCACGCGCCCGGCGAGCGCTCTGGAAACGAACGATACTCACGCAGGCTGGCGGCGGGCGGCTGCAGCTTGGCGCGCGCGAGCTGCGAGTAGAGGGCGCGGGCGCGCGCGCGCTGCGCCGCCGCCGCGTCCACGGCGGACACGGAGCGCGCCGCGCCGCACGCGCCCGGCGAGCGCTCTGGAAACGAACGATACTCACGCAGGCTGGCGGCGGGCGGCTGCAGCTTGGCGCGCGCGAGCTGCGAGTAGAGGGCGCGGGCGCGCGCGCGCTGCGCCGCCGCCGCGTCCACGGCGGACACGGAGCGCGCCGCGCCGCACGCGCCCGGCGAGCGCTCTGGAAACAAACGCGACGAACGTATGAATCCATACTAATATTATAAATGTGAAAGTGTGTTTGTTTATTTATTTATTTGTTTGTTTGTTTGTCCGGCTTTCACGTCGCAACGAAGCTATTATATGGTATGGTTTTTGTGTGTGGAGATAGTGAGGAGGGTGGAGAGTGACGTAGGCTACTTTTTACCGCGGTAAAACATCCCCGTGGGAAGATATCGATGTTTTGTTATTAACAACAATAATAGATGGCGTTAGTAAAATAATAAATTGAATTTTGAATTCGCGCTGGATAAATTGTAGTTTTTTTATTTTTAAACTATTCATCCACCACAAATATGATAGACAACTCATTGTTAATTCCCTTTGATCACGCGGGCGGAGCCGCGGGCAAAAGCTAGTGAATGAATATTTTATTTCGACAAATTAACAAAACAAAAACAAACTATAAAGTGGGTTGGTAATATGCCAAGCCTGGAAACCACTTCTGTACACTACCGACCACAGTGACAGCCAGAGAGCTGGCACCAATTTTTCGGTAGGTATTTGAGGCAAGCTGAAAACTTGTCCAACGCCTCTCCTATTATACCCCAACACGGAACTGCAGACCTGGCTGGTGAGTAGCGGGGCAAAATCAAAACCTATATAAATGGTTGTAGGTGGTAGAGCCTATAGGGAACCAAATAGGTTTTATATGAAACCTAATTGGTTCCATATAGAGTTCGCCCGGGGCAGTACCACCGCCCGCCACGGTACCATTCTGCCGTGTAATTATTGTTTTTAAAGCAATTATTGTCCGGTTGGAAAGGTGTGGATTCCGGTTACACTTCTTTAGAGGCGACCATCTTAGTCCTCAAGGGAAGCAACACATCTGTGACTGACTTAGAACGAGACTCCTACTAACAAGTACTAACTGGACTATTACTAACACCAACTAACAGGTCTAACTATCACTAACAGTCCCCAGTCCTCATACCTACTAACGAACTGATCAACTAATGTTCTATTTAACTCTCTCAACTAATTGGACTAACCATCCCAGTCCCTAATTAAGTCTTGTTCAAAGTCAGTCACAGTTGTCATGGGCGGCAGCGGATGGGTGGTGCTGCAAGCTCGTTTGCTATCTTGTATCCATAAAAAAAAAAGGTGAACAAAAACTATATCAAATTTTGTAGCGCCTGACAGATGTTTAATAGGATCAGGCGTTACATTTCGGAGAAACCGTGAGACAGGAATTGAAAATTAAAAAAAAAAAACTAGAAAAACACGCTTTTATAAATGCACGTAAAAACCAAAAATAAATTATGCATCGTTCAAGTTGTCTGTATTTCTGGGCTGAAGTGTAAACTATGTGCTTTTAATTATAATATTTGATTGTAAAAGCGTGGGGCGCTGGAACAGGAAAGACTTTTTGTATAACTTGCTGAGAAATCAAGATAGGTATTAGTAATGCGATATTCATCATTATCTCCTCTCCTCTCTGAATGGGAGGGTTTAGGCCTTAGTCCACCACGCTGGCCAAGTGCGGATTGGCTGACTTCACATGCCTTCGAGAAAATTATGAAGAACTCTCTGACATGCAGGTTTCCTCACGATGTGTCCTTCACCGTTACAGCAAGTGACATTTAATTTCTTAAACCGCACATAACTTAGAAAAGTCATTGGTGCGTGCCGTTTGGGTTTGAACCCGGACCGCTCGAGTGAGGCGAGTTCGATAGCCACTGGGCTGTCACCGCCTACACCATTATAGCATGTACAGTCGATGCCTGCCTAGCACCAATCAGTAACGATTGACACCCGCAACGCCTCTCACCTCTCATAGCGACAGGTATGTGCGATATAGGCGGCCTTTCCTGCGACGCGCGTCTCTTCC
Organism: Carterocephalus palaemon; assembly: GCA_944567765.1. Classification (NCBI taxonomy): domain Eukaryota; kingdom Metazoa; phylum Arthropoda; class Insecta; order Lepidoptera; family Hesperiidae; genus Carterocephalus; species Carterocephalus palaemon. The sequence goes on from OX155666.1 coordinate 1,101,370, forward strand.
TGAGAGAGTTGGTCCTGCTGAGGCCGGATACTAAGTTTTCAGTTGAAGCTACAGTTATTAGTATTAAGTAGTAATAGAAAAGGCAAACCCGATCCAATTGTTGAGGTGGCATGGAAAATAATTTTAAATTGTAATTAACTTGCTGTCCTTGCTGACTACTCGTCAATACTTTATTAACTAAAATATATAATGTTAATATAAACTTTTATCTAGACAATATAATTCTATATCTTAAAAGTAAATTTACTAATTAATGAATTTAAAACTAAAAAAAAAAACCTTAAAAATATAACCTAAACAAAAATTATTACTAAAATATATCATTAAAAGGAGTCCCTCTATGCAAGGTTCCGAAGATACTGGCAGCGTTTCCCCCTTTGAATAGCTATACTAATTCTCTGTCCTAGGTAGCTGCCATTGTAATCCATATCCATACTAATATTATAAATGTGAAAGTGTGTTTGTTTGTTTGTCCGGCTTTCACGTCGCAACGAAGCTATTATATGGTATGGTTTTTGTGTGTGGAGATAGTGAGGAGGGTGGAGAGTGACGTAGGCCACTTTTTACCGCGGTAAAACATCCCCTTGGGAAGATATCGATGTTTTGTTATTTGCTACATATTTAGTTCCGGATGTTGTTAATAGATGGCGTTAGTACAATTTAGTTAAGTAGTTAGTATAGTGCTTAAGTAGTTAGTATCTTTTAATTGTGGAACTGTCACTATTCATCCACCACAAATGTGTCATGTATGAGAAACAACTCATTGTTAATTCCCTTTGACCACGCGGGCGGAGCCGCGGGCAAAAGCTAGTATTGTATATTGTGAACATGTTCAGTTCATACTATCATTCATCGTTCATGTACACAGTTTTTGAATATTTTATGGGGTTAAACTATGTGCTAAAGGAGGAATGTGAATTTCATCACAGTAAAAGTTTATGTGGAGATAAATAGTATTACAAATACAATTAAAAACATTTTAGCGCATAATGCGCCGTGTTTAAGGTGACACCTTAATATTTATCACACCATATCAATATTACAAAGGCCAAAATTTGTGAGTGTGTGTGTTTGTATATTTGTTTATTCTTGATGCTAAGTATTTGTGTATACTTCTTCACGCTCAAACGGCTGGATCAATTTTAATAAAATTTGGTATGGAGGTAGCTAACACCCTGGATTAACATTTGGAATATATTACATATATACATATTAATTAAAATAGGAAATTTTTCATCCCGATACCGTGTTACCTTGGGATACAAATTTATATATTTAAAAATTATATAAGTATATTTAAAATAGGAAATTTTTTATCCCGATACCGTGTTCCCTTGGGATACAAATTTATATACCTATGTATTTAAAATCTTATATATTTAAAAATTATATAGGTACATATATTTAAAATAGGATTTTTTTATCCCGATACTGTGTTCCCTTGGGATAAAAATCAATAAATCATCAATAATATAAATTTCACGCGAGTAAAATATAAACTTAACATAACTTCACGTTTGTGATTCTCTGAAGGGATAAGCAGAGGTGTGAATTACAGCGACTTTTTACCAGTTATGTTTATAGAAATAAGGGTGGATTTCGTTGTATCACTCGGCAACTGGTTGACTGGCACTGAATGCTTTAAGCATTAAGTCCCCCTTTTTGTCCCTAATATGTTAATACATAAAGATTTTATAAATAATTAAATAAATACCAGCTTTTATAGCAACAACAAGTATAGTAATAAAACAATAGTGGACTTTGTATATTTATATAATGTACAATATATAACCTAAAATGTATATAATGCAATGTAACAACAATTATCTAATAAATCGCAGCCAGGGCTGTCACTCACCTGAAACACTCGCGGAAGGGCTTCTCGCGCGGCTCAGGGTGCGTCTCTCTGGAATAGGATAAAGATAAGCTATTTGAAAAGGGGAAAGAAAGACTATTCATAGTCACTTCACCGCTTCGTGCTTGCAGTTTCTTGGTTGAAGTCAGTTGGTTGGTACAAATAGTTAGACTGGGTCAGTACCACCGCCCACCACGGAACCTAATATCATTTCTACATATTTTTCTTAGTTTATATTTTATTTATTGTATTTATAATATATTGTACATATTTAAGAAACAAAGAAATAAAATCTTTATTTTGTCTCAAAAACAATAAAAAAAATATTAAAAAAAATTAAAAAATTATTCCGCTGCGATATATTATTTCGCTGCGACCCATAGACGTCCCACTGCTGGGCAAGGGTCTCTCCCACAGGCATAGCTGCGGGAGGTCTAGAGCATACTCCACCACGCTGCTCCAATGCGGATTGGTGGAGGGGTTAGTGGCCAACCCAGTGTCGAATGTTCTCAAGCCACCCGAAGGTCTTCGACAAGGCTTAGCGAGTGTTTCCAGCATTGAAAACAACCGGGACCGACGGCTTTACGTGCCCTCCGAAGCACGGTAGCGTCCATGAAATTTTGCCACTAGCGGTAACCCATCCACAAACCGACCGCGCCCGTCGATCACATTGAATTGACCAGAGCCATTGGGCTATGGACGCTACTTTTGGTATAGTAAAGAATATATCAATGAATTATTAAAAATTTAAAAAAAAAAGTAAAAGAATTAAATTTTATTTTTATTTTTGTGCATTGTCATCGGAACCAAATACGTGTGCCGAATTTCAGCTCGATAGCTTCAGTGGAAGTGGGTGAAATATTGATTGCAAGATTCCAAGACATACATACGTACATACAAGTGAAGTTAAATAAAAGCTTTTAAATAAATAAATAAATTTCTATCATGTAGCACCCGATGTCCCTGATGCCCAGCGGTGGGCTAACGCACGGGCAGCCCCCCGGCGCTCACCGGTGCCGACGTGCTGCAGGCTGTCCACGCTGCCCACGCGCTCGCGCTCCAGCTGCTTCTGGGCCGCGGCGTCCAGGCGCAGGAACAGCTGCTCCGCGTCCTCGGGGAACTGACGCTTGTACGCCCAGTATGTATCACTCTATGACCCTGATGCCCAGCGGTGGGCTAACGGACGGGCAGCCCCCCGGCGCTCACCGGTGCCGACGTGCTGCAGGCTGTCCACGCTGCCCACGCGCTCCCGCTCCAGCTGCTTCTGGGCCGCGGCGTCCAGGCGCAGGAACAGCTGCTCCGCGTCCTCGGGGAACTGACGCTTGTACGCCCAGTATGTATCACTCTATGACCCTGATGCCCAGCGGTGGGCTAACGGACGGGCAGCCCCCCGGCGCTCACCGGTGCCGACGTGCTGCAGGCTGTCCACGCTGCCCACGCGCTCGCGCTCCAGCTGCTTCTGGGCCGCGGCGTCCAGGCGCAGGAACAGCTGCTCCGCGTCCTCGGGGAACTGACGCTTGTACGCCCAGTATGTATCACTCTATGGCCCTGATGCCCAGCGGTGGGCTAACGGACGGGCAGCCCCCCGGCGCTCACCGGTGCCGACGTGCTGCAGGCTGTCCACGCTGCCCACGCGCTCCCGCTCCAGCTGCTTCTGGGCCGCGGCGTCCAGGCGCAGGAACAGCTGCTCCGCGTCCTCGGGGAACTGACGCTTGTACGCCCAGTATGTATCACTCTATGGCCCTGATGCCCAGCGGTGGGCTACCGCTCGGGCAGCCCCCCGGCGCTCACCGGTGCCGACGTGCTGCAGGCTGTCCACGCTGCCCACGCGCTCCCGCTCCAGCTGCTTCTGGGCCGCGGCGTCCAGGCGCAGGAACAGCTGCTCCGCGTCCTCGGGGAACTGACGCTTGTACGCCCAGTATGTATCACTCTATGGCCCTGATGCCCAGCGGTGGGCTACCGCTCGGGCAGCCCCCCGGCGCTCACCGGTGCCGACGTGCTGCAGGCTGTCCACGCTGCCCACGCGCTCGCGCTCCAGCTGCTTCTGGGCCGCGGCGTCCAGGCGCAGGAACAGCTGCTCCGCGTCCTCGGGGAACTGACGCTTGTACGCCCAGTATGCCCTGAGAGAGAGAGAGAGAGAGAACAAACACTCAGTTACTATTGTTACAAAATTATTATTTACTGGGGAACTGACGCTTGTACGCCCAGTATGCCCTGAGAGAGAGAGAGAGAGAGAGAGAGAGCAAACGCTCAGTTACTATTGTTACAAAATTATTATTTACTAGTGGACACCCACAGCTTCGCTCACGTGGAATTAGACATAATAAAAGATTGTTCTTAACGCGTTAACTTTAGCTCCACCAATTTGTAATGAATCCGTAAATGGGTAATCCTCTATATTTTTTTTTACGCCCTTATAGGTAACATTTTTACAAACTTTGACAGCCATATTTATTTATATCTAATCAACAGCCTAAAATATAAATTGTATGCTTCTAGTTCTGAAAATGACGATACTTTCATACAACATTTCATCCCCCTTTTCAACCCTTTACAACACTTTTTTCCAATTAAAAAGGAGCCTATGTCCTTTCTCAAGCTCTAGACTATCTTTGTACCAAATTTTAGTTAAATCGGTTCAGTAGTTTTGGCGTGAAAGAGAGACAGACAGACAGAGTTACTTTCGCATTTATAATATTAGTATGGAAGTATGGTTAAGTGGCGTCCATAGCCCAATGGCTTGCCTCGATTCAATGTGATCGAAAGTGTTAAGCAACGACGGGCGCGGTCGGTTTGTGGATGGGTGACCGCTAGTGGCAAAATTTGATGGGCGCTACCGTGCTTCGGAGGGCACATAAAGCTGTCGGTCCCGGTTGTTTTCAATGCTGGAAACAGTCGTTAAGCCTTGTCGAAGACCTTCGGGTGGCTTGAGTACATTCGACACTGGGTTGGCCACTAACCCTTCCACCAATCCGCATTGGAGCAGCGTGGTGGAGTATGCTCTAGACCTCCCGCAGAAGTGTCTGTGGGGGAGACCCGTGCCCAGCAGTGGGACGTCTATGGGTCGCAGCGACTACGTTAACGTACCTCCTGCCGAAGGTCCTGGTGGAGGCGTCGGCGTCGACGCACGCGCGCCGGATCGCGTCGCGCACCGCCTGCTGCTGCTTCTCCAGCGACTGCGGCGTCCACCGCTCCAGCATCATCACCAGCACCTCGCTATGATACACTGTATCGGGCTCTACGTTAACGCGTCAGTACCTCCTGCCGAAGGTCCTGGTGGAGGCGTCGGCGTCGACGCACGCGCGCCGGATCGCGTCGCGCACCGCCTGCTGCTGCTTCTCCAGCGACTGCGGCGTCCACCGCTCCAGCATCATCACCAGCACCTCGCTATGATACACTGTATCGGGCTCTACGTTAACGCGTCAGTACCTCCTGCCGAAGGTCCTGGTGGAGGCGTCGGCGTCGACGCACGCGCGCCGGATCGCGTCGCGCACCGCCTGCTGCTGCTTCTCCAGCGACTGCGGCGTCCACCGCTCCAGCATCATCACCAGCACCTCGCTATGATACACTGTATCGGGCTCTACGTTAACGCGTCAGTACCTCCTGCCGAAGGTCCTGGTGGAGGCGTCGGCGTCGACGCACGCGCGCCGGATCGCGTCGCGCACCGCCTGCTGCTGCTTCTCCAGCGACTGCGGCGTCCACCGCTCCAGCATCATCACCAGCACCTCGCTGACGACGATCAAACAATATTTATTTATTTATTTATTTATTTAATAATTTATTTACACACTTTAGTTAGGAAATAGGTACAGGACAATACCATAAGGATCGGATTTCCGATATTTTACCCACGTATTGTACTTCAAATTTTATCGACAAAATACAAATGCGGAAAGCCTGTCATTGCAAAGAGTTCCGACAAATGTCTACCCGAGCCGAAGGCGAGGGTTGACAGTCGGAACAAGTTGCAATGACGGTTCCGCACGTGTACTGAACAACTATTTTTAATATAGTTGCGAAAAAATGAAGCAATTTAATAAAATAATAAAAACACAAACTAAACTCGCAAAGAACATTTTTGGAAAATGGCGCCAACCGTAAAAGAATACAGAGTATTGCAGAGATTTTTTTTTTGTTTTCTTCACCCCTTCTGGGTAGGCAAAGGGAACTATGAATATTTTTTTTAGTAAAAACTTGGTGGTTGATTTTTTCTTTTTAATAGACATTATTTTGACAGTTGGGAAAGAGAACGCACGAGTTCGGAAAACGTAAAGAAAAAGCACGAGTGTGTAATAGCTCACTTCCCGAACGCTATACGTCCCTGTAATACGCCACTTTTTGAGCAACTGTATTAAAAAAACTATATAAAGAAAGGGGGGTCGCACCCCTCACCCCGCTGAATGGGAGTCATTTTTAAATTTCGTATTTTTAAGAGTACATTGAAACTCTTTTTTTATGATCTTATGTTATCCACATATTTGAAAGTCACCTTATTTTAAAGATGATGAAATTTGCTATTATTTAAAACCGAATTTGATTATAAATTCCAAAAAATAATAATTTATAACCTATAGTTTAGATATAATAAGTATTAGTGTATATGTGTATGTATGTATGTGTGAGTCTGTGTGTGTGTGTGTGTGCGTGTGTGTGCACTGACCAGAGCGTGGCGCGGATCTCCTTGGACTTGTTGGTGGTGAGGTTGGCCGCGAGCACGGGGATGAGCCGCGGCGAGTGCACGTGCAGCACTATGTGTGTGTGTGAGTGCGCGCATGTGCCTCCGTGTGTCTCTCTGTGTGTGTGTGTGCACTGACCAGAGCGTGGCGCGGATCTCCTTGGACTTGTTGGTGGTGAGGTTGGTCGCGAGCACGGGGATGAGCCGCGGCGAGTGCACGTGCAGCACTATGTAGCGCACGCACACCGTGCCCGCGGACGAGACCACCTGCGACGGGACGTGTATTGTGTGTGTGTGGGTGTGTGTGTGTGTGTGTGTGTGCACTGACCAGAGCGTGGCGCGGATCTCCTTGGACTTGTTGGTGGTGAGGTTGGCCGCGAGCACGGGGATGAGCCGCGGCGAGTGCACGTGCAGCACTATGTAGCGCACGCACACCGTGCCCGCGGACGAGACCACCTGCGACGGGAGTTGTATTGTGTGTGTGTGTGTGTGTGTGTGTGTGTGTGCACTGACCAGAGCGTGGCGCGGATCTCCTTGGACTTGTTGGTGGTGAGGTTGGTCGCGAGCACGGGGATGAGCCGCGGCGAGTGCACGTGCAGCACTATGTAGCGCACGCACACCGTGCCCGCGGACGAGACCACCTGCGACGGGACGTGTATTGTGTGTGTGTGGGTGTGTGTGTGTGTGTGTGTGTGCACTGACCAGAGCGTGGCGCGGATCTCCTTGGACTTGTTGGTGGTGAGGTTGGCCGCGAGCACGGGGATGAGCCGCGGCGAGTGCACGTGCAGCACTATGTAGCGCACGCACACCGTGCCCGCGGACGAGACCACCTGCGACGGGAGTTGTATTGTGTGTGTGTGTGTGTGTGTGTGTGTGCGTGCACTGACCAGAGCGTGGCGCGGATCTCCTTGGACTTGTTGGTGGTGAGGTTGGCCGCGAGCACGGGGATGAGCCGCGGCGAGTGCACGTGCAGCACTATGTAGCGCACGCACACGGTGCCCGCGGACGAGACCACCTGCGACGGGACATGTTTTAGTTTAGTGGGGAGCAAACGAGCATGCAGCAACTTGACATTTATTACTGCAGTTTCGGTTTATACAACATAACAATAGTTTACACCTAGTAATATTATATAGCCTATGTCGCTCAGTGAAAATGCAGCTTTCTGATGGTGAAAGAATTTTTGAAATTGGTCCAGTAGTTTTTGTGTGAAAACATTAGACACAAATGTTTCCTCTTTATAATATTAGTACTTATAGAAGTATAGATATAAATAATTTATTTATCGTTGACTAGTGGACGCCCGCAGCTTCGCTCGCGTAGAATTAGACCCATTAACGACGTCTACCCGTCTAACGACTTCAAAAACGGCAAAGTTTCATACTAACTTTGCACCCCCGTTTTACCCCCTTTGGGGGTGAATTTTCAAAAATCCTTTCTTAGTGCTCCCCTACGTTATAAAAGGAACCCCTGTGCAAAATTTCAAGTTTCTAGCCCTTATAGTTTAGGCCCTGCGTTGATATGTCAGTCAGTCAGTCAGTCAGTCAGTCAGTCAGTCACCTTCTCCTTTTATATATATAGATTTATGTACACACATTACAGTGAAAATTCTTAAATATTAAAAGATATGTACAAGGGTACTACTTATTTCAAAGTGAAATGTCTTCCAGTAGACCCGTTGGTGGAGCAGTCATTATGAGAGGCAAACAAGTGTGTCCAATATAACAAATAATTATAATAGATAAGTAAACACTAATAGTGAATAATTTTATACTATACATACTATACATAATATAGACGGATACAAAAGATTGTTAGATAGCTATGAATTAAGATAATATTCTTTTAGACGTTTAACATTTATTAATAAATTCGGGCGGGATATGAAAAAAAGCACTACTAATACAACATCGAACATTCGACACTGGGTTGGCCACTAACCCCTCCAACAATCCGCATTGGAGCAGCGTGGTGTAGTATGCTCTAGACCTCCCGCAGCTGTCTGTGGGGGAGACCCGTGCCCAACAATGGGACGTGTATGGGTCGCAGCTATATAGCCTTAAGTAATATTATTATATAAGTTAAGAATGTATATATCGTTGGTAAAGTAATAAAAAAAAGTATCTATTGTCATAATCAAGTGAGTGAGATCTTTGCCAACAAACATGGAAACATAAACACTCCCTCTCACCTTAGCAGAGTTCTGGATCAAGTTGATCAGCTCCTGCAGGATGTACAGGCTGAACTGCTCCAGCTTCGTCTTGAGCACCTTCGCCATGTACGCGATCGTGATGCACGCCTCGCGGACCACCTGCAAACAACAATACAATACAATACTATACAACACAATTATACCGCCGGCTGTTGATAAGTTAATAGAAAATTTAACATATTCATGTATTGGCATTAAGTTTAATTATCTTTGCCTTTGGGTGTCCATCAAATTTTGTATCTATGTTCTCTCTCTTCTCTTTGGTTGGTTTGTACAACGAGTATTCTTGTCGTGCATTGTAAGTAATAAAATAATAAATTACTAAAAATAGTTTCGTTAAAACCTGAACCCATACCTAACACAACAGGTTATGGGCCCAGGATACTCTGCGAATAAAGAAAACGGCAAAGAAAAGTTGTCAAATACATACGTAGAACCAACCTCAAAATGGATCCTGCACGTTCCATGAGTTTGGAAAAATTTGACGGAAATAACTTCAGACAGTGGAAGATTCAGATTAAATGTGCTTTAAAGGCTAAGGGAATCGATATTTCAGTATCTAAACCTGAAACTAACAGTTCAGAGTGGTTGAAAAATGATGGCATGGCCATGTATATAATAACCTCTTCAATGGATTTCAAACAAATTACATTGATAGAAAACTGTGAAACGGCTAAAGATATAATGACAAAACTCGAGTCGATATATGAACAAAAGAGCGAACTGTGTAAAATGTTGATACATGAAAAATTTTATCAATATAAAATGTTAGAAGGTGACAGTGTAGCACAACACATATCCAAAGTGGAAACCCTAGCGAAACAATTGAAGGAAAGTGGCGAGAGTGTCAGTGATATGGCCATAATCACCAAAATACTTGGTACTTTGCCACTTAAATATAGAACACTTCGTCAAGCTTGGATGTCTCTTGACCCGGCAAAACAGACTCTAGAGAACTTAACTGCTCGTCTTTTAGACGAAGAAGCAAGTTTATCATCTATGGAAGAGCAAGAAACAGCGCTTCTTGTTTCTAGAAAGAACCAGCCTAAGCAAAAAGAGCTGAATGTGGCAAGTGGAAGTGGTATGAATCAAAATAAAGCCGGCAAACATAGATTTGAATGTTATAATTGTGGAAAACGAGGCCATTTCTCTAGAGAATGTCGCCTACCTAGAAAATTTAAACCGAAAAAACCTCAGCATGAAAGCGTAGATAATATGTTAGCATTCAATGTGGAAGACACTTCTCATAATTACGAAGAAAACAGTTGGATTTTAGACAGTGGTGCTTCAGCACATATGACATTTAGAAAGGATTTCTTCTGTGAATTATCTGAGTGTAATCAGAAATCATTAACTTTAGGAAACAAGCAATCTGTTGAGGTATCTGGCATTGGAAAAGTGTTGATAAAGAGGTATGTAGATGGACAGTGGGAGAATGGTGAACTGCAGAGTGTTCTATATGTTCCCAGTTTGAGAAGGAACTTATTTTCAGAAGGTGTCATAATACGAAAAAATTATACCATTGTAAAAGAGAACACAAGTGCTTTGATTTACAAAAACAACAAAGTAGTGATGACTGCAAATATTAAAGAAAACAATTTGTATGAACTGGTAATAAAAACAGTGATTCCAGATGCTTGTAACTTGGTTCAAAACAATCATAATAATATCAAAATGTGGCATGAACGCCTGGGACATATTAACCTAAAAGAAATTAAAAACATGAGTGCTAATAGTGTGGTTGAAGGCTTGAAAATAACTGATGATGATCAAAAAGATTTCATTTGTGAGGCATGTATGTATGGAAAGCAATGCAGATTCTCATTTCATAAATCAGTTAGAGGCAAACTGCAGCCAGGTGATTTGGTGTACAGCGACATCTGTGGACCCATGAGCCACCCATCAGTTCAAGGAATGAAATATTTTGTGTTGTTCAAAGATGGAGCCACAAGCTACAGGCATATTTATTTTATTAAAAACAAAAGTGATGTGCTGGAAGTTTTTAAGAAATATAACAGTATTGTCAAAAATAAATTCATGCATAGTGTCAGAATATTGCATACAGACAACGGAAGAGAATATGTAAACAAGGTATTTAAAGAATATCTAGAAAAAGAAGGAATAGTTCACGAGCTAACTGCTCCATACACACCAGAGCAAAATGGACGTGTAGAAAGAGAAAACAGAACCATAATGGAGAGTGCACGTTCCATGTTGTATGCAAGAGATGTGCCCCTGGAACTATGGGCGGAAGCTGTGAACTGTGCAGTTTACATATTAAACAGAACTTCTTCTAGTCAGACTCCAAATAAAACACCGTTTGAGCTTTGGAATGGCACCAAACCTCAGTTGGGCCATGTAAAGGTGTTTGGTAGTATTGGGTATGTTCATATTCCTGATCAATTGAGAACAAAATTGGAGAAAAAAAGTGAGAAAATGATTTTAGTTGGATATGACAACAATAACTACAGAATGTACAATATAAATAAGAAAACTATAAAGATATCGAGGAACGTCATATTTGATGAGTTCCAAGTTCCAGATGTTCGAAAAAATATTGCACAAATATATATTGATGATGTTGAAAAGGAAGTGATTCATGAGAATGAAATGGAAGTAAGCCAAACAGATGATACACTGGTAGAAGAAACAGAAGACAGCATGTTAAGTTGCAATAGTAATGATCTATCATATGAGCCATCTCAAGAAATTGAAGATATATCACATACAAATGTAACCTTGAGACCTCGCAGCAACAGACGATTTGAAGTTAACCTTGTGGAGCTTTGTTTACCTCAAACATATCAAGAAGCAATAGAGAGTCCACAAAAATATAAATGGGCTGAAGCGATTAAAGAAGAATTGGAAGCACATAAGGAAAATAACACATGGAGTGTTGTTAAGAGATCTGGGCAGAGAACCCTCTCTACTAAGTGGATTTTTGCTTTAAAAAGGAATGATAATAATCAAGTGTGTTATAAGGCACGTTTATGTGTACGTGGGTTCAGTCAAATAAAAGATCTTGACTATCAAGAGATTTTCTCGCCGACGACAAGGTATGACTCTATAAGAATCCTTCTTTCTATTTCAGCAAAATATAATTTGAATATTACTCAATTTGATGTTAAAACAGCTTTTCTGAATGGGTTTCTTGAGGAAGATATATATATAGAAGTACCTGAGGGTGTTTTAGTAAACAAAAATAATGTATTAAAATTAAATAAATCCATTTATGGCCTAAAACAGGCATCTCGCTGCTGGAACAAAAGATTCACTAACTTTTTGTTAAAATATGGTTTTGTACAATCTCAGGCTGATAATTGTATTTATATAGGGATTTTCAATAATACTAAAGTATTCCTAATAATTTATGTAGATGATGCTCTTGTAATATCTTCAAGTAAACAGCTAATTCAAGAAATAATTGACTATTTAAAACAAGAATTTAAAATCAAAGTATTAAATCTGAAATATTTTGTGGGCATGGAAATAGAAAGAATAAATAATTGTATTTATGTTCATCAAAAGGATTATATTGAACAAATTATTGATAAATTTTGTATGAATAATGCCAACCCTGTCAGTACCCCAGCAGATGTAAATGTCATAATTTCAAAAAATGTAGATGAGCATGTTATTGATTTTCCTTATAGAGAGGCCATAGGCTCATTGTTGTTTTTATCTTCTGTCTCGAGACCTGATATATCATTTTCTGTCAATTTATTGAGTAGATATGTCAATAATCCAAATCAACAACATGTCAATGCTGTAAAACGTATAATAAAATACTTAATTATCTCAAAGAATTTGTGTATTAAGTATGGAGAAAGTAATGATCTAATTGGATACTCAGATTCTGATTTTGCAAGTGACTTAGACACACGCAAGTCTACAACAGGTTATATTTTTAAAATGAATAATGGCCCAGTAACCTGGACCAGTCAAAAACAAAAGACCATTGCTCTCTCCACAACTGAAGCTGAATTTGTTGCTGGTTGTGAAGCTGCAAAAGAAATGTTATGGTTGCAGCAACTCATGGCTGATTTAGGTGAAAGTTTTAAATGTATAACTTTATATATGGACAATCAGAGTGCAATAAAGTTGATAAACAATCCTGTATATCATAAAAGAACAAAACACATTGATGTTAAATATAATTTCATACGGGAAAATGTAATTAATTTTAATTATACCAAAGGGTATAATTAAAATTAATTACATTCAGAGTAAATGTCAATTAGCAGATATAATGACAAAAGCATTGCCTACTCAAACTTTTACCTATTTAAGGGATCAGATCTTGTGTAATGAATGTTTTTGAACTGTGTTAAATTTTAGTGGGAGTGTTGATAAGTTAATAGAAAATTTAACATATTCATGTATTGGCATTAAGTTTAATTATCTTTGCCTTTGGGTGTCCTTCAAATTTTGTATCTATGTTCTCTCTCTTCTCTTTGGTTGGTTTGTACAACGAGTATTCTTGTCGTGCATTGTAAGTAATAAAATAATAAATTACTAAAAATAGTTTCGTTAAAACCTGAACCCATACCTAACACAACACCGGCCACCAGTGTTGAGCGCTCTAATCCAATTTAGAAATAATATTATAGTATATTTATTTAAACCAGCGAGAACAGCTTTACAAAATATTTTTTTTTAAATTCTTTTTATAACTTTATTTTTTATTTTCGTGCATTGTCATCAGAACCAAATATGTGTGCCAAATTTCAGCTCGATAGCTTCAGTGGAAGTGGGTGAAATATGATTGCAAGATTCCATGACATACATACATACATACATACATACATACGAGTAAAGTTAAATAAAAGCTTTTAATAAAGTTAAATCTATTGAGAGAGAAAAAATTATACAAAAAAAAAGGTCTTTAAATTAAATAAATTATACAGGTTTTTATGGATTGTTTATTTTTTATTTGTATAACAAATAACAATTATCTAAATTATGAAAAAACCGAAGAACTCATTTCAGGACTTTAATTCTATCACTTGACACATACACACATACTATGCAACACAGTTTTTACTTTAGCAGCAGTTTACGAACATATTTTTGTTTTTGTATTTTCCATTACATGTTTTTTGTGTTGAAAATAATTTTGAATTAGATTTTTTTTTTAATTTGAATTTCGAATTTTGTGACCGCGCCCGCCACAACACTAACTCGATCACGTGCTATCGACACAATGCCCCCTCACTAATATTTTTGTTTTTGTGTTTTCCATGTTTTTTGTGTTGAAAATAATTATGAATTTGATTTTTTTTAAAATTTGAATTTCGAATTTCGTGACCGCGCACGCCACAACACTAACTCGATCACGCGCTATCGACACAACGCCCCCTCACCTGACTCCGCAGGTCCTTGATGACGACCAGGAAGGGCACGGACAGCTCCTTGAGCTGCGCGTTGAACTCAGCGGGGTACTGCTGGTGGGCGTTCGCTACCAGCAACGAGCGGATCTTCTTCAGCTGAAACAGAATATCGTTTATATTATCTGGTGGAGAATACCATCAGGCATATAGCTCGCCCTTTGTGTATTTTACTTTTGTAAGGTATCAATAAAGTCATTAAATTAAAAAAATGTGAGCCGTCACGGGACGCCTGGCAGATGTGAAACATCGAAATTATTTTGTACAAGTAATATGCACAAAAGTACAGATTATGACAGGAACAAATATACGAATAAAACATATAAAAAAAAAAATGATAAGTAATAAAAAAAAACAAACAAAAATACATTTTATTAATAAAATAATTTCCGACCGTCATTTGTCGGAACTGTATAGTATAATATTCCATATTCGCCCCGCTCGCCACGCTCGCCACGCTCGACACGCCAAAAATTTGGTTTGCCCTCCGCCTAAAGATGTTTCACATCAATGAATATATGTAACTAGCTGACCCCGCAAACGTTGTTCTGCCATATGAAATGTCAAAGTGACGCGACACTACATGTAAATGACTTCACTCTCCCCCCTCCCCCCCCTCCGCCACTCACCGCGTCCACCCGCTTCTCCCACTCGCCGGCCTTGTCCCCCAGCAGCGCGGCGGCGTGCCGGCACAGGTCCTCCAGCCCGCGCGCGCCGTACACCGCCGCCGGCGCGGTGCCCGCGAGTCCCTCTCCCCCCTCTCCCCCCCCTCCCCCACTCACCGCGTCCACCCGCTTCTCCCACTCGCCGGCCTTGTCCCCCAGCAGCGCGGCGGCGTGCCGGCACAGGTCCTCCAGCCCGCGCGCGCCGTACACCGCCGCCGGCGCGGTGCCCGCGAGTCCCTCTCCCCCCTCTCCCCCCCCTCCCCCACTCACCGCGTCCACCCGCTTCTCCCACTCGCCGGCCTTGTCCCCCAGCAGCGCGGCGGCGTGCCGGCACAGGTCCTCCAGCCCGCGCGCGCCGTACACCGCCGCCGGCGCGGTGCCCGCGAGTCCCTCTCCCCCCCTCCCCCCCTCCCCCACTCACCGCGTCCACCCGCTTCTCCCACTCGCCGGCCTTGTCCCCCAGCAGCGCGGCGGCGTGCCGGCACAGGTCCTCCAGCCCGCGCGCGCCGTACACCGCCGCCGGCGCGGTGCCCGCGAGTCCCTCTCCCCCCCTCCCCCCCTCCCCCACTCACCGCGTCCACCCGCTTCTCCCACTCGCCGGCCTTGTCCCCCAGCAGCGCGGCGGCGTGCCGGCACAGGTCCTCCAGCCCGCGCGCGCCGTACACCGCCGCCGGCGCGGTGCCCGCGAGTCCCTCTCCCCCCCCTCCCCCCCTCCCCCACTCACCGCGTCCACCCGCTTCTCCCACTCGCCGGCCTTGTCCCCCAGCAGCGCGGCGGCGTGCCGGCACAGGTCCTCCAGCCCGCGCGCGCCGTACACCGCCGCCGGCGCGGTGCCCGCGAGTCCCTCTCCCCCCCCTCCCCCCCTCCCCCACTCACCGCGTCCACCCGCTTCTCCCACTCGCCGGCCTTGTCCCCCAGCAGCGCGGCGGCGTGCCGGCACAGGTCCTCCAGCCCGCGCGCGCCGTACACCGCCGCCGGCGCGGTGCCCGCGAGTCCCTCTCCCCCCCTCTCCCCCCCCTCCCCCACTCACCGCGTCCACCCGCTTCTCCCACTCGCCGGCCTTGTCCCCCAGCAGCGCGGCGGCGTGCCGGCACAGGTCCTCCAGCCCGCGCGCGCCGTACACCGCCGCCGGCGCGGTGCCCGCGAGTCCCTCTCCCCCCTCTCCCCCCCCTCCCCCACTCACCGCGTCCACCCGCTTCTCCCACTCGCCGGCCTTGTCCCCCAGCAGCGCGGCGGCGTGCCGGCACAGGTCCTCCAGCCCGCGCGCGCCGTACACCGCCGCCGGCGCGGTGCCCGCGAGTCCCCCTCCCCCCTCTCCCCCGCCTCCCCACTCACCGCGTCCACCCGCTTCTCCCACTCGCCGGCCTTGTCCCCCAGCAGCGCGGCGGCGTGCCGGCACAGGTCCTCCAGCCCGCGCGCGCCGTACACCGCCGCCGGCGCGGTGCCCGCGAGTCCCTCTCCCCCCTCCCCTCTCTCCCCCGCCTCCCCCACTCACCGCGTCCACCCGCTTCTCCCACTCGCCGGCCTTGTCCCCCAGCAGCGCGGCGGCGTGCCGGCACAGGTCCTCCAGCCCGCGCGCGCCGTACACCGCCGCCGGCGCGGTGCCCGCGAACGCTGCCTCGAAAGCTTCGGAAGACACGGCGCCCGCTTCGCCGCCCGTCGCGCCGCTGCTGCTGCTCGCCACTGGACGTTGACAATAATAATAATAAATATCTTGGACATTCTCACACACGGCCATCTGACCCCAAAGTAGGCGCGAGCCTGTACTATGGGTGTCAGAGACTGATATACATACATACATACATATCACACAATCAAATAGAGATCATGTCTGTTGTATGAGACCCTTAAATTTTTATTTTTTCTGTTTTAGTACATAGTTGTTGTTATAGCGGCAACAGAAATATATTATGTGTGAAAATATCAATTGTCTTACTATGACGGTTCATGAGATACAGCGTGGTGACAGCCCAGTGGCTATCGAACTCGCCTCTCACTTGAGCGGTCCGGGTTAAACCCAAGCGGCACGCACCAATGACTTTTCTAAGTTATGTGCGACTAGTGGACGCCCGCAGCTTCGCTCGCGTAGAATAAGACCCATTAACGACGTCTACCCGTCTAACGACTTCAAAAACGGCAAATTTTCATACTAACTTTGCACCCCCGTCTTACCCCCTTAGGGGGTGAATTTTCAAAAATCCTTTCTTAGTGCTCCCCTACGTTATGAAAGGAACCCCTGTGCAAAATTTCAAGTTTCTAGCCCTTATAGTTTAGGCCCTGCGTTGATATGTCAGTCAGTCAGTCAGTCAGTCAGTCAGTCAGTCAGTCACCTTCTCCTTTTATATATATAGATTTATTAATTGAATGTCACTTGCTGTAACGGTGAAGGACACATCTTGAGGAAACCTGCATGCCTGAGAGTTCTAACGTTCTCGAAGGCATGTGAAGTCTGCCAATCCGCACTTGGCCAGCGTGGTGGACTAAGGCATAATCCCTCCCGTTCTGAGAGAAGACCCGTGCCCAACAGTGGGACAAAGAAAGGGTTGTGATGATGATGATGATTATTAGTAACCCTGTGTCTATTACTTAGACAAAACATAAAATAACGTTTGGTTGATTAGAAATACTTTTATTTTCCAAATCCAACTATTTCAACATTACAAGTTACAACTTTCATTAGGTACACAAAATTAGAGGGAAGAGCGAATGACAGAATGACAGGAAGCCTTTCAAAGAAGCCGTTCAGTCCCATTGAGTAGGCAAAATGGCTAGAGTGAATGTCGCACCGCGCACTATAATAGAGAGGAGCGCGTATTATAATAGAGAGGAGCGCAGGCTCCCACAGACTCCAAACGTGTCCTTGCCTGTCTCACAGATAACACAATTACGCAATTTAAAATAACACAATAACTCACAGATAACACAATAAGCAAATTAATTAACACTATCACTATACACATCACAGTAAAAAGTTAATGGTTAAACTAATTAAGTTATGAGGCTCGTACACCCACCCTGTCTGTTACGCCAGGGGTCGTGGGTTCGAATCCCACTCAGGACAAACATTCGTGTTACGTCCTTGTGTTGATTCTGTCTGCGTCTATTTAAGTACGGATATTAAAAATATCTATGTATGTATTTATATATTTCAGCTACAATAGATCTATTTAGGTCGCAGTGGCAAAAAAAATCATGTCTGTTGTATAGTAGTTCCCCTTAAATTTTTATTTTTTATGGAACAGAAATACATCATCTGTGAACATTTCATCTGTCTAACTATCACGGTTCATGAGATACAGCCTGGTGACATACAGACAGACCGACAGCGGAGCTTTAGTAATAGGGTCCCGGTTTACCCTTTGGGTACGGAACCTTAAAAATGTAAATAAATGAACCAGTACTAGAAATTAGTTCCTATTACAAATTTCGTAATATGTCCGCATCACATAATATAGTCCTGTTCGGGCTACAACGCCCCTCCTGTTAAGTCTAAAAATCTTCTATCTTTGATCTTTTCTTTATACAAGACTTACCACTCCCAGCGCTGGGCAACTTGGCGGGCGGCGGCGGCTTCCTACTCGCCGAAGGCATACTGTACAGTCCGGGCACGGTCCTCTTCGGCGCTTCGCTTGCTGCTCGCCCGAATTGTACGTTCGTGTGTGTGTGTTTGTGTGTTTACGTGTATGTATGTGTGTTTAGTAGGATTTTCAAATATTGTGACCAAATTCAATTAAATTGCAGTTGTTATAAAATAAATATAACAATTTTTGTATTATGCGTTCGCGTGCATTTTAACGTGTGCGTACGTTAATGCACGTTGAAATAAAATGGCGGATTTGTCAAATCGTTTGGTATTTTTTTTTAGAATTATAATTATAATTATTTTCATGAAACGGTTACTTTGTCAAGTGTAAAATTAAAGGTAATAAAGTATTTGAACGTGTTCATTGAACAGAGTGAAGATTTGTTAAATTATTAAAGGTTAATTTAAATAATTGAAATATCACGATACCAATTATCAATGGCGTTAGACAGGACGTCACCAATGCGTTATTAATGGATTATTTATGCGTATAAAATGTTTTTAATTTAATTTCAATTATGTGAGAGGTTATATTGTAGTGTGATTGAAGAATTAGTGAATTATATTCGTGTTAGGTATCAGTGATGATAATATCCAAATACCGATGATCCAGGAATGCACATGTTAGGGAGAGAGAGAGAAAGATGCAATTTAGAAAATGATGCAGAAATTTTATATATTTTTAATTTTATACTGTCAAAACTACTTTTGACTGAAAAATATCAGTCACAAAAACATTTTACTGAAGACGATAGTCAATAGAACTTTAAACTACGAATAACTGACTCAGTCACAAATGTCAATAACACTGTTTTGTGTATTTAGAAATGCCTAACTGGAACCTAACCTATCAATAATTTCTGTGATAGTCTGTGATATTCGTAGTTTAAAGTTTATCAGTCAATTTTGATGATGATGATGAATTTCATATAGCATAGGGGTTTTACGCATTAACTTAATAATGTTGGTTTACAGAAGTATTAAGCAGACACTTTTATTAGCTAAGCAATGAGGCATACATACATTAAACATGAAAGTTGAATGTATAATATTTAGATAGTGTAATAAATGTCTGGCCCGTTGGCGCAATCGGTGATGACATGCGCCTGTTGTCGTGGGTTCGAATCCCATTCATTCTCTTCTGTGTCTAGATGTTAATATCTATATGTATGTATTCAATAATATCTATATGTCATCCACTTGCGACGAAAGTGTGACATCTCGAATTATACGATTTTTTGTTTTACTGATATTCTGAATCGCTTTTGATATTTAATTTCAGTACAGTCAATCTGGGTAACTTTGGCCGTAGTTATAACTTTGGCCCAAAATTATATTTCCGATTATTATTATTTTTTACAGATTGCCTTAATTGATAAAAAAATAATTTTACAAATAAAAGATAGAAGGTATCTTCGTAAACGTATTTCACCCGCCGAAATGTGTCATTTGTCAATGACAAAATTCTAAAGTTGCCTTTTTCGTGAGTGCATTATAGACGGTACTTTTCTCAGTCATAAAAAGTAGCATTCAGCGCTGTTCTTATTAGGTTTTGAATGGTAAGTTGCAATGTATTGTGTTACCAACTTGTCTGCCTATCATTTAATAAATTTTTTGCAATATCTAATACAGTATTTTTTCTAGAAACATCTAAAATATTTCAAAACTACTTTGGAGTTACTATATCAGGGTAACATTGGCCCGGGATAAGGTTACACTAATATTTTACTATCATACTAATATGTTGCCAGATTTTGGAAAATGTGTCGAATTTGATATAAATATGTACTCGTATGTAGTACATTCGATATCGTGAAAAAATCTTTTTTTCCATATAGAAAAAGATATTATGCCTCAGGACGAATCTCTTTAATGACAAAGGCTACAGATTGTTGGATTTGGCTAACGAATCGACCAGAAATAGTGCTATTATCAATTAACAATAATCATAAGTCTTAGATGAATCGTAAATAACTCGAAAAGGCAGTTATTTTGAGATTAATGATGATTTTTGGCGATGGAATGGGATGATTAGAAAGGATGACTTTACAGCATTTTTGGATAATTAAGTAGTGACTTTTCGGTTAAAATTTTATTTTTTAACAATTATTTAGATATTTTGAAGGGCCATAACAGCCTGATTTCCTATTTTTCCTATCAATACCAAATAATAAAAGATTTAATAAAAAGCTATGTTTCATAGGGCAACATTTTATTTCATACCAAAATTTTCCTTACAAACCTTAACTAAGGTACAAAAAATATTGACTTTGGATGTAGACTATATATTTTTCTGCTAGTATTTAGTGGCCAATGCTACCTAGTTCACTTATTTTGCGAGAAATCATTAAAAACATGCACCAAGCCAGGCCTGGGTCAATTTTACCCCAACTCTAATTGTAACTTTGACCCATCGGTTTTATTACTTTTTCATTTCTTTTTTCTAAGAAACTATCATTATATTGCTAGGTTTATAGAATCAGTGGCTCTCAAAGCCATCAAAAAGTCTTCTTGGATGAGTCTTCCGCACTAATTTAAACATTTATTGCATTTTAATTCCGAAAAGTGGGCCAATGTTACCCCGGTTGACTGTATTAGTTATACATTAATCTAATTAAATTAAAAAGTTATACTCATTTAAAAGTTCAAAAGTCGTTTTCTGTAAAATTACGGTTTCTGAGATGTCACACTGTCGTCGCAAGTGGACGAACTGTTTTATCAGTCTCTGACAACCATACAGGCTCTGCCTAGTTAGTGATCAGACGGCCGCATAAGAGAATGTACTTATACATAATAATTATACTCTAAAAAATTTCTTTTTTAAAAAGCTTTTATAACTTTTTTTTTATTTTCATGCATTGTCATCGGAACCTAATATGTGTGCCAAATGTCAGCTCGATAGCTTCAGTGGAAGTGGGTGAAATATTGATTGCAAGATTCCAGGACATACATGAATGAATACATACATACGAGTGAAGTTAAATAAAAGCTTTTAAAATGACATGTGTTTCTGTGGGCCAACGTGGGCGTGGTGTTGCGGGGCACGTGCCGCACGCCCACCGGTGGGCTACGCACCTGGGGTGGCGGCGCCGCTGCCGTCGCCGTCGCGGCGCGCCGGCGTCGGTATCGTCATGGTCCGCTTGGCGCTGCGCGATATGAAGTCGGGCTCGTCGGCGCCCTGCGTCGCTGTGGGATAACACGTATATATTTTAGACTTGCAACGAATAGTGTATTCGGCAGTATACCGAATACCGAATATTCGGCGAGGCCCCTCACCGAATAGCCGAATATTAGGCAAAAGTATTCGGCTGGATTTTAGCGCCAAAAACTTGTACAGACGTGATTGTTTCGCGCTCCTTTGTTTTGTTCTAATGTACTCGTTAGTCTTTCTGCACCATAACCTTCTCCTTCTAAATTTTGATTATGAAAATAATTCAAATGCATAGAAAAATTATTAACTTGTTTAATACAGAAAATGATTAAATTATGTACCTGTTTTATGTACCAATGACTACTTAAATGATTATAACAGAAATGAAAATTATGAATATATACGTAATCAATCGATTTTAATTTTTAATTTTACCAATTATGTATTTGATATTCTCTATGACAAAATATATTATTTAAGTATTCGGTATTCGTCCGAATAATATGTAGATATTCGGTATTCGGCCGAATATAATAAAAGCAGCTGAATAGGCCGAATACCGAATAGTAACCGAATATTCGTTGCAAGTCTAATATATTTATAAAGAAAGTATTACATACTTCTTTAAGTAAAATTATTCTTTTGGTTGTCAAGTTGTCACTAAAGACAGAAGGCGTAAAAAGAATATATGATATGTTAAAAATAAGTATTGAATTCTATTAAATAAGAAAGGAAATGGTTTATATAAAATAATAAACTTTAAATTACGTTTCTATTGTTACAGGTAAGTTTTTAAAATAGCTGTAATGAGAATTGTAGTTTAGTTTTATTATTATTCGTTAATCATTAAAAAAATCTATTGTTACAGACAAAGAAACATTTAAAGTTTGTTTTATTAATCAATCTAACATATCACATTATAAAACGTAATTTAAAGTTATATATTTATTTATTTATTTACAATAGGGATTAGGTAAACATAACAGGTAAGTCCCCAATGCGTTTACCTACGACACTGAGCTTATTTTATGAGTAACTACTTCTAAATATTTAACAGTTCTGCAGTTCTGCGAAATACAGAACATACATACATATTAATTAACTCCACTTTCAAATCAAATCAAACAGTCTTTATTGTAGTTAACTTTTAACTAACCTTTTTTTAGTTAGTTAACTTTTTTAGTTAACTTTTAACCGCAATGAAGCTTGTGGAGCTAAAGTTAATGCGTTATGAAGAATCTATTATTATGTCTAATTTCACGCGAGCGAAGCTAGTCCACTAGTATATAATATAACTAGCAAATCCGCGTCTGTACATTGAATAAATCGTAAAAAAACGATCAGGGATGCTATGTAATCAATGATACATCACAACCCTTTCTTAGTCCCACTGTTGGGCACGGGTCTCCTCTCAGAATGGATAGGAATTAGGCATTAGTCCACCACGCTGGCCAATTGCGGATTGGCGGACTTCACATGCCTTCGAGTCCACTAGTGTCGAATATGTCAAGAAATAAAAAAATGGTAATTGTAGGGGGATTTGTAGTGTTGGGGGGTTGTTTGATAGCAAAGATAGTTTGTGCTGAATTGGTTTACTTGATAAATAACCAAATAACTATGATTTAAATGCTAAAACTTAGTATAACAAACACTGATTTAAAATGCTATTAAAATGATAGATGCTAAATGATAAATGCTAATGATAGATGCAAAATGATTAATGATTTGCGCGTCGCGGTTGCTAGATGATTTTGGACTGCGATCTTGTTCGATTCCATCTCCGTGAGGAAACCTTCGTCGACGGCAACACGCGCGTCTCGCGATGCTTAGTCAGGAGCTTAAATGTAGATCGTGGCCTACTCGCGTACCACGAGCTGCTGAACTAGATCGCGGCCTACACGTGTGGTCAGACCGCTGAATCAGGTGTTCGGTGTTTTCACCGAACAGTAATATTTTGGTGTAACATTGGCGAAGTGGTAGAAGTCTTGTACTCACCAGAGGGCAGCAGCAGGCCGGCCTCGCGCGCCTCGTCGAACCTCTGCTCCAGCAGCGCAAGCTTAGGCCCCGCCACCAACTCTTTCTTCTTCAAGTCTGATCTCAGTCTTTCACCTGCATATAGGTAAAGTATTATAGAAAGAAGAGTTAGTGTAAATCACATCTTCAAGGTCGCTGCGACAGATACAGGTCCCACTGCTGGGCACGGGTAGAGACCCGTGCCCACTGTTTTCAATGCTGGAAACAGTCGTTAAGCCTTGTCGAAGACCTTCGGGTGGCTTGAGAACAATCGACACAGGGTTGGCCACTAACCCCTCCACCAATCCTCATTAGAGCAGCGCGGTGGAGTATGCTCTAAACCTCACGCAGCTGCGTCTGGTGCAGTGGGACGTCTATGGGTCGCAGCGACACATGTATGGTTGGATGGTAGTATGGTATAGTTAGTAGTAGTACGTATTTATGACATTATATATCTCTACTTATTGACATTGTTAATTAATTAAGATGGAAATATTATATCTAAATTTAAATAAATTTGCATACCCCTATGAGGGTTAAATAAGATGTGCTGTCCATGTATAACCAACCATCTGTAATACCTTATTTCAGCAAATTAATATTGATTTGATTTTGATTTGATTTGATGATTGGTTGGATGGATGGATGGACACTCACCGACGTGTCTGTACACGTCCACCAGCAGCTGCACGGCCGCGTCGCGCACCGCACCGTTGGGGTCCGCCACCAGCGCTGCTAAACTTGGCACAGCCGAACGCAGTTGCAACTCCGCCGCGCCGTGCCTGCGGTAACATTGTACAAGGTTAAGGGGGGTTAGGCGGTCAGCGAAAATTCCGATTTCGTAACCCGCTGCGCCTGAGGAGTCGCGGGTGGTGCGGGGAACGTGGTCCGCGGTTAGTATGGAATCAACGAGCTCGGAACCAAATATCGTAAGCGCCATTCACATTTTTATCAAAAAGTTAATAAAAATGTTTCGTTTTTTTGAAATCTAAAACAGTCACGAAATCGAAAGGGTAAAAACCTATGTGTTTGTGATTTTGTAAGAAATATTATTATAAAACACTGTCGTAATGTGCATTTATACGAAATTTTAGAGGTAACTTCAGGTTTTTTTTCTATCGAGCAAAACTTTTCCAATCGTGTTTTGAAAACAGTCCTCCCATCACACATACGTTCAGAATACAATATTGGAAATTTCAGTGCAAGAAACCTTAAATTGTTTAAATATCAGCTAATATAAAACAGCTAATTTTGCCGTTTTCACTTACCAAGGGCCCTTAATGACCAGGCGGTGACATCATACCATCACGCCAATATTTCCCAGAAGGTAGGCAGAGATGTATGTTTCTCTCTTTATCTATACGTGAGGTTTTAGTGTAATTCATGAGATGTATGTCTACCTTATACAGTACAGGTTGCACTGAAAATTAGTGTTGCAGTTTGAGCAACTGCAGCTATGCTGAGTGTCACTGCAACATAGAACTTCTAAGGTAACCTCTGTGTAAAAACATAACATGTACATGATAAGAGTTATAAGAGTTTTCTGTGTTGCATGAACGATTTTGGCAAATAAATGATTCTTTCTTTCTTCTTTCGTTCTTCTTTCTTTCTTTCTTCTCTCTTTCTTTACTAAGTTCACTTTTCACCAGCTGTACACCAGGCACAAAGCCAAACATCGAGACACTATTAGGCGGGGTTGCATGGGATAATTATCAAAATAATACCCCTGCTCCAAATCACTGTAAATGTGTTGTCATTTTTATTACAAATTTGTGGAGCTAAAGTTAACGCGTTAAGAAGAATGCACGCGAGCGAAGCTGCAGCCGTCTACTAGTAAAATAATAAATTTTTTTTTTTTTAAATAATAAATACTCAACCATAAAAAGATTTTTTACTAAATAGAAGTCTGTAAAGATAGTTAACGTGCCCTTCTATGCAGTACTCAGTACTCACGAGTGCAGTAACGCAGCGACGCAGCGCAGCGCCTCCTCGCGCGCGTGCGGCGCCTTGTGCTGCAGCGCGGGCGCCAGGCGCGCCAGCAGAGCCCGGGGCGGCGCCGCGCGGCTATCGCCGAGCGCGCACAGGCACGTGCGCGCCGCCACGCGCACGCACTCCTTGGTGTCCGCTAGCCTGGGGAATAATAGATAGAATAGAATCCTCTCTTCTCTTCTCTTCTCCTCGAGGTATATTGCCGTGCCCTACAGGGTTCATATTAAAATATTGTAAAAACAGATTTTAATTATGATTGCAATAAATAAATGGGAATGAAATGAAATGAAATAGAATTTATTTTGCTTAAAACACGTTATACTGAATTGATAATTGGAAACTAAATTAATTATTCGTTCATTTTTTTTTGTATCATCTATGTGTTAATGTAACATTGTACTACAGCCGGCATTGTTCGACAGGACCGTTGGTGCAATCGGTAGTGACCCTGTCTGTTGCGCCAGGGGTCGCGGGTTAGAATCCCACTCAGGACAAATATTCGTGTGACGAACCGTGTATTTGTTCTGTGTCTGGATGTTAATCCATACTAATATTATAAATGCGAAAGTGTGTTTGTTTGTTTGTCCGGCTTTCACGTCGCAACGAAGCTATTATATGGTATGGTTTTTGTGTGTGGAGATAGTGAGGAGGGTTGAGAGTGACGGCTACTTTTTACCGCGGTAAAACATCCCCATGGGATGATATCGATGTTTTGTTATTTGCTAGATATTTAGTTCCGGATGTTGTTAACAGATGGCATTGTTAATTCCCTATTCCCACGCGGGCGGAGCCGCGGGTAAAAGCTAGTAGAATATAATAGAATTTATTTTGCTTAAAACGCATTAAACTGAATTGATAATTGGAATCTAAATTAATTATTCGTTCATTTTTTTTTGTATCATCTATGTGTTAATGTAACATTGTTTGTTTCCCAAATAAATAAAATAAAATTCGTCCTAATTCCGAATTCCCTCAAAGAGCGCCCACAGCGCCGCGGAAGAGGAGGAAAGATCTGTTTCTCAGTAATAGTTAGTTTTTTTTTTGTTTTATGAATGCAAATACTTAACCGGTAAATAATCAAAATATATTGCACTAGTGGACGTCCGCAGCTTCGCTCGCGTGCAATTAGACATAACAATAGCTTCGTTTACACCTAGTAATATTATATAGCCTATGTCACTCAGTGAAGATGCAGCTTTCTAATGGTGACAGAATTTTTGAAATCGGTCCAGCAGTTTTTGTGTGAAAACATTACAAACAAATCTTTCCTCTTTAAATAATATTAGTATAGATGTATAGACAATTAACCTGGCATCAAAGACAATACAAAAACTAAGCCAAATATATAAAGGTATGTACGCACTCGCCTAAACAATAGATGGACAGAATCTTAATGTGCATGACTAGCTATTGTCGCGGATAGGGTGGGGTCACCTTAATCGATCGCTGATGATGCAACATCCTTCCTCGGTGGTAAAACTTATCGAACTCGATGTATTAGTAGTATCAATACCGGCATCAAAGTCTAGATGTGACCTTGTATGCGCAGAAGGCGAAATTAAGGTTCGCCAGCCGTATTAGGGTCGACTCACAGTGGCGCCGAGTCGAAGCGACGCGACGCGTCATGTTTTTCCGCCTACAGCATATTCAGCTCTATTGCTCTATTATTAAAGCACAGCTCGACTCCAGCCCGCTCGACACCAGCCGCGCGTCGACACGCGCCACCATATTTACATAGCAGAAATTTGTACTTAAATAATAGAGCAATAGAGCTGAATGTGCCCTCAGAAGCACGGTAGCGTCCATGAAATGTTGCCACTGGTCACCCATCCACTAACCGACTGTGCCCGTCGTTGCTTAACTCTTCCGATCACATTGAATCTACGCGACCCATTGGGCTATGGACCTACGCCCTGTCACATACTGCAGTCATTATCGGAATAAATGTAGCATTACTAATGTGATTCAGCATAAGATGCCTCAATAATCTCTGTTGTTATTGGCATCCATAGCGCGATGTCTCGCGTTGATTGGACCAAATTAAAACAATTATACTGTAAAAAAAAAATTTTTTAAAAAGCTTTTATAACTTTTTATTTTATTTTCATGCATTGTCATCGGAACCTAATATGTGTGTCAAAGGAGGATGGCCATTTTGGTACCCATGTCCAATCAAGATGAATCACGCACCATTGGATAGCTCTTCTCAAGTGTATAAAAAAATACTATGACGGCATGTCCGAAATAGCTGTCCGTTTTGAAATATACGCTACAGAAAATACTGGATTTTTAGCTCCAAATAGATAAAGATTTATATTTATATCTCCAGTTTACTTTAACCGATTGTGATTACTTTTGCGCTTGATTTTAAGCTTGAAAATATCCTATTTCCAATTTGCACTGGGCCAGCGTGGTGGACTAAGGCCTAATCCCTCGCATTCTGAAAGGAGACCCGTGCTCTACAGTGGGATGGGACAAAGAAATGTTTGTGGTGATGTGGTTAAATAAAACATTGAATTTTATTTATCATTTTATTTATTTCTTATACGATACTTTTTTTATGTATTATTTAATAGAGCGCGTTCACTCCTGAAGATGATCATCGTAATAGATCGAAACTAATGTGATTTCACAAATCACACGTGAGTAAGCCGGTAACGTCAACTATGAATATCTATATATATAAAAGAAAGTCGTGTTAGTTACACCATTTATAACTCAAGAATGGCCGAACCGATTTGGCTGAAAATTTGTCGGGAGGTACCTTAGAACCGGGGGAGTGCTATAGGATACTTTTTACATCGTTCTATTTTATTTTATTTTTTAGTGATAGTTGATAATTTGAGATTTTGAAATTTTTTAAGTCGACGATTTGATGTGTTTGTTTTACAGAATACATTTTGAATGTTAGTTTCGAGTTTCTATAAGCTTATTGTGCCGATATTATCATTAACAATACCATGCCGCGACCAAGACAATCAATTCTTTTCCGACAAAGCCGTAATCCACCTAGGATTCGAAACATTGCGAATCAAAGGGCACGTGAAGAGCGCCGCGTTAGTATGGCGACTTCGTGCTTCTCACTCACAAGAGCAAAGCGAGGCAGCCACTGAAACGGCTCGATTGGCAATGCGAAATCGTGGATCAAAGCTCAGAGATCAAGAACTAGATAATTTTAGAAGAACAAGAAGAAATTTATCAAGTATTGATTTGAATCGGGTAGCGTATCAATACAATTTCAGAACTGATTACCTACTGTCCGCCACCTGAACCATTACATTCATTGCTTCTTGGCGAAACACCAGAATCACGACATTTTCTAGCAAACATTCGAAAATATAATAGTTGTTTCCAAATGACCTGATTTGGGGTAGTCATTATGGAAGAACGAGGATTTAATCCGACATTAAAGGTATGTATTAATTTATTTAATTTTTGTACTTACAAAGAATAAAGTAGAACATTAACATACTATAACTATTACTATGTTATGTATGCAAATTATAAAAAAATATTTATAAATCAGTAATACTGACTTTGCTTTTGATTTTGTAGATACATGGACAGACAGATTTACCATTGAATCGGATCATTACAATCTCTCGAAGATGCACATAATATTTTTTTACAATTATACTGCATGGGCAACATGATCGACGTCAAGAGATTCAGCAATGAAAAGAGCAATAAGCAAGATCTGCAGCAAATACTTCATGAACTTCATGCGTTGGTCAGGTTGTTCAAGAGTGCTTTGGAGCGCATGACAAATGAGGACTACAAAGTGGTGATCAGAGCGGATAAACAACCATCTGGAAAACACGAACGCACATTTAACGCTCCAGATTAAGTCAAATTAATAATTTATTAACATTAATTTAAGATCATCTGCATTATTTGATCTTGCGCATGAAAATAAAACGAGAAATGTAGTCTATCACAAGGTAATATATAAATAAATGGTCAATAAAGAATCATTAAAATAATTAATTTGTTTTATTTATATTATGTACCTACTATGCTAATAAAAATAAAATCAAAAATATACACATATACATTTATTTCCTGCGCGGAACAAAGTTCGCGGGGTTAGCTAGTTATTAAATACAAATGAAAATATAGTTCATACTTATTGTACATGTTTAGCAGGACGAGTGTGTGTGAAGAGTGAAATCTTTGTGTCTAGCGAACACTAAGTACCAAAAAATAGAAATTATGTGCACAGGAACCTACCGTGCGTCGTCCTGATATACATGTACAATAAGTATGAACTATAGTTTGATTTGTATTTAATAATACATAAAAAAGTATTTTATAAGAAATAAATAAAATGAAAATTAAAATTCAATGTTTTATTTAACCACATCATCCCAAGTCACAACCCTTTCTTTGTCCCACTGTTGAGCATGGGTCTCCTTTCAGAATGCGAGGGATTAGGCCTTAGTCCACCACGCTGGCCAAGTGCGAATTGGCAGACTTCACATGCCTTAGAGAAAGATATGAAGAACCCTCAGGCATGCAGGTTTCCTCACGATGTGTACTTAGTTAGAGTTAGATAGCCGCTATAGGCTGTCACCGCTTATTATTTAACCTCATAATAAAAAATAAACATGAATACTATGGCGAAATGGAGAAGAAATTGACCTGATTGAAATACTTTATTAGGAAACATTAATAATTTTCAAGGAGTGATTACTCCGATCGGACAGCAAACTGGGACTGGCGCCTTGGTTATTGTTATTCTACACTAAAAGACCTTTCCAACGGTGTATCATACATTTCGATTGGTGCCGGTACCAGGTTCCATACATTTTTGTCCATCGTCCTTTCAGCTCGATAGCTTCAGTGGAAGTGGGTGAAATATTGATTGCAAGATTCCAGGACATACATACTTACATACATGCGAGTGAAGTTAAATAAAAGCTTTTAAAATTGCATCCAATCACTGGTTGATAATGCTTTTAGCATTAAGTCCGTCTTTTGAACCACAAGCTTTGTTGGTATTGGTATAATAAACGAATAAATAAATCAATCACATCAATATATCTTAATACACATATATATACATATTTCTTGTGTTTGTGTGTATGACAGTTAACTCCTAAACGGCTGGATAGATGTTGATGAAATTTTTTGGTGTGTGTTCAATTCGAGAATGGTTTAGATTCACAATTTGCTCCATTGGAAAATGTTTTTTAAACACGATTTTAGTATTTTTATTTTTACCCGTCGTTCATTTACATGTACCGTCGCGTCACTTTGACATTTCATACAGCAGAACAACCTTTGCGGGGTCAGCTAGTACAATTTTTATTTTTTTATTTATTCAACTTTATTGACACCTCTAAATAGAAATACAATGGGCGGACTTAATGCCTTATGGCATTTTCTACCAGTCAAACCCTGGTTGAGTGGGGAAAGTTGCAATCTATGTAAACAAACTATATGAGAACTATTGAGGAAGAGCTGATGGTAGGGGCCTACCTGTCGATGATATGCGGCAGCACGGCGGGCACGTAGTGGGAGAACTCCTGGCCCATCCGCTCCGCCAGGGCTGTGAGCACTTCCAGCCCATTCTGGGCCACCTGCAACACCATTACAGCACTTTAACACATGAGCAGTAGAAAAATAATAGTTTAAAAAAAAAATAGAAAAAAAATTGTGAGCCGTCACGGAACGCCCGGCAGATGTGAAACATCGAAATTATTTTGTACAAGTAATATGCACAAAAGTACAGATGATGACAGGAACTAAAACATATAAGAAAAAAGAAAAAATTATAATAATAATAATAAATTATTATATTTTCTTAATAAAATAAAAGTTCCGACTGTCATTTGTCGGAACTGTATAGTGTATATATTCCATATTCGCCACGCTCGCCACGCCATAAATTTGGTTTGAACTCCGCCTAAAGATGTTTCACATCAAAACACGATTTTATAAATGCAAGTAACCAAAAATAGGTTTGTTATAACCTTGAAACCTGATCGTGTTCAAAGTCCATTACGTGGCCTTTCTCACAAGTGCAAACGCGACTATTATACGATATTCCATCATGGAATGCCAGTGACTATCTTCCGGCTTCATCATCAGACCTTTGAAACCTAGTCGTGGTCAAATTTTATTACAAGACTTTTCTAAGAAATCCAAAAACAGCTATGATACGATGTTCCATCATGAAGTTCCGGTTCATATCTTCCGGCTCCATCATCAGACCAGTTCGACGGTACCATATTATTGTATTGTCATCAGAACTACATACAGCTGCCAATTTTCATTACGCTACGATCCTTGGTAGATGGTTAAATTAGCTATCTTAGACTCTATTACATACAGGTCGACCTAATAAAAGCGTGTTAATAAGTGTACGAGCCAAAGGCAGGCACCGAGTCGTCGCGGCAATAATGCGCAAGCGATCCCGTGACGTCACACTCAACGCTGAGGATGCCACTGGGTTATAGTGGGTATTCCTCAATCGGCGAGTCCCACATACCCGCCCGACATGTATCCCATATACGTGTGATACCCGATGCGCACCTATCCCCTCCGGATCTATCTGAGAGCTTAACTAACGTGCCTCGAGCAATGATATTATAAGGGTCGACTCACACTGGCGCAGAGTCGAAGCGACGCGACGCGTCATGTTTTTCCGCCTACAGCATATTCAGCTCTATTGCTCTATTATTTAAGTACAAATTTCTGCTATGTAAATATGGTGGCGCGCGTCGACGCGCGGCTGGTGTCGAGCGGGCTGGAGTCGAGCTGTGCTTTAATAATAGAGCAATAGAGCTGAATATGCTGCAGGCGGAAAAACATGACGCGTCGCGTCACTTCGACTATGCGCCAGTGTGAGTCGACCCTAAGAAAGATACGTCACGTTAATACTTCACGCACAACATAATCGTTCTGCGACACATACATACATATTTAATAACATTGTATCTAAGCACACGCTATAAGTGCGACAGGAAATACACAAAGCGTAGGAGTGAAAGAGACAGCTATTTGTAATCAGTACAGTTAGCGCGCGCACAATGACAGGTCACAGCTCGACTGACTGCAATGGTCACAATTGACACCAATTCACGGCACGCGTTTGGTGCGTTGGTGACGTATCTACCTCTTGTAATGTATATAAAATCATTGGCCTCGAGGAATAATAACATGTTGGACTAGACTAGAGAATTAGAAATGGCAGTTATGTACCTCATTAGTATAAGTAGGGCGTGCGTAGGCATCCCGTACGCTCAGAACTTTTTGCCTTACGGTACACTGTACACTCTAGAGCTGTTAGAAGCATTCCCCCTACGTTTTAGCGACACCTAATTTTAGTGGACTATCTCGTTAGTTGTAGAGTCCATGGCAATGGCTCACGTCGATTCAATGTGATCAAGAGTTAAGCAACAACCGGCGCGATCGGTTTGTTGATGGGTGACCGCTAGTGGCAAAATTTCATGGACGCTACCGTGCTTCGGAAGGCGCGTAAAGCCGTCGGTCCCGGTTGTTTTCAATAGTGGAAACAGTCGTTAGGCCTTGTCGAAGACCTTCGGGTGGCTTGAGAACATTCGACAACGGGTTGGCCACTAACCCCACCACCAATCCGCATGGAGCGTGGTGGAGTAGGCTCTAAACCTCCCGCAGCAGTGTCTGTGGAGACCCGTGCTCAGCAATGGGACGTCTATGGGTCGCAGCCTTTAATAGATAGTATAGAAGTATAGATTACCTTCTGATTACACTTAATTAAAAAATAATAAAATTCACATAACACGCGCGAACAATGGTAAGTGGCAACCCTACAACCTTATTTCACCACTAAGGCCACAAGCTTTCTTTTAAATTGTATATTTTACAACATAATAATATAATAATGTCGAACGTGCACTGTTAAAGTCCGGCTGAAACTGACATTCATCTGGGCGTGCTAGATCTCGGAGGTTGGGGGGGTAATATGAACTCGATCGAGATGATAAATGTAGAGCGGTTCGTCTGATAAATTTTCGAATCGGTTCTCTCATAATTTCGTATATTTATTAAGTTTAAAACAGGAATATTAAGATTTAAGAAATTCGTTATTTCGAATTCGAAGGAAACATGTCATTGTGAGGAAACCTGAGAGCTTTTCATAATGTTCTCGAAGGCATGTGAAGTCTGCCAATCCACACTTGTCTAGCGTGGTGGACTAAGACCTAATCCTTCAAATTCTAAGAGGAGACCCGTGCCCAACAGTGTGACAAAGAAAGGGTTGTGGTGATAGGTAGATTAATATTCTATGGGTATGCACTCTGAAAGTGGGCCATCAAAATTAAATGCACCTATAGATTAGTTTCTTTAGTACGTGCAGTATTCCAGGACGGAGGAGCATCAAAAATTGCTTGAATTAGAACGTAGTCAACGAGCCTTATTAAAAGTTATGTACTGCGTATATATTATGTTATTAATATTCGGGTCGTACGACAAATTATCCAACGGTACAGTCGAACGCTTTAAGAATAACCGTCTGAGATCGATGGGGCGTATCGGCGAGCAATAGCATAAGAATCAGACTGTGCACGATACATCGGGGCTCGCTTCAACGAGTTCCGATACTAATATTTATATTAAATGTAAAACAGCGGCGACAGCCCAGTGGCAATATAACTCGCCTCTGACTCGAGGGGGTGTTGGTTCAAATACAAACGCCACGCACCTATGGCTTTTCTTAAAGTGCAATGTGCGATTTAAAAAAATAAATGTGACCTGCTGTGGGCGAAGGAAAACATCGTAAGGAAACCTGGATACCTGGATGCCTCCAAAATGTTTTCGATGTGTTTTTTCTCGTAATATGTCACTAAATAGTTACAATATACAAAAAAAGGTTTAAAGAAATTAAAAGAAAAATATAAAGTTAACGAAATAAAAGAAAGAGATTTCATTTTGGAATAAGCATACCTATGTACTAAATTACTATTAATT
This sequence comes from Carterocephalus palaemon, assembly GCA_944567765.1. Classification (NCBI taxonomy): domain Eukaryota; kingdom Metazoa; phylum Arthropoda; class Insecta; order Lepidoptera; family Hesperiidae; genus Carterocephalus; species Carterocephalus palaemon. The sequence continues at coordinate 1,135,852 of OX155666.1, forward strand.
CTGGTATTTTTGTTGTTTGACGTGTACATGATATAAAAAAAAATTACGCTTTTGTAGGCTCAGACCAACAAAAGTTGGTCTGAGTTTGTAGGTACATAATCGAACTAAAATGTATGTGTTTTTAATTTATTTAATTGTCCTTGATAAGTGTGCAAAGTTTCAAATTAAACCGACGTTTTAATGTGGTCGAAAATCACGTAAATGGTAATGTAAATTCCATTACCGTACATACATACACACTAACATACAAACATACAAAGCTAATAAAAGCGTGTAAAAAAGGAAGCCTTCAGCAAATCTAAAGCGTTCAAGATTTCACAGTTCCTTTTAAAGATTGACCGCAGCAAGGTGTCCACGAACGGCAGTGGCCACACGCGTCCCCGATACACTGACATCGCAATAAAACAATTGCATTACCGCGCCGTCGCGTCGACATAAAATGCATCAGAGCCGATGTTATTATTATTATTCCCAGAATCCGCATGAATCATTACACGAAGCGCCGATTCTGTCTCCAGACTCATTTGGATGGCGAGAATAAAAATAAAAAAAGGCTAAATACCTACTAATACACTTACATACGTAACACATACTTAAATAGATAATAATAACATCCAGACACAGAACAAATATAAGTGTTCGGCACACGAATATTTGTCCTGAGTGGGATTCGAACCCACGAACCCTGGCGTAACAGACAGGGTCACTACCGATTGCGCCAACGGGCCTGTCATTTGCTCAGTCAGTTGTTCAGGCTGGGGCGGTCGATGTCTCCTTGAAGACCCTATTTCGTTGGCAGGTGATAAAATTGAGTACATAAATTCATATCTGGGATAGGGACATCTTCACGAAGTCTGACGTGACGTATGCTGTGACTCGCGATAAAACTGGAGAATTGGCCTTAAAATTGAAAAGGCGGACGCTCTTCAAATGCCAATTGGTGCAGATGTTTATGATGCAGCCATGATAGTTGGTGCGAGAGGTATAAATGTAGAGATGCATCATAAATCCCCTAGCTATGATCGGCTCTGATGTATGTCTACACAATATCTGTCTGTACGTCACAATACAGCAGTCCTGCAGAGCCCCAACTTAAAATTGCCAGCGTTAAGCCATCGCCACTACCAGACAACCACCACTCGCTCCTGCAGCTGCAACTGGCGCGGGTCTGACCACATCCAGCTGGGGAGCGAGTCCACGAGCAGACGTCGTACGTAGCGAAACACCAGCTGCGCGAGCCGCGAGCCCAGCTGGTGCCCCAGACGCATGCAGCAGTGCAGAACAGTGCACGCCTCGTGCCTATTGCCACTACATAGTCCAGCAGCGACCCACCTTAAAGTTGCCAGCGTTGAGCCAGCTGGCGAGCGCGTCCACCAGCTGCGCGGCCACGTCGTGCGGCACGTCCTCGCGGCGCACCAGCTGCGCGAGCCGCTCGCCCAGCTGCTGCCGCAGGCGCGGGTCCGGCCGCAGCAGCAGCGGCAGGGCCGCCTCCAGCGTCGCCGGCTGCGGGTAGTGCGCCATCTGGAGGGGGCGCAGTTTTCACATCACTAGATCATATTACATCGTCCCTGTAGCTCGGTACCAGAATAGTGCTACGGCTATGGGGCTACTACTAAAAGGGGCCTTCCGGGTTCACGGACGGCAAGAGTGGAAGCTCGAACCGTCTATCCAGTGAGCCCGGGATAGACAACGTAGTGTGTGGCTGCACAACGTTGTAGATGGGTTTCGACGTCTTTGGATGTTTCGTCCGAGACGAGTGTCATTAGCAATATGCTTTTTGCGTTTACATATTCACCGTCGACTGAGACACAAGAGATGCTGGGTGTCACCGATACAACCATTTGCATCAAGACTACCTCAGTTTAATACATTGCACAATATGCTTAAAACCATAGATTTTACTAGAGTTAGTTATGGAGTGGGTACAATCGTGGGTCCTGCATGAGCCGCTGTAGTTAAGGCTTTGCTTAACCCTAAAAAATACTTGATTATTATTGACCACTCACCTGAATCACACCTGTATTTTCCTAAAAGGACTGTACTGGCCCATGTGGTGAGCCTTAGACCTGGCACAATTCCTCTGCTAAACTGGAGGTCCCGAGTTAGATCCCCGGGTTGTGCACTCACCTTGAACTGTACAGGTTTCAGTCGAGCTTCAAGTGTCCCCCGTGATTCGAGTCACAGAATATCCGAGCCCGTGGTACTACCATTGCACACGCTATACGGCGGCACTGTCCTGCTGAGCACTATTATCATTTATCACTTGTCACTTATCACTGTCTGATGTGGACTACTGTCGAGAGATGGAAGTGGTTAGGAAGCTTATTACAATACGTGGTAGTGATCGACCCACGGCTGTGGTCATAGCCAAGTTAAGGCAGCGACGATGGCAGTATACTCGTATATCTTTGCAAGAACCCTTAACCCCCCTTTAACTTGGATAATGGACTTGTTTCATGGGCTGCTAGTTGTTGGCTGGTGTTTAAAAAATGCATGGAAGATGGATGAAACTTGGTACATACGTAGACGATAACCTAGATTAGCACATAGGATACTTTTTATCCCGAAAATATGTCCCCTTGGTATGCTTTGCATTCTACTAATATTATAAACTAGTGGACGCCCGCAGCTTCGCTCGCGTAGAATTAGACCCATTAACGACGTCTACCCGTCTAACGACTTCAAAAACGGCAAAGTTTCATACTAACTTTGCACCCCCGATTTACCCCCTTAGAGGGTGAATTTTCAAAAATCCTTTTTTAGTGCTCCCCTACGTTATAAAAGGAACCCCTGTGCAAAATTTCAAGTTTCTAGCCCTTATAGTTTAGGCCCTGCGTTGATATGTCAGTCAGTCAGTCAGTCAGTCAGTCAGTCAGTCAGTCAGTCAGTCACCTTCTCCTTTTATATATATAGATTTGAATGTTTTATTTTAATGTTAGATTTTAGATGTTTGTTACTCAATCACGCTAAATCTATAAAACGGATTTGGATAAAACTTAGGGCACATAGGTAGATGATAACCTAGATTAGAACATAGGATACTTTTTATTCCGAAAATATTTTCCTTTTCACGTTTATTGGAACACGAACCCGAACGTCGGAACTCCCAATAATTCGTAAGCACGGTTCGCAACCAATCGTCGCGGCAGAGTGGGGTGAGCCCCAAACGCCTTGACAGTGAGGTCAAGTCAGTGTAAAGTGGTACTGATAACGTTGCAATTCCCCCGGCGGTGACGTCACCCCCCCGTTTATACACTCAGCGGTAACTGCGCCTGAGATGGATTGAACTAATAAAGATCTTTCAGTTAAACTTATGCATTTTATTAAGAGACTAGTGGACGCCCGCAGCTTCGCTCGCGTGGAATTAGACATAACAATAGTTTCGTTTACACCTAGTGATATTATATAGCCTATGACCAGCAGTCCACAGGCCATGGACAACTGATCAACTTATGTTCATTATAAAACATTGCTAACTAGACTAACCATCTAATCCCTATATGAGTCTTGTTTAATGTCTGTCACAGTTGTCATGGGTACCTTAATCATTAAAAAAATTTTGGAGGAGAATGCTCGTTTCCTACTCGACAAGATACTAATCATGTCAAGAAATAACATTCCACACTAATGATTTTCTTTTAAATATCTGTCGTGAATCTAATGAACTTGGGTCAAAGCATTCATTGTTAGAGCTGTGAGAACATCTTGTTAGTATGTGAAACTTTCTTTTGCGACTTTAAGACTCACAACCTACTTTTAATGATAATTTATTGAATTCAGCTTCTCAATTTGGAGAATCCAAGTTCAAATCCCACATACAAATATGACTCTAATAAATTGTGCTTTTTGTCCCAATTTTGACTTATAGTGCTATAAGTCTCTCAGAGGAAAGAGTTATGCTTGGTGTTTCTCTATAGAACAAACCAGAAGAAAATAATTTATGTCAAGACAAACTGAAGTGGCAATGGGTTGGCCACATTGACTGAAACCAACAGCTGTTGGAGTAAATGGCTGATGCAGCATGCATGTAAGACTGGTAAAAAGCGAATGTAAGGTAAGACAGCTAAGTGCAGAGATCTGAGTAAGGTGGCAGATAAGGGAAAAGATGAATAGTGCCAAAGAAGACCTGTAGGACCAAGAGAGGCCTATGTACGGAACACTGTACCTATTTTATATTGTCGTAGGTTTAATCATAATCTTCATAGATAAAGTTTTAATTTTAAGTCAATTTTATAAAAATACATCACGGAAGGTGAATTTAACTCAAATCTTACGTTGAATGGTTGGCAATATTCAAAATTATTCTTGATAGGTTTTTATGAATAGAAGATAGCTAACAAGTCTTTGACCTAGACTCAAATAGGAACTGGGATGGTTAGTCCAGTTAGCAGAAATAGCACAACATACCTACAAAGTGATCAAGTCATGAGCACTCAATAGTTGCATGAATAAATAATATTATGTGCTAATAACACTTTCAAACAACATCATTACTTCCACTTAATAAATTAACACCTACATGCTATGATCCATATGAGGCTGATAACAGCTGTTTAGTCTTTATCGAATTGTTTAGCAATTTGACAACCCTGTCCCACCCTGGTTTATTTATTTCGCAGATATGTAATTGGTCCATGAAAATTGTGTTTTTATGTCTGGCTACACAAGGTTAACAGCACGGTTGTGTGTGTAAGCATTTTTTTAAAATACATATCTGGGTTGTGACTGATGTCAGTACTCAAAAAAAAAAATATTACAAGGAATTATATTCCTCGAAACATAAACTACACTCGAAGAATTGATTTGTGGTCTCTTAGATCGAGATATTACGAACTAATGGATGGTGTTAAGCCATAGTATCGGCCGGCTGTTCAAAGAGACTGCTAGTAGCATAATTTTGTAAGAGGTCCGTTAAGTTATTGGTCCATGTAATTTAATGATTATTCATATTGTTATTTATTTTATGATTTGTAAACAGTTTGAATGGCCTAAAAACTACCTCTCGGCCAATTTGCATTGCTGTTTGGTGGAGTATGCTCCAGGCCTTTTAAATTACTTGAAAAGATGTGCTCTGTAGGAGATTATGGTTTGTAGCTTAGCTTTTTTATATATTTTTCAAAGGAGTGATAGATTAGTAAGAAAAATAGGCCTCAGTGGAGACATATCTTGAGATTGAGGTCAGATTGACGAGTTGGTATCTATGGTCTATCTGAAAAGTAGAGGGGACGATTAAGGGCTGCCTTTGCCTAATATTGAACTTCCATAAATTGAGTGTTTCAGAGGAAAGTTCAACCTTTTTGTTTAATCTCTACCCTAAGGTGTGTCAAAGTGTGTGTGATGCAGATAAGAACTCTGAATGTCAAACTATGAAAACACCTGACCTGACCGTAAACTTTAACCAAGCTCAGGCCTATCACAACACACGTATAATTTGTGCCTACATTCGACATGATGTCATCGAATAAGGCCAATTGAGGATGCGAGTTAAGTGGATGCCTACACGGAGAGTTTACGTAAATGTTTGGAAAATTACCTTCCCAAAGTGAGAAATACTACTTAGATCCTAAATTCTAGAGTAATTGGTCAGTTTTTCCATCCTACATTCACACACGGCTGAGAAAAGCGATCTGTCATCGGTCGAAGTATTCGCCATAAAAATTCGCAATCGTAAAGAATAATTATCCGTAAATAATAACAAATAAATTACAATCATTAACAGTCCCACCTGATTAACGAATCACCGGAGCACCAAATGAAGATACTGCCTTTGTGATATTGTGATCCAAAGCAAAATTATAAATCACTACCACTTCCTTCTCAAGACACCACCTATTCGAAAACATCTAAGTGTTTACTAATCACCACACGAAAACATTGGCACTTTCGATTTACAAATAAATTAGAAGCAGAAATACAATCGAAAAATTACCACAACTTTTGTTCGCGTACAAAATCTTACCGTTTCAAACAAAATCACTCGGAAAATATTCTCGCGCATGCCCAACAAAAATTTACGTCACGTGACCTGTCATGGCGTCGCGGCGAGCGTTTTTTCTTGTTCTCCAGATATGGCAAGGCGGTGTGTCATTCAGCCAATACATGATTTTTGCATCACATCTTTAGAATAATGTTATGCATTTTATTAAAAGTGATCATAGAAAATAATTTTTTCTCATTGTGTTTTAAAGGAAGTTCAGAAACATTTAATTTTATAAATTAGAAAAGATCCCGCAGATATTGTTTTCATATGACCTACTATTTCTTCACAGGCTATTTCTTTGAAGAAGGTAAATGGTCTGGCAGTTTTTAGAAATAAAGAAGATTAAAATATCTGATTTATCAAAGTCGCGAAGATCATGAGATGACAGAAATTCGATGAATCTAAAATTTCAGTTAAGATCCTCAGAAAATAAGTATAGATTTCAAATTTAAATTCAATTTGAGTGTGAAATGTAAGTAGATATCTACTATAAACTTAATATTATAATAGAATTAGGGGTCCCAAAATTGTTTTATCTACCAAGTTCTGTTAGGATGTATATTCAGATTACCTACAGAAACAACGGTGTTTATTGGTTTTTAGGTATTCAGAACCTGATTTATAAATCGCAAGCGCGGCCGAAACGTGAAGGCGCTCCCTTAAAGAGTAGTTAGCTGATTTATTGATATTTTGTCAGTAGTACTACTTGTATTTATGTATTCTGTGGTAGTACGTACGTACAGCCTCGAGCGAACAACTAGACCTGTGGGCTGTGTTGCTGAAGGCAATTAGGTACCTATATCCAAATAATTTAATGGCGTCCATAGCCCAATTGGCTCGTCGTCGATTCAATGTGATGGAAAGAGTTAAGCAACGACGACAAGCAAGCATTTGACGGGCGCGGTCGTTTTGTGGATGGGTGACCGCTTGTGACAAAATTTCATGGACGCTACCGTGCTTCGGAGGGCACGTAAAGCCGTCGGTCGCGGTTGTTTTTAATGATGGAAACAGTCGTTAAGCCTTGTCGAAGACCTTCGGGTGGCTTGAGAACATTCGACACTGGTGGCCACTAACCCCTTCAGCAATCCGCATTGGAGCAGCGTGGTGGAGTATGCTCTAGACCTCCCGTAGCTGTGTCTGTGAGGGAGACCCATGCCCAGTAGTAGGACTATCTATAGGGGTGGGAATATCTATATCTATGGCTTGCAGCGAATACTAAATAAAAGTAATTAGACTTAGTGAATATAGGCTGACGCCGCAGGCAAGGATGTCGCCGTAGAACCAACATAGATATTAATAATAACCTAAGTATTTGGATGACATAACCAGGGCGGCATAATCGCTTGAGCGACAAAGCCCTTCCTTGCTGATTAAAAAAAAAAAGAAAAAAAAACCTATTTGGATGCTCTCTCTACATAATCCTCTGCTTAAATCCCTCTAAATGTTGTCCCCAGGCCTACACCCCACGGCGACGAGTGGCAGGGCTGTTCCCGGCCGGATTGCTGTTATTGCTCGTGTCGTCTGTTAAAAATGACTGTAGGTTTTGAATTCAGTTTTGATCATGGCGGTTTCAAAGTTCAGACAATATTTATCGATCGAGTGTGTTATGTTAAGTAATTAGATATAGGTACTGTAACACTCACAACAGAGTATTGAAGTATCAAACCCTGGACCCACGGAGTGTATGTAATATAATTATCGAGGGTAGTCACATTTACACTCGCACTTTCGTCAGTCGAGCGAAAGTCACGGACAAGAGCGGTCGTGCCCGTGCTACAGTTCCCTTAAGGTGTAACACTGACCGTATTATTGCTCCGGACTCGTCACAATACAACAAAGTCAAATAATTTATTTCGTTACGAGGTGATTGGACACGCTTGCGAAAGTCTAGGTAACTACAAACTACCGAATGAAAAGAGATTTAATGCTATTCTAAACTGACCAATAATAAGGCTAAGGATTAGCTATTGATCTTTGAATGAATAGCTAATCCTGCACGGGTGCTAAAGGCTAATTTACAATAATTACCTACCACTAAGCTAAGCTCTAAAGTCACGATAGAGTCTATCGGATAGACTATCTATCTGGTCATCGGCTTTAGGTAGAATAATTTACAATATTCTTATCCTATGCCTTAGTGTAGGCCGCGAGAGGAAAAAGCCGGAGGAAAAAACTCTCGGTACTCTTATACCCAACAACCAATACCCTCGAATCAACGGGGCCATGACTCTTGTCCTCCGCAGCACATCCCGTGCATGTAGCCGGCATGGAGGCGGGCGGCGGCATGGTGGCCGTGGTGCAGGGGCTGGGCGCGGGGCTGGCCGTCACGCTGATGGACGGCTGCAGGCGGTACACCCTCACGCCGAACGAGACTGGTATGGTTGTGTAATACTACAAAGAGCCTCGCGTATTGGTAAGAGTCACTTAGTGACTCATTCTAGCGAGTACACGTATTGAAGCTAGAAGTATAGTGCCTGGTTAGTCACCAAGCGAATCCACCTACGATAGTTTGCATTACATAACATCACGCCATTATTTCGCTGAAGGGGTCAGGCAGACAGACTTCACCTCTTGCACGGCGCTGTAGGTGCTCTTGTGTTGAGGGAATTCAGAGTTACGGGAGATCCCCTCTATCCGGGCTTGCTGAAGGTTAAGCAGAGGTGTGTGTACACCCTTTTCGCTGCGACCCATAGACGTCCCACTGCTGGGCACGGGTCTTACACACTTAGGTCCCATTTAATATGTGGTAAGCCTATTGCCGATGCTATTGTCGCGCGCAATTCTTGTCAGAGCAACTATTATACACTCTATCTAACTAAAGAATTTTATTGCTGTAAATTCGTTCTCAGCTTCAGGGTGCTTCAGTTCTTCTTCTACAAGGCGGCCTCCTTCTCTCGCAGGTCCATGTACGAACCATACTTGCGCTCCAGCGCCCCACGCCAAGCCCCAGCTGCACGCTCAGCAGTCAGTCAACTGCGCGTCGCAGTATACTCCGCAGGAGCCCCAGCAGGCGCCGGCGCGGAGCCTCCGGGAGAACAGCGTGCAAGCCACCGACGGGAGATACGCCAGCACTTATAAGGTCATCATCCACCACAACCTTTTCTTTGTCCCACTGTTGGGCTCGGGTCTCCTCTCGGAATGGGAGGGATTAGGCCTTAGTCCACCACGCTGGCCAAGTGCGAATTGGCAGACTTCACATACCTTCGAGAACGTTATGATGAACTCTCAGGCATGCAGGTTCCCTCACCGTTATAGCAAGTGACATTTTAATTTCTTAAATCGCACATAACTTAGAAAAGTCATTGGTGCGTGCCGCTGGGGTTTGAACCCGGACCGCTCGAGTGAGAGGCGAGTTCGATAGCCACTGGGCTGTCACCGAGGTCATCATCATCACAACCAAATCACTTTCCCAGCTCCAGCCTCACGTAGTAAATTGTATCAGTATCCATTGTTAGTATCCATTGCCCGTCCATTTGACGGGCCTGTTGGCGCAATCGGTAGTGACCCTGTCTGTTGCGTCAGGGGTCGTGGGTTCCAATCCCACTCAGGACAAATATTCGTGTGACGAACACTTGTAGGTATGTGTTCTGTGTCTGGATGTTAATATTATCTATTTAGGTATGTATTTAAAAATATCTATGTATGTATATCAGTCTCTGACACCCATATTACAGGCTCGCGCCTACTTTGGGGTCAGATGACCATGTGTGAGAATGTCCAAGATATTTAAATTATATTATTATATAGCCCAATGGCTCGCGTCGATTCAATATGATCGTAAGAGTTAAGCAACGACGGGCGCGGTCAGCTTGTGGATGGGTGACCGCTACTAGAAAAATTTCATGGACGCTACCGTGCTTCGGAGGGCACGTAAAGCCGCCCGTCCCGGTTGTTTACAATGCTGGAAATAGTCGTCAAGACTTGTCGAAGACCTTCGGGTGGCTTGAGAACATTCGACACTGGGTTGACCACTAACCCTTTAGAGACAGGTCGCGCCATCTAGTATGAGAAGGTCTAACTCATTACAAAATTGGTGGAGACCAATCCGCATTGGAGCTGCGTGGTGGAGTATTCTCAAAGATACATACTACTCCTTCAAGTGTGTGCATGAAATGAAATATACATCATCGTGGGTTGTTGCAAAGTACCTTACGTATTTATTAGGTAAATAATTTTTTTCCATTAGAGAATTTCTGGACAATAACGTAAGATAACATTCTGACATTAAATTAGTTTATTATTGTGTATTTTGGGTATTTTAAAACAAAATGAATGATTAATTAAGTATATTAATCTATCATAGAAATAGATAACTTTGCATGCCTTATGGGCTGATAAGAGGACAAATTGTGACTTGTTTGTATCTACCTAATTACCTTATCATGCAAATAAAGATGATTTGATTTGATTTGATTAAATTGACGTTATATTCTATTGTATTCAAATAATTTCCAGACGATGCATTGTAACGTCAGCCCGACGTCCCCTCCGCAAGCTGTGACCGAGTTCCCGCCGCAAAGGACCGAAGTGGTTCCCGGTTATTATTTTTAAACCAGTTTCATCAGTTTTTTTTTGGTTTCTAAAATTCGGGGTTAAAGCCACTGTGTTACCCCAATCATATAAACCCTTCTGTTCCCTATCCATTCGCCCTTTGGGGTCATATGCCCAGTTTCTGAAAGGCTGATCAAAATTCAAATCAACTAACACCTCTGATAACTTAACAGCACTGTCAAATCAATTTAGGTTTCTGAAACGTTGATCAGAGAAAAATTTACTAATCTATGATTAATTTGATTTGACATTCGGTTGACTTTTATCGCGTTTCAGAAACTCAAAATTGCGGTTGACATAGGATTCTGGCGCATGATTTGACTGTCTTGTCAAGGTCAACTGACAATCCGATCAAATCAAATCTATGAATAAGCTTCTAGCAACCCAAATGTTACTTAACAAGAGATTTGACAGCCGATTAGTTAATTTTTCTGTTGATCAGTTGAGGGTAGTTCGGACAGTAAAAGTGTCAACACGTAATTCTTAGTTGTCGTAAAAATAAATTGTTTTCTTTTGGTTTTACGGTGTGATAATCTAATCCGAGTGGTTAGCATAGTTGTGTGTGTTGTTACAAAACTAAAAATATTACGAAAACTTCAGTGAAATATAAATCAAGACTTGTTTTGTGTTTTGTTCGAAACAGCTGACTGTCAGACAGTTCAACGAACTCTGTTGTTTACTTTGCAATTTTCAATTTAATGTGTTGCTGGGTGCAAAATTGTGCTTGGACATTTATTAGTGTTAAAATTGCAGTGCATACAATACTACTATCTAATATTGATTTTCCCTTTAAAAACAAAAAGCAATTGCCCCACGTATACATATATAATTTATAAACAGCGCCATCTATTGATCACTGTGGAACTAGCTGCACTGCTAGCAAGTTACTTAACTATCGCTTGCGCATTAGTTAATTGGTGAATCGCATATACGAGAGGCGCCCCCGACCGCAATGACGAACAAATGTGGTAACTGCGGCAAGTTTGCCTCATTGGCGAATGATTCGGTCAAATGTAATGCGTGCGCATGCCTCACCCATCGAAAATGTGCCGGGTTTAAGGCAGACACTATTCCCCCTGCAAAATGGGTGTGTAAGGTGTGCAAACAAAAGCAGAAGAAAACTTACAGCTCGCACTCATGCGTTTCTAGCCCGGACACAGATAGTAGCGATGCCGTTACGGATTTGCCCACTAATAGTGAAGAGATTGATATGACTCATGAGATAAAGTCAATAAGATCTCAATTATCCACCATCATTCAAGAGCTTAGTAACTGTCGGCAGGATGTGGCCAATTTTAAGCAAGACTTGCTAAAAATTAATTCCACCGTGGCAGAACATAACAACAGGCTCACTACATTAGACAGCAAAGTAAATAACATCACCAAGCGCCTGGTCGAGGTCGAAAAGAAACTCGAGGCCGGCTCCCAGCACGACGTCGCGTCAGAGGTCGAGCGCCGTCTGAACGACCGCGACCAAGAAAGCTACTCAACCGACGTCGAAATCGCGGGGCTGGAAGAGTTGCCCGATGAAAGCCCCGTCAAGCTCGTCGTCGCCGTGGCACAAAAGATAGGCGTGTGTATCGGTGAGAGCGACGTCGTCATGGCGGAGCGCAGGGGCAAGCTGCGCCGCCATGACCCTAGCGGCGACCAAGACGCGCCGCGCGCCGCCGCCGCGGCCGCGCGCCCGCGCACCCTGGTGGTGCGGCTCGCGCGCCACGCACTCCGCGCCGAGCTGCTGCGCGCCGCCCGCCAGCGCCGCGACGTGGACACGGCCGGCGTCGTAGCGACCGCCCAGCCGCGCCGCTTTTTTATTAACGAGCGGCTCACATGGTACAACCGGCGGCTTTTTCACCGCGCTCGGCAGGAGGCTCACACTAGGTCCTGGAGGTTCGTGTGGTGCCGCGGGGGGCGCATCTACGTCAGGCGCGATGCTGGGTCGAAAGCGCTTCGCATACGGCAGGAAGCTGACTTCGAAAGAATTTTCGGTGGAAGCAACGATTAGTTTAGCCTTTAGTTTAGTATTAATTTTGTCGCTTAAAAGATACACCTCAATCATTTCTCGCTTAGACAATTTAATTAAAGCGCAGCCATGTATCTTTGTAACATTTACAACCTACTTTTTATATTATCTAGATTTATTTCGTAAGTTGTCATTCTGTTATAACCCCTCAAAAATGTATAATTATATGTATAACATCCTAGTATTTCAATTTTACACTCACGCACACTATTGCAGCAGTTCTACTAATAAATACCAACTTTTCAATCAAAACATTATTCTTACCCTATATACCACCTACCTCGCATCACCTTCTAAATATTATAATTTATCACACTTCATACAGTATAATTTAAAACATCAATGTATTCATAACATTACTGATACTCATTCTTTTCATACCCCCGTACACTTACGTGGTGTACTTTGTATGTATCCAAAAACATATATTTTAATCAAATTTTTGTATAAACGCATAACATATTTTTTCTAACGTATACCTACATAGTATGAGTATGAATAAATTAAAAGTTTTCAAACTTGGTCTATTAAATCCGGGTTCTCTAGGAACAGGACATGACGAGTTCATAGCCGCGGTGCTTGACCATATGGTGGATGTACTGGCGATCAACGAGACGTGGTTGAGGCGGGGAGAGGAGGGCCGCGCGCCCGCGGTGCCCGGGTACCGCCTGACGCATGTCCCGCGACCGCCTGAGATTCGCTCGCGCGGTGGGGGGGTCGGTTTCTACATAATAAAAGGTCTTCGGTGTCGCGTCCTCGCCCACCCGGTCACGAGCATGGTTGAGCAATTGTGGCTTAGTGTAGCTGTCAACGGTACGTCATTGCTAATAGGTACAGCGTACAGGCCACCCTGGTTGTCCTTACAGATATTTATCGATGCACTAACGGACTCCTTATCAACTTTTACTTGGCACAAATATACAATTTTGCTAGGTGATTTCAATGTCGATGTATTAAATAAAAATAATGTAAATTCAAAAATTATTATGGAATTCCTTAAATGTCACAATTTAAACCTGCATATAAGTGAACCCACGCATTTTACGGAACATAGTAAAACCCTTTTGGATCTGATATGTTCAGATGCCCCAATGACTTGTGTAAAGGTAACTCAAATAAAAGAATTAAGTAGCCACTGTTTTGTTTCTTGTCAATTGAGTACTCTCCGGCATCGCATACCCAAAAAGTTGATAACTTACAGGCCTATTAAAGACATAAATTTGCAACAATTTCACGCGGATTTACTGCTTGCCAATTGGGACCGTTTACAGCAACTTCCCAATGTTAATGATATGGTCGCGCAGTTTACACATCAGTTACTTTGCTTGTTTGATGCGCACGCCCCTCTAAGGTCAGTATACGTCAGGGACTCCCAATACCCATGGGTAACGTATAACATTCGGCTTATGATGAGAAAACGTAACCAGGCACTAGTTCGATATCGTAAAACAAAAAAGGACTCGCATAAGATATTTTATCAGGAGCTAAAACAAATTGTAACATCTGCATTATATACCGAGAAGAAAGCCTACTTCAAATTTTATATTACCTCAAATCTCAACAAACCAAATATTATGTGGAAACATCTCAAACAACATGTAACTTTAAAACGTTTGAATGAATTGACTCTTCCAGTAGGTATAAATGACGCTAATAAAATCAATGACCATTTCTTGGATGTACCAGGTGATAATGATGTTCCACTTTCCAAAATTACTTTCTTTGAATACCATCGTTTCGGTTCGTCATCATTTTCTTTCAGCGAAGTGACGGAGGCTCAGATTTTAAAAGCTATTAAGTCGCTTCATTCAAACGCAGTGGGAGTGGATGGGATATCGCTCGAAATGTTGCTACTAACGTTACCGAACACGCTACAGCTCATCACTAGCATTGTTAACACATCTTTTCGAACAAGCACGTTCCCTGATCTGTGGCAGGCAGCGCTAGTGAAGCCAATACCAAAGAAAGACAGTGCTGTGGAGTTGAAGGATCTTCGACCCATCAGTATCTTACCAACTATGTCTAAAATTCTCGAGAAAATTGCCACTAGCCAACTGTCACGCTACTTAGATTTAAACGATATCCTCCCCACCACGCAATCTGGTTTCAGACAAAAAAGGAGCACCTCCACTGCCCTTGTCAATGTAGTTGACGATCTGCTCACAGCACAAGATGCTGGCAAAGGATCTATCCTGGTTCTCCTAGACTACACGCGTGCTTTCGACTGTATTAACATTCCTTTACTTTTGGCTAAGCTGTCGTACTATGGGTTCACCACTGAGACGATACGTTGGTTCGATAGCTACTTCAAAAGTCGATCTCAATGTGTAGTCTTGGAGCGGGAAAGCTCTGGTACCAAGGACTTTTCATCTTCTAAGCCAATAAGCAGGGGAGTGGCACAAGGTTCTATATTGGGTCCTTTACTATTTATACATATATTATATAGTGCAGACGTCGCGAGGGTCATCAAACACTCCAAGTATCATATCTACGCTGATGACTTACAACTGTATATTTCTGTTGATCCATCAGAGACTAGGTCAGCTGTAGAAAGGATTAACGAGGACCTTCACAATATTTTAAACTGGTCGCAAAATAATGCTCTTGTTCTCAATCCACAAAAAACTTGTTACTTATTGATTGGGACAAAGCTACAGGTCAAAAAAATTGCCTCGAACAATCAAAAAATATCGCTCAGTGGAATTAACATCAATAGGGTTACTGAAGCACGTAATCTTGGGGTAGTCATTGACGAATCCCTTAGATTTGAGAATCACGTGATTAGTGTTGTTAGGAATTGTTTTTACCGCCTTAAGGTTCTATATAAGATTAGAGAGTACATAAGCCAGGACCTTCGGATTAATCTTTGCGAAACACTAGTACTCTCTAAGCTTAACTATGCGGATACTGTCATCGGACCTAGATTACTAATGCGCTCGCAGAACCTCATCCAGCGGGTACAGAACGCCTGTGCGAGGTTCTGCTTCAATATTCCTCCAAGATCGCATGTTACCCCCTACTTAAACGGTGGCAATATGCTAAAAATGAAGTACCGGAGACAGCTACACTTTGCGTGCCTACTATTTGGCGTTATTAACAACAAGTCCCCACCATACTTATTTGAGAAGCTTCGCTGGTTCAGCGATAGTAACTCGCGTTACAATACCAGGGCGTTATCGTTTGGTCTTAAGTATCCCGCATTCTGTACAGCAGCATTTCGTGGTAGTTATAAGTATAATGCCACGAAATGTTGGAATAACCTGCCGCCGCCTATCCGTTTATTAAAGTCAGCAATCGTATTCAAGAAGGCTTACAAATTGCACCTACTCAACTTACAAAAAGCACAATAGATAAATATCACACACATAAATTCAAAAATATTACTCAACACGCACACACGCACACACAAACACATACTACTACATACACACACTCACGCACCCTCTCTCTCACACACACATACACACACACACACAGGGATAGAGAGACACACCCTCAAACTAGTACATACACTAATCACAGGTGGAATAACCAAATAGCTGCTGCAATACCCGTATGGTCCGTTTCGTTACCCTTTGTACCCGGTACCTATATATTATTAGTTAGTAAGTAGGTGGGTAGGTTAACTTTGCTAAATTAATATATTTTATTTTATTAAATTCTCGTGTCGTAGTAATGTAGAACCATTAAATTAATTTATTTTAAAGAATGTACTGCTTTGTTTGAATAATTTAAGATTTACTGTCCGAACTGCTCAACACACACTGGGTCGCCCTGAAAACCAGCGGTCGTGGTTCGCCACGACCATAGCTGAGTGCGGCCCAATTTCGGCAGATCTCTCTATTATTTGTATTATTTTATAGTCATATTTTTGTTGTAATTGTGTTAATTTGTCGAAATAAATTGTTATTCTATTCTATTCTATTCTATTCTTGATCAGCCTTTCAGAAACCGGGCGTTAGTCTTACATTTAATTTTTTACTATGGGCTACCCCAGGGTGCTCAACGAGTTGTAACAAAAATTGTTTGTCGATTTCAATGATCGATAAACAGTTCGATGTGTCGGTATCAAAAGTCAATGTTTGCTGGTACAAGTAGCTATCATTAATCAGTCTGCGACTTATCTTAAGTTTATTGATCTGTGTATTAACTTAACATGGTCACAACTTTGGAAAGTCAATTAAAGACGTAAAAAGGTTTTATCCAGTATTTTTAATCTTAATTTTATAATAAACTTTCCAGGGCAAGGGAATTTCGTCATCGGCGGCACCGGCAGCGGTGCTATCTGCAGCCCAGCAGTCAGGAGCACCAGCTTCAGAGGAGGCATGTGCTGGCCCGACAGAGGTATAACTTTTGCTAAAATAAAAAATAAAAATTCTACCCGACTGCGCAACGCAAAGAAGAGAATTGTGTTTATCAGTCTATGTATGTATGTTTGTTACTCTAGTGATCTAGTGACGAAACAATTCAGGCGATTTTGATGATTCTTACGTCAATCGATTCTTTCAAGATAAAAAATTATATTTGATCAAATTCAAAATCAAAGGCAAAGTCAAAGTCAAAGTTAAAGTCAAAGTCGAAGTCAAAGTCAAATAATTTATTTCGCTGTGAGGTGATTGGAGACGCTTAACGAAAGTCTAGGTAACTACAAACCTACAAACTACAAACTAGAAAGGGACACATTACAAGTTGGTGTAAAAATATAATAATTAAATGAGACAATATGTATTGATTCATCCCAGGATCGGTGTGCGCGTCCAGGCCGTCGGTAAAGTCGGACGCGTTCGCCAGCTCGCTGCGGAAGTACCCCAGCATGTCGCCCGAGCGGTCCACGGAGATAGTGGAGCGGCTCATCAGCTACACGCAAGCTAAGCATTGTAAACATCTCGATTACATTTCGATTCATAAGATAAATGGTGCTGTCCTCCTCCTACCCTCTACGGGCCAAAGTCAAGTCAAAGTCAAATAATTTATTTCGCTATGAGGTGATTAGACACGCTTAACGAAAGTCTAGGTACCTAACTAAAAACTACTTAAACTACTAACTGATCTATATAAGGCAAAGGATAAGCTATTGATTATTGAATGAATAGCTAATCCTACACAGATGCCTAACTTGCCTTAGGAAAACCGCACTGAAAATCAGCGTCATGGTGTTCCATGACAATTATGCTGAGTGCGGACCCATTTTGCTCATGTACAAAAATGTAGTGTACCAATGTTGTGTTGTGTTGTAATTGTGAGCAAATTAATTCTTTTCATTTCATTTTATTTCATTTTAAAAGCTTTTATTTAGCTTCACTCGTATGTATGTATGTCCTGGAATCTTGCAATCAATATTTCACCCACTTCCACTGAAGCTATCGAGCTGAAATTTGGCACACATATTTGGTTCCGATGACAATGCATGAAAATAAATAAAAATTAAAAAAAAAATTAATTGGGAAATAAAAAGCTTTTTTAAAAAAAACAATTTTTTAATTGTAATACTTATTCATAGTTCAGTTCTATTTCAAGTTTTCCATAGGTAATATACCCATAAGTATATTGTAGCGTCCATAGCCGTAGCGTCCATAGCCCAATGGCTCTCGTCAATTCAATGTGATCGACGACGGGCGCGGTCGGTTTGTGGATGGGTGACCGCTAGTGGCAAAATTTCATGAACGCTACCGTGCTTCGGAGGGCACGTAAAGCCGTCGGTCCCGGTTGTTTTCAATGGTGGAAACAGTCGCTAAGCCTTTTCGAAGACCTTCGGGTGGCTTGAGAACATTCGACACTGGGTTGGCCACTAACCCCTCCACCAATCCGCATTGGAGCAGCGTGGTGGAGTATGGTCTAAACCTCCCGCAGCAGTGTCTGTGGGGGAGACCCGTGCCCAGCAGTGGGACGTCTATGGGTCGCAGCAGCAGCGATATTATTATGACGCTCGCGACTTAATAGGTGGCGGCTTAGTCGGCCCCTGAAAACCACCACTTTTCTCAGCAAGACTCCCCCCTTCATGCGGCTAACTGCAGGCCACGGCAGCCGGTCCAACCCTGTGTTCATCGAACTCGGCGTCTCACTCGAATATATTTTATGCGTGATAAGGTTTTGCGATTAACCGTTGTGGAGTACCTATACTTATCCTGAGGATGCCTTGTTTTGGGGCGAAACACGTGTTGGTGTGTGTATTCATTAATCGCGTGTGCATGTTTCCTGTGTGGGAGGGAGGGAGGTGCTGCGTGCGTGATGGTATACACCACCATACATTAGTGTTCGCGGATTGTTGCAAAGTAGATTGATCTTTGGTTTGTAATCACAGTGTTATTTGTACGCAGTGTCAAAAAATCAACAAAGACATTCAGCCTCCCCAACACGAAACAGCGCGCACTCGATATCATCAAGACAGACTTTCGTCGTCGATCGAAACTCCGTCAAACAGTCGGAAACCGACAAGTTATTTGACCAGGATGTTATGATTATAAAGAAGATCGGACCCAATGAGAGAGAAAAGGAGAGGAGAGGAGAGAGAGTCTCTCAGGATGAGAATGGGAGTTCCTGGAATAGATTCCTGTCGTGCAGGAATAATGAGGTGCGCTGCTTCAGGGATACTAACAGGAATGTTAAGCAAGAGTTTAGAAATTTTAGCTCGCCTGTAAGTTCTTCATCTACCACAACCATTTCATTGACCCACTGTTGGGCATAGGTCACTTTTTGGAATGGCACGAGTTAGGATGTAAGTGCGGAAGGCATGTGAAGTCTGTCTTCTATAATATTGTGGAGAACTGTCAGGCATTCAGTTTTCCTCTCGATTTTTTCCTTCACAGTACACCACACATAACTTTTGTTGCCTGGTTGTTTTCAACTGTAAAACAATCGTTAAGCCTTGTCGAATTCATTCAAGAGGCTTGAGAACATTCGGAACTAGGTTGGCAACTAAACCTTCTAAACTACAGACGCGTGCCCAACAGTGGGAAGTTGATGGGTTGTAGCTTAGCTTTTTAACGGAATCTCATGACAAAATTGTGGCGTCCAAGTCCATAGCCCAATGGCTCGCGTCGATTCAATGTGATCGAAAGAGTTAAACAACTACGAGCGCGGTCGTTTTATGTATGGGTGACCGCTAGTGGCAAATTTCATGGACGCTACCGTGCTTCGGAGGGCACGTAAAGCCGTCGGTCCCTGTTGTTTTCAATAGTGGGAACAGCCGTTAAGCCTTGTCGAAGACCTTCGGGTGGCTTAAGAACATTCGCCACTGTGATGGCCACTAGCCCCTCCACCAATCCGCATTGGAGCAGCGTGGTGGAGTATGCTCTAGACCTCCCGCACTAGTGCCCAGCAGTGGGACGGTTGATTGCATTGACTTATGTTGTACCTGCCGATGCTAACTTGTTCCTTGCAGGCATCTGGTCAATTTTCTAAACCTTCATCGCCTAGAATCGCTCAGAATGAATGTCATTTGGGTCAACGACCAACAATGGACCGAGAGGTATAATCCATACTAATATTATAAATGTGAAAGTGTGTTTGTTTGTTTGTCCGGCTTTCACGTCGCAACGAAGCTATTATATGGTATGGTTTTTGAGTGTGGAGATAGTGAGGAGGGTGGAGAGTGACGTAGGCTACTTTTTACCGCGGTAAAACATCCCCATGGGAAGATATCGATGTTTTGTTATTTGCTAGATATTTAGTTCCGGATGTTGTTAATAGATGGCGTACCTTACGTACGTACCCTTACGTATCTGCGGTCAGCATTACCTCTGGTTCCTCTAAGTATCTTTAACTGTCATTATTCATCCACCACAAATATGATAAACAACTAATTGTTAATTCCCTTTGACCACGCGGGCGGAGCCACGGGTAAAAGCTGGTATATTATAATTTAAATATTTAATATTGTATTGAATTTCCATATTTACTAAACTGTTAATAGTATACTTATTAATGACTATAGAACACCAAATATTGATAATTATTGCAGTTAATAAGAAAATTGAATTTCTTTTCAGAGTAACAAATCTGTGGATATGGAAATTCAAGGTATACTTGATCACTTTGTAACAATATAAATTTTATTATACTCTGAAGAATGCAAAAAAACACTTTATATTTTTACAGCGGCTACAAAAATGGAATCAAAGGAGATATTGACTCTGCCCAGGATTGTCCCAATGCAAAGAACGGTAATAATTAATTAAATAATTATGAATTAATAAAAAAAGCGGTTTCCGGTTACACTTATTTAGAGGCATCTTATATATAGACTATTGGACGCCCGCAGCTTCGCTCGCGTAGAATGAGACCCATTAACGACGTCTGCCCGCGTTCGGGTTGCCCACTTGACTTCAAAAACGGCAAAGTTTCATACTAACTTTGCACCCCCGTTTTACCCGTTCAGGGGGTGAATTTTCAAAAATCCTTTCTTAGTGCTCCCCTACGTTATAAAAGGAACCCCTGGGCAAAATTTTAAGTTTCTAACCCTTATAGTTTAGGCCCTGCGTTGATATGTCAGTCAGTCAGTCAGTCAGCTTCTCCTTTTATATATATATAGATACATCTTAGTCCTCAAGGGTACCATCGCATCTGTGACTGACTTGGAACGAATCTCTAACAATAACAAACAAGACTATTACTAACTATCAGGACTAACTATCACTTACAGTCCCTGTTGCAGTTCTCGTGCCCGAATTCCCTCTAACGAACTTTACCAACTCATATTATTAGTGGTGAAGTGGGAGACATTTTATTCCGCAGATAAATATTTTTACTCCGTTCATAGATGCGTAGCGTTCATAGCCCAGTGGCTTGCGTCGATTCAATGTGATCGAAAGTTTTAAGCAACGGCGGGCGCGGTCGGTTTGTGGATGGGTGACCGCTAGTGGCAAAAATTTCATGGGCGCTACCGTGCTTCGGAGGGCACGTAAAGCCGTCGGTCCCGGTTGTTTTCAATGCTGGAAACAGTCGTTAAGCCTTGTCGAAGACCTTCGGGTGGCTTGAGAACATCCGACACTGGGTTGGCCACTAACCCCTCCACCAATCCGCATTAGAGCAGCGTGGTGGAGTATGCTCTAGACCTCCCGCAGAAGTGTCTTGTGGGGGAGACCCGTGCCCAGCAGTGGGACGTCTATGGGTCGCAGCGCATATATGCTAGGCCTAGGTAGGCCTAAGCATTCACATTCATGATGAATGTGTAGCGTTTACTTATTAATGTAGGTAAGTATGTTATATTGTTACAGGTAGGAACCTCACTAACACCGATGCCATCGAAAATGGAAGCCAAATTACAAGACGAATCAAAATCGAGAAGCTCTTCAACGGAACTTGCTCATAAATGTAAAGCAATACAAGTTAACGCTAGAATAACGTCAAGTTCTGAGGAGTTACGTCATAACATACACGCAAACACACGCTCGAAGCGAAGCAAATCTAAAGAAGAATTAGGCAATAGGGAGTACGTACCACATGATATAAAAAAGTTTTATGGATTAAATGACTTGAATAATTATTTTAAATTTAACAATAATCAATTACAAAACAAAGAGCCAGTATCAAAACAGAAACGTATTTGCGAGAACTGCAAGCATTTGTTTGAGGAATTTGAGTCTTTACGAAAAAGTGTAAGTGATAATACGTATCTGCGTGAAAATTTGTATGTTGAAATGAACCCAGACGAAACAAATAAGGATTTAAAGTATATATTACGACATTACGAGCGTAAAGCAAATAATCTTATGAATAAAAGTAAATGTAAAAGATTCTCATCACCTGATTGTGTTAATAAATTTGATTTCTCCCAATCAGAATCAAGTGATAATGCTCGTACTTTATCGCGATATTCTGAGACTGAAAACGAAAATGGGATTTCAGACGCATTAAAGGATGTTTCTATCCCTGATAAGTACGATCACCATTCAAATGATACGATGGACAAATTTGTTGAAAGAAAACGGTGGCAGAAAGAAAGTCACTGTGATTTGTCGAGAAATGATGAAGATTATTATAATGAAGAGAACTATGATGATACACCTGTAGTCATGACTCAAAATGAATTGAGAAACTTAATAGATCTCGATATCCTAGCATTTACTGAAAAGTATCGGCTTAACATGACAACTGAATGTCTAAATATTCTTATAGAAGAAATCTTTGATTTATTTGTAATGAATTTGAAATGTAATATATCTCCAAATAAAGATTATATAGCAAAGAATATTAAGCATATATTACAAAAAAGGGGCCTATCAGAATTTCACTCTGTTTATCTTTCAAACATTCTGGCAGTGCATTGGGAAGAAGAATTTTTAGCAAATAATAAATTAGAAGTAAATCCATCAAAAATTATATCGGAAACATTAATTGTTCTTTCCAACATAACACAAAACATTCAACCGGATTATAATTTTAGCAATAACAAGAAAAACGAAAGCACTTTAAGTATCAATGAAATATCACAAATAGACACAAATGTTGATGCGTACGTTACTCAAATATCAAATGAAATCGACGAATGGCTAACTAACTTAAAAATACCTCAATCACAAGATAAAGACCTTCGACAGAAAGTCATGAATGACTTGGCCAATGAAATAATGGATAGACATAAATATCTGGCAATGAAACAAACAACTGAAGTATCTAGTTCATCTGAATTAGAATATTTAAAATACCAGATCTTTAAATGGATTCATAAACTGGTATGTGATGCCGACATGACTCCAGTGGAACATGCATCTGACCTAATGAAAAGAATTCAAACTATTCCTGTTCCTATGTTTTCTCTGCAGCGCAGAGGATTACCTACAGAAAACTGGTCTGGTCATAAAGGAGAATTTGACTCCAGCTCCAACCATAGAATGAACGTAATAGAACCATCAAATTTAGGTGCATCTACTTCACGTCGATCCGTTACCTTTCAATGCTGTAAAAAAGCCACGTGTAAGAGGAATCTCAATAAAACCGCCCCGGTAAAACCTAGTTCCAATAGAAAAAATAGTTTGGGAGAAACACAAACAACAGGTATAGAAAATACTAGAAGAAAAAGTAGTCCTGACAGAGTTGTTTCCACAAATACAGAATTAAATAAAGAAAATTCAAAAACTTCTCAATCGTTGCGAGAACAGTCTAATACGCAAACAAGTTTGCCACTTACTCGCTCGATTTCTGCTACAAAAAATAATATGCCTTATGATTCAAGAGGTTATTTTTCAGGCGGAATCACCATTAAGGACGACGAAGATGTTACCAGTAAAGGCACTGACGAGTTACCTCATGTTGCAAAAGCTCCCTTTACACCATGCAATATGAATAAAATAAACGAAGACTATGTTCAATATCTCAATGAGTGGGTGAAAGAAATACCCATACCAGTGTCCAATTGCGCAGAACAAACTCTAGCAGATAAGACTAGAATGGATATTTGCAATCAAATTTGGGCAGTTGTTTCTAGACTTAGAACCGTACCGGAAACATTTAACAATCGCTTTCTATTCGAAGACATGCTTGAAGAGGAAATTGAAAAAATTCTTAGTAACGTTACCCCAAGTGAAGAGTTAAATGCAAAAAAATATATATTAAAAGCAAGAATTATAGAGAAAACTGGAGATGCCAATGAACTCATGAAATCTTGTTGTGCGATATCGTATAAACATCAACTTATAAATGGTATAAATGATAATTTACCTAAATTTAATAACAGTGGGAATAATTATACGAGTATTTTGAATATTTACGAAGAACTTCAAATACTCAACATAGTGGAATACTTTATCATTTATTTGAATTATCAAAATGAAGATAAAGTATTAGCAGAAGCGTATAAGAATAAGTTAGTAAAATGCACGGAGGAATTCGTGGAAAAATTAAAAGAAAACTACAGTAAAGAATTAAATGATATAAATACAACACTATACCGCAATGATATCTTAGATGCACTTAAAAATGTCCCTGTACCAAGCGAAGAAACACTGCAAGAAGAGGTAAATGATATACTCTTATCACTTGAAATTGATAAATGGCTTTCTGATTTACCATTGACACAAAATGATGATGCCTTTGAACGGTTGCAAAGAAAGCGACTTAGAAATAATCTTGCAAAACAGATACGTGATATCGAAAAGAAGAGTGGACAAAATGACGGTTCGTTTGACAATTCATTAAAACAAGAAGTTTCACAATTTTTAGGAAAGATATCATTACCAGAGGGAGAGAGTCTTCATATTAATTCAATGGTTGAAGATCTAATTGAAAGACTTAAAACGAGACCTAAGACAAATGAATACGACAGCAAAAAAGTAGCATTTAACGAACCCGATTATGATGAATTTAGTAAAAATATGCCATTCAGTTCAACTTTTTCTGAAAAGTATAACATAAACAGAAATAGTAAAAAACAAACAAATGCACCTAAAGATCTGGTAAGCGAGCAGTCCTTTAATAGACACTACCACAATATTTCTAAACCCCTTCTTGACGACTTGCAGTTAGATAGAAACGATAAGGCGACTCCTTCTATGCAACAAATACCAAATATTAAATCAAGCAACCAATATCGGATACCAAGCTCTTCAATAAAAAGCAGTCTTGAACCTCAATGGCATACTATAGAGGAAAGTAAACATGAATTTCCAAAGTCTTGCAATTTAAACGATAGAAATAGAAGCGGAATTAATGAAATGGTACGAGAAATCGATCCGAATCAGCAATCCAGCAGTAGACACTATCATGATATTGCAAAACCTCTCCTTGATGACATGCAGGAAATAAATCCAAATAGTAATGACGCGTATAAATCGATTGAAAAGATACCAACTATTGGCACGTCTAAAAATTCTCGGTCTCGAAGATTTGCCTTTGATTCCAACGCCGAGCCTCACTGGTATACTTTATATAAGAGCAGACATGAATCAAACAATCCAGAAATGCTTAGCGAGAATTTTGTGCATTCTTCACCACGCAAAAGTGATGAAAATCCGCATAGCACGGCTCGGCAATTTGGCAATGAATTTGTTATACCTCAGAAATACTTGGACAAAGCGGATTCAAAAGATTATAGAACGCAAAGCCAACCTGTTGGCTATCCAAATAACTCACCTAAAAGGGTTGATGAAGATTCCTCATCACTAAGTGACCGACAAAATGCAGATAATAGAAGACGAACTAGCTATCCAACCCAAGATCCAAGATGGGCGCCGTCTCGTATACCATATGCAACGAGTCTAAAAAGACATGATAGTCCCAAATTTACTCAACAAAAAATGATGCCGGATAACTTAAACAGTTTTAACGAAACACCTTTTCATTCAACATTTCAAGACGAAGCCAATAGACATTTTACAAATCGTTCAGGCTTTGAAGACACTAACGTTAATAGACATAATCGAAGTCCTGATTTTAACCGATCAGATGAGTTTTATAAATCGACAGATCAAGAAGGGATTAGGAAGATTATAGAACGTAACAAAAGCTTGGAAGCGAATTTGGACAGATCTGGACCTGCGAATGACAGATCAGGATTCTACCAACAGTCTTATAGCCAGGGACCTCCTGATTACAGATGTTATAGAGACAGGAGAGATGATGAAAAAACTTACACGAGAGATAGTTTTCATGAACAATATCGAGAAGATGAATCTGAAAATGACGACGAAGATGATATTCGATGTCGCTGCGTGAAAAATGTCTTGAAAAGTAAAAGGAGACCGCGATTCTGCCCGTTAGATCAATACGATGGGTACCCAATGTGCGTACGTTCGCCATATTTTTATCCATATTTTTATTATTAGGGACGTGTAAACTGCATACAGTCGTAAAAATCTTGGTAAACGTTTTGTTTTTGTCCTATAATTTTTATATGAATTTGTTGTGTAACGTTAAGCGTTTATAATGTGAAATGTAATGTGATAATATTAAATTTTTACTAAGAAAAAATAATAGCAATTTTTTTCAAAGAAGACATAATCCCTGCCTTTTTACAGTCACAAGTGGGAACGCAACATTATTTACATTCCTTTTCCAAAGCTTCTCACAATCTTTATATAAAATAAAGTATTGCGAGTGCAAATTAACTTACTTAGTATCAAACAACAACAAAACACCACAGAATTTAGCTTCAGATCACAAGCATTGCCAATATTTGCAAATCGTAACGCAGCTGATTTCATTCGGCTAAACTGATTCGGAACGCTTAGGAACGTTTGGCGGAACGGGAGGATGACGTCACTTTTTCGTGCGTGTTGCTGCCGTTCATCGATTTATAAGACGTTATCACGTCAACATTGGTTTATAGTTATTTATATTATTTTATAATGGTTTTATTTAAAAATATTTTAGAAATATGACAAAATATAAAGGAGTTCGGATATTAATTTTAATTTAATTTTTGTTTACTTTATGGGAAGTGGAATTTCGGAAGTTTCAGCTATCACCGCTAATAAAGAAATCAATTTGACAATGAAACATTGACAAAATATAATCAGTATGTATTTACATTCGAACAATTTCAAAAAATAACATTTTTATATAAAAACAATCAGTCAATCTCGCCGAAAGAATAAGTAACTAGGATGTGGACAAAAACCATCCCAACATTTTGGACACTGTTTCCTTGATACGAAGCATGATTTGTGAGACTTCGGGCAGGGTGACTGCGGGCGAATAGTACATTTGATAAGAGTTGGATTTTTACAAGAACATTGCTGTGCACCCTTCTTATGCTTAGAATTGTCAACGACTCTTGTTGGAGTATGACAGACTGAACGTCTAAAGCAAGGACGGTTGTTTATGTAATTATGATCGTCCAAAAAGCCCTTATTCTCAACGTGGCCTTCGGGATGATTGTTTTGAAACTCTGTCTCTAACTGAGAGGTATCCTGAAAAGTTTTGCAAGAGCCTGCTCCCTGCTTAACCTCATATTCTTTTGGCAACCCTCTGTCAATGCAAGGTACGCAATATTTCTTACTTCGTTTTGCTGTCAATTGTAGTTTATCGTCTGGATTGTAATGAGCTATCTCAGAATCATCATTCTCATTCGCAAGTTGTTGGAGTCTTTCTAAACAAGATTGCTTAGAAGATCCAACTTTAGGACCATCTATATTTTTAGAGTGCCTTTTAGTTTCTTGTCGAGTTGAAGTTTCTTCAGTAATAGTTTCTTCTGAAACTGGTAAAGGCAAAGTTTGAGATGCTGCAGTTATATGTGGAGTATTCTCAGAAGATTTATGATCCTGGACGCTATTATCAGGTTGTGTTGCCGGTGTTCTCATACATGATAATATGGAACCAGATTGCTGCATAGTAGGTGATTCATGTGAATTCCAGTAGTACTCTTTTACTATTACTTGAGGTGTAACTGGTTCAGGTATATTAATAATAGTCTGGATGCTTGCATTTTGAGACATTTGGAAGTTATTAACAGGAGATTTTTCCTCTTCAGTTTGCATCCCAGTTGCTACATGCGGTGCTTCAGGTCTAGGTAACGAGTCTTTCCGATCACGCGGTCTCGAAGTACGCTGCAATGATGTTCTTTCTCTGATTCGTTCTAAATGTGTTCTGTCATCTGCACTTAAACTACTTGCGGGTATGCTAGGTCTCGTATTCAACCAGGACGTCATATCTGCATATTCAAGTGATTTTCTTACCACTGTCTCATCTAATTTCCTAGCGTCTTTTGTAGTTTTTAATTTGTTTATTAATTCTTTACACATTGGCTGAATGCTCCCGCCGTTCCTTGATTTAAGTTTGAATTTTTTTAACCACTTTGTTAATTCCTGATTGATAGTTTCATCTAAATCAATGTCCGGATTGAGTTCAGCTTCTTTTTCTATTTCATATAATCTTTTTGCTAAAACAGATAACATTTTGTTTGCTTGGGAATGAGAGGGAGTTTCTTCTAAAGGCAATTCCTTAAACCAATCAGTGACTAAATCTTTTATTCTTATTTGTCCCACTTCTCGGCGCAATGACTCATCATTGGGCACAGGCACTTTTTGCAGAGCTTTGTAAAGCGCTTGATTAACTTCATTAGCGTCTATTTGTAATGATGGATTCCGTTTCAGGTAATCATTACAAAATTTATTAACTTCATCAAATATTTTGCTTTTAAATTTCTTTCTGAGCTCATCGTCATCTGCAACATAATGTAAGCTAATAAATGCATCAGCAAGATTATCTTTCAATACTTCTAATGGAGTATCTTCTGTAACCGGCAGACCAATGGATGATAACGTTTTAGAAATAACATCTCTCAATTGTTGCTTGTAGGCATATCCTGCCATTTCATTTTTCATAACATTCTTTGCATCCAAGATATCTTTTATAAGATTTTCTTTTAAGTCTGGTATCATTTCTTTGAGTTCTGGGGTTGCTTGTAAAGAATCTAAAATTTGATTAATTTCATCTCCAAGAATTTCCTCATAAAGGTAATCATCGTGGAATATTTCTGGGTCTAGATTTATTTCGCCAACTTTTTTAATTAATCTTCTTGCCAGATTTTGTTTAATAATGTTGGCTTCACTCAAGTCAAGTGGAAGATTGTCACACCAATTTTGTATATTATCATACATAACTTCGGCCGCTTTCTTATAAGCAGTTTTCGTATTTGTAGAATCTGTTGTTTTATAATAATTTTTATCACTGTTATTCAATGCGCTTTTTAGAGGCTCGATCAATGTTTCAGTAAACTGTGGTAAGTTTTCTGTATCGTCTTTGTCAAATTGTAGTGGCAGTTTTTTCAAACTATTTAAAATTTGATTCATAAAAGTACTCAAGTTTTCCATATCAGTAATCAATAAATATTGAGATATGCCTTCAGCTAAATCATCAACTATGTCATTTATATCATCATAAGTTTTACCATTTTTCAGTGGTAATTTTCGACACCAGTTCCTTACAGCTTCCTTAATTGCATCTCTTTTTATTGTTTTATTTATAGATTCCATTGAAGCCTCTTGATTGTGGTGTAAATTATCAGGAAAGAATTTTATATTTTTTAAGTAGCTTAGTAGTTCAGTCGCCATTTTTTTCATTTCAGCACAATTTTGACCATGCTGAAGTTTTAATAAAAATTTCATAATTTCTTCTTCACACAATTTTATAACATCAAATTTACCTCCATATTGGCCATTACTTCGAATTGTTTTTAATTTGTCACAAAGTTCAGTAATTCTTGCGTCAATAATACATCTTTGTTGACAATTTTTCGGCTTTAACGTCGGTATTTCATTTAACCAACTCATAATTGCGTCATGTAAATTGTGTTTAAAAAATTCACTGGTATCTTGTTCAATAACATAAGCATCGTTTTCTGATGAACTTACACTACCTTCCGCAATATTTGAAATATCCTGCTGCTTTTTTAGTTCCCTCAATAAATTGGGAACTGAAATGCTGTCTAAAGATTTCATTAACAATTTGATATTTGAAGTCCTTGTATTTAAGGCTGAATTTAAATTTGGCAATTTGCTAGTCCACTTAAAAATTTGATACCTTAGATGTTCAATCTCTTCCGGTTTTGTAGTTTTTGTGTTAGAAAGTTGTAAATACTTCTGTCTATCAATCATATCAGCAGCTAGATCATTGATCATATCTTCTTTAAACGCATTATCCATGAATTCGTCTAGTCCTTGACTAGTAATCCATTGTCTGAATTTCTCTTTAACTTGATATTTATACTTATTTTCTTCTTGATTGTCTTCGTCTGGTCCACCGCTGGATCCAGTAGGAGTTGAAGTCTTTAAAGGAGGATTTTTAAACCTATTGTATTGGTTATTTGAATCTTCTAAGGCGGAAGTTTTTTCTCTGTAAAATGAACTACTTTCATTGAGAATTTTTTCCATAAAATCAGTTATTTCTTGCTCTAACTTTTGCATAAATACCTGTTTTTGCTTCAGTAAAGATTCCCCCGACCCGTAGCTTGGAGTTGTGTTAATTGTTTCTAAACCTTCATTTTTAAGTTGACTTAACATATCTACAAGCTTTTTAGTTAGTTCCTTAGCTATATTTTCATTTAGATTAGCCTTTTTTAGGCTTCCGTATATAGTTTCGAAAAAATCGTTATTAATATTATTAAACTGTCCGTAGATTTCAGCTAGTGTATCAGTTATTCCACTAATTATTTGTTCCTTGTTTGTAATTGAATATGGTTCAAAAATATCTTGAACTCTAGTTTTTAATTTATCTCTCGTAAAATCTTCTGTGATAGGAATGTTCTCTACTACTGTGTTATCCAAATCATCTATGGTTGCTTCTTTGATTTTGCTAATTATTTCCTTTGCCAGCATTTGTATTTGAGATTCACGTAAATTTGTATTATCTTTCAATATGCTTATAACTTTTGGTATAAGTTTGTCTGTTTGTACTTCATCCCAGTCTTGTGTTAAAGCTTTTGTTATAATATCCTTTAGACGTTCTTTGTTATTTCTTTCAATTGCTAAGTCCAAGTCATCCATGATGTCTGCCACTGTGTTACTTATTATTTCAAATATTGTGTGAGGCTTCTTCCAGTTTTTACGTTTCCTTGATGAGTTTACTGTGCTAATCAGTAGATTTAGTAATTTATTTTTATTTTTTGGATCAATAATTATGCCTTGCTTCTGCGATAATTTATCGAACCAACTATTCAACTCCGATTCGACGTTATATTTTGTAACATTTCCTGTTGAGTCTTTTAAATCTCGTAATCTTTCAGAAAGTTCGTTAACCATATCTCTATAAATCAAACTATTCCCTTGTGAAAACCCTGGTTGTGATTCCAGCCAATCCCAAATATTTCGCGTTATTGAATCCGTTTTATTATGCATTAAATATTCTGATTCATCTATGTCATCTTTTATCATATTTATGAGCTTATTAACTAGGTTTTCCTGCGTTCCACTATCAAGATACTTGCCTCGTCGTTTTTGTACAGACTGCAGCCAGTGAAGAATTTCTCTTCGCATAATATTATGGTTATTTTCTACATTATCAAATCTTTGTAATTCTTGTAATTTTGTAGCCAGAGTTTTGATATCTCTTTTACTTTCTAGAATGTCCATGTCAGTGATATCTGGAATATATTTGAACCATTTTTCTATTATATCGGTTAAATATTCATCAGTTTGGATTTTTTTACTTGAGTCAAGTAATGTATCGGTTACTGCATCACTTAACAAATCTATTGTTTTATTTTGTGTCTTTCCTCCTTCACTTGGTACTTTTATCTTGTCATTTGATTTTGCTATTTCTGATTTTAAATCTTCTCTGTACTTATTGTCACTTAACTGCCGCATAGGGCCTAACTTTTCAATCAATTCCCTGAGCACTTTTTCTTTCTCGAGCTCCGTACTAATCATTGGTATGCTGTCAACCCATTTAGAAATTTCATCTTCTACTTTATGTTCATCTGGAAGAATATTCTTTAATCTTTGAAGCAGATTGGACTTCATTTGTTCTTCAAATAATTCTTGGCTTTGTTTAGTTTCTGGGCGCCACATGGGTAATATTCGTAGACATTTTTTGATTGCTACCTCAGCATTTTCAAGGAACGTATCGTCTTTATCTAACTGACCCAAAGTATTTATTAACTCGGCAATAATTTCATCTCTTTTAACTCTGTCGCATGTATTGCAGTTTGCATAGACAGGTATTTCTTGCAGCCAATCAGTAACGATGTCCTGCAATTGTTTCATAAACATTTCTTGATCTACTCGAGTAGCCAGACACTTTTTATGTTTGTTCATTTCAGTCAAGAGATCTTGAGGATGAATTTTGGATTTTATAATAGATCGAGATTTGGCGCCGCAATCGCAAGCGTTTGGCTGGTTGCAGAAACAGGCTTTGTCGTGCTTGAATCCGTTCGCCTGCAAAACATAAATTACACATTAGGTTTCAAACATTTTGTAAATAAAATTTGAATGTTTGAAAGACAAGAGGTAAACACGAAATAAAGGTGACAGCATTATTTTCAATTAATTATTTATTACTTAAATAATTTTACTATTTAATTGTTTATTTATTTGTCTTTATTCAACCATATACAAAAGGTACAGGGTACAAACGGCGAGCTTAATGCCTTACGGTCGAAATTAATAACCTATCTTTGAATAGATTTGCCTATCTGAGATAGTTATTTGACACATTTTATATGGAGCATATGTCAAATATCTATCTCAGATAGGCAAATCTATCCAAAGATAGGTTATTAATTTCGGCCGTAAAGCATTCTCTACCAGCCAACTGTTGGGGTATCCAGATAATCACGAAAAGCGGTTTGATTTTATTTTTTTGTTAACATAAATAACAAAATATTATTTTAGGTAATATTTAAATTATTGATTGAAATTAAATCTAACTTTACGTTTTAGTATATGTATTCCAAAATATGCGTTGGAAATGTTACCATACCAACCATAATATTTGCATATGTTGTACGTGTCTGATTTCTACCAGCAATTACAGCAAATTATGTTGTAAAGAAAAGTTAGAAAATAGGCGTAAAATAATATTCTCTTCGGACAAAGCCCTCGTATAATTATGATAGAACTTCACGTACGTTCGTTTAATCATTGATTTCGCTGAATAAAAATCTTGAAAAAGGCAATTCTTACACTGGATCTATCTTCTTCGCGTGACGTGCTTGGCAACTGATGTGTAGAAGTAGCAGAAGATGCTGGAAGCAAGAGACATTTTTGTATCTTTTATCACTTTTTACTGATAGTTTGATATTATAAAAACAAACTATTTTAGCTAAAGAAATTTGTCTTCTTTATTCAAACTCAATTTAGAAATCTAGATAAAGTTGCAAAACACCATAAAGCTAAAATAGATATACATACATATTAATATGTTTGTTAATTTTTAGGGTTCCGTACCCAAAGGGTAGAACGGGACCCTATTACTAAGGCTCCGCTGTCCGTCTGTCCGTCTGTCACCAGGCTGTATCTCATGAACCGTTATAGGTAGTTGAAATTTTCACAGATGATGTATAAAATTTATATTAATGGGGTTAATTAGTTGTAAAATTATAATTACTTTCTGCTGTGCAGCTCTTGCAACATTTGTCCTGCAAAACACGTTAGATTTAAAATAGAATAACAATTTATATTATATTTATGTAAATGATTAGAAATAGTTTCATAAATAATAAATAAATGAGTTAAATAAAAGGAAGGATTTGAATTTGAATACACCGCTACCCCATTGTTAGTTTCACGAGTATATTAATAAGATGCAATTTAAATTATTTTAAATTACGGCTTAGTATATAAATCAATCAAGAACCTTTTCGTGTTTCTGCGAGTCCTGTTTGTGACACTGTTTCCTGTGGTGAGCGTAACGACTTTGAATCTTGGGGCAAACCATCTGTGGAATAATATCTTTTGTAAAGATTTTATTTTATACAACATATACGATGCCACCGTAGTCACAGAAAAGTCAAAGTCAAATAATTTATTTCGCTATTAGTAATTGGACACGCTTAACGAAAGTCTAGGTAACTACAAACTACTTAGAGAAAACAGATATAATGCCATTCTAATCCTATACAAATACTAGCTGACCCCGCAAACGTTGTACTGCCATATGAAATGTCAAAGTGACGCGACGCTTCACGTCAATGAACGACGGGTAAAAATAAAAATACTAAAATAGTGTTTAAAAAACATTTTCCAGTGGAGCAAATTGTAAATCTAAGCCATTCTCGAATCCCCTTGAATACACACAAAAAATTTCATCAACATCTATCCAGCTGTTTAGGAGGAGTTCACTGTCATACACACGTACACAAGAAATATATATTAAGATACGATGCCAATGCCACAGTAGTCATAGTCAAAGTCAAGTAATTTATTTCGCTATGAGGTGATTGGACAAGCATAACGAACGTCTAGGTAACTACAAACTACTTAAAGAAAACAGATATAATGCCATTCTAAATCTATACTAATATTATAAAGAGGAAACATTTAATAATAATAATAATAATAAATATCTTGGACATTCTCACACACGGCCATCTGACCCCAAAGTAGGCGCGAGCCTGTGTTATGGGTGACAGAGACTGATATACATACATAGATATTTTTAAATACATACTTAAATAGATAATATTGACATCCAGACACAGAACAAATACAAGTGTTCGTCACACGAATATTTGTCCTGAGTGGGATTCGAACCCACGACCTTTGGCGCAACAGACAGGGTCACTACCGATTGCGCCAACGGGCCTGTCAATTTGTTTGTAATGTTTTCACACAAAAACTACTGGACCGATTTCAAAAATTCTTTCACCATTAGAAAGCTGCATCTTCACTGAGTGACATAGGCTATAAAATATTACTAGGTGTAAACGAAACTAGTGTTATGTCCACAGAACAGATAAAGGAGGATAGAATGGAAATGTGGGCGTGACAGGCGCGCCAACAAGTATGATTAAACAATCATACTTCAACTGAAATCACGCGTGCATACTTTTAGTCGCTTTCGGACTGCGGTGGTGCGAAGAGCTGCACGAAAAATATACATTGCCGGTAAAGTACGCAAGTAATCCACGTGAACACATAGTTCGTGCGCAATGTATTCTGTCCTACAGAATGCGATGACGTCACGATGTTCTGTCGAGTTCGTTCGCAGCGAGATAGTGTTGTGAAAGTATAAGATAAATTTTTCGATAAGTCTTGATCTTGAGTACGTAATTAAAGTAGTTTCAGGTGTAAATACTTAATTTCAAGGAGTAGGTGTAGTACTAAATAAGTAATTTAGTACTAATTTATATTATGTATTTATTTTAGGTTTCCAAAGGATCCTAATAACCAGCATTGGATAAATGTAACGGGTAGAAAATTTGGATCCCTAAAAAACAATGTACCACTTTGGAACAACTGTACTCGATTTTGCGCAACTTTGTCGGAACTCAATTATTTAGCAACATTACTTATCATCAGATTGTATTATATTCTACTGAGAAGCATATTACAGACTTTACCAAAGCTATTAAAGAAAAATAATTTAAATATAAGATTGCATTAATTTATTGTAAAAAATTCGAATACAAAAGAGTCCCCATCTTTGCTCTGCACAAGTACATTCGTCGCGCAACTGTATATATTAAAATTGTACCTGTGTATTTATTTAAGTACGTACACTCACTCTGAAACTTTTTAATAAAATAAATAATTATAATGTAATTTTTCATGTGAAGATAATAAAAAAAATGCATGTTAATAAGATGTATGGAACAGGCGCAACACCTAAAGGAAGCAAAACTCAAGTTGCATATGTTTTCAGTGTTAGTTTTAAAAGAGTCATTTATGCGGATGTAGCATTATAGGTACCTACATAACTCTAAACAAGTTTCAAAATATATTTATCGATAAATATGTTTACATCTCTAGTTGGGTTACCAGTAAATAACATATAAAATTGCACGATCAATTTTCTCAAATATGCAGTAAATTTTGTTTCTTAACTTTTATTTATTAATTTCACCGCCGTTAGGCATCTTTTGGCTCAATAAAGGTTAAATAAATAAATAAATAATACAGTAAAATAAAATATACTCTATTTTACTAATCTTGTAGTGGTTCAGTACCTACCAGTTACCTTACCTCCGAATACCTCCGAATACCTCAAGAATACCTCACACGGATACCTCATACCTTCGAACCAGTTACCAGTTACCTACGTTGTTAATATGAAACATATACGCGGTCGTCAAAATAGTGTTTTAAATAGTGTAGTATGTATGAAAGAAAATGTAAATATAAATAGGTGATTTTACAAATAAATTATTCATTCGACAATCGGACAGATCACGAGTTTCATTATGAATCCTATGAAGAACCTCTAAAATCTTATTATTGCACGAAATTTGTGCAAAACACTTACTGGCAACATTAAGTGTCGACAAGGTCAAAACTTGCACAATTCTACAGCTTGACGCGAGCAAAAAGTATCCTTATTGATTTAATGCTAAGGTTAGTTTTTAAAAGTTGCGATTCTCGTGCAATTTGACCAATGGCTGATGAATATTTTATGTAAAGGTAATAATAACGTGTATCTAAGTGTGGGTAACTGGCGACAGTGGTTTTGTTTCAAAACTGACTCGATGGCCTTTCTATCCTCCTTTATCTGTTCTGTGGTTATGTCTAATTCCACGCGAGCGAAGCGGCGTCCACTATAATATAAATTCCATGCTAGTGGAAAGGGGTACTACCCTTACGCCTTCTCCACCAATCCGCATTGGAGTAGCGTGGTGGAGTATGCTCTAGACCTCCCGCAACAGTGTCTGTGGGGGAGACCCGTGCCCAGCAGTGGGACTTCTATGGGTCGCAGCGACGACCCTTTCCACTCTGCTCTCTCACCGTGGGTTCGTCCTGGCAAATCTCTTGCAGCTTCTCCTTCAGGCACTGCTTGACCTGAGTCAAGTATCGAACCTCGGACCCCCGGCCTCTCCTCTCCCTGCTCCTGGCACTTGTACTGTTATTCTGTGTCCTGGCGCTTAAGTAATCGTAGGCTCCCGTGTTACCGTCGCACCTTAAGAAAACATTATTTTAACACCAGCGCAAGAAATAATTTGAATAGCATATACTAGCTATCCTCGCGACTTCCATCGCCTTAAGTTGTTTTACGTGGAGATTTATCCCTACCATCAACTGACGTATTTATTCTGCTGCGACCCATTAGACATTCCACTGCTGGGCACGGGTTTCCCCCGCATACACCGATACAGCTGCGGGGTCTAGAGCATGCTCCACCACGCTGCTCAAATGCTAATTGGTGGAGGGGTTAGTGGCCAACCTATTGTCGAATGTTCTCAAGCCACCCGAAGGTCTTCGACAAGGCTTAACGGCTGTTTCCAGCATTGAAAACAACCGGGATCGACGGCTTTACGTGCCCTCCGAAGTACGGTAGCGTCCATGAAATTGCCTGAGACGCCTGAGAGTTCTTCATAATGTTCTCGAAGGTATGTGAAGTCTGCCAATCTGCACTTGGCCAGCGTGGTAGACTAAGGCCTTAGCCCTCCCATTCTGAGAGGAGACCGTGCCCAACAGTGGGACAAAGAATGAATTGTGGTGGAATATTAGTAATGTTTTTTCTTCTGTGATCTAAGATTAAGTAAGGATTAATTTCCGCGCCTCATTCAATTTTAAATCAGACTATATATACCTGGATTTTAAATCAGACTATATATAGTACCTGGATTTTAAATCAGACTATATATACCTGGATTTTAAATCAGACTATATATAGTACCTGGATTTTAAATCAGACTATATATACCTGGATTTTAAATCAGACTATATATACCTGGATTTTAAATCAGACTATATATACCTGGACTTCCTGGGAGAAGTTGGAACAATTTCCGTGTCCCTTTTGAAGCCAAAATTAGTTCTATCGTTGTCTCTGGTCGGTATCTCATCCTGGTTCCGCGCGCCGTCCCTGGCCGCTGGGCTTGGGCTTCTAGAAGACGCTGGAACAATTAAAGAAACTCATGTCATAGCTTATATATCATATCATAGCTTATATATCATATCATAGCTTACTTATTATTTTAATCTTATAATTACCAAACACTTTTTTTTTCGAATGGTCTTTTTGCTTCGAAGAGCTCAAACCAAAAGATAAAGGATTAACTTCTTCATGTGATATTCTAAATGAATCTTGCGCGATTAAAAATCAGTGCTCTTGAGCCCCTATTTTTGAACCGCTCGACTCCCGTGACTTAATCACTCGACTGCGACTCTCTCAGTTCAAGGCGTAATTTCGGGCACTCTGACACGATGTTATAATTTAACTTTACTTTATGACGCGAGGTTTTATCCCGACCTACTTATAATTTAACTCTACTTTAAGTACTGTTTTTTGTTTATTTTCTGTTTAGGTAATATTAGATATGTGTTCCAATATTAACTGCTACACATGCGTCAGAGTACAACGAAATAAAAGCTTTTCTTTCTTTCTTAATTTTAAATAAACCAAAAAGAAACATTTACGTAAATACTGGGTTCATCCAAGCGCCTGCCGCTTGTAGTATTACGTTCTATAGAGCGTCATACATTCTCGTCTCACAGCCACAGTATAAAGAAGTCGCTCCGCTTTGTCACAGCCCTCCGTCCATAGATAATCCATACTAGTCCATACTAATATTATAAATGGGATAGTTTGTTTGTTTGTTTATTTGTTTGTTTGTCCGGCTTTAACGTCGCAAAGAAGCTATTATATGGTATGGTTTTTGTGTGTCGAGATAGTGAGGAGGGTGGAGAGTGACGTAGGATACTTTTTACCGCGGTAAAACATTCCCATGGGAAGATATCGATGTTTTGTTATTTGCTAGATATTTAGTTCTGGATGTTGTTAATAGATGGCGTTAGTAACATTCATTTGAAAGTTCTGTATTCCGCTAACAAATGATATACATGTGAATTAATTATGTCATAGGCAACTAATAAATTGAATTGAATTTTGAATTCGCGCTGGATAAATTGTAGTTTTGGTTTAAACTATTCATCCACCACAAATATGATAGACAACTCATTGTTAATTCCCTTTGACCACGCGGGCGGAGCCGCGGGTTAATGCTAGTATACAAATAAAAGGGAACCTCAGTCCGCGCGCTGTCTTCGCTTGCTATACTAAGTGGAATCGGCCCCGCTGATCTCGATCAATTACGAGTCATATCTTGATATCTCGATGACTCGTAATTTTTCGCTCGTCGGGCGGCGATCGATTCTAAAATATGGTGTCTGTACCGTTCTTCTGTGCGTAGACCAGCAGCCGGCGGAGGTCGGCGCGGGCGGGCGAGGGGTACTTGCGGAGCGACTCCACGAACGCCTCCTCGTCGTGACATCGCGACGTCGAACCTGGAACACGCGGTGCAGGAAAGCAGGTTAGTTGTCCTGTAGTTATAGTTAGGTAACACTAAAAACAGTTTGTCGGCTGTTTGTACGCGCGTGTCTTTTTTTTTTAATAGACTTTTGCTGTATGGTCATACGGACATTTACGGCGTCACCGAAGGTCATCTCACATCATATGCAAAGCAGGAGTTTGTGCACCATCGTCATCATTACAACCCTTTGTTTTTCCCACTGTTGACACATGCCTTCGAGAATATTAGAAGAACTCTCAGGC
The DNA here is from genome assembly GCA_944567765.1 of Carterocephalus palaemon. NCBI lineage: Eukaryota > Metazoa > Arthropoda > Insecta > Lepidoptera > Hesperiidae > Carterocephalus > Carterocephalus palaemon. The sequence goes on from OX155666.1 coordinate 1,175,484, forward strand.
ATGCAGGTTTCCTCACGATGTATCCTTCACCGTTACAGTAAGTGACATTTAATTTCTTAAATCGCACTTAACTTAGAAAATTCATTGGTGCGTGCCGAATGGGTTTTGAACCCGGTCCGCTCGAGTGAGAGGCGAGTTCGATAGCCACTGGGCTGTCACCGCTAGTTTGTGCATCCATAAAATAAAACGATCTGTTCTAGACCCTTCTAATGTAATAACTTTTCTCTTTTCAAATTCCCAGAATGTCCAATGTTTACTAAATTACCTAACATAAGATTGTAACTTTAAACATTGAACTGACATCGAAAGCTGTATCCTCGCATTGTGCTCTGTAGGTGACGAACAGGAGAGGAATCGGACGAGCGGCAATGGGACATCTGAAAGATTATGTGAGTAAATATTAGATCGCTTATGACAACTAGCTGCTACCCGCGAGAAATTTATGGAATGTGAATTTTATGGCGAACGTGAAATTTATGGCGTGAATACTAGTGGACGACCTCTTTTATCTGTTCTGTGAGTGGACGCCTGCAGATTCGCTCGCGTGGAATTAAACACACGTTTACACCTAGTAATGTTATATAGCCTATGTCACTCAGTCAAGATGCAGCTTTCTAATGATGAAAGAATTTTTATAATCGGTCCAGTAGTTTTAGTATGAAAACATTACAAACAAATGTTTCCTCTTTATAATATTAGTATAGACACTTTATTTTTTACACTAGATTACTGAAAATTTTGAAATGGAATTTTTATCCCAAGGGAATTTTTACCAGTTTTGAAATAAAATTATTATCCTATATGTTATTCCAAGGTCTACCTTCATACCAAATTTTATCAGAATTGGTTTAGCCGTTTGAGCGTGAAGAAGTAACAAACATACAAACATTATATTCACAAACTTTCGCCTTTATAATATTAGTGTGATAAATGACAATTTACACTCGTGGGTAAACAAACCTATACTTAAGAGAACTTGAATTTCATCCCAACAATTCGCTAGCCCACCGCTGCGGTCTCTTTTCAGAATGGAAGGTTTAAACATACGCCTGCGAGGATTACACGGCAATATAAGATCATACGTCGACGTTGCCATAACCATTGTATTTGGTTCCGAGCTACAGTGAGGTAGTGATGTACCTGGTAGCTGCTTGTGTAAACATCGTCGGCGTAGGCAGTCTGCGCGGTCACCGTGGCCACTGCCGCCTCCACTGCCGCCGCCACTGCTGGCCGTGAGCCGTGGCATGGCGCTGCTACGTCTGTTTATTTAAAAAAAAAAAATGTGCGATATAAATACGAGTACACAGAACGGCGTGAATGCCTATCTTGGATGAGAAAAAGTTGTATTAAACAACTATAAAGTATACAGAGTGCCCCATATGTAGTGGAAATTTGTATTTATATGTAGTGAATATTTGTGAATATGATTTTTTTACCATTATTTTAATGCTTTTGTCCACAGCAAAGAAAAAATATAATACCTTACACACACATTCATATCAAGCGGTGACAGCGGTCCGGGTTCAAACCAAGCGGCACACACCAATGATTTTTCTAAGTTATGTGCGATTTAAGAAATTAAATGTCACCTGCTATAGCGGTGAAGGACACATCGTGAGGAAACCCGCATGCCGGAGAGTTCTTCATAATTTTCTCGAAGGTATGTGAAGTCTGCCAATCCGCACTTGACCAGCGCGGTGGACTAAGGCCTAATCCCTCCCATTCTGGCTTGAGAACATTCGACACTGGGTTGGCCACTAACCCCTCCACCAATCCGCATTGGAGCAGCGTGGTGGAGTATGCTCTAGACACCCCGCAGCTGCGTCTGTGGGGGAGACCCGTGCCCAGCAGTGGGACAAAGAAAGGGTTGTGATGATGATGATGAATACACACACATTCACACGTACACAACTAACTCCTTACACACAGTTGGCCCTGTTGGACTCACCAGCATGGGCCACCGCCAGCGGAGTCCCCGCCCGCAGCAGCATCACGGCGAGCCCGGCGCCCGCCAGGCCTCGCACCACGGCCACGGCGCCTTCGCCCTCCATCAGCAGGGGGGGATGGGGGGGTGCTGGGCAAGAGATCATCCTAGTCATCATCGCTGCGACACATAGACGTCCCTCTGCTGGGCACGGGTCTCCCCCACAGATAGCTGCGGGAGGTCTAGAGCATACTCCACCACGCTGCTCCAATGCGGATTGGTGGAGGGGTTAGTGCAAGGATTAACGACTGTTTCCACCATTGAAAATAACCGGGACCGACGGCTTTACGTGCCCTCCGAAGCACGGTAGCTTCCATGAAATTTTGCCACTAGCGGTCACCCATCCGACCGACATAAACCGACCGCGCCCGTCGTTGCTTAACTCTTTCGATCACATTGAATCGACTCGAGCCATTGGACGCTATGGACGCTACATAGTCTATACCTACTAATCTATATACTATAATAAATCTGAAGAGCAACTTTTTCTGTACATTGATTTTTTTTTTCAAAATTTCAATTCAGGGGCAATATAATAACGCTTTAGAACTCGGAAATGTAATTTTTGAAAATATTGTCTGTCTGTCTGTCTGTCTGTCTGTCCGGGCATCACAAGAAAACCAGTGGATGGATTAGGATGTAACTTTGTAAAGTTATTACTCATAGTCCTGGTTAACATATAGGCTATTTTTATCCTCAGAAAATAAAGAGGTTCCCATGGGATATAGATCGAAAGTTTGTATGGATTTTTTTTTAAATCTCAACCATTTCATTTCAAATTTGCAACAAACATTCCTTACAAAAATTAAAAGAATACGTGTTTACCAGATTTTTTGTATAATGTAAATAAAAGAAAAAAAACACGAAATAATGTAAATATTTTCAATTTTACAAAACGCGCGTTTGGAATAATCGTTTGTATTTTCGTATCGTATTTGATTAAAATTAGAAGAAGATATTATTTTCTCCAAAACAAATTCAGCATTTACTAATTTTCGCCCTAGAAATGGTAAAAAAAAGGAGTTATGACTTCAATAAGGTTTGCACGGATTCTATACAGTCCTCACGTGAAAATAAAAACCTATCAACTGATTGATAAAAAAATTTAGTAAGTTTAATTAATTCGTTATTTAGTCTAATAAAATAAATTTGCCAATCTCATATCTATATAAATGGAGAAGCTAACTGACTGACTGACTGACATATCAACGTAGGGCCTAAACTATAAGGGTTAGAAACTTGAAATTTTGCACAGGGGTTCCTTTTATAAGGTCGGGGAGCACTAAGAAAGGATTTTTGAAAATTCACACCCTAAGAGGGTAAAACGGGGGTGCAATGTTAGTATAAAACTTCGCCGTTTTTGAAGTTAGTGAATGTCTAATTCCACGCGAGCGAAGCTGCGGGCGTCCACTAGTAATATTATAAAGAGGAAACATTTGTTTGTAATGTTTTCACACAAAAACCACTGGACCGATTTCAAAAATTCTTTCACCATTAGAAAGCTGCATCTTCACTGAGTGACATAGGCTATATAATATTACTAGGTGTAAACAAAACTATTGTTTTGTCTAATTCCACTGCGGGCGTCCACTAGTTAGCTATAAAAAAAATCTTACATTCATCTTCAACAGCCGCAGTAGGGGGAAACAGAAGCCGGGCCGGTAACAGCCCCTCCACTCGTCGTAGGCCGTTGACCTGCAACATGTAGCAACATGGTGGGTACCATAATATAATAATATCTTGGACATTCTCATACACGGCCATCTTCCCAAAGTAGGCGCGAGCCTGTACTATGGGTGTCAGAGACTGATATACATACATAGATATTTTTAAATATGTACATACTTAAATAGATAATATTAACATCCAGACACAGAACAAATACAAGTGTGTCACACGAATGTTTGTTTTGAGTGGGTTTCGAACTCACGACCCCTGGCGTAACAGGCAGGGTCACTACCGATTGTCGAACTTCTACTCTCTCAGAATACAGAAAAAAACAGAAACCGTTTCTGAAAGAAACTGAAGTCACAAATACTACACTTAAATAGAGTAGTGGAACCACGTGTGGTGTGGAACTGCTCGAAAAAACGGTTGCGCTGAAAAACAGCAGCCTTTTGTGTGTCACGTGGCAATAAGCTGAGCGTAACCCTTTGTTCACGTGACACGGTACCTAGCTTAAGTAGTTATAAGTACACTAGCTGACCCCGCAAACGTTGTTCTGCCATATGAAATGTCAAAGTGACGCGACGCCTAACGTCAATGAACGACGGGTAAAAATAAAAATACTATAAGTAATAGTGTTTAAAAACATTTTCTAGTAAACCAAATTGTGAATCTAAACCATTCTCGAATCCCCCGTCGAACAGACAAAAAATTTTATCAACATCTATCCAGCCGTTTAGGAGGAGTTCACTGTCATACACATGTACACAAGAAATATATATATTAAGATTGTTCTAATGTAAAATGTCCACTGGTATAGTATTTTGTGCGATAATAAATATCTTCTTCTGCTGCTGCTGTTGCCACTGATGTTGCTGCTTTTTCTTCTTATTATTCTTCTTACCACTATATTAACGCAATGCTTAGGATATATCGACTAATCAAATTAATTTAACCCTACGCGCGCAGTGATCTGCTATAGTCGTTATTTTATCCATTATAATGTCAGCCAGCTAAAACAAGGTTAATGACCTATTGTAACTTGTCTGAACTTACATTCTAAAACTCCGCAATTTAATATTATATTCAACACCAGATAATTTACTATAAAATTGTACTTAAAAATTTCATTCGATTCCATACATAAACCAACAATAATATTATGAAAATGTCAACGTCATTTTGATTGAAGATTGATCAAGTTTGTTGTTTCTTCTGCCAGAAGTATAGTTTTTGAAGCAAGAAGACTCGTATACGGACAGGCATCAACGTCTAGCTAGCTGATGCGCTGCGAAGCTATTGTCACAGATGTATTGTACTTTACTGTCTTTACAATGTCAATCGTAAGTGATGATTGGCCAGCCGTTAAATGCCCCGCACTGATACCTCATGCGCATCTATCCCCTCCGGATTACGTTCAAAGCTTAACTTACGCGCCGCGAGGAATAGAATGGTGGAAAGAGAAGAAAAAAGAAGAAGAAGGAGAAAGAAGAACTGGCCACGGAGTAGCCACAGCCGCTGATTTTCAGTGCGACCCGTTTTGTCATGCAGTCCGGACTAGTAAATCTAAAATATACTGGAAAATATAATTTGTTCTTCCATATTTTTGTGGTCAGCGAATGAAGGGTGAAATAGATAGATTAATTTCTATTGCAATTTGTTTACGTAATAAATCCCTAATTCAATTTGCCGCATCACGGCGCCCAGTTGGAAGCAGCGTTGATTTGGACGACGAGACTTGCGACCCGACGACTGGGACGAGATTGGCGCGCGCCGGCTGGTTCCGGACGTTATTTAGATGTCACGACGGCCACGACGCGGCGACGACACACGACACGACCCACGACACGCGAGAGGCAACTATTTTATTGGGCTCTATACAAAAGTTAAACAAAGATTATCCTGGGCTCGGTAAATAAAATTCTAGAACTAATTCTAGAAAAAAAAACCGGACAAGTGCGAATCGGACTCGCGTACGAAATGTTCCGTACCATTATCTATAAAAATGGCAATAAAATCATGTCTATTTTATGGGAGTCCCCCCTTAAATTTTTATTTGTTCTGTTTTTTAGAACTTATTTGTTGTTACAGCGGCAACAGAGATAAATTTGTGAAAATTTCAACTGTCTAACTACCACAGTTCATGAGATACAGCCTGGCGACAGACGGACAGCGAAGTCTTAGTAATTCAAATAAAATTCAAATTCAAATTCAATCTTTATTTGTCATTAGGTATAGGCACAGAATAATAGTACAAGTAAGTAATAATGATGGTACAGTCAGGAGAGATTCATTATACCTAGCCATTAAATGGCGTACAAATTTATTAATTATTACATTAGTTTAGGAAACTAAGGTAAGGTAACTAAGGTAAGGTCCCGTTTTACCTTTTGGGTACGGAACGCTAAAAAGGCAAGGGTAGTGTCGACGTCGTGACGTGTAAGTTAGTCTTTAATTGTGTGCCGCCCGTGGTATTAACTTATATCACGACGGTGCCGCCACCTTGCGTTGACATTTCGCAAAATGGCCGCCAAGCGAGCAGTGAGCAGCTGCCCACTTCGTTCCAGATCACCGGCTAACTGGGACACCATTACCACCCATAACGAAAGACAAATTAGTTTCAACAATTCAACAGATTTTTCATATTTGGTTTGGTAACAAAATATTTAGCAGCGTCCATAGCACAATGGCTCGAGTCGATTCAATGTGATCGATAGAATTAAGCAAAGACGGGCGCGGTCGGTTTGTGGATGGGTGACCGCTTGTGGCAAAATTTCATGGACGCTACCGTGCTTCGGAGTTTTTTTTTTTTTTTTTATAGATTTTAGCCAGACGAACAAGCGGACGGGCCACCTGATGGTAAGTAGTCACCGTCGCCTATGAACATGAGCAACACCAGGGGAGTTGCCAATGTGTCGCCGGCCCTGAAGGAGAGCTCTTTTTACGCCTTTTTTGAAGAACCCCATATCATAGCCTACCGCGAAGACCTCAGAAGGAAGTTCATTCCACAGTTGACAAGTGCGCGGTAAAAAGGAGTGCACGTAAAGCCGTCGGTCCCGGTTGTTTTCAATGCTGGAAACAGTCGCTAAGCCTTATCGAAGACCTTCGGGTGGCTTGAGAACATTCGACACTGGGTTGGCCACTAACCCCTCCACCAATCCGCATTGGAGCAGCATGGTGGAGTACGCTCTAGACCTCCCGCAGCTGTCTGTAGGGGAGACCCGTGCCCAGCAGTGGGACGTCTATAGTTCGCAGCGACTTATTTGCAAGCGCGACTGCCAGGTGTGCGGTCCTGGTTTCGGGGTTGTATGGCAATTTCTCCTTTTATATAATAGATTTGCTTAATTAGAGTATCGAGCAGGGGTAGATTTTCAGAACATTTATTCATCTAATTTTCTTATCCACCTTCTACCTACAAAACGAGTACTTATTACAAATACCTATTGTAATCAAAATTAAAAGCTGACGTAATAAATTATCGTAAATACCTACCTATGAATCGTTTCCAAACAATATTTCTGATGGATTGGTCACAGCGGTGACCCGCGCGATAAACAGTAGGGCGACCACACCTTGTGTCCTAATGTGGGACATTTCTATAATCATCCGAATCTTCTGGGTGGTACTTTGGGAGAGTTGTTATGAACCGATCGACAGTCATAACTTTGGTCTGGATGCAATTTATTTTAAGCCCAAATCGAAAACTAATTACTAGATTTGATACATTTATGCTACCACTAGTGGACGCCCGCAGCTTCGCTCGTGTGGAATTAGACATAATAATAGATTCTTCCTAACGCGTTAACTTTATCTCCACAAATTTGTAATGAATCCGTAAATGTGTTATCCCCTATGTTTATTTTACACACTTAAGGGTAACATTTTTACAAACGTTGAATGCCATATTTATTTATATCTAATCAAGAGCATAAAATATAAATTTTATGCTTCTAGTTCTGAAAATGACAATACATTCATTCAACCTTTCATCCCCCTTTTCAACACTTTTTTCCAATTAAAAAGTAGCCTATGTCCTTTCTCAGGCTCTAGACTATCTGTGTACCAAATTTCATTTAAATCGGTTCATTAGTTTTGGCGTGAAAGCGAGACAGACAGACAGACAGAGATACTTTCGCATTTATAATATTAGTATGGATTTGCTATTTCATCGGACCAATCTTCAAAGTTGGTTCGAATTATAATCTTTGTATTATTAGGTATTAAACAGAAGTGGTAATATGATGCACCCTTGACGTAATTCGAAACATGGATGAAATGGCAACAATATGTCGCCTCGCACATCTGTCCCGAGCTACAGGGGCGATCCCACGTAATTCTGCTAAATGGTTTCCCCACTTCCATTGCTGCTGACAGTTAACGGTCTCGGCAAAGCGTCGGTTGCAACTCAATTGAAGAATTGGATTCGTCCTGAATGCCCAATTGCGTTTATGTTCTGCGGGCGCACGCAAATTATTATAAAAGTAGGCTGGTTTTAAGCGAACTTCCTTTTTTTGTCGCTGGGAAATGCTTTTACACTTCCTGCCCGATGGGATGAAGCAGGTACAGTTCCCTACTACTACTACCACTACCCTTTCATTGTCCCACTAATGGGCACGGATTTCCTCTCAGGATGGGAGGGATTAGGCCTTAGTCCACCTCTCTGGCCAAGTGAGGATTGGTAGACTTCACATGCCTTCGAGAACATTATGAAGATCATTCAGGCATGGTGGTTTCCTCACGATGTGTCCTTCACCGTAGGTACAGTTAGCGACACGATAGGCCCCACCTTGAATGCAGAAGTCAAAATTAAGGTATTCTTCTTAACGTGTAAATTTGTAACGAATCCGTAAATGTGTTATATCGTTTATTTTACACCCTTAAGGGTAACATTTTATACAAACATCGAATGCCATATTTATTTAGCTATCTAATCAACAGCCTAAAATATAAATTTTATGCTTCTAGTTCTGAAAATGACAATGACTTTCATACAACCTTTCATCCTCCTTTTCAACACTTTACAACACTTTTTTCCAATTAAAAAGTACCCTATGTTTTTTCTTAGGCTCTAGAGTCTAGACTATCTGTGTTCCAAATTTTATTTAAATCGGTTCAGTTCTGGCGTGAAAGCGAGACAAACAGGCAGAGTTACTTTAGTCGTTATAATACTAGTATGGATTGTTACTACATTTACATGTTTTATATATTACCTACTCTTCTAGCACTAGGAAGGACACCAACCCCGGAGAAACGGGAATGCTATATAAACAGTGTGCTCGTACATCGCATGAACCGGTTCACGGCTAGGGTGCCCAACCGTCCCGCATGAGGCAGGACGTCGGGTTTTCATGGCCGAATTAAAATAATGAGGGACGCATTGTCCCGCTTTAATCTATGTATATAAAAGGAGAAGGTGACTGACTGACTGACTGACTGACTGACTGACTGACATATCAACGCAGGGCCTAAACTATAAGGGTTAGATAAAAACTTGAAATTTTGCACAGGGGTTCCTTTTATAACGTCGGGGAGCACTAAGAAAGGATTTTTGAAAATTAACTTAGGTTAAATTAATTAGGGGGGTAAAACGGGGGTACAAATTTAGTATGAAACTTTGCCGTTTTTGAAGTTAGTGAATGTCTAATTCCACGCGAGCGAAGCTGCGGGCGTCCACTAGTTTAGAAATAAACCTCAAATGAAATATTAGTACCGAACGGCGGGAGAGTGACGGCAGCCTCTCATCCAGACTCATAGATAATATGTTATCTATATCTATCTATGAATACTATTGACAGGCCCGTTGGCGCAATCGGTAGTGACCCTGCCTGTTGCGCCAGGGGTCGTGGGTTCGAATCCCACCCAGGACAAATATTCGTGTGACAAACACTTGTGTTTGTTCTGTGTCTGGATGTTAATATTATCTATTTAAGTATGTATTTAAAAATATCTATGTATGTATATCAGTCTCTGACACCCATATTACAGGCTCGCGCCTACCTTGGGGTCAGATGGCCGTGTGTTAGAATGTCCAAGATATTTATTTATTATTGAGACTAATAAATTAAAACTACTAACAATGTAATTTCGCAAAGTAACGCCTGCCTGATACAAGTGTCTATATTATTAGTGTAATTAAGAATAGGTACGAATATATAAGTTGTGCGGAGTTTACAAGGTAAGTTAGTCACTACGCCAACTGCCTACCGCCTTGCAGATGGCGAGGTCAAAAGTTACTGGTCATAGCAATGTAGCCTACCTATGTCTACATTGTACCTAAGGTACCTAAAGTAAAAAAAAAACCATTCATAGATGTCATTATTATCGATTATTATCGAAACACCTCTTAATAATCTCGTTTTTATGATTGAACTTCACTTGTGGTTATGTTCGTTTAATCATTCGTTATTATTACAACTTATTATTACATGTGTAATATTATGTTCCAATATTACACAAATAAAAGAATGTGTTATAAGTAAAGTACCTAACAGGCACCGAAACACACACATGCGATAGGTATGTAATTGATAAATATTTTGTAAAGTATGATTACATTAATACATATATTTAATAGTTTATCATGGGTACGAATTGAAAACTATCGAATTAAATTAATTTCTCATCTAACACTTACAATGTCTTTGAGGTTTTAATTTATTTTAATTTCACATTTTTTTAATTTAAATTCACAATCGAATAATATTTGTACATGTAGAATAAAATTAGAAATCTATCATTATAAAACATTGAACCAGTGACAAAACTGTTAGAAAAACAAGTATTATGTATAAGTCAAAACAATATAAACTCTTGCGCAGAAAACTAGTAGGAGTTTAGTATTTTGCATCCAGCGATCACTTTTTCTGTTTGTACATCATTCTTATTCATTATTCTAAAATCAGCGTCATGCCTTCATTTTGAGTCATGACATAATGCTGAGTACGGCCCTATTTTGCTTATATGCATGTATTTAAAATAGAAAACTGTTATATTATATCTGTGTGTGTACTTGTATTAAATGCATAATAAATTATTTTCTACTAGTGGACGCCTGCACTTCGCTCGCGTGGAATTAGACATTCACTGACTTCAAAAACGGCAAAGTTTCATACTAACTTTGCACCCCCGTTTCACCCCCTTATGGGTTGAATTTTCAAAAATCCTTTCTTAGTGCTCCCCTACGTTATAAAAGGAACCCCTGTGCAAAATTTCAAGTTTCTAACCCTTATAGTTTAGCCCTGCGTTGATATGTCAGTCAGTCAGTCACCTTCTCCTTTTACATATTATGTTTCTAATATGGAGTTTTTTCTATTCCTTTCCACAAGTGAATAACCTACCTATCAAGCCACGTAACGGTCAGACGCTCAAAAAACCTAAGTGGGTTCTAGATTTATTGTATGTTTTTATCTTCCAAGAGTCTTTCACGTAAATCTTTCCAAAAACGTTTTATATGCAGTACCTATGCATATAATTTAAATTTTTCTTAGGAAGAAAGATAAATAAATGTAGGTACGGGGAAAAATAATAGTTATCAAAATTAGTTAACTAAAGTTGACTATTCTTATTCAGCTATAGTACGTAATGTAGTACGTGGTAGGTAAGCAAGCATGTTCTAGTGCTTATAATTACCTATTGAACAAACATTGAGCATTGAACTGACACAATTAAATTGCAATTAAATGTTATTTGAGACGATGTGTGTATTTGAGGTCGAGGATGTCATTCATATCATTAAAATTAAAATAATCTGTACGTATACCTACATAAAAACTTCAATTAACCTGTGTACGCTCCGCCAAAATCATAATCATAGGTATTATTATAGAGGCTATAAAACATGTCTTTGTGACATGAAATAAAAAACACAATTCGTTTGATGGCATATCGGACTGGCACGTTAGTAAAAACAACAAAACATAAACGTTCCGAACCCGTATTGCATCGGGTTAAGGTCGAAATTACACAGCCGTGAAATTACCGTTCGCTTCACAGATTCAAAAGACAAGACAGCCAGTATTCCGTTTGGAAGCGTGCGCTCGAGTCGCGTTCCCGCCGCTTTTTATCATAAATAGATTAAAAAAGTCCGTTGAATAAGTTATCGTTATCGAACTTTGAAATGAATTCGTCGGCATGTGAAATGTGAGGATACTGTGCTGCGATGCAAACATAGACGCATTGTTCTGTGATTCGTGATACACTGACAACCATTGTTAGTTAGAAAACTTAAAACGACATGATTTCGTAATTCAACATGGAGGACGTTTATACTATTAAAGTGAAGACAAAGCCTGACACCAGGAACGTGTACCCTTCGGAGAGGAGGTATTCGGCGTCCACTGTGTCTGGTTTGGCATGGGTCCACATTGCCTTAGCTGCAACCTCCTTTTTACTGGCGTGCTTAGCGCTAGTCAACCCGAGTAGCGATGAGGTGAAAACGGACGATTTTAACAACGAAACCTCAGACGATTTTAACGCAACGACAAATGCAACGGATGTGGATAATTCTAACATGTTCATACTAGTCCTGGCGCCGACTCTTCTCACTGTCTTCGCTCTGGCTGCCGGCATCGCGTCCATTCTGGCGTCCGTACGGTGGTACGTCGACCATAACATCACCTGGCTGTTCGTGATGTCCATTCTATCGACAGCTTTCTCATTGATAGCCTTCATTATGATCGCTGTGTGGTTTATCAGTACATCGGAAGACGATATATCAGAGTTTTATAAGGACAAGGTGCCGTTCCAAGATTTCTTGGTCGTAAAACACTCTGATGTTATCGATAGAAACGAATCTCATATGATAATTGCGCGCAATTTGCCCATTGTTCAAGAGGATTCCCATCTATTCACAAAGCGTGTATTGTCTATAAATATACTGATTGCCGCGTTTTTGGAGTTGCTGTGGTCGATTTTGAGCGTCAAAATATCATATAAAGGAATGAGGAATAATTACAAAGAAGAGGACGCGAGGCGGGGGAACTGTATATCCGTAGTGACAACTATTAAAGGTAACAACACTAGAAGAATGCCGAGGAATGGAAAACTGATCCCGCCAAAACCAGACATAATAGACCACTACCCGAATAAGAATATCAAAAGATTATTTCTAGCTCAAGGCGACAACGGTTTCTATTTGAAAAATCAGAATAATAAAGCGAAACCAAATACGGAAACCAGCTCGGAGTTTTATAAGGAGAGAATGATGAATTTCTTGAATCGGTGCGCGTCCTTAGAAGGCATATCGAATCCAGAAATGAGGACGCCGAGCGTTCAGTCAGAGGCCGTTCTTAATCCGATACCAGAGGTGGCCAGCATTGAGATAAACTTGCAAGAAAATGCAACCGATATGAACCGGACGACACCAGTCAGCTGGGGAGACAGCCCCGACCACACCGTGTTCAACCAAAACAACATAAACTTCGAAAAGATTTTCAGCTTTGGCCCGAAGAAGAGTCAAGATGCCACTGTAAAGGAAAGCGATATGCAGCAAATAGAAGAACTAAGTGAAAATACACAGAATAATTAATAAGCCGTGAAGAGACTGATCGTTCGCAGCGGGAAAGTGATTATTTACGTAATCGCAAGTTTGTGGCGAAATGATATTATTATTGACTATAAAAAAATATAGAAGGGCATTTATTTCGCTCGATTTCATTGGTGTATGTAAGAAAAGGCATAATAAAAATTATGCTGATAACTTTAAGCTTAGGTAGATTTCTACCTTGACGATGATAAAAAAGAGCGTTTTTTCATGACCGTATAAATTATGCTGATAACTTTAGGCATAGGTAGATTTCTACCTTGACGATGATAAAAAGAGTGTTTTTTCATGACCGTACCTATAAATTATGCTGATAACTTTAGGCGTAGGTAGATTTCTACCTTGACGATGATAAAAAAGAGCGTTTTTCATGACCGTATCTACGACTTTTAGTTCGAGTTTGAACTAAACTCAGATTCAAAATGATAGGTAAGGTATTCCTTTTCACTTCATATCTGGGATATTGTAAGCAAAGACAATGTTGTAGTTTACATGGAGTCTTTGTGTAAGCAAGTGTAAGAATTTCAAAACATTCGAATATTGAACAAAGAATTTAACTAGAACGAAAACTTAATTTGGCAGAGCAAAATAACTTGAATAATTATCAATTATCACTTGTAATGAATAGAAAAAAGACATTCGCTATTCTTCCTGTAGGTATTTTACCATACACTAATAAAATTGGTATCTTATTATGTTTTCTAGCTTAGTGTCCTTGGCACTACCGGTAGCGGTACTGTAGTACTACCCTGCCACTGCAGATTTAATAGTGATAGGTACCATGGTTATAATTCATTTACAGTAGCTTCACTACCGTAGCACCAATGATTAATTTATTAGCTTATAGGTTTAGGCAATCCCTCAAACAGATATAGCAATGTAAGCTGCAAAAATCCTGAATGATGGGAGATTTTTTTTAAATTTACAACGATACTTAGTAGCTATGTAGTATTCCACTACAATAGGACATTAAACTTATTTTATTTTCAAATTAATGGTTAGGTACGTCAAAACTCCATTGTAAACTACAAAAAATATAGCAAAAAATTTTGTGTGAGAAATCTGTTGTTTTTTGAAGAATTAAACACGTGATTATAAAATTATTTTATAAAAAATATTTTACTATTTTTTATCTGTAAAAAATAGTTAAATAGAGGAAAATATTACACATTTATGTCTAGTGAATCAAGCTTTCAGAATCGGCTGGTTCCTCATTATCTTAATAGGCCGTGTGTTAAATGACTTTAAGTTAAACACTGCTTTGATTGTGTGATCATAACCATGTCCTTTGTGTGCCTACAAGATTGTCAGCTCTTAGCAAACACGATCTCAATGTCACATATTAAATGACAATGTTAAAAATTATAATAGTAGGTATATAGTACGCAGGCGGTATAAATTATTATCGCTACACAAAAGTAAATTTAAAAAAAATATTTGAAATTGATATTTTATCTGGACAAAACTTAACCTCAGGTGAAGAATTATGTTTAGTTTATTATCTGTGGAAGTTACTCTCCTAAAACTCATGTTTTATCATTCTCAACAGTATACCAAGCATACGTCCTAATAGTTTGTGGTTGTGTTATTTAATGTAAAAAAATATTAAATAAATAATATAGTAAAAAAGAATATACGAAACTAATCGCATTTAAAAATCAAAGGTAGGTATTATAGAAATAATAATGCTAGATATTTAAACACTATTATTAATGTATTTTTACTTTTGGTAAAATAAACCACAATACTGGTGCGTGTTAATAAATATACGTATCATTATTTTACTCCGATGTTTTATTTAGTTCCGTATAAAAATATACATAATAGAATGTAAATATAAAAAAATACAAAATTAAACAAAAGTATTGAAATAAGTTCTTTAATCATGTGGTAATACTACTTGTAGGTACTCTTATTCTGTGGTAATACGCGCTTTAAGTACAAACGAGAACTAGGTATTTACTAACAAAGATAAAATTCAAGACAAAAATCGAAATCGAATCGAATAACAACGTCGATTATAAAAACTAAAAAAACGCTTTGGCAGATAACTGAACTAACATTTTTTTAAAGTTTTTTTTTTAAATTTAATATTGCATTGTCATCGGTTTTTGATAAGTGTGTAAAGTTTTAGGCCAAGGATACACGGGCGGTTCTCCCGCCGCGGAAAACCGCTTCTGAACCGCACTGGACACAATTTAATATGAAGTTGTATGCTGCATACTACACTGCGCGGTTTCCCGTCGCGGCTCACAGGCGGGAGAAATACGACCGCCGCATGCAGCGTCAAACCGCCGCTGATAACCGACGCTTTTAAACTACACGGACGGTTTCCCGCTATCCCGCCGTCATTCTGCGCGGGACCTTGGCGCTCGCTCGTCGTTCGTGCGCCTGCGTGTCTAGTGTCGCGTCAAAATGTTCGATACGGAGTGTTTTATTGTAGAAATACAAGATCGACCTGTTTTGTATGATGTGCAGTCGAAGGATTACGCCAAACGCGAACTAAAAGCGAAATTATGGATAGAAATAGGACAGGAAGTGGTTGCTCATTGGGCTGATTTAGGCCCAGAAGATAAAAACATTCTATTAATATGAGAGCTGCAAGCGCAGTTATCATTGGCGGATCCATGTTGAAATGAACAAAAGGCAGCGATTAACCGCGTCCCGTGTAGTTTGATGGTCTGCGGCAGCTTTGTCAAGCGGTTTCCCGCGGCGGGAGAACCGCCCGTGTAGCCTCACCCTTAAATTAATCCGACGTTTTGAAGTAGGCGAAAATTCAAAGATTCCGTTACATACATACATACCTTGTATACATACATACATACATACATGGCAAGCCAGTAAAAGCGTGTTGTAAAGTAGTGTTCTGAAGTTTATTCTTATTTTAAACTTAGTGCAAAATAAGACCTTGACTTAAAATTCTATTGCAGAACTAATATAACTTTCATGCCTACTAAAATACCTAGCAATGGTTGGTCACACTTTAACAGGGGGACAACGAAAATAAATGTAATTATAATTTACAATCAAACGAGCTTAGCGAAGTTCGATTGTAATTATATGAACGATTTAATCGAAGTGATTAATTAGGTATAATCCATACTAATATTATAAATGCGAAAGTAACTCTGTCTGTCTGTCTCGCATTCACGCCAAAACTACTGAACCGATTTCATTGAAATTTGGTACACAGATAGTCTAGCTACAGCCTGAGAAAGGTCATAGGCTATTTAATGCATTTTAATTGGAAAAAAGTGTTGTAAGTAAACGGTTGAAAAGGGGGATGAAAGGTTGTATGAAAATGAAATTATTGTCATTTTCAGAGCTAGAAGCATAAAATTTATATTTTAGGTTGTTGATTAGATATAAATAAATATGGCATTCAAAGATTGTAAAAATGTTACTTACCCTTAACCCTTTACAACCGAGGAAAATAATTTGCTCCGACTCTTTTGAAATTCGCATGACTTTTTCATTGGTGCCTAAGTGTCATGTGAAAAATGAAAAAAAAAATCCTGAAGTCTCTGGTTTCCTGAAAACTTACCCTCACGATCGTAGGGCTTAGGAGGTAGCTCGAGAAGCGAGTTTTATCTAGTTTAGGGATATTTTTTGGTATTAAATTAATTAAACAGTGTTTATAATCATCAGTCTTTATTTATTATCATTTATTAATTAAACTTTAGGTATATATTAAAGAAAAAACAATCAATAGTCATAATAAAAATTAAAAAAAAAAAATATTTCATATATTTTATAAATTTTTTTGGCATAAAACTAAAAATCAACACAAGTATGACTTTTATTTGTGTAGGCAGATTCTACCCACATCCTCTCCTCACCTGTCCCTCTTCTTCCACTAGCCTGTCCTCTTCCTCTAGCCCGTCCTCTTCCTCTAGCTTGCTCTCTTCCCATAGCCCGCCCTCTACCTCTTGCAGTAGCCAGTCCTCTTGACCCAGTGGAGCCCCTGCTTCGCGATGGGATAGGTGGTGGTGCCTCTTCCACTTCGGATGACTCATTTCCAGTACCAGATCCACTGTCATCTAGGTGATCTAGGGCCCTCGGCACAATTCTTCGTCTTCATCGGCAAATTCCTCGATTTCCGAGTCATCTCCATTCGCCAATAACTGGGCCACTTCGTCATCCCTGAGGGTAATCCTAAAAATTAAGAAAAAACCATGTTGAACGATCATACATAGAAGAAAATCATGTTTAGGTACAAAAAATGTATGAATTTCCATTTAGGTCATACCACCTAACCTAAACGATCGTGCGACCTTGATTTTGAGTCACAATATACGCCAAAGTAAGCGTGTTAGGTTCAAATTACATACATATACGTATAAAACAACTCTTATTTAAGTAAATCACACAAAAAAACAATAGAAATTGCATTAATTTGACAAAATATTAATTACTTACCCGGGCGAGTGCGCGCGCCAAAAAACGCAGCCATCCTTCCCTGTGGTCACGGGCTACTGGCAGGTTCAAACTTGTTCGCAAGCGGCCCACGCGCGTTTTTTACAAGTAAAGGATAGTCTCACGATCACTCGATGCCGGTTGTGTCTCGAAAAGTTGATTTCCGTACGCGTTAGAATTTTTGAAAATCAACTCTCACCATCGTATCAAGCCGGTTGTAAAGGGTTAAGGGTATAAAATAAACATAGGGGATAACACGTTTATGGATTAGTTAACGTGTTATGAAGAATATATTATTATGTCTAATTACACGCGAGCGAAGCTGCGGGCGTCCACTAGTCCAGAATAAAATAATCCAGAATAGCAAACGAGCATCACACGTCCACAGCCGCCTTGTCACAGTGGTCACTCGTGAAGACTCCAAGACTGGCATTAGCATAGCATCCACTTCATTAGCTCTATTCGTAAGCAGACGTAATAAATCGAATGCAAGGGTAATGTTCCTGTCTGACCGGTACATACGGTGCGGTAATTACACACGTACAACGCGTTGTAAGACAGACAGACAGCCACGCCAGCGGAAGTGAGATATTATTCAAACATAAAACGTACGAAATTTGAGTTGGCTATCGGATAAGTTTCATAATTTGTGTAAAGTAACCTGTTGTGATTTAACTAAGCAGTTAAATAACCCAGTCACATTATATATGTTCATACAACATTATAGCGGTATGAACATATATATATTTCTAGTCATAATATATATATTCATAAACGGCTGGATAGATGTTGATGACATTTTTTGTGTGTGTTCAAGGGATTCGACAATGGTTTAGATTCACTATAATAAGGATTCAGTGAGTATGGAGAGTGTGAGTGCATTGAATTAATATGTGTGCGAAGCGTCCATACCCCAATGGTTCACGTCGCTCGTATGTGATCGACAGTAGTGGCAAAATTTCATGAGCTTTCCCGTGCATGTGCAGGTTTAGCCGTCGGACTCGGTTGCTTTTAATTCTGAAAACAATTGTCAAGCCTTGCCGAAGACCTTCGGATGGCTTTCGACACTGGATTGGCCACTAAACCCTCCACCAGTCATGGGAGCAGCGCAGTGGAGTATGCTAGACCAGGTTCCTAAACTTTAAAGGTAACGGAACACCAACCAAATACCTTTTATTATATGGAACCCCATATCAGATGATTACACTGAAATTTATATAAGAACATTTTTTTTATGAAATGTGTATATGATTGAAACACATTATTCTTATCTTAAAGTTTAAAATAATTTCGATAATTTTAATTCGAAAAAAAATAATTTCCCCCAAAATAATTTTCGCCCAATTTAATTTTGGCGGAACCCTGATTACTATTCTACGGAACCCAATTTGGGAATCCCTGCTCTAGATCTCCTGCAGCTGTAACTGTGGGAGACCCGTGCCCAGTGACGTCTATGAGTTGCATAGCTGTGTGTGAACTCAATTAATGTTTGATGGCCTGGGGCAATCTAAATAAATAAATACATTAACTAGTGGACGCCCGCAGCTTCGCTCGCGTGTAATTAGACATTCACTAACTTCAAAAACGGCAAAGTTTCATACTTACTTTGCACCCCCGTTTTACCCCCTTAAGGGGTGAATTTTCAAAAATCCTTTCTTAGTGCTCCCCTACGTTATAAAATAAAAGGAACCCCTGTGCAAAATTTCAAGTTTCTAACCCTTATAGTTTAGGCCCTGCATTGATATGTCAGTCAGTCAGTAGGTCATGCAGTCAGCTTCTCCTTTTATTTATATAGATTGATGATCTCTGGCAACCGATTAGCGTGGACGCTATTCCCCATAGCAATATAATAACAGACCATTAGTCAATTGAACACCCTACCTACAACGTCATAAATACCTAGGTACTACTTACATACACTACAGGACTTGAGTGCAGATTAAATAAATAAATATCTTGGACATTCTCACACACGGACATCCTGACTCCAAAGTAGGCGCGAGCCTGTACTATGTGTCAGAGACTGATATACAATACATACCTAAATAGATAATATTAAAATCCAGACACAGAACAAACACAAGTGTTCGTCACACGAATGTTTGTCCTGAGTGGGATTCGAACCCACGACCCCTGGCGTAACCCTGTTTATTTGCTCTAGTGCTATGGGTTACAGACTAAAGTTGAATGCACGCTCGGAACGCCAATGTCATTTCCATGTACTACAATTAGTGCAACCGATTGTTCGCTCTATTGCTATGGGTTACAGTCTAAAATTGAATGAATGCACGCTCGGAACGCAATGACGGAACGCGATGGCGGAACTGGAGGATGACGTCACACTTTTTCGTGCGTGTAGGCGTTTATCGATTTATAAGACGTTATCACGTCAGTATAATTTGTCTCACGTGTCCATAGACGACGATGACCACTTACCATCAGGTGACCCGTATGTCTGTTTGTCCGTCTAACTCAATATTATAAAAAAAAACGGATAAAAACAACAAAATGTTCAAGTCATCAAATCAGTCTCCATCACGAAACATAGGATTAAGCCATCCATCCACGCCAGTCGTGAGATTTTAAAACAACGCGCGGTTCCCACGAGGTCGCATTCGACGGTCGGCTGACGTCATGGATTCCTTACTTCTTACATCAACGAGAGGTGTCCAATTGCATCTGTGGTTTGCACTAAACGTTTTTCCCATAGGAATTGGGGGTGATGAAACATAACATAGGCCCAGTGGCTATCGAATCGGCTCTCACTCGAGCGGTCTGGGTTCAAACCCAAGCGGCACGCACCAATGACTTTTCTATGTTATGTGCGATTTAAGAAATTAAATGTCACTTGCTGTAACGGTGAAGGACACATCGTGAGGAAACCTGCATGCCTGAAGGACACAACAAACGCACTCACACATGATGTATGATGATGATGATGAAAGGAACCGTTCTTCTAGTATGTAAGTAAAATCATTTTTAGTAACCGTGCACCTAATCAATTTTTGGCTTTAGTACTATATCATATTGTATAAAACTATTGTACTTTTATCACTGTTGGATTGCCTAATAAATTAAATAAATAAATGCCTCAGAGTGCATCATAATGTTCTCGAAGGCATCGAAGTCTGCCAATCCGCACTTGGAAATAGGCCGACTAGTTTCGATCGATTACGATGTTTTCAATAGATACTAATATTATAAAGAGGAAAGATGTGTTTGTAATGTTTTCACACAAAAACTACTGGACCGATTTCAAAAATCTTTCACCATTAGAAAGCTGCATCTCACTGGGTGACATAGGCTATATAATATCACTAGGTGTAAACGAAACTATTGTTATTTCTAATTCCTCGCGAGCGAAGCTGCGGGCGTCCACTAATATATATTAGTATTATATAAATGTGACAGTGTAACTCATTCATTTATTTATATTGACATTTGGATACCACCCTTTTTTTTTTTTTTTTTTTTTTTTTATCGCTGGAAAATCCTCATGGATACCCGACAGGCGCGGGGGGGCGCTGTCGGGTTATGCCGGACTCTTACCGACTAAAAACCAGCGGTGTTCCTCCTCGCCGTCTTCCGGCGGAGATGCGGGAACGCTTTCGCACACTTCCGCTGCTCCGCCGACGGTTGCCCGGGACTCGGGGCCCATCTTGTGGGGCGCACATCTTGTGGCGCCACTCACCATTCAACCTGGCGTGCCGGAACACGGGACACGCCAGCCGTCTCGGGGGTCTCCTCCAACTGGGCGATGGTACCCCCCGGTTCCACCGCCCGGAGACCCACCTTATGGGGGAAGGCGGCGCTCATGCGCCAGGCGCCTCCGACCCACTCTTTTACGGCGGATTGGGTTGGACAGAGGGTCGTCTTCCCTCACCCGCTCCGCCGCCTCCTTCTGCGCCATAACCACCTCGCAAAATCGGAGCACCGCCTTCCACGCTCTGTCGCTGCCGACCATGGCTCTCACGACACCCGATTTTCTTATTTGGATACCACCCAGCGGGAGTCAGGGGTGAAATGTACCACTTATGGCAAATAAATGATTTATTTTTGTTTATGGTGAAACGAAAAAAAAAGCTAAATTAGTCGAAAAATCTTTATTATTTGGCGCAAATTTTAGGATTCACAAACAGCAAAAATACTGCATTAATAATTAATTGACATCCAATTGTACTTATATTCTAACAACTCTTAAAATTAATCTAAGATTAATAAACTATTCTAAACAAACTCTTTCCCAATCTTTGACTTTAGGAACCAAACAGTAGTTAGTTGCAAACGGATTTTGCGGTAATTGGTATTTAATTTTCCCTTTTTAAAAGCTTTTATTTAACTTCACTCGTATGTATCTTGTATGTATGTATGTCCTGGAATCTTGCAATCAATATTTCACCCACTTCCACTGAAGCTATCGAGCTGAACACACACATAATATGTGAGCTTGGCACACATATGGTTCCGATGACAATGCATGAAAATAAAAAAAAGTCTTAAAAAGCTTTTTAAAAAAAAATATTTAACGATATAATTATTATTCCCACTATTTTAAAGTACCGTCGTCCATCGTAGCGTCCATAGCCCGATGGCTCGGGTGGATTCAATGTGATCGAGAGTTAAGCAACGACGGACGCGGTCGGTTTGTGGATGGGTGACCGCTAGTGGCAAAAATTCATGGACGCTACCGTGCTTCGGAGGGCACGTAAAGCCGTCGGTCCCGGTTGTTTTCAATGTTGGAAACAGTCGTTATACCTTCGGGTGGCTTAAGAACATTCAACACTGGGTTGGCCACTAACCCCTCCACCAATCCGCGTTGGAGCAGCGTGGTGGACTATGCTCTAGACCTCCTGCAGCTGCGTCTGTGGGGGGGGGACCCGTGCCCAGCAGTGGGACGTCTATGGGTCGCAGCGAATTATTATTGATATAGTTCCTAATTTGAAATTTTGTATATCGAATATGTACATGACGTGTTTGTAATTAATGATATAAGACAAGGAATAAATAAAGGCTTTTGTAATTTGTAATTTGTACAGGCTCTACCACCAACCATTTGCAACCAATCCTTTACTAATCCAACATTTCAATCCAATATTCTATGTCTAAAAATGCATTGTAAGGCACTTATCATCTAACATAACCTAAATTATCAACGTACGGAATAGTCCACGAACAGAATAGAGTTTGACAAGCAAATGACAATGACAACCAGTTATGGTTACATAGGCAATCGCACCCACACACATGAAGGAGTTAATCCTTTACCTTTTGGTTTGAGCTCTTTGGAGCTTACCACCCTATACGGTGACGCCGTAAAGGTTTATTTGACCATACAAACAGTCTATACGAAAAAAACTAAACAGCCGTAGCAATGACGTCATTTGGCGTTTAAGACTTATTGAATGTGATGATTAATAAACATGAAAATTAAAGTGAAAACGTCGGTTTTATGAAAAATAAAAAAAAACACGTATAAATTGGTTTTTCATTTGCGTTTTAACAAAATAATAATATGAGTATGTTAGAATATTAAATTTTGTCAATTCTGCACACTTAAAAATACACCTTAAGTAACATCCTTTGAAACTTTGCTTCCTAAAAACGAAGCGTATTCTACTTACACCACCATAAGGCACCCTAATCAACACTTACTACACACTCTAAAGAGGTATGTAAAATCATGTATAAAAAATGTTTAATCTGCTTTCCAAAAACGAAGCATCCTGTATACAGATTCTACTAACAAAACGCACCTTAATACGACATTATTACAATTAAAAATACGTTCTAAAACACATCAAAAATTACAATGTACTTACATTATAACAACATATCAACTGCACTGGGGGAGCCTGGCCCAGCATGCTCCATGCTTTCCAGACAGATTGAATCACAACGGTGGGTCGTGTAGCTATAGGACTGCAATACCTTATATGTCCTATAATAAGTTTACCATACTGTATCCGATATAAGATTTAGACAGAGTATATTAAAACAAGTAAGCTATCATCGACCCCATAGAAAAATTAAGAGGATATTGGGGACCTTTGTTCCATATAAACGAAGTCCCCTGTTTCCTCCATCTATACTAATATTATGCAGAGGAAATATTTGTTTGTAATGTTTTTACACAAAAACTACTGGGCCGATTTCAAAAATTCTTTCACCATTAGAAAGCTGCATCTTCACTGAGTGACATAGGCTATATAATATTACTAGGTGTAAACGAAACTATTGTTATGTCTAATTCCACGTCCACTAGTGGTTAATAAAGCTAAACCAAAAAATTACCATGCGATGTCTACGTACATATTTCAAAAAGGCGTAAAGAGCTCTCCTTCAGGGCCGGCGACGCATTGGTGACTGCCACTGTCGTTGCTTAAGTCCATAGGCGACGGTAAATACTATCCATCAGATGACCCATCCGCGTTCGTGAGGCTAAAATAAAATAAGTATTACAATTAAAAATATTTAAAAAAAAAAGCTTTATTTTTTAATTTTTAATTTTTATTTATTTTCATGCATTGTCATCGGAACCAAATATGTGTGACAAATTTCAGATCGATAGCGTGGAAGTGGGAGAAATATTGATTGCAAGATTCCAGGACATACATACATACATACGAGTGAAGTTAAATAAAAGCTTTTAAAAAAAACTCTGTGACTAACTTTTTAATTTTTTCCAATTATCAATTAATTCGCCCGGTGCAGTACCACCGCCCGCCACGGTACCTAGTACCATTTTTACCGTCTAATCATTATTTTAAAGCAATTGTGGTCCGGTTAAAAAGTGTTGTTTCCGGTTACATTTCTAGAGGCTACCATCTTAGTCCTCAAGGTAGCAACTCTGTGGCTGACTTGGAACGAGACTCTTACTAACAATTACTAACTTGACTATTACTAACACCAGCTAACTCCTCCTGGGAGAAATTAGATGTCACTTGCTGTAACGGTGAAGGACACATCGTGAGGGATCTTCATAATGTTCTCGATGGAATGTGAAATCTGCCAATCCGCACTTGGCCAGCGTGGTGGACTAAGGCCTAATCCCTCCCATTCTAAAACAAGATCCGTGCCCAATAGTGGGACAAAGGCAGGGTTTTGGTGATGGTGGTACCCTACATGGCATGTATACAAGCTACCTCCTGCATGGGTTTATTTTATTTATTTGTTTGTTAAAATGCACATTACATACAGACAGCTAATATGGATACCCTTAAAAGGGTGTAGTAGAATTAAGATGTGAGGGCCAATTACAAGAATTGAAAGTACACTTAAATTTCATACATCAATTTACATCATCATACATCTAAATTACTTACATTCTAAATTATTTATACGATTTGATCATTCATTTACATTTTTATATAGTCACTAGCTGACCCCGCAAACGTTGTTCTGCCATATGAAATGTCAAAGTGTCGCGACGCTTCACGTCAATGAACGACGGTTAAAAATTTAAATACTAAAATAGTGTTTAAAAAACATTTTCCAGTGGACCAAATTGTCAATCTAAACCAACCTCGAATCCCCTTGAACCTTCGACTTGAACACACACAAAACATCAACATCTATCCAGCTGTTTAGGAGGAGTTCACTGTCATACACACGTACACAAGAAATATATATATTAAGATTAAGATTTAACTTACATGTTTTAATATACTCTGTCGTAGAATCGACTTGCAGTCGGGTTCAGGTGATAATGTGGCGAGTTTAGCTGAGCGGTTCCTCCGTGAAGTATGGGTGTTCGAGACAGTCCAGGGCAGTCAGTCTCTTCGCAGGGTCGAACACGAGCATACCCTGGGGATGGGAGTAGGTTTGTTAACGATCCCTGTAGCTCGGGACCAGAATAGTGCTACATCCAACCTTTCACATTTATAATATTAGGATTATTTACCTTGATCAAGTGTAGCGCCTTGTTAGTATGATTTACCTTGATCAAGTGTAGCGCCTGGTTAGTAGGATTTACCTTGATCAAGTGTAGCGCCTGGTTAGTAAGATTTACCTTGATCAAGTGTAGCGCCTGGTTAGTAAGATTTACCTTGATCAAGGGTAGCGCCTAGTTAGTAAGATTTACCTTGATCAAGTGTAGCGCCTGGTTAGTAGGATTTACCTTGATCAAGAGTAGCGCCTGGTTAGTAGGATTTACCTTGATCAAGTGTAGCGCCAGGTTAGTAAGATTTACCTTGATCAAGTGTAGCGCCTTGTTAGTAAGATTTACCTAATTGATTTACCTAACTAATGTTGATACTAATACGTATTATCAATTTAAGTAAGTATGTATTTAAAAACTTCTATGTATGTTATGTATATCAGTCTCTGACACCCATATCACAGGCTCGCGCCTACTTCGGGGTCGGGTGGCCGAGTGTGAGAATGTCCAAGATATTTATTTATTTACCTTGATCAAGTGTAGCGCCTGGTGAGTAGGACTTACCTTGATCATTTGCAGCGCCTGGGGGTGCACGCGCGGCAGCACGTCGGCCAGCGAGCGCGGCGCGTACTCCGGGAAGCTGTCCACCACGATGTTCACGTTGTCCGGCCACTCGTGCCTCGGCGGCCGGCCTATGAGTCTGGGGGGGTTGGTTAGTAGGACTAACCCTGATCAAGTGTAGCGCCTGGTTAGTAGGACTTACCTTGATCAAGTGTAGCGCCTGGTTAGTAACATTTACCTTGATCAAGAGTAGCGCCTGGTTAGTAGGACTTACCTTGATCATTTGCAGCGCCTGGGGGTGCACGCGCGGCAGCACGTCGGCCAGCGAGCGCGGCGCGTACTCCGGGAAGCTGTCCACCACGATGTTCACGTTGTCCGGCCACTCGTGCCTCGGCGGCCGGCTTATGAGTCTGGGGGGGTATGTTAGTAGGACTTACCTTGATCAAGCGTAGCGCCTTGTTAGTAGGATTTACCTTGATCAAGTGTAGCACCTGGTTAGTGGGATTTACCTTGATCATTTGCAGCGCCTGGGGGTGCACGCGCGGCAGCACGTCGGCCAGCGAGCGCGGCGCGTACTCCGGGAAGCTGTCCACCACGATGTTCACGTTGTCCGGCCACTCGTGCCTCGGCGGCCGGCTTATGAGTCTGGGGGGGTATGTTAGTAGGACTTACCTTGATCAAGCGTAGCGCCTTGTTAGTAGGATTTACCTTGATCAAGTGTAGCACCTGGTTAGTGGGATTTACCTTGATCATTTGCAGCGCCTGGGGGTGCACGCGCGGCAGCACGTCGGCCAGCGAGCGCGGCGCGTACTCCGGGAAGCTGTCCACCACGATGTTCACGTTGTCCGGCCACTCGTGCCTCGGCGGCCGGCCTATGAGTCTGGGGGGGTTGGGTATTGATTTACTTGTCAATCATATTGGGACATCAGAAGTGGAACGGGGGCATAGTAGAGTTGTGATGGGCATCGTGGTGAGCCTATTGCCATACACCAGCACAAATCCAGACTCCGAGCTGCTACCGGGCAATTCAAGTTGGAAAAACTATATAAAATATGTAATACAACATCGTAATCGATCGAAACTAGTCGGACTATTTCCATTAAATCACTCGTAAGTATGCCGGTAATATCAACTATGAATATAGACAATCACGAATCATTCAGTAATGTGATGTATCAAATAATTATATTAGGCAATAAGTAGGTAGTCAGAAATAATTATGTAGGTAGGTAAAACTTTGTATAATAAATGTCACTTGAAATATATGCAAGTAACGGTTAGCGGCGTTTTATTGTGATCCCGAATAACGACCCTCAGGACTTTCATCCCCCTTCCTGTGCAGTACAATCAAGTAATAAAAATGAGGGGGCCGTAGAGTCACAATGGTGCAGGGGGTCGTAGAGTCATGAGTGTGTCATGGGGGTGTAGAGTCATGATGGTGTAGGGCACTGTAGGGGGTCATAGAGTCATGTGGTGTAGGGCACTGTAGGGGATCGTAGAGTCATAATGGTGTAGTGTAGGGGATAGTAGAGTCATGCTGGTATCTCACCGGAAGATGCAGTGCAGCTGGTCGGAGTCGCAGGTGCCCGGCAGCAGCGGCGCGCGCGTGTGCAGCTGCGCGAGCACGCAGCCGCACGACCACACGTCCACGGCGGTGTTGTACGACACGCCCAGCAGGACCTCCGGGGGACGGTACCACAGGGTCACCACCTGGAACATCCCGTGTTAAATTTTAGTAGTCTTCTTCTATCTATTATATAAATAAAAGGAGACGGTGACTGACTGACTGACTGACTGAGTGACTGACTGACTGACATATCAACGCAGGGCCTAAACTATAAGGGCTAGAAACTTGAAATTTTGCACAGGGGTTCCTTTTATAACGTAGGGGAGCAATAAGAAAGGATTTAAGGAAGTTAGTATGAAACTTTGCCGTTTTTGAAGTCAAGTGGGCAACCCGAACGCGGGCAGACGTCGTAAATGGGTCTAATTTTACGCGAGCGAAGCTGCGGGCGTCCACTAGTATATAAATAAAAATGAATGTTGGTAAGCGCATAACTCAATAATGGCTGGACCAATTCGGCTAATTTATTTTTTTGTATGTTCCTTATGGTCCACAGAAGGTTTTAATAGGTACTAAAAAAAATATTTCCTCTAAGGCGGAAGAAAATCTAATTCCACGCAAGCGAAGCTGCGGGCGTCCATTAGTTTTAGTTTAATAACAATGCTAAGGAGTAAATGTTATGCTCTGAAATACACAACTGCAGCATAGATAACATTATTTATCATGTTAGTTTTACGAAACATTTGAAATGTTTACCTTGTTTATTATTAAATAGTGGACGCCCGCAGCTTCGCTCGCGTGGTATTAGACAACAATAGTTTCGTTTACACCTAGTAATATTATATAGCCTATGTCACTCAGTGAAGATGCAGCTTTCTAATGGTGAAAGAATTTTTGAAATTGGTCCAGAAGTTTTTTTTATTTTTTATTAATTTTATAAAAATACACGGTTGGCAGCAATTATAAAGTTATTATAATTGTAGGATTAGCTATCCAGCCAATGATCGATAGCTAATCCTATATAACATTTGACGTTAAAGCATTTATAAGTAAATAAATTATTAGTTGATATTACCAATTTAGAATAGCACTATATCTCTTCATTTAGTAGTTTGTAGTTACCTAGACTTACGTTATGCGTGTCCAATCACCTCATAGCGAAATAATTTGACTTTGCCTACCACACTAGTCCCCAGATCGAAGGCACCAGTGGCCAGTACTCACCACGCTGGTAAGCTTCATCTCGGTGTCATAAGTCTTGGCGAGCCCAAAGTCTGCCAATTTGACACGGCCAGTGCTCGTCACCAACAGGTTATGCGGCTTGAGGTCCCGATGCACGATGCGGTGTGAGTGGAGGAAATCTACGCCCGAGAGTATATCGTAGGACATGCTCTGGAATTAAAACAAGATAATATAACATTTCTAATATTGATAAGTTCCTAGTAATTGTAGCGTCCATAGCCATAGGCTCAGGTCGATTCAATGTGATCGAAAGAGTTAAGCAACGACGGGCGCGGTCGGTTTGTGGATGGGTGACCGCTAGTGGCAAAATTTCATGGACGCTACCGTGCTTCGGAGGGCACGTAAAGCCGTCGGTCCCGGTTGTTTTCAATGTTGGAAACAGTCGCCTATTTGCTGAGTGGTCACTGCAACATAGAACTTTTTTCTTCTTTTTTTTTTAAGGTAACCTTTGTTAATCATACCATGTTGTACATGAAATTTTTCTGTGTTGCATGAACGATTTTGGCAAATAAATGATTCTTTCTTTCTTTCTTAGTCAGAGGCTAGTTCAATAGCGACTGGATTGTCACCGCTCACCCGTATCCTATTCTCGCTGAGCGGTCCCGGCGCGCGCTTCAAATAGGACTCGAGGTCCTGTTCCACATGCTCGAAGACCAGGAATAGGACCAGTTGTTCCCGCTCCAGCGCCTGCCCGCCGTGACAGACATCCAGGAGTCTGGAATTTGGAAATATTATGAAATACCAAGCGGTGACAGCCCAGTGGCTATCGAACTCGCCTGTCACTCGAGCGGTCTGGGTTCAAACCCGAGCAGCACGCACCAATGACTTTTCTAAATTATCTGAGATTTAAGAAATTAAATGTCACTTGCTATAAAGGTGAAGGACACATCGTGAGGAAACCTGCATGCCTGAGAGTTTATCATAATGTTCTCGAAGGCATGTCAAGTCTGCCAATCTGCTCTTGGCCAGCGTGGTGGACTAATGCCTAATCCCTACCGTTCTGAGAGGAGACCCGTGCCCAACAGTGGGACAAAGAAAGAGTTGTGATGAAGGGAAGATTTATACTGCTTTCTGTATTAATTAAAACTTTGCACATAGATTAGAGTAAGTTTGATATGGATGAATATTTAAATAGTGACAACTTTGTATAATTTAGGAAATTTATTTATTTATTTAACAACAGCAGTAAATACAATTTATTGACAGGCAGTTTTATGCATATAGGCAAAAGGCAGATACGTATTTATGACATTATAAAGCTCTACTGACATTGTTAATTACTATACTACTATTGACATTGTTAATTAATTAAGATTAAAATATTATATTTATTTTTAAATAAATTTGCATACCCTTCTGAGGGTTAAATAAGATGTGCTGTACATGTATAAATAACCAACCAACTGTAATATGTACCTTATTTCAGCAAATAAATATTGATTTGATTTGATTTGAAAAACCCATGCTTTCTAAGGAATCTAGGAACTAGGCCAAATAAGTTCTGATGATATCATACCTAACAATATTGGGATGCCGATACGCTTCAAGCTGTCTCAGTAGTGCTATCTCCCTCACGGTAGACAGAGGGATGCCGTCTTCCGTCAGGGCTACCTTCACCTTCTTCATGGCTACAATCTGACCTCCATTGTGCAGGTCTCTTGCCTTGTATACTGTCCCATATGCACCTGTGGAAACAAGCTTTAGTAAGTTCAGTGGACTTGAAAGGCTAAATAAATATCTAAATATCTATAAATAAACATCTTGGACATTCTCACATACATCTGACCCCAAAGTATGCAAGCCTGTGATATGGATTATGGATGTCATAGACTGATATACATATTATTATTATTTTATTAATGCACTAGCAGCTCCTAGAGCTGATACGTGCATATCACTGCACTTGTGTTCAATTTCACAGTTTTTATACGTTTTTATACTTATTTAATGTTTTTTAAATGTTCATCCAGTTTGTTTTTAAAAATGTTCACTGTTGGTGCACTAATCACTGTTTCAGGTAACCTATTCCATTGTTCTACTACACGATTAGGCAAAAAGTGATATCTAGGGTTGCTGGAGCTTGCGTGTCTTTTCAGTTTCATTGAGTGTCCTCTTAGTTGGGCATTTGATTTAAGTATGTAGAGATCTGCAATATTTTTGACGTTGTAGTGTCCATTTAAAACTTTGAATGTTTCTATGAGATCTCCCCTTTGCCTTCGGTGTTCCAAACTGGTTAACTTTAGCTCAGAAAGACGCTCTTCATAAGATTTGTTCTTCAGTGATGTTACTAATTTCGTAGCTCTTCGCTGTACTTTTTCAATGACTAGGATGTCTTTTTTAAAGTAAGGATTCCAGATTTGGAAAGCATACTCCAACAATGGACGAATGTAAGTTTTATATATTTTAATGAACAAATCTTTGGTGATAATACTAAAAGCCTTTCTTATGACATACAAAATAGAGTTAGCTTTTTTTGCTATATTCATAATGTGAACATCCCACTTTAAATTGTGTGTAATGGTGACACCAAGATCTTTTTGAGCATTAACATGGTTTAGTGGTACCGAGCTAATGTTATATGACATTTTTGGGTTGTTTCTGCCCATATGTAAAACTGTACATTTGGCTGCATTTAATGTGATAAGCCAGTCTTGTGTCCATTGTACGATTCTATCTAAGTCTTGCTGAATAACATTATTACTAATGAGGGGATTTCCTATAATTTTAGTATCATCAGCAAAAATAGACAGGTCTGATATTACTATGCTTTTTAAGTCTGTAATATAGATTCCAAAAAGGATTGGTCCTAACACAGATCCTTGGGGTACTCCACTGTACACATCATAAGGTTCGGAGAAAGTGTCTCCCACTCTGACCTTGAATTTCCTGTCTGTTAAGAAGTCTGATATCCACTGGAGAAGTTGTCCACGGATACCAAAATGTTCTAGTTTCGCTAGCAACCTTTTAAAGGGAACACGATCAAAAGCTTTTTCGTAGTCCAAGTATATGGTGTCTGTTGGGCAATGTTGATCCCAGTTTAAAGTCCATTTGTCAAGACAAGTAAGAAGATTGGTGACCGTTGATCTCTTTGGAACAAACCCGTGTTGCTCATCAATAATTATGTTTTCAGTTGCAATAAACTTTCTTAACTCTCCCGCAATTATTTTTTCCATAGTTTTACAAACTATACTTGTAAGGCTAATTGGCCGGTAGTTAGCTGCAGTTAATTTATCACCTTTTTTATATATCGGGGTAACATGTGCTTCCTTCCATTCTTGTGGTAGTGTGCCTGTTTTAAGAGATAAGCTCATTATGTGTGCTAGCTGATGACTGAGTGTGTTGCTGCATTCTTTGAGTAGTTTAGAGGGTATTGAATCTGGTCCCATTGAAGTGGTATCGTTAAATGTATTCAAGGTTTTGCAAACAATATCTGCTGATATATTAACAGTTTCTATTGAGTTGACAACTCGAGGAAATTTTATAGTAGGAGTTACACTGCTTGGTGGTTCAATAACAAATGATTTTATAAATTGTTTAGCAAAAAGGTTGGCTACTTTTTCTGGTTCATTAGTTACATTGTTCCTCTCATCTTTTAGCGATTGAGGTACTGATATTTTTGAAGAGAGCTGTTGGCGTATATAGGAATAAAAAGATTTTGGTCCACTGTTAACTATCCCTCTTTCGAATTGTTTGCGTAGGTTTCTAACTAGACTTAAAAGTTTGTTATTTACTATGCGGTAGTCCTTGTAAGATTTGGGTGATTTTTGCTGTAAGTATATTTTCCACATTCGCATTTTATCGTGGGTCATGTCTAACACTTGCTGATTAATCCAAGGCTTCTTAATGTTTTGACCGCGATTTTTAATTGTTAAGGGGACATGCTCTTCAATAGCATTGTGAGTTAATCCTAAAAAGTTCCTCCAAGCAAGACTTACATCAGAGGATTCTGATACCTTACCAGCGTTTTTCAACAGCATTTTATTTATCTCTTCATAATTGGCCTTAAAGAAGTTTCGTCTCTGTGAGCAACTATGGTAGTTTTTGTAAGACTTATTTTCTATTTGCAATGTAGCTAATAATACTAAATGGTCGCTTTTTCCTATATTTGGGAGATATTCAATTCCTGTACAGAGATTTTCCTCGTTACACAGGATTAGGTCTAATAAGGATTCCTCGTCATTCCTCTTTCTTGTAATACATTTAACTAGTTGACTAAGGTTACTGTCGATAAACATTTGCACAAAGTATTTATGAAGAGAGTTATAATGATCGGCATCTACATTTTCCAATGGCCACTTAAGATCTGGTAGATTAAAATCGCCCATAATTAACAACGGTGTTTTTCCATCAGAAGCTTCTTTTATTGTATTAAACAGTGATCTATCACTATCTTCAAGGTTATAATGTGTAGGTCGATACACACCTGCAACTATTATGTCGAAGTGGCCATACTTTAAATTCAACCAGAGAGCTTCTACCTGAGCATTACAGTTGTAAGTTGGATGAAGGGTTGCCTGTATTGGTATTCCGCCGAGTTTATGCGATACATAAATGGCCACTCCTCCCCATCCTGTTCCTTTTATCCTGTCATGCCTAAAAAGCGCATAACCATTAATGGTCACTAAACTATCAGGAATTGCTGGTTTCAGATGTGTCTCTGTAATAATAATACAAGTTGGTTTTATTTTATCTATCTCTGTAATAAGCAAATCTCTTTTAGCCATTAACGATGCCAGGTTTGTGTAGAAAAACGTTAATTCGGTGAGAGGTTGGTCATATGTTACTAGTTTTTTGTGCTGACTTGTGACAGAATTGTGGGAGTACCATTTAAATACTTGATCGTTAAATTATTTTCACCATTATCAATCCTACGACTCAGCTCCTCCCGTAACTTAGATAAATATTCGCGTTGGTAAGGCGTTTGGTCATTTTTAACCTTTATATTGGAGGGCAATTTTATTTTATTTTTCAGTACTGTTATAGCTGACTTTTTGTGGGCGAAGATTAGTTTCAGTGGCCGGGTTGAGCCTTGGTTAGGCTTACCGAGACGGACGACAGCAACTGGTGGCTCAGATTCTGGGATGTTGCTCAGTGCCTGCTGGACTTGCGTTTTATCGAATTGGATTCTTACCTCTTTATCTCGAGCATCATCCCCTGAGCGAAGCTGACACTCACTTACACCAAACATAATAACATTAGTACTACGTTTTTTTCTGTCCGCCAATTCGGCGAGAATGCTTTCCATGCTGGCCTGACATGCCTTCGATTGAAGTTGCTCGACTTCAGTTTTTAGCTTCATTACCGTCTTTCTTAGTTCCGGGAGTTGTCGCACGCCTAACTCACAGTCTGGACACAAGTATTTTAAAGTAGGAGACTGCAATATTATCACTCTTAGCTCCGTCGCAAGCAACCCGCTACATTTCACACATATTTGCCTATCGCAACCATGACATTTAATTTTAGGATTTTTGTCATCAATTTTCGGTATATCTTTATCACATTTCATGCAAATTGCCATTTTAGTGTATATTTAGAGTTTAAGATCGGCCGAAAGCAATAAACTGTTGTTAGGTTAAGTTGGCTAACGAAACAACACTTTGAATCACAACACTACAAATCCCGAAAGAATTTTCGAGATAACACTTTCACTGCGGTTTTATACCAGGATTTACACAAAACACACTATTTGGTTTAAAAAAACAAACAATAAACTATTTTTTATCAATAAAATACGAGCAAGTCTCTAAAACACATACATAGATATTTTTAAATACATACTTAAATAGATAATATTAACGTCCAGACACAGAACGTATACAAGTGTTCGCCACACGAATATTTGTCCTGAGTGGGATTAGAACCCACGACCCCTGGTGCAACAGACAGGGTCACTACCAATTACTCCAATGGGCCTGTCAAATGAATTGATGATAAGTATTATGATGATGGACGTACACAGCAGCTGATACAGCATGCTGCGTGAGTTCAACGGTCAGGTGGTAATAGCTAAAAACTAATTTAAAATAACATCACGCCTTTATTTCGTCTAAGGGGTAGGCAGTAGTGTAGGACACCCCTTTTCGCCAATTATGTTTAGTTCCCATGTAATAGGTAGTGAGCCTATTGCTATACACCAGACACAAATCCAGACTTTGAGCTACTACCGGGCATTTCTATTTAGAAAAACCTAATAGTTGTTGTCCAGCCATGGAATCGAACCCAGGATCTGTAGCATAGCAGTAGAGCTTGCGACCACTAGACCAACAAGACAGTACAAAGCAAAATAGTCTATCTCTGTCTGGAATGCAGAACTCTTGAGAGGTTGAATTCATAGCCAGAAGTAGTCCACTGCTCCTAATCTCTGATATCCTAGTACGTTATGTTTAAATGCAGCATTGTAGTTGTTCTTCAAATCAATACAATATGCAACAGTGAATTGACATTGCATATGCATAAGGCTTAAAATAGCTCGTACTTAAATTTGTAGTTTAGATGTTTTCACTTGTTAAGCAAAGACAAACTGTGTAAAGAAGTAGTTATGGGAAAGAGATGGTGCTATACATAATACATGTCTATCTTACTCTATCATATATTAACCAATTGAAAGTTAATAATACCTAATTTTCAAGTCACTTTAAATTAATAATTGGTAATATACATACATATCTATTTTATACTAAATTCTTTTTAATATTACGGTAATTTCTGAGTTAATGAACTTGTTTACTCAACGTTTTATATATTAACAGATTATTATGCGCGAAAAGGTACCGGCACATGTTCTGAAGGTTATAAACATAAATTTTCGTTGTTTATTTTTTTATTTACGCACCTGTTCCAATCACATTAAGTTCCTCATACTTTTTCGCAGTCTGAAATAACGCACTGACATCGCTTATTGAAGCCACAGCAGGTGGACTCTGACTACTAGTACTAGCCGACATTTTATGCAGATTTATTCTCTTCGTCTCACAAATATCATCGAAATACACATTAACACAGCACAGTTCTTCAAAAACACAGTCCTAGGAAACTTTACTTTAGTATTTTTGACTTAAAAACTGATATTTGGTACTTCCAAAACTCTGGAAAACTTTTCCGAACAAAACTTATCAAAAGTTTATGATGAACTTTTTGAGCGACAGACCCCGTCGTTTGGAAAGCAAAGCAAAACACCTGTTCTATTACGCGATTCATGATGTTTACACTACTTTGCAAAGCGATAACTACAGTGTATATCATTCGTAATTTGGTAGAGTTATTGTAAATAACCACAGAAATCGTTGAATGTACAACTGACTTTGACAGTGACAAATAAAATATAGGTAGCGCAAAAGTTGATTTTGAATTATTTCAAAATGAACCAAATAATATAATTAATTAATAATTGAAGTACATATTAAATACTCTTAAGATTTGAAATGTATTTTTACGAGCATATTTCATTTTCTTTTTATCCACTTAATATTGATTAAAACTCCATCTAGTGGTAATTCCTAACGTCATTATTACAACTCTCGAGCGCCCGCCGCATACTTTGTCTCGAGCTTATGTCTCCCGGTTTTTTTACCCTGACCACAAAGTAGATTACTTTGTGCCCTGACCCCTGACCGAAGGTTTTTTTTAATGGGTTTAAGATTGCAATACTTAGTAGTTTGTGATTGCAATAGAGCTTACAGCACCACCCACCACCTACTGTAACTAACTTTGAACAAGACTCGACCAGTCCTTGACTAGAATATTGGTTAGTCTAGTTAGCAGAGACAGTTAATATTAATAAGAATACATATTAGTTGGTTCGTTAGTAGCTAGTAGCTTACTCTATGCTAGTAGGTGTGAGAAATGGGCAAAACTGTTATGGACTATCACTAGTCCTATTAGCTGATGTTAGTAATAACTTGTACTATTAAATTAAGTATTCTATGGTAATAGTCCAGTTATTAATTGTTATTATGAGTCTCGTTTTAAGTCAGTCACAGATGCGTTGCTACGCCTGAGGACTAAGATGATCGCCTAGCCCCTAAAAGTAACCGGAAACCAAACCTATCCAACCGGACCACAATTGCTTTAAAAACAATTATTACGCGGTAGAAATGTATACCGTGGCGGACAGTGGTACCATAAACTCCGTGGTGGTACTAACCGGGTTTTATGGAACCACCATTTAGAGTACGCCCGGCAGTTCAACAGGCTTAATATAAAATATAGGCTCTACCACCTAATAAACATGAGTGATATAAAAAATTACGTTACATTTAAAAACGAAAATAATATGTAATAAAATAACTTAATAATTTTTTTTACATAATAATATTTTAAAGTTTATAATTAAATTGTAATTCAAAAACGAATGTTTAGTAATAAAAAAGTAGATCACTCTACGGGCTCGTCCGGGATTTGAACCCGGGACCTCTCGCACCCGAAGCGAGAATCATACCCCTAGACCAACGAGCCACATTTAAAATTCTTGAATTTACTATACCAATTATACAGGTCCTATGTATGGCCTTATCACGTAGGTCGGCAATGAAAAAACCTCAAATTTTCTTTTATTAAAATGTTTTTTATTATTTATTTTTTTAAATTTTATATGACATTGTAAATATACAAAAAAAATATTGTTTTTAATTTTAATTTCAATTAAGTTGATATAATTTCTATTTATTGCTTTTATGATAGGAATTATGTATTTATCATAATAGTTGAAGGTGGAGAGAACACTTCGATATTTAGAAAGTTGACGCGCGAAAGGAGAAAAAAATTACCGCTACACGACAGTCTCTATCGGTCTCGCTCTATCTTAGTACAACTTAATTTAGTCGTCCCTGTCTTGCACGCGCGTCAGAATGGAATACTTGAATGAGCCCCAGTCGACTTGAGTTGAGACGTCTACTCGCGCGCCCGTTCAAACCTGGCTTCCGTTTCGAAAAAATGACAAAAATTTACAACTTTTAAATACAATATTTAGTGTAATGGACGTGTAATAAGTATTTAAGACACTAAGAAAATCATAACTAATTTTATAAACGTAATATAACTACTAGGTTACAGTGCAAACGGAACTCGTGTGTTGGTGTATGGTAAAATGTGAAAGTTTTGTGTAAGGAAAAGAAAATAGTGGTACGATACGACAGCGTTGCTTCTGCAAGTTTAATAACACACTTTTTTTGTTTTTGGGCAGTTGATTAGTTTCAATATTACGGTGAGTTGATAAAATATATACATACCTACTTAGTAAAATAATTATTTATTTAAAACAATTTTGATATTCTTCAACCAACAAAGTAATAGATCGATGTACGGAACGGAACGCGGTGGCTCAGTGGTTAGAGCGCACCCAGTACCGATGGGAAGGTCGTGGGTTCGAATCATCCTGCGGTGAATTTTTTCAAGGTAAAAAATTGAATTTGATCGCAAAACACAAGTTAGTATTTTGCGTTTAAATAATAATGTAAAATAATAAAATTACTTGTGCTGTTTCGCAAATTTACGAATTTACTGTTTTGCGTTTAAATAATAATGTAAAATAATAAAATTACTTGTGCTGTTTCGCGAATTTATGAATTTCCTTGTTCCCGAAGAAATTAAAATCACAAACGTCCTCCGTAATTAATTCGCTAGGTACTTTCCTACTTGTAAAATCGGTGCAAATACTTAATTTATTCAATCTTAACAAACTTACTGAATCATTGCAGTTAAAAGTTTCTAATTGGAGAACAGTCTTACATCATCAAGAGTATCTATCTATCAAGACTTCGAAAGTTACATGTCGGGATGAGTTTCGTATTTATTAGTGTTTCGTGAATAAACTTCCAAAGAAGCTTAAGATTCTTGTCGCTACGAAAGTGGTTCTGAACGAAATTCAATGGGAATAGATGCGTATGTATGGAGTACCCGTTTATTACATTCAAGATCAGTCAGAAAACCTCTGTAGGTATAAGGAGAATCTTTTCAAGATACACTGATATTCTGAAACAGAGATATGTAGGTATTTCACTTACTGTGAAGTAGAAACTACAACCTTTGGAGGGATTCCTCAGCCCTTGTAAGAGACCCTTTTTAACCCCCGACGTCATGCAGCACAACACAACATTTATGCCTCAGCTTCCTCGCTGCACGAAAGTTTAAATAAATAAATAAATAAATATCTTATATATACATATATATATCTATAATATTAACATCCAGACACAGTACAAATACATACAAGTGTTCGTCACACGAATATTTGTCCTGAGTGGGATTCGAACCCACGACCCCTGGCGCAACAGACAGGGTCACAACCGATTGCGCCAACGGGCCCGT
The DNA here is from genome assembly GCA_944567765.1 of Carterocephalus palaemon. Classification (NCBI taxonomy): domain Eukaryota; kingdom Metazoa; phylum Arthropoda; class Insecta; order Lepidoptera; family Hesperiidae; genus Carterocephalus; species Carterocephalus palaemon. Next base: position 1,214,638 of record OX155666.1, read on the forward strand.
CTTTTTTTTTTGTTTGTAAATAAATAGATAAATAATTATCATTAAGTTTATATAGTTTATATCCATAGGGGATAGTTGCGCATGCGGTATCAGTGCGGAGGACATAATACGGCTAAACCAATCAGCGTACGACTCACAATCTGATCGCCCCGCGCCAGACCTTACCTTCGTCTTCTGCATATCCATACTAATATTATAAATTAGAAAGGAACTCTGTCTGTCTGTCTGTCGCGCTTACACGCCAAAACTACTCAACCGATTTAAATGAAATTTGGTACACAAATAGTCTAGACTAGAGCCTGAGAAAGGACATAGGCTACTTTTTAATTGGAAAAAAAGTGTTGTAAAGGGTTGAAAAGGGGGATGAAAGGTTGTATGAAAGTATTGTTATTTACAGAACTAGAAGCATAAAAATTTTATTTTATCTTCGCTCGCGTGGAATTAGACATACGAGTAACAATAGTTTCGTTTACACCTAGTCTATATATATAAAAGGAGTAGGTGACTGACTGACTGACTGACTGACTGACTGACATATCAACGCAGGGCCTAAACTATAAGGGTTAGAAACTTGAAATTTTGTACAGGGGTTCCTTTTACAACGTAGGGGAGCACTAAGAAAGGATTTTTGAAAATTCATCCCCTAAGGGGGTAAAACGGGGGTTCAAAGTTAGTATGAAACTTTGCCGTTTTTAAAGAACAGTTGGCAACCCGAACGCGGGCAGACGTCGTTAATGGGTCTAATTCTACGCGAGCGAAGCTGCGGGCGTCCACTAGTAGTATTATATAGCCTATATCACTCAGTGAAGATGCAGCTTTGTAATGGTGAAAGAATGTTTGAAATCGGACCAATAGTTTTTGTGTTAAAACATTACAAACAAATGTTTCCTCTTTATAATATTAGTATAGATACTTGTACTATTATGTATTCTGTCTGTGGTATAGATTCGAATGAAAGTGACCAAACACTTACCTAGCTTTAATAGGTTTAAGGAGAAGGTGACTGACTGACTGACTGACTGACTGACTGACTGACTGACATATCAACGCAGGGCCTAAACTCAACTCTACTTTATATAAGGGTTAGAAACTTTAAATTTAGGACAGGGGTTCCTTATAAAACGTAGGGGAGCACTAAGAAAGGATTTTTGAAAATTCACCTTGAATGAATTGAATGAAACTTTGCCGTTTTTGAAGTTAGTGAATGTCTTATTCCACGCGAGCGAAGCTGCGGGCGTCTACTAGTATAGTTAGTATAAGAATAATAGGTTAGCTCATGTCATAGAAATCTACCACTTAATAGAGCCTTTATTTATGTTGCTATTGCCGCGACACAAACCCCATTTCCAGAAGGGTCTATAACACTAACCCAATTGACGGGAAACCGGTTGCGACAACCGACCGTCCAGTGATGGACAACCGTTGGTTAAAACTTGCTTAGTGTAGATGAAGATAGTTTATTTTAAAAGCTTTTATTTAACTTCACTCGTATCTTGTAAGTATGTATGTCCTGGAATCTTGCAATCAATATTTCACCCACTTCCACTGAAGGTATCGAGCTGAAATTTGGCACACATAGTTGGTTCCGATGACAATGCATGAAAATAAAAAAAAAGTGTTAAAAAGCTTTTTAAAAAAAAATTTTTTTCGGTATAATTTTGTATTTAAACGCTTTTTGGGAATATTGACTAACCGAGATTATTTATTTTTAATTTATGCGTGGTACAAAAAAGAGCAAAGGCGGACTTAAAGCTAAATTCTCTGCCAGTCAAACTTCGGGAGGTAACCTTAAAATTATGATTATGAAATGATTAAAAATCTTTAAATCTTTTAACTATGTAATTACTAGGACGAATGTTAATGAGTATTTGCGTAGGTAACTTAAAAGCGGATTGAAAGGTAGGTACTAGGTAGGTTGAAGAAAAAAATTAAAACACCTCAACAGTCTTCGATAAGGCTTAAATATTGTTTTTACCGTTGGAAACAACCAGGACCGAAGGCTTAACGTGCCCTCCGATGCACGGAAGCACAAATCGACTGCCCGTCGTTGCTGTCGATCACAATTAATCGACGTCAGCCCTTGGGCTACGAACGCTGCACTAATAGGGTGTGTGATTAATAATACTTATTAATTCAGTTAACCAGACATGGGTTGATGGTTACGGCTGGGAATGATTGGTTACGCCAGCTACGTGGGAACACGCTGTATTCATGGGAACGAGGAATGCTTTACATGCTAACTTAGCAAGGTGGTCTGATCTGTTTACGGTTTGTCTCAGGCAAAATAAACTACGAGATTAAATCTCTTATTTAACCAATGTAACTATGTCAAAAGTGTGTGGTTACCGGTAGGTAGGTATACGAATTGGCATCAAAGTCTAGCTTTTTATCTTGATGCAGAAGTTGAAGTGAAGGTATCCATGTTGACGGGCCCGTAGTGACCCTGCTTGTTGCGCCAGGGATCGTGGGTTCGAATCCCACTCAGCACAAACATCCGTGTGGTGTGACGAACACTGTGTTCGTTCTGTGTCTGGTATTATCTATTGAAGTATGCATTTAAAAATATCTATGTTATATCAGTCTCTGACACCCATATCACAGGCTCGCGCCTACATTGGGGTCAGATAGCCGTGTGTGGAGTATGCTCTAGACCTCCCGCAGCTGCGTCTGTGGGGGAGACCCGTGCCCAGCAGTGGGACGTCTATGGGTCGCGAAGACGCGCGAAGACAGACGTAACTTCCTGATACCGGTGTGAGCTCGACTCCTTTGCCTCTCAATAGAATAGAAACCAGGTCAGGTCATTACGATGACGTCACCCGTACATCCGAAAAGCCGATGTGATCCAAAAACCAATGAACCCATCAGCAACCGGACTTGGTCGTCAACCGCGTCGCTACCTCAGCAACCTCAGTAAGGTTGCAACAGCCGGATGCGGCCCCTTGCGTGAGTCACGCGAAACTATGTCGTCTTGCTTAACATAAGCGTTGAATGAGAGGTTACATCAGTCTGTCGACGATAGGTCTTCCCCAAACTGCTGCAAGGCTACAATAGGCATGATATCAGATTTTGAATTTGCCTTTTGTAATGTAGGTTACACATCCAATATTTCGAAAAACTTGAGTTTTACCTAACACAAGTTGTTAGAGTTTTTCCCATCTTACTTTGAATTTAGCGCAAAAACGCTCGCAGGTGTCATGGCGTCTGCTTGACGTTACGCCTACCTAGGTAAATATCGTTAAAGGTCGTTTTCGATGTCTGAGACGAGCCTGTTAGGGTCGGTACATATCTGACGGAAAATTTCGATGGGATTCATATTAGAATTCAATATCACACAACACAATCGCTCTGTAGATGCTGAACGCAGAAACTGACTAGACGCGTAATGTGGCAGGTCTAATTTGACCGAATAGACGCGACCGATAACACGCTCGACGCGTCTTCCGTCAAATATGTACCGACCCTTATGGGCACAGCGCTGGGGGTACTGTTACATTCTAACAGAGATCCCCACTGGGGAAGGCCACCGAGGGGGTTTTAGTGGGTGGAAATCCCAAATAACCTGGCGTCGCTCCCACGATGTCCTTCAAAACAAAAAAAAGGGTCGAAATTTTGAATTACTTGTAACTATTCAGGACCCGTTTCAGACCGTATCAACACTTTCTTTATTCCACTTTCAAAAAAACATGGAGAACACTCGACCTATTCCTTGTATTTAAAATGGAATTAGTGCAGGAGACAGTATCAAAATCTGCAGGTCACGCAGGTTAATTCAAACGCCTATAATGCCTATAATTTAAGTCGTTAAGCCTTCGACAAGGCTTAACGACTTTATTATAGCCTTCGGTTAGCTTGAGAACATTCGACACTGGGTTGGCTACTACCCCTCCACCAATCAGCATTGGAGCAGCGTGGTGGAGTATGTTCTAGACCTCTCGCAGCAGTGTCTATGGGGGAGACCCGTGCCCGGCAGTGGGACGACTATGGGTCGCAAATTTTTTCGAACCTGGAACTATGAGTAGACGCCATGAACCACGGCAACACTGGCACTTCCTGTGATTTTTCACTTCTTAATTAGAAAATAATTATGATTAATTAATAACATGTTTAAACTTATAAAGAGCAGTATATGTATAAGTAACTGCAGATGAGCGCACGACATACTGACTCGTTTGCGCGCCAACCGGAACCGCTAGAGCGTTTTTAATCTGTGGTAGATAGCCAACAGAGATTCTTGCGTGAAACAAGATGGCTGCTATTGTTTGAATATCGAACACATTAAACAAGACTTTCCAACATTACTTAAGTAAGGTGGTACTCAGTATTTATTGTCGACCATTTTAATCCGCAAGGTAAGCAACGCATCTGTAGCCGACTAGAGGCTCTTACTAACGCTATCAAACTATACTAACTAACAGAGTAACAGGACTAACTGTCACTGACAGAACATTCGCTGTGCCCCAGTCTTCATACTTGTTAACGAATATTTTTATAGCAAAGTCATTATGTGCGTGCCGTTTGGGTTTGAACCCGGACCGCTCGAGTGAGAGGCGAGTTCGATAGCCACTGGGCTCTCGCCGCTTAATGTTTCGCATACGAACAAATATCTAGTCGTATCGGTGAAATAAAAACATCGTGGTCCTGAGTGACTTGTGAAACACCGAGCATAGCTCTTTCCGCAGCGTGCTGAGCGACTTTGAGCTTGCCAATGAGGCCGACGGTAAGGACCACGGCTCCGATTCAAAGGTTATCACTGGCAACACATTGCTCGAAAATTTTCGTCTTTAGGCAATTCTCCAGATCGATCATTTGACCAGGTAGGATTTCCCAAAACCAGAATATTCTCATTCAAGGCGACAACATCGCTGCAAAAAGAGATATTATAAACTACAATATATAATATAAATATATATAGGGCAAGGTTTTTTTTTAAAAGATAGCACACGAGCTTGTTAAACCTTAGCAGTCTGCAGGGGTTAGTGGTGACAGTTATCACCATAAAACAAGCTACAAGTCTTAGAAACTCACTGAGGGGATTCTATTACTATCAGCTTAGTAGAGCTATTCCTTGTATTTAAAGTGGAATTAGTGCAGGAGGCAGTATCAAAATTTGCAGGTCACGCATTTAAATTCAAACGCATGCCTATAATTTTGAAGGAAACTGCAAATTATTTCGAACCTGGGACTATGAGTAGACGCCATGAACCACGGCAACACTGGCACTGCATCCTGTGATTTTTCACTTCCTAATCTAACTAATATTATAAAGTAGAAAAATTTGTTTGCAATGTTTTCACATAAAAACTACTGGACCGATTTCAAAAATTCTTTCACCATTAGAAAGCTGCATCTTCACTGAGTGACATAATATTACTAGGTGTAAACGAAACTACATATTTTTATCTCTAATTCCACGCGAGCGAAGCTGCGTACGTCCACTAACTAGTATACATTACATAATACAGTGTTAGTTAGCATAGTTACATAGAAAATTATAACTATTTACCTCTCATTACTGCATTTGCCACCGGAAGTGCGTACACATCGTAGACTGGAAGGCTGTTACCGCTATCAGACGCGACGTATCGGTCATAAAGTTCGCTAACGGTGCGAGCTGACCCACTTGCCGTACGCCGTACACCGAAGATGCAGACGCAACAGGTGCGAAACCCGTTTAGGTTCCTTACGCGTGTCATGTGCATTCATACTGACACAGCTGACACTACAATGTTTATTTGACATAGGTACTATATTAGTTCGTCCCTGTAGCTCGGGACCAGAATAGTGCTACGGTAGCCCCTGCCTGTCGTAAAAGGCGACTAATAGGGTTCTTCTGGGGTTGCGGGCGGTGAGAGTGGGAGCTCGAATCGTCCATCAATTGACCCCGGGAAAGACGACGCTGTTTGTGGCTGCCCGGGAAGGGCTCGTCTTGGGCGCGGCGCCGGAGGGCGCCGGCGCGTTCTACAAGAGATCCCGGAGCCCTCCTGTAGCGCCGGAGTAGGCCACCGAGCGGGTTTTAGTGGGTGAAAGTCCCACATAACCCGTATTTTCATTTGCGTATTTTCTCGTAACTACCGTCTTTGTCACCGTATTAAAATATTATTTACAAAGATTGATGACATCATTTCAACCGTTTAACAAACATTTGTAGTATGTTTTCTTGGCACCACTTTGAAGTGTTAAATTATTCAACGAAATTGTGCCCCAGTGATCGCGTAGAGGACTTCTCTTTCTCGTGCATTGTATTTTAAATGCGCTAGAGAGAGATAGGAAAGGAGGTTTAGGACTAGTCTAGCCTGGTGGCCTAAAAACATAGTAATGTTATGTGCAGGTTTTGAGGTATGCGGTTTGCGAATTCTGCTCGCGTAGAATGAGACCTCATTATATGTATGTATGTTTATTGTATTATTAGCTTGGGTAGGTTAGATACGTAGAGGGTCCGGTTTCAAAGCCCAGAGGCACGTATCAATAAAAAAGTTGGTAATATCTATGAAGGTTTTAATATATGTATGTATAAACATATAGGTATATTAAGTATTAATTTAAATAATAAATACCATGGAAATTCACACACGGCCATCTCATTCAGCGCGAACCACTATGGGGGTCTTGTGTTAGAGACTGATAAAATATATACATACATAGATATTTTTATATTTTTTCAATATTGACATCGAGACAGAACAAACACAAGTGTTCGTCACACGAATATTTGTCCTGAGTGGGATTCGAACCCACGACCCCCTGGCGTAACAGACAGAGTCACTACCGATTGCCAGAGAGTAGAAGAACGTAAACATGAGTTTTTAAAAATTAAGAAAATCTAAATAATAATACACAATTAGGTATACATATATATATTATGATGGTGGACATTCTAGAATGTGTAAGAATGGTTATGGAGAACTCTCAGGCATGCAGGTTTCCTCGTGATGTTTCCTTCACCGTTGCAGCAGGATTTAATCTCTTAAATCGCACTTAACTTAAAAGTGATTGGTGCGTGCCGCGTGGATTTGAACCCGGACCGCTCGAGTGAGAGGCGAGTTCGAATGCCTCTGGGCTGTCACCGCTGTTTACTGGGCTTGCTTAGCACACCCATTCCGACACAACATAAGTACTTTACTTAAGAGCATTTATTTTGTTTCAGGTGGACGAACAAATGTGATCAACTTATTACCGCAAGCAACAGTGCAGTGCAGTGGGTGTGTTAAGTGATATGACAGTGATGTGACAGTGAACAGTGTTACGGATGAACAGTGGTTTGCAGAGCAACACGAAATGGCCGCCAAAACAAGATGGCGGACCGCGCGCTTTGGCGCCATTCTGTTTGTGATATTGATACAGGTTGTTAACGGTGAGTTTATGAGTTCTTATAATACGTCATTACTAATAGATAGAATATCAAATCAAATCAAATCATCTTTATTGTGGTATCACACTATATTATATTTCCACTATACATAATATGAGTAAATTTAGAATAAAAAGTACCTATTATTACTTTTATTCTAAACTAGTGGACGCCCGCAGCTTCGCTCGCGTTACACATTCACTAACTTCAAAAACGGCAAAGCTTCATACTAAATTTGCACCCCCGTTTTACCCCCTTAGGGGATGAATTTTCAAATTTTTCTCGCCGTAAAAACCATCCTTGAACTTCAACGAACATTTAAAAAAAAAGAATTGGCCAAATTGGTCCAGGCGTTGTTGAGTTATGCGCTTACCAACACATTTTGCGATTCATTTTTATAATATAGATTTATTTATTACACAAAAGTATTATTCTGAAACATCTAGTCAATATAAAGAAGAAAATAATATTTCGGCTAAATTTTTTTCATACAAGAGGGCGTCCACTACTCATAAATATATACCTAATTTGGAGTGGTAACAAAAACTATAGACGTGCAGCACAGTGCACGAACAGTGAGCACGGTTGGCTGCCACGGTCCAACACGTTTTCAATCGAATAAATCTTATTTGATAAATAATTAAGTAAGCAATATTTTTATCGGTTACTAGCTGTGGACGCCCGCAGCTTCGCTCGTGTGGAATTAGACATAACAATAGTTTCGTTTACACCTAGTAATATTATATAGCCTATGTCACTCAGTGAAGATTCAGCTTTAAATACCTACTTAAAAATTTTTTGAAATCTGTCCATTAGTTTTAGTGTGAAAACATTACAAACAAATGTTTCCTTTTTATAGTATTAGTATAGAAGTGTAAATAATACGAATATGTGTGAATACTTCGTTCGTTGGGAGCGTGACTGCTAAGAGGTCCTGGGTTCTATCTTCGGGCACAGAATAATTGCTTCGGGTCGGGCAAAGTATTAGATACTGCGATTCTATAACTTCAAATTCCCAGTAATACATTAAGGTATTCTGTGGTAATACTAATCTAGTTTAGACACGATTTTTTATCTACGTTCTGATTTGTGCCCGGTATGGCTATAGGCCATAGGGTATTTATTACAACATGCTGCGACCCATAGACGTCCCACTGCTGGGCACGGCCCCCTCCCCCACAGACAGCTGAGGGAGCTCTAGAGCATACTCAACCACGCTGCTCCAATGCGGATTGATGGAGGGGTTAGTTGCCAACCCAGTGTCGAATGTTCTCAAGCCACCCGAAGGTCTTCGACAAGGCTTAACGACTGTTTCCACCATTGAAAACAACCGGGCCCTCCGAAGCACGGTAGCGTTCATGAAATGTTTGTCACTAGCGGTCACCCATCCACAAACCGACCGCGCCCGTCGTTGCTTAACTCTTTCGATCACATTGAAGACCGAAGAACGAAGGTAACGAAACATAACTGGTGGAAAATGGGCTTATTACTTGTGCCTACCTATTCCGGAAAATAGAGGCGTGATAATAGATTTAAGATGAGCAAAGCGTTAAAAATGTGCCGTCAGAGGCAAATGACCTGTCCTTGAATGGTGCTTTGAAGACTCGTGTCGTGAGCAGTAAGATTTTTGTACGGCTGTACAATGTACCCACTATCTAGCGTGAACGGTTGGTTTTTTAAAACTATCAAATCAAATCTAATACTAATGTTATAAAGAGGAATGATTTGTTTGTAATGTTTTCACACAAAAACTACTGGACCGATATCAAAAATTCTTTCACCATTAAAAAGCTGCATCTTCACTGTATAACATAGGCTATATGAGTAACAATCACACATACTAATCTATATAGTTATATGTATAAAAGGAGAAGCTGATTGACTGACTGACATATCAACGCAGGGCCTAAACTATAGGGTTAGAAACTTGAAATTATGCACAGGGGCTCCTTTTATAACGTAGGGGAGCACTAAGAAAGAATTTTTGAAAAATCATTCCCTAAGGGGGTAAAACGGGGGTGCAAAGTTATTATGAAACTTTGCCGTTTTTGAAGTCAAGTGGGCAACCCGAACGCGGGCAGACGTCGTTAATAGGTCTAATTCTACGCGAGCGAAGCTGCGGGCGTCCTCTAGTCTAACATAACGCTACCTCTACCCCGTGAGGGTATACTTTTTATTTTAATGGATACAAGATAGCAAACGAGCTTGCAGCACCACCCATCCGCTGCCGCCCATGACAACTGAACAAGACTCAATTAGGGACTGGGATGGTTAGTCCAATTAGTTGAGAGAGCTAATTAGAACATTAGTTGGTCAGTTCGTTAGTAGGTATACTAACGACTCGCCTCTAAAGAAGTGTAACCGTGTTTTGAAGATTGCCCCCCCCCAAGATATAAAAAAAGGTAGGATATTTCAGTTAACGTTCATAATATCGACTTTCGGTGTATGCCTCGCGATGTCCTCCTTTAAACGTCCATGCATGTTCCATAGACATAACTCAGACGCCTTCCAGCATAATCCCCTATCACCCAAACCACTTTCGATACGGACCCGTCATAAAAATCTTTAGTGGAAAACGAAAGCCTCGGGTGAAAGTACCAACGTACTCGCATTTAACTGTCAGATGTAGAGATACCGCCAGCAATGCGGGCAACATTGTAGTTATATCGGTGGCGGCTTAATCTCAAAAGTCCTAATGACACACTGTCTGCGAGTGTTTATATAAAAGGGACAGCCAGTTATTAAAGGTGCTTCTAAACGGGACATAATTTTGCTGCAATAAAGTTTTTTTTTGACGTGATAACGTCTTTTAAATTGATGAACATCGACAGCGCATATGAAAAAGTTGTGTTTTTTTTGTACATTCCAGCATAAGGTGCTTCTAAACGGGCCATAATTTTGCTGCAATGTGTGGCTGCGATAAAGTTGCCAGAAATATTGCTGATTACAGCTAGACTGCAATAGGTACACGACTATATTATGTATATTTATATTTTGAACATAGCCCGTTCATAATGCCACATGATTTTAATTTATTTTCCCAATTTAAGCAGTTGCGGGTTAATCTCAAAATCCTAATGACACACTGTGTCTGCGAGTGCTAATTTAAAGAGGACAGCCAGTTATTAAAGGTGCTTCTAAACGGGCCATAGTTTTGCTGCAATAAAGTTGCCAGCAATATTGCTGAATACAGCTAGACTGCAATACAAGACTATAATACTATATTTTGAACATAAATAAAAATAAAATAGCCTTTTACTACCAAAATCTTACAAAAAAGTTAATACACTTAAACGTTATACTAACACGCAGACAATAGAAAATACTCAACTTAGAAACTTTGGATCAAACTTTACAAATGTATGTATTTAGAACATAGCCCGGCCATAAACTTAGATTCAGAATATTTAATTAATTTAATTTATAATAATTTAATGTTCACATACATTTAAATTCAAATAAATTTATCTTTCTTTAACACATATGTTTTCTTTATGGATTCAATTTTGTTTTTAAATATAAGCAGTTGAGGGTTAATCTCTAAGACCTAATGACACACTGTCTGCTGTTCATTTAAAGGGACAGCCAGTTATTAAAGGGGCTTCTATACGGGCCATAGGTACTTTTGTGCAATGTGTAGCTGCAATAAAGTTGCCAGAAATAATGCAGACCTTAACAGCTAGACTTTATTTTGAACATAGCCCGGCCATAATGCCACATACACACTTTGTCTGCCAGTGTTCAATAAAGGGGACAGCCGGTTATTAAAGGTGCTTCTAAACGGGCCATACTTTTGCTGCAATGTGTTGCTGCAATAAAGTTTTTTTATTTTTATTTAAGAGAAACAAAGGACTTTGTCGCTGGGCGATAGTTGCCAGCAATATTGTTGACCTTAACAGCTAGACTTTATTTTGAACATAGTCCGGCCATAATGCCACATACACACTGTGTCTGCAAGGTTTCATTTAAAGGGACAGCCAGTTATTAAAGGTGCTTCTAAACGGGCCATAGTTTTGCTGCAATAAAGTTGCCAGCAATATTGCTGATATTGAAACACGTAACGCACTCAGCTTTGCTTCGGCATCAACGCCGCAACGCTGGTTTTCAGTGCGTCCGTTTTACTACCAAAGTAACCTAACCCATCGGATTTTGTTTTAAAAATACTTTAACATAACTAACTGTTGCTTAAAACATGATCGATTTTGACATTATAATTAAATCCAACACCTATTTAAATAACTACATCGTTGTAAAAAAAAACTATAAAACAAGCTATTGTAGTTAATAGAACTAAAGATTAATTATTTATTATTATTAATTTTAATTATTGCATTGTCATCGGTCCTTGATAAGTGTGCGAGAATCACTCGCAAAGATTCCGTTACATACATTACATACATAGATACATAACATGCCAAGTATCTATAATAAAAGCTTGTTAAAATACCATAACATGACATTTTGTATTATACAGCCTAACAGGACATTTAAAATTTTTATTTAAATTATTATTGTTATTATTTTTAATAACAGCTCCAATTTAATAATATATCACGTTTTATCGAGTTTCTTGCCGTGTTCTTCTCGGTAGCATCGACTTTGTGTTGTGTTGTAAAGGGTTGAAAAGGGGGATGAAAGGTTTTATGAAAGTACATTATTGTCATTTTGAACTAGAAGCATGAAATGTATATTTTAGGCTGTTGATTAGATATAAATAAATATAGCATTCAAAGTTTGTAACAATGTTACCCATAAGGGTGTAAAATAAACATAGGGGATTACACATATACGGATTCGTTACAAATTTATAGAGCTAAAGTTAACGCGTTAATAAGAATCTATTATTAGGTCTAATTCCACGCGAGCGAAGCTGCGGGCGTCCACTAGTGATGAATATATAAATGAGAAACGTACCCATAATACAGCTATCGGAACTCTTTTAGTATTGAAGCAATCAAATATTTATGCAACAGCACATTGCTAACGGTACGGTGGGCGCGGCCATGTGAGCCGTTATAGCAGAACACGGCCGAGTATGGGAGGCGCGTGTTGTATGGGCATCACGTGTTAACTATTGATTAATTCAAGACAGGTTGTACCCACCTGTCGACACGTATCTTCCACTAGCTGTGAGCCCGCAACTTCGCCCGCGATATAAAGCTTAATGCACTTGGATTATAGTACACATCCATACAGATTATAGTATTATTATGGTTCTATACATATAGTAGTACAGTGACAGCCCAGTGGCTATCGAACTCGCCTCTCTCGAGCGGTCCGGGTTCAAACCCCAGCGGCACGCACCGATGACTTTTCTGAGTTATGTGCGATTTAAGAAATTAAATGTCATTTGCTGTGAAGGACACATCGTGAGGAAACCTGCATGCCTGAGAGTTCTTCATAATGTTCTCGAAGCTATGTGAAGTCTGCCAATCCGCACTTGGCCAACGTGGTGGACTAAGGCCTAATCCCTCCCGTTCTGAGACCCGTGGCCAACAGTGGGACAAAGAAAGGGTTGTTAATTTCGTGACATTTATTTTCTTAAATCGCACATGGCTTAAAAACTCATTGGTGCTTGTCGCTTGGGTTTGAACCCGGAGCACTCGAGCGCGCAAATTACAATCAATACAGTAAATTTAAAAGACTTGAAAAGCATGGTTTCCATTGTAACCAGTCCGCTGACTGCAAGAATATTTTCACAATAATTAAAAACCCACCGCGCCCACCCAACCGCGACCGCCGTTACTCGCTGGTTATTTTTAATAGCTTTACACTTGTTCCACTTAATTGGCTGGGTTCCATCAATATCCTGGTTCTTTAAAAATTAATTAAATAAATTCATACACGGCCATCTGACCACAAAGTAGGCGCGAGCCTGTCATATGGGTGTCAGAGACTGAAATAACTACATACATAGATATTTTTTTAAATACATACCTACTTAAATAGATAATATTAACATCCAGACACAAAAAAAATACAAGTGTTCGTCACACGAATATTTGTCCTGAGTGGGTTTCGAACCCACGACCCCAGGCGCAACAGACAGGGTCACTACCGATTGCGAACGGGCCCGTCAAATTGACATAATATGTATTTAAACTTTGACATCGTAAACTTTTTTTGACATTCAGAAATTACCACTCGTTGTATCAAATATTAAAAATAAAAATAATAATAAAAACTTATAATGTAACTACTTTAAAAAGGTAATTCTTTTCCTTTTTATAATGCACTAGTGGACGCCCGCATCTTCACTCGCGTAGAATTAGACCCATTAACGACGTCTACCCGTCTAACGACTTCAAAAACGGCAAATTTTCATACTAACTTTGCACCCCCGTTTTACCCCCTTAGGGGGTGAATTTTCAAAAATCCTTTCTTAGTGCTCCCCTACGTTATAAAAGGAACCCCTGTGCAAAATTTCAAGTTTCTAGCCCTTATAGTTTAGGCCCTGCGTTGATATGTCAGTCAGTCAGTCAGTCAGTCAGTCAGTCAGTCAGTCAGTCAGTCAGTCACCTTCTCCTTTTATATATATAGATATTGTTTAATTTTGTCGTTAGTGTTGACCATAGAGATAGCATAGTGTTAGAGATCGTTGGTGTTGACTGACACAGCTAAATTGTGACGTTTGGCTTCGATACCATAGACAATATTTAGATTTTTATCGACAAAACAATTCGACACAACGAGCAATACATTACATACTTACATAGGTACATACATTAATGATACAAGTTGTTACAACTTGTAACATTATTGTATTGCTCGTTGTGTCGAATTGTTTTGTCGCTAAAAATCAAAATATTGTTACAAGGCTAGGTAAATTGTTTATCGTTATCTCAGTGACGATGAATTTCGATATCGTATCGGTACAAAGCGATTGCCACTTGTCTAACCCCCAGTACAGTGAAAGTCAGTCTCCGGGACAGTTAGCTATTGTTCAAGTTGCGTATCCGTGATCGCGACGTTATGTCACCGCGTTGCGAATTGAATCACTCACAGCTAGGGTTGTCACTACACTGATTTTTTAAATGGCATTCGGGGTACATACTTCCATTCCTGCTCTACACCTTAGGGAGAGGGAGTGCCTGAAAAATAGGTGAAAAATAGGAGTCGTGGTGCGGCTCCAGTGCAGCAGTGGCTGAGTCACTCCCTTTGCCCACTTTAGGTTTTATTTACTGTTCCTCTACTATTCGTGATTGTGTATGATTGTGTATGATTCGTGAACTTGTATGGCAATAAAACATTTTTTTTTTTTAAATAAAGAGGAAACATTTGTTTGTAATGTTTTCACACAAAAACTACTAGACCGATTTCAAAAATTCTTTCACCATTACAAAGCTGCATCTTCACTGCTATACAGACATAGGCTATATATAATATTACTAGGTGTAAACGAAACTATTGTTATGTCTAATTCCACGCGAGCGAAGCTGCGGGGCGTAACATGTGTTTCTTGGGTATATCAGCAGCAGTATTAAACACCTTTTTTTCTTGCTGCGGCTGCTTCTAAAACGTACATGGATGCATCGATGTGACAACCCTAATCAGAGGCATTGTCACACATGGCGCAATTTTTCCAATGTTCCGTTGACGAACGGACCCCTTGCTTGTTATGTCAGCGTCATCTCAAGTAATGACTCGAACGTTAACTCAGGATTATCTATTTGCTCCGGATCATTTAGAATTAAGTGTCAATAAAAATAATGTCTTAAGTTGAATGCTTAACTGTCTCATCCGTTCTCTGCAACTGCATCACAGGTTAATTGTTAATTGGGCCGTCATTGACGGGCCCGTTGGCGCAATCGGTAGTGACCCTGTCTGTTGCGCCAGGGGTCGTGGGTTCGTATCCCACTCAGGACAAATATTCGTGTGACGAACACTTGTATTTGTTCTGTGTCTGGATGTTAATATTATCTATTTAAGTGCTTAAGTAAGGTACCCAATTATTGGCACTTTAAGCATCACTTTCCACTTAAATCGTGAAAACTATGTTCGTGGACGGTTATCAATAAAATAAATTTATCAAAATTACAGATTAAGAGTTCTGTTGTTTTTCGTTTCAAATAAATGAAACGTCAACTATTTCATCATTTTTATTAATTTTTTTGTATCTATTCAAAATAACACGATTTTCCCAATTATTGGCATACTTTGGCCAATTATTGGCATAGTTTAGTCCCATTTATTGGCACATCGGGTTAATCAGTAAATAATCATGTTTAAAAAAAAACAATTCCTTAACTTAGGTTAACTTAGTTAAATGATAGAGTTCAGTTATTACAAAAAGTCATAATACGCCATTCATAATTTATTCATTTTATTGTTCCAGGTTACGGAGAAATCTACACAATATCGCAGCTATCACCAAAATCTATAATTAACGACAAATCACCACTAGACGTACCAAGAACACAGGGTACTATCCTATTTAGTATAGAGCCAAGCGCCAAATACGACGACAGTGCTGACTTGGAACCAGAGGATATAATAACTGACGGAGAAGCAGAAAACCACGTCATAGTAACCAGATCAGCTGACCCTAATGAGAGAGAATCCAGATCAATCAACGTAGACGAAATACCACTATCGAACAACAACGAAATAGATAATGAATTAGAGCTACGACACATTCAAAAAAAGTACCGCGATATTATTCCAACGAAAACTATGTCTTACATGCACAACAGGGATGACGATGAAATCATTATGTCCTCAGAGGGATTCGGGGACAAACTTGACTTTAAGTTTCCGGGGGAAGCGAAAAGGGCTCCGAAGGCACGTGCACTCGCACCTACGGGGCCCAAGATTCGTCCTACTGCAGTGCAACCAATATTCGCGACTGCGAACCCTAGGGAACCTCGCCAGAACACTGAGATCCAAAACATTATCACTGGCATTGTTAAGCTTTTGAATGGCAATGTCAATGTCCAAGCTAACTCGCAACTCCTGAACGGGCGGCCAGGGAGACCGATGGCTTCGAGGATCAATAATCGTGGGCCTCCACGGATATCTGATGTTCCACCTGACTTCGACAAACCGGTCACTCCCTCTCACCCCTTCCACCCAACTAAGACTCCGCCCCCCTACCCCTTCGATCGACCTCCGCATCATGGTGTCAATTTACCAGAGCAAATTGTACCACCAATGACTCCTCCTCGACCAGGGTTTCACAGGCCGATGCCTCCGTGGCAACGGCCCCGACCCAGGCCTCCAAACAGGCGACCGAACCCTGGACTTCCCGTTTACAAACCAACTATACCACCTATGCCTTTGGACCTTCCTGAGTTAGACGAGAAACCAGATGAAGAAGTCACTGTTAGTGAAAATGAAACTACCCAATCCGAAAACACGATACATCATGATGACAAGGAATCTGTGCCTTTACTGAACCTTCCAGACAATACTACGCAAGAAGTCGAAAAGGATACAACTACTGTATCTGATACGACAACAACCGTTTCAACAACAACAAGTACAACGACGGAAACAACAACAACAACATCCACAGAAAAGCCAACAGAAAAAACAACAGAAAAGCCTATAGAGAAAACAACAGAAAATGCGGTTGAAATTACAACTGAAAAGACTACTACCGAACTTCCTAAGACAGAAAAACCTATGAAATTGGAAAGAGAGAAAGATAAAAAGAAAGATTCGACTTACAACGAAAAAGATAAGCAGAAAGACAAACATAAAACCATTGAAGAGAAGCCTATAGAAAAAGTTAAGAATGAAACAACTAAACATGCAATAGAATCATCAATATCGGAAAGTCCTACAGTACAAGCGGTTTCGCCCACGCCCACGGATGGGCTTATAAGCCACGCACCGACTGTCAGTGATGTACCTGGTTCGAATGAAATTATTAAAACGTCGTCTATTAACTCCCAACCTTTACCAAGTAAGTATCATTGAATCCTTACTACTTAATATTTATATGAGAAAAAGTGTGTTTGTTGGTTTGTCCATCTCAGCCTCATCGTAATGATGGATCGAAGTGATTTTTTGTATAGATATAGAATACATAAAAATTAAAATAATAAAATACTTACATAAATATAAGAATTACTCCCGAATAAGCGCGCTATTCTTAGAATAGTAGATGGTAAAATGCAAAATGGATTTACTCTCGGATAACTAGCGATTTATCCTAAGGATAAAATTTATTCTCGTTTGGTCGAATCCGCCTTTAAGGCGCCTAGTGGTGCAAAATGACCTTGAGAATCGGTGCACACATTCTCACAAACGACAACAGCGCCTCTAACGGAAAACCTCAGAACTACCTTACAGAGCATACAATGACATGTCATGAGGTACTGTATTAATCGCCTGTATAACCCGCGCAGATAGAGAATAGATCTGAAAATGGCACTTAAAATACAAGCACAACACACAACACAAGCAAGGGTACTTAAAACACTGGATTGTAAAATTTGCCTTTATTAATTGTGACATTTCAGAATCAGATTATAAAAATAAAGAACAATAGGATGGGAATGGTATCAAAGGTTTTATAAACCGCTTGGTCCAGCAGTGTCCTGGTCATCTGTACCCATTACTGGTTCAATTCCCTCCATGAATTGGTTAAAATCTTCCATGGACTGGTCAATTGTAAAATTTGCCTTTATTAATTGTGACATTTCAGAATCAGATTATAAAAATAAAGAACAATAGGATGGGAATGGTATCAAAGGTTTTATAAACCGCTTGGTCCAGCAGTGTCCTGGTCATCTGTACCCATTACTGGTTCAATTCCCTCCATGAATTGGTTAAAATCTTCCATGGACTGGTCACTTTCACAGTCCTGGTCTTCAGAGTCGTCACTTTCATCTTCGGTGTTGCTGTTCAATTACATCACAAAATGTCAACGTTCGTAACAAAAACTTAACGAAAATAAATAACAATCAAATGTAACGCAAACAAAAACAACAATATCAACGAAAACAACAATTACTCGGAGTGCGTCAAGTAGCTTAGAAAGCGAATCCCGACTGATTATTTGTTTGCAGCTCGTACTTCACTGTGTGAGTATAGACAGCGATAGAGAGTGAGCGAGAACGCATGCGAGAGGACGCCATTTTCAAATCTATTCTCTATCTGCGCGGCTTATACGGGGAAGTGTTTCAGTAGATGGCGTTTATTTTAAGTAATAATTGACCTAACAAAAAATTTATAGGAAGGTACGACAACGTAATGAAATTAGATTTATGCAATTTTTTTAGTTACTTAAAATAATAACAAAAAAAAAGTCATAAAAAAATAAAGAAAAAATTGAAAAAGAAAGGAAGTGTAACTGGAATTTGAACTCGAGTCTCTAGAGCGAGATTCTTACTCACTGCTAATGTCTATAATTTCCCCGTTATTGATATTATCTTTGGATTCTCTTTTCCTGTAATAAATACATATTATGACATATATAAATATTATTAGCTTTTTATTTCATTTGCATAAAATAATAACAAAAAAAAAGTCATAAAAAATAAAGAAAAAATTGAAAAAGATAGGAAGTGTAACTGGGATTTGAACCCGAGTCTCTGGAGCGAGATTCTTACTCGCCGCAAACTCCAATTACGCCATTTACAGCTATACGATTAGGGTTGAAAAACTGTGTACGTATCTATCTTTTTGTACTCTGCAGGATTGCAGAGAACAATGAAAATTAATAAATGTTTGACAAAATTTAAATCTTTACGTCATTCATGTGTGTGACGTTTGCTTTATATGAACACTTTTGATTTATTTCCCATGTTTATTTACAAAATAGGAGTCCGTTTACGCCCTTCTAACTTAAAAAAATACTTATAACGTTAAATTATTTATATAAATTAACCTAATGTAATAACCAATCAATAAAAGTAATGAAATAACGTTGGAATCTTGCAGAAATTTTGCGGCAGAAAGCGCGACACGCCCGTCTAGCAAGAGGCCTCAGCCGCGACTGTCGGTACACGGCGTTTACACACACATGCTCGCGAGTTATGTTCGAAACCACTGCGCAAATGAGAACAAGGGTTTTTTGGAAATTCTACAAAATGGATTTAAAAAGTGGTATAACTGATATATTGTATTTATTGTGATGAAAAATATATGTTAAATTGAAAAAAAAAACACGTATTTTAGAAGGGATTTGATTGTTTAGAAGATTATTTTAGAGGTATCTTCGTGATTTTTTTCTATCGAGTCAACATTAATGTATTATGTTTTGAAGGCCGTAGCAATCTAACATATATCCCCAAGAATACCATATATTTTTTTTATTTGATTCTCTGCAATGGTTCGTGTGATATCTTGTTTATAAAACTCGCGTTTAGCCTCTGTAGTCCTCTTAATCTGCGCATTCGTCAGAGCTAGACTATGATGCCAAAAATGGTTGTCTGTAAAGTCGGTTTACGGACGATAGATTTACGTGATAACGTCATAATCATTATTTTATACAAATATTGGATATATAAGTTATATCATTTCTCACACACCCTGTATACAATGTTCATGTCTCACACACCCTGTATACAATGTTCATGTCTCACACACCCTGTATACAATGTTCATGTCTCACACACCCTGTATACTATGTTCATGTCTCACACACCCTGTATACAATGTTCATGTCTCACACACCCTGTATACAATGTTCATGTCTCACACACCCTGTATACAATGTTCATGTCTCACACACCCTGTATACAATGTTGTACAATTGTTGTACAATGCGAGGTAACGACACATGGAGGTAACAACACATGACGTTAGGTAACAACACATGACGTCACACTTTTTCGGATGTGTTGGCGTTCATCGATTTAATAAACTTTATCACGTCAAAAACTTACACATCGTTCCTATCGCCTCCAGCGTCGCAGACCATCCCCTACCAGCCGTACCGCCCTCGCCCGGGCATCGTGCTGGACGACCCTGACTTCAAGCCGCACGGCAGCCGCCACCGGCCCGAGGCCTCCGTCATCACGGCCACGGAGACGCGCCCGCCGGGGTACGGGGAGATCTTCGACGTCACCGTGTCCGCTATACAGGGGCCGGGGGAGAAGGGAGCTCACGGTAAGATTACCTGACGGTTATGTTATCCTGGTAGTTTTGGAAATCTAAACAGGCTTTCTGAGTACTTTCTTTCTCTTAATTATGCTATTAAAGACAACGCTGGTTCAGTGAAATCTTCGTGTCTAGCGTACACTAAGTACCAAACAATAGAAATTATGTGCGCACAGGAACCTACCGTGCGTCGTCCTGTTAAATAAGTATGAACTATAGTTTCATTTGTATTTAACAATACTTAACAAAAGTATTGTTTAAGAAATAAATAAAATTCAATGTTTTATTTAACCACATCACCACAACCCTTTCTTTGTCCCATTGTTGAGCACTCTCCTTTCAGAATGTGATGGATTAGGGCTTAGTCCACCACGCTGGCCTGGCTGCGAATTGGAAATAGGTTTTTTTCAAGCTTAAAATCTGCGCAAAAGTAATCACAATCGGTAAAAGTAAACTTGAGATATAAATCTTTATAGGTGAGTAATTCTATTTCGAGTTAAAAATCCAGTATCTTCTGAAGCGTATATTTCAAACCGGACAGCTATTTCGGACATGCCGTCATAGAATTTTTTTATACAGTTATAAGAGCTACCCTGCATGCATGATTCATCTTGATTGGACACGGGTACCAAAATGGCCATCCTCCTTTGATAAAAAAATACCTTGCTTATCACTAAATCTGTCCATTCCAGTGCACATAGAGACAGTCAACCTCTCCGGTCACGGCGATCACGACGACATCATAGTATCCGCTTCCGGTGACCAAGGCTTTGTCTCCATCGACGGCAAGCGCACGTATCTGAACCTGTTCGACAGCGCCACTCCAACCACCTCGACGATACGCCCGAGTCGTGTTCAGCCTGTGCCGCATCATTCAGGTGAGCTTGGAGCTGGTGAGTTGCCGCAGCTGTGGAGTATGGCATACCCGTTATCAGTCAAAGTCAAAGTCAAATAATTTACAAACTAGATTAATCCTTGGTTGGTTAAGCGTGTCCAATCACCTCATAGCGAAATAAATTATTTGATAATTAATTGTATCAGGCGTTTCTTTGCGGAACTCCATTATTACAAATCAAGGATTATTAACCGTCGTGGAGTCTACTTACCCTGAGGTTGCCTTGTTTTGGGGCGAATCACGTAGTGTTGGTGTGTGTGTGTTGGTGTATCTATTCATTAATAGCGTGTGCATGTTTCCTGTGTGGGAGGGAGGGAGGTGCTGCGTGCATGACTGTATACACCACCATACATTTTTATTCGAAAAAAAGCAATCTACTTTGCAACAAGCCGCGAATAAAAATGTATGGTGGTGTATACAGTCATGCACGCAGCACCTCCCTCCCTCCCACACAGGAAACATGCACACGCGATTAATGAATACATACACCAAACACACACACCAACACTATGTGATTCGCCCCAAAACAAGGCATCCTCCAAGGTTAATAATCCTTGGTTTGCCATTTTATATCCGACAATGAATGAAGTCGCTGTATCTAGATGAATTTTATATTTATTTACCTTTTATCTTTCAGCCCCACCCCCACCTATAGGCCCAACGATGGGCACAGGCGTGGCCATCCCCGCAGACGACGTCCCGCAGCCGCCTCTAAGGAGGCCTCCTCACCTGGTCCCGAGGCCACAGCCGCCGTCCAGACGACCCCAGCCTACAGTCAGGTAATAAATAAAACCATTTAGTTATTGATGCGTTAAAACTTTGTACCCCATTTTATAAATAATCCACGGAAGATAAAATTATGTAATTTTTAGTAATACTTAGCTAGCTATCATAGACCACTACAGTGTCGGGCAAATTGTTTATATTAATATTATAAAGAGGAAACCTTAACTTAAACTAATTAATTAATGTTAATGATTAAAATGTTAATGATTAAACTTCACATAACTTGGTGAAGTTTAATCATTCACATTTGTTTAATGTTTTCACACAAAAACTACTGGACCGATTTCAATAATTCTTTCACCATTAAAAAGTTGCATCTTCACTAAGTTACATAGGCTATATAATATTACTAGGTGTAAGCGAAACTATTTTTATGTCTAGTTCCACGCTGTTATAAAAAAGTGTAGCCATTCCAAAAAAATATTTTTCTAAAAAGTGCTGGTTTCCCTTGAAATGTTGTTATTTTGTTTTTTGTTCTGTGAGTCACACGTGTGTTTCAGGATAGACACGTGCATAGTGGGAGACGATTCCACGTGCGACCAGGCTCAAAACGAGAAGTGCAGAACTGAAGCAGGTACGAAGCTTTATTAGCAACATATATTCAACATATCTAGCGGTTCAATATACATAGCTCATTATGTATAAGCAAGTTGAAATGGCCACGTCGCTCGTAGGACCGACGACCGTATTTTGCCACTAACGGTCACTCATCCACGAACCGACCGCGCCCGTCGTTGCTTAACTCTTTCGATCACATTGAATCGACGCGAGCCATTGGGCTATGGACGCTATTTCGTGTTAACATGAAGGAAATAAATAATAGTTTCTCTAAATGTCACTGGGTCGAGTTTTTTCAGCAATGTCCATGAGGAGGAAGGATTTCAACAATAAACCAAGCATCTGCATTATCTAAATCCTACAATAAAGTCTACAATAAAGTTTATAAAATGTAACAACCGTTTGTTTAATAAAATAAAATAAAATAATTTTCCTTCGTGAATTTCCAACCTCGTGCTCATTCTGTGAGGGATACGGTGCCCAACAGTGGGCCACCGATAGATTGTAGTGATGAGTATTTAAAAAAAAAAGAAGGGTTTTATTATAATTTTGAGGTCAGTCTCTTATCTTACCGCCTGTTCCATTGTAGCTTCCAAACGGATGGACCTATTTTGATTTAGTTTATTTTTTCTGGCGTGTCCCAGGTATTTCTAGCTGCCAGTGTCGGCCAGGGTACGCCAGGCGCAGCCACCGCGACCCCTGCCGGCGCGTCGTGTCGCTGCTCCTCAATCTGAGGGTCGACAGGATCTACGATAGAAAGGTTAGTTGTTAACACGTTGTTGCAGCTGAAATAAGAATAAGAATAAGAATGATTTATTGGGGTCTCTAGATTTTACATTCTTAATTTACTTAAATAACATGGATTTATTGTAAAAAAGAAATGTTAGGTACTTATAAAAATGAGCCCTGACTTCTAGTGAAGCGTGAGCTGAGTACTAGAAGCCAGTCTCTTCCCTAGGTATATGGCTACAGTTTTACATGAAGTCTAAATCTAACTACGATATAAGTAAATTAACAAATATTTACTTAGAAAATGTTGAGCCCTATGACTTCTAGCGAAGCGAAATATTTATATGTTTAAATGTTCTCGGGGCATATTTATAGGTTTAAATGTTCTCGGGGGTAACACACTATTATTATTATATATTACTAGCTGACCCCGCAAACGTTGTTCTGCCATATGAAATGTCAAAGTGACGCGACACTACATGTAAATGACTTCACGTCAATGAACGACGGTTAAAATATTTGGATATTCATACAAAAATACTTAAATCGTGTTTAAAAAAACATTTTCCAGTGGACCAAATTATGAATCTAAACCATTCTCGAATCCCCTTGAACACACACAAACAATTTCATCAACATCTATTCAGCCGTTTAGGAGGAGTTCAGTGACATACACACGTACACAAGAAATATATATGTTAACATAAAGATTTACTCTATTGTGTTGTTTTGAGTTAGCAACCCACAACCTAGTAGTAAAGCGTGAGTTGTGTGTATTTATTAATGTTAAATAGCAAACGAGCAGGCAGCACAAACCCTCCGCTGACTCCCATGACAGTTGCGTCAGACTTTGAACAAGACTCAAATTAGGATTGACGGTTATTCTAGTTGAGGTACCTTTGTAAACTGGAATAACCGCCAATCCCTAATCCTAAATCCTAATCCTAAATCCTAATCCCAATCCCTCTGGTCTTAATATAAACAGTGATAATGGCACGGAACCCTTCATGCACGAGTCCAACTCGCACTTGTTTCTAAGTAATTGAAATTGAATTAAATTAAAAATATGATTGCCCACTAGGTGGCGTGGGACGGTAAATTGGCAGACAAGGAATCTGACCCCTACCAGCAGTTGAGCTACGAGGCTGTTCGAGCGGTAAGTTTTACCAACTATACCCCATTCAGGGATAATGGAAAATGCTAATGTTTTGGTCAAGTGACATAGGCTACTTATTTTTCTTTCCTCTTCCTTTATACGCCTTTCAATGTGGCGTTGGGATCCTCGCAATGGGAGGGGTTATGTATGTATTTAAAAATATATGTATATTATATCAGTCTCTGACACCCATATTACAGGCTCGCGCCTAGTTTGGGGTCAGAGTGTGTGAGAATGTCCAAGATAAATCAATAGTTTCGTTTACACCTAGTCATATTATATAGCCTATGTCACTCTAATGGTGAAAGAAGTTTTGAAATCTGTCCAGTAGTTTTTGTGTGAAAACATTACAAACAAATGTTTCCTCTTTGTCTCATTAGATCTGTAAATAACGAAGCAGAATTTTCTTCACAGTTAGTGTGGTGGCAGTGGCTGCTTATATACTTAAAAAAAAAGCTCTGCCTAGTTTGGGCTTGTACTATTATTCTGTGGTTTGGGGTCAGATGGCCATGTGTGAGAATGTCCAAGATATTCAGATGCAGATTCAGATTCATTTATTTCATTATATGGTATTTTGTATATGCTTAATGAACGTCATAACATTTTTGAAGTGAACCTTCTTTAGGCACATGAGGGTAATTATTTTTACGGATGAAACGGAAATGCGTCACGCAGCATTCAACGTTCGTGACGAAGAAGAGGATGGGCGATAGAGAGAAAGTGAGATAGAGCGAACGTTTGTAATAAAACAACAAGACTTTCAAATGAATATTTATATTTATTCTTCTTCTTCTTTTTGTGTATATGTATTTGAATATTTCGCCAAAGAAGTTTCACTTCTGACATGTGTACTTTGTACGCACGCACTTTTTTATAAATTTATTGTATTTGATGGCCAGATCGACTCGGCGTTCTCCATGACGCCGTTCTCGGACGACTTCGTGAGCGGCGCGGTGAACTCCATCCGCCGCGGGGAGGAGGAGAACCAGGTCTTCGTCAACTACACCGTGCTGGTGAGTTCTACCAAACTCACATAGCGCAATTAATGGTGTAACTGATAGCGCGGTGGTCCAGCGCCGGGGGAGATTACGATTCGTACGGCGCCACGATTTGAAGGCGGATTCTTATAGATCTCGACGAAAGGAAACGAAATGAACGAATAAAATTTTTCGATATCTCGCTTAGTTTCCGAGATATCGAGGCTTAAAAATCCTCGATATCTCGGAAACCTAACCTAACCTAACCTAATCTAACGTAATTTCGTGTCAGACAAGTCGGACTCTGTCACAAATGTCGACGGAACCCCGCTTCGCGGGGTCCCTTTTTTTGCGTAGATAAACATAGACAAACCTGAACCTAACCTAACTTCAAATCGTGGCGCCGTACGAATCGTAATCGTGCCCAGCGACGTATATACATAGTTAGTTGTATCATCACAATACTTTCTTTGTCCCACTGTTGGGCACGAGTCTCCTCTCAGAATGCGAGGGATTAGGCCTTAGCTACCACGCTGACTAAGTGCGGATTGGCGGACCGAAGGTTACCGACATAGCTCCAAGGATCAGTAAACTGAAGTGGCAATGGGCAGGCCACGTCGCTTGACGGACTGAGGACCGTTGGCTAAGAAAGGTACTCGAGTGGTACCGCGTCTGAAAACGAAGTATTGGTTGGTTGGACGAAATGGGAGGACGAAATTAGCAAAACGGCTGGGCCACGCTGGATGCAAACAGCTCAAGATAGAGATAACTGGGCATCTTTAGAGGAGGCCTTCATCTGCGGAGGGGTTTCTGCAGAATGATAAATAATTTCACTACGCATTTTTTTTTTCAAATTGTATGCAATTCTCACAGGATATAGTAAAGGCTTTTTTATTTTTATTTTATTTTATTTATTTTTATATGTATATAGTGGACGCCCGCAGCTTCGCTCGCGTTGAATTAGACAATAATATATGTTTATTTTACACCCTTACAAAATTTTTACAAACTTTGAATGCCATAGATTTATTTATATGTAATAAACAGCCTTTAATATAAATTTTATGCTTCTAGTTCTGAAAATGACAAAACTTTCATAGAACCTTTCAACCCCCTTTTCAACCCCTTACAACACTTTTTTCCAAATAAAAAGCCTATGTCCTTTCTCAGGCTCTAGACTATCTGTGTACCAAATTTCATTTAAATCGGTGCAGTAGTTTTGGCGTGAAAGCGACACAGACAGACAGAGTTACTTTCGCATTTATAATATTAGTATGGATGTTCAGATGCAAGAGACTCCGGAGACCCAGCGGGCGGCCGTAGCGACAGACATCCAGAAACACATCCTGGGCGTGATCCGGCGGAGGTCCAACAACGTGGGCGCCTCCGCGCTGTGGGTGGACACTCCCGCGGGGGCCGTGCTGCCGCTCAGAGGTAACCACGGTCCCATTTCACCAGCGATTTGATAGATGGTGTAGTGTATGTGGTCCGGACAGCGGCCGGACAGTCACGCGCTAGCTGTGAGCAAGTCCGGACGTGCGCCGGACGCATTACCTACTCCACGTATTGAGTGATCAAAAGCGTGTTTTTGGGCGTGATCCGGCGGAGGTCCAACAACGTGGGCGCCTCCGCGCTGTGGGTGGACACTCCCGCGGGGGCCGTGCTGCCGCTCAGAGGTAACCACGGTCCCATTTCACCAGCGATTTGATAGATGGTGTAGTGTATGTGGTCCGGACAGCGGCCGGACAGTCACGCGCTAGCTGTGAGCAAGTCCGGACGTGCGCCGGACGCATTACCTACTCCACGTATTGAGTGATCAAAAGCGTGTTTTTGGGCGTGATCCGGCGGAGGTCCAACAACGTGGGCGCCTCCGCGCTGTGGGTGGACACTCCCGCGGGGGCCGTGCTGCCGCTCAGAGGTAACCACGGTCCCATTTCACCAGCGATTTGATAGATGGTGTAGTGTATGTGGTCCGGACAGCGGCCGGACAGTCACGCGCTAGCTGTGAGCAAGTCCGGACGTGCGCCGGACGCATTACCTACTCCACGTATTGAGTGATCAAAAGCGTGTTTTTGGGCGTGATCCGGCGGAGGTCCAACAACGTGGGCGCCTCCGCGCTGTGGGTGGACACTCCCGCGGGGGCCGTGCTGCCGCTCAGAGGTAACCACGGTCCCATTTCACCAGCGATTTGATAGATGGTGTAGTGTATGTGGTCCGGACAGCGGCCGGACAGTCACGCGCTAGCTGTGAGCAAGTCCGGACGTGCGCCGGACGCATTACCTACTCCACGTATTGAGTGATCAAAAGCGTGTTTTTGGGCGTGATCCGGCGGAGGTCCAACAACGTGGGCGCCTCCGCGCTGTGGGTGGACACTCCCGCGGGGGCCGTGCTGCCGCTCAGAGGTAACCACGGTCCCATTTCACCAGCGATTTGATAGATGGTGTAGTGTATGTGGTCCGGACAGCGGCCGGACAGTCACGCGCTAGCTGTGAGCAAGTCCGGACGTGCGCCGGACGCATTACCTACTCCACGTATTGAGTGATCAAAAGCGTGTTTTTGGGCGTGATCCGGCGGAGGTCCAACAACGTGGGCGCCTCCGCGCTGTGGGTGGACACTCCCGCGGGGGCCGTGCTGCCGCTCAGAGGTAACCACGGTCCCATTTCACCAGCGATTTGATAGATGGTGTAGTGTATGTGGTCCGGACAGCGGCCGGACAGTCACGCGCTAGCTGTGAGCAAGTCCGGACGTGCGCCGGACGCATTACCTACTCCACGTATTGAGTGATCAAAAGCGTGTTTTTGGGCGTGATCCGGCGGAGGTCCAACAACGTGGGCGCCTCCGCGCTGTGGGTGGACACTCCCGCGGGGGCCGTGCTGCCGCTCAGAGGTAACCACGGTCCCATTTCACCAGCGATTTGATAGATGGTGTAGTGTATGTGGTCCGGACAGCGGCCGGACAGTCACGCGCTAGCTGTGAGCAAGTCCGGACGTGCGCCGGACGCATTACCTACTCCACGTATTGAGTGATCAAAAGCGTGTTTTTGGGCGTGATCCGGCGGAGGTCCAACAACGTGGGCGCCTCCGCGCTGTGGGTGGACACTCCCGCGGGAGCCGTGCTGCCGCTCAGAGGTAAGCTTGCACACGGACGATTTAGAATTGAATTGAATATGACGGCACGTCATAGTTCCTGCTGTTACAATCGTTAGAAAAGAGGGAATGACGTGGGTGAATCGGTCCCTCATAACGGAGCGTCGAACTGTGGTGGCAAGACGCCTCTACGTAGTATCTCTACCTAGTCTGTGGACGCCTTGCCCTCTAGAAGTTATGGTTATTTTTGAGTTATGAAAAATGGGCGGGAAAGTGGAGGAAGGCGCTTGCTCTTGAACCTCCAGCATATGCTGAGGGCTAACGACTAATTAGTCGTAAGCGAATGTCAAAATACATACAATTACATACAATTACATATACAATACATTGTCCTAATTAAAGTGTGTACATAAATGATTAAATAAATAAAATATATCCATCGATCACGGAATATATATGCACGTTCATATCTCGGAAATATGTGCGTGCAAATCGTCACCACCAGATTCTCATCATCTCTCATCTCTCATTCAATAGTCTTTCATGTCTGTATGTATGTATGTACATGTATGTATGTATGTACATGTATGTCATGTATGGCCCAGTTATATGTATATTAGTATGGATGTGTTTTACTTGCATTTATTTAATTATTTACTCAATTTAATTTATTAATTTCACCAGATGTAGACGAGTGCGCTTCTCCAGAGCTGAACGATTGCCACCAGCTGGCCACCTGCATCAACACCTGGGGCGCTTTCAGGTATGAAACCAGATTTTTTAATTTAATTACAACTAGTGGACGCCTGCAGCTTCGCTCGCTTGGAATTACACATAATAATAGATTCTTATTAACGCGTTAACTTTAGCTCCACACATTTGTAATGAATCCGTAAATGTGTTATCCCCATGTTTATTTTACACCCTTAAGAGTAACATTTTTACGAAAGAAAGATTCAAATTAAATTTAAAAAAAAGGAATAATAAGCTTAGCAAATAACAAAACACACCATTTATTTTAGTAAACTAGACTACAGACACTAAAACTAGAAGAAATACAAATAAAAATTCAAGCCCTATGTTTATTTTACACCCTTAAGGGTAACATTTTTACAAACGTTGAATGCCATATTTATTTATATCTAATCAGCAGCCTAAAATATAAATTTTTTGCTTCTAGTTCTGAAAATGACAATACTTTTATACAACCCTTCATCCCCATTTTCAACTCATTACAACACTTTTTAACAATAAAAAGTAGCCTATGTCATTTCTCAGGCTCTAGACTATCTGTGTACCAAATTTCATTTAAATCGGTTCAGTAGTTTTGGCGTGAAAGCGAGACAGACAGAGTTACTTTCACATTTATAATTTTATCCATTTGCGGAATAAAAAGTACCATTTGTTTCTCGTCTAACCGTATACCTATAGCATAAAGTAAGGATATAGTGTGTAGTCCGTGCCTATACTATTTGCAATAAAATATTTCTTTATGATAACTTCTCATCGATCCATCATTCCGTTGAGAAGAAGGACAAACAAACAAACAAACTTTCCCATTTATATATAACTAAGGATTGTCTATGTCGTCCAGATGCACGTGTCCCGACACGACCCTGGACGCGGCGACGGTAGCAACGCGTTCGGGACGCGACTGCCGCGCGTGCGCCGCGTCGCACTGCAGCGAGCGCGGCACCTGCCGCTACAGCAACGGGCAGCCCTATTGCAGGTGAGAGACAAATTAATTGTGGCAACCCTACCTTGAAACTGTAGAACATGTTTTTTTGGTTGTTGTTTTCTATTTTTATTTTGAATATTATCTATATTAGTTGTTTTCTATTTTTAATTTGAATATTATCTTTCATTTTGTAATTAGAGTTATGTATAACACAGTTTTTACAAGGTATTACTATATTAGTTGTTTCTATTTTTAATTTGAATATTATGTTTATTAGGTGTTTTTCTATTTTTATTTTTATTTTATCTATATTAGTTGTTTCTATTTTTAATTTGAATATTATCTATATAAGTTGTTTTCTATTTTTAATTTGAATAATAACTTTCATTTTGTAATTAGAGTTATGTAAAGCACAGTTTTTACAAGATATTACTATATTAGTTGTTTCTATTTTTTTTTGAATACATATTTTCTTTCATTTTGTAATTAGAGTTAGTTATGTACAACACAGTTTTTATTAAAGTTAATTTGAATAATTGAAAGATTTGAACCCTGCTGAGTTGGGTTTTAAAATGACTTCAGAATTTATACTCTATAGTCCGTTCAACGAAACGAGATTCCAGACGTAAACAAACCGACTGCAAGGCCATTCGCTTATGCAGGGTTTTGTAACTTTTTTTACTTACTCTAATTTTTAAAATGTAAAATAAATTTATATTTTGATAATTACCTACTACTTAACCACTCAAATGTCCGGGCGTATTTATACGCCTAAAAAAATAAGTGTCAAATGTCCAGGGCGTATTTATACGCCTTTTTTTTCATAGGAATCCTATGCAAACTCTGGGCGTATAAATACGCCCGGACATTTGGTGTTTATTTATATGGAATCTGTATTAAATTTCCTTTCTCTGGGTAGGTAAAACATATAAACCGACGAAACCAATATTTTCTATAAAATGTTTGAAGTGGGTGACGCCATCTTTTCTTAAGTGGTTGTAATCTGATCTTTTCATATGTAAACAAAAGTTTATCTATTATCCCACTGTATTAGTGTTAAATATACTATAACAACTAAAAAATAATAAATAACTACAAATTAAAAAGTCCGTCCAAATGTTTTCAAACTCATCAATAGCCTCGTTTGACCTTCAGCATTATTGCCGTGAGCCGTGCGGAAGATAGAAAACAAACAAGATAGAAAGAGATAGAATATATTTTGTTTGTTCCGTCGTCACTACGAGTCAATGCTCGGCGTTGTTTACGTCTGGAATCTCGTTTCGTTGAACGGACTATACATCAGAATCTATACTCAAAACTCAGGAAACAGAGCATCGGAAAAGGGATAATTTTGTAATCTAAATCAGAGATTATTGGTTGGTTCTTTCAGCTGCTCGAGCGGGTACTACGGGTCGACGTGCGAGGTGGACGGCGAGGTGGTGGGCGTGGCCGTGGGCGCTTCGCTGGCCGCCGCGCTCGTCATCGCGCTCACTCTCGCCGCGCTCATGGCATGGAGGTGAGGCGGGAGAGGAGAGAGAGAGAGAGAAAGAGAGTGGAGATGCGCACATGGCATCTAAACTCCTAAGATACTTGGTACCAGGGTTACATAAGTGCGCAACAATTGTGTTAAGTACGCTAGTAACAGTACTCTCGATTGGAGGTGAGGCAGGAGAGAACAAAGAGTGTGAGAGAGAGAGAGAAGCGCACATAGCATCTTAACTCTTAGGAGTATCTTAGGTACTAGGGTTACATAAGTGCGCCATTATTGTGTTGTATACGCTTGTAATTGTACTCTCGATTGTAGGTGAGGCAGGAGAGAAAATAGAGAGAGATAGAGAGAATGAATGAGAGAGAGATGCGCACACAGCATCTGAACTCCTTTCTATGATACTTGGTACCAGGTTTATAAGTGTGCAACAATTGTGTACTCTAGTAACTGTATTCTGGCGTGGACGTGAGGGAGGAGAGAAAACAGAGAGAGAGAGAGAAAGAGAGAATTAATGAAAGAGAGAGATGCGCACATAGCATCTGAACTCCTTTTTGATACTTGGTACCAGGATTATAAGTGCGCAACAATTGTATAAGCTAGTAACTGTACTCAAGCGTGGAGGTTAGGGAGGAGAGAAAACAGAGAGAGAGAGAGAGAATGAATGAGAATGAAAGAGAGAGACAGAGAGTATGAATGAGAAAGAAAGAGAGATGCGCACATATCACCAGAAACAAATACGTTGTAACCAGTTAAATATTTGTAATTTTTTACCTATAATAATATAGCTCATGATAAATTAGACTGGCATGTTTGGTTTCAGCCGCAAGTGGTCCCGCGAGCAGAAGGCGGTGGGGATGGGGTCGCCGGTGTTCAACTACATGGCGCACAACACCATGAAGACGCCGCCCGTCGGCGCGCCGCCGTACCAGGTATGATACCATGAGCTGCAACCCCACCGCTGGGCACGGGTCTCGCACAGCCGCTGATGTTGTGTCCGGGCTAAAGTCCGGGCGAAGCTGCGGGCGTCAACTAGTCGATCGATATTATAAAAGGAGAAGCTGACTGACTGACTGGCTGACATATCAACGCAGGTCCTACACTATAAGCTGAAACCCCACTGCTGGGCACGGGTCTCCCACAGCCGCTGATGTTGTGTCCGGGCTAAAGTCCGGGCGAAGCTGCCGGCGTCCACTAGTTTATATATATAAAAGGAGAAGCTGACTGACTGACTGACTGACATATCAACGCAGGGCCTAAACTATAAGGGTTAGAAACTTGAAATTTTGCACAGGGGTACCTTTTATAACGTAGGGGAGCACTGTGAAAGGATTTTTGAAAATTCATCCCCTAAGGGGGTAAAACGGGGGTGCGAAGTTAGTATGAAACTTTTCCGTTTTTGTAGTCAAATGTGGGTCTTGTTATACGCGAGCGAAGTTGCGGGCGTCCACTAGTAATACCATAAGCTGCAACCCCACTGCTGGGCACGGAACCTCCACAGCCACTATCTATTCGCTGCGACCCATAGACGTCCCACTGCTGGGCATGGGTCTCCCCCACAGACACTGCGGGAGGTCTAGAGCATACTCCACCACGCTGCTCCAATGCGGATTGGTGGAGGGGTTAGTGGCCAACCCAGTGTCGAATGTTCTCAAGCCTCCCGAAGGTCTTCGACAAGGCTTAGCGACTATTTTCAGCATTGAAAATAACCGGAACCGACGGCTTTACGTGCCCCCGAAGAATCCATGAAATTTTGCCACTAGCGGTCACCCACTTTTTTACTTTATTTATTTATTTATTAAAAAATATTGTTGCAGCTTAGTTCGTCGTGAAAATAGACAGTCTATTGGTGAAAAGCGCATCGAAATCTGTTCAGCTAGCAAACAGACGCGACGGAGGATTTGTTTTATACTATGTATTGATAATTTGACTTACTATATAGTGACTTACTAACTCTATTCTTATAATGATTTACAGGTGACGTTAGAAGAGCGCATGCGCTGGGCGCAAATAGCGGAGGCGATGGCGCAAGCGAACCATTACGCTGTGAGTAGACTAACTAACTAACTAACTAACGGCGGTCAGTGGCTCGCGTCGATTCAATCTGATCGAAAGAGTTAAGCGACGACGGCGCGGTCGGTTTGTGGATGGGTGACCGCTGGTGGCAAAATTTTATGGACGCTACCGTGCTTCGGAGGGCACGTAAAGCCGTTGGCCCTGGTTGTTTTCAATCGTGGAAACAGCCTTGACGAAGACCTTCGGGTGGCTTGAGAACATTCGACACTGGGTTGGCCACTAACCCCTCCACGGAGCGATGGAGTATGCTCTAGACCTCCCGCAGCAGTCTGTTGGGGGGTGCCCAGCAGTGGGACGTCTATGGGTCACAGAGAAATATAAATCTATGAATAAATAAATGTTTAATAATAATATGTTCAATAACAAACAGTCAATCTATCTTCTTCTATATATATATAAAAGGAGAAGGTGACTGACTGACTGACTGACTGAGTGACTGACTGACTGACATATCAACGTAGGGCCTAAACTATAAGGGCTAGAAACTTGAAATTTTGCACAGGGGTTCCTTTTATAACGTAGGGGAGCACTAAGAAAGGGTTTTTGAAAATTCAGCCCCCAGGCGGGTAAAACGGGGGTGCAAAGTTAGTATGAAACTTTGCCGTTTTTGAAGTAGTTAGACGGGTAGACGTCGTTAGTGGGTCTAATTCTACGCTAGCGAAGCTGCGGGCATCCACTAGTCAAATATTAAATTAAGAAAATTAGTAATTAAGCGAAGCTGCGGGCATCCACTAGTCAAATATTAAATTAAGAGAACTAGTAATTAAAGTAGATAGATAATGCTGCCTGCTATGGCAGTGCTGCCATACATGGTACCGTGTACACGTCATGACCCATCACCAGCCGACAGTACAACAGCGTGTGTTTCAGCAGCCGGACCCCGTGCAGACGATGGCCACGCGGCCCTCCTCCGCCATGTTCGGCTACCCCACGCTGCCGCCTGTGCCTATGCCGAGGTAAGCCAGCCGACAGTACAGCAGCGTGTGTTTCAGCAGCCGGACCCCGTGCAGACGATGGCCACGCGCCCCTCCTCCGCCATGTTCGGCTACCCCACGCTGCCGCCTGTGCCTATGCCGAGGTAAGCCAGCCGACAGTACAGCAGCGTGTGTTTCAGCAGCCGGACCCCGTGCAGACGATGGCCACGCGCCCCTCCTCCGCCATGTTCGGGTACCCCACGCTGCCGCCTGTGCCTATGCCGAGGTAAGCCAGCCAACAGTACAGCAGCGTGTGTTTCAGCAGCCGGACCCCGTGCAGACGATGGCCACGCGGCCCTCCTCCGCCATGTTCGGCTACCCCACGCTGCCGCCTGTGCCTATGCCGAGGTAAGCCAGCCGACAGTACAGCAGCGTGTGTTTCAGCAGCCGGACCCCGTGCAGACGATGGCCACGCGCCCCTCCTCCGCCATGTTCGGCTACCCCACGCTGCCGCCTGTGCCTATGCCGAGGTAAGCCAGCCGACAGTACAGCAGCGTGTGTTTCAGCAGCCGGACCCCGTGCAGACGATGGCCACGCGCCCCTCCTCCGCCATGTTCGGCTACCCCACGCTGCCGCCTGTGCCTATGCCGAGGTAAGCCAGCCGACAGTACAGCAGCGTGTGTTTCAGCAGCCGGACCCCGTGCAGACGATGGCCACGCGGCCCTCCTCCGCCATGTTCGGCTACCCCACGCTGCCGCCTGTGCCTATGCCGAGGTAAGCCAGCCGACAGTACAGCAGCGTGTGTTTCAGCAGCCGGACCCCGTGCAGACGATGGCCACGCGCCCCTCCTCCGCCATGTTCGGCTACCCCACGCTGCCGCCTGTGCCTATGCCGAGGTAAGCCAGCCGACAGTACAGCAGCGTGTGTTTCAGCAGCCGGACCCCGTGCAGACGATGGCCACGCGCCCCTCCTCCGCCATGTTCGGCTACCCCACGCTGCCGCCTGTGCCTATGCCGAGGTAAGCCAGCCGACAGTACAGCAGCGTGTGTTTCAGCAGCCGGACCCCGTGCAGACGATGGCCACGCGGCCCTCCTCCGCCATGTTCGGCTACCCCACGCTGCCGCCTGTGCCTATGCCGAGGTAAGCCAGCCGACAGTACAGCAGCGTGTGTTTCAGCAGCCGGACCCCGTGCAGACGATGGCCACGCGCCCCTCCTCCGCCATGTTCGGCTACCCCACGCTGCCGCCTGTGCCTATGCCGAGGTAAGCCAGCCGACAGTACAGCAGCGTGTGTTTCAGCAGCCGGACCCCGTGCAGACGATGGCCACGCGCCCCTCCTCCGCCATGTTCGGCTACCCCACGCTGCCGCCTGTGCCTATGCCGAGGTAAGCCAGCCGACAGTACAGCAGCGTGTGTTTCAGCAGCCGGACCCCGTGCAGACGATGGCCACGCGGCCCTCCTCCGCCATGTTCGGCTACCCCACGCTGCCGCCTGTGCCTATGCCGAGGTAAGCCAGCCGACAGTACAGCAGCGTGTGTTTCAGCAGCCGGACCCCGTGCAGACGATGGCCACGCGGCCCTCCTCCGCCATGTTCGGCTACCCCACGCTGCCGCCTGTGCCTATGCCGAGGTAAGCCAGCCGACAGTACAGCAGCGTGTGTTTCAGCAGCCGGACCCCGTGCAGACGATGGCCACGCGCCCCTCCTCCGCCATGTTCGGCTACCCCACGCTGCCGCCTGTTCCTATGCCGAGGTAAGAATCCTAATTTATTTATTTCATCATCATCTTCATCATCAGTCTTTATTGGTCCACTGCTGGACATAGGCCTAGCTAGGGTCTCCTAAACGGCGCAACTCCGACCAGTCCTGTGCCTTCTAAATCCAGCCGTATTTTTTTTATTATTATTATTTTTTATTTTTTTATTTATTCTTTATTATACCAAAAAGCTTGTTGTACAAAAGGCGGAGTTAATGACTTAATCATCTTCCCGCTCTTAAGGCCTACCACGAGTTGCCATCGACAACTTGATGTAGTCTAAACGTTACGTTACTGCGTAGCACACGCACTAGAAGAAGAAGACTAGAGGAGACCTGTGTGTCTGTGGGGGAGACCTGTGTGTCTGTGGGGGAGATCCGTGTTTCTCTGGGGAGACCCGTGTGTCTGTGGGGGAGACCCGTGTGTCTGTGGGGGAGACCCGTGCCCAGCAGTGGGACGCCTATAGGTCGCAGCGAAGAAACCTTAATAATAATGGTGTTCCATCAGGATGGGCCTGCACGGTAGCCTGCACGCGGGCACCCTGAACACGGTGACGTCACGCGCCAACACCGCCGCCTCGCACCACAACATGTATGGTGAGTAGCATTTTATTTTAATTTTATGGATATAAGATCTACTACTACATATTCTACCTACCTACTCGTAGATATTCTGACACAGGCAAAATTTTTAAAATAATATACATAAGTACATAATTATCATATTTTGTAACATACAATATGCACATCATGTTTTAATTGTTTTATAATATTTTTTTACTATGACATTTGTTTATTTAAGTGTCCAACGTCTTTATTTAAATTTCTTTGTTTTTTTTATATTTTGATTGGATGTGGATGTAAAGTACGTATACGTATATGAATAAAGTTTTTCTTTCTTTCTTTAGACTTTAATTATAATTTTCCGTCACCATACTCGTACGATTGCAGGGTACACAAACCACATGGCGGCAGAGTCCACCAGCTCGGAGGCCTCGAGCCACGTGCAGGACCGCGCTGACCTTCTGGTCCCGAGGCCCAAGTCCCGCGCGAGGAGCATGCATGTGAGTATACCGGTAATACCGCGAATACCGGTAATATGTTCATAAAAATCTCTTGTATCTATGTATTGCTTTTGCAGGCTTTTCATTTGGCCAAACTATTCTCCCCCAACGTAGGCTGCACTGAAAATCAGCGCTGCTGGTTTCTTTTTCAGAGCCAACAGCATAATGCTGAGTGTAGACCATTTTGTTGCACTCATTGCAACAGGGATAACGTTTAGACATAAAGTTGTAATTTTTCTTTTTTAAAATATTAGACGATCAGAATTGTGTAGGGTTTGTGGGTTATCTTTGTTGCAATAATGCTGCACAAATAAAGTTTTTCTTTCTTTCTTTCTTTTTCTTTCTAATACCGGTAATACCGGTATAGTACAATCTTGGGCTTCTCAGTCTATACTAGATAACTATACTAATATTATTAAGAGGAAACATTTGTTTGTAATGTATTCACACAAAAACTACTGGACCGATTTCAAAAAGTCTTTCACCGTTAGAAAGCTGCTTCTTCACTGAGTGACATAGGCTATATAATATTACTGGGTGTAAACGAAACTAATTTTATGTCTAATTCCACGCGAGCTAAGCGCTTCCACTAGTTGTATTATATTTGGTATAGTAATAAAATTAAAATAAATGTTTGTTTATATATTTTGCAACGTATCAAATGTCTTATCTAGAATCACAATATTATCACTTTAAATGCCCTTTCTCCGGAGAAATTAAGAAATAAGTATTATATAGAAATCCTTAATTTTGTCAATACAATACAAAGAATATTTTATTACTGAATGATAAACTGGTGGTCTCTACGGTCTAGCCCAATTTTTATTATCTCTTTATCTTAACGGCTTTTTCACAGAACCAGACTGGAATCTACTACGACGTGGAGTATGAAAACGCGCCAGAGCCAATATACGGGAGCAAGGGCATCCCGCTCTCTACCTACACGGTTAGCCGCGGACCACCGTTCTACAGGTCGTAGTTTTATCAAAATTTAATATTGCGATTTTACTATATTATATTGACGTGCGAACATACTGATGTTGCTTTACTTGTGATGTACTCAACATACTTTTATTGGCGAGGTCGACAGTAAAATAAATTAAAATTTGTTTTGACTGGTTCTACCACGATTCTTCCACGATAGTAACTATATGAATATTCAATTAAGATAAGATAAAAAAATCATTTATTTCTTAACTCTAACACATACATAGAGCATAAACATAGAAATTTAATAAAAACAGGATCATATTTCACGTTTCACAAGATGACATTTCAATTGACAAGTGAAATAATTGAATATTCATATTTATTTATTATCTTGTTTCAATATGTTCATATAATCGATTTGAATTGAATTGAAATACATTCATGTATTCTTTTAGCAGAACTCGCCTAAAACATTTAGTCTTTTTGTCTGTGGTAAAGTAATGTATACAGTATTCTGTAACAAGGACAAAGTATGATCATTTCAAAAGCTTTTATTTAACTTCACTCATATGTATCTTGTATATATGTCCTGGAATCTTGCAATCAATATTTCACCCACTTCCACTGAAGCTATCGAGCTGAAATTTGGCATACATATTAGGTTCCGATGACAATGCATGAAAATAAAAAAAAAGTTTTAAAAAGCTTTTTTTTTTAAAAAAATTTTTTTACGGTATAATTATTATCCTTTGAATACAATCACTGTTCTGTTTAAAATCGTGCTTCAAGTGATTCCTTCGATGAGTTCCCAACATAGTTAACGCTAGATGGCGTTGGAGTGGCATTAGAGAGATGTTTTTTAGTTATAATAGGTGTATTCGAAATATAACATTCTATAAGACTGCTTACATCGACAATAAAATGTATTATATGAAGATTTTTATGTTTTGTACTTCATATTTTACCCTGGCCTGTACATGAATTAATGTGTATTATTCTGTTAGTATCAAGATTTTCTGTCCTTTTTAAAGGACATTATTTTAAATCAACTAAATGTAAAAACGTTATAAGAATAGAATGTCGAAAAAAATTTAGAAAATATAGAAATTTGATAGTTTTATATTATAAAATATGAAGTAAGGTGTTATTTGTACATATGATTAATTATAAATCGCATTTAATCAATCTTTAATGGTAGGTATTTGATAATATTTTGCAATTTATATAATTGATTCGAATGGTCAATCCTGAGAGTTACTTCACTAAAACATGTGTCAAAAATAATAAATTAAGGAATTTATAGAAAGAAGTTCATTTATAATTTGCTTTCTGTTAAAATATGTATGTATGAGTTTCGTATTCAATAGGTTTAAAATGTTTTATTTTGAAATGATGATGTGTTTCATTTTTATATCTGTGGACCATTTAAGAATGACGGTACGAAAATGCATTTTTAAATATTTTTACAATTAATTAATAATTATTAATAAAAAGTCATGGTTAGTTACTTAATGCATTTATATTGTAAATTTTATTTTATTTGTTTAATAAATATTATTTGTGTATTTTTCGAAAATAAAAATTAATGGTGAATATTTGTTGTTTTTTTTTTAAATATTGGTTAAATAATATTACATGGGTGACTACCGTGCTTCGCAGGGCACGTTAAGCCGTCGCTCCCGTTTGTTTTCAATTGTAAAAATAATCGTTAAGCCTTGTCGTAAACCTTCGGGTGGCTTGAGAACATTCGACACTGGGTTGGCCACTAACCCCTCCACCAATCCGCATTGGAGCAGCGTGGTGGCTCTAGACCTCCCGCAGCTATGAGGGAGACCCGTGCCCAACAGTGGGAGGTGGGTTATAGCTAAATAATAAACACATTGAGTATTAAATATATTTATTTCTATTAATAAATTATTACGTACTTAATAAAAATTTTCAGTATTTTATTGGACTGGATGCTTATTATTTATATAATTAATAGTAAATCTTAACCTATAAATGCGTCGTAAAATCACTCAGAGTTGCTTTAATCAATATAAAGTAATATGGCAAGTCTACCCTGGAAATATTATGTGAAAATCTTTTTATTTCTAAACTTAAACCTGAATAAATATTAAAGTTTTGATTCAAAGACTTATCTATAGTCAGGAAATTATCTTATCATATCCATACGTCACTATATCATGCATCAATACAAATGTTTGAATTAATGAGGGTTTTCGCGTATGAGAAATTCACTAGATGGCAAGACGCAGTCATGAGGTCTTACTGTTATGTGATTGGTGAATTATGATATATCTCTCAATGTCATGTCAAAAATAACCAATCATGCAGCAATCGGACCTCACGCCTACGTATTGCCATCTAGCGGATTTTTCATACGCGAAAACTCAATGATTTTTGCGTATGAAAAATCATTTTACATGAGCTTATAGTTATCTGATCAACGAATTTGTTCTATATAGTGAATTTATACTATCTGATGGTAGAATAGGTGACCGCTAATGGCAAACATCGGATCGCTATTAACCCTGGCTTGGCCACTAACCCCTCCATTTTAATGATGACCGTCTCAATCATCTAAAATTCTAAATCAAGCTTTGCAGGACATATGTATAAATACATACTTTAATACAGTAAGCACCAATTTTATAAGAAAAAAATTTAACAATTTCTTTACAACGTTCTATTGGGACTTTCTGTTTAGTCTGTCGCGCAGGGCAACGTGGGCCACGCTATGTCCATTAGTTCATGCGTACTTAATGTTGCAAACAGTTCACCAATTCTACCAGTTAGATTTTCAAAAAGTATTAACAGTGTTACAGTACAAAATTGTAAGTAATAACAGTGTTACAGTACAAAATTGTAAGTAATAACAGTTTCACAGTACAAAATTGTAAGTTACAACAGTGTTACAGTACAAAATGAACTAAATACAGTTATTCAATACGTTGTAATTGAACCGGTAGCCAGCTTCGGGGATGTCGTCCGTCACCAGGTTGTCGCTGTGGAAGTGGACGTACAGCGGGCCGGGGGGTGTCGCTGAAAACCAGGTAAATAAATAAGATATTTGAAAAAAAAATATTTTGGAACAATAATTTATATAACAAACGAAGCTTCGCTCGCGTGGAATTAGACATAATAATAGATTCTTCTTAACGCGTTAACTTTAGCTCCACAAATTTTTAATGAATCCGTAAATATGTTATCCCCTATATTTATTTTACACCCTTAAGGATAACATTTTTACAAACTTTGAATGCCATATTTATTTATATCTAATCAACAGCCTAAAATATAAATTTTATGCTTCTAGTTCTGCATCATCATCTTCTTCACCTTCAACCCTTTCTTTGTCCCAATGTTGGGCACGGGTCTCCTCTCAGAATAGTTAGGCCTTAGTCCACCACGCTGGCCAAATGCGGATTGGCAGACTTCACATTTCCTTGAAAACACCATGAAGAATTCTCTGGCATGCAGGTTTCTTCACGATGTGTCCTTCACCGTTACAGCAAGTGACATTTAATTTCTTAAACGCACATAATTTAGAAAAGTAATTGGTGCGTGCCGCTTGGGTTTGAACCCGGACTGCTCGAGTGAGAGGCCGTTAGTCGGGGGAACTAGCGACTAACGGCTAGTAGTACCGCGTGCGCGACGAACGACAGGCTCCCACGCTCAACAGCGGGGAAGTCACCGACGGGGTTTACCCCTGGAGCAATTGCCCGGATAGAGGGGATCTCCCCTAACTCCGAATTCCCTCAACGCAAGAGCAGCCACAGCGCCGCGGAAGAGGAGGAAAGGTATGTCTGAGAGGCGAGTTCGATAGCCACTGGGCTGTTCGCTTACAATACAATACAATACAATACAATACAAAACTCACATGCAATGATCTGGTTATTCCCGCTCATGCCGCAGAACTTAGACCCCCTCAACCCGTCGGCCGTCTGCGCCTCCGGGATGAACAGGTAGTCCTCGGACTGCGCCGAGCCCTGCGTCACAGGGTTGATCTGGCAGTCCGTGTCCACGTGCAGGTTCTGATCGTTGCGGTAGGCCATGTCGAAGTTGGCTGCAGTTAGTCTGGAACGATAAGTTAGTTAGTTGGTTTGTAGAAGAGGAAATTATCGCTTCTCTTATAATTTGTATCAGGCGGTACTTTGGGGAGGCGTTTTTGACGTGATAACGTCTTATAAATCGATGAACGAAAAAGTGTGACGTCATGCGGCGTTACCTCGCTCTGAGGCGTTCCATGTAAGACTTGAAGAACAAGCGAGAGCGCGGAACGAGCGACAAAGAAGCACAATCAAGCTTTGCGTTCGGCAGCGTTCGACATCTGTCTCTCTCCTATTTGAGTGAGCGATGCGTCTGCGTGGACAGCTGCTATACTATAGTACATTTATATAATTGTAGTATTTTCTTAAGACGTTGTCACGTTCAACTATCGTCAGTAAACCGACTTTACAGACAACCAATTTTTAGTTCATAATTTCGCAACAACCTGCGAACAAGCCGTATGGTGTACACTTTCATGCAAAGTCAAAGTCAAAGTCAAATAATTTATTTCGTTATGAGGTGATTAGACACGCTTAACGAAAGTATAGGTAACTACAAACTACTTGAAGAAAAGAGATATAATGCTATTCTAAACTGATCAATATAAGGCAAAGGATGAGCTATTGATCATTGAATGAATAGCTAATCCTACACGGGTGCCTAAACTGCCTTAAGGCTAATTTACATTAATAACCTACCAATAAGCTAAGCTCTAAAGTCACGAAAGAAGAGACCTGAAAGAGACCTGACGGAGCGTCTCTAGTGCCGTGGTGTTTGGGTCGTGCTCTGGTGTGGGATGTTACATGCGTAGACAGTTTGCCCCATCCTACAAACATGAAACATCTAAAAAGGTTGGGGAAGTCTCGGCGAATAGAAAATTTCAAGGACAAACAGTGTCTACTTACTTCACTCCACAAACATCCGGGGTCCTCTTGAAGCAGGTGGCGTATTGCAGGTTAGCGATGTACGGCCCCGCCCCCCTGTTGTAGTTGAAGGATTCGAAGGACCCCACTCTGTCCGGGTAGTACTGCAGACATCCAGGGGGCGCTGCGGGAAGAACAGGTTAAGTTGATTTTAAAGTGAAACTTTTATTACATCGTTCTGAAAAAAAAAGAAGTATGCAAATCTATAGGAAAAGGAGCCGCATTCAGCACTGGCCGCAGTGTACTACGACCGATG
Organism: Carterocephalus palaemon; assembly: GCA_944567765.1. NCBI lineage: Eukaryota > Metazoa > Arthropoda > Insecta > Lepidoptera > Hesperiidae > Carterocephalus > Carterocephalus palaemon. The sequence goes on from OX155666.1 coordinate 1,258,355, forward strand.
GTTTTCAGGGCGACCCCGTGTTTCGTACATAGCAGTATATGTAATACAAAGACATATGTAATACATAGAAGTGCATGTAATACAAAGACTTCCATGTAATACAAATACTTCCATGTCCAAAAAATGCATGTAATATACTGAAGTCTCAGTGTAATTCGTGCACTCACCGATCAAGTACTCGTCTCTGTCGGCGGTGCTGGAGAGCGGCGTGGACGGCAGCGACGAGGTGATGGCTTCGAAGAGCCCGTCGCGGTATTTGCTGTGGAAAGTATTTAATACATATTAATCAGGAGGATTTTAAATAACTATCAAGACTATAGATATCCAATAATCCTCGCTGTCGCTGCTGCGACCCATAGACGTCCCACTGCTGGGCACGGGTCTCCCCCACAGACACAGCTGCGGGAGGTCTAGAGCATACTCCACCACGATGCTCCAATGCGGATCGGTGGAGGGGTTAGTGGCCAACCCAGCGTCGAATGTTCTCAAGCCACCCGAAGGTCTTCCGACTGTTTCCACCATTGAAAACAACCGGGACCGACGGCTTTACGTGCCCTCCGAAGCACGATAGCGTCCATGAAAATCCACTAGCGGTCATCCACAAACCTACCGCGCCCGTCGTCGCTTAACTCTTTCGATCACATTGAATCGAAGCGAGTCATTGGGCTATGGACGCTACATTATACAGCCCTAGTTATCATGTCGATATTTAGTGTCCGGCCACTGACCCGAGAGTGTTGAAGCACTCCAGTTGGGTGACCTTGATCTTCCACGTGGCCTGCGGCAGGTTGGGCTGGCTGCTGCGGTCTGCTATGTTGAAATGCAGCCGGATCGATCTGCTGTTAGTTGACGCGTTCACTTTGGAGTACACTGGAAGAATAGGATATCTTAAGGCACCTTGTGAATCATAGGAAAATAGGTCTAGTTCAATGATGAATAAGATGCAACATGACAATGATTCGACATGAACAACAAACAACAAACATCGAATCGCAGCAAGGTAACTTACGGGGTCTTGACTCGTAAGCCGGTGACGCCGTAAAGGTCTGTATGACCATAGTCATAGTATAGAGGAATGACAATTTAAGTTGACGGAAGCGGACAGACACTTTCTGTTACACAGCGCCATCTTTTCAACGGTTACTTAACTAGATGGTATGCTAGCAATATAGTCAACGAAGCAGTTTATAGATTCATTCATAGATGGCGCTGTTTTGAGCACCACGCCCACGATTTAACACGCCACGATTTTAAATATGACAGTGATAGTAAAATTATATTGTACTTAATAACGTGTCTGTTCTGAATTGCATGTAAAACTAGCTTCTATATTGTATGCCTTTATGGCAGGTCATAGAGAGACTTTTACTATGTAACACCTTATCAACCCTATGGTCCACAATAAATGAATTTGAATTTGAATTTGATTTATTCTCTTTTGTCTCGAATCATTATATCTTATTAATTAATTTAATAAGATTTTACTTGACCCCCATCACAGTTGACACCACGGCAATGTGCATTATTATTACCGAGATACGAATAACATGTCTCAGTCGTGTCGAGATATTTAGGAGATGGAGAGCAGGTGATTTCGTGAGGTGATATTCTGGCTCTATCACTTAGGAGTGTCCAGGTTTTAATCCCCAGCGGCACGCACTTAGGGCGGATTCGACCAAACATAGACTTACACGTGCGTAACTATACCAGGGATAATATTAAAGTAGCGAGCTGAAAGCTGTCAATCATGTGTTAATTTTGCTTTGACATGACAGCTTCTTCTGACGTATGATAGAACATAAAAATCGCGTAGGCGATCTTAAGGCGCCTTATTCTAAGGATAAAGTATTCTCGTTTGGTCGAATCCGCCCTTAGTAATAAGTTTTTCAAAGTATATCCATTTTATGAAACAAAATGTTACCTGTTGTATTTATCAAGGAGGGGAACATGATGATGGCTTACTGTGTTGTCCACTGTTGTCGCCGCAGAGCGGAGGAATGACTTCGGAGTTGCCCTGCAGGTTGATCACCTGGAAGATGTCGTTCCTGCACGTGTACCCTGGCCGCTGGGTCACGTTCTCTACCGGCTCCACCTTTATAATATAATTACATTATTATAATTTATTAAATTAAACAATATTTATTAGAATTTCACAGGTGCTACAGTGCTTCGGAGGGCACGTTAAGCCGTCGGTCCTAAAGCCCTCCTGTAGCGCCGGAGTAGGCCACCGAGTGGGTTTTAGTGGGTGAAAGTCCCACATAACCCGGCGTCGCTCTCACGACGTTCGGATACCTTTTCAAGGTTTCCCACTCGTTATACAACAAAAAAAAATGTAATTTGTAGGCTACCTACAAGCTGACGTAACAAACATCATTCTGTCAAAAGATTTCCGACATAATACATAGCAAATTGCGCATGCAACCGATACCTATTTTTGTGTATATTTCCTAAGCTGTATTTATACTATTAGGTAAGTATTCTGTGGATGTATGGAACTCACTGTAGTTGGTGGTGCGAGGTTGAACGTCTCGAAATCGATTCTGATTTGGCAAACATTATTGTTGTTTATTTCCACATTGTAAGAACATTCCAGCCCAGAAGATTCCTTATTCAGCGGAGGATTTATAAAAACAGCAACTTTTGTGTTCGTTCTGATGTCACACGCGTTCACTGAAAAGGTAAAACAGTGCCATCTAGTTTATAAACATTGAAACTAAATGTATAAAAGAAATGGGGTCGCAAAGTAAATATCGAGAGCTCGGCGTCTTATTTTGTCGATTTGTAGATTAAAAGTAATTTGATTTGGTACTTACAAGAACAGCAAGTAGCGAAAACTCCACAAAAACCGATCGCTTTGCCCCCCTGAGTGTTACACTGGTTTCTGGACAAACAAACCCCACCGGTGGACCTGTCGGAGCCCACGCACTGTTCGCCGTTCCCTCCCGAAAAAATGCTTCCAGGCCCCGACTGTCTTTTGGCTGCAAGAGGAAAAACATTAGGTAATTAAGAGATGGATTTTTTAATACATACTTGTATAAAAAAAATATTGGTTGCCTGTAAAGTCGGTATACGGGCGAAAGTTTTACGTGACAACGACTTTGAGTGGTAAAATAATTTTAATGTGAATATTCATTCGTATAGTAGTATCGTCTCGTATCGTATCGTCTCTCTCGCTCTTAGGCGGGCTAACCATGCCCGAGTGGAAGGGACGCGTGCCTCTCACTCGCTCTCATTGTGAGCGCATAACGTGAGCGGAGCGTAACGCAGTTTCTTGAAGTGTCACCCGGCAAACCAATTTATAAGACGTTGTCACGTCAAAAACTAGTTTTAGGTTTTAAGTTATGTACACGTGCCCAACAGTGGGACGCTTATGAGTAGTAATTAGCAAATTTTAAGAGAATAAGTAAAAATGAATAATGATGGCAGTGGGAGTATGATAACGCCATCTAGCGGGGAGTAGCAAAACTACGTACTTCTGTAGTGGTTCATCGCACTTCCATAATGCGCCGCTAGGAGCACTATGAATAGACGACTTATGAAGCTCAGTGCCATCTTGTGAAATGTATCTGAAAATAAATAAATATGCATTTTGTCAAAGGTTTGTATCAACTTGAAAGATGAGAATGAGAGACAATATTATTACGGAACGATTAGTAAAATTAAAAAGCTCAGAATTTTTTATATGTTTTTGATAGAAAATAAATATCTGTGAACATTCTGAATATAAAAAATTATTCAGCATACTCATATTGAATAATTAAAATTACCTACTTGCATAACGAATCGAATTACCTACGAATCTTATTTCATTATAACGAATTTTAGAGCCTATATCACTCAGTAAAGATGCAGCTTTCTAATGGTGAAAGATTTTTTGAAATCGGTCCAGTAGTTTTTGTGGGAAAACATTACAGACAAATATTTCCTCTTTTTTATTATTAGTATAGATAATGACAACATTTATTTGCCTATTGATTATTTTATATTTTTTAAGGTTTTTTAGTTTTAGATTCAATATTTAGTAAATTTGTTGTAATTGGTTTATTATTTAATATGTTGATAATATAAGTTATTAATTCAATTTGCCTATCTATGTCTTGTGGACATTGATGTTTGAGTTTTACTTGGTTATTGCAATCCGTTTATCGTAATTAATCAAAGTTTAACCAGTATAGAATCTGTACTAGTAGGTACATACACACTACATACAATCACCTGCAAAGCTCGTTTCGGTGCCAGTAATTTGCTTAAGCTTATATTACCCAGTCCCGCTAACTAACTGTACTGTCTTTCGAAGTCCGGTTAGTGCGACTGCGTGGGTTGGGCACGAGGAAGTTTAAGTGCTCACAGCCCAGCGGCTCGCGAATGTAAGCGATCGACCACGATTGGTTTGCGCAGACCGCAGACGGCGAATTAAAATCGCAAATTAAGATTCCATAGTTAAAATTATTAAGGGCCGATTTCACCAACGTCGTCTAAATCTTATTCCCGGAATAAGTTGTTATTTACTCGCGAGTTAGCCCATTTAAAGTTTTTCACCAACATTTAACCTAGGGATAAAATCTCTATACTAGAGTAAAATTACACAGCCGATTTCGGCCTAAAAAGTTGATTAATATTATTTCTGTAACCTGTTTGACTATGTGTGCAATAAAGTGTTAATTATAAATTTAGTTAATCCATACTAATATTATAAAACGGAAACATTTGTTTGTAATGTATTCACACAAAAACTACTGGACTGATTTCAAAAATTCTTTCACCATTAGAAAGCTGCATATTCACTGAGTGACATAGGCTACCTATATAATATTACTAGGTGCACGGACTTTTGGTCTTTACTCTATGCTAGGTGTAAACGAAACTATTGTTATGTCTAATTCCACGTGTGCGAAGCTGCGGGCGTCCATTATTCCTTAAGCCTTGTCTCGTGACTTGAGACAACTGGCTCAGCCACTAACCCCACCTTGAACCAGGGTGGTGTAAGACGCTGACTGTGGGGCCCCACGCCCAACAGTGAGACGCCTAAATGGATTGTTGCAATATCGTTACGCGCTAGGCTAGTCGTCGTGATTCTGACATTAATCAAATCAGTTCAAATAGATAGGCTACAATAATATTACGGTATATCGCTTTTCGGGTGACCAGGCAAGCGCTTTTGGGAGAAGAGTCCCGTTCAGAAGATAATTAAAATTGAATCTTATTCATCATTATCGTCATCATCACAACCCGGGCACGGGTAGGAGACTCAGAATGGGAGGGATTAGGCCTTAGTCTACCACGCTGGCCAAGTGCGGATTGGCAGACTTCACATGCCTTCGAGAAGATTATGAAGAACTCTCATAAAACCGGAACTGAAATGAAACGGAAACCCGGTTCTGCCTGTATCCGGATCCGAAATACCCGGTTCCCGAATAAGGGACCGTTCGTCTAGCGGTGCTCCACGCTCGTTTGCTATCTAACATCCATAAACATGGAGAACGAGTATTGAAAGAAAGAAAGAAAATTAGGTACAGTAAAATATATAGATACAAGTAGTAGATATTTATAAATGTTAAAAAGGATGAAAATTGGACGCCCTCAGCAAATGGCCGTGGCTAACTAACAGCCGCTGATTTTCAGGGCGACCTGCTCGCGGCATGAAATTTCGCTCCAAACGAAATCTGGTGGGGGATAGATGCGCATCAGCTGCTAATCAGTGCTTACGACAGCCCGCTCGCCCCGCGCCACAACTTATTTTGGACTTGCGCGTTCAAGAGTTACACTCTAATGCCGAACCCTATACCACGGGTGGGGTGGTAGACCGTCTCTGCCACCCACCACTCAACCTTGAAAAGGTACCCGGACGTCGTGGGAGCGACGCCGGGTTATGTGGGACTTTCACCCACTAAAACCCGCTCGGTGGCCTACTCCGACGCTACAGGGGGGCTCCGGGATCTCTTGTGGAACGCGCCGGTGCCCTCCAGCGCTGCGCCCAGGACGGGCTCTTCCCGGTTTACACAACGCTGAGCAGCCACAAACAGCGTCTTTCCCGGGGTCACATGATGGACGTGAGCTCCCCCTCTCACCGCCCGCGACCCCAGAAGTCCCCTTTAGTCGCCCTACGACAGGCAGGGGCTACCGTAGCACTATTCTGGTCCCGAACTACAGGGATACTCATGGCGCACCTACTAGCGTGCAATTATCGCCGGCGGATGCCCACAAAACACTGAGCGATTATTGATATCGGATAACTGTAAAAACGATAACATCAAATGCAATTTAGAATTTACATAATTTGTATCGCCGCCTAATTGGTCAAGAGATCGAATTGATGACGGTTCGATGCCCTGGTTAGGCAGTTTTCGTATGTCTGTCTGTCACAACGGTCTTTTAGAATCTCACTAAACTGTATATAACACAAAGATACAATAGATCTCTTTAGGCCGCAGTGGCTAGCTGACCCCGCAAACGTTGTTCTGCCATATGAAATGTCAAAGTGACGCGACGCTTCATGTAAATGACTTCACGTCAATGAACGACGGTTAAAATATTAGGATATAGTTATTACAAAAAAAAATACCGTTCAGTTCGGTTATCTACAAAAGCGTGTTTTTTAGGTTTTATAAACGATGTTGTTAGTATTGTACATAGAATAACAGCCAATGAAACGTTTTGATTCATATCTTTGTTTATTTTTTTAATTCCATTTGTACTATCACTCTATAATTTTTCTTATTTCTGTATATGTATTTGTTGTATGTTATATCTGTGTCCTTTTAGTGTACAATAAAGGAACATGTCTGTCTGTCTGTCTTTTGTCTAGAGCTAGCTGCCTAGCTGTCTTAATTTCTTGTATTCAGGTTACATACAATTAATTTAATTGCGGGTAGGTTCGCAGGACGAGAATGTAAAATCTCGAGTATGGAATAAGACCGAATTATATTATTATATTTCGGTTAGAAACTGTTCTATTGGTTATTGGAATAAACACGTCAAACGAACATGATGTACGACACACATCTCACATAAATTTAGGTAACAACTAGGAAACCAACTAAAATTTACTTGGAACAAAATTAACTTTCTAAATAGACATCATTTAAAATTAAACACTGAATTTTATATTGATTGATTTTACTTTTTTTTATTTATTTAAGTAAAACATTTAAGTTTTTTCCATGGTGCCTTGGAAAACTAAAAGTAGAACATAGAAATAAGTTTAGATTCTTTAAAAAAAAGGAAAATCGTTCAAATTAAATTAAATCACTTTCGTATTTATTATAAGCGTTTAATTTATATTAGCTGATTATAATATACTAACACAACATTTTATTAATTTATTTTACAGGCTGATCATTAAAATTACCGTGTTTTTAGATTTTTGATTAATTATTTATTTAATTATTAGTATATTTTTTAATTGAGATTGTAATTAATAACTATATCTTATTAAATATTAATTACAAAAGCATTAAATATAAAAAGCTGTAAAATACATACGTTGTTCCGGGTCCGGCGATGGTCACTGCACCGGCCACTATAGACCCGGGGCTTATATATGCGTGCCTTGTCGTTGACCGCGGCTAGACCAGGGGCTGGTTGCGAAAACATTATACTTCGAAAAAATAACATGCATATAGAAAATTCCTATTTTTCATATTACAAATACAAAACCGACTTCGTCATCATTGTGGGACCACCTCAGATCAGATCAGAAGCCAACGACCTTTGTTGAATGATATGCGTCAGATATCCATCTATACATACTAATATTATAAAGAGGAAATATTTGTTTGTAATGTTTTCACACAAAAACTACTGGACCGATTTAAAAAATTCGAATGCCTATGTCACTCAGTGAAGATGCAGCTGTCTAACGGTGAAAGAATTTTTGAAATCGGTCCAGTAGTTTTTGTGTGAAAACATTACAAACAAATCTAAAAGGTAAATGTACTCATCGATAACTATAAGAGCAGTGCCATCAACAACACCCGGTATAGGTGCGATATGCCCATTGATTCAATCAATGATCAATAGCTAATCCTTTGTCTTATATTGATCAGTCTAGAATAGCATTAAATCTCTTTTCTTTAAGTAGTTTGTAGTTACCTAGACTTTCGTTAAGCGTGTCCAATCACCTCAGCGAAATAAATTATTTGACTTTGACTTTGATTGAACATGACTTTCGTCTTGTACTTGTACTACTATTACTTAAAACAAGTAGTGATACAGAACCACCGACTTTTTGTTTTAATTCGGACAGAAACATTTCGTCGCAGCCTCTCGGCCTACACCACGCGTCCCATCCCATGGGCATTTATTGACTCTTCAATTCATGTATTTCGTGAATTTATGCATAAACGCGCTTCGGTCTTACCTGGCTTGGAACTTTCCGTGTTATCCACATTGCAACACATTCTCAATTGGTAGAACCTGTATGCCTTGCCCTTCCCTTTCTTTTGTCCCACTGTTGGGCACGGGTCTCCTCTCCTCCACGCTGGCCAAGTGCGGATTGGCAGACTTCACATGCCATTATGATGAACTCTCAAGCATGCAGGTATTCTCACGATGTGCCCTTCACCGATTTCTTAAATCGCACATAACTTAGAAACGTCATTGGTGCGTGCCGCTGGGGTTTGAACCCGGACCGCTCGAGTGCGAGGCGAGTTCGATAGCCACTGGGCTGTCACCGCTGTTGTTTAAGATACATCGATCATAGACATAGCTATATATTTTTTAATTGGAAAAAAGTGTTGTAAAGGGTTGAAAAGGGCGATGAAAGTTTGTATGAAAGTATTGTCATTTTCTGAACTAGAAGCATAAAATTTATATTTTAGGCTGTTGATTAGATATAAATAAATGGTATTCAAAGTTTGTAAAGTCCTTAAGGGTGTAAAATAAACATAGGATAAAATGTGTATGTTTATACATTTACGGATTCATTACAAATTTGTGGAGCTAAAGTTAACGCGTTAAGAAGAATCAATTATTATGTCTAATTCCACGCGAGCGAAGCTGCGGGCGTCCCCTAGTTAATAATAAAAATTAAAAATATTAGGGCTCCTAAAGGGGCTCCCAATGCAAGTAAAAAAAATACTCGGTAGTACGGAACCATATGCGTGCGAGTTCAACTTGCACCTATCCGGTTTCATTAATAAAATTGTAATAGGTATGTAATTTATGTAATATTTTACTCCATATGTGCTACAACTGCTACGAGGTACGAGTATACATATATATACATATACACTACTAGTGGACGCCCGCAGCTTCGCTCGCCTGCAATTAGACATTCACTAATTTCAAAAACGGCAAAGTTTCATACTAACTTTGCACCCCCGTTTTACCTCCTTAGGGGGTGAATTTTCAAAAATCCTTTCTTAGTGCTCCCCTACGCTATAAAAGGAACCCCTGTGCCTTAGATTTCCCTTAGATTTCAAGTTTCTAACCCTTATAGTTTAGGCCCTGCGTTGATATGTCAGTCAGTCTGTCAGTCAGTCAGCTTTTCCTTTTATATACATACATATAGATTTTACTCCATAAGTACTACAACTGCTACGAGGTAACTATACAGGGTCTACAAAAAGTAGGAACCGTCCCCGTACCAAGGGCCAATTCGCCCACGGTCCGCCACGCTGGCCAATGTTTGCCTTGAACTTGCGTTACGCAACATCGACGCTCAAATTATATAACGGTACGTGATCGGTGAGTTTGTTTACACTTAGCATAGGGCTGGCACAAAAACTTATTTTAATGATTATTATTTTTATTATTTTATTTATTTAATTTTTCATGTCACCTTGAAGGCCATAATTAATATAGGGCCTTTATTAATTATAGGGCGACAGCCCAGTGGCTATCGAACTCGCCTCTCACTCGAGCGGTCAAAGTCAAATTCAAATAATTTATTTCGCTATGAGGTGATTAGACACGCTTAACGAAAGTCTAGGTAACTACAAACTACTTAAAGAGAAGAGATATAATAATTAATAAGAGATAATGGTCCGGGTTCAAACCCCAGCGGCACGCACCAATAACATTTTTAAGTTATGTGCGATTTAAGAAATTAAATAAATGTCACTTGCTATAACGGTGAAGGACACGTGAGGAAACCTTCCTGAAAGTTCTTCATATTGTTCCCGAAGGCATGTGAAGTCTGCCAATCCGCACTTGGCCAGCGTGGTGGACTAAGGCCTAATCTCTCCGGTTCTGAGAGGACACCCGTGCCCAACAGTGGGACAAAGAAAGGGTTGTGATGATGATTAATTTAAGGCCAACATAATGGCCTTGTAATTTATCTACCAATGAAACACATAAATCACGCCTGTGATTTCTCGATGGGGCTTAGGTGGTTTGTGTTTGTGTGTTGTTACGCGGTCGGTTTGTGGATGGGTGACCGCTAGTGGCAACATTTCATGGACGCTACCGTGCTCCGGAGAGCACGTGAAGCCGTCGGTCCCGGTTGTTTTCAAGCCCAACAATGGGATAAGGAAGGAGTTGTAGTGGTGATGATTAATTTTTAATTTTAATCATAGTTGGCGACCCTATTCAAGAATTTCTGTGTTTGGCTTTTTAAGCTGAAGTGTTTTTGCAATAATAAATCTCACTTATTTTTGTTCGTGTGTAGTATATACCATGTGTTTTTGATATTATTATATCAGTTATTATTTAATAATTTAGTTATTTTATTTATTTATTTACAATTATACTTAAAATAGTTATACAGGTAATATAAGGTGTCGCATAAACTAACGTAAGCTTTTCTGTACAAGCTTGTCGAAGACCTTCGGGTGGCTTGAGAACATTCGACACTGGGTTGGCCACTAACCCCTCCACCGATCCGCATTGGAGCAGCGTGGTGGAGTATGCTCTAGATCTCCCGCAGCTGCGTCTGTGGGGGAGACCCGTGCCCAACAGTGGGACAAAGGGTGTTATATCGTTGAAAAGATGTCCTGAGATGTACTAACGCAAGTTTCACGGTAATTAGCAGTGAGTCTATGTATATTGACAGGCTCTCGTGTGTATAACTGTTCGTAGACGCGTCGGTACTTCGGTAACCTGTTTGTCAGCGGGGCCACTAAGTCAGCGGTATTGTCAGCGACAGTAGGACGAGTAAGAGAGTTTCGAGCACAAAGTGTACGAGTACCTAGTCAGACCGGCCAGTGCCAGGGGCTTGCGAAGAACTGATCCGGGTTATTATGTTTCGTATATATATTATGTATATTCGAGTCGTAATTTCAGGTAAGAGTTGAGTATATATACATTATAGACGGACAAACAGACATATGGGCCACCTGATGGTAAGTGGTCACCGTCGTCTATGGACACGTGCGACACCAGGGGTATCACAGGTGCGTTGCCTGCCTTGAAGGAAGCGTTTCACACTCTTCTTGAAGCGCTCCATGTCGTAGCTCAAAGGGAAAACCTCAGTCGGAAGCTCATTCCACAGGAGACCAGTTTGCCGTAGAGAAACGCACGGTGGTAGTAGGCCATGAGTCAATTCGGTGTGGATGAAACTTCAGACCTCGGCGTGTAGTGCGGTAGTTGAATGAGGTTGGTGGAATTAAGTTATGAAGTTCCTCCGAGCACTCACCATGGTAAATAGTGTAGAGGACACAGAGAGGGCCTATTTCTCTCTGGAGACTGAGGTCGTCCAATTTACCGGTAAGATTGGTTAACCACTTTGCCACAGTATTTTATCATTTTTATATTGTTACGGGTTCTTAATAAAACTACTTATATAAAAGGTTATAAAGAAGCTTATATTATCTAGGTATGAGGGCGCCAGGAGGGTTTTTCTTATGGAAGCGGAACCCTGCCAAAACCAAGTTACAGCCACGGTAATAGAATCATACTACAGCTCTTCAGGGAATATTGGATGTGTTTTATAATCTGCCGGATACAATAAGGGCGTTTCCTTAAGCTAAAACAACAATTTATTATTTTAATCACTACTGTACCTACTGACAATTAAAATAAAAAAATTAAAATAAAATTTAACTTACCCCTTTCACGCACAACCGACACAACACTCAACTTTACTATACTTATTGTATTTAAATCATTGCAAGCTACTATGCAAATTATATAATAATTGCCAAGCTTTAGAATAGCGGTATCAATTGCAATTACGTAGAAACATTTCTGTCTCTCTGACATTTAGTATAAGTTTTGATTTTACCTACTTTTTTTTTTTTCTACCTACATAATAATATGATGATAAATCAGATAGAAACGGGAAGCTTACTTTGTCACCCTCCTATCCCGCTCCCAACCGTGAGACCATGTTTACCTACATTTAAATATCCGCTCGTACATAAGCGTTTCAAAGCGGAATCCGCCCGTTTCGTGGCCCCATCAATCTCATACTCGATTAGATATTTTTTGAGCGAAGTTCATTGGCTTGTTTCGACATGTTTAATGAACGCAGCCACTGCCCGCCAGCGAAGCCCATCGACAACAAACGTACATACTTAGCAATCTTGTTGTGTATAAAGATTCTATTAGCTTACCCCGTGGTATTGCTCGCGTCAAATCGTTTTTCCGTGCAGAATTAATACCATCAAGCGATGATTACCTATATATGAGTGTATGAGGATTACCTACCTATTAATAAATAAGAATGTTATAAGAAGCTAATAATGTCGATAGACTCTTATTTGTATGCCTTAATACCTTTTTTTTTTTTTTTTTTATCGCTGGAAAATCCTCATGGATACCCGACAGGCGCGGGGGGGCGCTGTCGGGTTATGCCGGACTCTTACCGGCTAAAAACCAGCGGTGTTCCTCCTCGCCGTCTTCCGGCGGAGCTGCGGGAACGCTTTCGCACACTTCCGCTGCTCCGCCGACGGTTGCCCGGGACTCGGGGCCCATCTTGTGGGGCGCACATCTTGTGGCGCCACTCACCATTCAACCTGGCGTGCCGGAACACGGGACACGCCAGCCGTCTCGGGGGTCTCCTCCAACTGGGCGATGGTACCCCCCGGTTCCACCGCCCGGAGACCCACCTTATGGGGGAAGGCGGCGCTCATGCGCCAGGCGCCTCCGGCCCACTCTTTTACGGCGGATTGGGTTGGACAGAGGGTCGTCTTCCCTCACCCGCTCCGCCGCCTCCTTTTGCGCCATCACTGCCTCGCAGAATCGGAGCACCGCCTTCCACGCTCTGTCGCTGCCGACCATGGCTCTCACGACGCCCGGCAGCGACAGGTCGCCCCCAATCACCGCCGCGAGCGTCGCCCGCGGCTCCATGAGGTTAAGTGCTTTTGTACTTATGAGCAAATAAATTGATGGTTTAAAATGTGGTTTAAGTATAGCCTTTATAGTCAAGCTACACCAAATATCTACGGCTAATCAAAATAAGTAGCGTCCATAACCCAATGAGGTAGACAGCGAGGCAGACAGACAGACAGAGTTACTTTCGCATTTATAATATTAGTATGGAAGTATGGTTTCTGATAATATTTGGTACTATAATACGTAGTTACTTAACCTCAAGAAGCCTATAATTTATTGTATCTGCATAGAAAAACGTTTCAACGCAAGCGGAGACGCGGGTAAAGCTGCAATATACAAAAACGTCATGTGAATAATATAGAAATTCCTTATTAATCCTTGTCCGACGTAATCAAGTTAGGACAAAAAAATGCCGCATTGCGATAACATAAGGAGTGTGTCGGCGCGTAGCATGAGGGTTCCGTAGAATTGATTTTGATTAATTCACAGGGAAGTGAGAAGAAATAACAAAATTCTAGTGGACAGGGAAGTGAGAAGAAATTACAAAATTGTAGTGGAATTAGACATAACAATAGTTTCGTTTACACCTAGTAATATTATATCGCCTATGTCACTCAGTGAAGATGCAGCCTTCTAATGGTGAAAGAATTTTTGAGATCGATCCAGTAGTTTTTGTGTGAAAACATTACAAACAAATCTTTCCTCTTTATAATACACTAGTGGACGCCCGCAGCTTCGCTCGCGTGGAATTAGACATTCACTAACTTCATAAACGGCAAAGTTTCATACTAACTTTGCACCCCCGTTTTATCCCTTTATGGGGATGAATTTTCAAAAATCCTTTCTTAGTGCTCCCCTACGTTATAAAAGGAACCCCTGTGCAAAATTTCAAGTTTCTAACCCTTATAGTTTAGGCCTTGCGTTGATATGTCAGTCAGTCAGTCAGTCACCTTCTCCTTTTATATATATAGATATTTGTATTTTGGTATAATATAATAGTATATTATAGATCGGAATTCAGTTTGATGCTGAACGCACGTTTGCTGAGCGCTGAGCCACTGCGCGCAAGTGATAATTTGTTTAGAAAACACGATTGTAAATAATTTTTTCCGTTGCATAAACTAATAAAATAATAACTAAACCAAGGTTTTCTTCTAAAATTAATAAAATTACTGGTTTAACAAATCATTAATTTTATTACCAACACCAACTACTAACAGGGTTGTCACTAACAGTCTCAGCCCGTGTAGTCCTCATAACTAACGATTATTAAGTGACTAACTAGTACGCGAATAACTATCCCAATCCCTTAAAACAGTGTCATACAAAATCTGTCACAGTTGTAATGGCCAGCGGTGGCGATGCATAACCGTTTACTATTTGTTAAAATGAAATACATACCTACGTAAAGATCGCAATGGTTTTCATGGTGTCTTACGGACTCCTAAAACCAATTTATCATGGAATGACTAACACAAGTCTATGGCATGAATAACTGGTTGACTTAATCGACGAGGTATTTCATCATTAATATCTTTCTATCTTTTTAACTGCTTATTTTGCATATTGTTCTTGCAAGTAAATTAACAAATATTTGCTTAAAAACGTTGAGCCCTGACTTCTAGCGAAGCGTGAGCTGTAGAAGCCATTCCATTCCCAAAAAAAAAAAAACTAATTAAACACTCAGTTTAATTAGTACTTTAATCTAAATCTAAATTTAGTTTGTTTTAAGAAATTATTATTAATACTTTGGTATTCTGTGAAAAGAAAAAAAATACTGTCTCTCTGTAGGGTTTATGATGACCGTTGGGTCAATAAAACACGCCTTTGATCCTTCAATAGGTGGAGTAGGTAATGCGTCCGGCGCACGTCCGAACTTGCTCACAGCTAGCGCGTTACTGTCCGGCCGCTGCCTGGACCACATACACTACACTCTCTTATCTTACCCTATTCGCGCGCATTGTGGTTTCACTTTCCGGCACGCTGGCGGATTCTGTTTCTTTCTGTATTCTGAGCGGTAACCGTGGTACCACGAGCGCTTCTGGCAATAATAATAGTACCAGGCAAACACCTAACTTATCAACAGTTCACCGGAGCCCTAGACGGGCTGGAAGGTTCTGAAAGAAAACGTATCTACCGATGCAGATTTTAATCCTAAATTATTACCTTTGCCTACTTATATAGAGATGATGCGACGCTGCCAGCGAGCAACTTGGTGTGACGGTTATAATTTTATTTTATTTTATTTTATTTATATTTGGGAAACAAACAATTTTTATTACAAATAAGTAGTATAGTATATAAGTAACATATGTCAGTGAAGTTTCCACTGATTACTAATACATAAGTGTTTTACAATTTTTTGTAGTATTATAATCATAATGTTTGGTATAATGGTCGCGACTTTTAAATGGGACCTAAACAAGACTGGTGAAAGTGAGTGTATTACACACTGCTACCTAACCCGTCGGAAAAATGCAGGCGCGATGTTTATCTTGTAAATATAGATGGAGTTACGGTTTATGAAATAACTATTAATAATAACAAAAATAATGATACGCGGTAACAAGTCACTCAGATAATTCAATTATAATTAATAAATAAATAAACGCTACACTCACACTATGCCTAGGCCTGTGTGCGGGTGGCGAGTCACGGAAAATTACACAATTCAACATCCATGACTCAACCACATGTGTTATTAGTAAGCAAAGTAGAATCTAATATTTCCTATAAAAATATGTCGTCAAAAACTCATTGAAAGGAGGTAATAACATCTCTAAGAGATACGAGAGTAAATGCATTCGCGGATGATTCGCGCCGCTCCAGCCAGTCTGCAATAAGTCTGGATTTGCGAGGGCCTGTAGCAGTCGAGGTGCGGACTCGGACACACCGTGAAATTGATGTTTAGGTGAAGGTGACGACCGATCTGTAACGATGAAGTATAACATCGTGAGGAAACCTGCACGCCTGAGAGCTTTACATAATGTTCTCGAAAACATGTCCTGTCGATCTGTCAGTTTGTTATTATGTGTTGGCGGGATTCGTACCTTCGACAGTTCATGATGCATCATCATCGAATGACGGATGATCAGTGCCATAGATTTATTACTCTATATCAGTGCATAGCGGGTACCTGTTTAAGAACCACTGATTTTTACCGAGTCTCAAGTTGGAACTTTGGAAATCATTTGAGTTTGTGCCCGGTTACCACCTATGGGACCTAAAGATTAATGGTGAAAAGTGGGTGTACACACCTCTGCCTACCATTCGGGGAAATAAAGGCGTGACGTTAGTAATTTTAGGTATATCACAAACTGTTCGAAATCCCTATTGCCTGCAGCATATCCAGTAATACCAGTAATCCGACCATTATTAGGCCCCACATTTGACACGAACAACCTCGATATTCATTTTAATATTTGAAAAAGAAATAGTTTGGATCTGCAAGTCCTTTTACAATTTTATTGTAATCCGCTCCTGACGGATCTCAATAGCAACGACGTCTTTCAGTGAACGTTGCAATCTTTTTCGAACAGGCGCTACTGCCAGCGACCTCTGCAATCGTACTTGTACGTAATATTCATTCGTGAATAGCTGAGGTATCTACTTGAAAAACACAATAGAAATCACAACTGAAGCATTTATTTTAATAACAGATCTCAATGTTACAATTTGTTCAATTTATATTTCCAATAGCATATTTCTTATATTCTAGATTGTGAAGTTTTATCGAAAGGCGGTTTATTATGTCTTTTATTTTACACGTAGACAAAAATGTCGGTAGGGATGGAAACATGATGACTAATCCAAGAGCAAACTTGCCCAACCGTGGGACTATGAGAATGTTGGAATAAAGCATCTTCAGTTAAATATTTTTTAAAATATAATGTTATAATAGATAATACATACAATGGAACGTAGGACCTACATACCAGGGTTGTTGCTGATGTAGGTTTTTTCAATATCAGCTGATGCTGATGCTGATGCTGATTTTTAAAATTAATATCAGCTGATGCTGATGCTGATGCTGATTTTATTGAAACATGAAATTAAAACTATGAAGTTGTTGATAAAAGTGATAACTTTATTAGGCATTTTAAATAAAAGGGAAATTATAATAATACTGTGACTTTTAATTATCAAAAACAATCAATCTTTGTAAATGAGTCAAATCTGTGTTTGTTTACTAACATTCGAACGAACAAGTGAAGTTCGCTCTAAGAACGACTGACAATTTTACGATCTTTGATTGGTCAAAAACCAGCGTTGCCAGATTTTTTTTTTGCCAAGTCGGGATTTTGGAACATTCTGAGTGAAAAAAGCGGGATTCTTGCGTCGAAAGCGGGACATAGTAAAAAAACGTATATAATCAGAAGTTAACAAAAACCAAAATCCGTTTATTCTGGGACAGCCTGTATATATAATTCAGTTCGGCCGGTTCAGGCGGTTCAGGCTGTAATGTTAGATTTAAGTTTGTGTCTATTAAATAAATAAATAAATAAATAATAAACGCGAAAGTAACTCTGTCTGTCTTTCTGTCTCGCTTTCACGCCAAAACTACTGAACCGATTTAAATGAAATTTGGTACCCAGATAGTGTAGAGCCTGTGAAAGGACATAGGCTACTTTTTAATTGGAAAAAAATGTTGTAAAGGGTTGAAAAAGGGGATGAAAGGTTGTATGAAAGTTTTGTTATTTTCAGAACTAGAAACATAAAATTTATATTTTAGGCTGTTGATTAGATATAAATAAATATGGCACTCAAAGTTTTTAAAAATGTTACCCTTAATGGTGTAAAATAAACAGGGGATAACACATTTATGGATTCATTATAAATTTGTGGAGATAAAGATAATGCGTTACGACGAATCTATTATTATGTCTAATTCTACGCGAGCGAAGCTGCGGGCGTCCACTAGTAAGAGAATAATTATTTATAAGAATTACTTCTTCATGATATTTCTGTGAAGATTTAACGTCTTTTAAAATTTCCTCTTTCTCTTTAATAAAGATGAAGAACTCTTCACAGGATAGCTGTAGATTAGCTTGGATGAGTAACCACTCACGCTTCCTCAGCGCGGTCGAGCTATCCCCGAAAAGCGGGACTGAGCCTGTCCCGCGCGGGACATTTAATTTTGATTTATAAATCGAGACGTCCCGCCAAAATCGGGACGTCTGGCAACGCTGTCAAAAACCCACGCCGTCATAGCTAAGCCCCGCCTTCAACGGTCATGTCACGACTGGAATATCAGCAATAAAATCAGCATCGATTAATGCGGATGCTGATGCTGATGCTGATGTTGAATCCTATGCTGATAATCAGCTGATGCTGATGCTGATGCTGATATTCGCAACAACCCTGCTACATACAATGAATATTGTGACATTTGCTGCTGTTTTTAATTTCATTTATGACATAGGACTTAATTTAGAAATAATGACCAATTTAACTAATTTTTTTTATATACATATATACTTGACATTATTTTTAATTTTCAAATTTATTATTGTATTAATTGACATTATTCATGTTTATGGATATAAAATGTAAATTGATAATGTTATTTGAAATAGGTATTTAATATTTGCATGCTATTATTAAGATATAGCTGAATACCACACCTAAATTAATATAACACCTTGTAAAATGACATGTATTCAAAGCAAATAAATAAATTCATCAAACCTCACGCATCGTATACCATTTAATTAGGAGTTCATAGTGTGCGTTTTTCTTTGTAAGTATACGATTGAATTAGCTCCATCTCCCAGTGTGCGCTGCGCTTAAAAATCAGTTTTTCTATAGAAGCGACGCGTGCCCTCGCATGAGGCGTGCCTAATAGGCCGCTCGGCACACCATAACCACAGATTAAATATGTAACACGGGAATAACGTACAAATAAGTAGGTAGACACAAGTTAACTACTATTTCTGCCGTGTTATATATATTTTTAGCATCCGCTGCCGCCCGAGACAACTGTCACTGTCAAAGTCAGTTGTCTTGGAACCAGAGAGACACAACTAACTTTGAACCAGACAGACAGACACAGACACCAAATAGGGACGACGCTGGTTAGTCCAATTGTCTAATTGTACAAAAGGCGCCTTTTGTACCATAATTAGGTATGATAAAGCATTTATCCATACTATACTCGTATACATACTTACATACTAATATTATAAAAAGTAACTCTGTCTGTCTGTCTCGCTTTCACGCCAAAACTACTGAACCGATTTAAATGAAATTTGGTTCACAGATAGTCCTGAGAAAGTTAGACTACTTTTTAATTGGAAAAGAGTGCTGTAAAGGGTTAAAAAGGGGGATGAAAGGTTGTATGAAAGTACCTATTGTCATTTTAAGAACTAGAAGCATAAAATTTATATTTTAGGCTGTTGATTAGATATAAATAAATATGACAATTCAAAGTTCGTAAAAATGTTACCCCTAAGGGTGTAAAATAAACATAGGTGATAACACATTTACGGATTCTATACGTAAATAAATAAATATAATTATACTGTAAAAAAATTTTTTTTATAAAAGCTCTTGTAACTTTTTTTTTATTTTCATGCATTGTCATCGGAACCAAATATGTGTGCCAAATTTCAGCTCGATAGCTTCAGTGGAAGTGGGTGAAATATTGATTGCAAGATTCCAGGACATACATACGAGTGAAGTTAAATAAAAGCTTTTAATAATAATTAATAAAATGTGAGGTCTATATAAGAGTATATATGCTAAGAGCATTATATTAGAGTACATACCTTCGAGATAATTTTGAGTCTCTCAGGCAGGTTTCCTCACGATGTGTCCTTTAACCCTTACTTATAAGTGATGCTACAGGTTCATTTGCTATCTTATATTTATAAAATAGTTAAGATAAGATCTTCTAATACAAAAGACGAGAAAACTGTTGTATGTACTGTTGTATGTACAATAATTTGTACAAAGTTGGCTAGTACGTAAGCCATTAAGTGGATGTAATTTATTTATATTTAATTAATAGCCTAAATAAATATTGCGGGTAGCGGGACAAACTTTTTCCATCTAGCTCTCGAACATTATTTTATAAGCCGGTTACACTAACTTAGTAACCTTGGTTTAGCTACAATCCGTAGACGTCCCACTATTGGGCAGGGCTAAACATTTGTTATTACCATTGAAAACAACCGGAACTGACTGCTTATATATTATTTTATTATATAGGTAACGTGCCCTCCGAAGCGCCCATGAAAATTAGCCACTAGCGGACACCCATCCATAAGCTGACCGACCGCGCCCGTCGTAGCTTAATTCAGTCGATGACACATGATTGATGCGAACTTAAGGTGTTGGAAGTTTCAACCGGGGTGTAATTGAGATTGTTTTTTGATTTTAGAACTTATTTACATAAATACTAACGTATTGTGTGATTTCTCGAAAAACAATAGAATAGTTTAAAAACACTGTCACACACTGTTAAACACTGTTAAACACACACTAGGTTAGTATTAAAGTAACTAATTTCTTAAAATATTACTTATTAAATCAAAATCTGACTCAAAAAACAATCATAATTACACAGTCACAGAACAGTGTACATTGTTCTATTGTTTTTCGAGAATTCTTGACGAATTTCATGCCGCTAACAATAGTATTAAACAGATCGATATCTAGTTCGTTCGACTGCTCGCTCGCAACAGTCGCAATAAACTGGTAATGGACGCATAGAGCCTTCAGTTTAACGTAACATTGTGATGTTCGCTGGTTAACTAACGCCGGTTTAAACCCAGGTTATCGTTCGGTAGCGCCTGGCGCGCGCAGGTGCGGCCCGAGTGACTCGCTCGTTCCTTGAGTGTCCATAGCGATCACTTAGAATAGTCCCCCAACCCAACCCATTAGACAATCTCCTAGAGGCGTTGAGTGGGCCACGCTGTCCCAGAGCTGTTGTGGGGGCCAATTCGTCTGAGAACTAGGTTGTAGACAGTTGAAAGTGTCATAATTCACGAGCCGAAAGAAAATAAGGTAATTAAATACCTATCTTAAGGTATTTTGTTAGGTACTAAACGATTCGTGAATGTCTATCTTCTTTATATACAGGGTGTCCCAGAATGAATGGATAATCCTTGAGCCCCGCACAGAACAGCTCTCCAGCGCTTAGAAAAAAAAATAAAAAAAAAAAAATTCCAAGTGATACCCAAAATATGATTTTTTTTAGAAAAACATACGTTATTTTAGCTTCACTTCACATTAATTTACACAACTGCCACAAATTAATGATATTCTTGGCGTTTTTGGTGTCATTTTATTCCTGATAGACTATACTACTAGAAATACATCAAATAATATAAGTATCTGTGATACTTTTTTTATAAAAAAAATAAGAACTTGAATTTTTAACATGAAATTTGATACCAAAATAATTTTGACATAGTTTGAGAGTGTTTCATGTAAAAAAAAAGTATGAAAACGTAAGTGTCCAGCTATTTTAAAAACATGCGCAGTTAATACAGATTAAATAATGGTATAAAACATCATTATATCTAATACTACTACGAAGTTATTGCTATTGAGATGCAAAACGAGTAAATACGACTAAAATTAAAAAGTTAATGTCTTAATACATTTTAATAATAATAAAACATTTCAGGTGTCGCTGCGACCCATAGACGTCCCACTGCTGGGCACGGGTCTCCCCCACAGACACTGCTGCTGCGGGAGGTGAGGATAGGTGAGCGCTAGTGGCAAAATTTCACGGACGCTACCGTGCTTCGGAGGGCACGTAAAGCCGTCGGTCCCGGTTGTTTTCAATGCTGGAAACAGTCGTTAAGCCTTGTCGAAGACCTTCGGGTGGCTTGAGAACATTCGACACTGGGTTGGCCACTAACCCCTCCACCAATCCGCATTGGAGCAGCGTGGTGGAGTATGCTCTGGACCTCCCGCAGCAGCAGTGTCTGTGGGGGAGACCCGTGCCCAGCAGTGGGACGTCTATGGGTCGCAGCAACACCTGAAATGTTTTATTATTATTAAAATGTATTAAGACATTAACTTTTTAATTTAAGTCGTATTTACTCGTTTTGCATCTCAATAGCAATAACTTCGTAGTAGTATTAGATAAAATGATGTATTATACCATTATTTAATCTGTATTAACTGCGCATGTTTTTAAAATAGCTGGACACTTACGTTTTCATACTTTTTTTTTACATGAAACACTCTCAAACTATGTCAAAATTATTTTGGTATCAAATTTCATGTTAAAAATTCAAGTTCTTATTTTTTTTATAAAAAAAGTATCACAGATACTTATATTATTTGATGTATTTCTAGTAGTATAGTCTATCAGGAATAAAATGACACCAAAAACGCCAAGAATATCATTAATTTGTGGCAGTTGTGTAAATTAATGTGAAGTGAAGCTAAAATAACGTATGTTTTTCTAAAAAAAATCATATTTTGGGTATCACTTGGAATTATTTTTTTTTGATATTTTTTTCTGAGCGCTGGAGAGCTGTTCTGTGCGGGGCTCAAGGATTATCCATTCATTCTGGGACACCCTGTATATAAAAGGAGAAGGTGACTGACTGACTGACTGACTGACTGTCTGACTGACTGACATATCAACGCAGGGCCTAAACTATAAGGGCTAGAAACTTGAAATTTTGCACAGGGGTTCCTTTTATAACGTAGGGGAGCACTAAGAAAGGATTTTTGAAAATTCACCCCCTAAGGGGGTATAACGGGGGTGCAAAGTTAGTATGAAACTTTGCCGTTTTTGATGTTATTCGAATGAAATTCAGTACTTATGAAGGTTTTTTATTGAGTTTCGAAAATCATCTCTAATGGGGGGGTAAAAGGGTGTGCAAAGTTAGTAGGTATAAAAGTTTTTCGTATATACCTACATTATTTCAATGGTTATGTTACGTCTAATTCCACGCGAGCGAAGCTGCGGGCGTCCACTAGTTGTCATATATTGATGTGGGTAAGTACAAGAATAATAAAATCAGTCTTAACACCGCAACCAGATAGTTTAGCTTTTATCTGATCCCTCAAAGCAAGTGGCAACCTTCTCGGAGCATGAATGACCGGCCTTACATTATTATTTAACTGTATTTTATATTCACCTGGCAAACAACCAATACCTATAAACAAGTTAGGAAATTCATCTAATATACTATTCTGACCTGCATTCGATATCGACAAAACTCTTTTAATTAAACCTAATTCCTCACACGCTTCCCTGCCTAATATCGGAGGAGAATTCACCTGTGCAATAATAAATTTTAAAATGTGATTTGCGTTGTTTTTATGAATAATTTTTAAATAACATTTGCCAATAACCGTTATATTGCTACCTGAATAACCTTGTAATTTTAGTGTTGTAGTTAGTAGGTCATTTTCCAATACATGTATTTTAGATAATAACTTTTGAGGTATTATGTTCACATCTTCTCCAGTGTCCAATTTAAAGTTAATGTATGAATTATTCACTTTCAAACTAACTGACCAATCGCTTATTTTACTACAAACGCGGTGGCAATCGTGATCTCTTACCTGATCGGAGGAGTCATCCTGGACCGCGAACACCCTGCACATCTTAGAAAAGTGGTTCATTTTGTAGCACTTATTGCACTGCTGGCCGAAAGCTGGGCACTTGTACGCTCCATGGGCCCGTCCACACCTGGAACAGCCCATCGATTCTCGACGTTGTACCTCTCTGGTGAAGGTAGACGGTCGTTGCCGTCGAGCGGGCAGCGGCTCGGGCGCGGGCGCGCCGCGGGGCCGACGGTCGAAGTGCGCGCTGCGCCCGGCTCCTGCCGGCGGGGCCCGGCGCCCGCGGCCTTCGCGAACCCAGCTCACCTGCTCGCTCACTTCGTGTACCTGGTGCTCTGAGACCTCTGTTTTGATTTCTTCGGCGTGAACGTGTGTGTGTCATCTCTGCCAGTCTGCATATGTCCATTGCTTTTTTCAAGGTTAAATCCGTTTCTCGCAGGAGACGTTCTCTCAGGGCACCGTCCTTTATTCCACAAATTAGTCTATCTCGTATTAGGTCCTTGCACAAGTCTTTGAATTCGTAATTTGCCGCCATCTTGTTGAGTTCAAAGGCGTATTGTTCCACCGATTCCAATTCGCGTTGTTCCCGTGTAAAAAATTTGTGTCGTTCGACGGTTATATTTTTCTTAGGCTTAAAATACTTGCCAAACGCTTTTAGTATAGTTGTTCCACCGTCGTAAACTTCTCGTCAAATTGGTCATATACCTCTCGACATTTCTCACCGATGATATACAAAAGGATGTTAATTTGTACTCCTTGACTCTTTTTTGATAGTTCGCAGGCTTCAAAGTAGATCATAAATGATTTTTGCCAACAATCCCATTCCTTGCTGAGATTTCCCGATGTAACATTTTGCAGATTGTTCTCGAACGAAAATGGCGGCGGTGGTTGCAAAACAAATTCCATTTTTACACTTTTATTGGCATGTATTTCGTTATTTTTTATATTATATACGATTATTTAGGACACTTTCGACGTTATTATACACTTTTTATCAAAATTTTTACCGACTGCGCCATGTAAAGTATTAATATATACGGAGCACAATGAAACTATCTGGTTGCGGTGTTAAGACTGATTTTATTATTCTTCCTACCCACATCAATATATGACAACTATATTCATAGTTGAAGTTACCGGCTTACTCACGTGTGATTAGGCCGACTAGTTTCGATCTATTACGATGATCATCTTAATGAACGCCATATGGCATATAACATTTTTGTATCTACCGGCGGTTCACAAAGTTGATGCTACCGAGAAGAAGACGGCAAGAAACCCGGTAGTTACTCTTTTCAAAATTTACAATTTTTATAATTTGATCACGTTACATTATCCACGTACAAGTTGAGCTGGAGATACAGATTAACGTGCCCTCCAAAGCACGTAATTCCATGAAAATTGAACGACATACATTAGTAAATTATACTTCAATGGTAATATTTCATTTCCTTAACTGATTGCTCTGATTTATTTTAAGCTTAGACCCGTTCGGCTTCACTTGGAAGCACATAAAAGCGATTTAAAAATCGACAGTTAAATATCTATATTGAGCTACCGCCCGCATGTCCGCTTAATGGTATGTTTGTCTGAATGTCTGATTTAAATTGCACAATGAAAAGGGAATACAATTCAAAAATAGTTTCACGTCACGGCTTCGGGATAAGGCGACTCGCACAGTTGCGATTAAGTCTAAGGTCTGTGCTCATAATATTATGCCTTTCAGAATTACGATGTGATACATACGATAGTGTCGATAAGCTTATTCTTACTAATAAATAAATGGGAAAGTTTGTTAGTTTGTCCTTCGTCTCTAGAACGGAATGACGGATCGTGATTTTATGCACAGATGTATACGACAGAGTGCCATAGGTACCGGAAAATTGAACGGTTCACGTTAAATGAATCAAATATATATTATAAACGATGGATTTTTAATCAATTCCTAACTGTCGATAAGTTTTAAATCGATTAATCGATAGAATGTGTTGATCGGATTTTAATCAACGGAACTGCGGTTGAAGCTAGATTGACCGAAACTAGTCGGCCGACTTAAATCACATGTGGGTAATTATTAACAAATTAACAATTTCAACTAAGAAAAATTAACTAAATTAACTGGACTAAAATGAACAGACGAATAATGTTGAACCATCACTTGATGGTACTAGGCTATTCTGCACGGAAAACGATTTAAATAAATTTAAAAAAATACAATCACTTCCATTAGCAGCATGTGTGTAAGAAGCTTAAAACAAACATTTTTTATTACATTTCAATCTGGATTTTTCAGTAAGACACGCCCAGTGTTCTGGATGTTGCTTCACAAAATAGTTCTGTTCTTCTGATAGTAAACATTGACTTTGACGGACCCGTTGGCGCAATCGGTAGTGACTCTGTCTGTTGCGCCAGGCGTCGTGGGTTCGAATCCCACTCAGGACAAATATTCGTGTGACGAACACTTGTATTTATTCTGTGCCTGGATGTTAATATTATCTATTTAAGTATGTATTTAAAAATATCTATGTATGTGTATCAGTCTCTGATACCCATATCACAGGCTCGCGCCTACTTTGGGGTCAGATGGCCGTGTGTGAGAATGTCCAAGATATATTTAATCCAAAAGTGGCTCTGGAGAAGATAAAATGACAGACAAATACAGACACAGATTTATTTATTTATTTTTTAGCTTTATTTTGGACTACAATGGGCGGACTTAATGCCTGAAGACATTGTCTACCAGTCAACCCTTGAGATGGTGAGAGGTAGCGGTAGGCGTTTATGAAAATTAAACGGAATTAGGTTCTTATTGTGGTTGATAACAATTTTTTTTTTTTTTTAAAAAGCTTTTTGAAACTACATATTATTTTATTTTCGTGCACTATCATCGGAACTAAATTCCGATCGGAACAAATTGTGTTGAGCCTTAGTAATAGCATAAAGTAGTATGGTCCGTGGTAATAGGGTCCCGTTTAACTTTTAGTGTAGGGAACCCAAAAAAAATGTATGAAACCATCTATACCTAATCCTACTACAATTTGAATTCAATACAGGGACTCTTATAGATAACTAGTTTCAGGAATCGTAAAAATCATTCCGATTGGCATATTTCCACAAATATCTACCCTCGCGGCAGATTAATAACTTATTTTAAAATTTCAGTTGCATTGATTTTTACATTTTAAAAATATGTTTAGTAAACAAAATTTCTTTTTCAGTAAAAAAAGGCGCGAGTTACTGCTGAAAATGTACAAATGTTAACTTTTACAACACTTCACATTAGGCTAGTGATGGCTGCGTATTGATTTAATATCGATAAAAATTATTTAATATACTCCCCCTGGTGTGGGTGTCCCTTAACTACGTGGCTACTGCGACCTAAGATCTATTGCAGCTAGCTTATGATTCCGCCAATGAAATGTAAAACTTTATAAAAATGATCCATGGTTGTTAGAATACAAAAGACTTATAAACTATGTTAGTAAAAATACGCGCTAATAAAATACACTGAAAATAAAAACCGATTTCAAAAATGCTTTCTCCATTAGAAAGCTGCATTTTCGCTGAGTAACACAGGCTATATAATATTACTAGGTGTAAACGAAACTATTGTTATGTCGTACCTATGAGGCACTCCGTGCGGACGGCAGCGTCTGGCCAAGGAAAGGTCTGCCTCCGTTTTGCTTAGCTATGTTTAAATAAATAAAAAAATAACAATCCAAATTGAATTTGTTTATATTATAAATTCAAAATAAATACTCAACTTTAAAGCAAATACCTAAACTATTTGTGTTTATATTCAATTTCCTTACACGTCACTGTCACATCAAAAATATCGATTGAAATATCGACAAACACTACGAGTATGTCACATCACTACAGTCATTTTTTCAGCCACTCAAACCGGACTACGCGAAAATCACGAAATATGCTCATTCACGAAAAAAGCTCGCATATTTTTTTCTCGCTTGTATATTATTATATTTCTCGCAGACGAAGCTCGAAGCTGTATTCATTCGTAATAAAAATAATGTTCTGAAAAACTACACATGGAATGATGTACCTCCATGTACCTATTAATTATCGTAAAGCCAAGTATGGTAATAAATTAAAATGTTTGTATTATAACATCACGCCTGCTCCCCCGAAAGGTTAGGCACTGTGTAATACTGGTGATACACCCTCGGTTCATCAGTTATGTGTAGTTCCGATGCAATAGGATTGAAACAATAAATAAATATCATGGACATTCTCACACAGCCATCTGACCCCAAACTAGGCAGAGCCTGATATAATACGTCAGAGACTGATATACATACATATATATTTTCAAATACATAATAAAATCGATTTACTTAAATATATTTGTCCTGTGTGGGATTCGAACCCACACCCACTGGGGTAACAGGGCCAGTCAACATGTTTATTGTGGAACTAGTGGACACCCGCAGCTTCGCTCGCGTGGACTTAGACATAACAATAGTTTCGTTTACACCAAGTAATATTATATACCCTATGTCAGTCAGGGAAGATGCTTTCTAATGGTGAAAGAATATTTGAAATCGGTCCAGTAGTTTTTGTGTGAAAACATTACAAACAAATGTTTCCTCTTTTTAATATTTTATTAAAAAAAAGAAAAAATGAAAATCTTTTAGTTTGTCTCAAATGTGGGTAGGTACAAAAAAAGAAAATAAAAAAAGAAAAGAAAATTAAGCCAAACATATAATTTTTTTATTTTATTTATTTATTTAATCAGTCAATCCAAAACATCACTAACCTTATATGCTAACCTAATTTGTTATTGTTGCTTATAATTGTAGGTAACATTATATTAAAAAGTTTAGATAGATAATAAAATATTAGTATAGATAAGCTTATAAGCTTATACCGAACGCGTTTAAGCGCGATTTATAATATTTGGGCGTCGATATACTCGTAGCTAAGGTCGTAGCGAGTGTCATTATTATGGTAGGCCTTACAATAGGCGCGCGCCGGAACTCTCTAATTGGTACCGCCGCGAGCTACCCGCCACCGGATGGCGCCACCGACCGACGACAACGAGACTCCGTTCCAACTAAAAAACTGTACTTTTAACTCACAATAAAAAGTTTTTTCTTAACAACCACTCCACGCCACTCCAGTGCGCGTGATTCGTTCGATCGTTCGATTTTTGAGTTTTAACGACCGATGTTTATTATTGTTGGTTTTTGCTTTTTTTTTTTGGTTTGTTTCAGGAAAATTTTCCAGCCAGAATTATTGTTTGCGCTTAACTTTTTTTTTGTTGGTAATCGATGTTGACGACATTTGAAGTGGATGAACTGAAGTTTTAAATACTTGTTCCTGGTAGTTCGATAAAAATTAAATGAATAAATGTTATTTTAATCAATTCATAATGTTTTAGTGATCATAAGTCTACTACTTTGTTTTAGTTTTAATATATTGATATTGATTTATACTAAATCGATTAATAACTGGCTGATAATCTGCCTTGGCCTTATTTAATAATCGCTGCAACCCATAGACGTCCCACTGCTGGGCACGGGTCTCTCCAACAGACACTGCTGCTGGAGGTCTAGAGCATACTCCACCACGCTGCTCCAATGCGGATTAGTGGAGGGGTTAGTGGCCAACCCAGTGTCGAATGTTCCCAAGCCACCCGAAGGTCTTAGACAAGGCTTAATGACTGTTTCCAGCATTGAAAACAACCGGGACCGACAGCTTTACGTGCCGTCCCAAGCACGGCAGCGTCATAAAATTTTGCCACTAGCCCTTTTTTGACATTTTGGTGACCCCATTCACAAAGCGACCGCGCCCGTCGTTGCTTAACTCCTCATATCTACTAACGAACTGACCAACTAATGTTCTAATTAACTTTCCTAACTAATTGGACTAACAATCCCAGTTCCTAATTGAGTCTTGTTCAAAGTCAGTCACAGTTGTCATGGGCGGCAGCGGATGGGTGGTGCTGCAAGCTCGTTTGCTATCTTGTATTCATAAACAAAACAAAAAACTCTTTCGATCACATTGAATCGACGCGAGCCATTGTGCTATGGACGCTATGAAAAATGGCCGTGATCGTCTAGGGGTTAGGACCATGTTGTGAAAAAAAAAAACATAAAATATTTTTAAATTGCCACAAAATTAATCGTCTCCACTGCACCCTTGTTCTGTTAAAGTTCAGTAAAGTATGTTTCCTTTTCAAAAAAAAAGTAAAATCATATCTATGGCCAACATATATTATCTACGCTAAAGAAATCCATGTCTCCCTGTTTGTTAGGAGTCTAGAAAACTTAGAGTTACCATGAAATATCTTAATGAGCAACAAATATGATATTTTTATACATTTCATTCAATGTTCGTGGTTCGAGTTGAAAAGTTCTTAATGATTCGATTCATATTATTACAATAAAAGGTCAACCAAAGACAGACTTAAAAGATGTCTGCTATTAATATTTGTTGCATAATAAGATGTAGATAAAAATAACATAACATAGGCACAGCTTATTCACAAACCATACTAATATTATAAATGCGAAAGTACGAGTAACTCTGTTTGTCTGTCTGTCTCGCTATCACGCCAAAACTACTGAACCGATTTAAATGATGGTACACAGATAGTCTAAAGCCTGAAAAAGACATAGGCTTTTTAATTGGAAAAAGGTTTTTTTTTTTTTTTTATGGAAAAAAGATAGCAAACGAGCTTGCAGCACCACCCATCCGCTGCCACCCATGACAACTGTGACTGACTTTGAACAAGACTCGATTAGGGACTGGGATGGTTAGTCCAATTAGTTGAGAGAGTTAATTAGAACATTAGTTGGTCAGTTCGTTAGTAGGTATGAGGACTGGGGACTGTTAGTAATAGTTAGTCCTGTTAGTTGGTGTTAGTAATAGTCCAGTTAGTACTTGTTAGTAGGAGTCTCGTTCTAAGTCAGTCACAGATGTGTTGCTACCCTTGAGGACTAAGATGGTCGCCTCTAAAGAAGTGTAACCGGAATCCACACCTTTCCAACCGGACCACAATTGCTTTATAAACAATTATTACACGGCAGAAATGGTTCTAGGTACCGTGGCGGGCGGTGGTACTGCCCCGGGCGAACTCTGTATGGAACCAATTAGCTTTCATATAAAACCTATTTGGTTCCCTATAGGCTCTACCACCTACCAATTGTTGTACCAAGTATTGTAAAGTGTTGAAAAGGGGGATGAAAAGTTGTATGAAAGTATTGTCATTTTCAGAACTAGAAGCATACAATTTATATTTTAGTCTGTTGATTAGATATAAATAAATATGACATTCAAAGTTTGTAAAAATTTTACCCTTAAGGGTGTAAAATAAACATAGGGGATAACACATTTACGGATTCATTAAAAATTTGTGAAGCTTAAGTTAACGCGTTAAAAAGAATCTATTAGTATGTCTAATTCCACGCGAGCGAAGCTGTGGGCGTCCACTAGTTGTTTCATAAATCGAATATGTCAAAGACCTACGGGTGGCTTGATAACATTCGACACTGTGCATACAGTGGTGGAGTATGCTCTAGACCTCCCGCAGCATGCGTCTGTGGGGGAGACCCGTGCCCAGCAGTGGGATGTCCATGGGATGGGTTGCAGTAGCTTGATAATAGAGGTCTTATTGCCGGAAAAAGGCGGGAGGAAAGCTAGTCAATACTAATATTATAAAGAGAAAACATTTGTTTGTATCTAATGTTTTCACACAAAAACTACTGGACCGATTTCAAAAATTCTTTCACCACTAGAAAGCTGCATCTTCACTGAGTGACATAGGCTATATAATATTACTAGGTGTTAACGAAACTATTGTTATGTCTAATTCCACGCGAAGCTGCGGGCGTCCACTAGTTATTAATATATAGCAACAGTTAACAACATTTGAAACTAGAATACTTGTACTATTATTCTGTGCTAGAAGGCAGTCCATTTATTTATTTATTTATTTTCTTTGAATACATGTCATTTTACAAGGTGTTATAAATTAATTTAGGTGTGGTATTCAGCTATATTTTAATAATAGCATGCAAATATTAGATATTTCTATTAACATTATCAATTTACATTTATATCTATAGACTTGAATAATGTCAACTAATACAATAACAAATTGAAAATTAAAAAGAATGTCAAGTATATAAAAAAATTAATTAAATTGGTCATTATTTCTAAATTAAGTCCTATGTCATAAATGAAATTAAAAAGAGCAGCAAATGTCACAATATTCATTGTATGTAGGTACCATGTTTTATCTATTATTTAACATTATAGTTTAAAAATTCTTTAACTGTGTTTTTATTACCCTCAAGTAGCCACTTTCTTAACCTTTTTTTAAACAAGTTAGTAGGTAGTGTTTTAAACATTTCTTGTACTTTGTTGTAGATTGAAATACACATCACATATGCATTGTTATGAACTAGACAGGAATGTGGAACGTGCGGAACCATTTTGTCCGTCCACGCCTCGGGCGCGGGTTCGACCCCGCGGGGGTGCAAGTGAATTGCATTTGGCACTACCTGAGCTCAAACCACATCGGTTCACAATGTTCTGCGTGAAAGCGTTCAGATGTAATTGGATTTTCGATTCTGTTTATATTTCAATCAGTTGGTACTGTTCGTACATTGTACATGATAGCGTCCATAGCCCAATGGCTCGTGTGATCGAAAGAGTTAAGCAACGACGGGCGCGGTCGGTTTGTGGATGGGTGACCGCTCGTGGCAAAATTTCATGGACGCTACCTATTCAGGTGCTGTCTGTGACTATCTATGTCTGAGAACTAGTCTAAATGCAATGTGCGCTTTTGAGGAATAAATGGCTATTTTATTTTATTTATATTTAAACGATTATAAAAAACTTTTTAGTTTTGAAGTCGGTTTTTTGATATTTTGTTAGACAGGTGTGATGCTATCATGTACCATGTACGCTCCGACCCATAGACGTCCCACTGCTGGGCAACAGGTCTCCCACTCCCACAGACACTGCTGCGGGAGGTCTAGAGCATACTCCACCACGCTGCTCCAATGCGGATTGGTGGAGTAACAGTAGGTACATATATACATATATTATGTGTATTATATTTAAGTTATAATATATACTTGTTACGTATTCTATATTTCTATATTCCGGATAAGTAATAATCAAGTTTTGTCGGTCACCATAACATTAGTATTAATTTGAAAATTACTCAATGTAAGCTAAGACTAGATAGGATTGGTCGATATGGAACTTGTGATTATGTATATGTTATGTTTATTATAATCTTTTTTGTACTTAAACGCCATCTATCGGCCCCCTGCTAGCGCCATCTAGTATCCAGTAGGTTTTTATGGAAAGAACTAGTGGACGCCCGCTGTTTCGCTCGCGTGGAATTAGACATTCACTAACTTCAAAAACGGCAGTTTCATACTAACTTTGCACCCCCGTTTTACTCCCTTAGGGGGTGAATTTTCAAAAATCCTTTCTTAGTGCTCCCCTACGTTATAAAAGGAACCCCTGTGCAAAATTTCAAGTTTCTAACCCTTATAGTTTAGGCCCTGCTTTGATATGTCAGTCAGTCAGTCAGTCAGTCAGTCAGTCAGCTCCTCCTATTATATATATAGATTTATATGGATGTGTTCGTACAATTATATTAATTTTTTTCTATCGGAATTTCTGCCTAGAGCTCATTTAAATTCTTATGTAGGTTTGTTTATGTACATTGCTGCCTGCTTACTCGCTTCTATTCAATATGAAGTGCAATGAATGATTTTACCAAGATTCAAAGCTAACGAATGACTGCCATCCATCCACCGGCTTTTTGTGGTCCATTGTTGGTGAAGGGGTTAGTGGTCAACCCAGTGTCGAATGTTCTCAAGCCACCCGAAGGTCTTCGACAAGGCTTAACGTCTGTTTCCAGCATTGAAAACAACCGGGACAGACGACTTTACGTGCCCTCTGAAGCACGGTAGCGTCCATGAAATTTTGCCACTAGCGGTCACCCATCCACATACCGACCGCGCCCGTTTTCGCTTAACTCTTTCGATCACATTGAATCGACGCGAGCCATTGGGCTATGGACGACGCCACGTGTCGTTTACACGTTATCCCCTGTAATGGTTACAGTATAATGTAACCGTTAAAAGCGGTTTTTATAATAGCTACCGAACGACAAAATGGCTCAATTCGTCGTAAGATAATTTGGACAGTAACAGGTTATACCTACACCTACTTTCAGTCATGTTTAGGCGGCATATTTAATATTCGCCCGGGGCAGTACCACCGCCCGCCACGGAAGGTCCTAACGAGCGACTCTTACTATGTCCTTACTCTATGCTAGTACCATTTCTGCCGTGTAATAATTGTCTTTAAAACAATTATGGTTCGGTTGGAAAGGTTTGGTTTCCGGTTACACTTCTTTAGAGGCGACCATCTTAGTCCTCAAGGGCAGCAACACATCTGTGACTGACTTGGACTTGACTCTTACAAACAAGTACTAACTGTACTATTACTGACACCAACTAACAGGACTAACTAACACTAACAGTCTCCTCATACCCACTAACGAACTGACAAACTAATGTTCTCAGCTAACTGGACTAATCATCCCGGTCCCTAGTTGAGTATTGTTCAAAGTCAGTCACAGTTGTCATGGGCGGCAGCGGGTGGGTGGTGCTGTAAGCTCGTTTGCTATCTTAAAAACTATACCGGTCGCAACTCTTAACTCAGAGCTACTGGGAATTTCAGGTTAGTGAAACCGAAATATAATTTGCCCGACGCAGGGATCGAACCCAGGACTTTGCAGTGTTTTTATAATATAGACGGACAAACAGACATACTGGCTATGTATAATAATAGCATGCGACATGTCAATTATAAGTTTTAACCAAAAATGGGAACTATGCCATGGTATAGAGACATGTGTGCTGCGACTCATAGACGTCATACTGCTGGGCACTAGAGCATACTCCACCACGCTGCTCCAATGCGGATTGGTGGAGACATGTAATGCAGGTGAAATACTTTTAATATCCTTACATCATCAATTCGGACGTGGCCACTGCGATATAATCCCACTGCTGGGAACAAGTACCCCAGTATTGGAGGGGGCATTTGCATTTGGTTGTCTTTTTGAACTTATATTTATTAAGGGGTTAAAATAAAATGCAGACTGCAGTTAATATTTATTTATTTGTTCATTTATTATATGTGAACACACTTACGACTTTACGAGTAATACAAGGAAACAAGAGATTCAGATTCATTTATTTTTCATTATACATATGTATTTAATTACTAGTGGACGCCTGCAGCTTCGCTCGCGTGGAATAACAAGAATAAAATTAGATATAGAAATAGACATAACAATATATTTCGTTTACACTTAGTAATATCATATAGCCTTATGTCATTCAGTGAACATGCAGCTTTGGCTAATGGTGAAAGAATTTTTGAAATCGGTCCAGTAGTTTTTGTGTGAAAACATTACAAACAAATCTTTCCTCTTTATTATATTAGTATAGATTTAATTACATACTACAACTTATTCGTAATTTTTTTATATACCACTGGTTCGCAATGCTGATGCTACCGAGAACATAGTAAGAAACTTGTGTGTACCACACACTTTTCAAATTAACAATTACATTTAGGTACATTATAATTGAACTTAAATATGTACCGTCACACGAAACATTTTTATTGTCATGCGTATTTAATTTTATAGAAAATTTTATTGGAAGGAAGGAAGCTTAGTCAACCTTATGGATAGATTTAAAATTATTCTCTGAGCGATACTAAAAACAATTTAAGGTAGGCCTTTACGCTATACCTACTAGCTTAAAGTATGTACAATAACTAACAAATATACTATAGTAGTATTTATACATGTTACTTGAAATCACACACTTTGAGTAACATGTATAAACAATTATGTATACAATTTGTATTTTTTTACACATGTATTTATATATTATTATATCACATTTAAACATCAATGGGTATAGTATATTATTTAATAGAAACAAAAATGATTGAGAAAAGAGATTCTTCGGTTCCTTTCGATCATCTTCTTGATATTTCTTCAGACGCAATGACGCCAGAAAAACCGTCGCTTAGACAAAAGTATTCACATTCGTCTAAATCGATCGAGTTCGCTAACGTTTCGACTAGTTAGAATATTCTGTAATTTATTGTATTGTAGTATTGTATGTATTGAAGCTTTGTACAATGTGTAAAATGATTGTGAAAATCGTATTACGAGTAGGTACTTTAAAAAAATGTGTTACACTGGCAACATTTAGTTGCCTTTGACCTATAAACTGATGGTCTACTCGCAAGCGTAGCGCAACGCAATCTGAAGATTAACTATACTTGGTATAACTAAACGGGAATAGCAGAATAAATGATATATTATTCGGCAAATCAATGTTGCACTAAAACGGTATGCTGTGAAGGCTTAAATCCTGTCAACTGAACATTGACGTATTATAGCGTGGAATAGTGAAATTAGCGAGCTGAAAGCTATCAATCAATGTGTTAATTTTGCTTTGAGTTTCGTTTAGATTACTATAATTTTATTGTTATCTTTCGTAGTTTTCGGTGTAGTGCAGTAATCACATTACATTTTGTGTCAAAGTGTATACTGATGTGTTGTTTTATTTCATTCTTAATCCGTTGAGTTCTTCATTCTTCGTTCAAGATTCTTCTGTGTCGAAGTGTATATACAATACATGCCCTTATCAGTTCTCCGTCCAGTCGTATACACACACGGGGCAAGAAGAATGACAAGGGCACGTCATTGTATATTTAGCTCTTCGTTCTTCTGTCTTCTCTTTTTCTTGTCATTTCTTTGTATTCTTTTTTTACTTTTATGTCTGTATTCGTATATTGAATCAGGTTTGATTCGGACGCTGCAAATGTTAACTACACTGAATTATAAGTTGATTAGGATATATATAAAATGCTCTTATATTAAGGTAGTATAACAGCTTTAAGAAATATTGATACTTATTCAATGAAAGGTATTTCAGATACATTAAATTTATTAAGAATACATGTATTCTCTATAAGTCTGTGTTTCATTTTAATTGCTGAATATGATAAATTAAACAGAAAGATCCAAAAGCCAAGCAAGAAATTAATCCCTATTTTGTTTTTATAGTAGGTATACCAAAATTAGAGAATTAATATGTTCTGTAAACTACTGCCCAGCAAATTGAGTATCAAATAACTTTGACCCTTATAGTAACTTAAACCAACTTTAAACCATACTGCAATATCCCCTGATACATTAATTTAATAACTTACAAATTATGATTTATGGCTAAACTTAATGTTAATATCCATCAGAGTTCCAGAGGGATGCAATCTTCGAAGAACCGGGTCTTCCAATATTCGGAGGCAGTTGGTACCTGAAAAATAGAAAAGAGATAATAAGTACAAGTTATGGAACAAAATATTTTTACAACTTACTTAATTTGTCGCAGGTATATTATAGCACAATACCAATTGCAATTATTATTGAACCATAAATTGGAGCAAAAATTTAAACCCACTAAAATCGGTACTGACTGTTGAAATGTTGGGTACATTTAACCTTTATTTATCTTATTGATTATTGAATTATTTCTAACTAGTGGACGCCCGCAGAATTAGACCCATTAACGACGTCTGCCCGTGTTCGGGTTGCCCACTTGACTTAAAAAACGGCAAAGTTTCATACTAACTTTGCACCCCGTTTTACCCCCTTAGGGGATGAATTTTCAAAAATCCTTTCTTAGTTCTTTCTAACCCTTATAGCTTTGGCCCTGCGTTGATATGTCAGTCAGTCAGCTTCTCCTTTTACTCGTATATATAGAAGAGATATTGTATAAGTGGCGCCCAACCGGGGACTCCATTTGGGCGCCACTTATACGTATTACTGTGCATAATAAAATAACATATAAAAAAGGTGTTTTTCTTTCCTTTCCTACTCCCTATACTTCATTGCATAAATTACGTAGTTATAAAAACGAGTGGTGGACCAATTCATTTTAATAACACGCTTTTGTTAGCATGGTATGTTTGTAACGGAATCTTTTAAAGTTTATTTTACCCCCTTCAAGACTTCGGAATAATTTGAAACTTTGCACACTTATCGAAACCAATGAATAAGCAATAAAAATAAAATATAAAAAAATCTACATTTTAGATCGGTTATGTCAAAAGCATGTGTTTTTAAAGATTTTTCAAGCGATGTCGTTAATTTTTAAATCATATCTGGTAAGCAGATTTTATAGACTAAAAGGTAACCGAGTTCATACGAGAAAATGATAAATATGATTTTGGCCGGCATCCACTAATTGATTGCGTCCGAAAACAGCCGCTACCTTAGGTTATGATTAAAAAATCATATTAACAAAATTTGTAGGGCTAACCGGTGGCTTGTTAAGCCTTCGCGTATCCTCGTGGGGCCAACCGCGCATTAATATGTAAGGCTGGATTATGTTCAGATCAATTATTAATAACAATTACTGTTCCTGATGTTTTTCTTATTTATGGCATGGGGTCCACCAATATACGGTTAATATAGGTTAATGAATGGGTCTGTGGGTGCAAAATATTTTATAACGCGATGAGATAACTTTAGAACAGAATAAGAATTTGTTTGGTTATACAATATATTCACGAGACGAGTAATTGGTATCAGTTTTCGCTAATGCACTCCGTTCCAATAAGGCATTCAATCAGCACATTTTTGGGTCCACTACTGGACATAGGCCTCCCTCAATCATCGCCACTCCTCCCGATCCTATCGAGACCGCGTCTCGGAAAACGAAGCATTGGCCGCCCCCCGACGAGGTGGACTGACAAGCTAAAGAATACAAGATTGCCAGAGCGCTGATTTTCAGTGATGCTTAAGGGAACTTTGTATTTGAACCTTTTTTTAACCAATTTCGAAAAAAGGAGGTGGTTCTATGTTCGAATCTTTGTATTTTTTTTTAAATGCAGAGGAAAAAGGAATACGAAATTTGCCGTCCAGTTAGCAGAGAGAGTCATTATGAACATTCAATCAAGATCTGGAGCAAGAACTGTTAGCGGCAGTACTGTTAATTGAAAACCGTTTCATAAAATCCACAAAGGAACGTAAAAATATCACTTGTTCGATAAACCAAATCACCGTTTATTAGAAACGTCTAAACAGTTACAAGCGTATGTCGTTAACTTTCGACATTCGTTGCCGGACAAGCCGTCACCAACATGGAGCCGAACAACGATTTATTAGATTAAAGTCGGGCGATGTAATGGTGCGCGAATGAATTTTTCATGTTCCGCCCGATTGGAGGCCCGACGGCATCTGCGGTAATCCGAGGCAACTGACGCTTAAGTACCCCACTCGCCGCTGCGAGATTGCGGGGCTGCATTCTAGATGGCGCTGTTTTCAATTCCGATTTCTTTATGATAGATTGTTTGTAGAATAATGCATAACATCCCGCCTGTATTATGGTGGCCAGGTGGTGAGCCTATTGCCATATAACATATAACAGATGCAATTCCAATACCCGACCTATCTACTACTGGAAATTTCAACATAAACTTGCATTTATTTTAACAATAAATTCGTATTGTTTGACAGGTAAAGTTCAATTCGATTAAATTCAATCATTTATTTGTCAAAACTATAGGTATGAGGGTGTTACATAAATAACAGTGCCGTTATGCTTAGCCATCCTTTGGCGTACACATAAAATTCCAGGTTTTATAATTTTACATGTCAATTCAATAATTGTGTAGAAGCATTTTTATATCGGCCAACTTTAATAATCTAAGCTTAAACAATAATTAAGTAAAACCGGATATTTGGGGGCAAATTATTCCATAGGCGAGTTGCACGAGCCGTAAAAGAGTTGCTGATAAATTTAGTTTTACAAGGTACGTTTTCGCAAATGCGATCAGACAATAACTATAAACAGCCTCTATCCTCCTCTTTGCTCCAGAGATCTGCATCTATCGAGACACGCTCTAAAATAATGCACAGAGACAATGTGCATAGAACCCCGAATATCATAGCAATTCCAATGATTATTAAATTAAAATAGCTACATACTGAAAATATGTGTATCTCTAGCAAAATTATTTAACACTTAACTGCTGCGGCGGGAACACAAAGAACTTTTAGAAAACAAAGTCTAAATCTGTTTATTTGAAACATAATCATGTTTCAACATTAATCTGACAATAGCAAAATTGCAGTTTGTGTTGGAGAATAAACAGGAAGTTTAACTTTTGAACTCGTTTGGGGAACACTAACTTGGTTAAGTGCTAAAATCCATTTGACCCCGCGTTTCATGTTAGCTCAGTTAGTTAGATAGTTAATCTTTATTCGTAAACCCTTTCAACGTCCGACTGATGCTCGGGTCTCCTCTCTGGAGATAAGGCCATAGGCCACCAGGCTGGCGAAATGCGGATTAGCAGACTTCACATGCCTTCGAGAACATTTTGGACTCTCAGGCACCGTAACTACAGCAAGTGAAATTTGATACAGGTACATTGTTATTGAAGTAATAGTGAAGCTGGAGTTACATCGCACTAAGCATCGTCAAAGCATCTATCTGATATCTGATCTATATGATCTATTGAGGCTACAAAATGTTGTTTTGCCTCATTGATGGTTTGAAAATTGCAATTTAATTTTCCCCGTGCCTATCAAAATACAAATAAAAATCCGATACAACAAACTTAGAAAAATATTAACGTTCCCCAACCCCCACATTACGCCCTCATTAATAACGTAAGGTGCTTAAGTGTGACAGAAAAAGGTCATAAGAGGTCATTAATAAGACAGAAATGACCCGCCGAGGTTGTTATACCCTGTTATTGGAGGGTTCTATATCACTTTTTTAATTTCTCCTCCCTAATCGAAGGGTTTATAATCATTAATTTGATATAGTAGCATATTGGGACTTTATTTTGATAACATCTTCAGAATGGTCTGTTTAAGTATCCCGGTCTACCACGAATTTGTTCAAAACCCGTCTGAGACAAAGCACGATGTAAATATGCAATCATTCAGCTATGACCATGACAGACTTGGACAAGTGTTGGTTGGTTTACTGCCCCAGATGTACTTTATATTAATACTAGCTTTTGCCCGCGGCTCCGCCCGCGTGGTCAAAGGGAATTAACAATGAGTTGTTTATCATACATGACACATTTATTGGTGGATGAATAGTGACAGTTCCACGATTAAAAGATACTAACTACTTAACTGCTGTACTAACTACTTAACTAAATTTTCGCTAAATAAACGCCATCTATTAACAACATCCGGAACTAAATATCTAGCAAATAACAAAACATCGATATCTTCCCATGGGGATGTTTTACCGCGGTAAAAAGTAGCCTACGTCACTCTCCACCCTCCTCACTATCTCCACACACAAAAACCATACCATATAATAGCTTCGTTGCGACGTGAAAGCCGGACAAACAAACAAATAAATAAACAAACAAATAAATAAACAAACACACTTTCACATTTATAATATTAGTATGGATAAAGTATATTTGTTATACCGCAAATACGACTGCTCGAAAAAAAAAGGGCTACGCTGAAAACCAGCAGCCACGGTTCTCTCAGTACCACGGCACAGTCTGAGAGTAGTCCTTTTTTGTCTCTTTTTAATTTATATGTTTGGGTTATTTTTCTTTTCTTTTTTATTTTATTTTAGTGGACCCACATTTGAGAGAAACTAAAGATTTTCTTTCTTTCTTTCTATACTAATATTATAAAGAGGAAACAATTGTTTGTAATGTTTTCCCACAAAAACTATTGGACCGATTTTAAAAATTCTTTCACAATTAGAAAGCTGCATGTTCACTGAGTGACACACTAGGTGTAAACGAAACTATTTTTGTCTAATTCCACGCGAGCGAAGCTGCGGGCGTCCACTAGTCTTTAATAAAGAACCCCCGGGGGTAACGCACCACTGTATCAGGTTAAATAGCCTAATGTAATGTGTAAACTTTTTAATTTAAATATAATAATAATATTTTTAATATTACAATCTCTAAAGGTTCTTGATAGTCTGTACTCTCTTCCATACTTGGCGGTAAATGATCTATTTTCAGTCTGTCGCAAATGTCACGAACTGTAGCCGGTCCTGTGCGTCAAATCGGGCCAATCTAAAGCACACCATGGATTTACGAGCGCGACCGACCGCCTGTCTAATCGACTGCAAACAGCGCTTTAAATTGGATTTCCTACGTTGTTGCTCCCCTGGTCATGAGTGCTTCGAATCAATGGATTCTAGGGGTTCGGGAAAGGTAACATAATATCACGCTTGTTTCCCAGGGTCAGGCAGAGGAGGCTCGCGTAGATTACAGCTTAATAAAGCTGCATCTTCGCTGAGTGACATAGGCTATATAATATTACTAGGTGTAACCAAAACTATTGTTATGTCTAATTCCACGCGAGCGAAGCGGGCGTCATATAAAATGTATGTAACCATCATTCGAACATCTCCCTATAACATATAACTAATGAACGTTGCAGTGAAAATAATAAAGGCCAACCCTAATTTATTTCCATCATCCGTGGCACTGTCAAACGTAATGGCGACCGACGATATTGACTAATGAGAAACGCGAATGTTTAATGCCGAGCACGACCCATTGACAAGGGTCCGCTTATCTGTTTCAGTTCACATTCAGCCGTCACTGCGACTTACCTCTGATGAAAGCTTGGCGCCCAACATGGGACCAGTTTAAAGTGGCGTCCAACGTGGTCCTTCGTTACGTTGTTACCTTTTAATGAAAATAATCGCTAACCCGCGGTAGGCAGCCCTGCGATTTTGGGTAGTGGAAACTCACAGAAATAACAATTTAACCATGACCCTAGTACAAATATTATCGACGAAATAAATATCTGCCTCGGCCGAGAGTCAAATCGCGTTACGGCAGTCTAGGTCACCACTACGCAACGAAGTAGTCAATGCGTGATGCGCATTGTCAGTGTCAGCATAATGCACCAAGAATTATCAGCCTGGACTCTGGCTGTACCTCCCTCCACATTCGGAAGAGACAACTCGACTTGAGTAATGTGTATTGCTTATGGAGACAGTGAATTGAGACTCAAATGTTAAGATTTTCAAAAACCCGCATAAAAATCTGTACATGAACATAAAAAAATTAAATGCATCCCAACCCACAGAGTAAATTAAAATCAAGAACTATAAAGCCACAAGCGAAGCGTGCGTTTGTACGAGCGATGCAATTAGTATGCTCTCGTGAACGCTCGAAGTGCACTTGTTACTTTATTTTACTTATTACTATTACGCTTTGAATATTACGCGAGTAATCCATCCAAGTAGAGTCCCACGTTGGACGCCAGTATTAACAGTGCTCGTAGGGTTGACTATTAGAAAATGTCATAAGGCATTAAGTCCGCCCATCTCTTTAGAGGTGTATTGAAGTATGAAATAGGTGTGTAGAACACCCACTACTGGGAGTTTCAAATTAGAAAAACCCATTTATATTTTGCCTGACCCAGGAATCGAACACAGGACCTCTAGCTTAGCAGGTTCACTTGCATCCACTAGACCAACAATATGTTTTTACCACCTAAAAATGGTAAGCTACAACCCATTGATATCACACTGCTGATTTTTTCCAATCCTCGCTTTAACTCCTCCTGGTAAAGCGGTATGGAGTAATTTTTTTTAAAGTGTCCCGATAGACAGTTTACAAACAAAGTACTTATCAATTAGTATATTAAAAACCGCATACA
Organism: Carterocephalus palaemon; assembly: GCA_944567765.1. Classification (NCBI taxonomy): domain Eukaryota; kingdom Metazoa; phylum Arthropoda; class Insecta; order Lepidoptera; family Hesperiidae; genus Carterocephalus; species Carterocephalus palaemon. The sequence goes on from OX155666.1 coordinate 1,301,862, forward strand.
CTTCCCCCTACAACTCCTACGGCCCCGTAATGCCCTAATCCAGCTAATCCGCCTACCCGCGTAAATTATAGTGCATACATGCAAATAGAGGGTAGTTTAACAATGGCAGCATCAATTTAGACCGCGTGCTTCGGACATTGTTTATGGCCGTATGGGGTCTGATGTCTGGCTATGCATTAGCTCACTAAGGGCCTCTCTTCTCACCATGCTGCTCCAGCTTGTATTGGTGGTAGGCGTTAAGCCAAACATATTATTGTAAGTTTTAGGACGAAGTCGCTCCGACACCATTCAACGACAATTATCTATACTAATATTATAAAGAGGAAAGATGTGTATGTATCTAATGTTTTCACACAAAAAATGCTGGACTTATTTCAAAAATTCTTTCACCATTAGAAAGCTGCATGTTCACTGAGTGACATAGGCTATATAATATTACTAGGTGTAAACGAAACTATGTATTGTTATGTCTAATTCCACGCGAGCGAAGCGTGAAAGCAGGACAGACACGACAGAGTTACTTTCTCATTTATAATGTTAGAATGGATAACATTACATGTACATTTGAATACTATAGGTATAGAGGTATCTATAGTATTTTTAATCATTGTCATATTCCTTTGCCCTCTTTGATCTATCTCTCTCTACTTTTTAAAATCTGTCTTGGCCTCCAGAAACTACTTACGAAATGGGTTCACTCATTCACTGCGAACAATGCGTTGGAGACAATGGGAAGCGTACGCGATTCAGTCAGATGTTACTTTGCGAGGCTCATTCTTCACAAATTCTATATTGAGAATCATTTTCCAGTAGGTCAAGAAGTGTTGGAAATTAATCCGGAACTAAAATTTTGTGGGGACGTCCAACGGAAGGGAAAAGTTACTGAGTTTCTTCTGTGCCTGAATGGCAATAGGCTCTCATGAGAATAATCATAACTGGTTATTAATCATAAAATTAAAAATTTAAAAACCCCCGCCACAATATTTATTTTATTTTATTCAACTTTATTGACACCTCTAAAGAGATGGGCGGACTTAATTTTTTTTTTAAATATTCAACTATTCAAGACCTTTCATTTGATATCTAATCCATATTGAGGGAGTTGTTTAAAAATATATATTCCGCCATTTTGTGGGAGCTACGATGCCACAGACAGACACACACACACACACACACACACGTCAAACTTATAAAACACCGTCGTTTTTGCGTCGGGGGTTAAAAATTCAACACCACTGCACCTTATTAATTTAAATAAATACCAATATGAACATAACAATAATCTTTGCCAGAACCAATCAACATACAAAAATATTCAGAGCTAACGAACGAAAGACCAGTCTCGATGTTTTCGGTTTAATCTTAGTTCTAAATCTACCCACCGATTAACAAACAGGAATGAGGGTAGCCAACAATAGCTCAAGTCTAGTGGAGATAGATTTGAACTGCCCACAATGGTGGGAGGGTATTGTTTATTACTAACATTGATATTAGCTGGGATTCATTGTTTAGTTCCTAGGGAAGCAGGGATGCAGATGGGGGTGTGATGCCTGGGGTAGTTTTCAATTATGGTTTTTTTTCAATACTTTTGTTCATCGGACAGGGATTAGGGAAGAATTGCTTTGTTATCTGGAATCTGTTGATGTTTCGAGGCTTTTATATGAAGGGAATAGCAAACGAGCATTCAAGCTATGTTGACGATTTAATTATGTGAACGATTTAATCGAAGTACGTAAAGACAATACTATGTGCTCCATTTTGGAAAAATGCCCAGAAGGAACTATGAACTATGTACTATGTTGAATTAATTTTTAAGGATGTTATATGGAATAAACTAGATTTATTATACATAAAATGTACGAAAAATACATAAATCGAATCGTTTTATTTCTTCATCTTGCGCCATCTTCGCGTGTTAGAGGGCAAGCAATAAAAACGCAGTTAAATACATCATTATAAATAGATTACTAACGCTTTTTATTAAAAGCGCTAGTAATCTATTCCGATCTATAGATATCTATCCGACCTGTTGGTCGGAAATTAATGTCGAACAAATTAACCGATCAACTTGTATATAAATGTTACCTGAAATCCGAAATTCAATTTTAATATAATTATTATATTAATTATATTTCAAGGCTTATTATTAATAAATACCTACTAGCCATGACTGCAGGTAACCTAACCTAAGCTTCTTTTTTCTGGTGGTAGAGCCTATAGAGAACCAAGTAGTATTTAACAGATTAGACAAAACAGTAGTTCGGCTTCCAGAAACCTCTATGGTTCTCTATGGTTCTCAGGCACACAACACAGCTCTTCTTACCCATTCGGGGAAAAACAGACGTGAAAGAATAGGTACAAACAGTTCGACTATCCCAATATCATCAACCGTTCCGAATATCTACTGCATGTATAGCTAGCTATAAATCTCAATGATCCTATTATTATTACCTGCATTTCGTACCAAGCGATCGCTTCGCCAGCCATCTTGGAATCAATACAAGCTCACCTGGGACCGACTGCACTAACTAACTGCCAGCTCCATTCATTACCGCGAAACAAAAGCAGTTACCGTGTCAATGAATATTTTACACTTCATCCCGTGGCTTACGGAGAGCAATTTGGTGATATACCCCGCTAAGGGAGTGTTATGTATGATGCCTCGTTTTAATAAAGTATGCATGGGGTGTATTGACGTTGGGAGCGACGGCGGACAGCGCCATCTGTTGCAGGATGGACGAAACTTGTTTCAGGTACTTGATAATAGATGGCGTGGGTTGTCGAAAGTAACTAGTTGTGGATGAAGACAATGTTAACGAGAAAACTTCGTCTTACTTGATTTTCAGTCCAATTAATTTCATAACTTTAAATTATATAACAATTGAATTAAATGTTGCCTGTTGTAACGGCGAAGGCTTTTGTGTTTTCATGTTTTCTTACATAGTAAAAGTCGTATGTATATTCTTAGAAAACAATTTACCTTCAAAGGGTTTATGTATAGGCAGATGTCTATTGTTTTTTATGAATATCAAAATCAGAAACGAGCATTCCAAACCATCTGTTGCCGCCTAGCCTGTATGTCTAAATGTTACAACTGTGACAAACTCTTTGACAGGTCAATCCAGTTAGTTTTTATTTTATTTTATGAATACAAGATAACCAGCTTGCAGCACCACTCATCCGCTGCCGCCCATGACAATTGTGACTGACTTTGAACAAGACTCAATTAGGGACTGGGATGGTTAGTCCAATTAGTTGAGAGAGTTCATTAGAACATTAGTTGGTCAGTTCGTTAGTAGGTATGAGAACTGGGAACGGTTAGTGATAGTTGGTCCTGTTAGTTAATTAAAGATTAGAGTTAGTTAAAGATGTTTAATGAGAACAAAAGTAAGATATTTAGTAGAGGGCTATAGGACTGTTCTGTAAATCAATTTACCTTGTTAGTCAATCGGTTGTCATGAAGAATTCCGTTTTAAGTCAGTCACAGATACGTTGTTGAGAACTTAGTTAAGTCACCACTAAGTTTAACTGGTATGTAATCGTATTCACGACGTATTGACAGAACCTAAACAAAAAGATAGTACACAAAATCTAACTGCAAGCCATAAAAGTAATTTCAATGCACTAGAATCGAAGCCGTGCTTCCGCCTCTCGTCACCAGATGGCGGTAAACGCAATCACATTAGACAACAATGCGAGAGGAAAACAATGAAGGTGCCATTACAGAGATATTAATATTTATTATTTATGTAATGTACCGTTGCTAGTGGATGGAGTGCTTGAACAAGTAACATAGAGCAATTTTTTTTGGATATAAGACAGGTTATTAACCGCAGCGACCCATAGGCGTCCCACTGCTGGGCACGGGTCTCCCCCACAGACACTGCTGAGGGAGGTCTAGAGCATACTCCAACACGCTGCTCCAATGCGGATTGGTGGAGAGGTTAGCCAATCAGTGTCGAATGTTCTCAAGCCACCCGAAGGTCTTCGACAAGGCTTAACGACTGTTTCCACCATTGAAAATAATCGGGACCGACGGCTTTACGTGCCCTCCGAAGCACGGTTAACATTAAAGTTAAGAGCAATTTAAGAAATTAAATGTCACCTGCTGTTATGGTGAAGTGAAACATCGTAAGGAAATTCGCATGCCTAGGACAACAGTCAAGTGTCTGCACATTCACACTTAGCCAGCGTGATGGACTCCCAAGAGGATACCTAAACCCACCAGTGGGACAGTGAAACGGTGGTGGTGGTTATAGCTAGATTTCGAACCCAAAACCTACTTAGAATTTAACCACTAAGCAAGCAGCGCTACAGTGGCATCCACTTTCCATAATCTGTCTGTATCTGCAGAGTAAAACCCGCGCTTGCTGCAGGTAAAGTTGCAATCCATTGTGGGTAGACTACAATATGCCGTCTAGGGTTGCCACTCGATCGGAGCGCTTTATATAATTTTTCATTTTTTCGGTTCACAAATGTAACAAAATAATATAGATATTTTTTTATATATATTAATTACATATCGATATACAAAGGTATACGTGAGTGTCCATTCTGATCACATTGAACACAACACACAAAATGTTAGCGAATGTTATGTAAGCATATAATATTATTTATATTTATATATAATAATAGTGGACGCCCGCAGCTTCGCTCGTGTGGAATTAGACATTCACTAACTTCAAAAACGGCAAAGTTACATACTAACCTTGCACCCCCGTTTTACCCCCTCAGGGGGTGAATTTTCAAAAATCCTTTCGTAGTGCTCCCCTACGTTGTTATAAAAGGAACCCCTGTGCAAAATTTAAAGTTTCTAACCCTTATAGTTTAGTTAGGTCCTGCATTGATATGTCAGTCAGTCAGTCAGCTTCTCCTTTTAAATATATAGATAGATTTAACGAACCCTGTGAAGTCTACTACTATATTTTCTGGTACCACTTGATTGTCTTCGCGAGTGCCAACCCTGGAAGAAAGCATAAATCCACCGCGATAAGGCTCGAACTGCGGCCACGGGCGCTGCAGTCTTGTTGCTAATGTGATTGCGTCAGCGCCATCTTGCGGCGAGAGGAAGTAGCGGGCTCAGCAAATATTTCATTGAATAAATCCTTTGATCAAATCTGAAGTCTCCGAGGTGCAATCGGCAATGATTTATCCCACTAAGTGCCAAATTCGATTCTCCGGTTAATCCTTACTAATATTATAAATGCGAAAGTAACTCTGTCTGTCACGCTTTCACAAATTTGGTACCTACACAGATAGTCTAGAGCCTGAGAAAGGACATGGCTACTTGTTAATTGCAAAAAAAAATGTTGTAAAAGGTTGAAAAGGGGGATGAAAGGTTGTATGAAAGTATTGTCATTTTCAGAACTAGAAGCATACAATTTATAGGCTGTTGATTAGAGATAAATAAATACGGCATTCAAAGATTGTAAAAATGTTACCTTTATGGGTGTAAAATAAACATTGGGGATAACATAGTTACGGATTCATTACAAATTTGTGGAGCTAAAGTTAACGCGTTACGAAGAATCTATTATTATGTCTAATTCCACGCGAGCGAAGCTGCGGGCGTCCACTAGTGTTAATAAGAATCTATAAAGCGAAGCTGCGGGCGTCCACTAGTAGTTAATAAATAATAAAAAGCCTTACGGTCAAGTCTGACCATAACGATTAAGCATATAAAACGATACAGATAGCCACCGCTCGATAAGCCCGCACACAATAGCGTTAGGCTCAAAAGGGCTTAAAAAGGCTTAAACGCCTTATTATTAAGCGCACCTGCCGCCCGTCTAGATATCCATTTTAGCTACCGTTTTGTAAAATCTCCATTTTGAAAATGCATTTTGCAAAAGTTGGGCATCTATTGTGGCTCCGACAATTGATCTGCTAGGGTTGTCACACTTCGCTGTTGTCAGTCGATAGATTTAACTTTTTTAAACTGAAGTCTGTGGAGGTAGTATAATGTTACGCACTGCCATATAGCAAGAAGCATTATCTGCCTACTTTAATTATGTACTAATTTTATTATTTTAATATTTGATTGACTGTGTTAATGAACACATTATTATTAGGTAATCATTTACTAATTTATAGACTAATATTCATGATTTTAATTGTTAATACGGTTGAATTTTCGTAAAAAGGGGTCAAGGGGTTTTGCTTTACTTATTTTTTTCATAATAAATATTAAAAGCTTAAACACAATCGTAGTAGGCTTGGACTTGTGGTACTACAATGTAATATCTATGACCCGAGGTCAAAATAAATAATAATAATAAATACCATGCACATTCTCACACACGGCCATCTGACCCCAAAGTAGGCGCGAGCCTGTGTTATGGGTGTCATAGACTGATATACATACATAAATTTTTTTAAATAAATACTTAAATAGATAATATTAACATCCAGACACAGAACAAACACAAGTGTTATAACACGAATATTTGTCCTGAGTGGGATTCGAACCCACGACCCCTGCAACGGGGGTCACTACCGATTGCGCCAACGGGCCCGTCAAACTTCACCAACTAATCCAATCACGGCCATCGAACTCGACCATTCCGACGAGACAATTTTTTAAGCCAAAACTCCAGCTACAGAGAATAGGATTGTCGTCTGCGGCAAAAAAAATATCTCCCTAGTTGCACTTTTAATACGTCATCTGCGGTACCTAAGTACCATTTCTGCTGTAATAATTGTTTTAAACCAATTATGGTACGGTTGGAAAGGTGTGGTTTCCGGTTACACTTGTTTAGAGGCGACCATCTTAGTCCTCAAGGTTAGCAACACTGTGACTGACTTGGAACGAAACTCTTACTAACAAGTACTATATGGACAACTACTTACACCAACTAAGATGACTAACCATCACTAACAAACAGTCCCCAGTCCTCATCCCAACGAACTGACCAACTAATGTTCTAATTAACTCTGAGCAGTCTCTATTTGAGTCTTGTCAGTCAGTCACAGTTGTAATGGACGGCAGCGGATTGGTGGTGCTGCAAGCTCGTTTGCTATCTTGTATCCATAAAAAAACCAGCCACAGAGAATAGGATTGTCGTCTACGGCAGAAAAAAATTAAAAGTCTCCCTAGTTGCACTCTTAATACAACGTCATCCGCGGAATTTAGTTGACGAAACGCGATCACAAAGTAACGACGTTACCCCCCGTGGAGGGGGTGAGGGGGTTAGTAGTAGTTAGGGGGGTTGGGGGTACAGAGCGCCCCTAAAAATACGAAGTTTTCAATTTAATATTTCCGCCCATTAAAACGGTTGCTGTCGAGAGCGGGTTGCTGTGCGGGGTTCTGGATAAAGCTCGGTTCAGACCTGAGTGGTATTCGCAACCTTTGGTTGACTCAGATCTGAGCGGTATTCGCAACCTTTGGGTGACTCAGATCTGAGCGGTATTCGCAACCTTTGGGTGCTTCAGATCTGAGCGGTATTCGCAACCTTTGGGTCGTTATAACGCGTGGGTTTCGTTCGTTATTATTTATTTATTACAATATCTTACAGCTGACATTACAGGCATGGCGCCTAATGCGCTTATGTAATTAAATATTTTTCTAAAGTAACGCTAATTAATATTTAAAAATAATTAATACTGGACGGGTTAGTGGCCAACCCAGGGTCGAATGTTATCAAGGCTTAACGACTGTTTCCACCATTGAAAACAACCGGGACCGACGGCTTTACGTGCCCTCCGAAGCACGATAAACTATTATAAATTATTAGTGTATTCTCATATATGTGAATGTGATTTTTATGGGAATAAATATCTCAAACCTCATGAACGGCAAACGATATAAACGATACGGACAATTCCGGTAAACAGTCGAGCGGTCGCAATTAACGGCTGTAGCTGTATACCGGAACGAGTTTCACACCGCACCGGACTCGTGTTTGTTCAGGACGGGCTGAGTATTAATTACCGTGTAAGTTGTAAATGTGCTTGTGACGTCACTAGGGCTCGGCATAAACATAGAAACATAGGACAAGTTTGTTTAGAACGACATCCGATGCGTCAGTTCACAGCAAAATTGAAATTACCAGAAATAAAAGTTTATATATACCTACATAGTAATGTTTTAATTTAAAATAAAAACTATGCTTTTGTAGATAACCAAATTAAAATGAAGATGAAGTTTACGGATAATTTTACGTGATAACGTCATAAGTAATTATTAGAAATTGTATCATCTATACTAATATATAAAGAGGAAAGATTTGATTGTTTGTTTGAATCGAATAGGCTTCAAAACTACTGAACCGATTTGAAAAATTCTTTCATTGTTGGAAAGCTATACTATCCCCGGGTGACATAGGCTAAATTTTATTTTGGAAAAAATAGGGTTCCGTAAGATATTTGGGTTTTTCGGACACAAGGTGTAAAAAATCAACCAGAAAAGTTACTTATTTTGCGTACGCTGCCTAAACTATAAAAGATAGAACCATAAAATGTTCTAATTAATTTTAGATCGTATAAATATCTATAAAAAAGTCCGCGACACACTATACCTATCTATGTCGAGTGAGGCTCAACAACCATTTTTTTATCTTGAATTTTTTTTGGACTACATTTACAGTTTATGTAGATAATATTTGGTCTTTGAATGATTAAAATTGGACGTTTGGTTTTGAAGTGTCTGTCTGTCTGTCTGTCTGTTTCGCTTTCACGCCAAAACTACTGAACCGATTTAAATGAAATTTGGTACACAGTCTAGAGCCTGACAAAGGACATAGACACTTTTTAATTGGAAAAAAGTGTTGTAATGGGTTGAAAAGGGAGATGAAAGGTTGTATGAAAGTATTGTCATTTTCAGAACTACATAGTTGCATAAAACTTAAATTTTAGGCTGTTGATAAGGTATAATCCTTACTAATCCTATCCTACTAATATTATAAAGGGGAAAGTTTGTAAGTATGTATGTATGTATGGATGGATGTGTGTTACTTTTTCACGTAAAAAGTACTGAATGGATTTTAATGAAACTTTACAATAATCAGAATAACACACAGTGTTAATAAACAGTGTTAATAAAAACAACAATAATCAGAATAATACATCAGAATAACTAAAAGTGATGTGATGAATCACAAATGGGTGTGATTTTTTCTTTTCGTGTGAGTGTTTCCAGCTATACACGGCTTGGGACACAGAACAGAGCATTATTTTAATACGCTACTGTAGACGATACTATATGTCTTTCCATTTGGGGATAGAATGCTAGATATAGATATAATAAAAGATTCTGGGCATTCGAACATGTGGCTTCAGAGGACACACCTTTACCATATTAATTTAAAACCAAAACAACAATTTATCCAGCGCGAATTCAAAATTCAATTCAATTTATTAGTTGCCTAGGATTTAATTAATTTTCATGTATCATTTGTTAGCGAAATTCAGAACTTGCAAATGAATTTTACCAACGCCATCTATTAACAACATCCGGAACTAAATATCTAGCAAATAACAAAACATCGATATCTTCCCATGGGGATGTTTTCCCGCGGTAAAAAGTAGCCTACGTCACTCTCCTTTCTCCTCACTATCTCCACACACAAAAACCATAACATATAATAGCTTCGTTGCGACGTGAAAGCCGGACAAACAAACAAATAAATAAACAAACACACATTCACATTTATAATATTAGTATGGATATGGATATGGATTGTGTGAATTGTCCAAAATATGACGATAAGTGTCAAGTAGGTAAGTAGGAAAAAATCTACCATCTGCGAGCTATTCTGGCGTGCGCTGCCAAAACGACTGGACCGATTTCAAAAATTCTTTCACCATTAGAAAGCTGCATCTTCACTGAGTGACATAGGCTATATAATATTACTAGGCGTAAACGAAACTATTGTTATAATCTATATATATAAAGTCGTGTTAAATTTTTATTTTTTTAGTAACCTGACACAAATAGGGTTTATGTGTGTATATTATAATTTTGATTTTTATATAAAATACCCGTGCTAAGCCGGGGCGGACCACTAGTTGATTTATAAAACGCAAACTAGATGGCGCTGTGCTTTTTTCTCATCTATCAACTGTATAGTGTAAAGTTCATTAATCAGTACGCCCTAGTAAACTAGCTCCGTTGCAATGGTACTAACTAAAATTGAATGAATACGCTTGGCGTAACACTTGGCGGTACGGGTGGCGTAACGTTTGGCGGTACGGGAGGATGTCGTCACACTTTTTTTCCGTATGTATAGTCGTTCATTGATTTATAAGACGTTATGAAGTCAAAAAAATTAAATTATATCATATGGCCTGTCTATGCTGTATAGTATAGGTATAGGTTTAATAAATGTAATGCAATATTAGTAGTGGACCAGCGTGGTGGACGTTCCAAGATACTGTTCAGTAGCCCAATGAAAGGGTTAGTGATGGAAATCCACATAAATGAGACGGTGTATTTGCTTAGGACGAGTACTCGGCATTTCGTAATTAATTAGTGTGTACCTTTTAGGGGCCGCGGAGGTGTTTGTGGCCATGTTGCCCACATTAAAGGCCAGCGGAGCGCACTCTTGAAATGCTCATAGCCCTATGCCCTTATGGTTCGACATCTGATTATTTACATATACGGCTACATGTAATAAAAATGTGATTTGTGAGCGATATCTATATTATACTAGCTGATCCGGCAAACGTTGTTCTGCCATATGAAATGTCAAAGTGACGCGACGCTTCACGTAAATGAGCAATGTTTAAAATTAAAAATACTAAAATAGTGTTTAAAAAACATTTTCCAGTGTGAATCTAAACCATTCTCGAATCCCCTTGAACACACACACAAAATTTCATCAACATCTATCCAGCCGTTTAGGAGTTCACTGTCATACACGCGTAAACAAGAAATTATATATATTAAGATAATATTATAAAAAGGAAACATTTGTTTGTAATATTTTCACACTAAACTGTTATGTTATGTCTAATTCCACGCGAGCGAAGCTAGTTTCATATAATTTACGTGTCTCGTTTTTTGTATGTATGTTCGCTGCGACCCATAGACGTCCCACTGCTGGGCACGGGTCTCCCCCACAGTCATAGCTGCGGGAAGTCTAGAGCATACTCCACCACGCTGCTCCAATGCGGATTGGATGTATGTAATTGTATTTTATTTGTATGAAAAGCTGACGAAATAATTGTATTTAATAAACATATAATAAATGTATTTTGTTTGTTTGAAATAAAAGCTCAATTGGTAGAGAGGTTAGTGTCCATCCATCCCAGTACCGAATGCTGTGAAGCCATCCGAAGGTCTTCTACCAAGCTTGGATTATTTTACAACTGAAAACCCATGCCATGATATGTGATGCGTATGCCATTATCCGTATCCACATACCTACCGACCGCACCCGACGTTTCTTAACTCGTTCGATCACACACGATTGACGCCTAGTTAGGTCTAGTTAACGCTAGGGGGAGTTCCACCACGCCGTGTGTTTAGGTCCGCCTCTCTGTAATTAGTGTCTGTTTGTCCGCTCTAAGCTCGAACGCAAAGGAATTTTAATAGGTTATCACGATTGAACTGTTTGAAGCGTTCAATTGGACTAATTTGTATTGCATCCTAGGGTATGTAACCTAGGATATTAGTTAGTCCAGTTAGTACATAGAGTTATGTTTCCGATTCAGTTTCATTTATTTCATTATATGGAATTTCTATATGCTTAATGATCGTCATTACATTTATTATCTTAATAATTAATATTAATTTGGTGTCGAGACCCTTGGTCCGTGGGGTCCTAACGCTAAGAGGCTTTGTAAGGAAATAGCAAAAAGTTTAGTCGACATCACAGGAGACCGAAGAGCTGGCAGCTACCTAGGACAGAGAATTAGCCTAGCTATTCAAAGGGGGAACGCAGCCAGTATCTTCGGAACCTTGCCTAAAGGGACTCCTTTTAATGATATATTTTAGTAATAATTTTTTTTTAGGTTATATTTTTAAGGTTTTTTTTTTAGTTTTAAATTCATTAATTAGTAAAGTTATAATATTCACCCCTTTATTAAAATTAAGGTTTCACGTTCGAGGATTAGGACGCTTGGATAATACGAGTAAACGGTAAACTAAATCTTAATAAGAACAATAATATTGACGCAATCGGTAGTGACCCTGTCTGTTGCGCCAGGGGTCGTGGGTTAGAATCCCACTCAGGAAAAATATTCGTGTGACGAACACTTGTATTTGTTCTGTGTCTGGATGTTAATATTGTCTGTTAATATTATCTATTTAAGTATGTATTTAAAAATATCTATGTATGTTTATCAGTCTCTGACACCAATAGTACAGGATCTGCCTAGTTTGTGGTCAGATGGCCGCGTGTGAGAATGTCCAAGATATTTATTATTATTTTATTATTATTATTTAATTTACAAACAACATTAACTTTTAATACGGGCATTAGTAAAAAAACGACGAACTACAAGAACTTTTATATTATGTTACTTGCTGATACGGAACCCTTAATGGGCGAGTCCGACTCGCACTTGGCCGCTTTTAGTTCTACGTAGCGCCAGCCTTGATTGATGGCAATCAGCTGATGAAATCCAGAGCGACGCAGGACCCACGGTCCTGGGGGCCTAGACAAGTGACAAAAACGCTAGTAGAATAGATTAACAAAATGTATGGGATTGACATTCGCTAACGACTAATTAGTCGTAAGTGAATGTCAATCCCATATATTTTTTAATCTATTCTATTTATATTCTACTAGCGTTTTGCCACTTGTCTAGCCCCCCCTGATGTTACAAGCCCCGCCTACAACACGTGTTTCATGATAATAAACCTTAATCCGTGCACGGTTGAATTAATTTGCATTGTGAACGGATTAACTTATGACGTTTTGATGTAACTTCGTCGTTTTAGAAATTAATTTCAAGGGGTTCTAAGGATATCTAACGCTTATGCAGTCTTAGTACAATTAATCCCTTGCTTGTATAAACCTTCATTTGGAACCATTATTTTGTTTAATCTTAATATATATATTTCTTGTGAACGTGTGTATGTCACTGAACTCCTCCTAAACGGCTGGGCGGATGTTGATGAAATTGTTTGTGTGTATTCAAGGGGAGTCGAGAATGATTTAGATTCACAATTTGGTCGACTGGAAAATGTTTTTTAAACACTATTTTAGTATTTTATAATTTTAACCGTCGTTCATTGACGTGAAGCGTCGCGTCACTTTGACATTTCAAATGGGAGAACAACGTTTGCGGGGTCAGCTAGTAATACCATTTCCAATACAAAAATTCCATATCCAACACTTTGAAAAGTAATTGGTGCGTGTCGCATGGAATTGAACCGGAGAGGCGAGTTCAATAGTGTTAGGCAGGTTATTCACAATGAAAGGTGGAATGTACTGAGACTATTTATTGTTATATTAATTAATTACAATTATAACGGAATACGGAATAATGAGGCGCGTACATAGGTAGCAAGCGGAGAGCCAAGAGAGACGGCACGGGCACAGACTACTCAGCCGCACAGACTATGTAAAGAATGTGGAATGGGTATGCAATTCTATAATCCAACAAATAGCCACTGGGATGTCACCGATGTCACAGTGTTACGTTACTAGGTTCTACCACCCACAGTATAGGGCACGGGGCCGTGGTTCCAATTATCCCGGCTTATTGGGCGACAAAGCAGATACTTACTGCGCATGCCCTTTATTGCGAGCTGGCCTGTTGAGGAGTTAGAGCGACTGGAAGTGACCATTTGTAAGGCTTGTTTGAGTTACATCATCATCACAACCCTTTCTTTGTCCCACTGTTGGGCACGGGTCTCCTCTGAGAGGAGGGATTAGGCCTTAGTCCACCACGCTGGTCAAGTGCGGATTGGCAGACTTCACATGCCTTCGAGAACATTAGAAGAACTCTCTGGCATGCAGGTTTCCTCACGATTGTGTTCTTCACCGTTACAGCAAGTGACATTTAATTTCTTAAATCGCACATAACTTAGAAATGTCATTGGTGCGTGCCGCTGGGGTTTGAACCCGGACCGCTCGAGTGAGAGGCGTGTTCGATAGCCACTGGGCTGTCACCGCTGTAAGTTATATATAATTACATATTAATTATATATAAATATATTAAATATAATCTATATATATAAAAGGAGAAGGTGACTGACTGACTGACTGACTGACTGACTGACTGACTGACTGACTGACTGACTGACTGACTGACTGACTGACTGACTGACTGACTGACTGACTGACATATCAACGCAGGGCCTAAACTATAAGGGCTAGAAACTTGAAATTTTGCACAGGGGTTCCTTTTATAATGTAGGGGAGCACTAAGAAAGGATTTTTGAAAATTCACCCCCTAAGGGGGTAAAACGGGGGTGCAAAGTTAGTATGAAACTGCCGTTTTTGAAGTCAAGTGGGCAACCCGAACGCGGGCAGACGTCCTTAATGGGTCTAATTCTACGCTAGCGAAGCTGCGGACGTCCACTAGTTATACATAATTTGACAGGCCTGTTGGCGCAATCGGTAGTGACCCTGTCTGTTGCGCCAGGGGGTTCGAATCCCACTCAGGATAGATATCCGTGTGACGAACACTTGCATTTGTTTTGTCTGGATGTTAATATTTTCTATTTAAGTAGGTATGTATTTAAAAATATCTATGTATATGTATATCAGTCTCTAACACTATATGGGTGTCAGAGAATAAAAAATAATAAAAAAATGCGTTAAAAGACAGTTTGTGTGTCTATTAAATGTCAGCGTTTTTTTGGTTTGATTTGGTTTTACTAGAATATAATTTATTTTCGTATTGCATCGACTATGATGGCTTTAACACTGCCTGAAAGAATGCACAATTCAGCTGTTTCAGACACATTTGTCAAATTAAACCTACAATACGAGTTATATATTGATATAAATTTATATGTTATATTTACACAATATCCCACATCGTTACGTATAGTAGTAGAAGTAGTAGTTACAGTAGCGTGGCACTTCAAATGCATATATCTAAATGTAACTTTTTTCGTTAGAATCCGTCAGTCAGTGAAAGCTCAAAGCCTATATGATAAACTATCTGAAATTGCTTTGATGTTAATAAAATCAGCGCTACAGATTTACTACTACAACGTACTACAATGCCAAATGTTTTGTTCGTTTAGATTATTTGTATGCTTATTATAAGATAGATAGATAAGATGAATACTTAAGTGCTTAACATAATATTATTATGTTACAAGTTATTTGCAGCTAAAGAAAAATAAATCACATTCAATTATATTCTACAAGTAAACGCCCGCAGCTTCGTTTGCGTGGAATTAGTTAGACATAACAATAGTTTTACACCTAGTAATATTATATAGCCTATGTCACCCAGTGAAGATGCAGCTTTTTAATGGTGAAAGAATTTTTGAAATCGGTCCAGATTTTGTGTGAAAACATTACAAACAAATGTTTCCTCTTTATAATATTAGTATAGACAACGTACTTTTGAATTTTCATGTAGGTACGCTACAATGTATTCATGGCGCATCCAGTAACACATATGTCCATGTACGCCCCCATCCCCCGCGAGGGGTGTGATGACATCACGACAGTCAATTCGGTCACTCTCAACGTACCTACATTTATGTGTCCAGGGACAGTCTGGTGGGGACGAATAGGCGAATTCGTATGAGGTTGCATTGATAAATTGAGGAGAACGAGGTTATTTGATCACTGCACTGATGTAGCGTCCATAGCCCAATGGCTCGCGTCGATTCAATGTGATCGACAGAGTTAAGCGACGATGGGTGCGGTCGGTGGATGGGTGACCGCTAGTGGCAAAATTTCATGGACGCTACCGTGCTTCGGTTAAGCCGTCGGTCCCGGTTGTTTTCAATGCTGGAAACAGTCGTTAAGCCTTGTCGAAGACCTTCGGGTGGCTTGAGAACATTCGACACTGGGTTGGCCACGAACCCCTCCATCAATCCGCATTGGAGCAGCGTGGTGGAGTATGCTCTAGACCTCCCGCAGCAGTGTTGGTGGGACAGACCCGTGCCCAGCAGTGGGACGTCTATGGGTCGCGACTGATGCACTGGGCGTACAATCCCATGACATGTATTGTGCGTCCATGTGATATTTAATTCACAGCATTATAGTTTATTGTTAATGGGAGAACACATTTCTGGAAGGAAGCCAATCAAAATATGGCCCTTATAATACCTAATTTAATACGAAATTTTTAATTTTAATTTTGCTTTATTGGTACCTACAGATGAATTGAGTGTAATTTCAATAGCATATCGAACTCGCCTCACACTCAAGCGGTCCGGGTTCAAACCCAAGCGGCACGCACCAATGACTTTTCTAAGTTATGTGCGAATTAAGAAATTCAATGTCACTTGATATAACGGTCGTAAGACTTTCTAGTAGCAGAATGTTAGTTGTCAGTGATTTAGTTTTATTGTTATTATTAGTTTCAAATTTGAAGATTTCCTTTCTAAATCATAGTAAGTTAGTAAACTCACCGCTACGAAAAATTCGTACTACTGGATCTCGATTCTTGATCCTCAAGTCACTATAAACTCGAAACGCCACCACTCGCTACCTGCTGACAAAGAAAATTTAATTAATACTGATTTCTAAGTTTAAAATACTTAATGAATTCTATCGACGCGAGCCACTGGGCTCCATAGCCCATCGATGTTCTAACGAGTTAAGCATCGATGGGCGCGATCGGTTTGTGACAGCTAGAGGTAAACAAATTAATGGACGAACAGTGCTTTGGAGGGCACGTTAAGCCGTCGGTCCCGGTTGTTTTCAATGGTGAAAACAGTCGTTAAGCCTTGTCGAAGACCTTCGGGCTTGAGAACATTCGACACTGGGTTGGCCACTTACCCCTCCACCAATCCCCATTAAAGCAGCGTGGTGGAGTATGCTGTAGACTGCAGCTGTATCTGTGGGGGAGACCCGTGCCCAGCAGTGGGACGCCCATCTTTCCTTGTGAATTTTTCGTAGGTCTGTTGCAAATAATTCCTGGTCATGTTTAGCAAAGGAGCTTACGCTTCCTAATGTGTAATTACAGAGAAACACAATAAAATAAACACCAAAAAGAGTCCATATTCGAATCGCCGCACGCTGCAAGGAGAACTGGACCTAATACATTTAAAATTAGGGTCATTTTAACATGTTTGACGGAAAGGTTATGCGGGCTATTTTGGGTCGTTTTGCGGAGCCGTTTGATAAAGTTCAAATGGTAGGGTACGTATATTTTTTAAATGCCTGTTCAAGTTACGATATAGCCAAGTGCAGTATCATTAATTAATTAATAAATTTTCTATTTGTAAAATGATCTGAAAAATTGATGGTATACATTCTGCTGCAACCCATAGACGTCTCTTTGGCATCTACTGCGGTTCTGATCTTTTCCACTAACGTTTTACTTGTGTCAACACGCAACTTTTCCCCACTCAACCAGGGTTTGGGTAGAAAACGCCATAAGGCATTAAGTCCGCCCATTGTATACCTCTTTAGAGGTGTCAATAAAGTTGAAAAATAAATAAATAAATACAAATCAAAGATTAATCTACTTTTCAACAATCCGCGAACAAAAATGTATGGTGATGTATGTACCTTCATGCACGCAGCACCTCCCTCCCTCCCACACAGGAAACATGCACATGCGATCAATGAATACACACACCAACACGTGTTTCGCCCCAAAACAAGGCTTCCTCAGGGTAAGCAGACTCCATGACGGTTAATCGCAAAGTTGATTTTGAAGGTATACATACACCACCATACATTTTTGTTCGCGGATTGTTGCAAAGAAGATTAATCTTTGGTTTGTAATCTTCGATCAATGAAGTTTGTAATGATGCAGTTCAGCAAAGTAGGTAAGTAACGCCTGATAAAATTAATAAATAAATAAATGTATCGCGTATCGCGCTATAATGTAGCTCCAGCATAACAGAAATAAATCTATCTTCGTTCCAGCTTCAAAATCTCAGACAGCCCTTGACAACTTAGGTAAACTTTACCTAGAGTTCAGGACTCAAAATAATCTGAAGCGTCCAACACACAATCCGACGGTTTGTGAAACGTCCAAGCACTGAATAAAACATCGAGACAACGGCCTTTCAACTGAATAGGAGGCAAAACAAACGGAGAAACGTTTAAAAATCCGTATAATCACAGCCTTTAGCGGGAGAATGCCAAATAATGGCGCGGGGACAAAGCGAGATGGTATCTACGTAATGGCGGTTTCTAATTAGAGACTCTAATTTGATGGCGGGAGATGGAAATTAAAAAATATGCTTTTTTTTCTCTTTTTTTTCATAGGCTTGGTCCAAGGCAAGATGCAGTTATTAGTCAAATAATTGACTAATCAATTAATGATTAATCACGAGAAGTGGATGTAAAACAGTTGAAGTAACTGCTGGTAAACTAAACGTTTTAAATCTGATTAAATCTGATCAAAATCTGATGAATAATATATAGGTGCATTATTTATTGTTATGTATGATCGTACCCAATCATACATAACTAATGTTTATATTATTTTAGTCGCGATTATTTCATTAAATTTAATTATATCCCATTTCTCCGAAATCGTCGTGAGGACATTAGCAAAATATTTTTTAAATTTCATACAAGGTTTCATTGATTTTAACCTTCGATCAATAATACATTATTGATCGAAGATTTTAACAATTAAATAAGTACCTACTCAAATGACGAAATCTTTGTAAAGCAAACTATTGTTTTTTTTAATAAGTGTTACTAAATATTCATTCGACAAATAAAAACAATAAACGCAATATGTATTCGAATTTCGAAAATTCGAATAAGTGGAATACGGTATCTGTTACGTAACTGACAGAAATGATGCATTGCAATGGCGGCGTTTCCCTCCAAAACCATTGCGGCATATTTTTCTACGCTAACCGCAGTTCCCGGCAAAACGGATAGTTTTGAAGCACACGTCACTCGACAGATCGCATCTGTGCATTTTTAAAACATAATGCCATCATTTGGGACGGAACTGCTTTGAACAGTGGAATTAAAATCAGTCAAAGACTGCACTCGTAAGTGGGCTCCAGTCTCGACGACTATAATAACTGCGCTGCAACTGCGTTACTATAGGTTCTCGAAGCGAACTCGTTTTCATTTCAATGTTTGTTTTTAAAAAATATCTCATTCCCATGCAACTGAACTGTTTTGATAAAGCTCCACAATATTTGTCATTTAGATACATTACGTATTACATGGTATCCTACGAATATATAAATGTGAAAG
The DNA here is from genome assembly GCA_944567765.1 of Carterocephalus palaemon. Classification (NCBI taxonomy): domain Eukaryota; kingdom Metazoa; phylum Arthropoda; class Insecta; order Lepidoptera; family Hesperiidae; genus Carterocephalus; species Carterocephalus palaemon. The sequence continues at coordinate 1,321,127 of OX155666.1, forward strand.
TTTGTATGTTTGTTACTCAATCACGCAGAAACTACTAAACGGATTTGGATGAAACTTGGCACTATTGTTGTCGTCTACCTATAGACGACAACCAAGATTTTTTACAGTATGTTACTTATAATACATTTTTGATTTACGGATATCGTAAACGAATATAAAGTTAATAATATTTGGTTCAACATTTTCTTTGGGGGAATAAAACTTAGCACGGATTAAGTAAATACTAAATTTGAACAAAATATCAAGAATGTAATTGAACGATTCGACTTCACGAATAATTTTTAGTTCCAACTTTAACCACAGAGCCATCGCGCGTTTATGTACCTATGTCAAAAAAACAAACTTGTGACATCAATTACTGCAATAATTAAATTAACTCCATTAAATCAAAACCTAGTGTCGGAAATTCGGTAGTACTGGCTATAGATGGGTCGTGGCGATGATGCAAATTAAAGCGCACTTAGCACGTAGCGACATCTCTGGACGAGTAGCGGTAACTCAAAGAATCTTGGATATTTAAATTAAAATATAAACGAGCCACAATTCGTACGTTTTCCTTACAAATCATATGCAGTAACAGATAAGTACAGATGCACTGTAAGTGTGAAACTAAAAAAACCATGAAGTAAAATTTCACCTCGTTGTCTACCTACTTGGTCGTAAGCGCGACTAGATATAGTATGTAGTCCGTGGCGCGACTACTAAGTCCTAAGTTCAATCTTCGGGCCGGGCAAAGTATTACCGGGTTTTTATAAATTGAAATTCCCAGTCAGCTCCCAACTCGTAGCCTAGATTTGAACCCGGTATAGCTCACTATTATCTACATAGGACCATAACTGGTGAAAAGTAAAATACTCCCGTATTACTGCTTATCCCTTTGGGGAAACATAGACGTGGTATGTTATGTAAAATTTAGTTACATATTTTCTGTGTCAATTTTAATAAGCATAAAAATGGCTTAACTTGTCCACGCTAAGCTTTTGTATCAAGTTCTGTATCCGTTGATTTTTCAAGTCTATCAACTTTAAATTTAATTTTGGCCACATAGTAATCTGTCCAAAGAGTTTCTCAAACTACATATAATTATCTAATAAACTCGAAAAACTATCTATAAAATCTATATAATAAAAATGAATCGCAAAATGTGTTGGTAAGCGCATAACTCAACAACGCCTGGACCGATTTGGACAATTCTTTTTTTAAAATGTTCGTTGAAGTTCAAGGATGGTTTTTGGCGAGAAAAATTTGAAAATTCATCCCCTAAGGGGGTAAAACGGGGGTGCAAAGTTAGTATGAAGCTTTGCCGTTTGCAATAAAGAAATTATTATTATTACTAGGTGTAAACGAAACTATTGTTATGTCTAATTCCACGCGAGCGAAGCTGCGGGCGTCCACTAGTTAATCTATAAATATGATAATTTAATAAACTCGAAAAACTTTCTATAAAATTAATTCGATGTGAACACAAGACACTTTAATTCTATATTTTAAGCAAAATCTTTTAGTGTATTACCAACCCAGTTCTTTATGTCAAACCTTTACCTACTTGAATTGGTTATGAGCACATAACAAAACATTTCTTACCTTAAAAAACATCGAAACACTGACTATTCCACCGATTAAAATTCCTTTGTCACTACACTACACACGCGTAAATCACTAAATTTAAAAAAAATGCACATTCCTCGAACACAACGTCCACATGTCCTTCCATTTTCAAACTACATTTCGAAATACAAGAGTCCCGCCATTTCGCTCACTCACACGCAGCGTTCCCAGCGCGGCGCGGAGTGGCGGAATAGAATATAGATTATAACAGCAGCGCAGCGACGGACGTCCGCACAGTTCAATTTGCGACAGGATGCCACCAATAGCGCTCGTTCCCGCCTCGGTGACGCACGCGCGCCATTTTTTTTTTCCGCCCCACTTTTACATGGGAAGAATCTATACGATGTTGCGTATCGATATTTTTACTTGACAAAATATCGATTTTTCACTAGTTTATTAAAATCTATATATATATTAAAGGAGAAGTTGACTGACTGACATATCAACGCAGGGCCTAAACTATAAGGGTTAGAAACTTGAAATTTTGCACAGGGGTTCCTTTTATAACGTAGGGGAGCACTAAAAAAGGATTTTTGAAAATTCACCAAATGCTATATGAAGGGTGAAGTGAATTAGCGTATGACTATGTTGGCTTCTCAACGGAATTAATCGATGTGAAATTTTGCACAAATGTAGTTTAGGGCCTGGAAAGACCCAAAGGCTCTCGGCATGAAGGTATCTCGCAATATTGCACTGTTCTCCTAATCGTTCAGTTTAATCGATTCTCGAATCGGTCAAGCTAGATTTTAGTTAGTGGTAATATTTGGTGTAGCTTGCCGTCGAAGTATAGCTTAAAAGTAAGCTACAATCGGTAGTGACCCTGTCTATTGCGCTAGGGGTCGTGGGTTCGAAAAAGTGGGCCTCAGGACAAATATTCGTGTGACGAACACTTGTATTTGTTCTGTGTCTGGACGTTAATATTATCTATTTAAGTATGTATTTAAAAATATCAGCTATGTATGTATATCAGCCTCTGACACCCATATCACAAGCTCGCGCCTACTTTGGGGTCAGATGGCCGTGTGTGAGAATGTCCAAGATATTTATTTATTATATCTATTAATCCGACAGTGGTAAAAGTTGTGTATTGAGAACGATTTAACGCAGGCGAAGCCGCGGGAGAAGCGAGTACTGAATAAACCTAATAAAACAATAGGTACGCCAAAACTGCGCAAGGGAATTATTTTAGAAGTTTTTATGGAACAAATTTAGAATTTTTACTTTTTAAATACAACGATATTTGAATATTCGAGTAGGTACTCAATTAAAATCGAACATGCAAAATAAATGGGAAGTTCAAATTCATTATTTCACTGCTAGACTCGAGTAGCTATACAAATATCGATATCGCGATCCGAGCCCATCCCTACTAGTGTCAAGAGGTCTCCGTCGGAGTACTTTCTCATTAAAATTCCTTATTTCCACATAAAATATTACTAGGCTCGTTGCATCTTCACTGATCATCATTTTTAATATCACTTCGCTGTCTGCGGTGTTGCATAATTACAATTTTAAATTTTCTATACGTTATGTATAGTATTAAGCTAAGCATGAGATTATTAATAAAATTTTAAACGAGCATGCGGCATATACCTGTCGCCTATGACAACTGTGACAGACTGCTAGCTAGCTAGAGAATTTTTGAAATCGATCCAGTAGTTTTTGATTGAAAACATAACAAACACACATTTCCTTTAGGCTCTTTGTAATATTAGTATAGAATAATATAGATGATTACTGGGGCATAGACTTAGATTTAACTCGTAATTAAAATTTACTTTAAAATACAATCGATAAAGTTTCTTCTTTAGCTCTACCATGGCATTTTCTTAAGATCCCCAGAGAGTTACTCGCGCCTCCAAATTGGCTCTTGGCTATTGCCTCTTGCCTCTTAGACTTGTACCTAATTGATTCTTATTCTGTACAGCACGCCTTATTGATGTCATTAGAGTTGGATTCTCTTTGCGCTGGTTTTGTACGCTGAAGTATTTTAATACGCTCAAGATATATTTACTGGCAATAAACAGAGTTAATAATTAGATTAGTGGTCGTAGAACAACACCAAACCGCATTGGAGCAGCGTGGTAGATAGCTCTAGCTGCCTCAGCTGTGACTGGACCCGTGCTAAACTGTGGGATGCTTATGTTGTAGATAATAATAATAAATATCTTGGACATTCTCACACGCGGCTATCTGACCCCGAAGTAGGCGCGAGCCTGTACTATGGGGGTCAGAGACTGATATACATATACATATATTTTTAAATACATAGTTAAATAGTATTAACATCCAGACAGAACAAATACAAGTGTTCGTCACACGAATGTTTGTCCTGAGTGGGATTCGAACCCACGATCCCTGGTGCAACAAAGGGTCACTACCGATTACTGCGGGCGTCCACTAGTTATAGATAATACAAGCACATAGAATAGAAATTCATTAAACTGTGGTTCAAAATTAAAGAGCTTGTTGGTTCGTACTACTTCGTACGCCCTCAATGTTCAAGTAGGTACTGGGTACCTACTTATAATCACACTAGATAATATTATCGTCTGACGGCTCTCATAATATTGGGTAATCGTATTCAGATAATTTTTTTCATATAAAAACGTACCTACCTACCTCTCCATATCTAATCTAAGGATAAATTCGTTTTATATCGGAACACAAATTTTGCTGGCACTCGACTAACTCTAACAAACCATAAAAAAAAGTAAAACCAGCTCAAAGGCCCACCATTTATCCCGACAACGAGGTTCGAATAAAAGCGTACAAAAAAAAAAAAAAATTCAGAATGTCAACCGGACGCTACGTCGGCGACATGGCGGCAAAAAATTGAATATTACGAACGGGAAGTAACGATAAACGCTGATAGGAAACTGTGACCCCGGAGCGATAAGGCTGCCCGCTTGAATTTGGAACGATTGACTAATACCAATTGTTTATAAAAAAAAATAGTAAGTACCTAATGCTTTTTAAATTCAAATATGTTTGGGCTCGATTGTAATTCTTTGTTTGTTTTTTTTTATTTTATTATTTTGTTTGGATGTAGATGTACCTAAAGCTTGTATCTATTGTGTGTATTGTGAATAAAGTTTTTCTTTCTTTCTTTATTATATTAATAATATTATATACCATAGCGAAACTTGTATGATTTGGCTTCCAAATTTGAATCGATAAAATGTCTAAATATTCCACAGCATACACATTTTGAATTTAATTCTTTTTTTAAACGTCTTATATCTGTGATTCATTTGCAAATTTGATTTATTTTAAATTTATCATCAATCAACATGGTAGATATTAATTTAAAAAAATGGCCAATGTCTTTATACTGGCTGTATATAAATTTTATTTGTAATCATAGCCAGAAAATGTATTTGTACTGGCTGTATATAGGTTTTATCTGTAATTATGTATTAAAAAAAAATATTTTAATTTTAAATCTTTGTATTTACTAACTCGTCGACGAGCGAAACGTTTTTAAAAGTAAATCGACCAGTTTCCAAAACAATTAGAAAACAAAACAACAAAAATAATCAGTATTCATGCTATTGACTAAAATCGCTCCGATTACTGAGAGCATAACGTGCCCTGCTGAACTGTGACTTACAAAATTAACATAGCAAAATGGTTACTGTACGAATCACATTAAATACTAAGCCAATAAGCCTGAGCTGGTAACTGGATTGGTGGACGGGTTAGTGGTCAACCCAGTGTCGAATGTTCTCAAGCCGCCCGAAGTTCTTCGACAACGCTTAGCGACTGTTTACACCAGTCGGCTGTACGTGCCCTCCGAAGCACGGTAGCGTCCATGAAATTTTGCCACTAGCGGTCACCACACAAACCGACCGCGCCCGTCGTTGCTTAACTCTTTCGATCACATTGAATCGTCTCGAGCCATTGGGCTAATGGACGCTACACTATGATGTACAGTAGAAGCTCCTTATTCGCGCTTCCTTTATTTGGCGTTTTCACTATAAGCGGATTAAAAAATGTGACCCAATTCCTATATTTGCGGGTAAAGATTTCTTTGTTCGCGGATTTAATTGGTACCGATTGGTACCGATATGTACCGATATACATATACATATTAATAAAAAGCATTCGGTATCCTTTGCGTATTCACGGTTTCTGTATTCGCTGCATATTTACGGAACGTATACCCCGCGAATAAGGAGCTTTTACTGTATACACATGTATACATCGTAGTGTAGTGTGGATATACACATGGAGTATTGGATGGATATAAGATAACAAACGAGCTGTCACCACTGGGCCATCGCTTGAAAAGATAGCTCTATGCTTTAAATCTCGATGCTATTTACATCGCATAAGAGACTCATTGTACATATCCAGTCCATAACATCACTATTACATTTATCGTAATACAGTCGTCTCTTATAACATTACTAGTGGACGCCCGCTGCTTCGCTCGCGTGGAATTAGACATCTACTAACTTCAAAAACGGCAAAGTTTCATACTAACTTCGCTCCCCCGTTTTACCCCCTTAGGGGATGAATTTTCAAAAATCCTTTCATAGTGCTCCCCTACGTTATAAAAGGAACTTCTGTGCAAAATTTCAAGTTTATCAAACTATAAGGGTTAGCCCTTATAGTTTAGGCGCTGCGTTGATATGTCAGTGAGTCAGTCAGTCAGTCAGTCAGTCAGCGCCTCCTTTTATGAACTGGGACGCGGAAAAACTGGCTTATTATTGAGAGATCACGCACTCGTCAGAATATAAGGGATTTTGCGTCTTATTCACGACAAATTATGTGTATTCGTATTCAAATTGACGTGTTTGCGTCGCGGAGGGAGGGTCGGATCGGGTAAGTCGCGAATTGTCTAGGCATAGCTTATATCGTTATGTGCAAGCTTGACAATCAAGCATGAATGTTGTGTAACTTTAACTACAATAAAATTAAAAGCTATGTTTTTTTTATGGATACAAGATGAATGGATCACTGCCGCCCATGACAACTGTGACTGACTTTGAACAAGACTCAATCAGGTACTGGGGTGTTAAAGAATTTTTGAAATCAGTCCAGTAGTTTTTGGGTGAAAACATTACAAACAAATCATTTCTCTTTATAATATTATAGTATACTTAGATAAGTTTGATATAGTAGATCAAAAACTGAAATACATGAAATACGCTATGTATGTTATGCATAACAAATTGTATCTATAAACTATTTTAGGCTACATTAAATTGTTAAGTAAAAATGAGGTAAAGGTTAGTAAACCTTTATAGTGTTCAGGGTTGGAAAACAGCACATTTCGTCGATATGTATTAGAATGTAAAAGAATATATCATGCACTGACGCAGAATAAGCAAAAAGTGCACTTCAGAGTGCATAATGTCTTATCTATATTTTTTACACTCAACATGTTTATCTGTCATCCCTAACCTCCTCCGGTCAGTACACAAAACACCGGATCCGACCTATCTACGACAGGCATTACAATGTGTATTCAAAACCGTGCCCTCGTTATCGGTGACGAAATCGAACAGATTTGAAATTTAAATCCACGTATTCCAAAGCGATGTTCTTTTTTTAAATCCACCGCGCGTTTAAAACATACGATTCGACTTCAATACAATACAATACAAAAAATACTTTATATTGTATATCATAGCAAAAAAACAGTAAATTACAGCACATTTCGGTGAACATTATCTTGCAATTACTTTGCAATATTTATTCATTGGTTTAGGTCAAATCTTGCAAGCTAAATTTGAACCAATTCTCAATTCTCATAACTTTCATATTGCCCTGTTTCTGGGTTTAAATCTATTCCAAAGTTACGCCAAATCTTGTAAATTGAGTTTGAATTTTTTTCACTTCTCTTCGATGAAGGATAACGACGGCGTGAGGAAACCCTACATGCACGACAGTTCTTCATTATCTCTAAGGCACCCCGTTTGTGCCCAAGAGTGGGACAGGGCAAGTGTTGGGATTCTTAAAAAATGTCTACTCTTCATAATAATTGAACTGAGAAGATATTTACGATTTACGACTCCAACTTCGAGCTGCTACCGGGCATTTCATGTAAGAAAAACCCAATAGCACGACCCGGGTATCGAACCCAGGAGTTATGTATGAGTTATCAAAGCTAGAGAAGCTGACTGACTGACTGTATCAACGCAGGGCCTAAACTATAAGGGTTAGAAAATATAAATTTTGCACAGGGGTTCCTTTTATAACGGAGGGGAGCACTAAGAAAGGATTTTTGAAAATTCAGCCCCTAAGGTGCTAAAACGGGGGTGCAAAGTTAGTATGAAACTTTGCCGTTTTTGAAGTCAAGTGGGCAACCCGAACGCGGGCAGACGTCGTTAATGGGTCTAATTGTACGCGAGCGAAGCTGTGTTCGTCCACTAGTTATAAATAAACTGAATAAATTTTCACGACAAGTCGTGTTGTACCTCTAAATATTCACGACAAGTCGTGTCGTACCAGCCCCGCACGTTGTAAGCTCCAAAGGACTGCCGTTTCATCACCATGTTTACTCATTCCGTTTTCCCTTATGAATATAATGCAGGACTCCTGTTTGTCCCAGTTTTGGTACATGCATGATTTATTCCCTACAAAGGCATTCAATATCTTTATGTAACTTGATAGAATAGCAAAGGAGCATGCAGGTACACCCATACAATGTCATGTTTGTTGGTATTAAGAGTTAAGTTTCGTTAGTTTTTTTTTTTACATTTTAATTAATCATTAACATAAAGTTACAGGGTACAAATGGCGAGCTGAATGCATAAAGCATTATCTACCAGCTAACCAGCGTGGTGGACTAAGGCCTAATCCCTCCCATTCTGAGAGGAGACCCGTGCCCAACAGTGGGACAAAGAATGGGTTGTGATGATGATGAATGAACCATTGGGCTACTAAACTAATAGTCCTATTACAACTCGATCAAATATGTGTTGCTACTGAGCCCTAAGTCGCCCGTTGCCTCTAGAAAATTTAAATAAAGATACCTTTCAGACCGAAATACCTTGAAATTAATTATTACTGCAAAAATTTTACTTAAATACTTGGTACCTGGAAATGCACCGGGCAACCTCTATAAAGGTTCTACCACCTAAAAAACTTTGTTTACTGCATATCCCTCTTTCGGGACGTGCATTATTCATGCATATATGCGTTCTATTGAGTTTTTGTCACATAACCAGCAAAAAATGGTCGCATACCCTTGAATCTGTGATTTGAAGGCTATTTGGCACGTGTGGCATCAAAAGTATCAAAACAAGGTGGTAGACCAGCCTCTACTACCTTGTTTACGCCGCCAAGTCTTTGTCTAGGTTTGGCTTGGCTCTCCTCGGAATGAAAGGGATAAGGTATAGATCAGCAAGCGTCCAGTGCAGATTGGAAGCAGCCTTCGAGAACATTCTAGAGAACTCTTAGGCATCCAGGTTTCCATACGATGTTTTCCTTCACCGATACATTTATCGTACGTAAAGACCTTAACTTGTTAGGACTTGTCCGCTCGGATTTGAACCCAAAACCGTTCAAGTGAGTGGTGAGTTCGATAGCCACTAGTGTCAGTAAGCATCGTATTAAGAAATGAGTCTGTGTTTTAGACTAACTAAATATATTAAGAGTATAAGTTAGTAATGAACGAACAAAACATGCTTTTCATTTAACTCGTCACAGTCATCGTTAACACATCATGGCGACCCTGCCAGGATTAGTACCTTTTGATTTTTTTTATTTTTTATTATTTAGGAGTGGGAAATCTTTTAATGGTGCGACGCTGTGTTATGTGGAATTTCCACCCCCTAAAACTTCCTCGGTGGCCTTCCTCAGCGCTAGTGGAGGGCACCGAGATCTCTTTTAGAACGCACCGGTCCCCTCCAGCGCTGTGCCCATGACAGGCTCGTCTCGGACGAGACGTCCAAAGACGTCACCAACCATCTACAACGTGCAGCCACACACAACGTCGTCTTTCCCGGGTTCACTGGATGGACGGTTCGAGCTCCCACTCTTGCCCCCCATAACCCCTTTTAGCCGCCTCTTACGACAGGCAGAGGATACCGTAGGACTATTCTGGTCCCGAACTATAGGGTGGAATCTTCTCATACCGCCTTTCCCCGCTGTATAGTATAGGTACTAGTGGACGCTTCGCTCGCGTAGAATTAGACCCATTAACGACGTCTGCCCGCGTTCGGGTTGCCGATTTGACTGCAAAAACGGAAGTTTCATACCAACTTTGCACCCCCGTTTTACCCCCTTAGTGGGTGAATTTTCAAAAATCCTTTCTTAGTGCTCCCCTACGTTAGGAACCCCTGTGCAAAATGTCGAGTTTCTACTAGCCCTTATAGTTTAGGCCCTGCGTTGATATGTCAGTCAGTCAGTCAGTCACCTTCTCCTTTTATATATATAGGTTTGAGCCCATCGATAGCATGAGTTTTTCAACAATCACAACCAGCACTGGTTGGTGAATGAAGGTAAAAAAGTAATTTACGAGTACCCTCACTCCGCAGCCCGGTCGAAAGCAAATCAAACAAGTATCGACCTGCTCGATGATCCGGCGAAGTGAATGCGACGAGTTTAGTTGACTCGAGTAGAACGCAGACTGCAGTAGGTACTTTTATGCAGTACCATGCAAAAAATAGTACAATTCTGTTCGACATTTATTATCAAAAACTACTGGACCGAGCTCAAATATTCTTTCACCATTAGAAAGCTGCATCTTCACTGAGTGACATAGGCTATATAATATTACTAGGTGTAAACGACAGGTGTAAACGACAATATAATATTACTAGGTTTAACAGGCCCGTTGGCGCAATCGGTAGTGACCCTGTCTGTTGCGCCAGGGGTCGTGGGTTCGAATCCCACTCAGGACAAATATTCGTGTGACGAACACTTGTATTTGTTCTGTGTCTGGATGTTAATTTATCTATTTAAGTATGTATTTAAAAATATCTATGTATGTATATCAGTCTCTGACACCCATATCACAGGCTCGCGCCTACTTTGGGGTCAGATGGCCGTGTGTGAGAATGTCCAAGATATTTATTTATTTATTTAAGATATTTATTTAAACGAAACTATTGTTATGTATAATTCAAATTCAAAATTCCACGCGAGCGAAGAAGCAGCCCATATGTAGCGTCCCTAGCCCAATGGCTCGCGGCGATTCAATGTGATCGAAAGAGTTAAGCAACGACGGGCGCGGTCGGCTTGTGGATGAGTGATCGCTAGTGGCAAAATTTCATGGACGCTACCGTGATTCGGAGGGCACGTAAAGCCGTTGGTCCCGGTTGTTTTCAATGGTGGAAACAGTCGTTAAGCCTTGTCGAAGATCTTCGGGTGGCTTGAAAACATTCGACACTGGGTTGACCTCTAATCTCTCCACCAATCAAACAAATAAACAAACAAATTTCATTTCATTTCATTTCATTTCAATCCGCATTGGAGCAGCGTGGTGGAGTATGCTCTAGACTACCCGCAGCTGCGTCTGTGGGGGAGAACCGTGCCCAATAGTGGGACGTCTATGGGTCGCAGCGAAGAAGCGCGCGTCCACTAGACCTCTATAAAATAATTATGCTTAAGTTTTTGTACGTCGCACGAATTCTATAATAGTTTACCGAGTAAAGTAGACCCGTATACACGTTCTACCAGCTTGTCAGCGACGCAAGCCTCTCAATAGTTCACCGGAGCGACATCTGTCGAGAGGCCCGGAGGTTTTTATGTAAATTCAGTTAAGTACTTGTTGCAACGTTACCTGGAGTGGTTATACACTACTAGAGCATTAGGGATTGGGAACTTTAAAAAGAGTGTTTGTAGGGTTCCGTAGGTACCCAAAGGGTAAAACGGGGTCGTGGGTTCGAATCCCAATCAGGACAAACATTCGTGTTACCAACACTTGTGTTTGTTCAGTGTCCGGATGTTAATATTATCTATTTAAGTAAGTATTTAAAAATTTCTATGTAGGTATGTATATCTGTCTCTGACACCCATAGTACAGGCTCGCGCCTACCTTGGGGTCAGATGGCCGTGTGTGAGAATGTCCAAGATATTTATTATTACTATTACTAAGACTTCGCTGTCCGTCCGTCCGTCTGGTCGTCAATCATCAGGCCGTGATAGTTAAACAGTTGAAATTTTCACAGACGATGTATTTATAATAATAATAGTTTTTTATTTCGGATATTGATCCATATTTTTGTTAGTAACAATTGAAAAAACTTAATATTAATGTTAGTAAATTACATTACATATATCGTACAAATATAGACAAACATACACACACACACATATATTTATTACATTATTTTTACATTTTTGTTTATTTTGCCAGATGAGTGTGGGGACCCGTAACATGTAATGCGGTCCAGTGTTTTAATATGGGGCCGTCACACCTCTCCGCCACCGTACACTTATTACATACACTTATTACATATTACACACATATTATTACACACATTTATGTTACCACTATAACGTTTTTTAAACACGATTTTAGTATTTTTGTATGAACAATTTTCAAATATTTTAACCGTCGTTCATTGACGTGAAGTCATTTACATGAAGTGTCGCGTCACTTTGACATTTCATATGGCAGAACAACGTTTGCGGGGTCAGCTAGTATATATAAAGACTAGTGGACGCTCGCAGCTTCGCTCGCGTAGAATTAGACCCATTAACGACGTCTACCCGTCTAACGACTTCAAAAACGGCAAAGTTTCATACTAACTTTGCACCCCCGTTTTATCCCTTAGGGGGTGAATTTTCAAAAATCCTTTCTTAGTGCTCCCCTACGTTATAAAAGGAACCCCTGTGCAAAATTTCAAGTTTCTAGCCCTTATAGTTTAGGCCCTGCGTTGATATGTCAGTCAGTCAGTCAGTCAGTCAGTCAGTCAGTCACCTTCTCCTTTTATATATATAGATTTGAGTTCCATATAGGCTCTAAATAGGCTCTAAACTAAAGCTTCTCTAAGTACGTAAATTAACGTAATTAGGACTATTGGGTATTGGACAGGAATACCTACTGATCATGAGGATTAAGTATTTAATACGTACTTCGCCTTTTTTTATCCTATTATCTCCTTTTATCTCTATTTTCTTAGATATAGATCTCTGGCTAGATGTAAAAAAGCGGTGACAGCCCAGTGGCTGTCGAACTCGCCTCTCACTCGAGCGGTCCGGGTTCAAACCCAAGCGGCATTCACCACCGTCACACGAATATTTGTCCTGAGTGGGATTCGAACTTACGACCCCTGGCGTAACAGGTGGTCACTACCGATTGCGCCAACGGGCCCGCCGTGAAAGCGCACATATATAAATCCGTCTCGCTAGTTAGGGGCGGGGTTGGAATGGGATACGCGAATATGATAATAATTATTTATTACAGCCTCCAAAGGACTGCGTGAATGGTCAGGGTTGTCGCTCAGCGAATTTTTGAAGTAGCAAACGAGCATCTAGTATTTTCATGGCTATTTGGTAAGCACTACTCATCAGTAAGACCTTGAACATAACTGTCAGATGGGTGTCATTCAGGACTAAAGGTCGGCCCTATAAAAGTGTTACTCGTGACAAATAATATGTATGTATGTATATAATATATTATATACTAGTGGACGCCCGCAGCTTCGCTCGCGTTACACATTCACTGACTTCAAAAACGGCAAAGCTTCATACTAACTTTGCACCCCCGTTTTACCCCCTTAGGGGATGAATTGTCAAATTTTTCTCGCCGTAAAAACCATCCTTGAACTTCAACGAACATTTAAAAAAAAGAATTGGCCAAATTGGTCCAGGCGTTGTTGAGTTATGCGCTTACCAACACATTTTGCGATTCATTTTTATTTATATAGATAGAAGACTAGTGGACGCCCGCAGCGTGGTATTAGACATAACAATAGATTCTTCTTTAGCTCCACAAATTTGTAATGAATCCGTAAATGTGTTATCCCCTATGTTTATTTTACACCCTTAAGGGTGTAACATTTTTGCAAACTTTGAATGCCATATTTATTTATATCTAATCAACAGCCTTCTTCCTCCCTACGAGCGGCGCGTCAAACATGCGTCGTGACGTCACGGTCATGCGTCAGCTATCCCATGGGGCGTCGATGGACGTAGGTGGTGATTTTAGTGGGTGTTCCAACACGTTTGGTGAGTCCCACTTCGCTGCGACCCATAAGACGTCCTGCTGGGCACGGGTCTCCCCCACAGACTGAGAGCATACTCCACCACGCTGCTCTAATGCGGATTGGTCCCACTTACCCGCTGCCAAGTACATGCATTTCCCAAAAAAAAAATATATTGCAAGTCTGTCTCAGATTCGTTGCTACCCTGAGTATCTAAATATTATAAAGAGGAAACATTTGTTTGTAATGTTTTCACACAAAAACTACTGGACCGATTTCAAAAATTCTTTCACCATCAGAAAGCTGCATCTTCACTGAGTGAAATAGGCTATATAATATTACTAGATGTAAACTAACCCGTGCATAGCAGTGACGTCTATGGGTCGCAGCGAAACGAAACTATTGTTATGTCTAATTCCACGCGAGCGAAGCGTCCACTATACTAGTCATAATATAATATCACGTCTATATTTACACTGAGTGGTAGGCAGAGGTGTGTGCAACTGGGAATTCTAAGTAAGAAAATTTCAATAATGACCTCTTATCTTACTGAAGTCGGGAATCGAACCCAAAAACTGTAGCTCAACTCAAAAAAAAAAACGTCACGCTTGCGACTACAAAGAGAATTTAGGTTGGTACTATAGATCTACTTAAGCGTAAATAAATGTTACAGACGCTATAGTAAGTAAGTATGTCATGGTGTGCCGAATGCGGGTTCTACCAATTGGCAAAACCATAAGCAACCCTACTGTCGCAGCCATTAGCCGAGAATTGGGGTCAATTGCTGTTTGTCCATCGTACTCGTTACGGCAGCCATGTTTGAAATAATTTGGAAATGGAACGCGTTCTCTCTGGAACGACGTCGACTGCGAGTTGTGACAGTTGATTTGGCGGGTTATTGAGTTTCTTTTTTATTGACCTCTGGCTGAAAGTGGCCTGTTATAGATGGTTGTGTTTCATATTGATTTAGATATACGAAATAATGATTTTACGTTACAATTTTATCGAACGGCCAGTCCTAGTCTTATGCCTATTCATTCACTTGAAAGAGCGCTCCGTAATCATTCATTCCGGTTAAGGAACTAGTTCACTCTAATCATTCTATTAGGTCTATTAGGTCCTAGAATTATGAATGAAGGTTTTAATACGAGTATCGTTTGCGCAGGTGGGATTGTGGTCAAACATAAACTTATTTGTGATAAAAAAATTAAAAATCGCGTATTTAAAAATAGGCTGCCGTTCTATAGTAAGTCTTGTAGTCGGGTGTTTAGAAATCATGTCTCTTTATATTTCCCAGTGATCCAGTTTTGGTAATTATTTTGGTTGAACAATAAATACAAGCAGCTACATTCGCCTCTTCTTTGAAATGTTGCAATAAATTGCTTCGTTTTGGTCTTCGAGACATTATTTGTAGAATTCAAGTAATTTTTGTCGCTATCGAATGAGCAGTTGAGCACGAATATTATTTTACAGAAAAATGACGTTCATAATATATATGACTTTACTCAGGGGGAGGGGGCTCAGCTACTAGCACCAGATATGAGCTATTATATTAGTGAGCCGTTACAGCCAATAACGCAATAGGCATTTTTTATTACCAAGAAATTTCATGTCAATATTAACAACATATTAAAACAAAACTAATCTTTTGAGGTGCCGAGATTTATAAGAAAGATACCTGAGGTCATAAGCAGCCGTCTCGCTTTTGTTATTGTTAATTGCGTTAACATGTGTACTATTATTCTTGAAATTTTGGTCTCAGTTACTAAACGCACCATCTTCCTTCACCTATGGTAGTCGTAAACCAACTTTGAAACTTAAAAAATGGAAACAATACGGCAATTGGCTTGCCGGCTCACTCCGCACTCACTCGGCTCTCGGCCTTTCGTGTGACCTAAACGACACAATAGAATGAATAGCAATAACGTTTCTTTTAGTTCATCACTAGGAAACGTTTCCTAATCATTCATCATTCATGAACTACACAAGACTAGCCAGTCCTACCCCAGTAGTACTGACGAACTGAGCAATTAATGTTTTTTATTGACATAGATAGTGCTAACTGGACTAACTATTCAAGTCCACATTTGAGTTTTGTCGAAGTCTGTCTTAGTTGCGGACTGGTGGCGATGCACAGGCGATTGCACACAACCAATGGCGGGAATGATACACATAAACCACAAAATTACTCACTTCTACAACCCGAGTATAGTCTTTATACTTTTTACTACCTACTCTGTGACCGTACATAGTACACTAGACACTAGTAAAAATATTCTACCACTAGCTGATGTTTCAATAACTTGACTAAAGCAGGGAAAAATATGTTAAAACTAAAACAGTCGATTTATCCTTGAACTATTTATAGAAGTGTGTGATAAATTTCAACTGAAACTGAGTGAATAGCGGACCATATGCGAGATCGTGAATAGGGGTGTCAAGAATTGCGGAGTATCCGAAATTACATAAAATATCCGAAAATTAAGTTTAGTAATTTTTTGAATGGAATAGAATAGGAAATGAGTTATTAGGTTAAATGCAAAAAAAAACGTATAAATAATTTAATTTAAAAAAGAACATTTTCTAATTATACTAGTAAGAATGTAAACGACATTACAAACTATTAAAAAATTATTATTACTTCAAATCACATTCGGCGGCGCCATCATTGTAATCAGTCACGTTATTCTTATGCGCGCGTAAAAAATTGGAAAACTCAACAAAAAGTAATTAGTCTAGCAAGTGAAGTAATCTAGTGCCATCTTTTAATTTTACTTCAAGTTTGGAACATGCTTTAGTGACAATTTAATCAGTGAAACAAGATATTAAAGTGAAAAATGAGTGTCACATTCCGGTAACATTTTTAGTGTGAGGGTAGTGACTAGCGCTAACATTACCTGTTAAACATATCAATCAGACATCGTCACAATGCGTAAACATTAATTCTGAATAAAGACTTAACAAAGTTCGTCGCTTTCTATCTAAGACAGCCGGTGTAGTGTCGCCGCCACATATCGTCCGCTATTCGCAACCGGAAGATTCAAGATCGATCCCCGACTATCGAAGTTTTTTTTTTTTTACATTTATATATATTTTTTTTATCATTTTTATTTGTTTGTTTTTTATTAACTCCTACATTTAAATTACAAATATGAATACATGTCAAGGTTGCAAAAAAAATTTAAAATCGACAGAAAAAATTTCGTGCACTCAATCGGGGTGTGGGAAAAATTATCATATATTATGTGTTAATTTAAGCGCAGAGAGCGCTAAGAAACAAAAAAGTTGGAATTGTCCGGACTGCACTGTGCGATTGCTCTCGGCTGAACGTAAAGAGGGAATTCTCGATTCAACACCAGTAAAAATGACTTCATTTATTGAAGATTTGACGAAAACGGATGTCCAGAATATAACTCTCAGGCGTGCAACTCCGAACACCTCCGTACCAACTACTCCTGGAACACCGTCGGCGTCTTATACACATGACACATGTCAGGATTTCGTACGGCGCTCGGAGATATCCTCTATGTTGCGAAACGAACTAAGGTCCGCTATTAGGGATATTTTTGACGAAGAATGTATGAAGATTAGAAAGGAAATACAAGAATTTCATGAATCGATTTCTCATATGAATAAACAATTTGATATTGCTGTCTCAGATATTAGGCTGTGCACAGAAAAGACAAAACAGGTGGAGATGGAAAATATTACCTTAAAAAGCAAAGTCCATGACCTCGAAGCAAGACTGGCCCAAGTTGAACAGGATGCTCGTCAAAACAACCTTGAAATTCATTGCTTACCGGAGCACAAACAAGAGAATCTCGTTAACACAGTAACACAACTATGTAAGGTTGTTTCCTTTCCTATTACTGAGAACGAAATACTCTCCTGCAACAGAGTCCAAAAATTTAACTCCATGTCAAAAATGCCAAGGACGGTCATATGCAAGCTCTCAAGCAAACTTAAAAGAGATAACCTATTGGCTGCAGTCCTCTCTTACAATAAAGCTAACCCGAAACAAAAGCTTAACACCAAACTTCTGGGGTACGGTGACACAGAGTCTCCAGTATACGTGAGTGAACATCTTACTCCATCTAACAAAAGTCTGCACGCAGCTACGAGAATTAGAGCAAAAGAAAAGTTATATAAATTTGTTTGGGTGCGCTCTGGAAAAATCTTTGTTCGGAAAGATGAATCATCGCCGGCGCTGGTCATTACCCACAAGGATGTCCTCCAAAAGCTCATAAATTAGTTTATTAGTTTCATTTATTTACCTTACTTAATTTTTACTCATATCTAAAGTGCTTAATTATTTAAATTTATGTCTAATCAACTTAGCATTTATTACCAAAATGTCAGAGGTATTCGTACTAAATTGCAAGATGTCTACAAAAATGCCTTAACATGTAATTACCAAGTTATTGTATTAACTGAAACCTGGCTTAATGACACTGTATTTACTGCTGAAATTCTAGATGATAGATATCAAATTTTTAGGAGGGATAGACAGTCTAATACCTTCAATATGGGTAAAGATGGTGGAGGTGTCCTTATCGCCGTATTAAAATCCTTAAGTGCATCCCGCAATACCAACTTAGAAAGCTCATGTGAGGACTTGTGGGTCACTATTGACTATGAAAGCCAGTACAGTAGCACCAAAATACACATATGCGCTATTTACTTACCACCTCCTGTCAAAATTGAATGTATCTCACACTTCACTACTAAGCTGGCAAATAATATTAATGATATGGACAATGTTTTTCTCATTGGGGATTTCAATTTAAGTCAAATTGAATGGGTTCATTTACCGTCTGACACCCACGTAGAACCTAAAATTTGTGGTAGTATCGTCTGCACAGCTCTGATTGATTTTGCTACTTATGCCTGTCTTAAGCAATACAATAATATAAAAAACAAACAAAATAAAATATTAGATCTCATCTTTTCAAACACCTCCTACCCTTTAAGTGTAACGAACACAACAGATCAATTAACCAGTATTGACGGATATCACCCTCCAATTCAAATTGATCTAACAATAGGTGACCAAAAATCGCTTAAACCTAGAAGAAATTCCGTGTTACAATATCATAAGGCTGACTATAATATAATCAGAGAAAAATTATTTAATGTGGAATGGGATAAAGAATTAGATCTATCGCAAACAGTTGATCATAACACAGAGCTTTTTTATAGTATTATAAATAAAATAATACATGAAACAATACCCAAAAAAAGGGCTACTAAAAATAATTATCCTGTATGGTATAGTTCTAGCATTATCAAAATATTAAAAGAAAAAGAAAAGCATAGAATGGCTATGAAGAAGTTTAATAATAAGTTAGATGAATACGAATATAAGTTGCTAAAAAAGAGATGTAATGTTTTAATAAATAAATCATATTCTACATACATTAAAAATGTGCAAAACAACGTCATTAAAAATCCTAAACATTTCTGGGCTTATATCAAAACTAAACGTAAAAATAAAAGTAATATACCGCTGAGCATGAAACTTAATAATGAAACAGCTTCGGATGGTGAGGGTATAGCCAATCTCTTTTGTAAACATTTTTCTTCTGTATACAAAATGCCTCAAATAAGTAGCCATAATCTCAAAACACCTATCTCAACCTTTGATTCTAGATGTCTTAACAATATATATATTACAAGATCTGAAATTGAAAGTCATCTGAAAAGGCTGAACATATCTAAAGGTTCTGGAAATGATTGCATCCCACCAATTTTCTTCTTAGAATGCGCAGAACCTTTATCTATACCTCTTCAAATGATTTTTAACAAATCATTAAATGACGGAGTTTTTCCTAACGTTTGGAAGGAAGCTATTGTAGTACCGATTCCAAAATCAGGTGCCAAACATTTGATAGAAAATTATCGACCCATCAGCATACTTTCGGTGCTAGCGAAAGTGTTTGAGCAAGTCATCCGTCGGCATATTACTTGGCATACGAAACAACAGTTGTGCGAACAACAACATGGCTTTGTAGCGAAGCGATCGACAACCACTAACTTAATATCTTTTATTGAACAAGTGCTGTCTCATTTGGGTTCAAAGGGGGAAGTAGATGTTATTTATGGAGATTTAAGCAAAGCGTTCGATAGAGTGGATCATAATATACTTCTTTACAAACTAAAAAATCAATTTCATATAAATGGCTCACTATTACTGTGGTTTAGTTCTTATTTAAAAAATCGCAAATTGAGAGTTGTGGTAAATGGGTTTAGTTCGCATCCCTGCATCCCGTTATCAGGTGTTCCCCAAGGTTCAATTTTGGGACCAATTTTATTTAGCTTGTTCATTGACGACATTAAACACTGCATTCAATACTCAGAATTCCAGATGTATGCAGATGATCTGAAGATATTTAGGGTCGTACAAAATAAGATTGATGAGGAGTTGTTACAGAAGGATGTTAGTAATGTTGCTCAATGGTGTAAGACAAATTCAATGATTATGAATATCGATAAGTGTTTACACATAAAATTATCTAGGAAACTTAATAAATATAACTCTAAGTACAATATTTTTGATAAAGAATTAAAAAGAGTGGAGGAAGTGAAAGACCTTGGGGTAATAATTGATTCAGAACTACGGTTTATTAGTCATATAAATCATGTGATTAAAAAAAGCTATATGATGTTAGGATTTATTACACGAAACACCAGAGAGTTTACATCAGTACTAGCTCTTAAGGCCCTTTATAATGCACTGGTACGTAGCAACACTGAGTACTGTTCCTTTGTATGGTACCCAGTATATCAAAACAATCTTCAGCGCATTGAAAAGGTGCAGAAAATATTTTTAAAAAGACTATCTTTTAAAGCTAAAAAACATAAGGAGCTAAATAGCTATAATGACCGGTTGCATCATTTCGGCTACCTTCCATTATGGAAACGCAATCAGGCTCTGGGTAGTATTTTTCTTTTTAAATTATTTAATCAAAAGATTGACTGTCCATCCCTCTTGAATCGGATTAACTTATATGTACCCATAATAGCATCAAGGGCGAGTAACTTGAGGATTTATAAGCCGTTTTATACTTATCGTAATAAGGTAAAGTATGTTGATAATTCTCCGCTTAACCTCATACAAAGAAATCTAAATGTAATCTTTCGCAATACAGACATTGACATCTTTGCAGACACACTAGGTCTATTTAAGAAAAAAATTAACATGCTGTTGATGGATAATGAGATTTAAAGTTAATATCTTTAATTTTTATTTTTATTTTTTATATGTATTGCTGTACTAAAACTGTTGTCTGATTACAATGTTTCATTATATAAATGTTGTGCAAACCTTTAATTTAAGTGCATAAAATAGTTAACACCATTGTATCACTAATTAATGTAAAATACTCTTATGTACTTAGTTGGTATGCCTATATTAAATAAATAAATAAATAAATAAATAAATAAATAAATAAATGGGTGTTTTTTAAGTGTACTTTTTCATATCCAGCTCTATGTAAAGATGTTCTTGGAATTGACAAGAAGTGTAGGGTTTTAATCTAGTACTTTGGAAATGGAAAAATATGGGACCATGTTATACTCGTAAACAAATTAGATATCTAATATATAAATAAATTGTCCGTATTTTATATGTAGATATAGTATTTTTTATACAGTTGTTATAAACTGGAATGTACAATAATTCATTGGATCCCTCAGATTTTAAAATTATTTTATTTTATAAAATAAGGAATACTGGCAAGTTGTATGAAATTTATGCTGCTGCCAAGTCCCTTATCACGCGAGCTAACCCTACTGCCATCAGTACACAGAAATTAGTATTGTAATTTAATTTCAGTGACGGATATCACATTAGATTTTCTAATCAAATAACCGTAATAACCGAATATCAACTTTACAATGTCCGTTATCTAGACATGCTGATACGAAAACTACGATACCTGCCATCCCTACGTTATGTTAAAAACGTGTAGAATAATTATTGTTAGTGGCTGTGTTTTATCATATTCGGGCATTCCGTTCTCATGCTAGTTTTAGATCTATTTTAGATGATAAATAAATAATAAATATCTTGGACATTCTCACACACGGCCATATCTGACCCCAAAGTAGGCGCGAGCCGGTGATATGGGTGTCAGAGACTGATATACATACATAAATATTTTTAAATACATACTTAAACAGATAAATTAACATCCAGACACAGAACAAATACAAGTGTTCGTCACACAAATATTTGTCCTGAGTGGGATTCGAACCCACGACCCCTGGCGCAACAGGCAGGGTCACTACCGATTGCGCCAACGGGCCTGTCCTTAGATGGTTTATGATCATTATTTCCTTAAAAATAATCTACCACAGATTAGATAGTGGACGCCCGCAGCTTCGCTCGCGTGGATTTAGACTAACAATAGTTTCGTTTACACCTAGTAATTTTATATAGCCTATGTCACTCAATGAAGATGCAGCTTTCCAATGGTGAAAGAATTTTTGAAATCGGTCCAGTATTGTGTGAAGTATAGATAGATAAGCAAATTATATACAAGTTCTCTTAAGTCTCCTTCCAAGATGTCTGACGCTGCGTGCTCGTTTGCTACCATCCATACTAATCCATACTTCCATACTAATATTATAAATGTGAAAGTGTGTTTGTTTGTTTGTCCGGCTTTCACGACGCAACGAAGCTATTATATGGTATGGTTTTTGTGTGTGGAGATAGTGAGGAGGGTGGAGAGTGACGTAGGCTACTTTTTACCGCGGTAAAACATCCCCGTGGGAAGATATCGATGTTTTGTTATTTGCTAGATATTTAGTTCCGGATGTTGTTAATAGACGGAGTTAGTAAAATTCATTTGCAAGTTCTTATCTTAGTAGGTATCTTTTAATCGTGGAACTGTCACTATTCATCCATCACAAATGTGTTATGTATGATAAACAACTAATTGTTAATTCCCTTTGACCACGCGGGCGGAGCCGCGGGTAAAAGCTAGTGCATCCATAAAAGAATCTGATAGGTAGGCAAGTTAAGTCACGTTCGAGTCCTAGTTAATGCAAATTACTTGATACCGGGAATTAGACTCGCGCCGACAGAATTCTATGTAACCAGATCGCTTCACTGAGTCACCGGCGCTATTGCCATATAACATTTTACACTAACAGTCCCCAGTCCTCATACCTACTAACGAACTGACCAACTAATGTTCTAATTAACTTTCCTAACTAATTGGACTAACCATCCCAGTCCCTAATTGAGTCTTGTTCAAAGTCAGTCACAGTTGTCATGGGCGGCAGCGGACGGGTGGTGCTGCAAGCTCGTTTGCTATCTTGTATCCATAAAAATAAAAAATAAAATTCGGTGGTAGAGCTTATAGGGAACCACATTAAACTATCAGCTAAAAAATTTGCTCTAGACTAAGTAAAGTATCAAAATCTTTTATTGGGAACTGTGTTCGTCGCTTCTACAATAAAATACCCGGAAATATTACTTGTCTCTCAGATAATAAATTTAAATCTTACATTAAACAAAACCTCCTTAATAAAGCTTTCTATAAAATTAATGACTACTTGAACGATCCGATATAAATGAAATTTGGTACACAGATAGTCTAGAGCCTGAGAAAGGACATAGGCTACTTTTTATTTGGAAAAATGTGTTGTAAGGGGTTGAAAAAGGGGTTGAGTTTGTAAAATTTTTGTAAGGGTGTAAAATAAACATATATTATTATGTCTTATTCCACGCTAGCGAAGCTGCCGGGCGTCCACTAGTGTAATACAGTAAATTTCAATTGACAAATAAGTTTTAAATGAGTTCCTTGCATACGTCGTCTAAATCCGTACACCCATTGAAGTCACCACGCAGCTGCCAAACATTGGCCGCCAATCGCCAACGTTTGCGCCAATGCTAATAATAAACGAGTGCTTATTGTTAAACTCTCACAATGCTTTTCCCTAAGCTTTAGAGCGTTTTGGAAAAACGCACGACGGGGTGTATAGGCTACTAGTGGACGCCCGCAGCTTCGCTCGCGTGGTATTAGACAACAATAGTTTGGTTTACACCTAGTAATACATTATAGCCTATGTCGCTCACTCCTACACATCGCTGCGACCCCCAGACACAACTACGGAAGGTCTAGCTAGAGCATACTCCACCACGCTGCTCCAATGCGAATTGGTGGAGGGGTTAGAGGCCAACCCAGTGTCGAGTGTTCTCAAGCCACCCGAAGGCTTAACAACTGTTTCCACCATTGAAAACAACCGGGACCGACGGCTTTACGTGCCCTCCGGAGCACGGTAGCGTCCATGAAATTTGACTAGCGGTCCCATCCACAAACCGACCGCGCCCGTCGTTGCTTAACCCTTTCAATCACATTGAATTGACGCGAGCCATTGGGTTATGGACGCTACGCTATTCCTACACATAACTAGTGATAATAATAAATATAATAATAAATATCTTGGACATTCTCACACACGGCCATCTGACCCCAAATTAGCCCCGAACCTGTACTATGGGTGTCAGAGACTGATATACATACAAAGATATTTTTAAATACATACATACTTAAATAGATAATATAAACATCCAGACACAGAACAAATACAAGTGTTCGTCACACGAATATTTGTCCTGAGTGGGATTCGAACCGACGATCTTTGGCGCAACAGACAGGGTCACTACCGATTGCGCCAAGGGGCCTGTCAAAATAAGTACCTATAACAAACCCCCAACCTAACCCTTCGGTGAAATACAGGCGTGATGTTATATTAATTTAAAACCCCATCGATCGACGTCTAATAATAACGCAGTACATTGTGAGAGCACAATGTGCAGAAATTGTTCCCCAAACGCCGTTACAAGGTTTTGTTGGAGCCATTGTTATAGGAATCTGAATGAGCAACTATCACAAACCCCCAACCTAACCCTTCGGCGAGTTACAGGCGTGATGTTATATTAATTTAAAACCCCATCGATCGACGTCTAATAATAACGCAGTAACTCTCACAATGTGCAGAAATTGTTCCCCAAACGCCGTTACAAGGTTTTGTTGGAGCCATTGTTATAGGAATCTGAATGAGCTGTAGGGCAGCTGATTTCGCATCTGGAGTTTCTTTCAGCCCGATAGGGCTGCCACTCGTCATTAGATGTTAATATTTTTTAAAAGCTTTTATTTAACTTCACTCGTATGTATCTATGTATGTCATGGAATCTTGCAATCAATATTTCACCCACTTTCATTGATATTTGGTTCCGATGACAATGCATGAAAATAAAAAAAAAGTTATAAAAACCTTTTTTTTATTTTTTTTTTGTAAATAATTCATTTTAAATTCAGCTTATTACGTAGAAGCTACTATTAAGTATTCTGTGGTGGAAGGTAAAATGTTACTTGTGAAAAGTATTAGACACCTCTGCTTAGCCCTTGTGTGATGTTAAATTGAGATATTTTACAAACGTATTACGATTTATCAATTACACAAGGACAATGTGAGTATAAATATTAAAAGAATAATAATATAAAAAAAATAACAAATAAAATTAATAACAGAAATAGCTTCAACCATTTATTTATGACTAGTGGACGCCCCTTCGCTCGCGTCATTAGAAATATCAACAGTTTCGTTTACACCTAGTAATATTATATAGCCTATGTCACTCAGTGAAGACGCGGCTTTCGAATGGTAAAAGAATTTGGGAAATCGGTCCAGTAGTTTTTGTGTGAAAACAGTACAAATAAATGTTTCTTCTTTATAATATTAGTATAGAAAATAAAATTATTTGGAAAGCGAAATAATTTACAATACTTTTTTAACACTTCCCCTTATTTAAAAACATTTCATAAACCCATAAGTTCAATAAGGGTGGCAACCCTATTACAATGATAAATTATAGGGGCGTGACAATGATCGATTTTGGACCTTATTGTTTGAAAATACGGTTTATTTTGAACTACATGAGTTGCCGAATCCGTTAGGATGTAATAAGATTTACTCCCAAAATTATTTGTTTCCTTTATTAAATAATTAAGGGTGTTTATTTCTCATAAGACTGAAAAACCGCATTTTAAAGCAACGTCACGTAATATAAGCGTCCATAGCCCAATGGCTGGCGTCGATTCAATGTGATCGAAAGAGTTAAGCAACAATGGGCGCGGTCGGTTTGTGGATGTGTGACCGCTAGTGGCAAAATTTCATGGACGCTACCGTGCTTCGGAGGGCACGTAAAACCGTCAGTCCCGGTTGTTTTCAATAATAAAAACAGTCGTTAAGCCTTGTAGAAGACCTTCGGGTGGCTTGAGAACATTCGACACTGGGTTGGCCACTAACCCCTCCACCAATCCGCATTGGAGCAGCGTGGTGGAGTATGCTCTAGACCTCCCGCAGCAGTGTCTGTGGGGGAGACCTGTGCCCAGCAGTGGGACGTCTATGGATCGCAGCGAGCGAGCTTCAGTGGAAGTAGGTGAAGTATTGATTGCAAGATTCCAGGAAATACATACATACATAGATATATACGAGTGAAGTGAAATAATAAATTAACGTATGGGTAATTATAGTTTGATAACATGTTAATTAGCAACACAACCAATGGTCAATGATTCCTTGTCCCATGGAATGTGAGATGCTGTTAATTTTTGTTACTAATAGTCCAGTTAGCACATCTAGCGTTTTCATCAACAACCATATCTTGGGTGGCACATAACTCGTTACAACTGGCTCAGCACCTCTCCAAACAGCCAACACAGCAATAAACATGAGATTAATTCCTGCTGACAATAGTTCAATAGTAATTCGATAGCGTATACAATGACGTCACCTGTGGAATGTTTGACTGTCCAGAGCTCGGGACCAGAATAGTGCTACGGTAGCCCCTGCCTGTCGTAAGGCGACTAAAAGGGGACTTCTGGGGTTGCGGGCGGTGAGAAGGGGAGCTAACGTCCATCATGTGACCCCGGGAAAGACGACGCTGTTTGTGGCTCAGCGTGTGTAAACCGGGAAGAGCCCGTCTTGGGCGCAGCGCTGGAGGGCACCGGCGCGTTCCACAAGAGATTCCGGAGCCCTCCTGCAGCGCCGGAGTAGGCCACCGAGCGGGGTTTAGTGGGTGAAAGTCCCACATAACCCGACGTCGCTCCCACGACGTTCGGGTACCTTTGCAAGGTTTCCCACTCGTTGAACAAAAAAAAAAGGTTTAGGTCACGGTGGTCTAGTGGTCGCACGCGCCTGATAAGGGTCCTAACTTCGACCCCCAGGTCAAGCTACATTGGTATAGCTAGTAATACCAGCTTGGTGTCCGGTGTATAGTAGCGTCCATAGCCCAATGGCTCGCGTCGATTCAATGTGATCGAAAGAGTTAAGCGACGACGGGCGCGGTCGGTTTGTGGATGGGTGCGCTAGTGGCAAACATTTCATGCACGGCAGCGCCGTGCTTCGGAGGGCACGTAAAGCCGTCCGGTCCGTCCGTCCGTCCCGGTTGTTTTCAATGTTAGAAAACAGTCCTTAAGCCTTGTCGAAGACCTTCGGGTGGCTTGAGAACATTCGACACTGGGTTGGCCACTAACCCCACCACCAATCCGCATTGGAGCAGCGTGGTGGAGTATGCTCTAGACCTCCCGCAGCTGTCTGTGGGGGAGACCCGTGCTCTGCAGTGGGACGTCTCTCTCTCTCTCTCTCAATCTCAGTCCCAATCTTGCTCAACTGTTACGCTTGATACGGCAGCTATGTGATGATGCATGCCCTTTTGCTATCTTCCCTGATAGCGTGGGGTCGCGCCGACCACGTGCGCACAGTGTCTCCATTCAGTATCGTACATCGTATCTCAGTCGCTATCGCCTCGCTATCGCGGTACTTATCACAAGGCCGTGTTTATCTGGGATTGCGCAAGTTGGTTAAAGTCAGTAAAACGTATCGTAGATGAGCACATACAACTTCTAATACCTATATAAAATTCTCGTGTTTAACAGTGTTTGTAATATAACTCCTCGAAACGGCTTGACCGATTCTTATGAAATGTGCGTATATTTAGGTCTGAGAATAGGACGTCGTCACGGTAGTAATGCGCAAGCGATCCCGTTGCGCTTCATCTTAAGCGCTGATGGTGCCGCTGGGTTTTAGTGGGTATTCTGGTCTTCAGCGAGTCCCACATACCTGTCTGTGTTCTCATAAAACCAGGCAGGTTGCGAAAACGCATTTCCCAGCGAGAAAAAAAAATGTCTGAGAATAAGACGTAAACTGTTTTTTTAGACAATTTTTTTTATTTAATTTTTTTTATGATTTGGAATTAAAGTAGTAGTAGTAGTAGTAGTGGTAGTAATGGTAGTAGTAATGTTAGTGGTAGTGTTAGTATAGTAGTAATTCACTTAACATTATATAAATGGCAAAACAACGTTTGCCGGGTCAACTAGTCTATACTAATATTATAAAAGAGGAAACATTTGCTGCATCTACATCTCATACGTTATGACGTTCATTAAGCGTATACAAAATACTATATAATGAAAAATAAATGAATCTGAATCTGAATCTGAACAGGCACAGTCGTGCACGACCACTAGACCACACGTATACAAATTGTACCCTGAGTAATAGAGGGCCTTAACCAAACATCCTTTGCTCATAGCCTAAGGCATTACGTGCCCTTAAGTGAGGCCTGCCCTTAAATTATATTTTAATTAAAAACAAACACCTTCCCCTTAACAACGAATCTACATACAATAGGGAATGAGAAACAGTTTCAAGTTCCTACTAAATAAGTATGTATCAAGTTTAACTAATTTTTAGTTTAATTTAGTAGTGGACGCCCGCAGCTTCCCTCGCGTGGAATTAGACATAACAATATTTTTTTTACACCTAGTAATATTATATATAGCCTATGTCACTCAGTGAAGATGCAGCTTTCTAATGGTGAAAGAATTTTTGAAATCGGTCCAGTAGTTTTTGTGTGAAAACATTACAAACAAATGTTTCCTCTTTATTGTGTAGTAATTATGTTTGTGGCGGTTATATGTACCTATAAGTACTTGTAGCTTGTAGTATTAAAACAGATCTGATAAACCTATATCTGTGAAATGTTTGAACTTAAACCACTATCAACTTACCTAGCTTGAAAGCAGGACTGCGTTTCTGAAACAGACAAAAGTTCAATGAGTACAACCTTACTTATTAAAAGCTTAAAAATTAACTTCACTCGTACGTATGTATGTATGTCCTGGAATCTTGCAATCAATATTTCACCCACTTCCACTGAAGCTATCGAGCTGAAATTTGGCACACTTAATTGGTTCCGATGACAATGCATGAAAATAAAAAAAAAGTTTTAAAAAGCTTTTTTAAAAAAAACAATTTTATAACGGTATAATTTTGTAGTTAATTAGTTTAAATATAGTGGTAGGTTGAAGTCTTATAGGGGAGACCACCACAAACCTTTCTCTGTCCCACTGTTGGGCACGGGATCACAGAATGGGAGGGATCAGACCTTAGTCCACGCTGCCTGGCCAAGTGTGGACTGGCTGATTCACATACCTTCGAGAACATTATGATGCTCTTTCAGGCATGCAGATTTCTTATTTTATTACTTTTCACAAACCGGAGACCAAACTTAGAACATAGGCTGTTACAATTTCGTCGTAGGAATGTCATATATTTAGTTTTATTGATATAAATTTTTAGGTTGTTTTATTATTAAACCATTCGTCGTGTTGTTTAGTCTAAAAGTATTATTTATGTCATTTGCTAAGTCTGTATAATTATTTCCGGTAAAGAGTACAGTACTGTCATTGGCAAATAAAGTCATTTTATGATTGGTAATAGCAGTCCAGTCACTTATATAACTATACTAAGAAAAGCAAACGACCTAAAACACTACCTTGAGGCACACCATATTTATTACTTTACACAAACCGGAGATCAAACTTAGAACCTCTAGGTTTAACACTAGACCGACATCACAGAAACCACGTATTACGTATTACGTAAGTTTCGTATAATATTTTCGAAATATTTTTCTTAGTTTATATTTTATTTATTGTATTTATAAATAATTATTTATTTAAATATATTATTATATAGATATATAATTTATAATAATTTGTAAATAATTTCATTTTTTTTTTTTCTTCTATTTAATTTTATCTTATTTTTATTTTGTTTGGTTTAGGTAATTAATTTTCTGCCGCCTAGGCCCAAAGGTCGACTGGTAGATAATGCTTTAAGCATTAAGTCCGCCTTTTGCTATAATTTATAATTATAACAAGCTTTTTGGTATAATAAAGAATAAATCCATACTAATATTATAAATGCGAAAGTATTACTCTGTCTGTCTGTCTGTCTCGCTTTCACGCCAAAACTTCTGAACCGATATAACTAAATGAAATTTGTTACACAGATAGTCTAGAGCCTGAGAAAGGACATAGGCTACTTTTTAATTGGAAAAAAGTTGTTGAACTGAAGTTTTTGAACTGTTGATTAAATATAAATAATTATGGCCTTCAAAGTTTTCAAAAATGTTACCCTTAAGGGTGTTAATAATTCCACGCGAGCGAAGCTGCGGGCGTCCACTAGTAAATAAATAAATAAATAAACCACGATTTAACAGCCAAAACACATTAAACCTGGGTCACAGACCACGGCTGCTATCTAACAAACAAAATTCCTAAGCGAAATATTTCAATACGAGTACGAACAATATCTCGCCAGCCAGTATACTCTATACTCGATATAATACTAATAATGCTCTCAGTGTATGCTTCCGAGGAGTCCCCTAATCCTGCCGGGAGCGCTGTGCGCATGCTCCGCGGCGACCACGCTTTGGGATGGAATACCGGGACTGACTTTTTTATTGATACAAGTTAGCAAAGCATCAACGCACTGAAAATCAGTGCCGAATAAGAATTAATGCCGAGAGAAACATTATACATAATTATAGAAAATATTTTTATACCTATATATAATTTTTTTTAAATTTATATCCATGAAATATTAAGTAAAATTGTGAAATTTACAATTTTAATGTAATTAATATATATATACAATGTTTTTTATATAATACAAAATATGGAAGGTTTTTTTTTCTGTGGCTATCTCTGTCAGTCAGCTACCAAACACTTGGTATAGCACGTCGAATGTCACATACAATATTGTATAGTACCTAATAACAAATATGAAAAATACTACTTAAAGAATAAAATTGAAAAATTTTACAACCCTGCATTAATATAAGTATGTGCTTATATTTTGTCTTTTGAGTCGAGTTGTATTGTTTTGTATCTTTGTATGTTCTCCACAATCCTTTCATCCATATTAATACTATAAATGCGAAAGTAACTCTGTCTGTCTGTCTCGCTTTCACGCCAAAACTACTGAACTAAAATGATACCCATAAGGGTGTAAAATAAAAATAGGGGATAATGCATTTACGGATTCATTACAAATTTGTGGAGCTAAAGTTAACGCGTTAAGAAGAATCTATTATTATGTCTAATTCCACGCGAGCGAAGCTGCGGGCGTCCACTAGTCATTCTATAAACCAGACAACTGTCGCATTAACGCAATACTATAGTGGGTTAGTACACCGCAGTATCCCAGACAGTATCGCGATGAGAAGTCTTCAAAGGATACATTAGTTAAAGCATTTGTATTCCAGAGTAAATCCCCAACTATTTAGGGAAGTAATCCTCCGCTCATTGTTAATTCGCGAACGCGTTCGTCGAAAACAAAGGAATGACTTGAAAAACATACCGAACTGTCCCCGGATAGCTTGGGTTGACTTGGGACAACCGGGCGTTTGACCGGATTAGAGGTTACACTTAACATTTTAACATTAAACCTACCACACATTCACTATCCCACTGTTAGGCACGGTTCTCCTCTAGGAAAGTCACACGCTGGTCAAGTGCGGATTGGCAGACTAAGTATTACTAGTGGACGCCCGCAGCTACGCTCGCGTGGAATAAGACATTAATAGATTCTTCTTAACGCTTTAACTTTAGCTCCACAAATTTGTAATGAATCCTTAAATGTGTTATCCCCTATGTTTATTTTACACCCTTAAGAGTTAAGTTTTTACAAACATTGAATGTCATATTTATTTATATCTATTCATCAGCCTAAAATATAAATTTTACGCTTCTAGTTCTGAAAATGACAATACTTTCATACATTTCATCCCCCTTTTCAACCCTTTACAACACTTTTTTCCAATTAAAAAGTATGTTCTTTTTCAGGCTCTAGAGTGTGTACCAAATTTCATTTAAATCGGTTCAGTAGTTTTGGTGTGAAAGCGAGACAGAGTTGCTTTCGCATTTATAATATCAGTATGGATTTATGTCTTATATGCGAGTGGGAAATAAATGTACCAGGCTACCAGGAAATCGTGTGTATTTCCTTTTAGATAAAGCGTCTATAAAATACAGACAGGCCATTTTATAGCAAGTAGTAAGTACATATAGTAACTACTATGTATGTATTAATAAATCAAAATCTATTTAACTACTACAAAGTCCGTCTACAAAATTGAAAAAAAATTTTAGATTAGATTTTTCAGCAAATTATACAAAAAGTCTTTCCTGTTCCAGCGCCCCACGCTTTTACAATCAAATATTATAATTAAAAGCACATAGTTTACACTTCAGCCCAGAAATAGAGACAACTTGAACAATCCATAATTTATTTTTAGTTTTTACGTGCATTTATAAAAGCGTGTTTTTCTAGTTTTTTTTAAATTTAATTTATTTAAAGTAATTGACAATTCTGTGAACCAGAATCGAGATTTAACTGGTAAAATTTATCTGACGCAGATATTTGTGGACGCTATAAACTATACGTCTTATCAAAGATTAAATCATATTAGTAAACAGCCATCATTAAAAAACAAAATGTTTGAACAGTTTTTCCTTTACCAAGTTACCCTTTCCCGGACTAATCCCGTTCCGCATAGCAACATGCCCACCCTACGCACAAAAACGAAACTCCTGCGCAGACCATCTGCCCCACACGTGGGCCCTGAGAACATGCGGGCCTCAATGGGATAATAAAGGGGACGAGGGTGACGTCACGAGGGGACGCGGTCGCCACCGATTGAATTCTGGTTTTGAATGATGTGTGCAGCTTTCGCGGACGGCGCTAGGTGGTAGACCCTGTGTGCTTACTCTGGTTATGTTTTTTTTTACCTAATCAATTAAATCAAAATATTTTATTTGCAACAGTCAGTATTTATATATACATACTCAGTTGGTTTCAGTGGAAATACAGAAGTTATGATGAAAATATTTAATTTATAGTAGGGGAGCCCAAGAGGGGATTTTGCGGGATACTCAAGCGCGTCAGTTTAATATACAGTGGGATACCTTGTACCCGGTTAAGTACCTCCACCAAATATGAGCCCCATATATAAATGGGGCCGTCAAGGATAAAGGATCAGAATAAGAAAAAAATAAAATGTGTCATCAGAAATTCTTGAGCGCGTCAGATTAAGGTAGGGTGAGTTAATTACATGCTAAAAAGTGTATATTCCACTAATCTTACAATTTGAGAGTAACGTAAAGAAAGGGGAGGGCTACAAAGTTGCTACAAAGTTGTAGCCCTCCCCTTTCTTCCACTATATTCCACTAATCTTACAATTTGAGAGTAACGTAAAGAAAGGGGAGGGCTACAAAGTTGCTACAAAGTTGTAGCCCTCCCCTTTCTTTACGTTACTCTCAAATTGTAAGATTAGTGGAATATACACTTTTTAGCATGTAATTAACTCACCCTACCTTAATCTAACGCGCTCAAGAATTTCTGATGACAAATTTTATTTTTTTCTTATTCTGATCCTTTATCCTTGACGGCCCCATTTATATATGGGGCTCATATTTGGTGGAGGTACTTAACCGGGTACAAGGTATCCCACTGTATATTAAACTGACGCGCTTGAGTATCCCGCAAAATCCCCTCTTGGGCTCCCCTACTATTAGTTCAGGTTACACTTCTTTAGAGGCGACCATCTTAGTCCTCAAGGGTAGCAACACATCTGTGATAAGACCTAAATTACTAACTGAACTGACCAACTAATGTTCTAATAAACTCTCAGCTAACTGGACTAACAACCCCAGTCCCTATTTGAGACATGTTCAAAGTCAGTCCCAGTTGTCTTGGGCGGCAGCGGATGGGTGGTGTTGCAAGCTCGTTTGCTATCTTATATCTAGAAAAGGGTTACGTGGGCACTTTAGCGCAAAGGCTTGTTTAATTTGAATTCTGTACCCAAAGGTACGGAGGCAAATTAAAGAATTAGAGTGACGTAGGTAATAAGTAAGCTTTGTTCTATACATATAAATCTACGGCGGCCATTTTGCTATAACAATGACGTAACGCAGCACAATTCTAGGAACACAATGTCGATAAAATTATTTATAAATAATAAACTAGTGGACGCTCGCAGGTTCGCTCGCGTGGAATTAGACATAATAATAGATTCTTCTTAACGCGTTAACTTTAGCTCCACAGTAATGAATCCGTAAATGTGTTATCCCCTATGTTTATTTTACACCTTTAAGGATAACATTTTTACAAACTTTGAATGCCATATTTATTTATTGCCTAAAATATAAATTTTATGCTTCTAGTTCTGAAAATGTCAATACTTTCATACAACCCCCTTTCAATCCCTTAAAACACTTTTTTTTGTATTA
Organism: Carterocephalus palaemon; assembly: GCA_944567765.1. Classification (NCBI taxonomy): domain Eukaryota; kingdom Metazoa; phylum Arthropoda; class Insecta; order Lepidoptera; family Hesperiidae; genus Carterocephalus; species Carterocephalus palaemon. The sequence goes on from OX155666.1 coordinate 1,355,496, forward strand.
AAATGTAGTATAAGTCCTTTCTCAGGCTCTAGAGTCTGGAATCTAGACTATCTGTGTAGGTACCAAATTTCATTTAAATCTATACAGTAGTTTTGGCGCGAAAGCGAGACAGACAGACAGAGTTACTTTCGCATTTATAATATTAGTATGGAAGTATGGATTGCACGCTTCACATTTCATTGTGGCGGCATTGTTTTAATATTATTATCGGTTCCAAACGTGTCTCCTAGGGCACAGGTAGCGCTCAGTCCTACCCGTCGATCGTACGTGATCGATCAAGTTAAGCAACCGTGGTTTTTTTTTTATGGATACAAGATAGCAAACGAGCTTGCAGCACCACCGATCCGCTGCTGTCCATGACAACTGTGACTGACTTTGAACAAAACTCAATTAGGGACTGAGATGGTTAGTCCAATTAGTTAGGAAAGTTAATTAGAACATTTAGTTGGTCAGTTCGTTAGTAGGTATGAGGGCTGGGGACTGTTAGTGATAGTTAGTCCTGTTAGTTGGTATTAGTAATAGTCCAGTTAGTACTTGAGTGAGCGCTGTGGTCGGCGAGCGCAAACATCACATTGAATCGACGCGAGCCAGGGCTATGGACGCTACACGCAGTAGTTAAAAAAGAACAAAATGATTCCAAATTAGTCTGTGATTTTTGATGGCTTTTACAGATGGGAACAAATCTACTGTCCTCGAGTCCTACTGTGTATTACCAGTCATTTTGAAGACTGGTCACGATCTGGAAATATCATTAATTTAATATGAGCTAGGTACTTGGGTGACATATTTATAGATTACTAGTGGACGCCCGCAGCTTCGCTCGCGTTACACATTCACTAACTTCAAAAACGGCAAAGCTTCATACTAACTTTGCACCCCCGTTTTACCCCTTAGGGGATGAATTTTCAAATTTATCTCGCCGTAAAAACCATCCTTGAACTTCAACGAACATTTAAAAAAAAGAATTGGCCAAATTGGTCCAGGCGTTGTTGAGTTATGCGCTTACCAACACATTTTGCGATTCATTTTTATAATATAGATATGGAAAACAGCGTACCGAAATCTTGTTAACGTTAAGCGTAGGTACCCTAATTTATCATTTAATTTCAGATAATCACTTTATGGTTCAGTAAGATTTATAACATGGACTAGAGAGATGGTGCCCGGTTATACTTTTAGAAAGAAAGAAAGAAAGAAAATCTTTATTTTGTCTCAAACACAATAAAATAAAATAACAAAACAAAAATAAGCCAAAAAATAGTTTAAAAAAAATAGAAAAACATGCTTTTATAAATGCACGTAAAAACCAAAAATAAATTATTACTATGTGCTTTTTAACAGGAAAGACTTTTTGTATAATTTGCTGAGAAGTCTCCTCTCAGAATCCTCTTAGAAAAGTCATTGGTGGGTGCCGCTTGGGTTTGAACCGAGAACCCGGCTCGAGTGAGAGGAGAGTTCGTTAAGATGATTATGGTGTACGAATACTGTCAATAATAATAGAATAGAATAGAATAAATATTTATTTTGCTTTGTACACAAAAAACAAAAAATACAAAAAAAAATACAGTTCACATTATCATTTAACTCGTAGGTATTACAAAGCAAAATAGGACAGTTATATAAGCACTTGTTTATTATAGTGGACAGTGTCTATCTACGATTCTGACCCTACAGATAAAATAAAATGAAAAGCCTACAAAAATAAAAAGATTATTGAATTTATTAACTAGTAGGAATCCCTCAAAATACATTTCATGACGCCACGGGAATTGTTACGTTCCATTTGGTTGATTAAAAATATTATATTACTCAATATGATAATGCAAACCGAATTAATATAATTATGGATTGAATCACAGTAGGTAATATTTTGAGAGGGTAGGTATACCAACCACGCTGGTCAAGTGCAGATTGGTAGACTTTGCCTTTGACAACAGTATGGAGAATAGACAGGTTAGGACATGCAGTTTTCCTAAGACGTTACACAGGGGGTCATTTTATTTCTTAACTCACACATAACTTCTATGGTGAGTGCTTGGTTTTGAACCCGAATCGCTCGAGTGAGAGGCGAGTTTGACAGCCACTGGGCTGTCACCGCTGTTTTAAGATTTTAATTAGTCAACTGCAGCGTCTTAATATAATTTTTACTGTTTGTCAAACTACAAATATAGTCTACCGTGCTTCGGAGGGCACGTTAATTCGTCGGTCCCGGTTGCTTTCTATGGTGGAAACAGTCGTTAAGCCTTGTCGAAAACATTCGGGTGGCTTGAGAACATTCAAAGTCGAATGTTGACCACTGACCCCTCCATGCGTTGGAGCAGCGTGGTGAAGTATGCTCTAGACCTTCTGAAGCTGTCTGTGGGGAGACCTGTGCCCAGCAGTGGACGTCTATGGGTTGTAGCCACAGAACAGACCTCTTTTATCTGTTCTGTGGTTGTAGCTATAGCTGGCTATGAGTACAAATTAACTTGTTATGAAATTCGCATAAGAAATTGTTTCGTATACGAATACCTAAAATCATATCAGTGATTGAAAAATCTAAATCGTATCATTTTGTCTAGAGATAGAACACTGTAACAGATAGCGGAGACATTAACAGGGTTCCGTTTTCACTCTTTGGAACCCTTAAAATGCAAAAACCCTTCAGATGATGAATGCAAAGTCATATTATTATGTCTATCTTTGTTCTCAACGTTTGCCGACATCAAAAGCTCACCCTCCCACTCAATTTACCCTTCGCACACTCACCTGCAAACATAGGTTGCTTAAGTATATCAATAAGGGCGTTTAAGGTACTTAATGAGGAAAGCGTCGAGTCACTTCGTACAAAATCCTTGCATCGCGTCATTAAGTGGAAAAAGCTAAGTCATTCTTACGAGGATATTCCGGTCAATTGAGCTTTTGAAATTTCGGGTGAAAGCCCTGTCAATTTATTGGTCTAGTGGCCTAGTGGTCGTGGCTATTAGCTAGAGATCCTGGGATCAATTCCTGGGTCGGGAAAAGTTAAAGTCATTGGATTTAAAACTTGAATGTGTGAGCCTATTGTCATACATCTCTCTCAGGTGTATAAATAATAATAATAAATATCTTGGACACTCTCACACGCGGCCATCTGACCCCAAAGTAGGCGCGAGCCTGTAATATGGGTGTCAGAGTCTACATACATAGATATTTTTTTAAATACATACTTAAATAGATAATATTAACATCCAGACACAGAACAAATACAAGTGTTTGTCACACGAATATTTGTACTGAGTGGGATTCGAACCCACGACCCTGAGCCTGAGAAAGGGGCACTTTTTACATAGGCTACTTTTTATTTGGAAAAAAGTGTTGTAAGGGGTTGAAAAGAGGGTTGAAAGGAAATTCTTCTATGAAAGTTTTGTCATTTTCAGAACTAGAAGCATAAAGTTTATATTATAGGCTGTTGATTAGATATAAATAAATATGGCATTCAAAGTTTGTAAAAAATTTGTAAGGGTGTAAAATAAACATATTATTATGTCTAATTCCACGCGAGCGAAGCTGCGGGCGACCACTAGTATAATCTAGATCTCCTTCAGCTGTGGCTGCTGGAGACTTAGCATTTTTATGTCCAGCAGTGGGCTTCAAGGGCAAGATACTGATGGGCTATCACATCACAGTGCCAACAAAGACAGTTTTCGCACAAAACGAGACCCGTTGCCTCTTTTCGCACCCTCCCCACATCGAGTAGGTACTTAATTTAAAATCGATACAGTTACCCAATTTGCGGGCGAATCTTCCTAATGGACGGGCGTGGCGCGAATGACCGGGTCGTTCGGTTGCTAGGCGGGTAGACCCTGTCTGGGTGGTGTCGTCGCCCTTTTTTATAAAACTACTAGTGGACTGCCCACAGCTTCGGTCGCGTGGAATTAGACATAACAATAGTTTCGTTTGTACTAGTAATATTATATAGCCTACTAGTGGACGCCCACAGCTTCGCTCGGTTGGAATTAGACATTCACTAACTTCAAAAACGGCAAAGTTTCATACTAACTTTGCAGCCCCGTTTTACCCCCTTAGAGATTTTTGAAAATTCATCCCAATTTTCAAAAATCCTTTCTTAGTGCTCCCCTACGTTATAAAAGGAACCCCTGTGCAAAATTTCAAGTTTCTAACCCTTATAGTTTAGGCCCTGCGTTGATATGTCAGTCAGTCAGTCAGTCAGTCAGTCAGTCAGTCAGTCAGCTTCTCCTTTTATATATAGATAGATGTCACTCAGTGAAGATGCAGCTTTCTAATGGTGAAAGAATTTTTGAAATCGGTCCAGTAGTTTTTGTGTTACAAAGAAATGTTTCCTCTTTATATTATTAGTGCCTAACTATAGATTATTTTACACATACAGTAATAGTCACTTGAAATAAATAAAGATTTTCTCCATTTCTTTCTAGTTTGTCTGCGTATCATGTTCTCTTACGATCGACATTCGCCGCGCAGGAACAAAATTCATTCAACACATTGTTGATTACCAAAATTTTTACGCGGCGCACCCCGCATATTTGGAAGTCCGCGTGCCGGGTTCAAAGCGAATATGCGGGCCTGTCATGGCGCGTATGTATGTCATGTGTGTCATGGAGTGACATACATACGGGGGTGGATCCGCAATAAGGCTGGTGACAACCGCATGTTAAACTCGATTTTTTTTTTAAATTTTACCGGCAGAATACAGAACAATCTCATTCATGATTGCAAAAATAGTTCAGTTTTAGGTCGTCTTTTTTATTTTGATAAAATATGTTTTACACGTCAAAAATCTTTTATTGTAGTTACTTTATATACATGTGCCTAGGTATACTAAAATGGATAAAACAAGTAAAAAACTTGGAAGATGGTTAAATTAACTATCTTAGATTCCATTACATTGTGAGTTACATACAAGTCGACCTAATAAAAGCATGTTAATTAAACATATTATTTCAGTAATAAACCAAACAAAACCAAAAGCTTAAAAATTGATGATGTTTGCGCATCCTTAATCAAATCACTTTTGATATGGTTTGCACGGTGGTGCGGTGGTACAACTGCTTCTGCCTGCTTTATGGTGATAAAAATGGTTTATGACAAATATCATTAGTCCGTTTACTGAGCTGTCGCAGGTGTGTGCCGAGCTTGTCACAGATGTCATGATGCTTGTTATGAGAAATGAAGTGTTCAAAATAATTTAATAAATTAACTTGTTATGTACTTCTTTTGTTTTTTAGCTATGTTATTTTCCTATTTACCTCCTAATACCCGCCCCTTCTCCCGTGTAGGTACTGATTGATATGAGTCAAAAGACCAATATTATGTAGTCCTTGCCAATAGATAAAAGAGGTGCTGCTATGCTCGTTTATGTATACATACATTAAAAATAGTCAAATATCTAGTTGTTGCTTAATTCGTAAGCAAATAAACCGTACTAGCATCGCGATGACGTTATCAACGTAGTTATTTGAACATTTTGAACTCTGTCGCTTGATAACAATGTCCAATGTTTAATTATGATAAATTATACGAACTTGTCGTTGGTACTTATTTACTACTTACTTACTTAGCGTTAATCAATGGGTGATAATGTTCAATTCAAAAATCTTTGACTAGCAACAAAATTCGAATTTCGAATGATTTCTACAGCCGCGAACGAGTAAGTTGTCAGATTCTTTTGAGCGCACGGCCGACCTAAATAATTCAAAAAGAAAGAATCTAGTGTTTCATACGGTTGATAATATTTTACAATAATTCACCCCGCTACATTCTCATTGCATTAATAGATTGAAGTCCGCACGCACTTAATTCTATTACAAATTAGTGAATTGGTCATAATATTGTCATGTCATGGCCTAGCTATGAAATGCGTAGCGCGGGGTCCCGGAGAGTTAAAATTATTGTAAAAATTATTTGTTGGTTGGTATTATTTCATTTAAACATCGGTTTGAAAACCTCACGGCTTCCTGGTTATATTAGTAAGGTGCCCCAAATTTCTTTGAGGTACTTACTTAGGTATTAAGTAGAATAAGATCATGTACACGAGAATAATTCATAACCATAAATTATAATATACGGGAAGGAGAAACTTGCGAACCATTATTTGCCCTTGTTACAAAAATGACGTGGACGATTATCTTTATGTACCTACTATCGTAAGTATATTAAATTTGGCAGTCAAAGAAATATGTAAGTACATACATTCACTAATAAAATAAAACATAACACACTATACAGTGGTTTGACTGTTTAAAATACAACATAGGTACGTATATTTTAATGATTGATTCAATGATTCCTCTAATCAGTTGTAATTATTGCAAAACATATTGTGTACATAAGTATTTTAATTATGTGTGATTATTGTGATTAAAACGTACATATCTGAAATAAATGAAAACACTTACCGCCAAAATAAACCATACCACAGATAAAAAAGCACATTCATCACGCCATTGCTAAAAGTTTATAAATAGAAACCCGCCAAAACCTTGACACCCACGGATGAAACTGTGCAGAACATTCATTGCTTTTCGTTAAAACTACACAAAACTTGAGTTTAGAATAGTTTATTGCGCATTATATCACTGCTGTTTGCTTTATTTTGATTCTGATAACGTTAAAATAACCTAACAGAACGACGGCTGAAATCAGACTGATGAACGAAACGAACTGAATTGAACCGCGTTAGCGGAGTACTGAACGAACTGAAGAGAGCCGATTTGAATGAAATAGAGTGATAGTGAGCAGTGTCATAGATTAGATAATCTTAGAGTAGAAAATACACAGATAAAGCGAGATATCACTGAAAGTCTAATTATGTAATACTCAATTCATAGGAGCTCACTGATTTCTGAATGAATAGGTATTGCAAAATATTTGGATCAGCTCAACTAGTTAGAATAAAATATTAAATCACATAATACATATTTCATCAAATGCTTTATAAGATAAAAGTAGGTACATAGATACGTAGCGTCCATAGCCCAATGGCTCGCTTCGATTCAATGTGATCGAAAGAGTTAAGCAACGACGGGCGCGGTCGGTTTGTGGATGGGTGACCGCTAGTGGTAAAAATTCATGGACGCTACCGTGCTTCGGAGGGCACGTAAAGCCGTCGGTCCCGGTTGTTTTCAATGCTGGAAACAGTCGTCAAGCCTCGTCGAAGACCTTCGGGTGGCTTGAGAACATTCGACACTGGGTTGGCCACTAACCCCTCCACCAATCCGCATTGGAGCAGCGTGGTGGAGTATGCTCTAGACCTCTCGCAGAAGCGTCTGTGGGGGAGACCCGTGCCCAGCAGTGGGACGTCTATGGGTCGCAGCGAGCGAGGTACATAGATAGTAAAAAATATACAAAACATATACATAGAAACAGTTAGTCAAAATACAAGTTACAATCGCACTCAGCACTGGCCATGGCCAAAACTATGGCCGCTGGTTTTCGTTGCGACCCGCTTTGTCAATACATTAAGTCACGTCTTTTAATACCTAATGGCTGTATTAAATTACAAACATTTCTAATGTGTATAAGCTGTGGTAGGTATAGCAAACGAACATGCTATGTAACATTATTCATGTTTGTTTAATTAGGTAAGTAAGGTAGTAATTTGTATAATAATAGCTTTATTGTGAGAATCCTGTTGCCTTATTAATGGAATCATAATAGTTATGTAAGAACACAATATTATGTACTTACAAGCGTTACGGGTTACAAGACATCGCTTTGATGACAAGATTAAAATAATCTACCCTTCAGGACTTCAAACCGCTAGCGTTGCTGAAATACTTTTAATCTTTGCGGCATTTGAAATAACTCGGGAATAAAATACAGAGAAAATCTTTTTATTAATAACACCACTATCACAACTCTTTCATTGTCCCACTTTTGGGCTCAGCTCTCTCGGAATGGGATTGGGCAAGTGCGGGTTGGCAGACTACATGCCTTCGAGAGCATTACTCTCAGGCATGAAGGTTTCCTCCCTAGTAGGAGGAGGAGTTATAGTAGCGTCCATAGCCCAGTGGCTCGCGTCGATTCAATGTGATCGAAAGAGTTAAGAAACGACGGGCGCGGTCGGTTTGTGGATGGGTGACCGCTAGTGGCAAAAAATTTCATGGACGTTACCGTGTTTCGGAGGGCACGTAAAGCCGTCGGTCCCGGTTGTTTTCAATGCTGGAAACAGTCGTTAAGCGTTGAAGAACTTCGGGTGGCTTGAGAACATTCGACACTGGGTTGGCCACTAACCCCTCCACCAATCCGCATTGGAGCAGCGTGGTGGATGCTTTAGTAGACCTCCCGCAGCAGTGTCTGTGGGAGACCCGTGCCCAGCAGTGGGACGTCTAAGGGTCGCAGCGATGCAGGTTTCCTCGCGATGATTCCTCCACCGTTTATCGCACTTTAAAAAGTCATTTGCTTGCCACTTGGATTTGAATCCGGACTCGAGTAAAAGGGACTTTAATAGCCACTGGGCTGTCGCTCCTATTACGATGACAGCTTGATAAAAATCCCACTTGCATTGAAACATAATAAAAACAATATGATTCTTGAGCAACTCTTTTTAAACATCTAAACTCGCTTCGAACATAGAAAAACACTTAGGCTGTTTCTAAAACATTGAAAACTTTTTTAACAAGTCACATTGCTTCCGGGGATGTGTTTTTTTTTCTTTTCAGTGGTTGCAAGACTTCTAGTTTTCCTGCTTTTTATTTCCGGTCTGATTTGAAAATTTTCCGGTTCGCGTTTTTATTGTTCTGCTTCGAGATAAAAAATATATGCGTTAAGTAATAAAATAATATACTTATTGGATGCTTATATAAAGAAGGACAGAGAAGTCCGTGCTTAAGATAGGACTCATCACATAACATTAGGTGCTTATTATCAATACTATTATCTTTGACATAATATCTACTATTGTGTACTACAACACATAGGATTAATTATTTAGACCTAGATAAGTATATAAAAAATGTAATTATAAAAAGCTTTTTATAATTATTTTTTTTAATTATTTTTCGTGCATTGTCCTCGGAACCAAATATGTGTGCCAAATTTCAGTTCGATAGCTTCAGTGGAAGTGGGTGAAATATTCATTGCAAGATTCCAGGACATACATACATACGAGTGAAGTTATATAAAAGCTTTTAAAAATAGAGAAGGTAATAACATAATCAAGTACAGCTATTAATTTCTATAGATAGCAAATAAGCATGCAGCACCCCCCATAACTCTGACCAACATTGAACAATACTCAAATAGGGAATGGGATGGTTAGTCCAGAGTACTAGTTCAGATGATAGTCCTTCTGCATGCTCGTTTGCCTTTATATCCATAAAAAAGTTATTTCTAGAACCACATACCTACTCACTAAGTAGTCGTACTTCAGTTTAATGGGACTCGAAAATATCTGCACCATGAGAATCTGTAAGGAACCGTGCCCGTTGAAGCCATTTATAATTAAACTATTGTATTTAGTACTCTCTAGAATTTCTTTAATTAAACCATAACAAAGAATTGGCATTCCATTGTTGGGATGCTAAAGCCCGGAATTAAAAAAAAATTAAATATTCCGGTTCAAAGTCTCGCGCTTTGGTTTAAAAACACAATGTGACATTCAAACAATAGCGAGCAGAGATGATCTTTCAACGCTCGTCTTGTCTATGGTACTCATTTTTTCTTCTGTAATCTAATATTGGTACGCAGATGTGTATGCATGTGGTAAAACGTTGGAAAATATTCTGTAACATCAAAAAAGAGATTTCTACGGAAATAATAGTGTCCCATTCTATTGTGGTTAAATTAATTGAATTAATTGCCGCTAAGCGTGGATGAATTTCCTCTAAAAAAAAAAAAGATTAAATCTGACGTTTTTATATCCATAACAGTGATAAGGGAAAGCAAGAAATCATAAAACACGTTTAAAGACCTTGAATTCATGGTATTGGTGGTAGAGCCTATAGGGAACCATATAAGTTTTATATGAAACCTATTTTGTTCTTTTAAAAGTTCACCCGGAGCAGTACAGGACTATCACTAAAAGTCCCCAGTCCTCATACCCACTAACGAACTGACCAACTTTTAAATGGCTTAGCTAACTGGACTAACCATCCCAGCCACTATTTGAATCTTGTGCAAAGTCAGTCATAGTTGTCCTGGGCGGCAGCGATGGGCTGTGCTCGTTTGCTGACTGTATCAATTAAAAAAAAGTATTTCAATTTAGTTTTAATAGAACGTCTTATTTTCTAACGCAAAATATAGATGGCGCTGTTTACTATGGTTTATTTAGATGAAATCTTAATGTTCATTACATCTTTGCTTCGTGCTCCCGGCAAATAAGCGTTCAAATTAATGTTTATTTGTGCGTTTATTCGCTCACCGAAGTGTTTAATACAATTAATACTGAAGCTATGTTCCTTTAGGTGATGAGTTTTGATGGTTTGAGCATCCTTACAAAGGTAAGTTAAATACGTACATACTTACATGGGTAATATTCCACCTACCATTGACACTAACATGAAACTTATACAGGTTAGTACTGCAGATAGATCAGAGTAAAGTTTTTTTTTTTAAATTTATATCGCAGTTTACAGCTACTCGCCAAGAGATGGAACCACAAACACATTGAGTCCGTTCTCATTCTAGAATGTCTCGACGGCATCTTACATAAGCTCTACCACCTCAGTGTCTACATCAAAAGCGACAAAATAAATAACTCAAACGAACCCAACAAACTCTCATCAACCCAAAACTTCTGACCGAAATCCAACTTTAAAATTCATTTTCGCGGTGAAAATCCAAGTTTAATATTTCACTACGAAGTCTCCAAAGCCGCGAGAGAGGGTTGGGAGTACTCGACTCGCAAACAGCTCGAACGAAACCACTTAAGCCTATACTTGGGACTATATTTCCGAATAAAAAATTTATCATTCATTTTTCTACAGTGTTGCACTTGAATATAAAATCATATTCAGGCTGACGTAAGTGTGATGTACTGGAGTGTCTCGTAACTAATTAATTCATGTAAATTTTTATTTGACACAACAATATTTATGTATTTGATTTATAGATTTTATTTAATAATCTATGTACACACTTTTCAGCATAAAATATATAAATAGAATAAGCAAAGGAAGAAAATGGTACAAGGGTAAGTACTTACTACTTATTTTTTATGATACTTATTACTTATTCTTTGAGTGTGTAATTTTGAATTCTCAGCTGTGAAAAGAGCAGTTTAGCGTAGGCTTACATAGGTAATACTAACGTATTGAATTAAAATCTTTTATTTATGCATGACCTATACTAATATTATAAAGAGGAAACATTTTGTTTCTAATGTTTTCACACAAAAACTACTGGAGCGATTTAAAAAATTCTTTCACCATTAGAAAGCTGCATCTTCACTGAGTGACATAGGCTATATAATATTACTTGGTGTAAACGAAACTATTGTTATGTCTAATTCCACGCGAGCGAAGCTGCGGGCGTCCACAAGGATTCAAATAAATTCAATGAATGAAAATGTCTACTTTTTCGTTCAGCTAAGATATCTAACAAACCTACTTAAATTAATGTTGATGTTTACCGCGAGCGAACTCGCGGGCAAGACCTTGTATCCCTTAAAGCAGGGGTCGGCAACCTTTTGAGTCGGAAGAGTCAAAAATTACAATTTACAATATTCCAGTTTTTAAGAGCCAACAAAAATGTTATTACCAACAATCAATAGTAGTTACAAAGTTTTTTGATATAAAAACCAATCTATTTATTCATAAGAAAAATATCTATTTATACTTGCGTATGGAACTAAATAGCCGCAGCTTCACATCCAAAGAGCCGCATATTGCTCGCGAGCCGCAGGTTCCCGACCCCTGCCCTGAAGGCATCAAGTATGTTCCTATGCATGCACTCATCCCAAGACCGCCCTGATTGGATTTGCAATAAGCGCTTAAACGACGTCACTGAACCTCTAGCAGTATTTGATAATCTGTGGTCAAAGCACAGGAACATGGCTGTATGCAAGGAATTTCATTACACAAGACACTACACAGCGTTACTGGCAAGACCAAGTTTACTTGAGCTGGTTATTACAAATTTTGTCAAAGGACATGAAATGGATAGGCAGCAGATACAATATTGGTTTCAGCGTGACGCGTTAATTGAAATTAATTCACGTCATCCAATTCTCATAAAGGTTCACCGCAGGAATTGGTTATACCCAATAATAGAAGATGTAGCGGTGACAGCCCAGTGGCTAGCGAACTCGTCTCTCACTCGAGCGGACCGGGTTCAAACCCAAGCGGCGCACCAATGACTTCTAAGTTATATGCGATGCTGCAACGTTTATCGCAACCTGCATGCCGCCTGAGAGCTCTTCATAATGTTGTCAAAGGCATGTGAAGTCTGCCAATCTGCACTTGGCCAGCGTGGTGGACTAAGGCCTAATCCCTCCTTTTCTGAGAGGAGACCCGTACCCAACAGTGGGACAAAAAAAAGGGCTGTGGTAGAGAATCTCAATTAACATTAGTTGACAATTTCTATTCAGTAAAATCCCTTGTAACGTTTTATCATAGAATAACTTGTAAATATGTAGATTCCCTGAATTTACCTGTACTTTTCAGTATTGAATTTTATCTAATGCTTGTTTTACTAGCTAAAGTTACACTTGTATTTGTTCTGTGTCTGGATGTTAATATTATCTATTTAAGTATGTATTTATAAATGTCTATGTATGTATATCAGTCTCTGACACCCATATAACAGGCTCGCGCCTACTTTGGGGTCAGATGGCCGTGTGTGAGAATGTCCAAGATATATATATTTATAACTAGCCAAACCCCCGAGTGTCTGCATTGTGTAAACGTTTACTTTGTTTATTAGGCTGAAGCCAAAACGACCAACCGTTATAAAGGTACGGAAGTTACAAAGGTAGGAGACGCGGATGTATAGCAATACTTTGAACCGGTATGGTGAAAAGTTTAGATAAGGAAAGGTCTGTCCGTTTTTGTTTCAGTGTTATTGTACGTGCTCCGAGTATAATATCACGCCTTTATTTCCCCGAAGGATAGGCAGAGGTGTGTACACCCACTTAACACCAGTTAATTTTAGGTCTTTAGGTCTCATGGTGTGTCCCTGTAGCTCGGGACCAGAATAGTGCTACGGTAGCCCCTGCCTGTCGTAAAAGGCGACTAAAAGGGGACTTCTGGGGTTGCGGGCGGTGAGAGGGGGAGCTCGAACCGTCCATCATGTGACCCCGGGAAAGACGACGCTGTTTGTGGCTGCACAGCGTTGTGTAAACCGGGAAGAGCCCGTCTTGGGCGCAGCGCCGGAGGGCACCGGCGCGTTCCACAAGAGATCCCGGAGCCCTCCTGTAGCGCCGGAGTAGGCCACCGAGTGGGTTTTAGTGGGTGAAAGTCCCACATAACCCTGCGTCGCTCCCACGACGTCCGGGTACCTTTTCAAGGTTCCCCACTCGTTAAACAAAAACAAAAAAAAGTCTCATGGTGTGGCCACATAATGCCAGAAACACTACACTTAAATCGAGTAGTTTGATCACACGAAATGATGAAAAATTATCAAAATTCCTTGCATTTTCCGTTCGATTCAAATTCAAATAATTTATTTCGCTATGAGGTGAATACACATCTCTGTATGTCTGTATGTTCTGTAGCGTCCATAGCCCAATGGCTCGCGTGGATTCAATGTGAAGAAAGAGTTAAGCGACGACGAGCGCGGTCGGTTTGTGGAGGGTGACCGCTATTGGCAAAATTTCATGGACGCTACCGTGCTTCGGGGGGCACGTAAACCCGTCGGTCCCGGTTGTTTTCAATGCTAGAAACAGTCGTTAAGCCTTGTCGAAGACCTTCGGATGGCTTAAGAACATTCGACACTGGGTTGGCCACTAACCGCTCCACCAATCCGTATTGAAGCAGCGTGGTGGAGTTTGCTCTAGACCTCCCGCAGCTGTCTGTGGGGGAGACCCGTGCCCAGCAGTGGGACGTCTATGGGCCGCAGCGAGCGATGTTCTGTATACTGTATGATAAATAGATGCAATAGTTGATAAATATTACTAATTATTGTAATTAACTAAGGTACGGATGTGGCGAAAACGGGTCGGATGTTAACTTAACGGTATTAATGATGTTTTAAACTCCAGCCCTGTCATATCACCAAGGGTGGAAGGTAACCCTACCCGTAGGGCTGCCAACTTTGACAAGAAATTAGATATGTTAGAGAGAGAGATGCTCTGAAAGAAAATAACAGGTAACAAAAAAAGGAAGGTACGTATATTGTTTTTCAGTTTCAATTAAATAAAATAAATAAATAAATACCTTAGACAGAGAAGGGGTTGTGGTCGATACCAATTATTTTCTCTGTGGTTAAAATGTAAAGCCATAGTTCTCAATTTTGTAATGTACCTAATGTATTGTAACTAACAACATTTTAGGAGTGGTGTAACTTACCTAGTGGGCAGGTTGCTCTCCGCATCTGTAAAGAAGAAATTACCATTTAATGATAATGCTTCAAGTAAAATTATTGTGTCCAATTATGAGAAAATAAGCATAAAAACCTCAACCAATTCGCATTGGAGCAGCGTGGTGGAGGGGGAGGGGCAGCCCAGCAGTGGGACGTATATGGGTCGCAGCGAAGTAAGTATTGCAATTGTCACCTACCTAACCTAAACTTAACTGACGAGAGTTTGACTGGTGAAAAGTGTACCTATGTCTGTTTGTCCGTCTATATATTATGTATCTACTAGTGGACGCCCACAGCTTCGCTCGCGTAGAATTAGACCAATTAACGACGTCTTCCCGCGTTCGGGTTGCCCACTTGACTTCAAAACGGCAGTTTCATACTAACTTTGCACCCCCGTTTTACCCCTTTAGGGGATGAATTTTCAAAAATCCTTTCTTAGCTCCACGTTCCCCCGATGGGGTACCATCGGGGGAACGTGGAGCTATGTTATGGAACACGCCTTACGTACCGAAATGTTAAGTCAATGCCTGTTAAATGAAGCGTGCTCGACAATCCGGTGCGAAAATCAGATCAGATTCCCTCATATTCCCGGTCATGATACCGTTTAATATGATTGCATTCATTATGATCGCGTGATGCGTACTATTCCGGCCGATTTAAACACGTGTTTATTGGTTTTTCGTATTTTAATTTGGCTCATAACAGAATTGGTGTTGTTATATTCGAGCGCATTG
The DNA here is from genome assembly GCA_944567765.1 of Carterocephalus palaemon. Classification (NCBI taxonomy): domain Eukaryota; kingdom Metazoa; phylum Arthropoda; class Insecta; order Lepidoptera; family Hesperiidae; genus Carterocephalus; species Carterocephalus palaemon. The sequence goes on from OX155666.1 coordinate 1,370,687, forward strand.
GAAATAATCGTTATAATATTGGTATTATGTATCTTATATCTGCTGATTATATTTGCCAATCCACACTTGGCCAGCGTAAGACCTAATGCCTCCCTGAGGAGACCCGTGCCCAACAGTGGGACAAAGAAAGGGTTGTGATGATGATAATGGTCTTTTAAAGTAATTTTAAAATTGATGATTTATTTATAAATACCTACTTGCCTCAATAAAAATTCGCTGAAATGAGAGTGATGGTTATTTCCGAACGCAACCGATCCGATACCCTACCCTCATCTCAACTTCCTTCCCGTCAAATAAAACCAAATACTTGGGGGGTAGGAAGTGACAGTTCTCTTCTGCCGACTGCGCGCGTCAAGTCCGGTCGAGCTCCCGTGTTCCCGTCGATTTCGTCGCAGAATAAATTACAAAGTAGCAAAAACATTATTTGAGTGTCACGTATTAGTGCATCTACAAGTGATACGTGAAATGATGGTGATGGTGTTCAGCAAATCATCATATGGAGGATTAAGAAAGGTCGGAGCTCCGACGCGTCATCGCCATCTCGACGCGGGGTACAGTCGAACCAGGTACCTTTCCACCCTATCTTTCTTTATCCAACAGAGAGCATATGAAACATAATATGTTGTAAAGGACTAGTAGTTTCCAGAACTTCATCCTAAATAAGTTCTTAATTAAGGTTTATTATGTTGTGTTTCTGTGGGGGAGACCCGTGCCCAGCAGTGGGACGTCTATGGGTCGCAGCGAAGTTGTGTTTATTTTTTTGTAGTGTTGATTACGTATTCATTTCATTGCCATCTTGTAGCCAGTAGCGGTACTAGAAGAATGGTAATGTGTTGTATGTATGGTACACTATGTTAAATGCTTATTTTATAAAGATCATTGCCTTGAGGGTTTCCAACTGTATAAGATAATATTAATTAATGTCACTAATGTGTTCGCAATTGGAACATTCAATAACGTAGGTATCCGTCACATACTGACGGGAATCTTAGCAAAAAGCGTCTATAACAGTTTTTTTTTTACATTTAATTTGTTTAGTGTCATCATTATAAATAAAATTAATAGAAAAGTGTGTTTGTTGGTTTGACCTTCTTCTCTTCCAACTGAAACAACATAATCGATCAATTTTCAATAGATAATGAACTATCGATCAATTTATAATCGATTAATGGCCATCTCGGATTATAATCGTCCGAACTGCGGATGGAGATAGATATATTTTATTAGGTTTTTTTTTAAGCTAATCTTTTATGTAGCTAGCTGTTGGTGTAGCTACTGCTGTTGGTTGATATTTAATAAATGTAATTAATATTAATTTATTATATTTCAAAACATCTCGTGATGGTAAAGATAATTTTCGTGTAAAACGATTTGACGATTTTTTATTTTATTACTATTTATATTTTTTTTATATCCTAAAAAAAAGAGAATTTAAAAAAAATAAAAATTATTATTTGGAGGCGCCGGGTATCGATCCCGGTACCTCTCGCATGCTAAGCGAGCGCTCTACCATCTGAGCTACGCCCCCGTTGATTCAAGATTTGAAATTATGTATTATAAGATTCATGGATTACTTCTTTGTCAATTTTTCTTTATGTAGTATAAGGTTATTTAAGTTGTAATTAATTATTGTCCAGATGTCGCTAAGGGAAGGTGAGCTCAATGTATTAATAGGATCTTTAAATCCTTAAAATAAAAATAATTTATTATAAAAAAAAAAGATTAATTGAAATTATTTCATTGAAAATATTAGAATCACAATACTCGACCAAAAATTTGAAGAAATCTACACTTAAAAAAAACAGGCTGTCTGTAAAGTCGGTTTACGGACGATAGATTTACGTGATGACGTCATAATCATTATTTTATACAATACAAAAAAGGAGAATTGAAAATACAAAGATAGCAGACAACAGACAAGTCTATATAAAATATATTTATTTTGACAGTTCCCTATTTCGGAGCCATGGAAACGCCAATGTTGTATAATGTATAGTTAATAGTGTACTTGAAAATGGCTAATTTCATTGACAGTTAAATCCATAAGATTACGTCACGTATCTACGTACTGACAAGTAGGTACATTTTACATATTCATTTATTATTGCCACTCTGTTGCCACTTTATAGCCCGTACCTACTTATAATATACGTCCAACATTGCATTGGAGTTGCATTAACCTTGTTGGTACCTACATGGTTTTCATTCCATGTTTAGTGTGACTTAGAGCTTATCTTAGTGGTAGGTAATTATTGTAAATTAGCCCTAAGGCAGGTTAGGCACCTGTGTAGGATTAGCTATTCATTCAAGGATCAATAGCTCATCCTTTGCCTTATATACTTAGATCAGTTAGAATAGCATTATACATTGTATATCTTTTCTTTAAATAGGTTTTAGTTACCTAGACTTTCGTTAAGCGTGTCTAATCACCTCATAGCGAAATAAATTATTTGACTTTTGACTTATGTGAAAAAACGAACTTTTTGACAATAAAATTAATTTAATGACATATTTTTCTTTTAACCATGCCGACAAATCATAGGTTGGAATAGAAAATTAAATACTAAATACGGATTCATAACTTTGAAATACAACCAGCGAAACGTAAATAACTTGAGAACTGTAAATTGATTTCTGAAAAACTGTCGTCAATTAACGTTTGCGATACGAAAGTTAGTTAATTGCGCACGAGTCCCGATGATTTCTGAACGACTGGGATTTTAGTTTGTTTCCAATTTTATTCCTTCTCCCTTTAATTGCAGTTGGAGCGAGTTTTGAGTTAAGAGGTGTAATAAAATTTTAAATCGTCGTTTGTTAGGTTTAGTGCCATTGATTTCAAGTCGAGCTGGTGGCGACACGAAAATAAATACATCTACATTTGCAATGTAATTATAATGAAAAGGCTAGATAAATCAATGTATTTTTTTGTTTATTACTAACAATTATACTGTATAATTTTTTTTTATTAAAAAGCTTTTATAACTTTTTTTTTATTATCGTGCATTGTCATCGGAACCAAATATGTGTGCCAAATTTCAGCTCGATAGCTTCAGTGGAAGTGGGTGAAATATTGATTGCAAGATTCCAGGACATACATACATACATACCTACATGGATACATACGAGTGATGTTAAATAAAAGCTTTTAAAACGAGTAATGAAAATATTATTATAAGAATCATAGGAATGATAATTTTATGAAAAATGTAAATTCCTTTAACTTTTGGATGCAAGTTGTTAAACAAGCGTCCATCCATACGTGGCCGCTCATGACACCAAAATCTATCACAGATTGCTGAGGACTATGGTCGCCTCTAAAAAAGGAACAATTTTTTGACTTTAATTGGGTACCTACATAGGCTTGGTAGTTATTTAGAAAAAATGTATTCAAACAAAATGCCTACATTTCATAATTTATTGCATACAATTGGATCGTATAGTATTTTTTCATCCACGGTTTCATATCGATACCTTGAATCTCAAATGGCGTAATCACCATTTTGGCCAAAATGACTTTTGAATGCTGTCTTACTGCGTTTTTTTTTCTCTATCGATCTGTGCAATCAGAGTTTTGAAATTCGCAAAAAAGTGGTGATTACAGCCCACGTGTTTTTCGTCGATGAACAAGAATTTTCTAATTGTTTAGTCGTAAATACCTTTAAAAAAATAATTTTTAAGATTTCGGTCGATACACCAGTTAAAATTATAATGATGTGAAAAATACTGATTATCAAGTTAGGCGTATAGGACTCATAAGTTTAACTATGGCGTTTACGACTCAAGTTACTTTAAGAATTTAAAATAAAATAAATAATTTTAGGGGGTATTAACCTTCTTGCATTTAATTTGGCGTTTACGACCCATGGATTTTTAAAAATATGTTTTTTACTTTTGTCGTATCAACCATGTTATATATGAAATGTTAGGCCAAAAAAATCTGTATTATAAAATGAATTGACTCTTACGCCCCATCATTTTTAAAAATAATATTTCACGAAGAGTATCTTCGGATAAAAAGGTACCTACTAATCGACTTATTAGCAGAAACCGATGAAGAGGACGAAGAAGGTGAATATGAAGAAAACTCAGTTTAATTCTTTAAACGTTTTCCTTTCATGTTAGTTCATGTTGACGATAATTTAGGTCTGTGATTTATAATTAAACTCATTAAATTCTAGTTAGAATAGTGAAATTGACGTGTTTTATTTCTTTTGGCCAATACTACTCGTATTGAAGATTGTTTAGTTGCAGGAAAAACCTAAAAGATAAACGAAGTGTTCCGTGCCGCGCTGGTTGACACACTTATAGCTAGTACGAGTACCGAGTAAATTATATTTTATTTTTCAAATTACCGACCATAAGCTGTTGTTTATTCTTATTAACTAGGCATAAGTTTAACATAAATATAAATTTATCAACTCAAAACTCATCTTTACTTTATACTTTGTGCACACAACAAGTGAACATGTTAATTTATATTCTCATTCAGTGAAATGTTATTTCTTTTGAGAATAAAGTTTCTTCGACCACAAGTGGCAGGAGTGTTGCTAGCGCCTAAATCTTATACAGATCTTAGATCCTAGCTTTAACATTTTAAAACGTTCGTTTTATTTCTTTACACACTAGAAGACTATCTAGAATCTAGGCGCTAAGCAAGGCTCCTGTCAGTGCCTTAGGGAGTACCTAGCCTTAGTTCATGCGAAGTATAATATTATTATGTCTATCCTAATCTAAAAACAAAACAGAATTATACATACACAATAATTTTAGTTTGAACTGCAAACCAAAATTATTGTGTTTGGATAATTGAAGTAATAAAATCTATTTCATCGTTGCACTTGCTATTAATTTTGTAATAATCAAATTACATAAATTTGTCTCTTTTCTTGCATCTTCCTTCCTTCCTTGTTTTTTATAAGTCAATTAGGCTGTTACACCCTGTTACACCGTAACTTTTTACAGAACAGCCTTTTTTTTGGGTCGTAAACTCCAAGTTATCAAAATTTTTTTGGCGTAATCACAAATCATTTTTGCAAATATTGGTTGAATTTTTAATACCGTATTACTGTGTTATAAAGCTCCCTATATAAGTTAATTACATCCAATTTTCATTTAAATAGCATTATTAATTGAAAAGATATGAATTTTAATCTAAGATTTTTTTTTTGTTTCGGCTCTCCTGAAAAATGACGATTTGGTGATTACGCCATTTGAGATTCAAGGTATCGAATTTACGACTGTCAAAAGTCGACCACCAAAATTAATTTGCAGTTACATCGATCGATATATTAAGTGCATAAAAAAGGCAGTTTAACGGTTAACTCTGGGCTCTTACTTATTCACTTTATCACTAAAAATACTATTATAACTAAGTAGGTACGACTTTTTACATTCATAACTTTTTACTTTAATTAATTTTATAACTTTAATTTTATAACTATTTACTTTTTACATTTCATAACATCATAATTTTTTTTACATTCATAAACGGTACTTTAATATTTTCTTGGCTAAGCAATGTTTATCTTTTTATACACTTGTAACCTTTTAGAATGGATGCATGCTTCGATCACAAAAGAAAAAAGATGCATGCATTAGGCTCACCGCCTACCATGGAACCCAAATATATAACTACATACATCTCAAAATATATCTCTGACTAGAATTCGACCTAGTACTAGGAATTCTATGTTTAAAAACCCATTATACTTTGTCCGACCCGGGAATCGAACGCGGTACCTCCAGCTGAGGAGTCGCGTTTACGACCACTGACAAGCCAGATTTATTTTCTGATTTTCGACAACCCAGTGACGTACTTTGCCTTTCACCCGAAAGGCTTCAAATTACAGGCCAACGAATAATTTTTAGCGTTTAAAAATGTTTTCCTTCAGGTGACATTAAGTGTTTCAATATCAAATTTAAAATAATCACTAGTTAGTGCAACTGGATTTGAACCCGGACTATGCAAAGATCAGGCGAATTTCTACACCGAGTTATCACTATCCTATATATTATATTCCTCATTAAAATTTGAGTAGCCAAAACTATTTTTTGTTGAATATGTATAAGTTAACAGTAAGTTGGTATACCAATCCGCTCTTGGGCGTGGACTATGGCCTAAACCCTCTTTTCAAGAGACCCGTGCCCAACAGTGGGACAAATAAAGGGGTGGAACAGTAAGTTATTTAAACGCGCGCGTCTTTTAATAACATTTCGACACAAAAATGACAGCACGCTCCTTTGTGTCACATTAAAAAAAGGTTGCTGTTCCCTGCCCTATCGGGTTTTTGGCGCTAAATCTGACATTTGACGCTCGGAAATGTCATTACCGTTTAAAATGGCGGACGTATTCATTGTGCGTTATCATTAATTGCCTGAATCATTTATTTTAAGTTTGGGTTATTTTTTACTTGTTTATGTCGACAGTCGACAGATAACTCTGTATTAATAAGAGGTCTATGTAGGTAATTTACATTAGTTTGTAGGGTGGTAGAGCCTATATGAAAGTTTTACCAATAAGTCCGCTGTTCAAAGTCGCTAGATGGTTTATGCTGGAAGCTCGTTCGCTATCTTAGTCCATAAAATGCTTATTACTGGGACCTAAGCATAACTCTTGAAGGGCAGAAATACATGCGTGATGTATGTTATGTTACAACAAAATACATGTAAGTCAAAATAATCTAAAAATTTAAATTCGAATCTCAATTCAGATTAGGGTGTACTATGCCCGGACAAATCTTTCATTTTCATATCTATGTGAATACTAAAGGTTTTTGACATCAAAGCAAACCGCAATCCCAGTCAAGCGGGCTTATGTTAAATACAATGCCGCTAGTTTAATCTACACTAACCAAACTAACTCCAACGTTAACTTTCCCGTCGAAATGTCTAACGCCATATTTTGGCATAAATTCAAACTACTATGTCGCAAGTCCCTAAACTATGCGGGGCGGAATTGACAAACTATTTTACTGAAACAGCGCCATCTAGCGGCGGATAGCGCGAATACTGAATTTATTGTCGTTCCGATCATTTTGCAAGTAATTTTGAAAGATTCCTGAGAGAATTCAGTCTGCAGTTTCTGAAATTTGACTTCGTAAATTAAAACGATTTGGCAACCAGCAAATTGTGCCTCAGAAACGCCTGTAGCATGCTTACAGCCTTACAGCAATCCGAACATTACGCAGGTAAATTTTTGTAAAATCGAAATTGTTAACCACTAGAAAACGCATAGAAATAACAATTCTAAAGTGATTTAAATGTTTTTTTTAATGCAAATACCTAAGTATTTTTGTACATAGCAGCTACATATCTAACAGCTAAGTATCAATAGTTTTACAAAGAAGGTTCAAAACATGTTGATAATATGAAATATTCTAAGAAATAATTTATATGGATTTGATTTTGATGATTCTAATTGTAAGTACTTAGGTAATTAAAGTTCTAATTATGAAGATTGAATTAAAATACCGCGGTACCGCCAGATACAGCATATAATTGAATCATTGGTTTCTTGTGGAGTTGGATAACATGCAGATTTATGAAAATTTAGGAAGGTTTCCTCTTAACAAAATTTCATAACATTATCTATGTAACATTTCAAGTTTATTTTACACATTGATATGATATTTTATAGACTGATTGTATTAAAAAATCCTACGCCTATGCCTTTAAAGAGCATCTCACCCAAGACAACAACGTCCCCACATTTTGACATTTCTCAAAATGCCAGAGCATTAACAAAACGCGGAGGTGAAAACCAAAATGGCGTCGCTTGTAATGGCGCGCTATTCAGACGGCACGCTCCGTTGCGGAGGGTATATTCCTCTATGGATAGTTTTTTAATTTACAACACCCCTCCTAATGATACCGCTATTCAGAGCTCAGACAATATTCTGATACCGGTGGGAGTTCAGAAGGAATTGCTTATTGCTAGACCGCCTATTGCTTTTATTTCAGTCTGTCCCGTTTTCCCGCCTAATTCGTTGTCTATGTTCTTTAAGCCTACCTATTTTATAAAAATTGACTTCAATATGTTTCTGTATAAAATACATTTTTAAAATAAGCTTTCGGAGTGTGCTTTAGGAGAACGTACTAATAATAGTGCAATCTAAAAGTACATAAACACAAAGACTTCTATCTAACTTTAATTATTTTGAATGTCCGAATAATAACAAACAATTTTTTTTTATGTTTTAAATGATCTTCATTATCATTTCAAAGTGGAATAACTAAACGCTGCACTCTTTAATGATAATTAACCGAATGGGCTCCCAAGAATGATTAAAAAAGCGTTAATTCCATTCAAAAATTCATTAACCTCCACAAACAACAAAATAAAGAAATGGGGAGACCGAGTAATTAAAGCTACGGTCAGAATTTATTTAACTTAAACAAATGAAAGGACACTTATCTTATTATTGTTTTTATTATCTGTTCCCCGCGTAGCTGTCATCTTTGATAATTAATTTTGGCACACTCCGAGATTGCATTACAATACAATACAATATTTTATTTGCTAAAAATGTGGTTACAACTTATTACTGTGGAATTAAGTGTGCATATACTCACATTTCCCTAGCATTAAATTTATTTAAAAAATTATGAAGTAACACGTCTATACATTGAAGTCTTTGCCCCAATCGATGTTTTCCTGCACCATTACAGCTGGTGACAATTTTATTGCTCTACGCAACTAACTTTATTAAAAAGGCATGTTTGAGAGCAGCTGGAATTTGAACCCGCGTCCTATCGCGACAGAATTCATATTCACACTGGACTGTCATCGCCGCTTCAGTACAAAAATACAAAAACTCCGTGATTCAGCAAAATAAATAGACACTCATTTAAATAGAAAATGTTCCTTGTAAAACGGCGGGAAAATGATCACATAATCAAAATCAAATTTTGAGGTGCCCGAATCAATCATGTCACAACAGTTTATTATCTGTGGTGTAGAATGTAGATAATACTCGTAAATAAAGAACAGACAGTCATCGGCGGATTGAAAGACTCGGAGCCATAGAATTTTAGACAGAAAATATTTATCGTTCGACAATAGACCAAGAAATCTTGGGAGATTGATTATCTGTAATAAGGTTGACAGATGTAAAATAAAATATTGCCGATAATTTTGTTTATGAACTCTTAAAGTGATTGATTTGTCCTATTGAGTAGTTTCTGATAGTAATAAGAATATTAGTCAGTCAGTTAATTAGTTTAATTATTATTTATAGGAGTAAGGATTGTTAGTTGTTACACATGATTACTGTATTAGATATTGGTATCCATTTACAGGTAGAATTTTTTAGTTTAAGCAGAGTAAAACTCCCGATTGAGCTCAATAATGCGACAGGATAAGAAATTGAATTGTATATTAATGTTTTTAATGTGTCCTGAATCTTTATTCATTTGAATAACAAAGGTTATTTGCTTATTTTTGTTAAAAATACTAAATAAATAGTTACTTATTAATAATAACAAAAAGGCTAATAATAACATACAGAGGTACTATAACCACACCCATTATTTATTAAGCTTTTCAACGAGTATATTTTAACGGAAGAATTTTAAAATTAAATTTTTTATTTTTGGTTCTTAATAAAATCAAAATTAAATTTTGAATTTCGTTAAGGATTTCGTCTAGTGATGTACATATTAAAATGTATCTACAAGCAACATCCCTAGTGAGGCAGATACGAGATTCCCCTTCCGTTTGAAGAGGCGAGGCGTGGGGTCACTGGGGTTGCTGGGGTCGCTGGGGTCGCCTCAGACGCGTCTTCTGGTGGCCGGTGATCGCGTGACACGGTTTTAAATCTGTCTTTTTAAAGATTTTAGCTTATCGGATGTAACATACAATTACCTAGTAGTAGGTACTAGGTATAGGTAGGTGATAGAGCTTAAAGGAGCTTAGTATTATTTGGTTGGTACCTATGGTATCTAAATAGGTGACTACGTCACGTGGTAGACGCTACAGAACTTTAATAGGTCTATATCTATACTAATAATAATATTATAAAGAGGAAAGATTTATTTGTAATGTTTTCACACAAAAACTACTGGACCGTTCAAAAATTCTTTCACCATTAGAAAGCTGCATCTTCACTGAGCGACATAGGCTATATAATATTACCTACTAGGTGTAAACGAAACTATTGTTATGTCTAATTCCACGCGAGCGAAGCTGCGGGCGTCCACTAGTTATAAATAATTATATGGTATAGTTGAAAGCTCATTGCCTATCGAACTCGCCTTTCACTAGAGCGATCCGGGTTCAAGTAGTGGCACGCGCCAATGACTTTTCTAAGTTGTGTGGTTTAAGAAATTAAATGTTATGTGCAACGGTGAAGGAAAACTCGTGAGGAAACCTGCATGCCTGAGAGTTGTCCACAATGTTCTCGAAGGCATATGAAGTCTGCCAACTGAGACCGAGATCAGCAGTAAGACTTTAGACCGTAGCCTAGCTTTTTTTATAATTAAAAACCATAGACAAAGCTAAGAGTAGAATTTTAATATATCTACCCGAACGCACTCACACATACATATATAGCGAAAATGAAAAATGAACGTCGTTGGATCCCCTATAATTATTCTGAAACACACACAAACACATGACTGTGTGTTTGCGTAACCCCAGAGAGAATGGGGACAGAAATAGTGATGTACATTATACCAAGATCAAGATGCAGTCATCGATAGATTGGTGAGATTTTTTACAAAGTACCTATAAAATATACTAGATTGGTCAGAATATACATTCTTTATATACGCATTTCACGTAATAATATAGTGCATATTTTAATTATATTTTTTAAAAGCTTTTATTTAACTTCACTGGTATGTAAGTATGTCCTGGAATCTTGCAATCAATATTTCACCCACTTCCACTGAAGCTATCGAGCTGAAATTTAGCACACATATTTGGTTCCGATGACAATGCATGAAAATAAAAAAAAAGTTGTATAAAGCTTTTTTAAAAAAAAATATTTATTAACGGTATAATTTTTATATTATTATCTATTAATTAGTCCCATAGTGGAACTAGATAGTCGAACTGCTGGGACCAGGTGAATTAATGAATCGGATGAGATTTAAAAAAATCCATACGTACTTAATTATTTATGATTTATGAATGTCATAAATCCATCTTATCTATATAAATAATTCGCGTTATTTAAAAAAAATTGATTATATATAAAATTTTTTAGCACAATATTATTATGAAGCTAATTAAGTAATTAACATTTAAATACAATTATGTTATTCAATATAGGTGGTATTTTCAATCTATACTTCTATTCTAAATAAATAAATATCTTGGACATTCTCACACACGGCCATCTGACCCCAAAGTAGGCGCGAGCCTGTGTTATGGGTGTCAGAGACTGATATACATACATAGATATTTTTAAATACATACTTAAATAGATAATATTGACATCCAGACACAGAACAAATACAAGTGTTCGTCACACGAATATTTGTCCTGAGTGGGATTCGAACCCACGACCTTTGACGCAACAGACAGGGTCACTACCGATTGCGCCAACGGGCCTGTCAATTCTATATTAATATTGTTTGTAATGTTTTCAAACAAAAACTACTGGACCGATCTCAAAAATTCTTTCACCATTAAAAAGCTGCATCTTCACCGAGTGACATTGGCTATATAATATTACGAGGTGTAAACGAAATTATTGTTCCGTCAAACTAGTGGACGCCCGCAGCTTCGCTCGCGTAGAATTAGACCCATTAACGACGTTTGCCGCTTTCGGGTTGCCCACTTGACTTCAAAAACGGCAAAGTTTCATACTAACTTTGCACCCCCGTTTTACCCCCTTAGGGGGTGAATTTTCAAAAATTCTTTCGTAGTGCTTCCCTACGTTATAAAAGGAACCCCTGTGCAAAATTTCAAGTTTCTAACCCTTATAGTTTAGGCCCTGCGTTGATGTCAGATAGTCAGTCAGTCAGTCAGTCACTCAGTCAGTCAGCTTCTCCTTTTATATTATAGATTCCACGCGAGCAAAGCTGCGTCCACTAGTATTATATATTTCATAGTTCCTTCTTCCGCGTATTAGATATGCCTTACCGTAAATTATCTTCCATTAGCAGTACTGTCAAAGTCTACACTTTGTAAAATTAAGGGCGCATTTCACGGCTACTCCCGCTGAAGGTGTCAGAGAAATATGGCCGGAATCAGTTTTAACTGAACTAATTGGCATCGCCCGTCATAAAATTAATTGCATTAGAACCCCTTTCCATCAGCGTAATTAATTCGTCAATAGTAATTACAAAATTGTAAATAATAAATTTTTAAAGTGTTGCGGTAAGTTTTAATGGGATTGGGAGACCCGCTCCCGTAGACAGCGGTCTAGGGCATAGTCCACCACGGTGCTCCAATGCGGATTGGTGGAGGGGCTACTGGCTAACCCAAGGGTTAGAGCTTTGTTTTAAAAGCTTTTATTTAACTTCACTCGTATGTATCTATGTATGTATGTATGTATGTATGTCCTGGAATCTTGCAATCAATATTTCACCCACTTCCACTGAAGCTATCGAGCTGAAATTTGGCACACATATTTGGTTCCGATAACAATGCACGAAAAAAAATAATTATAATAAGCCTTTTTAAAAGAACAACGAATAGCTTAACATGCCCTCCGAAGCACGATAGCGCGCACGAAATTTGGCCACTAGCGGTCATCACACAAGATAGCAAACGAGTATGTCGCAGTAAAAAGCCGAATTCCGGCCCTGAGCTTTCACTGCTGTCAATCAAAATTGAAATACCGAGCGACGGGTCAAAACTTCCAACATCACAGCCTATTTATTACATTTAACGTTTTCACAATTTAATACACAGAAGATCCATAGAACCATTTCTGTCGTTTGATAATTGTTTTTAGAGTTTCGTATCCAAAAGGTAACAAGCGGAAGTCTATTACTACTCCGTGGCCAGTGCTGAGTGCGATTTATTTCGTCAACTATTACTTCGACAAACACTGTATTATGTATTTACTTTTTGTTATTTGGCTTGTATGTAAATCTAGTATGTATCCAAATTT